>JAKSZU010000023.1:1333985-2533985 GCA_026018925.1 Tupaia tana | reverse complement strand
ATTATGTATGTGTCTTCGTAAGGAAATATGTTTTCATTTTTCTTGGGTAATACTTAGGGATGGAATGGCTAGATCACATAGTAGATCTATGTTTTCACTTGGAAGGAGTAACATTTATTATAAAGGGCTAATTTTCTTAGTGCACAAAGAGTTTTTTTCTTTCTTTCTTTTTTTTTTTTTAAGAAGTTTTTACCTTAGGGCATGTGTGTTTACCGGAGACAGAAAGAAACAGAGAGAAGGAAAGTGAGTAATCACTCCCCCAGGGAAATGGCCACACTACAATCCCTTTTCCATTCTCCTCCTGGGATCTTGGGCATGCACACACACACACAAGCCCAAGTGTGAGTTTCAAGCCACCGGGTTCGGGACTCAAACCACAATTGGACATATAAGTCCTGCAACGTAACCACTCTGCCACCTGCTGGCTCCCAAAGAGATCTTATAAAGAGCAGTGAGACCAAAAACCCAACAGAAAAATATCCAGAGAATGTAAACATGGAACTCACACCAAAAGAAATACAATGGCTTTAAACAGAAAGGATTTCTGGAAAGCTAAATATAAAGGTTAACATTTAAAATGGAGATCTCTACAGTTAGACTACTTGGGATTGTACATCGTTTCACGGGTAATGTGATCTTAAGTATCAAGTTCCTCAACCTTTATGTGTTCTGGTTTTCTCATTAGGAAAGTGGGGATAATAATAATGCCTACATCACAGAATTGTTATGTGAATTAGAGGAGTTAATATTCGTGAAGTCCTCAAAATAATTCAATACCTAGCACATAATAAGTGTTTTGCAAAGTTTATTATTATAAAAATACACATTTAAACAATAGAGCATTTTTACATGCCACAGCGACAAAGATTACAATGTTTAATAATACACAATAACAGCAGAGGTTTGTGGAATCACCATTATATATGTAGACAGGAGTGTAAGTTGTTGCTGTTTCTTTAAAGGACAGTTTGACTTAACTTATTAAAATGATAAGTGTTTATACTTTCTGACTTGGCAATTAAAAAATATCTTTGCTCAGTCTATTGTTAATTATGTTGCCAGAAATCCTAAATGACTTTTTCTTTTTTGAAGAGATTTTTGCCTTAGGGCACGTGTGCTTGCTGGACAGAGAGAGGGGAAGTGAGAAATCACCTGCCAAGGTGAATGCAATCCCTTCTCCTCCATTCTCCTCCTGGGACCCTGGGCACGTATGCACATGCACCCAGTGTGAGTTTCAAGGACTTGAACCACAGTCAGTTTGTGGGAGTACAGGGCCATAACCACTACACCATCTGCTGGCCCTAATAAAGATTCTGAATGACCCTTAGTTTGGATCTGGCTAAATAACTGATGCTACAGCCACATGACGGGATCTCACGAGCCGTAAAAAGGAAGGAAAAGTCAGAGCGTCTCACAAGCTCCTCTAAGATACATATGGGTGCAGTACAAGTTGCAGAACAGTGTTGCTGGTGTGCCGACCTCAAAGTGAAAGAGTTGTGTGTGTGTGGCACGTGCAGTACACCTGCGTGTGCACACATTAGTAAGCACATTTCTGTTTTAACATGCGTAGATTTTTCTGGAGAGATACACAGGAAGCAGAACAGTTGTTGGTTCTGGAGAGGGTCTAGGGAATTAGAAATCTGAGATCTTAGTAAGACTTTGTTTTGGTGTGGTTGTGTGTATTTTTATAATATATTTAAATTTTTTCCAGAAGTGTGTTACTTAAAATTTTGCATTTGAAGTAATTATAGGTTCATGGGAAGTTGCAAAATTAGTACAGAGAGGCCCTGTGTATCTTCATCCAGTTCCCCCCAGTGGTTGCAGCTTATATAACACCAGTAGTGCTAAAACCCACTGACACTGGCATTGGTACAGTCCACAAACTTTATTCCGATTTTACCAGTTTTGCACATACTGACCCTATGGATATGATCTGCAGCGTCATCGTAAGTGCAGGTTTGTGCAGTTACCACCCAGCCAAAGCACAGGATTGTGCCAGCCCACAGGACTCCCTGAACGTGCCCCTTGTACCTGTGGGCTCCTAAACCCTGACGGTCTGACCATGGCCTCCAAGAACGTACGGGGGAGGTTATAGAGATATGCAGATGATCCATACGGGTGCGCCTTGACTGACGAGGGGGCTACGTCCTGATAAATGCATCCTGAGTTGAAACTCTCATAAATTGAAAATATCATGGGGCCAGCAGGGGGCATATTGGTTAAGACACTGGACTCCCACAGAGTTGACTGCAATTCGAGTCCTGGACCTGGTGGCTTGAAACTCATGCTTTCTCTCTCTCCCCCTCACTCTCTCTCCCCCGGGGGGTGGGGTGCTTTCTCTCTCTCTCCCTCACTCTCTCTCCCCCGGGGGGTGGGGTGCTTTCTCTCTCTCCCCCTCACTCTCTCTCCCCCGGGGGGTGGGGTGCTTTCTCTCTCTCCCCCTCACTCTCTCTCCCCCGGGGGGTTGGGGTGCTTTCTCTCTCTCTCCCTCACTCTCTCTCCCCCTGGGGGTGGGGTGCTTTCTCTCTCTCTCCCTCACTCTCTCTCCCCCTTGGGGGGGTGCTTTCCCTCTCCCCCTCTCATTCCCTCTCTGACTTTCTCGTCTCTGGCGAACACACGCGTTCTCTGGTGGAAATGAATCCCAGTAACTGTGTTGGAAATAGACTGAAGGAGAAGTAGGGCAGACAGAAGCCACTCGGGACGTCTGTAGTAGTCTGCATGACAGGTGGCGACCTGCACCAACGTGGGAGTAGTGGAGGTGGGAACTGGTGTTCGAAAGTCTGAAGAGCTTGTCGAGGAAGGGAGAGAAGGGGAGGAGGAGGATTGAGAGCGATACAGAATTTCTGACATGAGCATGGAGTTGCCTATTTGCTGGGATGAGTAAAATTGTACAGGAAAAGATATTTTTAATAATTTTATTATTATCATAACCTTGTTTATATTACATTGAATCACATTTATCTTTACAGTGTATGACATTTCTTTTTCCAGAAGGAATACCATGCATTTCAGTCAAGACATTACTATCCACATCATCATCATCATCAAATAGCTTTTCATAATTTTTTCCCAGATTATTATTTTTATTCTCATCATTTTTTAAAACATCCAATCACTATTTATCATTTTGCTTGTAAAAAAGAATTTACCCCACATGAAATGCTTCCCAGCCCAGCCCAGGTGAGGATGTTACACACGTTATCACCCACAGGTGGTAACATCTCTGTGTCCACCAGCCTCACGCCTCTGTTCGTTCTCTTGCTGTCCTTCTCCGGACTCGTCCCTCCCCCTCTCAGAGGAGAAGACTCTGAAGGGGAGTTTTGGACAAAATTGAGATACGTATTAAGGTGTCTAAATGAAAAGACCGCTAAATGGTTCTAGAATTCATGGGAAAGGAATAGGCTAGAGATTTAAGTTTGAAATAATATGCAGATAGCATTTAAATAAATTCAATAAGATGACTTCACAAAGGGAGTAACTGTAGCGAGATGAGGTCCCAGGACTGATTTTTGGAGCACTCCAATGTTTAAAGTTTGGGAAATGAGGAGCCAGCGAATGTAACTTAGAGGAAGAAACCACTGAGGCAGGAAGAAAACCTGGGAAGTGGGGTTGTCTCGGAAGCCAAAGGAGAAGGTGTCTCAGGGAAGAGTGACGAGCCCCTGTGGAACGCTGCTGGTAGTTCGAGTACGAGGACAGCTGGGGACTGGCGCTGGGTTTGGCGGTCTGGAAGGCATTCGTGATTCTGGGCAGAGCAGGTTTGATAGAGTCGTGGGGGAAAGTCCGATTGGAACGGACTCCAGAAAAAAGAAAAATGAGAAATCAGAGATATTCCTAAGTTTTGCTGAGGAAGAGAATTTTGGTAGTAGCTTGAGGGAGCTACTCAGAAGAAATTTCCTTGTACTTTACATGGGAACTGATGTTGCGTGTGCCGGAGTGCGAGGAAGGTCACAAAGGGAGCGTCGTGGGGACGGCGATGCAGGTTCCTAGAGGCCCAGGAAGGCGGGGCTCTGCATGGAGCATGAATAGCCCAGCCTCGTAACCGAAGAGAAATCAGTACACGGGCACAGAGGCGCGAGGGAGATGTGATCGTGCGAGCTGTGGACGCTCCTTCGAAATTGTGCTTTTTCAGTAAAGCAGGCAACAAGGTCACACGTGAAGCTGACAGGGGGGTGGTGGTGGAAGGTGGAGGGGTGACAAGTATGAGATGGTCACACAGCAGAGTGAACGATCAGGAAAAATAGGTCTGATTAGGCAGCTCTAGGGACTCACGTGAGGTTTCCGATCGTGGACTTAAAGATGAGCCAGTTGTCAGGGTGTGTGTGTGCCCAGCAGCTATGTAGGCACCAAGAGGACACGGGCAGAAAGCAGGGTCAGCACCAGGGTCAGCCGAGCAAGGCTGGTGAAGAAGGCAGGTAGGTAAGGGGGAGCACAGGGGAGGGACTGACTAAATGAGCATGGATTTAACCTGAGTGCAAAGGGAACCGAGGGCAGGGGAAGTCAAAGAGAAGTGAAGAGTGTAAGAAGGGAGTTAGAGCATGAGCGAGTGAGCTGATAGTCAGAGTGTGTCACTTAAAAACAAGGGGTTGCATTTATTCAAGTTAAGAAAGTCTAAAGTTGGGCCATGGGCGTGAGTGTCTATAGTAGGGTGGGAGTAAGGTGAGTGGAAGAGGGGGTGCGCGTGCTGACATTCCCAGGCTTCGTGACTGCTACCTCTGGGGCTGTGTGACCAGCCAGCAGCTTATTCAGGGAACGGAGTTGCTGGATGACTCTCGTAAGGAGAGGCAGTGAGTGGTGGTGACCAGAGATTCCGAGGTGTGTGTTCAGGGACGGGTGAGAAGGAATGATCTGTAATAGATGATGGGAAGCAAGGAGGATACCTGCCCCCTGCGGGTCATGCGGTGTGAGGAGTTGGGAGAGAAAACAGAACCCTTCAGGAAGCTGCTAGGGACAGCTCGCTTAGCTGAGAGCAAGAGTGACTAGCTAGAGAGCTGGTGCGGAGGACCCCGGGTGCATGGGACACCTCCAATACAGGCAATGTCTGGTGCTGGAAAACAGAACAGCAAAATCTCAGTGCAATTTGGAGTTCAAGGTTTATCTTCATGTGATGTCTTTGTAACCTTATTCCTTTCAGTATCACTTAGAGTTTATTATAAGCATTCTCTATCTCAGCATCCAGACATTATTTTGTAAAAGTAAATGTCAGCCTGGGAACCAGCAGTTAGCGTAATGACTATGTCGCTGGACTCCCACGTAGTCGACTGCGGTTCGCGTCCTGGACCTGGTGGCTTAAAACTCACGCCGGGCGCGTGTGCGTGTGTGCCCAAGATCCCGAGAGGAGAATGGAGGAGAAGGGATTGCGGCGTGGCCATCCCCCTGGGGGGTGATTTCTCGCTTCCTGTCTCTCTCTCTGTCTGTCTGGCGAGCGCACGCGCCCTATAGCGAAAACCTCTCAAAAAAAAAAAAAAAAAAAGTAAATGTCAGCCTCAAGATTAAAATCAGTAGGGTGTGGTTTAACACTTCCCAGGACTGATCTTGAACCACTAACCATGGCTTTTGTCGCAGCTACTCAACCACTTCCTCCACTGAGTTGTATCTCTGGGCATGCAGTGCAGGTAATGACACCTCTCTTCCTTCCAAGTCTTTCAGGAATATCCAAATTGAGAAAAACTTAATTAGAAAAAATAAGCATAGAGTTGTTCCATTTACTTTCTAAAGTTTTATAATTTGCTTGGACCAGCAGTTAGCGTAATGGCTATGTCGCTGGACTCCCATGTAGTCGACCGCGGTTCACATCCCAGACCCGGTGGCTTAAAACTCATGTCGGGCGTGTGTGCGTGCGTGCCCAAGATCCCAAGAGGAGAAAGGAGAAGGGATTGCGGTGTGACCATCCCCCCTGGGGGGGTGATTTCTCACTTTCTGTCTCTCTGTCTCTCTCTCTCTCTGTCTGGCGAGCACATGCACCCTATAGCAAAAACCTCTCAAAAAAAAAACTTGCCTACTAGTAGAATAACAGTGCCCCCTCCCTCCAGTTCATAGAGCACATGAACTTGCCAGAGAGGCAGAGAGAGGAAAGTGAGAAGTCATTCCCCAGCAGGGGCGGTCATTCTGCAGTCCCCCCTCTCGGGATTTTGGGCACGCATGCACTCGCACCCAACATGGTTTTCAAGCTGCTGGGTCTGGGACTCAAACCAAAGTCAACCATGTGGGAGTCCAGCACCTTAATCAACATGCCACCTGTTGGCCTCCTGAATAACAGTGTCTTAAAAATTTTCTTAAAAGCCCAGTAGAGTTTTTGGTTCATAGGCACCTTTTGTAGTCTATTAGCTAGATGTATTATCTCAATATATTTTTAAAAATTATTTAACATCATTATTTTTCAATTTGGCCAGAGGGAAGGAGGGAGGGAGGGGGAAAGAGAGAGAGAGAGAAAGTGAGAAAGCAAGCCGCCAAGTCCAGGACTCGAACTGTGGTCGGCCATGCGGGAGTCCAGTGCCTTTAACCACCGTGCCACCTGCCATCCCCATCATCAATATTTTTAATTTGGCCTGTTTCAGCTCTAGGTATCAGAAAGCCAAATTGAAACAGCTTTACACAATAAGGAAATTTATTATCTTAACGTAACTGGAAATTGAAAGAAAAGGTGGGTTTCAGGGTTAGTCAGACCTTATTGAAAACCCTAGGTTTCAGGTTATTTTCATTGGTCCATGCTGCTATCCATAATGCTGGCTTTATATCGATTCTCTTTGTAGTTGTTTGATGGTTGCCAGGAAGAAACGATGTGCTCTAAAGGAAGAAAAAGTCTGGCTTCCTCCTAAGGGAAGGACAGACTTAGCCAGAAGCCACCAGCCAGCCTCTGACCACAGCTCACTGGCATGATTCCTTTTCCTTTCTGATCCGTTTCTGGCAGTGAGGCCAGGCTGACCCCTGAGTCTCAGCTGCTGCCCCCGAGCTACGGAGTGGACATTGGGGAGACGGTCACACTGTCTACTGCAGTTCTGCCTTGTTGTGTTCTAGTGAGGCTTTAAAACTCCATTCTTCTGTGTTTTCATAACCACTCAAAATACGCTTAGTCATATTCTCTTGGTTTAGTTTGTCACGTTCAGCAATAACAGCAGTTATTAAACATTGCCTTCCAAAAAAAGAGAAGAAATATTGGAGTAGTGAAAAGATTAGAGGTAGTTGGCAAGTCTGGATTGTGCTTTCTCGTAACTGGCAGCTCTTAAGCTCTTTCACCTCCAGATCATTGACCGAGCTGTCGTTTACGTGGAGACGTCAGGGCTTGCCGCATCTCCCTTCTCTGTGTCAGAAGCTGCCCGAAGCGCTGCGGCAGAGCAGAGAGCGAGCTGGGTTGTGATTAAGGTTCTCAGTAGTCTAGCTCCACTGCCTTCCTGTTCTGTGTGATCACGGGCGAGTCACTTCCCACCCCAGACCTGCTGCTTCTCTGCAGGCTGAGAGAGCGCCCCACCTTGTCACCAGAGTGGAGTTGAAGAAGCCGACGAGAGAGAGATGTGGAAGATAGAGAGTAGCGCACATAATTAAGTTGCCTTCATTATTACACGAATTAAAGGATAGGCAGTTAAAGGGAGGAAAATGGAATAACTTGGGGGGTTCTGGTTTTAAAAATAAATATCTTAGATTCTCAGTATCTAGGGTATATCAGTAGAAGATAAGGATGTGTTTCACTTTTTTCGAAATTAGATGATTAATGGATGAAAGAAGTCTTACCCTAAGACAGCTGTTTGAATGCTTGACTCTGGGTCAATTCTGTTCCCCAGAATTGTTTTTTTTTTTTTTTATTTGACTCTAAGCTTTTGCCCTTGTTTTTTGCTTACAGCTGTTTTTGAAGCTATCAAGTGTAGAATAGATTGTAAGCTATAGTGCTTTATGTGGTTAATAGGGTATAATAGATCCCCTGTGAGAGAGACCGGTTTTTCATACACACTTTTTCTTTTTCATGGAACATGGTTCTTTTCAGGAATCCTGAGGTTTCGCACTAAAACGTTGGTGGAGTTGTTATTACCACAGGAGGTATCACATTTCATTGCTGAGAATTCTAAAGAGCAAAACTTGGTTTTCTCATGAAAATACACCTTGGTCATGTATTGTGCTTTTTACATATTGTTGGATTTAATTTACAGAATGTTAAGAATTTTGCATCCATATTCATGGGAGCGTGGTCTATAGATTTTCTATAATAAATAAAATGATAGAAATAATGTAATAAATAGATGATATAATAAATGTTTTGTCTGGTTTTGGTAGATAATGCTAACCTTGTAGAATGAGTTGAGCAGTGTTCCCTCCTCTGTACTAAACGAGATTTTAAAAATTGATGTTATTAAAAAAATTGATGTCATTGGAGACCAGCAGGTGGCATGGTGGTTAAGCCGCTGGACATTCCCACATGGCTGACCATGGTTTGAGTTCCCGGACCTGGTAGCTTGCTTTCTCACTTTCCCTCTCTTTCTCTGTGTGTCTCTCTCTGGTCATATTAAAATAAATGAATGAATAAATAAATTTTAAAAAATCGATGCTGTTTCTTTTTTAAATGTTAGGTAGAATTCACCAGTGAAGCCAGTTGGGCCCGCCTGGAGTTTTCTTCGCAGGAAGAGTTTTACAGTCAATTTCTTTAATAGATACAGGATTATCCAGGCTATCTATTTCTTCTTGAGTGAACTTTAAAAGTAGCATGTCTTTGGAGGAATCCATGAGTTTCATCTCAGTTGTTAAATCTGGCAACCTGAAGTTGTTGATAGCAGCCCCTTGTTATCCTTTATTGTCTCTAATTTCTCTCATTGTGCTATGTCTCCACCCCCCCACTAATTAGCCTGGCTAGTGATTTAATAATTTTCCTGATCTCTCAGAACCAGCTTACTTTCATTGACTTAAACATTTTTTAAATAGGCTTTATTTTTCTAGAGCAGTTTCACGTTCCCAGCCCAAGTGAGGAAGAGTACAGTGAGTTTCCATGTGCTCCTAGCCCCTCCTTGCCAGCCCCCTTCACTGCTGATATTCTGAAATGGAGTGGTGTATTTGTACAGTTGATGAACCTACACTGACACGTCAGTATCATCCCACATGCACTTTTTACATTTGGGGTCACTGTTTTTTTTTTTGTTTTTTGTTTTTTTTTTTTTTTTTTTTTTTCAAGAGAGATTTTTGGTATAGGGCATGTGTACTCACCAGAGAAACAGAAAGTGAAAAATCACCCCCCAGGGGAGATGGCCACACCAAAGTCCCCTCTCTTCCATTCTCCTCTTGAGGTTTTAGCTATGCATGCGCATGCGTACACACAGACCCGCACACGCGCCCAGTGTGAGTTTTAAGTTGCTGGATCCGGGACTCAAACTGTGGGCAATTCTGGAGTAGTCTTTAGGACTAATTTAAGCTCACTTCTAATAGATGTTCTTTCTTGAGTCACTGTTGATAGCCCTGATATTTTTTAAAAATTCCTGACTCTTTGTGAACTCTGTTAATAGTTTATCTCACAGCTTCCTATTAATTTTTTTTCCCTAGAGATTTATTTTGATTTAGTCCTGTCTCTTCGGGTTTCACTCACCACACGTATGGATTGTATTCAGCCAAAAATTTAACAGAGCTCCTATGGAATTTTTGGATGGCTTTCATTGAGTACGTGGGGATTCTAGCCCATCCCCCCTATATTCCAGCTGTCCTAACCCCTGCCCCCATAACTGATTTATGTCCTTTCAGTGTGCAGTGTTGGCAGATTCTTAGGGGGGTTCCCCTTTCTTGTGTTAAATGGGAATTGCCTGCGGCACAAAGCTGGAGGGCTCTCCCATTTGTTGCTCTATTGTAGCTGTAGTTTGGGATCGTAGTTTTGAGGTACCTCTGCTCAGCATCAGAAAATAAGCTATTTTCTATATTTTGCATGATTTCTGGTGATTTAAGCAGAAAGATATTCTTACATTCTCTTTGTCCTTTATGTTTGGAAGTGGAAACATCCTTATAACACTTCAAATTTTTCTATTTACTCTATAAACTTACCCCTTTTCTAAAGCAACTTTATCTCAAATGTGAAAATGTCAACCCTCTCCTATTTTTTTTTTTTAATTCTGTTCAGTAGGTAGCCATGATGAAGGTGATCAAGATGTCACACTTCACATTCTGTTCAGATACCTTGGGTATAACCACAGACTCTCCTACCATCGCTGTGGATCAGGGGTCAGCTGGAGTAAGTACCTGGGTCCTGTGGTACAAAATTTAAGGAGAAACTCATAGATGCCATGCCTATACTTGCATTACCTGGCAGTCAGTGTCTCCTTAAATTTTGTGCCTAGGTGCCGTGCTTGCCTCATGCTAGTCCAGGCCTGGCAGGTGTTCTAGACAGAGATCAATCATTTTCATGAGCTAAGCCTGTGTTCCTAAACCATTATTAACTAGATCACATACTTCCTTTACAGTAAGTGTAAGTCTCTTTCACCTTCACAGTTAAATTATTTTAACTTCTCTCCAACCATCTATTTTCTTGAAGGAGCTATAATAAAGTCTGCTGTAAAATGTCAGTTCCTTAGTATTGGCTGAGAAATGGAACAAAGAAAAGACTGTCAGGGTAGCAAATACCGTTCCACAAAGCCACGGCCCTGTGTGTGAGGCCTTCCCAATTCTCAGACCGGTTTGCTCTGGCCCCAGAAGTAAATGGCCCTCCCCACCTAGGGCAGATCTGTTCCATGCGGGCTGTTGCCTGCTGGGCTTGCAGCCATATTCATAGTTTGAGTCCTCAGTTAGCCTGACAAGGCTTCAGAAATGAATCTGGATTCCTATGAAGAGGGATCTTAATACAGGTCAGGGACATGCAGTTGGGCTCTGATGGTTGGAAAAACAAAGCTTTTAATATCTCATGAAATGTACTCTTTTTGAGGTCTTTTGGCTCTTGACCCACTTTTGGGTTGCTTTGGGATGCTCATGCAGCCGGAATGATCAAAGCATCTTTCTCTCTTTCCTCTTTTTAGAATATTAAAGGAGACCAGGAAGAAGGCCAAATGAAGTGAATCATGGAGCTATTTATTTATCTGAACCTGAGCTAAATCTTAGGGGGCGAAGGGCAAAAATAAACCATTCTTAGTTTTTTTTAACCCTGGATTATCAGGATTATTCAGGTAGGGATCTAGGTGTAAATTGTAGCAGTCATAAAAGGTGGTTTTACCTGGAATGGCCTGTTAAGTGTTTTCCTCTGGCCCGTGCAGTGGTATTTGGCATCTGTTTGATTGTTCAGAGGTCCTAAAACATTGATCCTTAGTGAGAAAATAACCACTTATCTCAGGTTACTGCTGCTTTGAATACTCAGTTTCCTTTTTTGATCTTTTGGAGCTTTTTAAAAAAAATAAATAGGGACCAGCAGTTGGCGTAGTGGCTGTCACTGGACTCCCATGTAGTTGTAGCGGTTGGAGTCCCGGGGTGACTTAAACTCATGCTGGGCGCGTGTGCGTGTGTGCCCAAGATCCTGAGAGGAGAATGGAGGAGAAGGGATTGCGGCATGGCCATACCTCTGGGGGGTGATTTCTCTCTTTCTGTCTCTCTGTCTCTCTCTGTCTTTCTGGCGAGCGCACGCGCCCTATAGCAAAAACCTCTTCCAAAAAATTAAATAAATAAATAAATAAATAAAAACATCAGCACATTTATACCATGTGCCAAAAGCTTTTCTAATGATCGGAATGTGAAAGTCCCCAATCCTGAAGGGAGATTCTTGTATGTAGTTGAGTCTTTAAAGACACATGTAATGGGACCTTTCTTTAATCACTGGTGAGGTGACATGTTGTGATAGAGAATAGTGGACTTGGATTCAGAAAAAAATCAATTATAGGCCATGTTGAACACTTGTAACTTTTTGACCTTGAGCAGGCCTGTTACTCTTGGACCCTCTTTCCATCTGTAAAGTGTGTATGTAAGTGGGAGGCGGCAGAGGTTGTGCTGATACTTGCCTCTGGAGTGCGTGTCAGTGCAAAGATCATAATAAGGATGTGAAAGCACTTTGGAGAATGTAAAGCGCTATACAAATATAAATGTAAAAATATTTATGTGACTATTTTATCTCAGCTTAATCAAATCTTGTTATTATCTTTGAGAAACTAAATATGGTTTATCGTCTAAATATTTTATCTATCACTGATAATTTAGAAAAAGGTAAATGGGAACTATCTAGGTTGGAAATTAAAAACACTTGAGATCTTAGGTGGAGGTTGTAAACTACCTATGAACAAATTCATAAAATCTCCTAATTTTTTTTTTTTTACAAATGAAATTTGAAATTTTTACTTTTTCTTTTTTTTCTTTTTTTTTTTTCTTTTTCTTTTTTTTTTTTTTTTTTTGGAGAGGTTTTTCGCTATAGGGCACGTGCGCTCACCAGACAGACAGAGAGAGACAGAGAGACAGAAAGCGAGAAATCACCCCCCAGGGGGGATGGTCACGCCGCAATCCCTTCTCCTCCATTCTCCTCTCGGGATCTTGGGCACGCACGCACACGCACCCGGCGTGAGTTGTAAGCCACCGGGTCCGAGACGCGAACCGCGGTCGACTACGTAGGAGTCCAGCGACATAGCCATTACGCTAACTGCTGGTTCCCCCTTTTTTTTTTTTTTTTAAAAAAAAGAGATTTTTGTTATTGGACGCATGCATTTGCCAGAGAGACAGAAAGCTAGAAATCACCTCCGGGGGGGCTGGCCTTGCCACTGTCCCTCCTCCATTCTCCTCTCAGGATCGTAAGCACGCGCGCACACTTGCACACGCCCGCCGTGAGTGCTGAGGGAGCTCTAGCCATGCTTGACTACCTGGGAATCCAGCAGCGTAACCCTTATGCCATCTGTTGGTCCCCGAAGTTTTTGCTTTTTAATTTTTATCTTCTTTTCCACTCCTAGACTTGGAAAAGTTTTCACAATTAGATTCTTTGACTTGTCACACATGGACTTTACACTTTGGACTACCTATAGTAAATTATTTTTTAAATCAGTCTGGTTGCTACTCATTGTCTAAGATGATTCTGAACTTTTCCTTCCTAATTAGTATATATTCCGGGGAATGTAAACTAATGTGACCCTAGTCTGAGTATAATTAGGGGGTTAAATCTGTCAGAATGTACATCACAATGATTGAAATATTAGTGTAACATTTTGGTGCCTTGGAAATGACCAGACTACTCCCCTGCATTAGAATAGATCAGTGAGAGAATCCGTTGGCTGGTTCTGTCATTCATTAAACAGGTATCGATACAGTGCCTGTTGCTGCCAGGTGCTAGTCTAAAACGGTAAACAAAGCAGACACAAGTTCCAGCTCCTGTGGGGCTTACGTTCTAGTGCAGGGAGACAGAGAATAAGCAATAACGTGGCTAGTAGGTGGGATGGCGGTAAGAACTGTAGAAAAAAACAAGGGCGGAAAGGAGATGGGGCGTGTACACAGAGAGGCAGAGCGACTGAAGTGGCGTGAGCCTGGGGGACGAGCAGACGCGGTCGGAGAGGCAGTGGGACTTCGTGGGGACTTGGCCTCTAACCTGAGAAAAGGTCCCATTAATGAATTGTGAGCGGGATGATCACGTGACCTGACCTCTAACTTGTAAAGGATCATTGTTGGTAAGAGACGAATGGTTCAAGGCAGGAAAAGCATTTACAAGACTATTGGAACGATCCGTGAGCTTGGTAGCATTGGAAATGGTCAGGTTCTGGTTTTAAAATAAAGCCAACAGATCTTACGTTGGATAAGAGATGGAGATGGGGCAGGGCTAACACAGCATTTTGTTCTGAGCTCCTTGAAGCTTAGAAACGTCATTTAGTAAGATGGGGAGGACTGGGAGAAGAGCAGGTTTATGGGTGGTGCGGTGGTGGGGAGGTCAGGAGGCCTTCAGATTGGAACTTTCTAAGGACGTGCATTCGGAGCCGCGTGGCGGCGCTGCAGTAACGCAGTGCCGTGAGCCAGGCCAGGGCGATCCCGGGTGCTCGGCTGGAGACCTCCCTGGACACC
Organism: Tupaia tana; assembly: GCA_026018925.1. NCBI lineage: Eukaryota > Metazoa > Chordata > Mammalia > Scandentia > Tupaiidae > Tupaia > Tupaia tana. Next base: position 2,520,017 of record JAKSZU010000023.1, on the reverse strand, counting down.
AGGTGTGCCTGTGCTCGTGGTTCAGGGCAGGCCGAAGCTCCGGCTGTATCACAGCACGAAGATCCTGTTGAGGGTGTCTATCTCTGTCTCTCTGTCTCTTCTCTCTCTCTCTGGTTCTCATAGAAGAAAGAAACTTAAAAGAAAAAGGAAAAGAAGAAGAAATGCATATTAAAGGGCCAAGTAAAGAATGTCTGGTAGATCGCGGAGTGTATTAGAGGACAGTTACGGAGAGCGGACCAGATCATTTAGGCCATTTGTCCATGGACAGTCTCGGGAACACAGTTTGTAGATGGTATCTGAGGCGCTGAGCCTGGGGGACACCTAGGAGTGCCTGTAGATGGGAGAGAGGAGAGGTCTAAGGCCAGAGCGCTGAGGCACCTGTATCTGGAGTGTAGAGAAGTGAGGATGAAAAAGGTGGAAACCAGAGAGTCGGGTGTTCTGGGAGCCCCAAAACGGAGTTGTCATGTTGTCAGCTGCTGCTCACAGGTAAAGGGGGAGACTGAGAATTGGTGGTTTTCTTCAGCAATGTGGAAGACGTTGATGAGCTTAATATGGGAAGTCTGGCAGGTGGATGGGGGGGAGCCTGGTTGATGTGGATTCAAGAGAAGATGAGCCGTGGAGATGGTGAGTACAGCCAGTGCTTTGGAGTTTTATCGTAGGGGGGACTGTGCATGTATGTGTAGAGATAGGGAGAAGAGGTCTTATTTTCATTTTGTTTTGCCTTTTTTCAAGTTTTAGTTGTATATTTAATGTGATGGGGATGGTCCTGGAGAGAGGGAATATGTGACAGTGCCGTGTGGAAAAGCGTCACTGCCGGAGTTTCCTTACACAGGCGGGAGGAGCTGAGACCCGGTGCACGCGGGAAGGGCTCGCCCTGACCAGGTTCTAGCTGGAAGCGTGGATCACTTCACTCGTAATCAGTGACAGGATTCTGCAGGATAGAAACGACGATCTGTCATCTAGGAGAGATCGAGAGTTTGCTGTACCAGTACGGCTAGAACCATACCACATGCACTACTGTAGACCTCTCGACCCTTATGGTGTCCGTAAGTGCTTGCACACTTTTTTTTGGGGAGAGGTTTTGCTATAGGGCATGTGTGCTCGCCAGAAAAAGAGAGACAGAGAGACAGAAAGTGAGAAATCACCCCCCAGGGGGATGGCCACGCCGCAATCCCTTCTCCTCCATTCTCCTCTTGGGATCTTGGTCTCGCACGCACACGCGCCCGGTGTGAGTTTAAGCCACCAGGCCTGGGACTCAAACCGTGGTCTACTACATGGGAGTCCAGCGACATAGCCATTATGCCAACTGCTGGTCCCCAGTGCTTGCACACTTTCGAAGCTGGAAGGTGAATAATCATCTTTTCCATCAGTGCTTCAACCCTGCTGGAATTCTTATTCAGATGTACTGCATGTATTCTGATTTTCTTAAAGACTATCTCTGATTTTGTTTAGCGTCTAAGGATAGTAAATAATATTAACTTTTCATTTATATTAACTTATTTAATAAATGAAAATCATTAAGGAAGACAGGAGCAAGGGCTGCAAGAATCTGGGTGCCAAGGTACTCCAACAGCCTCAAACCGAATTCCTACTCTTGCTCGGCCCTCTTACGCGTGGACGTTATCCCTTATGAGGGTGCTGGGGAAAAGGTGAATTTACTCAACAAGATAAGCTGCTTCTTGAACCAGGGTTTGCAGACTGGGTGGCCGTCTCCCCGAGACCACAGCAATGATCTCCGTAGCCTGATACTCAACTGCAGTGTAACGCCCTCTTTGAGTGTGGGCGGGACCTAGTGACTCTCTTGGGAAGAATCCTGCAGGGCAGAAGTGAGGGTATCTCACCTCTGTGATTAGGTTACAAAAGATTATGATGTCCTTGTTAACTCCCTCTTGCGCTGCCTCTCACTCCTGCCTCCTAGCATGCCTGTTCGGATGAAGCCGGCTGGCTACAGGCGGTGAGATGCTCTGCAGCCAGGAGGGAGGAGGCCTGCAGGCCAGCAGCCCGAAAGAAAACGAATCCTGTCAACGACTCGTGGGTGAGCTAGGAAGTGGATCCTTCCACAGCAAGCTTGCAGATCTGGGCAGCACATTGACTGTAGCCTCGTAAGGAACTTTCCTAAGCTCTTCCTGCATTCCTGATGCACTGTAAAATAATAAATGTGTGTTGTTTTAAGCTGTTATGTTTTGGAGTAATTTATGCACCAAGAGATAACTAATACAGGCATGCAGCAACAAGAAAAAACACTATCAGTATTCGAGGAACTCGCAGTAGAGTGAAAATTAGATTAGATTATCAGCAATCTGGTAGTGGGCGAGAGACATATAAATAAACACGATGAAGGGTTTAAGGGGCTTTGAAAGAAGTATACACCGAGGGAAGTGGGGACGTGTATGAACAGGCATGGGCACTGACGTTCGTTCAAAGGGGCGAGTGTGAATCACGAGATTGCAATAGAAAATATAATGGCTGGTTTGGAAAACTGCAGGTAATCCAGTATTCTTTAAGAAAATCAGAATAAGAATTCAAGAAATAGTCTAATAGCAAGATACGTTTCGAGGTAATTCAGGCTTCCAGTCACTCCTAACATGTATGCCGTTCTATGACATGAGTGAGCATACTGATACATAAAAATCTCTGCAGTGTTAAGTATAGCTGAGTTTGATCCCTACTGTAAAATAACCTTTTTTTTTAATAAAAGTAGACTTTTTTTTTTTTTTTAAAGAGAGATTTTTGCCATAGGGCATGTGTGTTTGCCAGAGAGATGGAGAGAGACAGAGAGACAGAAAGCAAGAAATCACCCTTTGGGTGGATGGCCACACTGCAGTCCCTTCTCCTCTATTCTCGTCTTGGGGTTTTTGGGCACACACGCACACAAGCCCTGTGTGACTTTTAAGCTGCTTGGGTCTAGGACTTGAACCGTGATCAATTTCATGGGAGTCTAGCGATGTAACTGCTGTGTCACCTGCTGGTCCCTAAAAGTAGACTCTTAACAGGCAAGAGTAAACATTAGATCATGGTTTGTATGTGTGTAGTTTAAATGTCGAAGCAATTTGGTCTTTAGAAGAGAATAAGGACTCCCGTCCTAGACTCACTCATAACATGTTCTAATAAGAAGTGACTTGTCTTGCCCTGGTAGGTTTACAGACGAGGAAGGGACTAGCCAGTGATGTACCCAAGCCTGCTGGTGCAGAGCCAGTGCCAGGTCCAGGCCTCCTGATTCTCTGCAGTGCCCCGTACCATGTCACGTCACTTAGAGATCTTCAAATATGCATATGCCTTTCTCATTGTAAGTGGGGAGCCCCAGGTCTGAGAAGGTTTGCCTATAATGTTTACCAGCTTCAAAGGACAGGTCCAGCAGTCCAGCAGGGACAGGTCCAGCAGTCCAGCAGGGACAGGTCCAGCAGGGACAGGTCCAGCAGGGACAGGTCCAGCAGTCCAGCAGGGACAGGTCCAGCAAGGACAGGTCCAGCAGGGACAGGTCCAGCAGTCCAGCAGGGAAAGACACACGTTTACGCACACAGGACAGGAATGCGCTGCTAGGAGCGTGGGCTCGTGTTACGTATGTTCCAGATCAAAGACACAGGCATGACCTGTAAGATCAGCTCGGACTTCCTGTGTCCAGGACAGGGGTCTGCTTCCTGCCATGACAAAGGTCGGGTTATCGAGTAGCAGAGTTGCCACTGCTTGCCTCCGATCTGGGGATGTTGATGGTAGAGGGGCACATGCCCTGGCCACAAGCCAAGGCCGTGACGAAAGGGAATGGTCACGAGATGTTCCCGAGGCCCAGCCGGACCAGCAGCCGGGTCTCAGAGATAGATGGGATGAAAACAGAGGGTGGAGGAGCGCTCGGCCTGTGGCGCCTACCCTCCCTCACCCCCCGACGTGGTTTAATTGACAGGGGGTGAAATTTGGGCATTGTGAATTTTGAACACTTCCCAGCTGATTCCAGTGTGCAGTTCAGCTGGGAACCTCTGCTCCCCAAGGAATTAGTGTGCTTGAGGAACTTGGAGCAGAGTGCAGTCAGCTGTGCAGACTCCCATCCATTCTGATCCTGAACTGCATCCTTGGCTGGACTTCATCAGGGCAGTGAAAAAATCTTTACGTTGGGAGAGATCCAAGGCTGGGCCGAACCAAGACTTTCCTGCTAGAGCTGTCCTTCACTAGCTGGTATTTTGTGAATGAGACAGCCTGCGACAGAATTCTTATTAATCGTGAAATGGGAGAGCAGTTCTTTGACACCGATCGGGCAAGCAGAAAGTCCCCTGCCATCTGTGCCGCGTCATGCTCTGCTGTTTGAACTAGATAAAAGTCTAACTCCTGTTAAACAGATTGCTTACGAGGTTGTTTTTAATATTTCAGAGCAAGTGTATAAATATAAAGAGTCAAAGAAATGGCTCCAGATTTAGAAACAAAAGGCTTTTCCTTTTAAAGTGATTGAATCCGAATCTGACTGCCGGGTTGTCAATAGCATGTTGCTGTGTGTTCTTGGTACTGCGTGTTTCAAGAGAGGGCGTTTGCAGGTTCCTTGTTCCCAACCTGCGGTGCTCCCGCGTATGCTAGCGTGCTAACTTGTAACTAGGAGATACCAGTTCGTGACTGGGAAGTGACATTTAGTTTCAGGATATATGTTCCCTTTAAATGAGATGTTTCCTTCATAATGGCAGATGTGGGACCATGGAGTGGAAGAATTAATAAGAGATCGAAGCGTTTCGGAATTTTAGGTGTTTACTGGCATAGTCTCAGGCAAGAGCAGTGCGTTTGAGCTGCTAGAGTTGAAGTCGTGGGGAGGAGGGCGAATTAGTTTTCTGTTGCTACCATTGCAAACCAGTGAAAACTTGGTGGCTTCAACAACAGCACTTTATCTTTCAGCTCTGTAGGCCAGCAGGACCACAGGAGTCTCCCGGGGCTACAGGGTGCGTTCCTTTTTGGAGAGGAAGGGCAGGGTCAGTTCCTTACTCACTCAGACTTTCCTTGTGGCTGGCTCAGCCCTGAAGTCCCAGCTGCCTCGCTGGCTGTCAGGTGAGGGCCCATGGCAGCACCTGGTGTCTACCCTCATTCCTTGGCTCTAGCCCTACTGCCTCCAACTTCAAAGTCATCGACAACAGGGCACGTCCCTCTCAAGTTTCCGTGGTCTTCTCTCCTTTCACTGTACTCTGACCCCTTCTGTCTTCCTCTTCCACTGTAAAGAACCCACGTGGCGAGATCGGGCCCACCTTGATAATCTGGGATAATCTCCATGCCAAGGTCCGTAACCTTGTTTACAACTGAAGGTCCCTTTTGCATGTGAGGTAACCTGGCTTCCGGGGAGAAGAGCGCGGACACATGGGGAGCCATCACTCTGCCTGTCCAGAGGCAGAGGCTCGGGAAAGCCCAAGGTGCGTACCGACGTGGCGGTTAGCATCGGCCTTGGTCCAGCAAATCATGTTGATGCCTGCTGTGTGCCGGGCACTGCCGCGGGCACCGGGGCTGTCATGGTGAACGACAGACCTGGCCCTGCCCTGGGGCGTACAGCGGCACGCAGGGGCCCCTCAGGTGCTCTGTAGGTACCTAAGAGCTTTCAAAGCCCGCCTGGTGCTGGTTTGGCTTTCCTGCCTCCCTTCACTTCCACAGTGTTTTACATAATGGATGCGCAGGCTACCCTAACGGTGGCTTTCTCTGTTCTTCCTTCACATTGAGTTAGGAACCTGACTCCTCTCTCCTGCTATTTTATACTCCAAGTGCAGTGAGAAATCTGGAGTTCCACCGTCCAGACTCAGAGGACAGTTTTAGACTTAATCTCATACCTGCTGAGGAATTGAAAACCAAACAAAATCTCCAGAATCATCATGTACTTCATTTTACTTTCCTTGGTAAAGACTCTAAAGTGCTAAAGGCAGCTCTAGGACTGTTATAAAAGGAGCAAACTTTTGCATTACCCCCATACATTAACTGCCAAAAAGCACTTACCCAGTTGAAAACAAAAATCAGCAGTTGCTTTAAACTGGTATTCATTAATAGCTAAGAACTGCCAACTCAGAAGCAGATTGCAATAAACTTCTCAATATGGCTTTTTGTAGATGGACTTTTTCCCTAATTTGCTATAGGCCATGCACTTCTGAGAAAGAGAAAGTGAGAAAGCGCCCCCTGGGAGGATGGCCACACCACTATCCCTTCTTCTTTCTTTCTTGAGATTTTGGGCATGCACACACGTGCCTGGTGTGTTTCTCAAGCCACCGGGTCCAGAACTGAAACTGTACAGTCGTCCCTGTGGGATCCAGCTGCCTTAACTTCCACACCTCGTACTACCAGCTGGCCTGAAAGAGACTTTTGAAATAATGAAAGAGATTTGCTGTTTGTTGTTTACTGCTGTTAGGGCTCTGTACAGTTCCCTATTACATTCCCACTACATGCTGGGTATAGCTCTGCCATTCTTTTTTCCCTTTCTTTCTTTCTGTTCATAATAGACCCTGTGTGTGGGCAAGACAGAGAGAAGGGGGGGGGACCAGCAGTTAGCGTAATGGCTATGTCGCTGGACTCCCATGTAGTCGACCGCGGTTCGAGTCCTGGACCCGGCGGCTTAAACTCACGCTGGGCGCGTGTGCGTGCGTGCCCAAGATCCCGAGAGGAGAATGGAGGAGAAGGGATTGCGGCGTGGCCATCCCCCCTGGGGGGTGATTTCTCGCTTTCTGTCTCTCTCTGTCTGTCTGGCGAGCGCACGCGCCCTATAGCAAAAACCTCTCCAAAAAAAGAAAAAAAAAAAAGAAAAGAAAGAAAGAGAGGGGGGCACACTCCACATGGCTTGTTTATGCCATGATCCTTTCTCCAGGCCTCTAGCCTGCAAGGATCCTGGGCGCATGCATATATGTGTTCAGGTCTACCAGACCAGGGACTCAAACTCCTGCGTGTATGTCCAGCTGTGCAGTCCACAGCTGCACCATACCTGCACTGTACCTGTACCATACCTGCATCATACCTGCACTGTACCTGCACCATACCTTGTACTATACCTGCACCGTACCTGCACCATACCTGTATTATACCTGCACGTACCTGCACCATACCTGCACGTACCTGCACCATACTTGCACTGTACCTGCACTATACCTGCACCATACCTGTACGTACCTGCACCATACCTGCACTGTACCTGCACTATACCTGCACCGTAACTGCACCGTACCTGTACCGTACCTGCACCATACCTGCACCGTACCTGCACCGTACCTGCACTGTACCTGCACTGTACCTGCACTATACCTGCACTGTACCTGCACCATACCTGCACTGTACCTGCCTGCATCGTACCTGCACGTACCTGCACCGTACCTGCACCGTACCTGCACCGTACCTGCACTATACCTGCACCGTACCTGCACCGTACCTGCACTGTACCTGCACTGTACCTGCACTATACCTGCCTGCACCGTACCTGCACCGTACCTGCACCGTACCTGCACTGTACCTGCCTGCACCGTACCTGCACCGTACCTGCACTATACTACCTACTACTTCCAGGCCACCTGCTGCATCATAGAGGCTAGACCAGTCTTCTTTAGGGGAATCAAATAGATTAGGTAATATTCAGGAGAAGCTGAACCTTTGTATGTAGGTTGTTATTATTTTTAATTTAAATTAATTCCTGTATGTTTTTTTTTAAGAATTATGTATTCATTTAATTTCATTTGTTATTATTATTTTTCAATTTGACAAGAGAGAGAAAGAAAGGAAAAGTGAGAAAGCAAGCCACCAGGTCTGGGACTCGAACCATGGTCAGCCATGTAGAAATCCAGCACCTTTAGCCGTTGTGCTACCTGCTGGCCCCTCTGTATGGGTTTTAGTGTTTTGTGACCACATATGTTTATAGTATAAGAATTCCCTGGAACCTTATAGTACTGCGTTCGTGGAGATAAGATAGACTCTTGCAGACGTGTATGATTACCTCTGAGATAGTGTTTTCCATTTTACTTCGTTTCCTCTCATCCTTCTTATTTAAATAAAGCAACATTTTTTCCCCTGATAATAAAGGTGGAAATAATTAAATATTTTTCTTTTTCACTTTCAGAATTGTCTCTGTGCAATTAAATGAATCACATTCCACCCCCATCCCACCCCAGAATTCTGTACTGACAGTAAATCAGTATTCTTAAAAAAAAAAAAAAGAAGAAGAAGAAGAAGAATCTTTAATGAAAGTTGCTTTATGATGCCACTAAGCAGATGACAGACTTCACTCTTCAATTAGGTGGGTCCTGGTTGGTAGCAGATTAGACTCGCAGGTGACGCCCTAGCTAGAGGAGCTGCCATTTCGGCTGCCGATCCCCGTCGCGTGTCAGGAAGGAGCGGAGACACTTGTCACTTACTGTATCTTAAAAGTAAGCAGAATAAACAAGAGGATTTTTAACAGACTGGAAAATCCGATCCTGGAAGGCCTTGCTGACTTAAAGATGTTCTTTTGTTTGTCAGGAGCTGAATTTCAACAGCGATCATGCAGTACACGTGATAGCTTCTGTGCACGGCCGGTGAACTCTAACGTGTGGGTCCACGTAGTGCCCATCAGAGTCAGAACTCCATCAGCTCAGAAACCTCCCTCGTGCTGCCTCTGTCGCAGGGCCCTCCTCGCCCCTAATGCCTGGCGTTTTGTATTGACTTTTTAGAAATGGCCACGAGGTGGTACCGTGCAGCATAGGGCCATCCGGGACTGTTGCACATGCGGCTGCTCAGCAATCCACCCTCCGGGTCAGCATCTCCTTCCTTCTGTTGCTGAGCAGTGTGCAGTCGTGTAGCGGTACCACGGCTCATGCTTTCATTCACTGAAGGACTTGTGGATTCCACTTTTTCGCTATTTTGAATAGAGCTGCGTAAACATTGGTGTTCAGGCTTTAACTTCTCTTGAGTAAAAATGTGTCACAGTGGGATTGCTGGGTCCTGTGGTAAGTATGTATTAACTTTAGATGAAGAAATTGCCAAACTGCCTTCTAGAATGACTACCATTTTGTACTCCCATCTGCAATACGTGTGTTTTCTAGTAGTTTTGCATATTTACTCACACTTGATAGAATCAATCATTTTTTTTTCCATGCAAGAGAGAGAACAAATGATTGAGAAGCATCCTTAACAGGGTCCCGTGCCGCAGCCCTCCCCTCCCCTTAGCTTTTCCGGCCAGCCCGGATGATGGGCGTGTACACACACGCCGCCGTGTACAGGTCAGTCGGGGAGCAGAACCCGCTTCCATATGGCTTCCAGCACTGCAAGGCCTAGTTTTTCAATTAGTTGTTCTAATAGTCTTACAGAGTTTCTGATAAACATCTTGAGTGCCTTTTTTTTTTTCTTTTTGGGGTCATATATAGATCCTTTTTGGTGAATGGGTCTGTCCACTAAAAAAATACAACCTCTTTATTTTAGGATAATTTTAGATTTATAGAAGAGTTACAGAGATACTCAGAGTTCCTTTATATCTTCATCCAGCTTCCCGTAATGAAAACATTTTACAAAACCAAGTGTATTTATCAAAATCAGGAGACCAGCGTTGGTGCCTTACTATTAACCACATTCCAGATTCCACACTCGGGGTTGCCTGATTTTCCACCAGCCTCCTCCTCTTCCAGGATCCAGTCCCGGAGTCCACACTGCATTTGTGTCTCCTGTCTGCAAGGTTCTGTCCATCTTGGCCTGTTTTTCATGGCCTTGCTGGCTTTGAGTGCCAGTACTGTTAGGGTGGGCTGTTGTGTAGACTGCCCTCCACGTGCATCCGTCTGGTGTTTCTCTTCTGGTTATACCGAGGCGACGAGTTTCAGAGGAGAGTGACAGAGGCGAAGTGCTCACCTCCTCACATCACCTCAGGGAGTACATGATCACAGGCCGCTTAGTTAAAGGTCGCGTTTGTGAGGTTAACCCACTACAAAGGTCATGTTTTTGTCTTTCCATATTTCGTTCTTTGGAAATGATTTGCTAATTTCAGCGCACACTCAAAGGGGTGGGGAGATGAAGTTTCATTTATGGATGGGGTATATCTACGTTTGTTATCGTCTACATTTGTTAAAAGGAAATGTTCATCTCCTTTCTTCCATTTATTTATTTAGTCACTTACATAGAGAGACTATATATAATATATTAACTATATATTATATAGAGACTATATTAACTCTATATTACATATAATCTATAGACTATGAGTCATGTATAGACTATATACTTATACATTAGATATTAATATGACCCAATATTGTTTGTATGTAGTCATTTATATAGACTCTGTATGATACATGATATATTAACACTATGTATTAGTTGTATATTATATATGATGTATATACAGTCTGCATATATAAATGACTATATAAATGACATTCGGCCACCGTCGGTGACAGACCACATGTACTGGCAGTGGCCCCATCCAATCTCACTGAGCTGCAAACCCCTGTCACAGTGGTGGTGCGCCCGTGGAGACGTAGCGTCTCTGATGGGGCTCGTGTCCTCAGGCCGGCCGCACTGCGCGTCGTGTGAGAGCGCGCACCGCTGTGTACAGCACCTGCCTTGCTGGTGATAGCACGTGGCTGTGCTCTTCCGGTCTGTGCGTCCTAGTCTCTCCTCCTCCTTACTGAAGTTTACCGTAAAGCCGCGTACGCCCCGTTAGGTTAGCGGCAGCCTCACAGCTCATGTTTGCTGAGCTTTTCCATTGGATCCGTTTTTTCTTGTACTTGATTTAATCTTGTGTGTTTTTGCTCATTGTGGACTTTCTAGTGGGACAAAATGTGGAAGCAGAAGATAGTGATACTGATTATTCAGACCATATGTAGGCTTAGAGTAATGTGTATGTGTTTTTAAGAAAAAAGCTTGCAAAGTTAGACTTAGTGGACAAAAGCTTATACAGGGCCAAGTCTGTAACACAGGGTGGAGTGCAGTGCATAGAAAGCCAGATCCCACATCACTGGCTGTGGTTCAAATCCCAGCTCAGGGGCTTAGGAAACACCCTGGCATGTGTGCCCACAGTCACGACGGGATGGAGAAATGGGGAAGACAGGGTGGCTGTGTGGCCACTGTCCATTGGGTGGTGCTTTCTCCCATCCCTCAGCCCCTCTGTCTAGTAAATGTACACTCCCTCTGGCAATTAAACAAGAAAGAAAAAAGCTTATGGAATAAGAATATAAAGAGGAAGAATATTTTGAACAATTGTACAATGTGTCCTAGGCTGAGTGTTATTATAGAACTCAAAAATTAAAAAGTTTTCAAAGTATACAAAGTAAAATAGGTATAGTAAGATAAGGTTCATTTACTACTGAAGAAAAAAGCTTTTTTAAAGAGAACTATGTACTTAATTTATCACTGTTACTATCTTTCAGTTCACTACAGGGCACATGTGCTCACCAGAAACAGAGAGATGGAGATCAAGTAAGAAAGCGTGCTGCCAGGTCTGGGACTCAAACTGTGGTTGGCCTTGTGGGAGTCCACCACCTTAACCATCACACTACCTGCTGGCCCAAAATAATAACTTTTTTTTTTTTGAGAGTTTTTTTTTGCTATAGGGCGTGTACGCTCGCCAGACAGACAGAGACAGAGAGACAGAAAGCGAGAAATCACCCCCAGGGGCAATCCCTTCTCCTCCACTCTCTTCTCAGGATCTTGGGCACACACGCACACGTGCCCGGCGAGAGTTTTAAGCCACCGGGTCCGGGACTCGAACCGTGGTCGACTACATGGGAGTCCAGCGACATAGCCATTACGCTAACTGCTGGTCCCCAAAAGAATAACTTCTTTATAAATGTAGTGCAGCCTAAGTGTACAGTGTTTGTTATTGTTGTATGGTGTACAGTAAGATCCTCGACCTTCCCATTCACTCTCCAACTCACCAACTCACCCAGAGCAGTTTCAGTCCTGCAAGCTCAGTCTTGATCGCTGTCCTGTGCAGGTGCACCACTTTTTACATCCTATACCACGGTTTTGCTGCACCTTCCCTATGTTCGGACATGTTTGAATGCCCAGATCCTTGCCCTTGCGTTACAGTTGCCTACAGTGCGCAGCATAGACACATGCCATGCAGGTTAGTAACCAGGAGCACTGCGCCTTCCACACAGCCTGTGCCAGGCATAGATGTCTTTGTATTCATCACCTTTGCGCATTTGCTGAGCTGCCTTCAACTGAGCTTCCCTTTCTTCTGCTGGTCTTCTAATTACACAAATACTAGTCATGACTGCCCCAGGTGCTGCCTTGGGAGAACCTGAGGGATAGCCACCCTTTCTCGTGTGTGTTCGGGGCCCCTTTCCCTCTTCTCCAGCCAGAAGTAGGTGTCTCCTGGAGCTGTCCATCTGGGCAGTTAAGTCGGGCTGGGTGACGGGGTTAGTAAGCACTGTTGCTGTAGCAGTCAGTCCACCTGCTGCTGTCCACCTCTCAGTTACGTACCCGCTCCGTGCACTCCGTCAGGGTCCTGCAGCCCGTTCACTTGGAAGACGGGGTGCGGCGTGATTGCTCTATTTTACGTAGAGCTGAAACCTTACAGGTTTTTAATTTTGTTTCTCTAGGAATTCGACAAGAAACCGAAGTTTCAGTTCAAATATACTTTGACTTGCAACCAGAGATGTATTAGAGTTTAGATTCTTTCATTTGATTAAGGTAAGATTTTTAAAATAAAATTTAATCAAGGCATATTTTAATTTGTGCATTATTAACACATTTTAATTTCCAGGTCTGAGCTAATAGTCTGTCCTCAGAAGATATTTTCAGGGTGCCTCTACCACGTAAACAGCTGTGTGTCTTGTAGCAATTACCAGGTGCAAGGAGCATGGATTTGTGTTCACCCCAGGTGCTCTGTACTGAGATCAACTCTTACCTAGAGCAGGAGTCAGCAGACTGTGGCCCCAGGCTAGCCACCTCTCCGGGAGGGAAAATGTCATTGGAGCAGAGCCACACTCTCATTCCGGCTCATCTGTGGCCGCCTCTGTGGCTCACTCACCTAAAATCTGGCCCTCTTGGGAAAGTTTGCTGACCCTTGGCCCAGATCTGAATTAGACTATCTTACTATATCGTGTCATTATAACATACGCGTGTTTTGGGGGGGGGGGGTGTTGTTGCTTAACAGCTAATTAGAAAACTGAACATGCATGAACACGCATGCAAGTATGTGTGTACCTCTGCTGAGTCTAACTTCTTGGAGCAACAGGGCCGTATTCTTTCTCAGAGGAGGAATTCGTTTTCTGAAATAATGTACTTTGAAAATAAGGTTTAATGATGTGAACAGTTACATGCCAAATACTTCCAGGAGAAATCTTCATTTTGCTTAGATCTTAAAAACTAAAAATTATATGTAAAGGTCAGGTTTGTTCCTGCTCTAAAAAGTATGCACATGCTTATATGTAATCATTTTTATTTTTCCTCAGAAATTTAAGCAGAACCAGTAATATTTTGAGAGTGACAGTTACATGTTTTTAGTGTCTGTTCTAGTATCACGTGGTTTACAATGTATGAAGGATTTTTTCTTTTTTTGTCTTATTTTTGGAGTATATAAAGTTTTATATGAAAGCATTCTAATATAAAACTATGTTTAGTGGTTAAAGGTAGACTTAGGTTTAAACCTCTTTGAGATTTATATTGAATCACTTATACTTGTTTGTGATTGGTAAAATTATGAGGGTTTTTTGTTTTTTTTTAATTTTGCTATAGGCCGCGTGCACTTACTTGAGAAAGACTAAGAAGGGCAGAGAGAAAGAGAGGGAAAAAGCACCCTTGTGGGGGCATGGCCATGCTGCCGTTCCTTCTCCTCCATTTTCCTTTTGGGATTTTGGGCATGCACAGTCACACACCTGGGGTGTTTTACAAGCCTCCGGGTCCAGGACTCGAACTGCGTAGTTGGCCATGTGGGATCCAGCTGCCTTAAACTTCCACACCACCTACTGGCCCAGGATATCTTTTGTTCCCTCCACTTCCCTGATTTATGTTGCAGCTGTAATGCCACAAGGAAAAGGAGCTGGGTTTGTAGTGCAGCGGTGAAGCCCCGTGGATAGCGATTTGGACCCAACACAGCTGGCCGTGGTTTGCATTCTGGCTCCCTGGCTTGAAAAAAAAAAAAACCAGTGTCATGTGCTGCATCCCCAGATCCTGATGAGGCAGAGAGATGGAGGGAGGAGGAAAGGTTGCACTGCACGGGGTGCCTGGTCTCTCTGCTAATAAGCACAGGTGCCCTCTAGCAATTGAGGAAAAATAAAAAAGGTAAAAGGAGAGGAAAGCCAGCCAGGAAAGCACTCGCTCTCAGTTTTTCCTTCTATGTGACCTTGGATTATTTAGATTTTTCTAGGTTGACATTGAAATATTTCACTTAAAAGCTCAAATAGACTGGGCCAGCAGGTGCTGTCGTGGTTAAGGTGCTGGACTTCCAGGTTCAAGTCTTGGGACTGGTGGCTCGAAACACTGGGCGTGTGTACGTGCCTAAAATCCCAGGAGGAAAATGGGAGAGAAGGGGTTGCAGTGTGGCCATCCTCCTGGGGAAGTGGGATTTCTCACTTTCCCTCTCACTGTCTCTTTCCTGTGATTGTACACACCCTATGGCAAAAACAAAAACACCTTAAAAAAATCAAATAGAATCATTGCTAGTTTGACAGTATCATTGAAATTAAATATGTGTGAGTTCAAGGCAAAGACCGCAACTCTTCTTTAAATAGAATGTACTGCTTCTCTTTTAAAGTATATGTGGCTGGGTAAGAAAGGATCTGGATGGACTTGTTTTGGAATTTTGTCTGTCTTTAAATATGCATAGACTAGGGAACCAGCAGATGGCGGAATGGCTATGTTGCTGGACTCCCACATAGTTGACTGGGGTTTGAGTCCCAGACCCAGTGGCTTAAACTCATGCCAGGCGTATGTGCACGTGTGCTCAAGATCCCAAAAGGAGAATGGAGAAGAAGGGATTGCGGTGTGGCCATCCCCCCCACCCACCCACCAGGAGGTGATTTCTTGCTTTCTGTCTCTCTGGCAAGTGTACACACCCTATAGTAAAAATCTGTGTGTTTTTTTTTTTTAAAGATATGTAGACGAATAAGAACATCAGATTTATTATTTCATAGACCCTAATCAATGTCATTATATTGCTGTTAGGGCAGTTAAGAAACTAGTTTGGAAATAAACTTTCAGGGTTTAACCTTGTGGGAAATACTGTAAAAATATTTCATTTTAAATGGTGAGGGGGCCAGCAGGTGGCATGGCGGTTAAGTCTCTGAACTCCCATATGTCTGACCACAGTTTGAACCCTAGACCTGGCCACTTGCTTTCTCTCTCTCTCTCTGTCAGGTGTCTCTCTGGTTAGTGCACATGCCCTATAGCAGATTAAAGAATAATAATAATAAATTATCATAAAAAAACTGACCACTATGGAGTTTTCTTAAATAAACTTTTAAATATGTTCTTTATGCACAGTTGTTTTATTTTTTCCAAAATAAGCTAATTTTATGTACATTTGGTAACAAGAAAAGTATACATACATTTGATAGAGAGGAATAAAGGCTGTTTTTCTTTTCTTTTTTATTCAGCTTTTTTTAAAAAAATTTTTTAAGAGAGATTTTTGCTATAGGATGCATGCGCTCGCCGGAGAAAGAGAGACAGAGAGACAGAAAGCAAGAAACCTCACCCCCGCCCCCCAGGTGGGACAGCCATGCCGCAGTCCCTTCTCCATTCTCTTCTCAGGATTTTGGGCACATGTGCCCAGCATGAGTTTTAGGCCGCCATATCCAGGACTCAAACGTAGTCGACCACGTGGCAGTCCAGTGACGTAATCATGGTATCTGCTGGTCCCTTGTTCAGCTTTTATTTTTAAACATTTTCTTTCCTTTTTTTTTGAAGAGGATTTTGCTGTAGGGCATGTGTGCTCACCAGAAAGAGAGAGACAGACAGAAAGCGAGAAATCACCCCCCAAGGGGGATGGCCATGCCATAATCCCTTCTCCTCCATTCTCCTCTCGGGATCTTGGGCACGCACGTGCACTTGCCCAGTGTGAGTTTAAGCCACCGGGTCCGGGACTTGAACCACGGTTGACGACACGGGAGTCCAGCGATATAACCATTATGCCAACTGCTGGTCCTAACATTTTTATTTCTTTAATTTATTTGTTTTACAATTTATTTTTCTCCCATGAGGGAGAGAAACAGAGACAGAAGCAGATACTCTCAACAGGTCTGCACGCATGATCAAGCCCCAGCTTCAGCCAGCGCCAGATCACAGGCGTGTGGATACCCACTGTGGTCAGGAAGGCCTCTCAGACCTGACCCTGGAGCCTCCCACGTGGCAGAGCGCTGCGTTACTGCCGAGCCACCGTTCAGCTCCCTAAGCAGCCCTTCATTTCGGAATAGTATTAGATGCACAAATGAGTTGAAAAGATAATCCAGAGAAGAGTTATATATTCTCCACTCGGGCCCCTTAGTGTAAAGCGTGGTGCAGTGAGCAAAACCAGAGTCAGCACTGAGCCACCAAACCGTGGGCTTCGTTCGGCTCCCGCCGTGTCCCGGCCACGTCCTTCTCCAGGATGCCGCGTTCCGTGCAGCTGCGGCTTTTCTTGGTCTGCGATCTCCGACAGCTCCCGGGTCCTCGGCTCGGGTGCTCGCACGTGGAGGACTGCTGGTCAGGGTTTGGTAAGACGCCCCTCAGCTGGAGTCCCTCTGATGCCTTCTCGTGACTGACTAGGCCGGAGGTGACCAGCCTTTCCTGGTGTGTAATGTGAGGAGTCACACGATGTCGGGGTCTTAGTGCGGTGATGTTAATCCTGATTATTCCATGGTGGTGTCTGCTAGATTTTCCCTTAGTAAGAGTGAGTGTGTTTTTGCTTAATAAGTATTTGGGGGGAGTATTTTGAGGCTTCACAGTATCGTTTTTCCTTAAAAACTTGGACACTGGCTTTAGTACTTAGCAGCAGCTCTTGCTTGCAGTAATTATCACCGCATTCTTCCAGTGGTGATTCTCCTCCCCTCATCCCTCCTACGTCGTAATCATCTCCTAAGAAAGAACAGTCCCTGCCCACATCGGTCACTATCTGATCACTTACTTACATCAGTGGGAACTCGAGGGCACTTACTCTCCTCTCTGTGTTGTGGAATCAGGGCTATTGTTACTTTGTCCCTCAATCGTTTCAGCTCTGGCCGTCGGGAGTATTTTTTAAGTTTGCTTCTGTGTCCTTTCAACGTGCGTTGTCCTTTTTTCTTTCCTTAAAGCAGTCTCTGACTCCACGGATGCCCCAGGCTCATCTTGTGTTCTCCTTCCCCGGCTCTGGAACCACTCAGTTCAAGGAGCCCTTTTGCTCCGCATCCTCATTAAAGTACTTGCTAGTACTTGTCAGCTCGTTTGGCTGTTTAGCTGTGCTGACATGTGTGTGGTGGCGGCTCACGGTTTTAGTTTGTTTCCCTGTCGACTCATGTCGTTAAACACCTTTCCTTATGCCACCCACACACGCTTGTGAAGGGCAGCTAGTCCTTTTCATTTCTCTTTTCTCCTTCTATGATTAGCCAGGTGGATTGAGTCTTTCCACATTTTCATCATGGCTGATGATTTGGCTATGCTATATAATCCAGTACATATTTCCATATATAAATTTTGGATATTTATGCTTATTATAAGGGAATATGTATTTTTTTTTTTTTTGGAGAGGTTTGTGCCATAGGGCACATGCGCTCGCCAGAAAGACAGAGAGACAGAAAGCAAAAAACCACCCCCCCAGAGGGGATGGCCATGACGCAATCCCTTCTCCTCCATTCTCTTTCTCGGGATCTTGGGCACACACACACACACGCCCGGCGTAAGTTTAAGCCACTGGGTCCGTGACTTGAACTGCTGTCATCTACATGGGAGTTCAGCAACGTAGCCATTATGCTAACTGCTGGTCCCTATGTATGTATTTTTATATATATTCGAGTGTGTGAATGATAATTTTGCTACTAAACAATTGTCCAGTGTGTTTGAAAACCAATCAGAGTCTTAAAAGCAGGGAAGAGTTATTGTGTGGTTGGCCATCCAAGAGGCAGGAGTGCTACAGTTCAAATCTGCCTTTCTGTGTATAAAAGGCTGGGTCCTTTTCAGGTTTTTGTTATAGTGTACTCTCACTGGAAAGACAGAGAGAATAGTGAGAGGGAAAGTGAGAAATCACCCCCGGGGGAAGGCCTTGTCACAGTCCACTCTCCATTCTCCTCCCGGGATTTTGGGCATGCACGCACACGTGCTGGTATGATTTTCAAGTCACTAGGTCCAGGACTCAGGCGGCAGTTGGCCTTGTGGAGTCCAGCACCTTAACTACCATTCCACCTGCTGCCCCCAAAAGGCTGGGTCTTTTATAGGTAAACCAGTTCTTCCCAAGTTCTCAATTTGATTCTTTAATGTAAATGAAAGATTGAAATTCCTGCGGTTTTGATAGGTCAATTTGAACCTCAGTCCCATGAGCGCATTAAGCTTTCTTTGCAAATGGAGAATTGAGACCAGTACTGTTCTGACTGGTGTCTGTTGGTCAGCATTCTGCCTTCATCCCTGCAGCAGGGGTCAGCGTGAGGTGGGTCAGCTTTCTCAGCACATCCATCCTGCAGCAGACGTGCACAATACCAACAGCAGTTAGCAGTTAGCACTAGATTTCTCTCATTAGGCTACTCCCAGTCGGCTGTAATTTCATTACTGGAAAAGGAAAATTGCTTAATATGCATCTGTTCAGCGATTGAATTTGTGGCTGAAAAGCTGTACGACAAGGTAGCGTGTATTAAGTTTTTCTAGTGCAGAGGTCGGCTCTGGGTGGTAACCATCACTTAGGGGACAGAGGGGCAGACAGGTCCCGTGCGCCCTTGGATGCCAGTCAGTACCTGCAACCGTCGATGTGTTCTTAGGCCCTGCCAGTTATTTCAGGTGAAAGAGATCTGAAATGAGTGTTTTAAACCTGGCCGCCTTTCCACTGGTATTTCAGATGACAGCTTAAAAATACTTTAATATATCACTTCATTGAGTTCAATTTATAAAAAGATGTGGCAATGTTTATCACCTACTTTCCTGTGTTTCAAAAACTACTGCTTAATAATCTATTGATAATTGAATTGTCAGCTTATATTTCTTTTTAAGTTACTTTATTTTATTTATTATTTTTTTAATTTGACCAGAGAGAGAAAGGCTTGAGAAAACAAGCCACCAGGTCCAGGACTTGAACAGCGGTCGGCCATGTGAGAGTCCAGACCCTTAACCACCATACTACCTGCCAGATCCTTCACATTTCTTTTTTATCAGAATGTAATAAAGACATAACAAGTTTTGATGGATGACTTTTCTCTTATTTGAGCCTTTTAGTTACCATTGCTTTTCAGTAAAAACCTGTATTAATCTATTGGCACACACACAGGGATGCCATGTTGTTTAAAGAGGCCTTTCTATTTGTTTGCTGTGTGAAGCTCTTTTGAGAATTTACTCTGTTACATAAAACAATATTCTTAAATAGTGAAAATACTATATGCTTTAAAGGATAATATTCCTCGGGGGCCCGGTAGTAGGTGACATGGTGAAGGGCACTGGACTCCCACATGGCCAACCATGGTTCAAGTCCTGGACCTGGTGGCTTGCTTTCTCACTATCACTCTCCCTCTCTCTCTGGTAAAATGGAATACTACTACTACCACTAAACAAAACTGAATAATTTAAAAAGGGTAGTATTCCTGTCATGTCATATACGCAGGTATGATTGGTTCTGCCAATGGTTCCAGTTAATAAGTAGGCTGTTTCCTATTTCAGCAGGAGAAAGCTAATCTAAGCAGTATTTCTTTACATATTCAGATTCTGAAAATAATGTTCATATTCGTAGTCATTACAGATAAGAAGATGACTTTGTCCGCTTTAAAAGGAGCATGTCTTTTTACGCATCCTGTTTGTGGTGTGATTACATCATGGATATTTCTAGCAGCTGAACCTTGCGTTACTATGATAATGATAACAGTCTCTGATTTCAATCAGTACGTTTTAAATTGGAAAGTGCAGCCTTTCTGTAGTGGCTGCTCTAGTCGATGTATATAACTTAGCAGCGTTGTACTTTCTCAGGCCCTATTTGTAATAAGATATAAGTAAGACAAATAGTATTTTTCAACTCTGTAAAAAGGAAAGGACTGTATGCATATCTGTTATAAGTATTTCTTATTCTTCCCTTTTCCTGAAAAGGGAAAAAAGGAAAGAGGGTGGGCGCTTCTCCGTCTTTGCTGGCGGCCTACGTCGTATTTATGGAAGACTGGCGAGGTGAGCGAGTGGCTTCAGTGGGGTGTGCGTTAGTCCTGAGACAGAGCACTTGCAGAGCGGGCAGTGTGCCTGTATGTCAGTGTTGACATCAGCCTTTCTGAAACCAGGGACTCAGGAACGATGGAGTTTAATTTCTTTTGAGCAGCTGTTCTTCGGTTGACTCCAACTCAGACATTTTGTTTTCCATATTATTTCATTTAATCCTAGCAATTAGCCTACAAGGTAGGTATGATTACCCACATTGTACAAAAAATGTGTGTGTGTGTGTGTGTGTGTGTGTGTGTGTGTGTGTTTCTCCAAGGTGACAGCTGATAGTGGTAGAATCGGGATGTGAACGTTTATCTTCTGACCTAAAAGTTCATACTCCTATCCGCTATACTGTGTTACTTCTACGATTAGAAAAGTACTGAAAATTATTTTAAAATCTCCCTAAACTGTTAAGCCTGTTGGAAGGAAACTAATTTAATTAGACAAGACTTGAGATGATCTCAACCTTATGTAGTGTTTTTCTCAATCTTAAAGTCTTTGGAGGTACCAGCAGGTGGCGCAGAGGTTAAGGTGGCTGGATCCTACATGGCTGGCTGTTTAGTTCAAGCTCCAGACCCAGTGGTTTGAAAACAGGCTGGGCGATTGTACATATGTGCCTAAAATCCTGAGAAGAGACTGGAGAAACAGGGAGTGCAGGGTGGCCATCCCCCTCAGGGAGGTGCCCGCTCGCTTGCTCTCTCTCTCTCTCTCTCTCTCCTTCTCTCTCTCTCTCTCTCTCTCGTGACTACACACGCTCTATAGCAAGCTTGAAAAAAGAAAAGTCTTCTGTGTTACACTAAGGAACTACCAGTGTTAAATCTCATTAATGCCAATCATATAGGTAAATCTCCATGTGATGTTTCCCTAATGCCTAATGACATTAGTGATAATAAATGCTTTGAAAACAAAAGCATCTCTGCATCAGAAGTAATACACGTCTGTATTGCTGTTAACAGTAAAATATTCATCTCAAAAATTCAACACATTTGCAGTAACCTTTTGATAGTCTAATTAGAATGGATACTTAGTAAAGTATCTACAAAGCAGATTGTTTTGTGTAGTTGCAAAAATGCTTTAAATTGGTTTGTCAATAAACTGATTGAATAGTAGATCAATAAATTCCATTTGCACAATGATTAAACTGTCTTTATCTTAATGATATGTTACCCTGTAGTAATGTTATACCATCAAGATGAATGACTTTATGTAGCATTGTTAATTATACGAGTTTTTCTTATGTTTTTATTATGTTAGCAGCCTTCATGTACACTTAATGTAAATTTATAGGCCAGTCTTTAGATATTTATTTTCCACATATTAACATCCTCAAATAAGTAAACATAGATTACAGTTCATTGTAGGATACCTGAGCAGTCAGACTGTAGACTTTTCTTGTTTAAAAAGTGATAATGTTCGTTGGTATTTGGAAAGAAGAACCCCAGAGGTTCAGTGGTTCTGTAACATTCTTGGGGACGGAATATTGTAACACTAAGCGGGATGGTGTGAAAACGTTACCTGACGATGTCTGTGTGTTGTCTGCGTTACAGGCAGATCAGCGGAGGCAGTAAACTGTGACGGAGAGCACAGCTCTAGTGGTCAGAACTGGATTCTGGTCAGTGTAACCAAAATCAGGTGTATAACTTTAGACAAGGTATTGAACTCTAGATACGATTTTTTTTTGGTCTAGAAATAAAATAATTGACCTGTAGTTTCTAAGATTATTTTCAGCTCTATGATTCTTTTGTTGCTTTCGGTTTTTTAATCATGATAAAATATACATAACTGGAGGTTTACCTTCTTAACCATGTTGAAATGTACAGTTCATTGGTATTACATATATATCCATAATGCTGTGCACCCATCTCATTACGTTCTTCTTGTAAGTCTGAACCTGTACCCATCAAACAATAATCCCCATTTCCCCTTTTCCAGCCCCCACCAACCACCATTCTACTGTTCATCTCTGTGATTTTGACTATTTTTTAGTATCTTATGTAAGTGGAATCATAAATTATACAGTGTTTGTAATTTTGTGATTTATTTCACTTTGTATAATGTCCTCCAAGCTCATCCATGTTATAGCATATGTCAGAATTTCCTTCCTTTTGAAGGCTGAATATTTCCCACATTTTGCTTGTTCGTTTACCCACCGATGGACAGACAATTGGGTTGCTTTCACATTTCAGTTTCTGCGAATAATGCTGCTATGAACATGAGTGTGAAAATTTTTCTTCAAGACCCTATTTTCAGTACTTTTGCATATGTGGTTTCCAAGAAGTGAAGTTGTTGGATCATATGGTAATTCATTTTACATTTTTGAGAAACCTCCGTGCTGTTTCCCGCAGAGGCTGTCTCACTCTACATTTCCGTAGATTCTGCATTCGGGCTCCAGTGGTTCTACATCCTCGCCAGCACTTGTTCTATTCTGTTTTTTTCCGTAGTAGCCATTAGGTGTGAGGTAGTATTTCATTGTAGCTTTGATTTGCATTTTCCTGATGATGAAGTCTGTGGTTTAGGCTATGGTTCGTCCCCATAGATTGTGCCTGTGCTGGAAGCCTGTCCCCAGTGTAATGGCAGTAGGATGTGGAGAGTCCTTTAAGAGGTAAGGTCCCAAGGTGGTGTCTGGATCTTGGGAGTTCTGTCCTCATGAACAGCTGAGTGCTGTCTTGTGAGGGAAGTGAGTTCTTGCTCTCATGGGGAGGGGTAAATTCCCTTGAGAGCAGCTTGTTATAAAAGGAAGAGCTGTCTACAGGTCACTCTGCCTGCACCTGTTCACTGACCTTCCTGTTTTTCTTCACTATGTTGTGATGCAGCAGCGGCCAGCCAGATGCCAGCCCTGTACTGTTGAGCTTTGCAGGTACCAGAATTGTGAGCCAGATACACCTCTGTTCTTTATCAATCTTTCAGTCTCGGGTATTTTGCTTTAGTGGCACAGAAAAGGACTAAGACAGTTGCCGGGACCAGCTCAGCTGAATGGGTTTTTCTGAATGGGAAAGGCTGAGGATTAGAAATAGACGCAGTAACAAACCCACAGAGACACACAAGTGTAGAAAAGCGAGGGTCGGGAGGGCCCAGCTTCTCTGATGGAGAAACCAGTCTCAGGTTTATTCCTTCATAGGGCAGAAAATGGGGGCAGGGGAAATGGGATGCAAAGCCAGTTGTTTTGGGATGTTAATTGTCTGAAGATGTGGACTGGCACCACGTAATTTCTCTGATCTTTTTTTTGGGGGGGTGGGAGGTTTTTTGCTATAGGGCGCGTGCGCTCGCCAGACAGACAGAGAGAGACAGAGAGACAGAAAGCGAGAAATCACCCCCCAGGGGGGATGGTCACGCCGCAATCCCTTCTCCTCCATTCTCCTCTCGGGATCTTGGGCACGCATGCACACGCACCCGGTGTGAGTTTTAAGCCACCGGGTCCGTGACACGAACCGCTATCAACTACGTGGGAGTCCAGCGACATAGCCATTACGCTAACTGCTGGTTCCCAATTTCTCTGATCTTTTTGAGGGAGAATCTGATAAGCACATGTAGCTTCCTTTCGCCTCATACTGTCCAGCAGTATCAGTATCAGCAACAACTGGAAGGTAACCCATAACTGCAGGCAGGTAGCGCTTTCGTATGTAAATGCTTCTCAATAGCCAATGCTAGGGTAGCTTATGAAAGGGCATTTCTGAATGCGTCTAAAGGTCACGCCAGGTTTTCTCAGATTGCTGCCCTCTACAGTTAGTGATTTTGAACATTTTTTTCAGGTGCTTCTTAGCCATTTATTTATCTTCTTTGGAGAAAAGTTTTGTCAGATCCTTTGCCCATATTTGAATCAGTTTGATTTTTTGTTGTTGAGTTTCAGGAGTTCTCAGTATACTTTGGTTATTAATCTCTTGTCAAGTATATAATTTGCAAATAGTTTCTCTCATTATGTGGGTTGCCTTTTTACTCTGTTGTTACTGTCTTTTTTTTTTTTTTTTTTTTTTTTTTTTTTTTTAATTTGCTATTGGGTACATGTGCTCACCTGAAAGAGACAGAGAAAACTGGCAGGGGAGGAGAGAAGTCATCCCCCAAAGAGGATGGCCACACCATAATCCCTTTACCTCCATTCTTCTCTCTGGACTTTGGGCACACATGCACACTCACCTGTAGTACTTGTAAGCCTTAAGGTGTGGGACTTGGCCCGTGCAGCTGGCCATGGGGGACCCAGCAGCCTTAACTACCATGCCACCAGCTGCCCTGATACTGCCTTTTGATCGATGCAAACTACTATTTAAATTTTCGTAAAGTTTAATTTGTCTATTTTTTCTTTTGTTGCCTTTGCCTTTGGTGTCATAACCAAGAACTGTTGTAAAGTTTTTGCCCTATATTTTTTTCATAAGAGTTTCAAAGTTTCCAGTCTTATATTTAGGTCTCTGAGTTCATTTTCGTATGCCATGTAAGGAAGGGACCGACTTCATTGCATGAAGATACCCAGTTTTCCTAGAACCATCCATTAAAGACTTTTCCCCCATCAAGTGGTCTTGGCACTCTTGACAAAAATCATTTGACTACAAATTACTAGAATTTATTCCTTGCCTTTCTACTTTATTCCATTGGACTTTTTGTCTTTATGCCAATATTATACTGTTTTGATTGCTGTAGCTTTGTGAGTTTTGAAATGAGAAAACGTGAGTTCTTTAGCATTTTCAAAATTGTTTGAGGTACCTTGAGATCCCTTATATTGGGTCATTAAAAAAACTGTTACATATTTTTTCATGTTTTCCTATGCAAAAATGCATCATGACTTTCCTGATGACCCAGTAGATTTTAGGGTGTTTTTTTTTCTTTTTATGTGAAAAACTCATTGAGATTTTGATGGAGATTGCATTGAATCTATAGATTGCTTTGTGTAATATTGACATTTTAATGGTATTCGATTTTTAATTCATGAGCATGAGATGTGTGTCTTTTTATATCTTCTTTAATTTTGTTCAGCAGTGTTTGGTAGGTTTCATTTTACAAGTCTTTCACTTCCTTGGTTAAATTAATTCATAAGTATTTTATTCCTTTTGATAAAATACCAACTGGAATTGTTTTAACCATTTCCTTTTTAGATTGTTCATTGACAATATATAAAAATGCAACTGATTTGTTTTTGTTGATTTTTATGTCCCACTCCTTTGCTGAATTTGTAGTTGATGTTTTTGCAGTGAAATGTGTAAATTCCTTTCTCATTTCCTTTTGTGTATGTTCTATAGCTGTTTTCCTTGTGGTTACTATGGGGATTACATTTAATATACTAAGTTTTATCACACTCATTTTATTTTGTACCAATTTTACTTAATTAATATGCAGAAACTCCCCTCCTGTACTGCTGTGCGCCTGTCAGTTGGCATCATGGATCACAGCCTTGCACATTGTGGGCCCCCAAGCATGAGCTCTTTTAAATGCATTAGTGTCTTAGGTTATATAGAAAGTAAAATCTGGGGTTTTAAGCCGTAGTTACAGTAACGCCCTGCTGTAGTCAGTGTGCTTGCCCTCACTGAGACCCGTATCTCCTCACCCAGCGTCTGTGGCCCCATGCCCCCCTCACTCACCTGCCGGCCCCTCACTGAGACCCGTATCTCCTCACCCAGCGTCCGTGGCCCCGTGCCCCCCTCACTCACCTGCCGGCCTCCTCCGAGCACTTCTCGCAGGGCAGTCAGACCCCCTCGGCTTCTGTGTATCTGGGAGCACCGAGTGTGTCCCTCAGTTCTGGACAGTTTTGTCGGCTACTGGGATCTTGGGTGACACTTTCTGTGAATTTGTTTATTTCTCATGAATGTGCCTTACTGTCCTGTTTCTTTGTGTGCCTTGTGATTTTGTTGTTGTTATGGAAAACTGGACTTTAAATCTAATAATATAGTAACTCTGGAAATAATACTTTCTCCCCTCACCAGGGTGTGTTGTTTTTGTTCCTGTTTTTATTTATGGTTTGGGTTTTTGTTATTTCAAAAGATAGAGTCTCACTGTGTCACGACCCTCCTGCCTCAGCCTCCGGAGTGCTGGGACCACGGGCGTGCGTCCCCACACCCGCTCTTTCAGATAAGTCTCCTGTTGGCTCGGCCAGCCTCGAGCTAGCACCCCTCCCGCACCGTCTCTCGTCTCCCTCGTTGCTGGAATTTCAGGTCTGTGCCCCTGCACACGCCTTTACATTGGAGCGGGGGTCAAACCTGGACCTTGTGTGCTCCCAGCCTGCGGAGCGTAGCATCTCAGCAGCATGTGTTCAATTGTTGTAGGCTATTTCTGTCTTCACTTGTAACCTTAGGGTCTTCTCAAGTCTGTTCTATGCCTTTCCCAGAGCGTATGTGGTCACTTTTTTTTTTAACTTTTCTCTTTTTTTAATTGCCAGAGAGACAAGAGGAAGAGAAGGCTTACACAGTGAGGGCTAGGCGCAGAACATTGGCCATCCCCGTCTGTGACTGTGACTGGCGTGGTCAGAAGCAGCAGTCAGTGATCAGAGCACAGTCCCTGACACTCAGGACGAGGCCCCTTTGCCCACGCTGGCTCCCAGGGCCTGTGGGAGCTGCTCTGGGAACACTTCCACAGCTGCCTGCCAGGGCTGAGCGCGGGGGATGGCTTGCTGCTACTGTGCTAAGAGCTGAAATTGATGGCCAGAATTAGCATGCTTTACCCTCTAGCTCTTCCCCTGGAAGTTGTAAGCCTTCAGTAGACCGCAGAGCTTCAAAATAACCTCATCAAAAAGATTTTTCCAGCGTGTTGTCTGAGCGAGGAAGCAGATTTCTGGTGTCCCTTCTGCCCTCTTTCCAGAATTCCTCTGTGAGTCTCATGCCTGGAATTCTGTTGGTAGCAAATCCAGAATAAATGGGACAGCTTTCTTTTCTAAGTTTACTTACTCCTCAAGAGAAAGAAACCAAGACAGAGATACAGCACCCCTGACAGGGTATTGACACCACAGTGTACCCCAAATTTCTGGATCATAGATACACGTATTCCTGGCGTACTCAAGGGGGCCTTCCAACACAAACCAGTGACCTTCTCAAGGGTCTGCCTCGCAGTGTCGCGATCTCCCACTGCACCACCGTCTGGCCCCACTGTTTGGGTTCTTATTCTGTAAACGGGGTTTTCAGGTTTTGCTTTTAGAATGGGAAACCCAAGGCAACTACGCTGGTGATTTTAAGTGCTTACAGTGCTGAATGTACCTACGGTAGTACTGTAGGTCTGATTCTTGCCGTTAAGAATTAAAGAATACAGGGAACCAGCAGTTAGCGTAATGACTATGTCACTGGACTCCCACGTAGTCGACCGTGGCTCGCGTCCCGGACCCGGTTCCTTAGAACTCACGCCAGGCGCATGTGCATGCGTGCCCAAGATCCCGAGAGGAGAATGGAGGAGAAGGGATTGTGGCATGACCATCCCCTCTGGGGGGTGATTTCTTGCTTTCTGTCTCTATGTCTCTCTCTGTCTGGTGAGCACACGCGCCCTATAGCGAAAAACCTCTCAAAAAAAAAAAAAGAATTAAAGAGTACAAAGTTAGCCAAATTATTATTATTATTATTATTATTATTTTAGTTTTTACTCACGTGCTTGCCAGACAGAAAGAGTGAGAGAGACAAAGTGAGAATCACCCCTGACGCTCCCAGGGGGATGGCCACACTTCAGTCCCTTATCCTCCAGTCTCCTGTAGGATTTTGAGCATGTAGGCACATGTGCCTGGTTTGATTTATTTTTTTTAAGCCACAGGATCCAGGACTCAAACTGCACAGCTGGCCAGAGATCCAACACCTTAATCTCTACACTACCTGCTGACCTAGCCAAATAGCTTTAAGCTTTCCTTTTTTGCATTAAAATAAAAGGTGAGGAGGGGTTAGAATGTTGGGTCCACTCTAGGCTTGGTGTGATGCTCACGAGTCCTTAGATCTGAGAATGCGTACAGTAGGCTGGACGTTTTTGCATCAGTTCTCACGGATTTGTCCATCCTTGGTCATGACGTCTCCTCTTAACCACAGAGTTCAGTTCTATATGGTCTGAGAGTCTAAGTAATCTTTTAATAGTGATTGTAAGTGTTTGAGGGGAGGTTCTTCCTCTTGTTTGTATACCTACTGCCTAGTCAGTATTCAGTAGCTCCTTGTCAATGGTCATGTGTAAGGCTAATATTGTTTGTGGAGTAGTGAAGATTTTGAAACCTGAGTAGATATTGGGTTGGAAGTATGTACAGCCACCTGTGAAGCATGTCTACGTTTTTTCCGGTTGCTAGAGAGCTCATGGCTCACTGGAGAGAGACAGAGGGAAGGAAAGTGAGGAAGCGCCCCCAGTACAGCCACACTGCCCTTCCTCTCCATTCCCATTTGGGATTTAAGCGTGTGCATATATGTGCCTGGTATGCTTTTCCAGCTTCTGGGCCAGGACTTGAAACACACCGAGTATTTATTTATTTAAATTTGCTGTAGGACAAGTGCACTCACCAGAGACAGAGACAGAAGCAGTGAGAATGCAAGCCACCAGGTCCAGGACTTGAACTGTAATAGGCCACGTGGGAGTCCAGCTCCCTAGCCACCATGCCATCTGCTGGTCCCCATGTTTGAACTTTGACTTACATTTTTACTTATTAAAGATTCTTTCCCAGCATTGTTTTACTATGGTAGTGGTGATAGTGGTACTTCCTGTGTGCCTGGCATTGACCTCAGCAATTTACATATTAACTCCTTCAGTCCCACATACTGAAATGTTGTCTAAATCCATAGAGTTTATGAGAAAACTAAGACATAAGCAAGTGTAATAATTCTTTCTTAAAGACAGAATTAGTAAGTGACAGTAGAATTCAAACCCAGAAAAAATAGCTAAGAGCCTGAACCCTTAGCTGCGCTGCTTACCGGCGTTAGATACATGAAGCTTCAGATTTTTTTTTTTTTTTTTTTTTTTTTTTTTGGAGAGGTTTTTCGCTATAGGGCGCGTGCGCTCGCCAGACAGACAGAGAGAGACAGAGAGACAGAAAGCGAGAAATCACCCCCCAGGGGGGATGGTCACGCCGCAATCCCTTCTCCTCCATTCTCCTCTCGGGATCTTGGGCACGCACGCACACGCGCCTGGCATGAGTTGTAAGCCACCGGGTCCGAGACGCGAACCGCGGTCGACTACGTGGGAGTCCAGCGACATAGCCATTACGCTAACTGCTGGTTCCCAAGCTTCAGATTTTTGTTGGACCTAAGGCCCTAAAGCCATCAACTTCCCTAACCCGACACACAAACCCTGTTTCAATCCTTTGTTACTAGATATAGTGATTAGACTACTACCTTTAGTGGATAGAATAAGAATTAAATATTTGACAAAAATATCACTTCTGTTCCAGGTTATGAACATTTTAGAATTCTATTTTCAAGTAACAAATATTATTTTGATAGAGTTCCAAAAACACTGCTGTTGCTGGGAGTATAGAGCTAGATGGAATTCTGAGTACCGTATTAAGATAAATACATATTCCAGGGTCCAGCAGACGGCGTAGTGGCTACATCGCTGGACCCCCACATGGCCAACGAGGGTTTGAGTCTTGGACCTGGTGGCTTGAAACTCATGCCTAGCACATGTGTATGCATGCCCCAGATCCTGGGAAAAGAATGGAGGAGAAGGGTTTGCAGCATGGCCATCCCCCAGGGAGTGATTGCTCACTCCCCCCTCGCTGTCTCTGTTTCTCTCTGGTGAGTGCACTCACCTTAAGACAAAACCTCTAAAAAAATAAGATAAACATACAATCCAAATAGAAGATTTTTTAAAGAATTATTTATTTAATTTTATCATCATCATCATCATCATTATTTTAGATTTGCTATGGGGCTCATGCACTCAACAGAGCGGGAGGTGGAGTGCGAAAGCAAGCCACTAGGTCTGGGACTTGAACTGTGGGAGTCCAGCACCTTAACCACCATGCCACCTCCTAGCCCTCAAGTAGAATATCTTGATAAGGTTTCATAAACCTCCTGGTCTGAATAAACCTCATCTATCTGTCTCACAAATGTACGATTCAGAAGATAGGAAAACCAGAGGCAATATTATAGTCTAATTAGTCACCTTTTTTTAAATTATTTTTTATTTAACTTTATTTATTTGCTTGGGACCAGCAGTTAGCGTAATGGCTATGTCGCTGGACTCCCATGTAGTTGACTGCGGTTCGAGCCCCGGACCCGACGGCTTAAACTCACGCCAGGTGCGTGTGCATGCGTGCCCAAGGTCCCAAGAGGAGAATGGAGGAGAAGGGATTGCGGCGTGACCATCCCCCTGGGGGGTGATTTCTCACTTTCTGTCTCTCTGTCTTTCTGGTGAGCGCACGTGCCCTATAGCAAAAATCTCTCCAATAAATAAATAAATAAATAAAAATATCTATTTGCTTATTTATTTTAATTTGACCAGAGAGGTAGAGAGTGAGTGAGAGAGAGAGAGAGAACATGAGAGAGCAAGCCACCAGGTCCAAACTCGAACCACGGTCAGCCATGTGGGAGTCTAATGCTCTTAACCACCATGCCACCTGTCGGCCCCTAATTAGTCACTTTCTAAATGTAGCATTTCTACTTTGTCCCTAGTGTTTATTGCAGAACCGCATAGAAATAATGAGATCTTCAGAGAAAATAAAACTTGCCAGACAGGCTGGCTCCGTGCAGTGGTAATGGGCTGCTCAAGGAAAGCCAGGTCCAAGAGTGTCGCCGTGGGCTGGCTCCCTGGCCCGGTCAGCGTGCAGCTCACTGGGCTGCACAGGAGCCGCCGTGATCCGGCCGGCTGGAGGGCTGGAGGAAGGGGGTCACGGCGTGGCCAGACCCTGTAAATGGCGCCCACACCGCCTCACGCGAGCGTGTGTCCATGCGCTCTCGTGAATAAAGAAGAAAGTTTCTTAGATTGCCAAACAGAAAAGCTTCTAGGAAAATGGCCTCCAACTCCTTAGGGAAAATCAAAACATAGGGTCATGAAAACATGATGAGGACTTCATGGTCACCCATACTCCTCATCTATAAGTTTGAATACAGAGTTCCTATCTGCAGCCAGAGTGAGCCTCCTAATTAGTATATTCCTGAGTAGATGTCAGCAGAGAAAAGTACATGTGTCTGCACACGTGTGCATGAGTGTGTGTGTGGGGGGGGTGTGAGGGCAGCAGGGTGACCCAGTGCCCGTGCAGCTCTGTGATGCTGAAGCCACCAGGCAGGCCCCGCTGTGCCTCCCCAGGTCGCCGTGTCCATGCCGTGTACACGTGCCACACCCCAGGTCCCGGCCAGCTGGGGCAGCAGGGGACTGTGGCATGACGACCTGTGGCGGTGCCCCCATCCATCTTCCTCTCTCATGGGAGAAATAAATAAACTTTTTAAAAAATGAGTTCAAAAGAGAATCAACAAAAGAAAATACTTCTAATAAAAGTGTTAGACTCTCCGGAAAACTGATGAGTAAATGAAAAGGCATACGGTTTCCAATTTCAGAAATTAAAAAAAAAGCGATTTTAGCAGATAGTACAGACATTTAAAAAGATAACGAGGGGCTAGACAGTGGCCCAGTGGTAGAAAGCAATGCTGTGCACGTCAGTCCCCATGGGAAGGGTCGCTCTTCAGTCTGCAGAGCTGTGGACTCAGGGCAGGGCGTGCAAGGGCCGGTCACCCAGGGCTGCTGAAGGCTAGGTGGGGGTGACCACAAGGCCCTCTTGGGGGTGCTCTCTGTCTCTCTCATGGAAAAATAAATAGGTGAATTAAAAAAATAGATTTTAAAAATAACTTTACGGTAAGAAATTTGAAAGTGTAGACATAACAGATAAATTCCTAGAAAACCAGAATGTGCTAAAACTTTTTAAAAAAATGGAAATCCTTCTGTATTTATTAATGAGATTAAGTCTGTAACTTGGAACCTTCTCACACAGACATTTCTAGGCCCAGATGGCTTCAACCATGAGTTCTTACAAGGAATTTTAGAAAATTAATATAAATATTACTGAATTTCTTTTAGTGAGAAAAAAGAGAGAAAATGTTTTCCAACTGGAAATATTTTGAGGTCCACATGATCTTAGTCAGCCCCTGATGAGGACAAGATAAAAATGAAAATTTCCAATTCATCTCTCTGATGAAGACAGGTGCAAAAACTCTAAAAATATTAACTTCAGTTAGATAGATACAAATATATAGGTATCGTGACGAAATTAGATGTGCTATGAGAACGTAAGGCTGGTTTGACATTCAGGACTCAGTCAATAATACAATCAAACAAATCAGCATAGGAAGAGGGCAAAATCATATCTCTGGAATAGGTTTATCAAATAGAAGCACGTGATCAAATTGACCCCATCATGGCCCAGCCCCTGGGGCGCGGGTGCTAGAGTGCTGCTGTGTAAACCAGAGCCATGTGGGAACGCCCAGGTTCAGAGCCGGCTCCACCTGAACAGGCCGCTCACCTGCGCAGTGCCTGTGATTCTGGCTGTCTGCAACCCGGAGTGTGGCTGCAGGAGCAGGGAGAGGGATTGCAGCGTGGTGAGACCTTGGAGAGGGTCCTTCCCTAATTTCCTGTCTTCTTTCTCATGAAAGAAGTGATCTACAACCAGTATACCCCATCATGGTTGTATGAAATGCTTATAGCAAACTATCAGGACACAGTTTCTGGAATAAGACAGTGCCTGGTGTAAACCACAGTTATATTGGAGGGTCTAGGTCTGAGCCATCCAGCTCCATGTCTGGGAATCTAAATTAGTTATCATTTCAAGTATAGGGCCAGCAGGTGGTGTAGAGGTTCAGGCAGCTGGGTCTCTCATAGCCGACCGAATGGTTTGAGTTTTGGACCCCGTGGCTTGAAAATCGTGCTGAGTGTGTGTGCATGTGTGCCCAAAATCCCAAAAGGAGCATGGAGGAGAAGGGGTTGGATGTGACCATCCTCCTGGGGAGTGATTTCTCACTTTTTCTCCCTCTCTCTGTTGAATGCATGTGCCGAATAGCAAACTTAATTAATTAATTAATTAAGTTAAATTAAAATGAAAGGGCATCAGTCACACTGATGCATATCAGATGCTCAGCAGTCATACGTGGCTCATGGCTACCACACACCACACGCAGAGAACATTTACGTTAGCATAGGAAGTTCTGTGCTGCACTGGCCTAGACAGCGTCAGAATGGGACCGCGAGGAAGCATAATGACAAGAAAGGGAGGAACAAAAATTGCAGTTATGACGTGGCTATTATGTAGAATTTAAAAGAATCTTGGGCCGGCAAGTGGCATGGTGGTTAGAGGTGATGGACTCCCACATGGCCGACCACGGTTCAAGTCTCGGACCTGGTGGCTTGCTTTCTCACTTCCTCTCTCTCTCTCTCTCTCTCTCTCTCTCTCTCTCTCTCTCTCTCTGATCAAGCTGGAAATAATAATGACAATAATAATAAATAAAGGTAAATAAAATAATTATAAAAAGAAGAATCTATACTAGAATAAAAAAGCTAATTTAGCTAGGTTGCCAGAGTCATGGTTAATTTGTGAAAATCAGTTTAATAACTACATATCTACAACAACAAATGGAAACTTTAAATGCCATGTCAGGGTTTCATGAATGTCATATATCCAAAATTAACTCTAACAAAAGACATCTGTACTGACATTTTAAAGACATTGGGAGAAATTAAAGAAGACATGAACAGAAGACTGTGCCAGTTCACAGAGCAGAGGACTCCATGCAGTAAAGATGTCACGACTCCCTGTTTGATGTTGGTGTCATCGTCACATCCCAGCTTTGCTCAGCGTTTTTGAAATTTGCAAGCTGATTCTAAACTTTATATGGAAGTATGAAGGGCCACAGATAGCTAAGACAGTTTTCAAGAGCAACAAAATAGAGGAATTATATGATATTGAGATTTGCTACAAAGCTACAGGGGGAAAAAAAAAAAAGGCAGGATGGTACAAACACAAAGACAGATAAGCCACTGCAGCAAAACAGAGCCAGTCACTTCTGCTGCAGTGCCTGGGGCAGGGGCAGGGTTCTTTTCAATAAATTGTACTAGGACAGTTCGGTATCTGCATGGAGGGGGAAGAGAGTAATCCTGACCTCAGCCCCAAGCCACGTAAGCAGATCAGTTATAGGCAAATTACAGATCTGAGTATGAAAAGTAAAACAGTAAAGCTTCTAGATGAAAACAGAATAGCTTCATGACCCCAGGGCATGCAAAGATTTTTAACAGAATGCAATAAAGCATTAGCAGTATGATAAATTGGACTACATTTAAAAAATTAAAATGTGTTCATTAAAGGACATTATTAAGAATTAGAAAGGAAAAGTCAAGTGGGAGAAAGATATTTACAATTCACAGTATGTATATTCATACAAGTCATTCAGTCTTGTAAAAGACTCATCCGGAATATATAAAGAATAACTATACAGCTATTAGATAGAGATGGCTGGCCTTGCAGCCTAGTGGTTAGGGGAGCCAGGTCCCACGTGACTGACCATGTTTGAACCTTGACCCCACGGACTCAGAAAACATGTCACGTGTACATACGTACATGCCCCACATCCCTATAGTTGGAGAAATGCAGGAGGAATTTCAGGATGACCATACCTCATGGGGGGGTACTCTCTCCCTGTCTGTCTGTCTGTCTCTACATCCTCTGGGAACTAAAAGAAAGCAAATAAAAAAAACAGTCCACTCAGTAGAAAAATGGTTGACAAAACTCAAATTGTTGGAGCCAGCAGGTGCCATTGAAATGAAGATAAGGGATCCCGCATGGCTGGCTGGCCTGCGTCCCAGACCCGGTGGCTTGACAGTCTTGCCAGACATGTGGAGGTGTGTGCCTGAAATCTAGAGGGTAGACAGAAGAAGAAGCAATTGCAAGTGACCGTCTCTCTGGGGCATGATTTCGTACCCCCTCCCCTCTGCTGAACACACATGCCCTATAGCAAAAACAAAACAAAACAACAAAAAAAAAAAGTTAAATTGTCATGTCACAGAAAACAGTCAAAAGCAAAAATATTAAAAGATCCTTAATGTTATGAGTCATCTGTCAGGTACAGATTAAAGCCACAAGGAGATACTACAGTTACTGTATATGGAATGGTTAGGTTTGAAAGGCTGACAACACCAAATGTTGGTGAGGGTGTGGAGCATCTGCAGCTCATTTTCCACCGTTGGTATCTCAACGGGGAAAAAAAAAGAGCTATAAATTGCTTCAACCCCCCCAGTCAGTGGTCAGTACCTCCCCACCCAAAGCTGGATTTTCATACCACATGACCTTACAACCCCCGTCTTAAGTGTATTACCCAACAGAGATGCTAACATATGTTCACCAAAACACATGTGTAAGAGTGTTCATGTGCAAGCCCCAGACTAGAAACAACCCGAATGTTCAACAGCAGAAAACTCCACGTGTGAGGACATGAACTGTTACAGTACCAAACAGCGTGGACGTCTCTCAAGAGCATAATGCTGGGCTGAAAAAGCCAGTCACAAGAGAGCACATTCCATGTGATCACGCTCACGCTGCATTTAAAAACAGGCAGAACAGATTTGTTTAAATTTTTTTTTTTATTTATTTTTAAAGGCTAGGAGTTCATATTTTGTATGGCTCCTATGTATATGCAAGGAGACTTTAAAAAGTTGAGGGAGGGACCAGCAGTTAGCACAATGGCTATGTCGCTGGACTCCCACGTAGTCGACCGAGGTTTGAGTCCCAGACCCGGTGGCTTAAACTCACGCCGGGCGTGTGTGCGTGCATGCCCAAGATCCCGGGAGGAGAATGGAGGAGAGGGGATTGCAGCGTGGCCATCCCCAAGGGGTGGGGGTGGGGGGGATTTCTCGCTTTCTATCTGTCTGTCTGTCTGGCGAGCGCACACGCCCTATAGCAAAAAAAAAAAAAAAAAGTTGAGGGAGAATGGAGTTAACGAGTGGGTTTGAAGGCCAAGTGGGGGCAGCAGAACTCAGGATTGTTACTTCGAGGGAGAGGTTTTGGCTGGGGAAGTAATCGGAGGGTCTTCTAAGTAACAAGGAAGTTCTGTTCTACTGGTAGTTTGCTCTAAGCACTTCAGAGAATCATGTTTCAAATGCTTCTGTTTGATTTTAAAAGCCTTTTGAGATGATGTGGTGTCACTCTGCTCATTTGGTCAATTACATTGGCAAGTATTGAATGTTGGACCAACTGTGTTTCCGTGGAGTATTTCTTAATCTGGATACAGCTTATACGGGTACATTAACTTCGTGAAAATTAATCCAACTAGATGTCATGTGTATTATACTATGATTATTTTAGAATTTTAACCTAAAAATATTAAGGAATGATGTAAAAAATAAGTCAAAAATTTACATATTCAATTTGTTGGGTAAGAAAGAGGGCCATCAGGTGGTGTGGAGGTTAAGGCGCTGGAGCCCACGTGGTTGGCTCTGTGGTTCAAGTCCCAGACCTGGCAGCTAGGGAAAATCACAGTGGGTGCATGTACATGTGTGCCCCAAATTCTGAGAAAAGACTGGAGGAGAAGGGGTTGTGGCATGGCCATCCCCCTGTGGGGGGCGTATAATTCTCACTTTCCCTGTCTCTCTCTGTCTTTGGTGAGTACACGTACCCTATAGCAAAAACTAAATTAAAAAATTTAAAAGAAATTTTAAAGGCTAGGAGTTCATGTTTTGTATGGCTCCTATGTATATGCAAGGAGACTTTCAAACGTTCAGGGAGAATGGAGTTAACGAGTTTAAAGGCCAAGTGGGGACAGCAGTAAAATGCAGCAGGGAGGCGACCCCGTGGGAAGGTCCCGGTTGAACTCCAGAGACCTCCCTGAGGACACTGCACCCGTGCCCGCGATCTAAAGCTGGTAAAGGCTGCGGAGCTGGGCCGTGTGCTGAGACCCTGCAGGGGTACTGTCGCTGTCTCTTGTCCTTCTCTCCTGCTTGTTCATAAATAAGTAAAACAGGCAGCGTGTTAAACTCTGGTCTTTCAGACATTAAATAAAAGTCAGATCAGGACTGAGCTCTGAGAGAAGAGAAGGAAATGAAGAGCGCCCACAGCCCCTTCCAGGCAGAGGGAACTTCGACAGCCCGGGAGTCTCACAGGATCGAGTTTGGGGTTCAGCGATGACAAGAAAGCTAATCTTGGAAGAGTGAAATATTAGAAGGAAGAGGGCTGTTCAGGTGGAGCGCTCCGGAGACCTGCAGAAGACCCGTCAAGTCAGCCTTTGGGTGTCACTGTGCGTGCGTGGGGCATCTCCCCAATCAGAGGGCCGTGGGAAACAGGGGAAACGCCAGGGGTGAGTGCTCTTACCAGCCAGAGGAGTGGCCTCTTACTGTACCGGCGTCAGGCAAAGATGAGGAAGGGTATTTGCCGTGGCTCGGAGACGCAGTGGCGCACATACCGACAGACTCACCGTCTGAATGAACTTGGCCGAAGCGGGTGCGGGGGACTCAGAGCAGTCCGACGCAGCCTTCTCTTGTGCTCTGTATTTGTTGTGTGGTGATCAGTTACACACGCTACAGTACTTTGAACTGAACAGGGGGCCTTTCCTCAGCAAGCTTTATGGTACATACTCACAGTGGAGGAGTCGGTAACGTACCGTGGACGGGAAAGGGTGAATGTGCAAACAGCAGCTTTTCTCCACCGCCGAGGACACTGCTGAGAAGGAAGCTGAAGATTTACCAGAGCACGCAAAGAGCTGTTATTTATGTAAGAGCTGTTATGGAGGGCACACTGTTATGCCGGAGCCCAGGGGGACTGGGCTGCTCCGAGAGACGGTTACAGGAGACTGTGCAGTCCCCTGTGTGGGAGGACCCAGCGTGTACCAGGTCACTCAGGCTGGTTTTCAGGAGATCCGGCCATCGGGCCTGGTGGTCTCTAACAGTCATTGCCCTAAACTGCAGGTTACTCTGGTCCCATCTAACAAAGTTTAACAATAAGCCTTGAAAAGAACAAACTCTTTACAGGTAATAGAACTACACCTAGAACAAAGTTCAAAACAACATTTAAAGGAATGCAGAATATTAAAAACTCATACATATGCTGGTCTGAGTGTCTCCCCAGGTTCGCATGCTGGAATGTAAATCTCAATGTAATAGCATTAAGTGAAGGCTTATTCGGGTGATTAAGTTACTAGGGCAGAGCCTCATGCACAGCGTTAGCCAGCGATCTTAGGAAAGGGCTCGCGGGCGCGCGTGGGCCCTTTTCCCACGTGAGGGCGTAGCATTCCAGCCGCCGCACCAGACCCTAAGCCTGCCGGGGCTTGGTCTCAATGCTTTCCAACCTCCACAAGTGTGAGAAATAAATCTCTCTTCTTTAAATACATCATCCATTTCCAGGTATTTTTATAGTAGCACAAACAGACTAAAACACCATATGATCCACCATCCTACTTGTGGGTGTCTATCCAAAAGAACTGAAATAAGGATCTTAAAGAGAATTTGCATTCCCATGTTCATTACAGCGTTATTCACAATAGCTAAAATGTGGAAGCAACCACGTGTCCACAGTAGATGAGTGGCTAAAGACTGCATGTGTGTGCACGTGCGCGTGCGTGTGTGTGATGGAATGTTATTCAGCTTTAGGAAGAAGGAAATTATATCATGTGATAACCTTAAGGACATTATGCTAAGAAAACTAAGCTAGTCACTTGCCCAAATACTCTGATTCCAGTACACAAGGTATTTAAAGTGGCCCCACTCACAGAACCAGACAGTAGGATAGTGGTTGCCGGGGCTAGGGCAAGGAGAAATAGTTGCTTTTCAGTGGGTGTAACGTTTTCATTGTACAAGATAAAAAACATTTTCAAAATTTACATCTAATCACTATATCTTTAGAGTGTACAGCCTCGCTTTTTCTAGCACGAATACCGTGCATATCAGTCAAGACAAAGATCTTACCGTATACATTATCACAAATCGCTTTTCATTTTTGTATTAAACGTATTCTTTCTTCTCCTCCCTCCATTACCCACCCTGTATTACCCCTGTCCTTACTAGCTCTAGTATCTGCAGCTGCCCTCCCTGCTACCGTACCTTCAAACTTTCAGTTTCTGCTATAGAGCACATACATTAAATATATATCCAGTGGGGACGTACAAAGTCATTTATTTATTTATTTGTTTGTTTGTTTGTTTGTTTATTTTATTGAGAGGTTTTTGCTATAGGGCACGTGTGCTCTCCAGAAAGACAGAGAAAGAAAGACAAAAAGTGAGAAATCACTCCCGGGGGGATGGCCACACCGCAATCCCTTTTTCTCCATTCTCCTCTCGGGATCTTAGGCACGCATGCACACGTGCCTGGCATGAGTTTAAGTCCTCAGGTCTGGGACTTGAACCACAGTCGACTACATGGGAGTCCAGCCACATAGCCATTACCCCAACTGCTGGTCCCCAAAACCTGTTTTTCATAGTCTGGCTTGATTGGCTTAGCATTAAATCTTCCATATTCATCCACTTTGTATCAAATGTCAGGGTCTCATTGTTTTTTATGTGCATATGAAACATTTTTTTCAATCCACTCAACTATTTTTAGACATTTGGTTTGATTCCAAGTCCTAGCGATTTTAAATAATGCTGCAATAAACATAGATTTACAGGTGTTTTTCCAACTGAGGGTTTTTCTGTTCTTTGGGTAAACACCTAAGAGTGGAATTACTGGTTCGCGTGGTAGTACTATGTATAGTTTTCTTAGGAACCTCCATATCGTTTTCCACAGTGCTTGTACTAATTTGCATTCCCACCAACAGTGTAGGAGAGTTCCCTTTTCACCACAGTCTCGCCAGCACTTATCATTATTTATTTTTTTTAATTTTAGCCATTCTGACGAGGTAATAGGTATCTCATTGTGGTTTTGAGTTGCATTTCCCTTACGATAAGAGATGTCGAGTGTGTTTTCATATGCTTTTTGGCTGTTTTATGTGTCATCTTTGGAGATTGTTCAGCTCACTTTCCTATCTTTTAACTGGATTGATTATTTTCTTGTGGGTAAGCTGCTCAAGTTTCCTATATATTCTGGTTATCAATCCCTTATCTAAGGTATAGTTTGCAAGTATATTCTCCCACTCTGAGGATTGTTTTCTCACTCTAATTATTGTTTGTTTTTGCTGTGCAGAAGCTTCTCATCCTAATTAGTATAGTCCCATTTGTCTATTTTTGGAACTATTACCTGTGCTTTGGGGGATCTTCTTTAAGAAGTTTTTGCCTACTCCAAGGTCTCCAAGAGTTTTTCCTGTGTTTTTTACCAGTATTATTATTATTATTTTTTTTGGAGAAGTTTTCGCTATAGGGCACATGCACTCACCAGAAAGACAGAGAGAGACAGAGAGACAGAAAGCAAGAAATCACCCCCCAGGGAGGATGGCCACACCGCAATCCCTTCTCCATTCTCCTCTTGGGATCTTGGACATGCACACATGCGCTCGGCGGGAGTTTAGGCCACCGGGTCCAGGACTTGAACCATGGTCAATTACTTGGGAGTCCAGCAACATAGCCATTATGCCAATTGCTGGTCCTTCTACCAGAATTTTTGCCATAGGGCAGGCACCACCATGCCCATTCTACCAGTATTTTTATACTTTGAGGTTTTACATTTAGATTCTCAATCGATTTTGAGTTGATTTTTGTTAGTGGTGAGAGATAAGGGTACAGTTTCATTCTTCTGCAGCCAAGTTGGTATCCAGTTCTCCCAGCACCATTTGCTGAAGAGATTTTCTTTTTCTCAATGGATCTTCTGCCCTTTGTCAAAGATCAGTCAGCTGTATGGTTTGAGTTTTATCAGGGGATTCTCAGTTCTGTTCCATTGGTCTGTCTGGTTTTGTGCCAGTACCGTGCTGTTTTAATTATTATAGCTTTGTAATATGTTTTGAGATCTGGAAGTGAGATGCCTCCTACTTTATTCCCCTTGCACAGTATTGCCTTGGTGTCCAGAAATTTGCCCATCACATCTAGGTTTTCTTGTTTATTGGCATATAATCAGTTATCATATCCTCTGATGATATTTTGTATTTCTGTTCTGTCCATTGTAATTAATGCCTTTTTCCTTGCTGATTTGATCTATCTGGTTTCTTTCTCTGTTCTTCTTGATTAATCTAGCTAACAGTGTGTCAATTTTATCTTCTCAAAGAACCAGCTTTGGTTTCATTTATTTTCTGTGTAATTCTTTTATTCTCTATTTCATTTATTTCTGCTCAAATCTTTATTATTTCTTTCCTCCTGGAATTTTTTTGGATTTTTTTGTTTTTCCAGTTCCCTGAGTTGTGTCGTTAGTTGTTTGCCACATTTCTGATTTTTTCTTGTGGGCACGAATTGCTATGAACTTTCCTCTTCTGACTGCTTTTGCTGTGTCCTATAGATTATAAATTTGTTTGTTCATTATCATTGGTTTCTATGAACCTTTCGATTTGGGTCTTAATTTCTTCTGTAGTTGTAAAGTCATTCTGGAGTAGGTTGTTTACTTTCCCTGTGTGTGTATTTTCAAGGACTCTTTCTGTAGTTGATTTCAAGTTTGATTTCATTATGGTTGGAAAAGATACAGGACATAGTTTCTATACATTTGATTTTGTAAAGGCTTGTTTTGTGCCCTATTATGTTGTCAGTCTTTAAAAACGTTCTATGTGGGGGTGAGAATAATGTATATTTTGTGGTAATTGTGCAAAGTACTCTGTAAATGTCTGTCAAGTCCATTTCATGTATGGTGTCATTTAGATCTTATATTTCTTTATTTTTTTTGTCCAGATGATCTGTCCAGAGGCGACAATGGGGTGTTGAGATCCCCTACAATTATTGTGTTGCTGTTAATCTTTTCCTTGAGATCTAACAGTCTCTCTTTGATGTATTTAAGTACTCCAGTGTTGGGTGCATAGATATCTACAAGTGTTATATCTTCTTGATGAACAAGTACTTTTAGTACTATATAATGTCCTTCTTTGTCTCTTCTATTTTTTTTTTTTTTTTGAGAGGTTTTTGCTATAGGGTCCATGTGCTCGCCAGACAGACAGAGACAGAAAGCGAGAAATCACCACCACCACCACCACCACCACCACCCCCCCCCCCCCCGCCAGCGGAGGAGGGCCACACCGCAATCTCTTCTCCTCTGTTCTCCTCTCGGGATCTTGGGCACGCACGCCCACGCGCCCGGCGTGAGCTTAAGCCACCGGTCTGGGACTTAAACCGTGTTCGACTACATGGGAGTCCGGCAATATAGCCATTACGCTAACTGCTGGTCCCTCTTCTTTCATCTTAGTCTATTTTGATATCAGTATCGCAACTCTAGCCTTTGTTTGGTTTCCATTTGTGTGGAAGATCTTTTTCTAGCCCTTCACTTTCAGTCTTTGTATGTCTTTATCCGTGAGGTGGCTTCTTGTAAGCAGCATATGGATGGCTTGTGTTTTTGTATCCATTGAGTCAGTCTGTGGCTTTTAATGGGAAAATTGAATCCATTAAGATTCAACATTATTTTTTATAATTGCGGGCTTATCCCTGTCATTTTGTTAGCCACTTTCTCAGTTTTTTATTCTTTTATTTCTATTTGTCTCTCTTTAGTTATCCTGGTATAATACTCCCCTCAGTGCTTCCTGTAGTGCTGGTCTAGTATTGGTGATTTTTTTTTCGGTTTTTGTTTATCTGAAAATACTTTGATTTGTTCTTCCCATTTGAAGGATAATCTTGCTGGATATAGTGTTCTTGGTTGAAACTGCTTTTCTTTTAATGTTTTGAATACATCTTCCCATTCTCTCCTAGCCTGCATTGTTTCAGTTGAGAGGTTTGATGTTAGCCT
Source organism: Tupaia tana (assembly GCA_026018925.1). NCBI lineage: Eukaryota > Metazoa > Chordata > Mammalia > Scandentia > Tupaiidae > Tupaia > Tupaia tana. Next base: position 2,477,123 of record JAKSZU010000023.1, on the reverse strand, counting down.
AATGAGATAATCTTTTTTTTTTTTGGAGAGTTTTTTGCTATAGGGCGCGTGGTTCATCAGAGAGACAGAGAGATAGAAAGCGGGGAACCACCTCCCAGGAGGGATGGCCACACCGCAATCACTTTTCCTCCATTCTCCTTTCAGGATCTTGGGCATGCACGCACACGCGCCCGGCGTGAGTTTAAGTCACCGGGTCCAGGACTCGAACCACAGTTCACTACATTGGAGTCCAGCGACATAGCCATTATGCCAACTGCTGGTCCTGTGGGATAATCTTTATAAGTAACTTAACATTCCTCCCTTGTCATTTTTAGAATATTGTCTTCATCTTTGATTTTTACCAATCTGGCTGTGTTGTGCTGGGAGGAGGATATTTTTGTGTTGACTCTATTTGGGGTCCTTTTTTATTTCTTGAGTCTGAATTTCTCCATGTTTCTGTATATTTGGAAAATTTTCAAATAGTATTTCACAAAAGAGGTTTTCCGTGCTGTCAGCAGATTCTTCACCTTCTAAATACCCATTGTATGGCTGTGTGGCCGTTTCATGGTGTCTAGAATTTTCCGTATGTTGTTCTCATTTTCTTTTGGTTGTTTCTTCATTCTTTTTGGTGGTTTGATCTTTGTTGGAGACTTTGTCTTCAAGGTCAGAAATTCTTTTTTCTGCATGGTCCAATCTGCTGTTAATGCTTTCTAGGGAAAATTTTGATTTCTTGTGTTGTATTCTTCATTTCCATAAGTTCTGTTTGAAGTTTTTAGGGTGTCTATTTCTTTATGAAATTCATCTTTCATGTCCTGAAATGATATTCTCATTTCCTGGAACTGAGAGTCACTTTTCTCTTGCATCTCATTGAGTTTTGTCACTATGAGTATTTGGAATTCTCTCTCTGACATTTCTGTGTATTCCTCTGTGCTGTCCATTGTTGGTGAACGGTTACTGTGCTCACCTGGGGGAGAGTTACCCCCTTGTTTTTTCATATTTCTTTGAGATCTGCATTGGTTTTTGGTCATCTGATGTAGTATTCCCTGTTTCCTCTTTATTAGAGAAGATTCTGTAGTCTTGGGAGAGAAAATGTCACCCTTCGTTCCCAGCTGCGTTCCTGTTGGGCTTTCTCCCAGATGAGAGAGTTACGTGTACCTTCAGGTGCTTGGCTTCTCTACGAGACTCTAAGCTCTTGGTGAGGCAGTGGCAAGCTCGGAGACATAACTCAGCGGGGACAACCACGCTGAGCGCTGTGCCCAGTTGTGCAACCTGCAGTGTGCAAGCTTAAGCTGGTGTGCCAGCAGTTCCAAGTACCCCCAGGGCTTAGAGGTGCACTCATTAGAGGAGGCCTAACAGACCAGGCCTGAGTCTCCCGGTGGGCGGGTGAGCCCAGGCTGCCCCATGATGAAAATGTTTAGACATTTTTCTACACAACATTGTGCTTATAATTTTTTTTTAAGAATTACTTTATTCAACTTTTACCTATTATTTATTTATTTTAATTTGGTCAGAGAGGGTCAGAGAAAGAGAAAATGAGAAAGCATGCTACCAGGTCTGGGACTAGAACCGTAGTCAGTCATGTGGGAGTCCAGTGCCCTTAATCACTACACCACCTGCCAGCCCCATGCTTATAATTGATAATACTGTATTGTACAGTTAAAAATGTAAGATAAAAATAAATTGCACAAATTCATTTATTCATTTATATTTGCTATGATTAGCATTTTCTGCTTTTTAGAAATATGCAATATGCCTATATAGCGAAGATTAAGCATGTAAGAAATATATTCATAACAACTCTGAATAAAATCTGATACCAAATAATGTGAAATTCTTAGTGTCATGCATACAATAAAAAATGACCAGACAAGCAGAAAAATATGACCCTTTGCCGGGACAAAAATCAGTGACTAGAGAGAGAGGAGGAAGTGACGCACGGTCACGGTAGGGTTAGCCACGACGTGAGAGCAGCCGTTGTCAGTATGCTCCGTGTGCCCGAGAGCAGAGAGGACATGAACATGCCGAGGAGAGAAGTGGAAGCTGTTTTTAAAGAGATCCAAGTAGGACTTCTAGAGATGAAAAATACAATATCTGATTAAAAAAACAAGACCTGAAATGAGATTAACAGCAGTTTAGATACTGCAGGTGGGAGAGATTAGTGAGAACCTGAAGCCGTAGTAATAGCACTACCCTAAATGAGACAGCACGGGAGAATGCGTGCAGAGGGACGAGGCCGGCTCTAGCTCAGCAGCCGTGCAGCCGTCTGCAGTGCCGAGGCCCTGTAGGGAGTCCTGCGCTCGCTCCCCAGGATCGCCTGTGTCGCCAGTGGCGTGCACGCGTGCCCGTGGTTCTGGCTGGCTGGCGTGGGGTCGTGGTGTGAAGACCCTGGTGGCGGTGCACCTCTCTCTCTCTCTCTCTCTCTGTCTTCTCACATAAAAGAAGTAAGAACTAAACTACAGAACACGTACCCACACACTCACACACAGGCCGACCCCGCAGCCGTGACTAAGGGAAGCCAGATCCCACGTGGCTGACTGCGGTTTTATGTCATTTTCTCCTTGCCGAGTACTTGTAATTTCAAATACTTGTAAATAATCCTCGTGTTTTGGCTTTTAAGTTTCAGTGAACACGTAATTCCGCCTCTTAATATGTGTTCGTATGTGTAAGAAATGTATTTCTGTTTGTTGAGAAATATTCTTTTGGATAAAATTTTACTTCCACGTCAGCCACCTTACTTATATAAGCAAATGGGATTTCTGGGCTGTTAACTTGCGTTCTCCTCACATTTAAAACCCGTGGAAAGTGCCTATGCCCTTTGCTCAGCATGTAGTCAGGTCTTAAGTAGGAGGTAAGTGAAGGTTCCTACGGTGATAAAGTTAATTCATTTCGGTAACCTTCCTGTTTGCTTAGAAAACCGTACACCTGGGACAGACTGACTTAAATCTTACTTAATTCACATTTATTGCTGATAAAATTTGTGTTTCTTGCCAATATATCATTCTGCGGAAAGGCAAATTGTGTTTGTCTTTTGATTGCTAGTCCTATCAACATTATGAGATAATAAAAACCACAGAAGCTTAGAGAAAGGTGTTCTTTTCTGCGGAATATGCACTCTTTTTTTCAGGTTGCTTATTTGGGAAAATATTAACATAGCTTATAATGTTCTACAAATATTTGCTGATTAAATGAACTGATGTAGGTAGATGGAGATTATTATTAATTTTTGTGAGAGGTTTTCGCTATAGGGCGCATGCGCTCGCCAGACAGAGAGAGAGAGACAGAGAGATAGAAAGCAAGAAATCACCCCCCCCCGGAGGGATGGCCACGCCGCAATCCTTTCTCCTCTATTCTCCTCTCGGGATCGTGGGCACGCATGCCCACGCGCTCGGCGTGAGTTTAAGCCACCAGGTCCAGGACTCCAACCGCGGTTGGCTAAGTGGGAGTCCAGCGACATAGCCATTATGCTAACTGCTGGTCCCATATTATTAATTTTTTAAAGGTTTTTGCCACGGAGTTCATGTGCTTGCCAGTGAGAGGATGCGTGAGAAATCACTTCCCGAGGGGGTGGCCACTCTGCAACCCCTTCTTCTCGTCCTGGGATCTAGGGCACTCACACTCATGCACCTGGAGTGATTTTTCAAGCTGGCAGATCCAGGACTTGAACTATACTTGGCTATATGGGAGTCGAACACCCCAAGCACCATGCCCCCTGCTAGCCTCTGAAGATCACTTTTTTTTTTTTTTTTTGGAGATGTTTTGGGTGCGTACGCTCTCCAGAAAGACAGAGAGACAAAGAGACAGAAAGTGAGAAGTCACCCCCCCCCCCCCCAGAGGATGGCCACGCCACAGTCCCTTTTCCTCCATTCTTCTCTTGGGATCTTGGGCATACACGCACACGCACCTGGCATGAGTTTAAGCCATTGGATCCAGGACTCGAACCATGGTCAAATACATGGGAGCCCAGCGACGTAGCTGCCACGCCAACTGCTGGTCCCTAAAGATTACTTTTTAAAATTATTCCTTTAAAGACATCACTTCATCCACAAATATTTTCTGCATTTGCTTATTATAAGTGTCTAGAGTGCTGTAGGTACTGTACATTAAGTACGCATTTATTTTTACAACTACTTTGTAAAGTGGAAGCTGATATCTCAACCTTATAGATAAGGGACTTGAGAAGATAACTTGGAAAGGTTATGGCACTTGGCCAAGATAGGCTAGCTGACTGAGATTCATATGGAGGTCTATCAACCTCAACACTCAGGGTTTTCTCCCAAAATATATTACTCGTTTTTATTTACTTGACCTATTCATCAAATTCTTTTATAATTTTATAACATTTATTACTCAAAAAATTAAAGTATAGAAATGTGTTTATTCTAGACTAAATTTAACAATTGTTTTTAAAAGTCAGATTTATTGGAGTATATTAGATACAATAAATGTACCCCCTTAAAGTGTACAGTTTGGGGACCAGCAGTTAGCGTAATGGCTGTGTCGCTGGACTCCCATGTAGTTGACCACGGTTCGCGTCCCGGACCCGGTGGCTTAAAACTCATGCAAGGTGCGCGTGCGTGCGTGCCTTTAACTTTAGGACAAGCCAAAATCTAGAACATTTCCGTTATCCCGAAAGTCCCTTATTGTCCTGTATACTTACTCTGTTCCTGTCACTGCTGATTATCTTTTATCCCTGTCATTTTGCTTTTTCTAGAATGTTACATAAATAGAGTGGTAGAGTAAGTACCTTGTCTGGCTTATTTCACTTAGCTAAGTGCTTTCGAGGTTCACCCATGTCATTGCGCTATCTGTACTTGTTTACCCTGAGTTGTGTTCCATGGCATAGAAAATCCACAGTTGTTTACTAGTCGTCAGTTGGGGGATATTTGGGTTGTTTCTTATTTAGAATTATTGTGAATAAAGTACTGTACATGTTTATGCTTCCAACATATTTAGTTTTAGAATTTCTGGGTTAGGATGGCATTAACTAGAATGGTATGGCAGTCTCTTGAAGGACTGAAGTTAATAGATCCCTTAGCCTTAGGAAATCTAAAATATGAGACATTTCATAGATGGCTTTGAGCCCTCTGTTAGAAGTTGGGGATGGGGGCCAGCAAGTGGCGTGGTGGTTAAGGCGCTAGACTCCCATGTGGTTGACTGCAGTTCGACTCCCAGATCTGGTGGCCTGTTTTCTCATTCTTTGTCTCTGTCTCTCTGTCTCTTTCTGGTGAGCACACGTGCCATATAGCAAATTTTAAAATAATACTAATAAAATTAAATAATTCCTTAAAAAAAAAAAAAGAAGTTGAGGATAAAGAAATGAGTTGATTGTTTTCAAGATTTGGAGGGTCATATGTGACATTTGAGACACACTGAAAAGAACAGCATGCTGTAGTTAGGTACATCATGATCAAAATAGGACACGGTAACAATGTAGTGGAATGGCCAGCACTGGAGCAAGACTTCGAGAACTGTGTGCTCACCTCTAGCTGCAACGCAGAGAAGCGAAGTAACTGCAGAGGAGCAGGGTTAGTAAGTGGCTGAGTCGGTAGTCACTGCATTTCGGCTTCCTTACCTGGAAAATACTTAGGAGAGTTCGATGTGATTACATTAATCAGTTACCAAAGCTGCTGGTTTCTTCATCTCCTTTCCCTTTTTTTTTTGTTTTTTGAGAGGTTTTCGCTATAGGGCGCGTGCGCTCGCCAGACAGACAGAGAGAGACATAGAGACAGAAAGCGAGAAATCACCCCCCAGGGGGGATGGTCACGCCGCAATCCCTTCTCTTCCGTTCTCCTCTTGGGATCTTGGGCATGCACGCACACGCGCCCGGCGTGAGTTTTAAGCCACCGGGTCCGGGACGCGAACCGTGGTCGACTACGTGGGAGTCCAGCGACATAGCCATTACGCTAACTGCTGGTTCCCTCCTTTCCCTTTTTAAAGGCCCCCATTTCCCTGTCTCTGAACTATTCTCTCAACCATTAGTTATTTAGAGAAATCGGGGTCAGCAGATGGTATAGTGGTTACGGCGCTGGACTTCCACGTGGCCAACCACAGTTCGAGTCATGGACCTGCTGGCTTGAAACTCATACTAGGTGTGCGTGTGTACATGCCCAAGGTCCTGGAAGGAGAATGGAGAAGGGATTGTGGTGTGGCCTTCGCCCCAGGGGGGTGATTTCTCACTTACCCTCTCACTCTTTCTCTTTCTCTCTCTCTGGTGAGCACACTTGCCCTAAGGCAAAAACCTCTTAGAAAATTATTGAGAGAAATTTGCAATGTGTGTACTAACTGTATAATTATTTTTTAAGTAGCAAAAAAAAAAAAACAACACGTCAGAAGGCTGGTATGGTCAATGTTTCTTTTTATCATAAATACTAAGTCAATAACAAATAAAATTAACAATGTACTCTAACAGCCTTTAGACTATTCTCACATGATTCCCATTGATTATTCTCTCAATCTTGTTTTTTATATAATACATCCTGCATTGCTTTGTGAAATAGCTCAAAGCTGCATTCTTTTTTTTTTTTTTTCAATAATGCTTCACTATTATTTTTTACTATTCGTTTTTAATTTGACCAGAGAGAGAGAAAGTGAAAAAGCACACCACCAGGTCTGGGATTCAAACCATGATTAGCCTTGTGGGAGTCCAGAACCTTAATCACCGTGACACCTGCCGGCTTCAAAGCTACATTCTGTTATGTCTAACAGTTAACCCAGTGATTACATTTAAAACCCATTTGAGCACAGATTTCTCCCATATATAGCTTCTCCCGTGTGACTAAAACTCTGTCATGATTTTTAAAAGTACTTCACATAAGCTTTTTGAGAAACCTTTCCCCTTTTATCATTTTTGTTTTGCAGGTTGGCACCAAACCCGATAAAGGATGTTCCATAAGAACTTATTATCAACAGCTATTCTGTAGGACTTCTTAGGGTAGTTCTACCAATTCGTCCTATAAAGTCCCCTCCGCATGGTCCCTGCAGAGTAGACACATCATTCAATTTTCTTCTTCTCAGCTTTCTAATGACTGGAGAAATCTTACCCAGCTGGAGGAGCTTGGGACTCTTTTCTGAACTGATTTATTTACATAGCATATGCTTAGTTTGACACATTGCTTAGAAGCCAGCAGAGAGCTTTTTTAGATAAGCACTATACACTACTTCAAAGAACATATTAGCTGCACCGTAATTGTTCAGCTTTTCTGGATACAAAGCAGCTCTTTGCTCTTTTCAAAAACATCCCTGTGCTAGCTCTTTTTATTATTGTTTTCAATGCTAGAAAAAATGAAGCTGAATACATTTACAAGCCCTCTTCTAACAGATATTAGTGCAGAAACTGATGCATAATGCTGATCATTTAAGGTGTGTCCACACAAACCAAGGGCAAATCATTCTGCTCTTACCGAATTGGTGAGACAGTATATAAACCTGGAGAATGGGAACTTGTGGTCTGACAGAAAGAGTAGGCAGTTTAAACCCAAATAAATCTAGGTCAGAATCTTACTATCTGCTCACTAATAATTTTTCTTCAATAGAGTTGAAAACTACTCAGGTTTCTCAACTATATGCGCATGATAGCAAGAGCTCTTTTTACTTTCACGAGGGGGGGGGGTCACCCCCAACGGGTTGCTCATGCTGAGACCCACCCCCAGTCTCATCCCGCTGGGGTCATGGGACGTGCAGTGCCTGCACCAGTGTGCTCGGGGCGGGCCTGGGACGTGAACCCCAGGCTTTCCCATGTGGGTCCAGCTGTGTTGCTGCTGTACCACTGCCTGGCCCTCCTTTGTAGGCTTTGATTTCCATAAGATTATTTATAGTATTTAGCATGTACGGGGACATAAATAATTTGCAGAAAAATAGAATTAAAGTACAAGTTTATTTTAGTGTAAAACCTTTTGTGAAATGTCCATAAGATTATTTATAGTATTTAGCATGTACGGGGACATAAATAATTTGCAGAAAAATAGAATTAAAGTACAAGTTTATTTTAGTGTAAAACCTTTTGTGAAATGTATGCCTAGTTTTTTGTTTGTTTGTTTTATGTAATATACCTTTTCCATTGTCTTTTTGAAGCCCCACCCCCTTTGAATGGTAAAACTACTCATTAAATGATTCCTTTCTCTGTAACCTTCCCTTGCTCCCCAAAAGAGCAACTTTCCTTTTCATTTAGATGAGCAGAGCAGGGTTGGCCTACCCATCTACTGCTGCAGATCATTTCCAGCACAGGGTCTGTGCTGAGGGAAGACCAGGTTGCCGTATAGGTAACACAGCCTAATAGATCAGTTGGAAAATATGCATGAATATGAACACTGTGACTAGATGCGCTGTGTCTGAATAAGGCACATGTCAATTTAATGTTTATAGGAGCCTACAAGGGGCAGAATTATGATAGGCATTAATTGTGGGAAAAATATCAATGGAATTTGTCTGGTACCTTCAAAGAACTCAGCCTAAAAAAAGAAATGTGAATAGCTTCATAATTAATTGTAACCCAGACTAAGAATTGTAATTGAGATATAAGTCAAGGAGAGAGTAATTAATTTGTAAATATCTTGAGAAAGACAGAGGTAGGTACAGAGACTGCTGGTTTCCTCCTAGTATCCTTTTTCTCCTTCTTACTAACAGAACCCTGAGTTTTCATGGGGCACATTGCTGCCTGGAACGAAAGTTACTTCCCAGCCTCCCTTGCAGCTAGGCGTAGTGTGTAACTAGACTCAGAAAATCCTCATTAAAGCAAATCGATTCCAACAAGGGATGTGCCCTATTGCTGTTCTGCCTTTCCTCTTCCCGTGGCAAAGTCTGCACACAATGGCCAAGGCTTCAGTCGCTTTCGTGGGTCATCAGGTGATGTATAAAGACAGGACATGCCTAGGTCCTGATGAGCATGTAGCTGTATATAAGCTCTGTCTTGTGTGTTTCTGAATTTCTTTTACCTGACTGAGAAAGAAAAATGGCTGGAACATGTTTTATTTCCGATGCCTGCTACGAATAGCCAGCCCTCATTCTCACAGGTACAGATAGCAGTGTGAGTACAGGATCAAACCTTTCCATCCCCTCCAGTCACCACTGACATGGCCAAAAATGCATCTAAATTAGGACACCAGCACTGGGAACATGGAAAAGGAAGTGCTAACGTACCTGAAATTCAGAAATGTCAAGAAATTTCGGTTAGAGGGCTAGTCCCATAAGCACAGTGGGTAATTGCTATATATTGGGAACTGGATTCCACATGACTGGCCATGGTTCAAATCCTGACCCAGGTGGCTTGCAAAACCCTAAGCACAGGTGTATGCATATCCAAAATTCTGATGGGAGGGAGAATTGGGGGAGAAGTGATGATAGCATGACCATGCCCCATTGAGTGTGTACTTTCTTTGGTAAGTACATGCACCTCTGTGATCAGAAAAGAAAAAAAGGAAAACAAATAGAAGAAGTTTCTGATGGATATAATCTAGATAGTCCTGCTGAAAGGAACTAGAACTATGAAGAATGGCTGCTTCAGATCTTTAGCAGGAAGTAAACAGTGTGGACCTGGGATATCTTGTCATTCAAGATGATACGAAAGCTATCAGAAATCACTTGGTTCATGCCCAAATGACTTAGGAGCCACTCTGAAGAGATTTGCACTGGCTAAAGATGTGGATGATGTGAATGAACTCTAATAATGACAGTGGATTGAACCATCAACTGAGTTCAAAATTTGTGAGTTTATTTGTTATTTATGTTTTATTTTTAGAAGTTACAAGGGGGCATTTCATTTTTTGAAAATTGATAAATAAAAGATGCAGTCATTAATTCTGCCGTTTCTGTATAAACCGTATACCTCAGGGTAACCAAATAGTTGGTAAAGGCAAGATTTTCTTCTTCTTTTTTTTTAATCTTGCTTTTCTTTTCTAGCCACCTAACTTCTAGTGGGAGCGTGTTTAGATCTGATCAGTTTCCCTGAATCTCCAGTCTCTAGGTTGCTGACTTAGATGAGGGCCGTACAGGTAGGTTTGCCTCTGGTCCCCCATTGAAAACATTCCCAGGACCACACCTAGACAGAGAGAGTCACTCTGCCTCTGGGCATCCCATACAGGCCACACAGGGCCTATTTCTTGTGTCTCACAGGTAGATTTGCCTCTGGCCTCTCCTGAACAACCTTGCCAGGGCTGCGCAGGCCTGGTGGTCACCTAGTGCCAGAAATTAGAGGCAGAGTGCTCAAGCCTGGCTTGGACATGGAAGGCGCAGCGGGCCCCCGGGACACTTGGCTGCACCCAGGTCCTGAGGGCTTCCCTGTCTTCCTCCTTTCACTTGCTTTCCCAGGGCCACATTCAAGCCTGAAAAAGGCACTGTTCTCAGGTGTTTCACAAAGGCCACTGAGGGAGGAGACCCACATTGTGGGTCTCATAGACAGACTTCCTCTGGGCCCTCTGGGAACACCTTGCCAGGGCTCCATGTGGGTCTGCGGAGCCACTACACTGCAGGTCTCATGCACAGGTTATACAAGCCCTGCTCTTATCTGAAGAACATGGCTGGTTCCTGGCCCCTTCTAGATCACTTTGCCATGGTCACACTTGGGACCTAGGGCTGTTTAGGATCCCCTGGCATTACAGAATTACTCCAAAGATTATGAAGTGAACATTCTACCAGATGCTCCCCAAAAATCAATGAAGAAACACAAGAAATATGAAAAAAGGAAATATCTCTCAAAAGGAACACAGTAACTCCTCAGCAACAATGAATAAAATATAGGAAATCACAAAAATGTTGGGAAAGGAATTCAGAATATTGATCATAACAAACCTCACTGAGATGCAATAGAAAACAGACAATCAGTTACAGGAGATGAAGAAATCATTCCATGACAGGAAGGAACTCTATAAAAAATAGACACCCTAAAAAAGAATGAAAGAGAAGAAGAAAAATATAATACAGGAAGTAAAAATATTTTTGGAAAATATTAAGAGCAGATTAGACAATGGAGAAGAACGAATCTTGGACCATGAGGACAGAACCTCTGATTTAGTCCAAACCACCAAAAAGAAGTAAAAAACGACCATTGACAATGAGGACAACATACAGGAAATTGTAGACACCAATTGGTGTCTGAATATCTGCTTAATGAGTATTCCAGAAGGCAAAGAAATGGATAAAGGGCATAGAAAATCTCTTTCATTAAATGCTATCTAAAAACTTTCCAAATCTAAACAAACTTACAGACATCCAAATCCAAGAAATAGAATACCAAATGGAGTCAACATAAGAAGATCCTCTCCAAGGCACATCATAACCAAATTACCAAAAGTTAAAGACAAAGACAACATTATAAAAATACCAAGAGAGATACATTAAATTATTTACAAAGGATACTCTATCAGGCTAACCTCAGACCTCTCAACAGACCTCTCCCATGCAGACAAGGAAAGAATGAGAAGACATATTTAAAATTCTGAAAGAAAGAAAATTCAGCCAGGATTACTATACCTGGCAGAATTATCCTTCAAGTGGGAAGGAGAAATAAAATAATTCTCAGATAAACAAAAGCAAAGAATTCACCAACACTAAAGCAGCCCTTTAAGAAATGCTTAAGGGGAGTCAGGAAGGAAGGAGGGAGGGAGCAAACAAGCTAGTGAAGCTGTGGAGGACAGGATGAGACAGCGGCCTTTCCAGGGATGAGGGTTATGCCTGAAATTGCACAGGCTGTGGAAGAGTGGGATTGGTTTCTCCCAGCTAGTATCCAGGCTGATTCTATCCCATTGATCCTAGAAGGAGGTGATATACTTAGGATGCAGAAATAGGAAGCGGGAAAACTGGTGCTTTCAGTATCCCAGTCATCCAGGTAGTTTATGAAACTCTTAAGGAACAACAGGAAGGCAAAAAAGGAAAAACAGCAATTAAAACTGGTGCTTCAGTGCTCAAAAAATGGCAAATGAACCCATAGGATAGAGGACCTTCTTCTGCAATTGGGTCAGATGGCCTTTCTTGTAAAAGCAGGGAAGTAAAGGAATGGCATGGGTATAGAGCTACTAAAGGATTAATGAAAGGGAAATGCCTACTACAAAGCTTCCTGTCACCACCAAGGATTGTGCAGAGTCGGCTAATCTATCATCCAGGCCTCCTTAGACCTAGGTTGACAAGTTTGGATTTGGCTTTAGTGGAACAGGGGGAAAAAATCCCATAATAAACAGTCCAATAATTATGGAGAGGAATTCACTATGCATGATATTACTGGATTTTACCTAGATATAGGTTAAGGGCATGTCAAGTTCTCCAAAAATGGAAAAGACTTTGACGTTTGAAGTACTACAGCATGTGAAAAACAAGCCCTGTTTCTTGCCTGTGTTTTGAAGAAGGCTGAACTAAAATTTAACTTTGGTACAGAAGAATGTAAGTTTCCTCCAAAAGATGGTTTTATTGCTATTTCCAAGGCACTGGATAGTTACATTGTTAAATCACAACACACAGGTAGTGCACAGGTGTCACAAACCAAGTTGCTCCCTAATGCTCCAAAAGCACTTATCTTTGAACCCTCCCGGAAATTTGCTGAACAAGCTTTGAATATCATCAAACAGTTTAAGAAATATATTAATAATCCCAAATTAAGGGAACTTCTGATAAGTGGAGGTGTTGCAGCATAGGATCAGCTCTCTGTTTGGATAATGGGGTAGATATAGTTGTAGGCACTCTGGGAAGACTAGATGATTTGGTGTCAACTGGAAAGTTGAACTTATCTCAAGTTAGATTCCTGGTCCTGAACAAAGCTTTCTCAATGCTATTCTGATTTTATAAATAGGATGCACAGTCAGATTCCTCAGATTAGCTCTCTGATGGAGAAAGACTTCAGGTGATTGTTTGCTCTGCTTCTTTACATCGTTTTGATGTAAAGAAGCTGTCTGAGAAGATAATGCATTTTCCCACATGGGTTGATTTAAAAGGAGAAAATTCCATTCTAGATACTGTACACCATGTTGTTGTCCAAGCGAGTCCCAAAACTGACAGACTCTGGGAAGGCTTGGAAAAAAACACATTTGAACCAATGATGTACATGTAAAAGACAACACAAGACCCAATGCTAACAGTCCAGAAATGTGATCTGAAGTTGTTAAAATCTTGAAGGGGGAGTATGCTGTTCAAGCAATCAAAGAACACAAGATGGATCAAGCAGTCATCTCCTGTAGAACCAAAATTAACTGTGAGAAGTTAGAGCAGTACTTTATGTGACAAGGAGGAGGACCTGATCAAAAGGGACACCAGTTCTCGTGTGTTTATCTTCATGGTATCAGAAAACCCCATGAGATAAAGCAAAACTTGGAAAGATTTAAGAAAGAAGATGTGAGATTGTTGATTCGCACAGATGTAGCTGCTAGGGAATTGATATCCATGGTGTTCCCTATGTTATAAATGTCACCCTGTCTGATGAAAAGCAAAACTATGTACATCAAATTGGCAGAGTAGGAAGAGCTGAAAGAGCGGGTCTGGCCATTTCCCTGGTGGCAACAGAAAGAGAAAAGGTTTGGTATCATGTATGTAACAACCATGGAAAAAGTTGCTGTAACACAAGACTCAAAGAAGATGGTGGCTATACCATATGTTACAATGAAGTCAAGTTAAAAAAAAAAAAAAAAATGAGATGCAGTTACTATCTAAGATAGAAGAACACCTGAACTGTACCAGGTATCAGGTTGAGCCAGATACAAAGATACCAATGGATGAATTTGATGGAAGAGTTACCTATGGTCCAAAAAGGGCTGTTGGTGGTGGCAACTATAAAGGCCATGTAGGTATTTTGGCACCTACTTTTCAAGAGTTGGCTGCCCTTGAAAAGGAGGCACAGACATGTCTCCAGCATCTTGGCTATCTTCCTAATCAGCTATTCAGAACCTTCTGATTTTCACATGTACTGAATAAGATTTGAGTAATAAAAATATGTAGTCTTAAAACCCTAAAATAGTTGTACTTCTTCCAAGCAGCAGTATTTATAATAACCTAAGCTATTAAGGCAAACTCTTGCACATCAAGAAACATTAGTCATAGGAATTCCTTGTAAAATGGTAACCTAATGAAAATAAACTTGACAACTGTATTTCCATGGGGGGGAGGAACTCAAGGGAATACTACATTAGGAAAAGGAAGGCAAGACAATTAGAAGTAAAACACAGAACAACTAAAAAAATGACTAATAAAATGGCAAGAATATCATACCAATATTGCATGTTAATGGAGTAAATTCCCTGATTAAAAGACATAAATTTGACAAATGGATAAAAAAAAAAAACAGGAGCTTTCTATATGCTGCTTACAAGAAATACACCTTATTGGCAAAGACATGCATAGATTCAAAGTGAAGGGTTTGGAAAAGTCATTTTATGTGGACAGAAACCAAAGATAAAGGCTGGAGTCAAGATACTGATAGACAAAATATACTTCAAAATAAAATCTGTAAAAAGAGAAAGGAGGACTCTATATAGTATTAAAGGGATTATTCATTCACCAGGAAGATATAACAGTTATAAATATTTGCACACCCAACACCAAAGCATCCAAATACATAAAAGAAAAACTGCTAGATCTAAAGACAGAGATAGACTACAGCACACTAATTGATGAAAATTTCAACAGCCCACCCTTACCATTTAGACTGGCCATCTAGACAATAAATAAATAAAGAGACACAGAGGCCAAATTATACCATAAACCAAATGGATTTGACAGTCCCTCACAAAATACATGCTTTTATCAGCCACATGGAAGATTTTTGGAGATAGAGTATGTAATAGGACTTAAAACAAGGCTTTATAAATTTAAAAGTATAGAAACTATCAAGCAGCTTTTCTGATCACAGTGGAACTAAATTTGAAATCAACAACAGAAAGAGCCCTTAAAAATACATAAACACATGGGGAGTAAACAATTTACCTCTGAATGACTTTCAAATTATTGAAGAAATCAAGGCTGAAATTTTAAAATTTCTTGAAACAACTGATAACCAAGACACAACTTTCCATAAACTATGGGACACAGCAAAAGCAGTCCTAAGAGGGAAGTTTATAGCAATCAGTGCTGACAAAAGAAAGAGAGCAAGCATGCACACGCAAATAAATAACCTAACAATGCATCTAAAGAAACAACACCAAAAATATCTCAGAAGTACTGGAAGAAAATAAATAATAAAGATTAGAGTTGCCTAGCCAGTAGCATGGTGTTTAAGGCACTAGATCCCACATGAGTTCCATACATGGTGGCTTGAGAGACATGCTGGGTGTGTGTGCATGCATGCCCAAAAGCCCAAGAGGAGAATGGATTGTAGCATGGCCATCCCCTCGGGGGGGGGGGGGGGGGATTTCTCACTTTCCTTCTCTTTCTGTCTCTGTCCAGTAAGCACATGCACCCTCAAGCAAATCAAAAAGAAAAGAAAAAAAAAAAGATAAGAGCAGAAATAGATGAAATTGAGAATAAAAGAACAATATAAAAATAAAACAATAAAACAAAAAGGTGGTTTCTTGATAGGATAAACAAAACTGACAGACCTTTAGTTAGATTAACCAAGAAAAACAGAGAAAGGAACATGGTAAATATAATCAATAACAAAACATACAACAGGTATTACAGAAATTCAAAAGATCATGAGAAAATCCTATGAGTGACTATACACTGACAAGCTAGAAAACCTATATAAGATGGACAAATTTTTTGACACATACAATATACCTACGTTCAACTAAGAAGAAATAGAAAGCCTGAATAGGCCAATAACAAAGAATGAGATTGAATAAGTAATAGTTTCTCAACAAGGAAAAGCCCAGGTCTGATAGCTTATCTTCTGAATTCTATAAAACTTCTAAAGAAGACTTAACCTCAATTCTCCTCAAACTATTTCTGAAAGTCCAAACAGAGCCCTTCCAAGAAGATACCCTTCCTTGGTATCTTCTTGATACCAAGAGCAGACATGGACATAACAAAGAAAGCTACAGACCAAAATTCCTTACAGATACACATGCAAAAATCCTAAAGAAAACACTTGCAAATTGAATCCAACCACGTATTAAAAATATTGTACACCATGACAAAGTAGGCTTTATCCCAGACATGCAAAGATAGTTTAACATATGTAAAACAATAAACGTAGTTTATTACATTAACAGAGGAAAAGATAAAAAAACATATGATTATATCAATTGATGCAGAAAAAGCATTTGCTAGAATACAACATACCTTCAAGCTAAGACTCTCAACAAAAAAGGTAGAGAAGGTACACATCTCAATACAATAGAAGTCATATATGACAAACCCATAGCTAGCATCATACTGAATGGGGAAGAGCTGAAAGCTTATTGTGTAAAAACTGGAACAAGACAAAGTTTCCCACTTTCTCTAATCCTTTCCAATGTACTACTGAAAGTCTTAGCCAACACAATCACAGAACGGGGTAAAATAAGGTGCATTCGAAAAAGAAAGGAAGAAGTGAAATTGTCCCTGTTTGCAGACATTATCATATATATAAAAAAATCTAGGGACCGTCAGATGACATACTAGTTATGTCACTGGATTCCCATGTAGTCAACCATGGTTCGAATCTTGGACTGGTGGCTTCAAACTCACACAAGGCATGTGTGCATGCTTGACCAAAATCCTGAGATGAGAATGGAGGAGAGGAGATTGTGGTGTGGCCATCCTTGATGGGAGGTGATTTCTTGCTTTCTGTCTCTGGCAAGCCCAAGCACCCTGTAGAAAAACTCTCTTTAAAAAAAAAAAAAAAAAAAAAAAAAAGGCAAAGAAAACCCAACAGAATCCATGAGAAAAGCTCCTAGAGGTGATGAAGAATTCAGTAAAGTTACAGGATACAAAATCAATATATAAACCTCCACAGCATTTTTATGCATCAACAATGAACAGACTGAGGCAGAATCAAAGAAAGCAATCTCATTTATAATAGCCACCAAAAAAATAAATAAATAACAAGACAAAACAAAAACCTGGGACTAAACCTAACTAAAGAGATGAAAGGCCTCTGCAAGGAAACCATGAAAAACTGATAAAAGAAGTTGAATATGAAACTGAAAAATGGAAAGACATCCCTTGTCCTTGGATTGAAAGAAGTAATATAATTACTGTCAATTCTACCCAGATTAATTTACAAATTCAATGTGATTCCAACTAAATTACCAGTAACATTTTTCACAGAATTTTTTTTTTTCTGGAGAGGTTTTTGCTACAGGGTGCATGCACTCACCAGAAAGACAGAGACAGAGAGACAGAAAGCAAGAAGTCACCTCCTTAGGGGGGATGGCCATGCCACAATCCCTTCGCCTCCATTCTCTCAGGATCTTGGGAACACATGCACATGCGCCTGGCGTGAGTTCAAGCCACTGGGTCCAGGACTCGAACCACGGTAGACTGCATGGGAATCCAGTGACATAGCCATTACGCCAACTGCTGATCCTGGCATTCCTCACAGAAATTTAAAAAGCAATCATAAAACTTATCTTGAATAATAAAATACCCCGTATGACCAAAATAATACTGTGCAAAAAGAACAAAGGAGGAGGTTTCTCACTACCCAAACTCAAAGAATATTACAAAATTGTGATAAAAACAGCATGGTTCTGGCACAAAAGTAGACATGCATATCAATGGATCAGAATAGAGAATCCAGAAATAAACCCCAAATATATACCCATGTTATTTTTGACATAGGGGACAAAAAGAAAAGAAAGCCTTTTCAGCAAATGATACTGGAAGAACTGGATATCCACCTGCAGAAAATGAACCGTGGATCCTTATCTCTCATCATTAATCAACTCAAACTGGATGAAAGATCTAAATGTGAAGCCTCAGACTATAAAACAACTTCTGAAAGATACAGGGGAAATACTTGAAGACATTGGAGTAGGCAAAACTTTCTCAAATAAGACCCTTGAAGTGCAAGTAATAATTAGAAAAATAGACAAGTGGAATTACTTCAAATAAAAAGACTGTACAGCAAAGTAAACAACTAATAGAGTGAAGAGACAACCCACAGAAGGGGAGAAAATATTTGAATTCTGGTCCTGGCTTGAGAAACAAGCTCGGTGCATGTATGCGCATCCCCAAAATCTTTATAGGATGGAGAGATGGAGGAGAAGAGATTGCAGTGTCACCATACCCTATTTGGTGTTGCTTGCACTCTCGCTTGCTCTCTGTCTTGCTCTCTCTCTCTCTCTCTCTCTTGCACACATGCCCTCTGATGATTAAAAAATTTTTAAAAGTGAGTGGGAACATACCACTCACTACAAGGCAGAAGTGCATACTCTTGACAAAAGATCAGTAACAAGGAAATTTTAACATGTTTTTATGCTTGCAGATTAAAAAAGTAATAAATTGTGAAGTCCTTGTAGTAAGATGTGGAAAATTAATTCAAAAGACTGGGATGAAAGAAGGGCTAGCTAAGGAAAAGGCATAAACTAAAAGGGTCTTGAATAATGTAGGGAACAGTAGGATGGGAACTAAAACACTGTAGTGTCCAAATAAAAATAGGATAGAAATTAGGAGCAGGTGGTGTAGTGGTTATGGGCACTGGGTTCCTACATGGGTGACTGCAGTTTGAGTGCCAGACCTGGTAGCCTGCTTTTTCACTTTCTCTCTTTCTCTTTCTCTCTCACTTGCTCGCTCTCTCATTCTGTCCCTCTCTGGACAAATCTAAATAAATAAATAAAATTAAATAAAATAATTATTTAAAAAATGGGATGGGGCGTTTCATGTGTCCCGAAGGCCAGAGTGTGGGTCTCTCTACTTGCTGCCACTGCTGCGTGAGGCCGGAGTACGAGCTGCGTCTGAGGACATCATGACAGGGCAGGAATATAGGAAGTTTCTTCCACTCTTTGACCGAGTATTGGTTGAAGGGAGTGCGGCCGAAATAACCAAAGGGGGCATTATGCTTCCAGAAAAGTCTCAAGGAAAAGTATTGCAAGCAACCGTAGTAGCTGTTGGATCTGGCTCTAAAGGAAAGGGTGGAGAGATAGAACCAGTTAGTGTGAAAGTCAGAGACAAAGTTCTTCTTCCAGAATATGGAGGCACCAAAGTAGCTCTAGATGACAAAGATTATTTCCTATTCAGAGATGGTGACATCCTTGGAAAGTATGTGGACTGAAATGATCACTGCTGAAATGGCACCACACGAAGCTGCCCACTCACTGAAGTTGTGAAACCTTTCATCATGTAAATCATTTCCATGTTTCTCTTTTATGATAAAGTAGTGATATCTAACATAATGATAAAAGGATAGAAATTAAATATGCATTGTCCAAATTAAATTATGCACCAGACGCAATAGAGAGCAGATCGGAAAGTTCAATTAGCCATATGGAATACAAGGTTGAGAAGCTCTCCCAAAGTGCAGAGGCCAAAGGGGGGAAGAGACAATAAAAGAAAACAGGAGAAAATTATTATAAAGGGTAGAGTACAGAACGAGATCAATACATAGAATCCTGGAGAAACCAGACAAATCAACAGGAATAATCACTAAATACACTAGAGGAAAACAATCTTCTGAGATGCAAGGTCACCTGAGTCTGATCTCAAACAGGTTTGCTGCCAAATACCAGGAAAATTGAATGTAAAGAAACTAACAACTAACTTATTCTAATGAAATTTCATACTTTTCCTTGTAAAAACTCTCATCATCGAGCCAGCAGGTGGTGTGGAGGTTCAGGTTCTGGGTCCCACGTGGCCGGCAGTGTGGTTCAAGTTCTGGACCCAGTGGCTTATGCCAGGCATGTGTATGTGTGCCCAAAATCCCTGAGAGAAGACTGGAGAGGGATTGTTGCGTGGTCACAGCCCTGGGAGTGATTTCTCACTTGCCCTCTCTGTCTCCACCTCTGCCTGGTGAGCTCAGTGCAATGTGCCCTATAGCGAAAACCAAAACTCATCAGCCTCAGACACCCAAGGAAGGGAAGCAAGGAGGCATAGAAAAGCGAGTCACAAGGGAGGCCGGGCAGACGGGCCTTAGAAAGTTTTTGAAATTAAACATCAAGAGACAGATGAGCAGGATCTGCAGAGTCCTGGATACAGTTTGGACTCCGCATTCTTTATTCAGGCAGGTGGTTTGACTAACAAGCAACACACATTCTCAGTTCAGCAAGGCTTCAAAATACATACCGCCCACCTTCTCTTCTGAAAGAGTTATTTTAAAACATACTGGAAAAAAATGAAAAGAAAACAAACAAGAACAAAACATACTGTAGGTGACTGAAGAGACTCGAGTGTACAAGCAAAAGCCAGCACTTGAAACTTTCTGCAAGTACAACTTAGAGTTTATCTCTTGAATCACTGCTTTGTTCATGTTAGAAAGCAAGAACATTAACCAAGCCTTTCTTGCTTGCAGTAGGGATTAATTGCTATATTGATTTTCAAATTCAATCATTGTATTTATTTTACCACCTTTTGACATGAATTGTTTTTTTGTTTTCCTGTATGTTCCAGTCTCTTCTCTTCAAGATTATAAGTCATTTGAGAGCAGGGATTATGTCGTAAATAGTTGTATTTCCCTCAGTATCAAATCTTAGATAAACTATAAATATGGTAATGCCCAGTAAGATTTAGAATTTAGTCTGGTGTCAAAATTTAGCGTGTTCACTAGCTCATTGTCATAGCTATTGCTATAGAAATAGGTAAGCGTTTTCCGTTTTCACTTCACTGATTTAGTGCAAACAGAGCTTTCGTTCTAGTAGCGTGGAAAGCTGGTTGTTGTGGTACAGAAAATTATTTAGCATATATTCACCACATCTCCTTTTCTGAGGCACTTAAGAAAACTACTATCTCTTTGGTGTCTTCTTAGTGACAATACTAAAATTTTCCTACAAATAAACATGTCATATAGTAAGGCTAAAAGTAAGCTTAGAATGTAAGCTTTCACACCCTGGGCTATTACACAGAAGCCAGCAGGTGGCCTCCTTACAAAGAGACCACCACCGGGCCAGACAGTGGTGTGGTAGCTAAGACGGCTGGATTTCACATGGCCAACTGCACAGTTCCAGTCCCAGACCCAGTGCTTGAAGGGTCTGGGCTGGAGTCCTGAAAAGGAAAATGGAGTAGAAAGGATTGTGGTGTGACTAGCCTCCGTGGGGGCATGCTGTCTCACTTTTCCCTTCTTATCCTCTATCTATTTACAGTAAGCATACATTATTTCTAGCAAATTAAACACACACACACAGATAACACAGTACTTTCCACCAACTTCCAAGTTCTGTTCTGAGTTTTTATTAATATAGTTAGCATATCCTTTATTAGATAGTTCTTCTTTTTCTCTGTAGTGTTAAATTTTTAATTTCTGTTTTGATTTTTCCATTTTTTAAAAACATTTATTCATTTATTTATCTCTTTATTTGTTTTGATTTTCAAGCTGCTGGGTCCGGGACTTGGACTGAGGCTGGCCATGTGGGAATCCAGCACCTTAACCACCATGACATTTTTTGGCCTGATTATTCCATTCTTGGCAATGGATTTATTTATAGGTGAGAACAGCAGAAAAAGCCCAAATATTGGTTTAAGTTGCTTCAAATGAGATCTGTATTGAGTAACAGATAAATTTGGGCTTGGGAGTCAGTGGTAATCTTCATTCTGAGAGTAATTACAGTCTGTACTGTTCAAGATTATAAGTTCTTGCTGGAAATTAAACTAAATAGAAAAAAAAGCTCAAGCATTTATATCCTTCTTTTCTTCCCCTACCATGTCTAATTTTTTTTTTTAAATCAGAAAAATAGTTTTAGGAATTCTTAATTGTACCCTCACTCCTTATACTAATTTTAGTTACTATCCTTAAGTATACTGCCACTGTGGGGCTTTTAGAATACCAGTATATTATTTGCAGAGCCTCAAATTATCACGCACTGATGAAATTGTCAAGTTCTATTTCTATCTCTGGGGAAAAGTTTTGCTTTAACAAGCTACACCAGAACATCATAATTGTTACTAACAGAAGGGAAGCATTGTGATGCATTTGTAAGCTATTGCTGGATTTGGGTAGCCAGTGGGAATTCTGTTTCCAGGGGCTCGTTATTCTAATCCACTTCGAAACTAGGTAACTTTATTGTAAAATGTATGCATAAACATTTATAATTATGACTCTCATTTCTACTCGTCCCGACTATTTATGTGGCATTTAATTATGCTTTTGGGTTTGAAGAAAATTTGGAAGTTCTAGCAGCATCTTTTAAGAAATGCTAATGTGTTTTTAGAACAATTAGAATACTTTTCCTCAAATTGTATTTTGCCTGTGTGAACTATTGGTTCAAGGTCAAAATTCAACTTTGTCTAAAACAAGAACTGGTCATTTCTTTTTTTGTTTAAAGAATTATTTATTTAATTGTATTTATTGTTATCATCATTCCTTAATTTGCAATAGGGAACATGCACTCACCAGAGAGAGAGAGAAAATGAGAAAACAAGCCACCAGATCCGGGACTCAACTGCATTGGCCATGTGGGAGTCCAGCGCCTTAACCACCACGCCACCTGCTGGCCCCAAGAACTGTTCATTTCTGAGTTCGATTCACAGGCTGCTAGCCTATTAGGAATTAAAATACTTTCTGGGGAGGGAGAGGATTCAGCTTCTGAGGTAGTGTCAGTATATCAGCTCCAATCTCCCTTATTATACAGTAGAGCACAGGCTCTAGGGCCCAGCTGAAAACGTGAGTTTCTGTCCCTTCTTCAGACTAGTTATGTCAGCCGGTGCGTAACTGCAGCCTCAGGTAAATTCCCGTTTGGTCGTCTGTAAAAGAGGGAGAACACACCGTTTTGTCATATCCAAGCTCCTTCTTGCCGTTGTTCCTGTCCTCTACTTATTGTGTCTTTTTGTGGCCGGTTATGCCTTAGTCTTTTCATCTGTAAGATGCAAATACTATAATATACTATCTGCCCTACCCAGTTTCTTTGGGATGCTTGCCTTGAAATGTAATCTTATTTGATGTGCTGTAAGCCATTTACATCAGAAATAATTTTAACTTTGTTACTAAATAAATAAATAGACTAGCAAAATTTCCTTCCCATTTTGTTCTAATTTTGTGAGTCATTGCCAAAAAATTCCAATTGTCTACATTAATGGAAGGGTTCTGACCACGAGAAATATTAGGCAGTTCTCCTTTGAGTTCGGTTGTCACTGTTTAACCAGTTGTTTAAGAGTTGGCCACTATACAGCATCGCAGTCTATGTTCTGTTGTGCCAGTAATGTCCGTTTTTCATTGGATTATTCTTTCCAAATACACTAATATGGGAAAGGAAACAAAGTTATCTTGTTCAAATGTCTAGTTTTGTGTTTTTTTTTTTTTTTTGGGGGGGGGTAAGGAATTATTTATTTAATTTTATTTATTAATTCATTTATTTATTTTTTTGTTTTGTTTTGTTTTGTTTTGGAGAGGTTTTTGCTATAGGGCATGTGCGCTCACCAGAAGGACAGAAAGAGACAGACAGAAAGCAAGAAATCACTCCCCAAGGGGGATGGCCACACTGCAATCCTTTCTCCTCCATTCTCCTTTCAGGATTTTGGGCACACACACACATGTGCCCGGCATGAGTTTAAGCCATCGGGTCCAGCACTCGAACCATGGTCAACTACATAGGAGTCCAGAGACATAGCCATTACGCTAACTGCCTGTCCCCATTCATTTATTTTTATTTGACTAGAGAGAGAAAGCAAGTCATCGGGTCCGAGATTCGAACTCTGGTTGGGCATCTGGGAGTGTCCAGCACGTTAACCCACTGGCCCCAAATGTCTGTTATTTTTTAAAAAGTGCTTTCTTAGCAATTTTTTTATTCACTTAACAAACCTTTAATGAAAGCCTACAGTGAGCCCGGCATCTTATGCAGCACTGGGTATACAGTAATGGCAGGAAAAGACACATTGCAGCCCTGGTGGGGCTACATGCTAGTGGCTTAGAGGGGATATAATAATCCAATCATGCCAGTGACTATACCTGCTATGAAGGAAAAATTGAATAAGGGCCTAGAGAATGATGGGGTGAGAACTGCTATTTCAGATGGGATAGTCAGGGAAGGCCTTGCTGCCATCTGACCTTAAAGCTGTGACCTGAGTGAAGTAGGGGGAGCTGCCAGGTGGGTATTCGGGGCACGGAACCCCAGGCAGAGGGAGTGCCCAGTGCAGAGACCCTGACTGGGAACGTGCTTGGCTGCCATTCTTCTATCCCTCCTACCTTGAAGCTTTCCCGAACTCCTGAGTATGCTCAGAGAGTGCTGAGGGCTTTCTCTTCTAGTTCATAGAATATTCTATGTAACTTTTTTACGTACAGTGCCTATATCATAGCATTATTGTTTTTATGCCCATTCATCAGACCTTTAAGGGCACAGATAATGTGTTACCGGCCACGTGGTAGCTGTTGAATAAATGCTGATGGGACCAATCAGTCTTTTATGTATTGAGCACTACTGTTTCTTCTGTTTACTCAGTCTCGAGGGGTTATAAGAAATATCAACTCTTAGATAAATCAGAAAGAATGATTAGGCAACCGTTGTCTATATTTTACAGAGGACATTCCTGAGAAAGAGAATGACAATATCTTTAAATAAACTTTTCTTTTTTTTTCTTTCTTTTTCTCTGCCAGAGAATGCATGGAGAAGTGTGGGGGGGAAGGCATATGTCTGCACTGTTTACTAACGTGAGATCGTACTACATACGCTGTTATGTGACCTCTTTTTTGCCATCAAGTATCTCCATGTCAGTGTCTTTTCTTTTTATCAAGTTTATCCTCAAATTTCCCAGTTTGGGGCCAAGTTTCACATCTGAGTGTTCCATATCTGTGTCTCCTTTTTGTTGTGTTTGTTTTATTTCATATCGCTAGCCTCACTGAGGAGACCGGCCCGCTGTCCTGTTTGACACCTTGCCTTCTAGCTGTGTCTAGCTGCTTCGCCGTTGTACTGGTTCCTCGACCCCTTGTAGTACCGTTTACTAGAAATCAGTCTTGAAGGTACAGAGAGCCAAATTAAACACTTTCTGATGGAATATCTGATAGGTTAATTCTTGTTACAGCTTTTTAAAATTCATCACCATTAATGAGACCGAAGTTGACCACCGAATTAGGGTTATGACCTCTGGTCTCTTCATGTAGAGTTTTGTGTTTTTCTACTCTCAGCTGCAAAATAATATGTTTGGTGTTACTTTGCACATTATTAGCTGGCCTTCTACAAAATAAGAGTACTTTATTGACTGGAGCTACTGATTTGTTCTAAAATATAGTTGCTCTTAGCAGAGACAGGATAAATAAGTAACTTCACTAAATTCCCAATTTCTACCAGCTCAGAAGATTAGGTAGGTTTTCTGGGGCCTTCTCCTTTTTGAATGTCATTGTAGACTTCACTCGCGATTCTCACGACTTTGAGTAATAATTAGGCAGGGGACCTTTCAGACTGCTTCCTGTGTCTTTTTCTATGATACGATATTTTTAAATTATGGACATGTCGGCTCTAGCTGCCAGTCTCTGTTTTCCCAGTCTCGATTTCCTTCCTCCTTACTGCATTATGGCCCCATTGATATTTGAGGGTCTCGTACCTTCCGGCGTGGCAAAGCATCCCAGATCCAGACTTGGGGTCACCCGTTTCTTTAAGAAGCCCTGGTTGCATTTGGTAAGTAGTATCAGATAACAAAATCTGGGTATAAGAGGGTTTTTTTTGTTGTTGTTTTAGGTTTAATTTATTTCTTGAGACAGAATGACAGACAGGCACCCTTGGCAGGCTTGCCATGCCACGATCCTGCCCTCAGCCTGCCAGGACGTTTAGGTCAACCCAGGATCCAAACCCAGGCCTCCCACATGGCTCCAGTATTGTGCACTGGGTGCCCTGCAGCTGGGCCTATGGGAAGTTTTTAATGTGATTGTTTTTCTTTTCCCTTTCCCGTCACTTGCCTCATCATAGTGGCAGCCTTGTTCCTTATCAGTAGCTCTCATTGGTGGCATAGAGAAAGGGCACTTCACAAGGATGGGACAGAAAACTCTGTGTCATTGATCATAATGTGAGGCATAGCTGACAAGTTACTCAGTACTGACATGTAAGTGTTTTCAGTGTTGGGTTTTATAAAAATAATTACCATTGAGCATTATCAGTTTGCCTCTACTGCAATATAAGGAAATCTCCGATTTATAAACGACTTCTGGGAGCCAGCAGGTGGCACAGTGGTTACAGCCCTGAACTCCCACATGGCTAAGCCCAGACCAGGTGGCTTGGAAATCAGGCCTGACGCATGTGTGTGCCTGCCCAGGAGAACGGGAGATGAGACTGCGGCGTGGCCGTCCCCCCAGGGAGTAAGTTACTCCCTTTCTCTCTCCCTGTCACGTTCTGCTTTTCTCTGGCAAGCGCACATGCCCTGTGCAAAAACCCTTACAATTTTTATCTTAAAATAGGACTTCTGAAGGTTTGCTTGCACTGCCGTTTGGTGTTTTAGCATTCAGCATATTTGCTTCTAGTAATAATGTGCACGATAAAATGTATCGTTGCGTTCCTAGCTCTCTTTCCTCCCGATGGCCCACTGAAGTAAAGTGTAGAGAAAGGAGAAATGGAGAAACCGATCGCAGTATAGGAGGACTAGCAGAGGATGCTCGCCGAACAGATTTTAGATCTCTGTTTAGGTGCAAGCAGGAACAACAGTTTTCTCTCCTCACTCCCCCATACCTCTCTCATTCCAACCACAGAGAGCTGGCACGACTCCCAGGCGGAACACCAGGCAGATTTTCTTCATAGAACTCGGGAAAGGCTAAGGCTTCTAAAGTATATGTTATGTCCCCAGAACAAAAGAGAAAAAGCCACCTTCATTCTGGTATGTGAAGGTCCGCTGCCTCCCCACCCACCCCGCCTAAAGAACAGTCAGTCAGCTTTACCCGGCCCACAGAGCGCCCTCCTCTTCTCTTCCTCAGGAGCGCAGTCTAGCCAAAAAGCAGACCGTCTTCAGCCGAGGAAAGCCAGGTGGGCAATGAGCCACCCTGAGTGTGACTTTAGTCATCACGTAAGTATGAGTGTCACCAGAGGTCGCCGGGCGTGTGAGGAAAAGTAATGGCAAGAAAGAGAAACTAAACGACTAGATAATTTACCAGCAGAGAAAATAGAACTAATTAGAACATTATATGAAAAAGAACTCAGTATACTGAGAAAGTACTACATCCATTTGTTGAGAATAGGAAGACACAGTTTTATTTTGTTTTAGAGGTTTTTGCTATAGGGTGTGTGTGCTCACCGGAAAGACAGAGAGATAGAAGCGAGAAATCACCCCCCGGGGGGATGGCCATGCAGCAATCCCTTCTCCTCCACTCTCCTCTCGGGATCTTGAGCACGCACGCACATGCACCCGGCGTGAGTTTAAGCCACCGGGTCTGGGACTTGAACCGCTGATGGCTACATGGGAGTTCAGCAACATAGCCATTACTCTAACTGCTGGTCCCAGAAGACACAGTTTTCAGATGGACCAGGCACACCAGATGTTGATGGACAGTCAGGCATCATACCATGACACATTCTTGTGAAACTGCAGAATTCCTAAGGTAAACAAAATATCCAGAGAGAAGTCATGAACAGGTGAAAAATACCAGACAGCTTTTCAACCCTCTCATGAGTAATCTTTATTGTTTAAGACAGTGAAATATTGCCTACAACATTTCGAAAGAAAATAGTATACAACCTAGGATTCTATATCCTGCCAAACTATCTGTCAAGGGTAGAGCAGAATAAAATTGTTTTTAGACATTCGAGGACTCAAAGTTTACCTTCTCTTTTAATTAAAAGACACGAGTGAATTGCATATTCGCCATCAACTTTGCCAAGAAGTAGAAATTCAGTGTTTAATTCTCATTAAACTTTTTTTTTTAATCTTGTTATGCCAAAAGGATTTATTGTGGGGGAAAAAAAGACGGGGGGGGGGGGGAATTACAGACAATAAAATCAGTAGTCATGGATTTCCGCCAAACAACTAGTTACACAGCTACCATGGCCACCAGTAAGTACACGACTCCCTTAACTCCCCCAGGCTGAAATACCCCATTCGTTGCACATGTAATTAACACAGAGCTTGCTGTGTGTCCCAGCGACCCAACAGCAGGTGACCATGACGGCTGCTCCACACATGGCCAGGAAGGGCAGCAGCACCGAGCCCCCCTAGGTCAGGAATGGCGTGATCTGCCTGCGATGGAAAAGCGTCACTCTGACCGCCCTACTGAGAGCCGACTTGGGGCGTGGTGGGGCCAGAGCAGCAGGAGAGAGATCAGTTTGGACCATGCAGTTCTCCTGGGAGAGGACAGTGGCTATGATGCAGTGGTCACAGTGGAGTTGGTGAAAAGAGGTCGGATTCCGGCTGTAATCTGAAGGTAGCGCCATCAGGATTTCCTAGCCGACTGGTTAGGAGTAGGAAGAGAGGAGTCGAGATTTTTATTAGGTTGTGGGGAAGTCATGACGTATTTTTCTGCCCCTATGCAAAAAGGTGTCGTGACTTTCCCACAGCCCGATAGTATGAGCAATAGGAAGGGAAGGACAGCTTCAGGGGGACGAGGAGGTAAATTTGGGATGTTCCGTTGGAGAAGTCTGTCTGACCGCCGGGTCATGGTGTCCAGATTTTCGGACTGGCACTCGTCCATAAATATATCTGCATTCTGAAGGGAGGTCTGGCCTAGAGCTGGGACGTGGGGATAGTCCGCGGATGAGGCGTATTTACAGGCCTGGGATGGTTGAGAGCCCCTAGGACTGACTAGCCAGGAAGGAGCTGAGGACTGGGACCCTCGGGCACGACATTTAAGGTCAAGGAGATGAGAAGGAAGCCTCGGGGAAGACGTGGAGGAGCAGCTGCCGGCACGGGGAGACCGGGGAGAGTGGTGCGTAGGACGGGGAGAGAGTTTTCAAGCAGGAGAGGGTCATTGACGGCCTGCTGCAGGGTGGGAGGGCAGACCTTCACTGACCCGGGCATCAGCGTTTGCCTTGAAAGTCTCTTGTGGGAACAGCCGTTAGCGTAATGCCTATGTCCCTGAACTCCCATGTAGTCGACCGTGGTTCAAATCCCAGACCCGGTGGCTTAAACTCATGCCAGGCACGTGTGCATGCGTGCCCAAGATCCTGAGAGGAGAATGGAGGAGAAGGGATTGCAGCGTGGCCATCCCCCCTGGGGGGTGATTTCTCTCTTTCTGTCTCTCTGTTGTCTCTCTTTCTGGCGAGCACACGCGCAAAACCTCTCAAAAAAAAAAAAAAGGCAAGAAAGAAAAAGTGTCTTGTGCTTTTTTCAGACAGCTACAAGGTGTGAGGGCATAAATACTTAACCGCTGGACCTAAGCATGTAGGTGTTCCTTCTGGCCGGGGGCGCTGGACAACTGAGATGCGGGCAGAGCTGCACAGTAGGAAACGCGAGCACCCCTGGTTTAGAGGCTTGTGCCAGTTAGGTACGTTACCAAAGTCGAGCGGAGAGCGCCTCCTGGTGCTGGTTTTCGTGCTGAAAAGTTGGAGTTAGTCACTTGAAATCTGACCGAACCACGTGCAGTTAACGGAACTCCGAACGTGGTGGGGCGGTGAAGCCTCTGAGTGCCAGTAGCGCTCGCGGCCTGACTCTGCCTTCTTGCCCCCGCAGGTATGGTCTGAATATGCGTTGCCTGGCAGCTCGGGTCAACTATAAGACTCTGATCATCATCTGCGCACTCTTCACCTTGGTCACAGTACTTTTGTGGAATAAGTGTTCGAGTGACAAAGCAGTCCCGTTTCCACGGCACTCGAGTAGCGGCTTCCGAGTGGATGGAGTAGACCGAAGAGCGGCAGCGTCCGAGAGCAGCAGCTATGTGAGCCACGTGGCCAGGCAGCAGGCCGAGGAGGGCAGCCCCCAGGAACAGCAGAAAGCGCCCCCTGTCGTCGGGGGCTTCCATGGCAACGGCGGCAGCAAGGTGCTGGGGCTCAAATATGAGGAAATCGACTGTCTGATAAATGACGAGCACACGGTGAAAGGGCGGCGAGAGGGCAGTGAGGTGTTCCTTCCCTTCACTTGGGTGGAGAAGTACTTCGACGTGTACGGGAAGGTGGTTCAGTACGACGGCTACGAGCGCTTCGAGTTCTCCCACAGCTATTCCAAAGTGTACGCGCAGCGGGCTCCGTACCACCCCGACGGCGTGTTTATGTCCTTCGAGGGCTACAACGTGGAGGTCCGAGACAGAGTCAAGTGCATCAGTGGGGTTGAAGGTCGGTGTCTGTCTGCGCCACTCACCCTGTGCTAGCCTGATGTGGGGAGAGAGAGGCTGCGGGCGCTGTCACACGGCACACGCAGCTTGCACGCGCAGCTTGCACGCGCAGCTTACACGCGCAGCTTACACGCGCAGCTTACACGCGCAGCTTACACGCGCAGCTTACACGCGCAGCTTACACGCGCAGCTTGCCGGCAGGCCTCTCGTCACTCCGACTGAGCAGGGAGAAGCGGGCTAGATCTGCACTAGGGCAGCGTACCAGACGGTGTGACTTCCGGGCTGCAGTGAGATCGTACTCACCAAAGGGGGCCGTTCCAGAAACCTGCCTCAGAATCTAAGATTCTCACTAGGAAGGCCAACGCACAGCCTCTCCAGAAATTTTGCATTGAAATACAGTTCTTATCCTGTGAAAGGAGGTGGCAAAAGGAGGGGCCATGCAGTGGCCCCGGCACGTACCAGTAGGGCTTGTTCCCTGATTAGCCAGGCGCCATCTCTGGAAGGAGGTGTCGAGTCCACATTCAAGACACTTCGGAGACGCTGTTCCCCCAGCTTCCCCTGAACTCCTGTAGTTAGTCCGTCATTGTCTTTACGGCCTCGGGCAGTGGGAGTTCCTTAGGAGTGTAGTTAGTGCACTTCGGAATTTGCTGTCCTTGGGGATACCAGGCTGTATTTCTGGCCTCTTAATCTATTCCGTTGGTCGGTCTCAGTTTTATACCAGTTGCAGATTGGTGTAGTCATCGTCCATATTCAATGGGATTACATAAACTTGCCTTTTTACTAATTGATAATCACTCAGTTTGAATTTTGGGATGAGGAGTTCCCTCTTAGAAGGATACAGAAAGCTTATCTGTTGGCTAGGACTTTTACTACATTAGGTCCCTAATTTCTTTTTTTTTTTTTTTTGTAGAGGTTTTTGCCATAGGGCGCGTGCGCTCGCCAGACAGACAGAGACAGAGAAACAGAAAGCGAGAAATCACCCCCCAGGGGGGATGGCCACGCCGCAATCCCTTCTCCTCCATTCTCCTCTCGGGATCTTGGGCACGCAAGCACACGCACCCAGCGTCAGTTTTAAGCCACCAGGTCCAGAACACGAACTGCGGTCGACTACGTGGGAGTCCAGCAACATAGCCATTACGCTAACTGCTGGTCCCAGGTCCCTAATTTCTTAAACATCGTTTGAAACTATGTCAAAACACATACGATTTTGTAGGTTTTCAGTCTTTGCTGTGCCCATCAAATGCTCGTTAATTCATTTTAGAGCTCCAGTTAGGAGTTTGCATATCAACACATACAACATGACTGAACTATACAACATTGTGTGAGTACAGTAGTGTAGTTTTTGTGTCAGAGATGACTAAACACTAATACCAAACATTTAAAGGTTTTGCTTAGAACTTTGCAAAAGGTAATCTGTAAATGAACTATTCCAAGATTCTATGGTTAAATATACACCTTTAATTTGTTTTTGTTTTTTTTTTAAAGAAACATTCCTGGGCCAGCCAGATGGCATGGTGATTAAGAAGGCTGGCTCCCACATGGCTAACTGCAGGGTTTGAATCCCAGATTTGGCAGTTTGAAAATGCACATAATGAATGTGTGCTCATGCACAAAATCCCAAGAGGAGAATGCAAGAGAAGGAATTGCAGAGTGAACATCTTCCCTGGGGGAGGGCCAAGAGGGTGCTTGCTCTCTCTCTCTCATGCACCCTATAGCAAATTATTAAAAACAAACAAACAAAAAATGCTCCTGGCCCAGTTATGGTGGCACAGATGTAAAGTGCATAAGGCTGGGGCCACATGGGAGTCCTGGGTTCGGGTCCTGGACTGATCTGAGCAGGCCAGGCATGGTAGTACACACCTGTGATCCCAGTGGAGCAGAGGAGCACAACAGCTAGACATTGTCAGCCACACCTCTCTCTCACACATACATTAAAAGAAGCCCCCACCAAGAAAAAAAAAACACACACACACAAAACAATCCACTTCTTGTTCTTAAAAAATTACACTTTGGGGGCTGGCAGGTGGCGTGGTAGTTAAAGGCGCTGGACTCCCACCTGGCCAACCATGGTTCAAGTCCTGAACCTGGCAGCTTACTTTCTCACTTTCCCACTTATCTCTCTCTGTCTCTTTCTGGTCAAATTAAAAATGATAATGCTAAATAAAGTTAAATAAAGTAATAAGAATTTTTTTTTAAAAAAATTACACTTTGACAGAAAGGATATGAAAAACAATTTCAAAGTGTGTTTATTTTCAAGTTGCCTAGTTCTAGCCATCTTCTTAAGCAAATAGTTTAACCATCAGAAGATATATTGCTTTGTTGGAAAAGTCATGACACATTTTTGCATAGAAAAGCATAGAAAAATACGTCATGACTTTTCTGACAGCCCTGTACTTCGTTGTCAGCTTGACATTGAAGACAGGGAAGAGTAAGTAGTTGTTAAGCACAAATGTTTAAAAAAACTGGGGAGGGTAATTTTTAGAGCGAGACTGGGGTAACATTCTCTATGTGCATCTAAACTGTGCGAAGTTTGAGTGTATGAAGCAGGGCTATGAAACATGACGTCATAAGAGTGTGAGCAGAAGTAGCACACATAAAAAGTCCTTACAGCGTGATTCAGAGCATCGCATTGCTGACTGTCAGCAAATAATGAGATGGAATGAACCTTAATCTGCTCTTTTCTTGTGTCTGGTTAATTTGGTACTAATTTCTAGTCATTTCCAAAGCAGCATAGTAAGGAAACTCAGGAGTTGTTAATAACCTTGTAACATTCCCCAGAAGTAGGAGAGTGAGGAGTGGTATTCAGAATAGGCTTATAAATGCCCAGACACGATTACTCACTCAGCTTCTATTTCTAGGTGTGCCGTTATCTACGCAGTGGGGACCTCAAGGCTATTTCTACCCCATCCAGATTGCACAGTATGGGTTAAGTCACTATAGCAAGAATCTGACTGAGAAACCTCCGCATATAGAGGTATACGAAACAGCGGAAGACAGGGACAAAAGCAGCAAGCCTGGTGACTGGTCAGTGCCCAAGGGCTGCTTCATGGCCAGCGTGGCTGATAAGTCTAGACTCACCAATGTGAAGCAGTTCATCGCTCCAGGTAAGTCATGTGTCTGCTCATTCTGTGCTACTTATCGCACTCGATGCTTGCTTAAAATTTTAATGTGGATTTTAAAAACACATCAGCTAGCAGACCTTTTATATTACATGTATAAAGAAACAAATCATATTACCCAAGTGAAGTCCCTTAAGAAGAAACAGCTAAATAATTCAAGGTTATAAAAAGAGATACTTACTGGGACCAGCAGATGACGTAATGGTTACATTGCTGGACTCCCACGTAGTCAACTGCGGTTCGAGTCCTAGGCCCAGCAGCTTAACCTCATGCCGGGCCTGTGTGCATGCCCAAGATCCCCAAAGGAGAAGGAATTGCAGTGTGGCCAACCTCGGGGTGATTTCTCGCTTTCTGTCTCTCTCTCTCTCTCTCTCTCTGTCTGTCTCTTCAACGAGCACACGTGCCCTATAACAAAAACCTCTCAAAAACAACCAAACAAAAAAATAGAGGGACCAGCAGTTAGCGTAATGGCTATGTCGCTGGACTCCCATGTAGTCAACCGTGGTTTGAGTCCCTGACCCGGTGGCTTAAAACTTACACCAGGCGCATGTGCGTGCATGCCCAAGATCCCGAGAGGAGAATGGAGGAGAAGGGATTGTTGTGTGGCCATCCCCCCTGGGGGGTGATTTCTCACCTTCTGTCTCTATGTCTCTCTCTGTCTTTCTGGGAGCACACACATCCTATAGCAAAAAAAACCCAAAAAACTCTCAAAAAAAAAAATAGAAATATTTACTATGTGAAGAGCCAAGCCATATATTGAATGTTAAGATCCAGTTACTGCACAGATATCTTTTCTCAGGGGGTCTGCATCGCATAGAAATGAAGTTTCTTAAATTTTTTTATTTTATTTTATTTTTTTGCTATAGGGCGCCAGACAGGCAGAGACAGAGAGACAGAAAGCGAGAAATCAACCCCCGGGGGGATGGCCATGCCGCAATCCCTTCTCCTCCATTCTCCTCTCGGGATCTTGGGCACACACGCACACGCGCCCGGCGTGAGTTTTAAGCCACTGGGTCCGGGATGCGAACCGCAGTCGACCACGTGGGAGTCCAGCGACATAGCCGTTACACTAACTGCTGGTCCCGTTTCTTAAAATATTTTAATATCTCAGAACAGTGTGGTTTAATTTTTAAACTATTTTATAGTAAAATTGAATTTTTTTAATGGAGAGAACCATCTTTCCTTTCACGTACTTTTTTTTTTTACCAATAGCGTCTCATTTTTTTCAAGATAAAATATTACTAAATAGTCCTGCTTCTCATATTGAATTTTGTTAATGTACTAGATTGTCTCAAACTTCATATAAAACCATTTTCATTAATAAAATCATGTATAAAATTAAATTAACTTTATGCAACATTTCCCCTTTTACTAAGACAGTCTCATTCATTAGGATGTAATGTATTTTTCTGCACTAATCAATAACCATGAGAATTAATGAGTCCATCACTTAAAAAGACAATGAAATAATTTCTGTCAGCACCTCCGGCTTAATTCTCTATGGCGAAATGTTGTCCAGAACAGAACTCAGCCCCCTCCCTGCCGACCTTGCAGGCAGTTAAATAAAGAGGGAGGAGAGGTTACGAGGCCGCTCCGTATTCTCTCCTTGTCCTTTATTGATGACTGTGTAATTCACAGACCTTGAAAGCCACAATACAGACCTACTCATTCGAGATGGCCTAAAGTAGTAGATTTATGCGTGCTTAATGCGGTGCAAATAATGGGTGACCTTTAGTTTTATTCTGGGACTAGAACTTCTTTTCTCTTACGGCATTCTCCGCGATCCTAGTACACAGAGCATATTTGCTTTGTAAAACAGCAGGCTCGGCTGGGTGAAGAGTGTTTAAGAATATCTAGCTTATGACAACCTATGAGGTTACTGAAGCGGGAAACACTCCAACTATGGGACATTTGCTTCCGGGTTACCCAGGGAGCTTAGTTTTGCACCAATAGTGCTGTCTATGTTAGTGCAGGAAACAACAGCTCTCATCTCGACAGTCTCGGGTGTTTGCGAGGTCTCATGTATAGCAACCTTCTGAACTCTATCCGGATTATTTTTTTAACGAATGATTTATTTCATTTGTTTATTACTATTCTTCAGTTTGACCACAGAGAGACAGAAAGAGAGAGAGGAAGAAGAAGAAAGCACGTGACGAGGTCCAGGACTTGAACCAGGGTCAGCCGTGTGGGAATCTGGCACCTTGACCACCACGCCACCTGCCAGCCCTCTATCCTATTTAGAACAGCAGATTCTATTATGTACTTTTGGGTGCCCTGGTTAATATAAAAGATCCCACATCCTAAGTGAGGGACGCTCACCTTAGCCCTTCCTTCTGTAGCCAGTAGCTGGAGTAAAACCACTTGCTAAGGTGGTTTCAAGCATGTGGAGGAGAGAGCCCCGGCCATGACAGCCACTTCGCCAGTGGGACATGGGTATTCAGAGTTGGAACGCATGTTGGTAGAAGTGTGCCAGCTAGGAATAGGATGCGTTTACACACTGGGACTACCAGAGTGTGACGGAGAGTGAGCTGAAGTTATGTGGGAGTTATTACTTGGAGCAGAGCTGTAGAAAGGAGCCAAAGAGGAGAGACTGTTATATTGAAGCAGAGGCATGAGAGATGAGGCCTTTGAGAGAATGTGGACCTCGTGGAGATAAATTCAGAGAATCACCGTTGAGTAGATGTGTGATTTGTACATAGAAGTACAGGCCTAATTGAGGCGAGAAACAGGGCTAGATATGGTTGGCCTTTTATTTTTTCTCTTTCTTGACCTTGAATTTTTTTTTTTCCCTGAAAGAGAACAAAAATCCTCTAGAGTAAAGAATCATGATGGGCCCACAGCATATTTTTTATTGTTTTATTTGTTGAGTAATGTTTTATTTCTTAATTTTAAAATTGGATGAACTGAAATTTTACACCTGTCCTATTCAATTAGCTTTCTCTTTCCAAAAGCATTTTTCATTTTATTTAATTTCTACAACGTTATTTTTTTCTATTGTGGTAGCATTCTATGTCAAGCTTCTTATGAGCTTCCCTTCTTCAACTGAGTCTTCCTCGAGGTGCTAAGTATAGCCTCCCTCCTCCTCCTCCTCTTCCTCCTCCTTTAGGTTTTTGCTCAGGGCACGTGCACTTGCTGGAGCAAGACAGAGAGAGGAAAAGTGAGAAATCACCTTCCAGGGGGGATGGTCACTCTGGTACACACACACACACATGCCCAGCATGGGCTTCAAGCCACCGGTCCAGGACTGGAACCGCAGATGCCCATGTGGGAGTCCAGTGCCTTAACCACCACCTGCTGGCGCTAAGCCTCGTTCCTTTTACACAGTAAACCTGTTGATTGAATGAACCATTAGTGGCAGTATATATTGTATGTGAAAATATTGATTTAAAGATTATTCTTTTTCCACCCCAGCTTTATTAAAGTGTAATTGACAAAATCATGCATATTTAATGTGTTCATGATGCCTTTATATTTGTATATTGTGAAGTGATTACCACTATCAAGTTAGTTAACACATCTGTCGCCTCACTTAGTTACCTTTTTTTTGCGGTAATAACATTTAAGACCCACTCTCTCAGCACATTTCAGGTCTGTGCTGCAGAATCCCAGTGCGGGCACAGGCCCGTGGTGAGGTGCAGCTGGGGACACGTGAGGCACAGCAGAGTGCATGGCCAGGTCATCGATGTCACTAAGGTAGCCGGAGAGACACACCCAGCACTTCTCTCCTCTACAAAGGAACAAAAGACTTAGAAATACACTTTGAGTGCAATGTCTGAGAAGGAACTCTGGAATCCACCCAGGAAGTGAATGAATATGACAGCGTAGAAGGAAAAGCACAACATCGAGGTGCGGTCAGCCCAGAGCAAGAGAAACTCCACGTTGCTGGGAAGGACTAGGGGAGAGATCCCCAGTGGCCCTCCCGCCACCACGAACCACTGCAGTCCTAGCTGCGGGAGTGTGGTACTGCAAACTGAGGCTCTCTGTTGGGAATTCCCTGAAACCCACTCAGCTTCATAACTCAGGGAGGGAATTCAGATAGGCTAACTCCCACCCTAACCTAAGTTCTTTCAGCACTGCACTATTTTGAGACGAGAACCATTATTAGAGTGAAACTGTCCAGAGGCCCAGAAGCCTTCACAGCTCCATACCCTCAAGGCCCTACTAATATCTCTCCTAGGGGGTTATGGCTGCCACCACAACTAGACTGAGCAGTAGGGCTCGGAGCCCAGCACCACAGCCACCGTGCATTCCAGGACACAGTCCCACACACTGAGGAGTCTGCTCATAGAACCAGGTGAACTGTCACGCACGCATCCCGGAGTCCGTGGGCTGGTACCTTCCCCCATTACCCCGGGCCTGTATCCCACCTCTATCTCCAGGGTCCACTTGCTCCCTACACTCTGTGGGCTGGCACCCTCAGCCCCTGCTAGCACTGGTGGTCAGCCGGCCCACTCAGAGGCCTCCCTCTCAGCAATGCTGTGCCATTATCACCACAAACACTCATAGCCCAGAACACCGAGGTACTCACTGACACTACCGGCAAGGATTACAGACAGAGAAATCCGAGACTGCCCTGCTGTGCCTACCCGGAACCCAGTTCAAAGCACTCTGCCCGGCCGACTCTGTAGGGTGCACCCTAGCACTTTCCCTGAGAAAGCGACTCCGCAAAATCAGAAAAGGCGACTGTCTCACCAGAGGCACAGACATTGACTTAGGGACACAAGGAACGTGAAAAAGTAAGGAAATGTACCTCCAAAGGAACACAGTAATTCTTCAGTAATAGATCCCAATGAAAAGGAAGTCTTCAAAATGCCCCAAAAGGAATTTACAATAATGATCCTAAGGAAGCTCAGAGAGATTCTAGAAAATACAGATAGATAATTCAGTGAAGTCAGGAGACCAATTCATGGACAGAATTAAAAATTAGACAAAGAAATAGGAAGAAAAGAACTGGGCTGGCCCCATGGCCTGGTGGCTAAGGAGTCTGGATCTCACATGGTGGGCCATGCAGTTCAAATACTGTTCCCAGAGGCTTGAAAAATATGCCAGTACATGCATGCCCTAAACCCCAACAGGATGGAGATACAAGGAGAAAGGATTGTGGCGTGACCACACTTTACTGGGGGAGGGGTGCTTCTCCCCCCCCCCCCCCCCCCCCCGGCAAGCACATGTACCCTCTGGCAGAATAAAGGCCAACTGCAGTTGGGTCCTGGACCCAGCAGCTTGAAAAGCACACTGGGCACATGTGTGCATGCTCAGTGTCCTGAGGGAAGCATCTTCCTGGAGGGTGCTTTCTCCCTCTCTCTCTGTCTCCAGTGAGCATGCATGCCCTATAGCGAACTAAAATAAATGAATCCCTGAAGTAAATAAAAATGGAAGCACAATGTTCCCAAACCTATGGGATATGGCAAAAGCAGCATTAAGAGAGAAGTTCATAACAATAAGCGCATATATCAAAAAAAAAAACAAGATTTCAAGTAAGCAACTTGACAGTTCTCAGGGAACTAGAAAAGCAAGGGCAGAACAAAACCTAGCAGAAGGAAAGGAGCCACAGAGCAGAGCAGAGCAGAGCAGAACTGAAACTGAACAATAGAAGAGAGAAAACAAAAACTCGGGTTTTTTTTGAAAAGATTAAATTGCAAACTGTTAGCTAGACTAAGAAAAAAAGCTGTAGTCCCAAATAAGTAAAATCAGAAATTAAAAAAAAGAGGGAACCAGCAGTTAGTGTAACGGCTATGTCGCTGGACTCCCATGTAGTCGACTGCGGTTCACGTCCAGGACCCAGTGGCTTAAAACTCACGCCGGGCGCGTGTGCGTGTGTGCCCAAGATCCCGAGAGGAGAATGGAGAAGGGATTGCAGCGTGACCATCCCCCCTGGGGGGTGATTTCTCACTTTCTGTCTCTATGTCTCTCTCTCTCTCTCTCTGGCGAGCACATGCGCCCTATAGCGAAAACCTCTCCAAAAAAAAAAAAAAGAGAGAGAGAGAAACTTGTTGGAAATATTATGGGGGTCAATAAAGGGTCATTTAAAAAATAAAAAATAAAAAAAGACATCACAACTGAAACCACAGAAATACAGAAGAGCATTAGAGACTGTTAAGAACAACAGCATACAACACATTGGAAAACCTGGTGAGATGGGTAAATTCCTCAACAAATACAACTTACTGGGCAGAATTAGAAAGGAACAGAAAACCTTTGTGCTCCGAAGGCCAGGACCACACAGGATGCGTGGGCGTTATTCTGGGCCCGGTGCAGAGGCTAGGCACGGTGATGCGCACCTGTTACCCCAGCGACTCGGGAGGCCACGGCAGGAGCATCTGGGCCTTGGTCTGGCCCGGGTGACAGCGGGAGTCTGGAAGAGCTGAGTGCTGGGAGTGCGAGTCTGTGGCCCCTGCTGCTTAGGAGGCGGAGGCAGGAGAACTGCAGCACAGCAGAACCCTGCCTTAAATTAAAATGATGATGATGACATTGAATCAGTCATTAAAAGTCTTCCAACAAAGAAAAGCCCAGCACTGCTGAATTCTACAAACATTTTAAAGAATAACACCACTTCTCAAACTTACCAAAAAACTAGAGGGGAGGGAATGTTCCCAAACTCATTCTGCAAGGCCAATATTACCCTCAAACAATTAAACCAACAAAAGAGGGCCAATATCCCTGACAAGCATATATGCAAAAATTTTCAACAAAATACTAGCAAATGGAAGGCAGCAGCACATCGAGAGTATCATACATCATGAACAAGTGGAATATGTCCCCAGGGTACAGGAATCCGCGTGTGCAAATCAATAAACATAATACGTCACATCAACAAGGTAGGACAAGAACCACGTGATCATTACAGTGGACATGGGAAGTACAGCTCAGCATCAACTCAGCCTCCTGGAAAAACTCTCAAGAAATTAGGAGTAGAAGGAACATATTTCTTTTATTTTGTTTGTTTTTTTTAGAGTTTTTTGTGATAGGGCACGTGTGCTCACCAGACAGACAGAGACAGAGAGACAGAAAGTGAGAAATCATCCCCCAGGGGCAATGGCCATGCCACAACCCCTTCTCCTCCATTCTCCTCTCGGGATCTTGGGCACGCACGCACACGCGCCCGGTGTGAGTTTTAAGCCACTGGGTCCGGGACGCGAACCGCGGTCGACTACGTGGGAGTCCAGTGACATAGCCATTATGCTAACTGCTGGTCCCATAGAAGGAACATATTTCAACATGGTAAAGACCATGTATGACAGAAACACAGCAAACATTATATCGAATGGAGAAAGGCTGGAAGGTTTTCCTCTGAGATCTAGGATAAGACAAGGATGCCCATTCTCACCATTCTTATTCTTTCACTGCTCATTTGTTTGTCTGTTGATACAGGGCATGTGTGCTCACCAGAGAGAAAAAGAACAGGAAAGTGAGAAATTACCCTCCAGGAGAGATGGCCATGCCACAATCCTTTCTCCTCCATTCTCCTCTCAGGTCTTTGAGAACACATACACATGCACCTGTTGTGTTTTCTAAGCCACCAGGTCCAGGACTTGAACCACATAGTTGGCCATGTGGGATCCAGCTGCCTTAACCTCCGTGCCATCTACTGCTGGCCTTCCACTTTTAATTTTTTTTTTTTTTTGAGAGGTTTTTTTGTGATAGGGCACGTGCGCTCGCCAGACAGAAAGGGACAGAGAGACAGCGAGACATCACCCTCCTGGAGGCATGGCCACACCGCAATCCCTTCTCCTCCATTCTCCTCTTGGGATCTTGGGCATGAACGCACATGCGCCCGGTGTGAGTTTTAAGCCACCGGGTCTGGGACGTGAACCGCAGTTGACAACATGGGAGTCCAGCGACATAGCCATTACGCTAACTGCTGGTCCCTCCACTCCTATTTTGTTATGATCCTGGAAGTGTAGCTAGAGCAGTTAGGCAAGAATAATAAAGACCATTCAGATTAGAAAAGAAGTCACAGGGACCAGCAGTTAGCGAACTATGACCCCCTCCTTTCTTTAAGAAGTTATTCCCAGGAATCTCTGTAACTGCTTCTTTTTGGCTTATGTGGTAGGTGGATACGTACTGTAGGCAACAAAAGAAGATAAACATTGAATAATATTTAAAAGACATTGGTCTTGGCAGTGATATTTTTTTTATTTGACACCAAAAGCACAGGCAACAAAAACAACAATAAATAAGACTATGTCAAACTAAAAAGCTTCTGTACAGCAAAAGAAACAATCAACAAAATGAAAATGCAACCCATGAAGTTGAATTAAGTATTTTTAAACCATACACCTGATCAGGGTTAATAACCAAAATACATCAGGAACACATACAATTCAAAAACAACAACAACAAAAAAAAAAAAAACCCGCAAATAAGCTGATCAAAAAACGGACAAAGAGTCTGAATAAAAAATTTTCTGAAGAAGACATAAAATGTTCATCATGTATATGAAAAGGTGCTCAACAACAATAATCATCAACAGGGATGGCTATCATCAAAAAACGAAAAACCAAGAGAGAAGTGTTGGTGAGGATGTGGAGAAAAGGCGATCCTTGTGCACTCTGAGTGGAAGTGTAAACTGGCACAGGGAGGACAGTATGAGGGTCCTCAAAAAATTACAGACAGAACTCCCGTATGACGTAGCAGTCCACTTCTGGGTGTATACCTGAAATAAATGATTCATTAATAAAAGAGAGATCTACACTCCCATGTTCACTGCAGCATTATTCACAATAGTGAGGACTTGAAAATAATGAAAGGGTTCAACAGCAGATGGGTGGAAAATATACAGCTATACACATCCGCACGTATACCCCAAAAAATGCACTATTAGTCATTAAAATAAGAAAAAAGGAAATCCTGCCATTTGTGACACCATGGGTGAACTCTAGGAGCGTTATGCTAAGTGAAACAAGTGAGAGCAAATCAGATACTATGCGGTCTCACTTCCATGAGCTCTGAGAACGCAGAGCTCACAGAAACAGACCACAGGGCGGTAGTTGGCAGAAGCTGGGGGTGGTGCCATGGGGGGCAGGCATTGGTCAAAGGGTACAGACTTCTAGTTGTAATATGAGTAAGTTCTGGGGACCTAATGTCCACCAGGGTGATGTTAAAGAATTGTAATTATCTTGGGAACCAGCAGTTAGCCTAACGGCTATGTCGCTGGACTCCCACGTAGTCGACCGCAGTTCGGGTCCCGGACCCAGTGGCTTAAAACTCATGCCGGGCGCGTGTGCGTGCGTGCCCAAGATCCCGAGAGGAGAATGGAGGAGAAGGGATTGCGGCGTGGCCATCCCCCCTGGGGGGTGATTTCTCGCTTTCTGTCTCTCTGTCTCTGTCTGTCTGTCTGTCTGGCGAGCGCGCGCACCCTGTAGCAAAAACCTCTCAAAAAAAAAAAAAAAAAAAAAAAAGAATTGTAATTATCTTACTGACACGTAATGACTGCACATACTGAGGAGGTGTAATGATCATATCCGAATAACAGACATTTATTATTTTTGAGCGTATTGGGAATTCAGAATTCCCTTTTCTAATTTTATTAAGATATACAACAAACTGGGCCATCCCACAGTGTTATTATACTCCAGAACTTATTCCTATTATCTAAATGTAATATTATATTAATTAACCCAACTCCTCAATTCCCTTCTCCTCTTACTATTCCTAGTCTCTAGTAACCACTATTCTACCCTTCACTTCTATGAGACATTTTTTTAAAGAATTATTTTTATGTGCCTTTCTTTCCTTCCTTCCTTCATTCCTCCCTTCCTTCCTTTCTTTGATTTGACCAGAGAGGGACAGGGTGAGAGAGAGACAAGAGAGAGAAAGAAAGCAAGCAAGTTGCCAGGTCTGGACTTGAACTGTGTTCAGCCACGTGGGAGTCCAGTGCCCTTAACCACCACGCCACCCGCTGGCCCCTCTGTGAGATTAACTTTTTAAGCTTCTATTTTGAGAAGGAACATGCAGTATGCTCTTTCGGGTGCCTGGCTTATTTCACTTAACAAAATGTCCTCCAGACTCATCCATATTGCAAATGGCAGGATTTCTTTAAAAAAAAAAGTACTATTATTTTTAATTTTATGGTTAGACAGTGCCACGTTCTTTCTTCAGTCCTCTGTTCCTGTACAGTCTGGCCGATTCCACATGGTGGCTACTGTCAGTGCAGCACTCCGTAACGACCAGGGCAGTCATCCCGACCGCCTTCCATCTGCACATCCCTGGAAGTGGGACTGCTGGTCATAGGGCAGGCTACCCTGTGCTTCCTAAGCAATCTCATACTGCTCCTGACAGTGGCCGTACTCAGGTACACCCCCGTCACCACCAGCGTGTGAATTCCCTTCCTCCACGTCTGCACCGTTTACTTCTTTTGTGCAGAGGGTGTGCCCTGACAGAGGGGGAGAGGAGGGAGAGAGCGATCTCCTCCTCCGGTGGCGTCACGCACGCCCCTCTCCTCCATCTCTCCATCCTGGGGGATTGGGCAGCGTTTGAGCCCCGTGTGTTTTCAAGTCAACAGAATTGGGATTCGAACTGTACGGTTGCAGTTGGCTTATGGGATCCAGGTCCCTTGACCATCTGGCCATAGGACCAGCCCTATTTTTTATTTTTTGATAATAGCCATTATAACTGCTTTGAGATAATCTCATTGGTTTTTTGTTTTTGTTTTTGTTTTTTTGAGAGAGGTTTTTGCTATGGGGCACGTGCGCTTGCCAGACAGAGAGACAGAAAGCGAGAAATCACCCCCCAGGGGGGATGGCCACGCCGCAATCCCTTCTCCTCTGTTCTCCTCTCGGGATCTTGGGCACGCACACACACCCAGCGTCAGTTTTAAGCCACCGGGTCCGGGACTCCAACCACAGTTGACTACATGGGAGTCCAGCGACAGCCACTATGCTAACTGCTGGTCCCTCTCATTGTAGTTTTGATGTGCTTTCCCCTGATGTTAGAGATATTGAGTATTTTTTTATATACTTTTTTGGCCACTGAGAAGAGCCTGTTCAGATTATTTGCCCATTTTAAAATCGGACTGTTTTTGCTGTTGAGTACCTTGTGTTACAGATACTCATCCCTGTCAGATGAAGGATTTGCAGATACTTCTTCCCATTCTTCTCATCGTCTCTTCGCGTTATTGTTTTCTTTGCTCTGCAGAAGCTTTTAAGTTTGGTACAGTCCTGTTTGTTTTTGCTTTTGTCGTCTCTGCTTTTTAGGTCTTCTTAAGTT
Organism: Tupaia tana; assembly: GCA_026018925.1. NCBI lineage: Eukaryota > Metazoa > Chordata > Mammalia > Scandentia > Tupaiidae > Tupaia > Tupaia tana. The sequence continues at coordinate 2,432,666 of JAKSZU010000023.1, read as the reverse complement.
TTTGCCTGAACTCTTGTGCTGAGAAATTTCCCCTGTGTTGTCTTCTAGCGGTCGCATAGTTCTAGGCCTCACACTTACGTCTTTTCACCCAGTTTGCGTTGATCTGTGTTTATGGTGAGAGGGTCTGATTTAACTCTCCTGCATGTGACTACCCACTTTCAGAGCACCACCTACTGCAGAGACTGTCCTTTCCCCCATGTATGTTTTGTGCAGCTTTGTCAAAAATCAGTTGGCTGTATATATGTAGATTATTTCTGGTTTTTAAATTGTATTTCATTGGTATATACGTCTTTTTTTTTTTTTTTTTTTGAGAGTTTTTTGCTATAGGGCACTTGTGTGCACCAGAGAGACAGAGACAGAGAGATAGAAAGTGAGAAATCACCACCCGGGGGGGTGGCCACACCACAATCCCTTCTCCTCCATTCTCCTCTTGGGATCTTGGGCACGCACGCACACACGCCTGGCATGAGTTTAAGCCACCGGGTCCGGGACTTGAACCACAGTTGACTGCATGGGAGTTCAGCGACATAGCTGTTACACCAACTGCTGGTTCCCATATCATTTGAATTTCTAAAGAAGATTCATTGATACCTAGTTTGGCCAAAATAGATGATATAGTTAATAATATTATCTGACAAATGAGGCATTACCCTAAGAATGAAGAAATAAGTAGCACTCAAGACGGCTTGCTCCGCTGAATATAGTTTACTCTTAAACTGTATCAGTTCAGAATTCCGCAGTGTTTCAGGGGTAGTATATTGAGCCTCAGATTCCATTTCACTATAGATGCAGAAAAATGCTAGTTAAAACAGTGTTGACATTTTGCTAGATCAAATGGATTTTTTATTATATTGGAAGGTTATATCTGAAATAAAGCTTTAAAAGTCACTCAGAGCATTACCTGGTGCATACGTTTATCATGATATTCTCTCTCTCTTTTTTTTTTTTTTTTTTTGGAGAGGTTTTTTTGCCATAGGGCGCGTGCGCTCACCAGACAGACAGACAGAAAGCGAGAAGTCACCCCCCAGTGGGGGATGGCCACGCTGCAATCCCTTCTCCATTCTCCTTTCTGGATCTTGGGCAAGCACACACACGTGCCCGGCGTGAGTTTTAAACCACTGGGTCCGGGACTCGAACCGCGGTCGACTACATGGAAGTCCAGCGACGTAGCCATTACGCTAACTGCTGGTTCCAATGTTCTCATTTTTGATACACTCACAGAATTGTGTCCCATCAAATGAGCTGATGGAGCTGGGGCCAAGTACACCTGTGCTGGTGGAGGGCAGTGTTGCTGGCGCCGAAGGAGCGGCCCAGCCCGCTGACGCCCTTCCCGCTGGCCGCACCGTGTGCAGGTTCCCTGTCTCTGCTCTTGGCGACACGCTGGAGAGTTCCCGAGGACTCCCCGCAGCACAGACCTGGCTTTGTGATCCTCCCGTGATTACCCTGAGAGGTGCTGTTTCCACTGCATTTGTGTTTCCACAGCCTTTGAACTTGGGTGTGGGAAACCTGTATTCTGGCTTGTGTCCTGCTGCTAATTAGCTTTTGGCCTGAGGCAAACAATTTAACCTTGCAAAACCTGTACATTCTCATCTCTCAAATGGAAATACTTCCTGTCTTACCAGTCTCAGAAGACTGTTGAGAGGATCGCATGGATAATGCACGTAAATGCGTTTGGGAAATTTGAGCTGTATAGAGAGCAGCATCAGCAGTACCTTAGCCATTTGCTCCTAACTCTTAAATATAAACCAGACGGAGCAAAAGGTAAACGCTTTGGCCTGATGGTGAGCCCGTGAAAAACTCACCAATCCTGGCCCATTTAGTAAAACAAACAAACAAACAAAAAACCTGATATGCAAAACAGTCAGGCGTTCACTTTGTCAGTGACTGTTAGCTTTCAATGCAGACATGCTCATATTCTAACCAGTCTTTCTCGGATGTCGCCCTGCAGAAACCAGTGAAGGCGTGTCCTTGCAACTGGGAAACACAAAAGATTTCATTATCTCGTTCGACCTCAAGTTCTTGACGAACGGGAGTGTGTCCGTGGTTCTAGAGACCACAGAGAAGAATCAGCTCTTCACGGTGCATTACGTCTCAAACACTCAGCTAATTGCTTTCAAAGAAAGAGACGTATACTACGGCATCGGGCCCCGAACCTCGTGGAGCACGGTTACCAGGGACCTGGTTACTGACCTCAGGAAAGGGGTGGGTCTCTCCAACACGAAAGCTGTCAAGCCGACCAAGATCATGCCCAGGAAGGTGGTTCGGCTGATTGCTAAGGGGAAGGGATTTCTCGACAACATCACCATCTCCACCACAGCTCACATGGCCGCGTTCTTTGCTGCTAGTGACTGGCTGGTAAGGAACCAGGATGAGAAAGGGGGCTGGCCCATCATGGTGACCCGGAAGTTAGGGGAAGGGTTCAAGTCTTTAGAGCCGGGCTGGTACTCTGCCATGGCCCAGGGGCAGGCCATCTCTACGTTAGTCAGGGCCTACCTGCTAACGAAAGACCACGTATTCCTCAATTCAGCTTTAAGGGCGACGGCCCCTTACAAGTTTCCGTCGGAGCAGCATGGAGTTAAAGCTGTGTTCATGAATAAACATGACTGGTATGAAGAATATCCAACCACGCCTAGCTCCTTCGTTTTAAATGGCTTTATGTATTCTTTAATTGGGCTGTATGACTTAAAAGAAACTGCAGGGGAAAAACTCGGGAAAGAAGCGAGGTCCTTGTACGAGCGTGGCATGGAGTCCCTCAAAGCCATGCTGCCCTTGTACGACACTGGCTCAGGGACCATCTATGACCTCCGTCACTTCATGCTGGGCATCGCGCCTAACCTGGCCCGCTGGGACTACCACACCACACACATCAACCAGCTGCAGCTCCTCAGTACCATCGATGAGTCCCCCATCTTCAAAGAGTTTGTCAAGAGGTGGAAAAGCTACCTGAAAGGCAGCAGGGCAAAGCACAACTAGAGCTCACGGCCAAAACTGCTGTCCAGCCTCTGCCGTCCGCGGGATCACCCGGCTCAGCCTCCACAGAAAACAGGCACATTTTACAAGGTGTTTGTGGATTCCATCAGCACGATAAGTGACCCCTGGCCCAGCCTTGGGAACCGATCACGTTCCGTGGATTGGGTGTTCAGAAACGCAGGTGGTGCTTAGAGCGCGAGGTGCTTAGTCAGCGGGGGGAATGGGGGTGCTTAATTTGCCCTGCCAGTCACCCGGACAGCCCACAGAGGGCCGGTCACTCAGTTTGGGAAAGACCGGTAAGCAACCATCACTCGCCAGCTGTCCAGCACGTACCTGCAAACTTAGTATGGAGCTCTTTTAAAATGTGATTATTTATATTTATATTGAAAGCAGACGTTTAAATCATGTGCTGTAAGAACAGTAAATATGTACTTGTAGCCTGGGTAGTGGACTGTGTTCAACTTTTTACAAAGATGTTGCTTTTCTATAGATTTATTTCTTGGGAGTGAATGAGTGTCTGTTGCATTTGTTCAATTTGTTATATATGGAGACTATTTTGAATTATGGTTTTCTTGAAATGTGTAAATGAAAACAACCAATGTTCAGGCTTCACAGTTATATAATGTAAGCACAACTAAAATGAAACTTGTTGACTGCACAAGAAATTACAGAAATGTTATCTGTTTTATGAAACTTGATCTACAATCAGTAAAAGTTTGATAATCAGTCTGTCCTTCCCCCATCCCATTGTGATAGCTTCTTTTCTGTCGTTATCTAGAATTTTGTATTGCATTTTAGACTGCACTTGAGTTTTGTCCATTTTCCAGGGGACATTTTTGGGACATTGTTTGAGAAATGTATTGCAAACCTAAGTTTGGGAATGAGCTAGTAATTTTAAGCCTATCACCATTCCCTTTTAGGACTGTACTCCCTTAAAAAAAAAAAAATTGTTTCCAATATTGCATCTAAGAATCGAAGCAAGATTATTTTCCTACCTAGATCATCCTTGACCATCACTTTACACACCATTGATTGTCATCGTTTTTCCCATTCGAAGTTTGATTTTAAGTTATTCTAGCTTTTAGGTAGAGGAGACAGGACTGCCGTTGCGCCCACGTGTAATGGGACCTTTGCTTAGGCTGCCGCCCTCCTGTACCCAAGCAGGCATCGCCCTCGGGCTGCAGGCAGTGTCTGCTCCAGGGGCTCGAGGCCCTGGGTTAAAACGAGGGGAGTCTGTTTTGCTCTGGCTTTTGTTTTTAGGGTATGCTGATCACTAAATCGATACCATAACTGGTAGAGTTTGGACACAGGAGACCGCACCCCTCCGGGGACTGGGTCTGACAAACGCAGTGCAGTGTGTCTGTGACCTATATCACGTGCATCTTTGGGAGCCGGTGTTGCACACCACACGCGGGATCGTAATTGAATTCAGCCTACCAGGCACTGCTTAAAATCCGGAAACAGCCAGTCCCAGGGCCTCATGGTTAAGGGGGCCAGATCCCGCGTGACCAGCTGCACAGTTCAAATGCCAGCCTTGGTACCTTGAAGAACTCGCCCAACACGTGTTCACGTGTGCCCCAGATCTCATCGGATGGAGAAATGGAGGAGAAGGAATGGTGGTACGAGCGTGCCCCGCTGGTGGGGCTTTCTCTGTCTCTCTGCAAGCACACACACCCTCTAGCAAATAACATGGTAAGCCAGGAACTGGATTCCTATGTGTGCATAATATCTGTGTGTCAGCAACAGAGGAGGGGAGAGAGACCTACACCGAAGACATTCCACTGGCCACAGAGGAGGTTCAAACTCCCAGCGTATTCAACGTTGACCTCAGCTCTTAATTTGCCGACAGCAAAAATAGTTGTAGGCTCTTAGGTTTTCCCCTAGCTTTTGACCTTTCTAGTTCTTACACATTAGATGTCTCAGCAACATTTAAATTTATGAAATAGACCTTTTATTGTCTCAGCAATAAAAAATGAGGACTCCCTTATTTTTATTTTTAATGCTGATGTTCAAAATGAAATTTCTCCGATCCGGAAGCCCTTTTTACTTTATCACGTTTGTTGTTATTCTGAGTGGTCCAGACTTCTGCTTTGTGTTTTCATACCGGTCTTCTGATTGGCGGAATCCGTGAGAACGTCTGGTACTGCTTTGGTGACAAATACCAGTGCCTTAACAGAGGGGCCGTCCTTTTCCACTGCGGGAGGAGAGACTTTCTGATCCAGAAATGCATCACCATTTCGCGGCTGTTGGTTTTACACTGCCTCCTGCGTTGCAACAGCAACCCGGCGTGTCCTGTGGTCCCAGGATTTCCAGAAGGCCGAGCTGACTGTAGCAGCATTGCCAGTGCAGACCAGTGCTCCTCAGGCTGTAGGGCGCCTTGGGATCCCCTGGGAGTCTGTTGAAATGCAGATCCCAGCTCCCACAAATCCACCTGTGAGGCATCATCATCTGCATTTTGAACAAGCCCTCAGGTGATTCTGCTGCAGGTGAGCCGGGCACCCCTGGAGGAGCACTGCCCGAAACCGCCCATTACATTTTGCCTCTAAACAACTACAGAGTTTTCTAAGGTCTGACATCATAGAAAATGTTTACTTATTCCTAGTAAGAAGGGGGAGTATTTTCCAGTTTTGCTTCTTGACATTTTTGTTTGCTTGTCTTAACATAGGTGTTGGGTCCCCCCCCCCCCCCCCCCCCCCCCGCTTATCCTGAGTTAGCTTTGATGTTAAACCTATTGCCGCTTCAGTTGTAGACGCAGCCAGAAGTTTCCGGGTGCAGGTCAGTTTGACCCTTTGGGAGTTAGGTGTGTGAAGGCTGCATCTGAGAGCCGCCCAGTGTACTGAGCAAATGGAATGGCACACAAGCACAAGCCTGCAGGTGTGGCCGTGCTTTCTCGTTGTCAGTGTGCAAAGCTCTCACTGAAAGCTGCTATCGTCATCCTCCTTGTAAGTGTCTCCTCTCCCCGCCTCCATGGTCCCTGTGGGTTCTACGCCATGTGTTAAATATGCAATAAAGTGTTTACTGGATGCCCTTCGGAAGGGTAGCCCTTTGTAAAGCTGTACAGACTTTGCAGTTGAAGCACAATGTGCACACGCTAGTTTTATACTCAGCAGAACTTGATTTTTTGCAGATGGAAAGGTATTTTGTTTCTATACAAAGTAAATGGATTGTTTGTGCTTAATGTAAAGCTGCTTTATAAAATTGTAAAATAAAGTTTTTATCTTAAAAGGATACACCTGGGTATTTCTTTCTTTTCTCTATTTGAGCCCAGGAAGCACCTTTCTGACCATTATTTTTTGTTCAACCCGTGACAACTAGTCACATGACAAAGGTTGTTCAATAAAGGCACACCAGGCTCTGTCAGACAAAGTGGGGAACAAAGAGGGTTTTAAGCCTAAAGAGCTTTAGTCTACAGGGGAATCCAGTGTACAGAGGCAGTCTGCGAGGCCAGCAGGTGGCGTGGTGGTTCAGGTACTAGATTTCCACGGGGCTGACCACAGTTCAAGTCCCAGACCTGGGAAATCACACTGGGAGCATGTGCGTGCCCAAAAGTCCCAAGAGGAGGACGGAGAAGAAGGGATTGCAGCGTGGCCATCCCCCCTAGGAGCTGATTTCTCACTTCCCCTTCTCTGTCTCGGGCAAGCACACACACCCTATGGCAAATAGATAGATAGATAGATAGATAGATAGATAGATAGATAGATAGATAAATAGATAGATAGATAGATAGATAGATAGATAGATAGATAGATAGATAGATAGATAGATATGGCAAATAGATGATAGATAGATAGACAGACAGACAGACAGAAAAGAAGGCAGTCGGAGGGAAGTCAAGTGCTCGGCTGTGTGGTCCGTCAGGAAGGGTGTTTGGAAGGGACGGCCATGCGTAAGCAGAGGCCTTACGGTTCTCTCTGATACACACAAAGGTGATTGTACTTCAGGGTTCTGCACCACGTACATAGCGGAATTCCAGTTGGTCGTCAGCTTTTCCTAGCTGATGGGTGCGCAGGTTTTTGACAGGTGCTAATCAACATTCTTGTCGACTGTTCCTTTCTACCACCCTCAGCTGGAAATAGCCACAAGGTCGCGAGTGGTCTTGGGCTGCGTGAGGTCTCGGGCCACTCCTGCTCTGACCTTGCCGTCTGTAGAAGCTGCTGATCCACCGGCCAGCCTGCCTCCATGTGCAGCATCTCTGTCACCCATTGCCCACGGTACGGGGGCATTGCAGGCTGACAAGCCCTCAGTCCTGGCAATGCCTGGGTCCCCAGGCTCCGATTCCCCCGTGTGCCCTGTGGACCTTGGCAACTATTAGGCTAAGGGTGGGGCGTGCTCTCAGACGCCAGCAGGCTCCTCCAGGAAGCCAGAGCTGGGGTGGCTGTAACTAAATAAAGGGAGACACACCCTAGTGAAAGGCAGAAGCCAGAAATAATCCTGGCCCTGAGTCCCACGCATCTCCACTCGGGACCACGAGGTGCCAGCCTGTCCCTGGATACATTTCCCCTGTGTGTGTAAGTTGGCTGGGTTTGAGGTCTGTTGGCTTGCAACGAATGAGTCCTACTGTAGAGAAAACGGAGCCTGTCTGGACCCCTGTGCTGTACTGCTGTCACGGAATACTGCAGACAGGTGGCTTCGACAGCAGAGACGGAGTTTCTCCCGGGGCTGGAGGCCGGCCGTCAAGGTCAGGGTGTTGCAGGCCGGTTCCTGTGGCCTCTGCTCGGCTCGCAGATGGCTCCTGCCCGCTGTGTCCTGCGCGGTCGACCCTCCATCTGTCTTGTCTGCGTCCTCATCTCTTACAGCAGCACTGCTGCGTCGGCCTCGGGCCCTTAATCACCTGATAGTCACCTGAGGTGAGGGCTTCAGCTGGTGGCTCTTGGAAGGACACAGTTCAGCCGGTAACGACCGCTGTACCCTGAGGTACAGCCCCCTGGGCTAGCCCCGTGTTATAATCTGATGGTAACCAGCAAAGGCCAAAACTCAAACTACATTAGGGAAGGATTCTACCTTTGGGACTAAAGACGGCTCCCTGCCTCTGGCACTGAATAGCAAGGATTTTCTCTCAAGCCAACTCTGTGGCCTGTAGTTAAGAAAACTGGATCCCTGGGGCCAGCAGATGGCATGGTGGCCGGCCGCAGTTCGAGTGGCCCTCCTGGTGGCTTGCTTTCTCACTTGTCTCTCTTTCTTTGTCTCTCTCTGGTCAAATTAAAAATAATAATGATAAATAAAGTCGAATAAATAATTCTTTAAAAATAAATGGAGACACCTGCTTAAGCTGTTAGGCTTTTCTCCTACTTAACCATGTAACACTTCGTTAGCCCGTTCTGAATGTGGAACTCCTCAGGTATTGAAGGGGGAAAATACAGAGACACCGAGTGTGTGAAAATTGCAAGTTGTGGGGCCAGCAGGTGGCATGGATGTTAAGGCCCTGGATCCCACATGACTGACTTGGAGGTTCTAGTCTCAGACCTAGTGGCTTGAAAATCACACTGGGTGCGTGTGCGTGCGTGCCTAAAATCCCGAGAAGAGAAAGGAGGAGAAGGGACTGTGGTGTGGCCATCCCCCCAGTGGTGATTCTCTCTCTCGTGAATCATGTGCCCTATAGAGAAAAAAACTTTTAAGAAAATTGCAAGTTGTGAGATTTTATTTAATGACAACTTTTAGTCCCAAATCTACATTATCGTAACTGTTACAAATAGTCAACAATATAGGCATAAAATACTAATTTTCACTGTACCAACTCATTAAGGATGTCAAATTGAAAATGCATGTGAATGTGAATGTTGGCTGGTGGTGAATTTGAATGCTTGCTGCTCGATTTCTGGTGAAAGATCCATTTGGCATCTGGTAAGAATGGCTGACAACGTGCATGTGTGCTCATCTCCTGAATGTTAAACAGCAGGCTCCCCGGGCATGTCGCTACTCCTCGTCTCCGAGTGAAAGGGTTCTGTGGAGCGACAGGACTGCAAAGCCAGCCGTGGAGGAGAAAACAGCAAGAGGAGCAGAGAAAAGTCCTTCGAAGGCCCAGGCCCAGCCATGGCGGTGTGTGCAGGTCAGACGCTGTGCTCTGCAGGCTGGGACCACATGGGAGGCCCGGGTTCGATTCCTGGTCCAATCTAAAGGCCAGGACGGGTGGTATACGCCAGTAGTCACGGAGACTCAGAGCAGCTGAGATCTGAGAATTACGTGTTCAAGGCTGGCCTGGGCAGCAGCGAGACCCTGTGTGTAAGGACCTGGTACCTTGCTGTTGGCCAGAAGTCCAGAGACTTGAGAGGCTGAGCCGGAGGGTCACAACACAGCAAGGCAATGTTGTTGTTTTTTAAAAAAGAGAGCAGCCCACTGAGGTGTTAAGCACACAGATTGGCGGTGATGTTGGGGCCATCCCAGGCTCGTTGCGTCTAAGCTGACGAGAAGAGCCACCTCCCTAGGCTTTGCCCTGGTCTCCACAGCACCTGGGAAAACCACTGAGCTGAAGATGGCTACTCCATGTTTTGCTCAGAAAAATCTAATAAGGAATGTTTTTCTCTTTGAGGACTAGAGAGAAGTAAATCCCTGGGGTGTGGTGAGGTAGGGTCTTATTTATAAGCAAACATGGCAAAACTAAATGATTATTTTTTTAGAGATAATTTTTTTTCTGGGTGTGTGTGCTCACCAGAGATACAGAGACAGAGAGACAGAAAGCGAGAAATCACCCCCCGGGGGGATGGCCACGCCTCAATCCCTTCTCCTCCGTTCTCCTCTTGGGATTTTAGGCATGCACCCACATGCACCTGGTGTGAGTTTTAAAGCCATTAGGTCCAGGACTCAAACCACAGTTAACGACGTGGGAGTCCAGTAACATAACCATTACGCCATCTGATGGTACCAAAACTGTACAGTTTTAAGTAGAATGCCTATTATTATTTTTTTCTTTCTTTTTCTTTTTTTTTTTTTTCTGAGAGGTTTTTGCTATAGGGCGCGTGTGCTCGCCAGAAAGAGACAGAGAGACAGAGAGACAGAAAGAGAGAAATCACCCCTCTGGGGGGATGGCCACGCCACAATCCCTTCTCCTCCATTCTCCTCTCGGGACCTTGGGCACGCATGCACATGTGCTAGGTGTGATTTTCAAGCTGCCAGTCCGGACTCAGATGGCGGGTAGCCACGTGGAGCCCAGCAGCTCACCACCGTGCCCCCGCTGGCCCTGTGGCCCAGTTTCCGCAGGCCTGGCTCCACCTCGGTCAGGCATCGGCTCTGACACTGGCCACTAGGCAAGGCCGTCGCTGACCTGCCCTGGGAGCTGCCCCAGCGCTCCTGTGAGAGGCTGTGCTCTCTGGACGTCTTACGTGGGCTCAAGGGCTATGTGGGCTCTCTCTATGCCTCCTTACAGACGGCACTTACCCCGTCGGTGTCCGCCTTCTCCTCCCCGGCAGGGCCTACACGCAGGGGGAGTTGGGAAGTTTGGGAAGTACAGGCTGGCTCAGTGAGGGAGAGCCGGCTGGAGCGAGTTTCTTCCTCACCACACTTGAGCAGAGAGTTCTTTCCACCCTCGATGTCGGCACCCCAGGAGTGGCTCCACCCCAACCTCCTGAATCAGAATTAGGGGTGAGCACAGTGCCCTTGAGAAGCACCCCCTGCTGTGCTAATTATCAAACTGCTGGTAGCTGGGCTCACCCCGGGAGCTCTGGAACCCCGGGGTGCTGTAGGGGGTGTTGGTGGTGGGGGCCATGCCTGTGTGTGGGGGTGGGGGAGGGATATGGCTATCTTTGCTCCTTCTCTTAACTGTGCTGTGAACCTAAAACAGATAGAAAAAATAAAGTCTCCAGGTGCCAGCAGGTGGCGTGGTGGTTAAGGTGCTGGATTCCCACCTGGGTGACTACAGTTCAAGTCCCAGACCTGCAACTTGAAAATCACTCTGAGCATGTGTGTGTGTGTGTGTGTGCCTAAGATCCCAGGAGGGAAGGGATTGCGGTGTGGCCATCCCCCGTGGGGGGTGACTTCTCACTTTCCCTCTCTGTCTCTCTCCTATAAGCACATGTGCCCCATAGCAAAAACCTTAAGAAAAAAAAATAATAAAGTCTTGACACACCCACTGACACCCGGGCCGCTCTCTGAGGTGGTTTTGATCTGGTCTGTTCCTCTTCCTGGAGAGAGACAGAGAAGGAAAATGAAAAATCACCTCCCAGGGGTAGTGGTCACACTGCCATGCCTTTTTCTCTAGTCTCCTCTCAGGGTTCTGGACACGCATGCACATGCACCCGGTGTGGTTCAGTCAGCGTGCGGGAGTCCAGTGCCTTAGCCACTACGCCCCCTGCCGGTCCCTCACAGAGTACTCATTTCCAAATGTACTAACTGAATTACGATAGAGACGAGGAAATGCCAGCACCTAGCCCTGGTTCCCCCTCTGCGGATTGTACGAGACTCCTCCAGCGTCCTGCAGAGACCCCACCAGCTCAGCCTCTTTCAGGAGAGAAGGGGAGATGCTTAGAACTCAGGGTAGCAGGGGCTCTCACCAGAGAATACTCGGTACACTTTAGGGCTCGGCCCTCCCCACAGCGGCTGAGCTTCCAGCTGCTCTGAATCTCATCCAAAGACCTGAAGAGGATCCACGAACTCCAAAGGGAAAATCACTTTTTTAATATATTTAAAACACAAACCCATGAACTCAGAAGCCTTCAGAAACAAGGCGAGAGATATACCGAATAACTGGATTAGTGGATAATAAGAAATGGTGGCAACTATAGCTAAAGTGAAGCACTTAAGATTATTTCCAAATTAAATTGTTATTAAAGAGACCAAACAAAATGTATCCTTTTTTTTTTTTAGAGGTTTTTGCTATAGAGCACATGTGCTCGCCAGATAGACAGAGAGAGACAGAGAGACAGAAAGCGAGAAATCACCCCCCAGGGGGGATGGCCACACCACAATCCCTTCTCCTCCATTCTCCTCTCGGGATCTTGGGCACACACGCACACGCGCCCAGCGTGAGTTTTAAGCCACCAGGTCTGGGACGCGAACCATGGTCGACTACATGGGAGTCCAGTGACATAGCCATTACGCTAACTGCTGGTCCCACAAAATATATCTTTAAGCTTGATTTAACTCATGGGTAACCTGCAAGTTTAGAAGTCTCTAGGGTGCTGGCAGGTGGCATAGTGGTTAAGGCAGGTGGATCCCACAGGGCCAACTGCATGGTTCAAGCCCCAGACCCAGTGGTTCGAAAAGCACACTGGGTGTGTGTGCCTGCACGCCCCAACCCCCAGAGGAAGGCGAAAGGGAGAGGGATTGCAGCATGACCACCCACCTCACTTTCCTGCTCTCTCTGGCACACACTCTATAGCAAAATAAAAATAAAAAAATGAAAAGTTCTCGGTTTGCCTGCCTGCTCTCACCCCCCACAGGTAGTGAGGTCTGCTGTCCGGCCCCAGTCTGACACCCCGCCTCCTGTCGGCTGTTCCCGCTGTGCTGCGCCAGCTCTTCCAGGGGCCGCTCAGCTCCATGGCCAAGCTGGCCTTCGCGAGCGTCCCTGGTCCGCCCACACCCACACCAGACCTCGACCCTCTGTTCCCTTTCTAGCCCCAGGAGCTCTTTGGGACCCTGAACGATGACCTGTTTCCAGCGGTGTGTCCCTGAGTCCTCTCTGACTCCGTCCTCAACACCCATACCCAGCGGGGGTTCCCACCTGGGGCTGTTTTGCCCCTGGGGCCACTGGGCAATGCCTAGAACATTTTTGATGGTGGCATTTGGGAGAGAGTAAGTGCTAGTAGTGACCCCTAGTGGGCAGAGGCTGGGGACACTGCCACGCGTTCTCCAGGCACGGGCCGTCCTGTCCTGCCGTCAGCAGTGCTGTGCTGAGCGCTGCCTTGGGCAGACCCTGGGTCGGTCCCTCCAGGGCAGGGCCAGGGCCCAGTCTAGGCTGTCCCTGTACCCAGGGCTCTCCATGCAGGCAGGCGGGGCAGGGAGGCCAGTGAGGAAGGAGGCGGCGGTGCACAGCTAGCCCTCCCCCAGCTCTGCCATCGAGGCCGGCAGCCATGGAGGACGTGGCTCTGGCAGGGACGCCGTCTGGGAAGGGGCATTAGAATAGGTACTGGCATTTTCTCGGCTCTTCAGAGCACCACAACAGAAACGCCGGAGGTGGAGGCTGGCGTGGAGCCGAGCCTGGAAAGGCCGGCGCAGGAAGGCGGGGCGGGGCTGCCTGGCCCTCCCCCAGGAGGACACAGACCCAGCCCTGTCCCTCTGCTTCCCCACACTCTGCTACTCGCCTTGGCCTGGACCTAGCAGGGCCAGCTTACCCATTAACCCCAGTGCCCAAGACCCCAGTACTGTCCAGGGGCCCTTGAAAAGGTTTCATTTTTAAATCACTTCATCTTATTGTATTTTTCCTATAGGGTGTTTGTGCTCACCAGAGAGGGGCAGAGAGAGAGAGTGAGGTAGCACCTCTCCTTCCCTCCAGGGATGGCCACACCACAGTCACTGCTCCATTCTGTTCTTGGGATTTGGGGCGTGCACACACATGCCACCAGCATATTTTTCAAGCTGCTAGGTCTGGGATTCGAACCATGAAGTCAGGTATGTGGGATCCGGAGGCCTTAACCACCATGTCACCTGCTGGTTTATTGTATTCTTTTTTTTTTTAAGTTTTGATTTAATTTGCTACAGGGTGCATGTACTCCCTGGAGAGAGACGGACAAGAGGGAAAGTGAGAATCACCCCCAGAGGGATGGCCACGCACAGTCACTCCTCCGCCCTCCTGTTGGGGTTTGGCCAGGCATGCACATGCGCCCAGTGTTTCTCAAGCTGCCGGGTCCAGGACCCTGACCATAAACTCGGCCATATAGGATGCAGCCACCTTCACTTCCACACCATCCGCTGGCCACAATTTTAAATTATTTTAAAACCAGAAGTAAAAGGGGACATAATAATAATAAAATAAATCCAGGACCAGCAGTTGGTGTAATGGCTATGTCGTTGGACTCCCATGTAGTCGACCGCGATTCAAGTCCCAGACCCGGTGGCTTAAACCCATACCAGGCACATGTGCATGCGTGCCCAGGATCCCGAGAGGAGAATGGAGGAGAAGGGACTGCGGCGTGGCCATCCCCCAGGGGGTGATTTCTCGCTTTCTGTCTCTCTGTCTCTTTCCATCTGTCTGGCGAGCGCACGTGCCCTATAGCAAAAACCTCTCCCCCCCAAAGAAAACTAAATAAATAAAATAAGTCCAGCCTGGATTATGCTCATCTTTAGACCAATGCGATCATAATAGAGGTTTTGCTCTATTTCCTGAAGAGAAGGGGCCACAGAGCCTCTGCCTGACGCCCCTCCCGCCCCCCACTCAGGTGCTGCTCCCGCCGGACCAGCTCGCTGCTCCCTGTGACAATCCCACTGAGGGCGCTGTGAACACGGGCGCGCTGCAGAGAAGTACTCCGACTTTGATACATTTTTCTTCGGAGAGGGTTTTCCGGAATGGACTCCATTAAGCCAGTTTAATGCTGTGATCAATTTTCTGTAAAGCTCAGTTAAGCTAGTTCCAGTTTTTGCTTTTTCATTTCTGATGGACTGAAACTATTTCCACTGGGACCAATTCTTTTTCACTTGAACTTTCTGTCAGAAGTTTGGTCAAAGGGCCAGACAAGGGTGCATGGCATTGCGAGGCTCACTTCCGGGGCAGGTCTGGGTTTGCCGGAGCCCTTCCTGCCTGCGCCGGTGTGCCTGTGCCCATGAGCCGCCTGGCTGAATGTGGCCGGGTGGTGGTAATTCTCTGTTAGGGGCCAGCCCGTGGCATGAGGTTAAGACACTGGATCCCACGTGGCCAACTGCACCGTTCGCGTCTGGACCCAGTGGCTTGAAAAATGCCAGGTGTGTGTCTGTGTGCGCAAAATCCTGAGAGGGGAACGGGAGGAACTGAGGTGTGACCATCCCCCATGAAGGGGGTGCTCTCGCACTTTCCCTCTCTCTCTCCACTGTCCATCCCCAAACACGGGTACCCCCTGGCAAAATTTTTTTAAAAGAGTTGTTTTGGGAACAGCAGATGGCGGAATGGTTATGTCGCTGGGCTCCCATGTAGTTAACCACTATTCAAGTCCCGGACCCGGTGACTTAAAACACGCTGACACGTGTGTGTGTGTGTGTGTGTGTGTGTGCGCATGCCCAAGACCCCGAGAGGAGAATGGAGGAGAAGGGATTGCAACACGGCCAACCTTCCTGGGGGTGATTTCTCACTTTCTGTCTCTGTCTCTCCAGTGAGCACACATGCCCTATAGAACAAAACTCTCTTTAAAAAAAGTCATGATGTATTTTTCTATGCAAAAAATGCATCATGACAAAAAAAAAACAAGTTTTTCACATGACTGAAAACTTTTATATGACCAAAGGTTAGTAAAATACCAAAGAGGACTGAGTTTTGTTTTGTTTTATTGTTTAGATTTTCTTTGCCATAGGGTGTGTGCAGTTGTCAGAGAGAGGGAGAGTGAGAAATCGCCCCCAGGGGCAATGGCCGCACACAGTTCCTTCCCCTCCTGGGGCTTTGGGCCTGTACACACATGCGCCAGGCATGATTTTCAAGGCACCAGGGCCAGGATGTAAACTGGTCAGCCATGCAGGAATCCAGTGCCTTGACCACCTTAACCACCACACCTGCTGGCCCCAGGTTTTTTGTTGTTTTTTTAATTGCCAGAGAGTGGGTGTGCTTCCGAGAGAGAGAGAGAGAGAGAGAGAGAGAGAGAGAGAGAGAGAGAGAGAGAGAGAGGGGGGGAAAGTAACTCCTAATGGGACGTGGTCATGTCAAATCCCTCCTCCATGTTCCACCCTGGGATTTGGGTCATGCACACATGACACACATGTGTCTGGTCTGTTTTTCAAGCCCCTGGGGCCAGAATTTCAATTACGGCCAGCCATGTGGGATCTGCCGCCCTTAACCACTAGGCTGTAGGGCCAGCCTACAGTCTACTGGATGTAATCGTTACTAGGCAAGTCCTCCTGATGGGCCAGTGATGTTTAAGAGCGAGGAAATAGAAAGACATGTAAGTTATATACTATTCATTTCTTTTAAAAAGTTTGTCTTATTTTATTTAAAAAGTACTAATTATGTTCTCACAAAAAACAATAGTTACAAATTTGTATTCTATGGGCAAAAGTGCCAAATGAGACAATCTTTTTGTGAGTCCTTGTTCTTAGACAGTTTTTCATTTAATTCCATTTTCTGAGACAATAGCAACAATTATCGATGCATTTCTCCAAGCAGTGCAGAAGACATTGCCCAATATTCTCATTTTCCCATGTAAGTTTCTATCACAGTTTTCGACATTCCTTGTCACAGGAGCTAGTGCGGGGCTCCTGGACTGTCCCCCCAAGGGCGGGTTTTGGCTGCTGTGACAGCCCGGGAGGCTGTAAAGAATTGTGCTAGGATCACTGTTCACGCCTCTGTGTTTTTCAAAGCAAGACTTTCTTCCTGAAGGGCTTGGCGTGATGAATTACATTCCTTAATTGCTGTTAAGAATCAAGCAGCATTTCTTAAGCTCTTCCGCATTTGTCAAGGTTGGGGTATTATTAAAAAAAACAAAACCACCAGGATTTTGCTCCTTTGTTTAAACAAATAGGGCGGAAGTTAAGGCAGCTGGGTCCCACGTGGTCGACTCTGCTGTTCTATTCCTGGACCCAGTGGCCTGAAAATCATGATGGGCACGTATGTGTGCATATGAGCCCGAAATCCCCAGAGAAGGATGGAGGAGAAGGGACTGCCGCGTAGCCATCCTCCCTGGGGGTGAATTCTCACTTTCCCTCTCTCTCCCCAGAGAGCACGCATACCACATAGTGCAAATAAATAAAATTTGTACAAATTCTTTCGAGATCGTATCGTGATCTCTGCTGGCCAGAAACCAGTCTCTATAAAGACTCTTTGAATGTAAATCTCGGTGACAGCTGCGTGCGCATTTTATCTCTTCTAATTCCCTTCCATGTTATTGGTTTCTACTCTCATTGCATATTTATATGAGGTACTTTCAATGTATCATATTTCAAAATTCTTTAAACATTTAGAAATACTTTCAATCCTTTAAGAAGTGACACAACTGGGGCCGGAAGGTGGCATGCTGGTTAAGGCGTTGGACTCCCACGTGGTAGAATGTGGTTTGAGTCTCTGACTGGTGGCTTGAAACCCACGTGGGGCACACATACGTGTGTGCCCCAAATCTCAAGAGGAGAATGGAAGAGAAAGGACTGGAGTATGCCCATCCCCTCTGGACGGGGGCAGAGGGGAGGAGGTTCTTGCTTCCTATCTCTGTCTCTCTGGTGAGTGCACATGCCCTGTAACAAAAATCTATCAAAAGGAACCAGCAGATGGCATAATGGTTATGTTGCTGGACTCCCACATAGTCGACCGCGGTTCAAGTTTTGGACCTGGCAGCTTAAAACTCACACCAGGCACATGTACGTGTGTGCCCAAAATCTCCAAAGGAGAATGGAGAAGGGATTGCTGAGAGGCACGGGGGTGATTTCTCACTTTCTGTCTCTCTGTCTCTCTGGCAAGTACACGTGCCCTATAGCAAAAATCTCTCTAAAAAAATTTTTTTTAACTCTCAGAAAATAAATAAAAGTAAAAAGCAACACAACAAATGTAGACCTTCTTTTAAATTAAAAACCCTTTTGCTAACATTATTGATGGTGAGTAACAGTTCATATCTAGTAACTAGAAATGGCACCCATGTTAAAGATCATTCCATTTTCTGTCAAAGACCATGGTTTGCTCTTTGAGGACTCTCTCGTGTCACTGAAGTCTCCAGACATCTTTCATGTCGTCCAAGCAGTAGCCATCACTTCCAGAGCATTTCGCGGCATTCTTACCCAGTGTCTGCAAGTGGTCGGCAGGTCCAGTCTGATGTGTGGTTCACCGAGATGCTCTAACTTGAGGCGAATTCAGAAAACACCCTATAGAATCATCGAACAGTTCAGGGAGCGCCGTCGCAGTCACAGGGAGGCCGTCTCCTAGCAGAAATGAAAACCATGTCTTGGGTAGAGCACAGAGACTCTTTCTGTATTTTTGGCCAAGACTGGGGCTTCCACACTTTTTCTTTATGATGGTGTTAGTGACATCGTCATAGATACAGTGAACAAAGTGTTCAAATCAGTGCCTGCCACTGAAAGCTGTTTACTCAGTCTGCCGCTGAATCAAAACCTTGGCCTCTTATATAAAGCATAAAACCAATGAAATACTCCTTAATCCTGTCTTTGTCCTCTTGTCCTGTAGTTCGGACCTCATACAGCAGGGCCAGCGGGTGGCTTGGTCATACTGTGCTGGTAAGGAGGCCGGCTCACAGGGCTGACTGCTGGTTCGAGTCCTGGACCTGAGTGCTTGAGAAACATGTACGGCACGTGTGCCTCCGTGCTCAAAATCCCAAGAATGGAGGATATGAGCTGTGGCATGGCCATCCCTGAGGGGTCGTTTGATCTTTTCCCTCCCCTCTCTCTCTCCAGCAAGAGCACACGCCTCATAGCAAAAATGAAAAAAAAAAAAAAATCCATACAATAAATGCTAGTCATTTGGTGTGGCTTTTGTCCCTGGTATAATCTGTTTGATCTGAATAATATTTACTTTACAAAAAATTTATGAACAATTATTCTCTCACCACTTATGCAACAAATGAATAACTTAGTTTGAGATTAGATCTTAGATAATTGCTTCATTTTTTAAAATATCCATCATATATGGGACCAGCAGTTGGCGTAATGGTTATGTCACTGGACTCCCATGTAGTCAATCGTGGTTTGAGTCCCGGACCCTGTGGTTTAAACTCACGCTGGGCGCATGTGCGTGCGTGCCAAGATCCTGAGAGGAGAATGGAGGAGAAGGGATTGCGGCATGGCCATGCCCCCTGGGGGGTGATTTCTCGCTTTCTGTCTCTCTCTGTCTTTCTGGTGAGTGCATGTGCCATATAGCAAAAAGCTCTCAAAAAAAAAGTCATCATACATGTTTAGTTATTTAGCATTGTTAGCAGGATTTAAAGTCATTTTTACTAATCCTAGATTTTGTAGTTTTATTTTCTGTGTATAATATGCAACTCGTGCTTACCTTCAACCCAAATAAAAAGCATTGTGCTTGGATGAATATGGGGATATTATTTTTTCTTTTAAGAATATCCCATTGGAGGGAACAGCAGATGGCATAATAGCTATGTTGCTGGACTCCCACATGGTTGACCATGGTTGGAGTCCCGGACCCGGTGGCATGAACCTCACACCGGGCATGTGTGCATGCATGCCCAAAATCCCAAGGAGGAATGGAGGAGAAGGGATTGTGGCATAGCCATCACCCTGGGGGGTGATTTGTTGCATTTTGTCTCTCTGTCTCTCTCTGTCTCTCCAGCAAGCACATGTACCCTATAGCAAAAAATCTCTTTCCCCCCACCAACAAGAATATTCCACTGGGGCCCATCCCTGTGGCCTGCTGGTCAGGGATGGATTCAATCATGGTGGACTGCAGTTCCATCTTGACCTGTCAGCTTGGAAAACACACGGTCCCTGTGAGTGTGCGTCCCCAGGCGTGGCCACACCAGGGGCGGGCGCTTTCTCCTTCTCCCGTCTCCTTGTCTCTCTGGGGAGTACAGGCTTCCTCTGGCGAATCGAAATAAAAGACAAATGTTCTCACCAGTGTTTGCTGTGTATTGAAGACTACCACCCTTTTTCTATTTCTAGTAACCGTCTGTGTACTGTGGGGACAGGCCACATCGTCCCCCTTACGAACAGTCTCTAAACGTGTAAGCACACTGCCTCTTTCAGGCCTCTTTTCCTTTTTAGCCTTTTTTCTGAGCGTCACTTTCATCATTTTTCTTTTTCAGTTTTGTCATAAAGTGCATGTGCTTACTGTTGAGAGAGAGAGAGAGAAGAATCAGCCTCCCAGGGTAGATGGCCACACCATAATCCATAATCCCTTCTTCACTCTTCTCTCAGGATTTTGGGCATGTATACGCATGCGCCTAGTGTGTTTTCTTTTTTTTGTCTTTTTTGTTTTCTTTTTTTTGAGAGGTTTTAGCTAGGGGGCATGTGTGCTCACCAGAAAGACAGAGACAAAGAGACAGAAAAAAAGAAATCACCCCCCGGGGGGATGGCCACGCCGCCATCCCTTCTCCATTCTCCTCTCAGGATCTTGGGCACACATGCAAACGCGTCCAGTATGAGTTTAAGCCATCCGGTCTGGGACTCGAACCATGGTTGACTACATGGGAGCCATTACGCCAACCACTGGTCCTGTGCCTGGTGTGTTTTCAAGCCACCAGGTCTGGGACTTGAACCACGCAGTCAGCCACGTGGGATCCAGCGCTTTAACCTTCATGTCACCTGCTGGCCCTATAATTGCTCTTTCTATCATGGCCTCTATTTGTACTCAAGAGATTAAAAAAATAAAATGAATTCTATTTGGATATAACATTTGAATATATTTGATCATAGAAATATAAATAAAATCATCCATAAAAGTGAACTTTAAAAAAAGTATGTGAAGGATATTTTTATTCTTAAAATGTTAAGAATGATCTATTAAATGTAAAAAGCAAAATAAGAGATTGTGCATCATAAATATGAAAACTTAAAATAAGCAAGCCAGACATTGGTGCAGCAGTAAAAAGAGCAGCTCTGGGAAGCTGAGCCACGTGGGAAGGTTCCTGATTCGTGTCTGAAGCGCTCACACATGTGTGTACACTGGACACACGTGTGATCCCTTACAGCTGGGGGTTGATCAGGTGTCACGACCGCTGGGGATGCGGTCTCTCTCTGTCTCATTCTCATGGGAAAAAAAACATCAAAAAGTAAACTTTAATAAGACCCCTAGTTGCCAGCATGCGTGTGGTGATTAGGGCGCCGGACTCCCACATGGCTGACCACAGTTTAAGTTCTGGACGGAGCAGTTTGCTTTCTCTCTCTCTGTCTCTGGTGAGCGCATATGCCTGTAGCAAATTAAATAATAATAATTAATAATAATTAATAATAATAATAAATAAATAAAATAAAATAATTAAAAAAATAAAAACCTTAAAAATAAAAGTGTAAATAAACCTAGAATTCTCCATTTAAGATGTGAAGGTGTAACGAAACCTTATTACACACTTTATAAAAATAAAAGCTCCTGTGATTCTGGCTGGCAGTCACTGTGAACCTCTTCCTGGTTCCCACACCCATCGGGTCTGCTGAGTATCAATACCGCGAGCCTTTATCGAGTGCTTATTACAGGAGGGATGTGGCCGGAAACCAAAGAAACCAGGGGCTCTGCAGGGAGTCCTCAGCCAGGGAGGGGTAGAACCAACCGGACCTGAACCGGGCTTTCTGACTTAGCCGGGCCTGGGGACCGTCCTAGAACCGGTGTCCCTGAAGGGTCCTGCCGGTCCTGCCGGTCCTGCCTGTCCTGCGCAGGCTGCAGCCTCACGCCCCGGATTTTCTGCCTTCACAGTGAAGCCACAGCAGCGTGGCAGGCGTCAGGGTCTGAGGTCGTGCAGCAGTAGCTGGGGTTCTGGGGGCTCAGGGTGGGGACGCCGGCTGCAGCCGCTCCTGAGCCGGCCCGCGGGCGCCACCTGCAGGGCTGCGGTGGCCTCGCGGGGAGCGCCTGTTTGGGCCGGGCCGGGCTGCCCAGGGGACAGGCTGCACCAGCCGGGCAGAGGTGCGCGCCCGCCTCCCTGCTTTCCTCTCTGTTATCCATATTCACTTCTTCCCCGACAGAGGAAGGTCTTTCCAGTGTCTAACTGCAGCCCCTCGGACGGCAACGGAAGGCTTTCTCGCCACAGAGACGGCACCAACCATGTTTCAGACGAGGAAGCTGAGGCCCAGAGGCAGGGGCCGCTCACAACAGGGCAGACAGAGAGCTCCAGACCCCAAGCCTGGGCGGTCTCGCCAACCCCTGCCTCCCTGTCTCACTTTGTAGGAAAGGAGCATAGTGCAAACGCACACCCCTGTGACCATCCCTCGTGCAAATGAAGGCGTGCCTGAGTGAGCATCTGCCCCAGGTGCACACCCACGTGCTCCACCCGAATCGTGCATCGCTGGGGCGATCAGACCTCCCATGCTCCCCCATACAAAAATCAGCACAAAATGGATTGTAGTCCTACACAGAAACAACCTCTAAATCCTCTAGAAAAGGGGCCAGTATGTGGGGTGGTGGTTAAGGTGCTAGACTCCCATATGGTCGACCACAGTTTGAGTCCTGGACCTGGCAGTTGAAAATCACGTTGGGGACATGTGCGTGGGTGCCCAAAATCCCAGGGAGAGAATGTGGGCGCTGATCCCAGCATGGCCATTCTCTCTGGGAGTGATTTGTGGTTTCTCATTTTCCCTCTCACCGTCTCTCTCTCTCTCTGTCTCTCTCTCTCTCTGTCTCTCTGGTGAGCATGCTTGCCCTATAGGAAAACAAAAACACTTCTAGATTTAGGAGAAAATATCTGGAACCTTGGGTTAGCCAAAAAGATTTTAGATACTGAGAAACATAATCAAAGAGGGAAAAAGCTGGTAAATACTAAAAACTTACAAAAGACACTGGAAATAAAAACACAAACCTTAGACTAGGAGAAAGCATTTACAACTCATATGACAAAGGACATATCTAGAACACATAAGGTACTCAACTGTCAGAAAACAAATAACCCACTAAAAATGGGCAAAAGATTTGAGCAGATACTTCACCAAAGAACAAACAAGAACAAATAAACGCATGGAAAGATACCGTTGGTTCATTTTGGGGTAAAGTGAGCTGAACGACAATGAAACAACCAAACTATCCAAAAACTCAGGGACTCACTGAAAACAGTATGATGTATTTGTGCAGAAATATACTAGCCATCCTTCGGAAGTTATATTTTGCTCTTCAAAATAAAACGAAGAATACTTACGCACTAATGTATTCAGTAAAGAAAACAGATTTAAAGAAATAAACGGTGTTACTCTAAATTTGAAGGGAAACTGTATGTGTGGTGTTTGCACTGATCGTGGTGTTTGCACTGTTACCTATCGCAGCTGTCATGAACGACCGCAAACAACACAAATGTATTGTCTTTTCGTCTGGAGGTCGGGACAAAGCAGTCCCAGCGGGCTCCGTGGGAGAGCCTGTCTCCTCTTTCCTCGCCCCTAGGGCCCGCTCGCATTCCTTGGCTCAGGGCTGACCCCTGATCTCCACTCCCATCCTCATGGCTCTTTCCCTGCCTCCCCTGCCTTCTTTTTATAAGTGTTACCCGTTTTTAATTTACCCCCAAAGACGAGCTCTCTCGCTGCTCAGTGTTGCAGAGCCAACTTAGCAAAGGGCGACCGAGCCGCGTACCTGCTCCTCCACCGGCTTACACGTTACCCGCTCAGGGAGACAGCAGCTGGCGTAATGGTTACGTTGCCGAGTTCCCATGTAGTCGGCCATGGTTCATAATCCCGGACCCGGTGGCTTAAAACCCACGCCGGGCACCGTGTGCGTGCGTGCCCAAAATCCAGAGAGGAGACTGGAGGAGAAGGGATTGTGGCATGGCCAACCCCCCTGGGGGGTGATTTCTTGCTTTCTGTCTCTCTAGCAAGCACACGTGCCCTATAGTGAAAATCTCTCTCTAGAAAAAATAATTACCTGCTTGCTTGTCTTGCACTGGGAAGTTCAAGACAGAGCAGATGCAGTAATGAGGGACAGGCTAGGACAACTCAGGAGAGGAATAAACAGAACTTTTCCTGGTAAAGGTAAAGGCCTTTGGAATTCCAACCCTGCCTCCTTTAGGGACGTTTCCGGTGGTGTCCCTGGTGATTGTCAGCCATCACGGCGCTGGCAGGGGCCCACTCAGCATGGGGTGATACTATACCATGCGGAGGGCACTCTGGCAGCCATCTTGGGTCCCTGTTCAGACTGGTTTTCGTGGGGGCCTTATTCACGGGCATCCTATTGTGTGGAGGAAGAAAGGACCCCTAATGCGTGCTCATCCCAGATCCTGATGTGGGGGACTTGAGAGTGCTTGTCATTCATGGGGTCCACCTTGACAATCCAGGGTAGCCTTCTCACCTCGAGCCTTTACTTAATCGCAGCTGCTTGGCTGTGGAAGGAGACATGGTCACGGGACCTGAGGGGTTCGGAGTTCGCCTTGGGGAATCATTGTTCAGCCCAGTTCAGTATCTCTGCTCAGCCAGGGTTGGGCACAGAGCAGATGCTCAGCAAAGGGCTCTAGAAAGAGTGGATGGAGGGGGGCTGGCAGGTGACGTGGTGATTAAAGGCACTGGAGTCCCACATGGTCAACCACGGTTCGAGTCCCAGACCTGGTGGCTTGCTTTCCCACTTTCCCTTTCTCTCTCTCTCTGGTCAAATTAGAAAATAGAATTAAATAAATAAATGATTCAAAAAAAAAAAAATAAAGAAAAGAAAAGAAACAAAAAGAAAGAGTGGATTACAGGAGGAAAGAAGGAGACCGGTGAAGCTTCCCTCTCCCCTGGTAAGACGTGGTGCGGAGGGGGGAGGCCTCCCAGGTGCCCAGCACAGTGGCTCTGCAGTTCAGAGGACAGACGTGGCCTGCAGTGGGCAGGTGAGTCAGAGTGAGGCTCTCGCCACCAGGGCGGCGCCCACCAGGTACGTGCAGCCAGCACTACAAACCCCAGGTTGACCGTGAGGGGTCACCAGGGTGCCAGCTGGCGAGCTGATGTCTGGGGGCACCAGGAGAACTGGGCTTTGGCGTCGGGCCCTAACTGAGCCATTCCCCAGAGTGTGAGTTTGAACAGCTACGGAGCCACTCTGAGCTCAGCTACGACTTCACCTGTGTGGGCAACACCAGCCTCGCCGCGGGAGGGAGGGAGAAGCCCCGAGAAGTGCCTGGGCGGAGGTGCCGTTGGTACTGATGTGGTTAAACGGGGCGTTGTGCCCAGGCCAGGTGGGCAGGGCAGGCCAGGAGTGGCGCTGACTCCAGCCTAGGCACGTGTTAAGCTGATGGTCTGATGCGCGGCCCTTTCCGTCAGTGTGATTGGTAGGCCCTGCTGTCACCCACTACAGAGACTGGACCCGGAGAAGGGAGGAGCCATCAGGGTCCCCAGGGGTCTGGGGCCTCCTTATGAACCCCAAAAGAGAGCAGAAAATGCTCGGAGTGTGGACGAGGAGGCCTGGGATCCAGCGCTTGCCTCCTCCCCAAACCCTTCGAGCCTCGTCTCCCCGTCCATAAGTGGGGATGGTACCGTTTGCCCCTAGGCCTGCATAGCTGTCAGTTTGGGGAGTGGAAGAGTGTGCCAAGGGGGAGAATGGAGGGAACAGCGTGTGTGGGGGCTACGCAGAGGCCCTGGCTGCAGTCCTGACCCCGGGTGTTGACATGGGCCTGAGAAAGGGCTGTTTGTCGCCAGGCTCGGACGATGATGGTAAAGACAGTGCTCTGTAATTAGTGACGCCGGCTGGGGGCAAAATGAAATATTCACATACCCCTCGATATTGCCCTCGCGTTCGTTAGCAACTCCCTCTCCTGCCGACATATTAATATTTAGCAGGGATTTCAGAAGGCTGACCCAACCCCACCAGCCCAGAAAGTTACTTAACAGCGAGGGAGTTCACCTACTGCTTTTAGCAGACTCTCAGCGAGCGGCTGCTTTCTCAGACCGGGCCCATCCAGGCCCATCCGCGAGGTTCAAGGAGATCACGTGTTGGGAGAAAAACATTAATACCTGGATCTTTAAAAGGGAAATAAGATAAACCATGTCGGGAAGATGTGGGCCGGGCCAGGCCCAAAGGGACTTTCTAGTAAAAGTGTCAGAAACTTCTTCCCAATTCTTCCCAAACACTTGCAGAAATATTTTTGAGGAGGAAGAAATCCCAGCGGGCAGGTGGCGAGAAATGCAAACTTGGCCTTCAGCCGACGAAGTGACCGCAGGCGAGTCACGTGCCTTCGGCATCTGGCGGCTGGGCCATTGCTAGCAGGTGTCTGTGGGCCTCCTGGCTTAATGCACCCTAATGCATCCTCCACAGTGCCCCGAGGAGACAGAGACGGGGAATGCCTCCTCCTGGCGTCCTCTCGTTCACCGCCATGTTCGCCTCCAGGGCACGCCCTGGGAGAGCCTCAACGTGGACTGGGTGAGGTGGCGTCCTGTTTCGTGTGTTAGCTAAAGGGCGGACCAGGACTACTCAAAAAGTGCACGGAAGATGAACATTATAGAAAAGTTCTGCATGGATACCAGTTTATGTTTTGCACCAAAAATAAATTTATACTCTAGCTCCATTTTTCCAGGACATTTTGCAGACCCTGCATATATTGTATGAACCCCCGAGCAGACGTATTCCAGAATTGTGTGTGTCTGTGTGTGTATGTATGTTTAGTTTTCTGAAATATAAATGTGCCCTGACTACTAAAACAAAGCAGGACAGCTCCACAGTTGTGAGCACATGCGGCCGCGGTAGGAGCTTGGCAGACACCAGTAATCGCGATCACTTTAGACCCTCTCGTCAGACCGAAGCGGCCCCTCCCGCCCCCGTGAATGCTGGGTGTAAACCTCACTCCCGGCCCGCACAGAGTGGCAAAGGCTTTATCAGCCACCTGAGCCGCCCCCACGAGAGCTGGGAAGGCGGCTTCCGGCCCCCACCTCTAACAGCTCGGAGCTGCTGGGAACAGGGAACATAGTGAGCCTTCCTCCAGCCTTTCCTGAAAACACGGCTTCAAAGGTCCACACCCAGAAAGCCTCAGGCCCGGCGCCAGCCCCTCCTCCCGGCCTCCACCCTGCTCCAGCCCCAGCCCCGGTGTCTGTGCTCCGAAGGTCACCTCCCCCATCAGCACCTCGGGGAAGACTCAGAACAGGAGAAGGCCCTGTCCCCTTGGCCGAGACCACCTAGGTCCAGATCTCAGCCCTGCCTGGTACTCGCTGTGACTCCCGGCCCTTCCCCTGCCCTCTCAGGGTGTCACCATCTGACCCCACAGGAATTCTTCTTCTCTTGTTTCTAAGTAAATGTCCTTTTCTTTCCTTTTCTCTTTCAGTTTAGCTATGGAAGGAGAGAGAGAGAAAGTGAGAAATCACCCCCCGGGGGGTGGCCACGGTGCAATCCCCCTCTCCCGTGCGCCTCGTTAGATGTTGGGCACGCAGTACAATCCCCCCCTCCCGTGCGCCTCGTTAGATGTTGGGCACGCAGTACAATCCCCCTCTCCCGTGCGCCTCGTTAGATGTTGGGCACGCACACAATCTCACCCTGCTTGTTTCTAGGCCGCCAGTTCCTGGCCTCAAACCCGCAGTCGGCCATGCGGGACCCAGCTGCCTTAACCTCCGCTCCATCTGCTGGCTCGCTCTTTCTTTCTTCCTTTCTTTTTTTTTTCTTTTACGTTTATTCTTTATTTCTTCCCCGAGCAAGACAGACAGAGAGAGGCAGCACCCCACAGGTCCGCGACACCACCCACCGCCCCTGCCCCTGCCCCTGCCCCAGCCAGCCGTGCATCACAGGCACACGTGCCTGGTGTACCCAGGGGGTCTCTGACACCAAACCTTCCCAGAGTGCCTTGTTTCACCGCCACGCGGCCTTCTGGACCTCAGATACCCGTATTAGGAATACAATAAAGCCCAGAGAAGGTGGGGCGGGGGCCTGGATCCCCGTAAGTTCTCCGCGAAGGCTGTCCCCTTCCTGTGCCGCCGGCCCCCACCCCGAGGGGAGCGCACCGAGCTGAGCAGGCGCCTGCGGAGGAGGGCTGCGTGAAGGGGGGGCAGAAATAGTGCCACCACCCAAGCCTGGGGGCCGCTGTGGGCTGCAGTCAGCGTCTTTCCAATGCAAACACTCCAGGGGGGCAGCCCGAAGAGGACAAGCTCCTCCCACCCGTGCTGGAAAAGGGCATTCAAGGCCCCTCTCTGGACACAGGACTGCAAGTACCAATTAAGCTCACATCGCGGACTTACTGCACAAACAATATTGCGATGGTAGCAGAAACAAGCAAAAAGACCCAATCCCCCCCCCCCCCCAAAACAAAACCCAGAACTCACCCACGATCTCCCGAGCCTATGAACCGGGCACTTGGGTTGTCTCGCCCCGCCAGTTCCCCTCCAGCCTTTGCACACGCTCATGTATGACTTCTTCGTGGGCTCCCAGCCAAAGCAATTGCACGTTCAACTCCACATCTTCAGCGTTTCTCTGTGTTGCAAGTCTTCACAATTAGCTTCTAAGTGGGTGTGCCGCCACGTCCCGGCGCGCCCCGGCTGGCGTTTCAGTGGCTTCGTCCCTACACTGGATATGATACTAGGGCTTTGTTCACACGGCTTCTTCGCTCCTTGAGGGTGCTTTCCTTTGGCTTCTTCTTCTCAGTGATGGCATGATGGATGAGAAGGGGTGGATGTGTCGGCAGCTCTTTTTATTTTTGGAGAGATTTTTGCTATAGGGTACATGCGCTCACCAGAAGACAGAGAGAGACAGAGAGACAGAAAGCGAGAAATCACCCCCCAGGGGGGATGGCCACGCCGCAATCCCTTCTCCTCCATTCTCCTCTCAGGATCTTGGGCATGCATGCACACGCGCCCGGCGTGAGTTTAAGCCACCGGGTCCAGGACGTGAACCACAGACTACATGGGAGTCCAGTGACATAACCATTATGGCAACTGCTGGTTCCAACTGCAGCTCTTGAAAGAGAGCTGCTTGCCCTGGTTTTGCCCAGAGCTTGTAGACAGCTGGTACCTACCCAGGGGCTGAGGAGGAGTTGGGGGTCAGGGGAGGAGTCTCTGGGTTCATGGAGCAATCCACACAGGACTCAGGAGTTCCAGAAGGAGAGGCGGTGGCTTCGGGCAGAGCAGACACCAGAGGCTGCCCAGAAGGAGCCCTCCCCCTCCACTTCTCCCCAGTGTGGATTCAAACCCAGCATCTGCAGGTCTACGCACTGAGAGGCCTGGAGGAGACTCAGGGAAGCCACGGCAACAAAGCAGCGGGTGGCCCAGCCCGCAGACAGTGAGTGCCCCACGACGCCATCAGCACATCGGCCACCGTCACTTTGAGCTGGAGGGGTCAGAGTGCTCCGTGTCCTGCCCACATTCACCCATATCTGTATTTGCTCTGTGCTCGGCCCAAGCCTGAGCCAGGCAGAGGGAGGCCAGGTGCGGAGAAAGCAAGAGTGGCCGAGGCCCTGAAGGTGCCCCGAGAGCCAAGCCGGAATCTGAAAGGAGGACATTGTATGTCTCCAGCTAACATCCACCGGCCATCTGCGCGCCACGGGAGAGACTGAGAGACCGGAGGGCAGAAAAGCAGCGAAATAGTTATGAGCAGCGGAGACTGTGTGGAAGGAGGGTGGGAGAAGGGGAGAGTGTGGGGAAGGAGATCGGAGGAAAAATAAAGAGGCAAGACCTTTGTGGGACACAGAAATGGTTTATTGCCTGTCGGTGACGTGCGTAGTGTTCTTGGCTGGACTGGTCTGAGGTGTACTGCATGTTGGGTAAATTCTCTTTACAACCCAAATGATGTAGCGGTCGAATATTTTTTAAAAAAATAAGGGGCCGCGGGGTGGCGTGGTGGTTAAAGGCGCTGGATTCCCACATGGCCAACAGCAGTTTGGGTCCCGGAGCTGGCGCGGTTTGCTTTCTCATTGTCCCTTTCTCTCTGTGTCTCTGTCTGGTCAAATTTAAAAGATAATAACAAATGGAATTAAGTAAATAAATAATTCTTTAAAAAAAAAGAATAATAATTTTTTTTAAAAAATCAAGCCGGCTGAGGTCGGTGGATCACCTAGGGGTCTCCACTCCACCCCATTCGGCACTCAGAATGCCTTGGGGAGGTTTAAAAACCCCGCGGCTCTACACCTGTGGGGATCTGAATTGAACCTGCATCCGATGCTGCGGTGGAGACCCAGGGCACTGATGTCCTTCCTCGTTAGGGCACTTTCAGAGGCAGGGACAGAAATCCCCTCGCAAATCGGAGAACACAAGGTTGCTGTGGGTAACCAGGAGCTGCAGGGGCAGGGCCGGCTAAATCTCTGTAAGCGCCTTCCCCAGATAACCCCCTGCCTATATAAAACAGCTAGTGTCTTTGTTGCTGTAGCTTCAAGTGCCCCGGCCTCCCCCAGCAGGAGACTGCCCTGAGCGACTGTGGACCTGAGTCTACGAAGACGGTCCTGGACCCGACCCTGGCACGGAGACAGAGGCAGCCCAGAGGCCAGTGTGCCACGCCCTCACGGCATCTGAGCGTCTTCGCTCCCTGGGCCTGATGACTCAGAAGCTCTCTGGATGCTCTGGATCCTGGTGGACACCAGCCCTGAGGACCCCACTGGCCCAGGGCAGGCCTGGGGCTTCCTTCGCGTACCTGACACTGGGGCAGTGGTCGCTCCCTGGGGAGGTTCCCTCCTGGCCAGGCTGCGTCACCCTCCTGCCTCCACACACTTCAAATGCCAGCCTTCAGTGCTGCCCCTCCCTCCGTCCTGCTGCAGGACAGGCTCCACGCCTGGGGAGCAGCTGCCAGCCACGGCGTCCCCACCCCACGGCGTCCCCCACCCCATGGTGATTGGCCTCTGCACAGAACAGAGCTTTGTCACTCCCTGGCAAGGAGCATCAGAGGAGGGGTGGGGGCACAGTGTGCGGCGACTGGGGAGAAGGGTGCTTTCCTCAGCCCATGTCTGGGAGGGGCCTGGGTGCCATGGGGACCCCACGATGGAAGGATGTTAGAGGAGGCGCAAGAAGGGGCTCTTGAAGAGCTGTGGTCAGACGAAGGCCGTCAGAGGAGGTGTGTCCCAGCGCAATGCTCCCAGAGTCTCTGCCCCTGCCTCCTTCTCTGTCACACAGCCATGCAGGAGAAGACGCGGGAGAAGGTTCTCTGCAGGCAGCCGAGACGGTGAGATGAGAAACAGGAGGAAAGACACTGCAGGGGGTTCAATAGTGGCCCCCCAGAAAAGAAGTTCACATTGCGATCTCCACTATGTAGGACTGGGACCTTATTTGGAAACAGGGCCTTTGCAGATGTAATTAAGGATCTTGGAAGGTCATCCTGAATCTAGGGACTGGCATCCTTTACCAAGAAGAGGGGACACGGGCCACACAGGGAGCCCACGTGAAGATGGGGCAGAGAGCAGAGAGACAGTGGCAGCAGAAGCTGGAAGAAGGGGAGGATCCCGCCAGAGAAGCTCCAGGGGGCCCGGCTCGACCAACACCTTGACTTGGGGCTTCAGCCTACAGGACTGTGGGAGAGTCCACATCTGTCATTTAAGCCACTGCGTTTGCAACGACTTGTTCCGCAGCCCTAGAAATTGGACAGGCTGGCCACTTGTGTGTGCGCGGTGGCAGAAGGAAAGCTCCCCGTGAACCACGGCTCTCCTCGCAGCCACTTCTTCCTCTGTCAAGCGAGGCTTATCGCTCCAGCCCTGATGACACACCGGGACGGGACGGGGTGGGCTGTGGGCCAGGTTGTTGCTCCAGGTCTGGCTGCACCAGGCAAGTCCCAGGACCTCTCCTGGCCTCAGTTTTCCCGTCTGAAAGTGGGGCCCTAAGCCCTCTCCTGACGACTTCACTGCAGAGGGAGTAGGAGGGAGTGGACTTAGAGTCAGGACTTGGGGGCAAGAGGACTGAGGATGCATTTGAGGGACCTGAGTCTTGCCAAGTGCACAGGCCCTGTTGTCAGACTTTTCGACACATTCCAAGAGGATGGGCACCCTGGGCCTGTCTGGGGAAGCTGGTGAGCCCCTGGGGACCAGATGCAGTCGGGGTGGCTGAAGGGCCATTCGGAGGTGGTGCGCCTGAACGAGGGGAAGGGAGATTCGGACCGCAGGACGGGTGGGACCACTCTCCCAAGAAAGGTCTCGAGTTATGCTGCAAAGGTGCCCGAGGAAGGCCGGCCTCACGGCCTGGAGCGCGCCCTCCTTCCCACCTCCCAGACTGTGGCACGTCCCACCTCTGTGGTCTATCCACCCACTGCCCCGAGAGCCACGCAGGGCCAGCCACCGTGGGTCAGTCCGCAAGTGTGTATCGTGGGGAAGAACAGCCCAACTCCGAAGGCGAATTCACTGAGCACTCTGCGGCTCACGGAGCACCTCCGAATACACACCGCTGCAGCGCCCCAGTCCTGAGAAGGAAGAGGTTACTGCCCCACTCTGCAGAGGAAGAAGCTGAGGGTCGGAGGAGAGAAACAGCCTGCTCCAGGCCTTTCGAATACAGGTTGCCTGACCCCTGGTGCATGTCCCTTGTCACCTCACTGCCTTCCTGACATGTCACCTGCTGTCTCAGTGGGCAGCTGGGGCCCGTGCCTCCCCAAGAACATCCAGTGCCATAGCTTCTCGACTGACGGGGGCTCACACCCACCCGAGCCTGCCCTCCCGGCTTGCCTTTCCCGATGCGTGCAGCCCCCTTCTCCAGACCCCCTCTGCAAGGCTCCTGCCCCAGCTGCACGGGTTCCCCTCCTGGTTATTGCTATGAATCCCCTGGTCCCCTGCTCAAGTCTCCTGAGGCCACACAGGGGCCCAGCCCAGCACTCTTCCAAGCCCTGAAGTCCCGGGTTCAAGTTACGGCTTGGCTACTATTTCCGGGACCGTGTGACCTCAGGCAGACCAGAGTCCCTCTCTGGGTCTCTGTTCCTTCAGTGGAAATGGGCGAATTGAAGCCGACACTTGGCTTTGGAGTTCCTCCTCCCAGGCACCCTCCACTGCCTACCCCTGCTCTGACTTCCCTGTGTGGTCACCACCCCCCCACCCCCTCTCCTCACTGCACACTTCTCCAAAGCGGGGTCCCCAAGCCCGGCCAGGGACTAGCACTGGTCTGTGGCCGTTAGGAACCGGGCGACAGCAGGAGGCGCGTGGCGGGCAGGTGCGTGAGCGAGGCTTCCTCTGTGTTTACAGCCGCTCCCCATAGCTCCACTGCGGCCTGAGCTCTGCCTCCTGTCAGATCAGCTGCCGTCAGATTGTCACAGGAGCGCAGACCCTATTGTGAACTGCACGTGCAGCGGATCTAGGTTGTACACACTCATAAACCACACCCTCTGGAAAAATTGTCTTCCATGAAACCAGCTCCTGGTGATAAAAAGGGTGGGGACCACCGCTCTATAGCTAGACGTGAAGCTCCCCAGCTAAGAGGAAGGTGTCTGTGGCAGGTACCCACAGGTGCTCGGCCAAGACAAGCTGCCCGATGTGTCAGTAGCCCGCTTAGGTGGGGACCCCTCGGTCTTCCCTCCTTCCCCAGGTACACACAGTGGTCTGCAGTGGCAGGCACTCAGCGGGGACCCCGGCGCCCCTGATTCCGTAGGCTGCTGGTGGGGTGCAGGCCTGCGTGGTGTGTCCACAGCTTCTGCAAGGCGTGCAGCGGCCAGCACAGGGCTTAGGCTCCCAGAGGATAGCTCGTGCCCTGCCCTGCCTCGGCTCAGCACCGCCACAGACAGCCAAGTTCCAGAAAGCACCCACACCGTGCCTTTTCCCCTCAAGGCTCCCCTTGGCCTTTAGTGGTCCCCTTTAGGGACCCTTAGCGCCCATTTTGCCGATGGCGAAGGCCTTGTCTAGGGCTGCTCTGAATTCGGCTCAGGATCTGGACTGGGACAGTCTCTCCTCCAGCCAGCTTGTTCTTGCTGGTTTGCAAAGATGCCCATTCACATGCCCACAGCCCTATCCCTTTAAAAACCTGCATCTAGGGGCCCGCAGGAGGCATGGTGGTTAAGGTGCTGGACTCCCACATGGCCAACTGCGGTTCGTGTCCCGGACCTGGCGGCTTGCTTTCTCACTTTCCCTCTCTTGCTCTCTCTGGTCAAATTAGAAAATAATAATAATAAATAAGATAAAATAAAAATAATTCTTTTTTTTCTTTGGAAAGGTTTTTGCTATAGGGCACGTGCGCTCACCAGAAAGACAGAGAGACAGAAAGTGAGAAAACACCCCCCAGGGGGGATGACCATGCTACAATCCCTTCTCTTCCCTTCTCCTCTTGGGATCTTGGGCACGCATTCACACACGCCCGGTGTGAGTTTAAGCCACCGGGTCCAGGACTTGAACCATGGTCAACTACATGGGAGTCCAGCTACATAGCCATTATGCCAACTGCTGGTTCCTAAAAATAATTCTTTTAAAAAAAAGGACTAGACTCTAAGAGGACAAGCGCACGCCCTCTCTCTCCCTTCCCCTCTGTCTCCCTGTGCCCCACCCCAACAAGCTACACAGTCACAGAAGCAGCTACTGAAGCAACACGGCCACAGCCATGACTCAGACCCGGAAAAGGGCCTTAGGGACCATCACCTGTACCCACTCACTGCCAGCGGAGACGCTTAGGCCCAGGTAGAGCCAGGCTTGCCCAAGGTCACAGAGTTCCAGGAGACTAATGCCCAGGTCTCCGGACCCCCAGACCCGCGCTCTTCCACATCTGCACCTCACACACAGGTGGCAGGGAGCGGGTTCAGAGAGCGGGCCCACCGCCCCCTCCTCAGTCTGGGAGCCAGGTCCAAGGGCGGGTTCCCATAGTTCCTGGGGGCGGGGTGCAGGAAGTAGCAGCACCCGGTCCCTTCAGCACCTGAGAGTAGCCAGTCTTCTGGAGCCAAAGAGTCCTTTGTCCTGTGTCCCTTCATGTCTTATCAGCCAGGCCCAGCACCTTGCAGGCTGGGAGCTGGTGACCTAGGGGAAGGGCTGGCCAGGCGCCCACTGCCCAGGGCCACCCACGAACACCCAGGAGCCTCTCTCTGGGGCAGAGGGCATCAGGGTGGGGTGGAGGTACCAGCGTTCCCCTTTCCTTTCCTGCCCTCCTCCCCATGCATTTTTCTGAGGGGCAGGCCCAGTGGCCCTGCCCTCAAGCAGATCTGTGGGGCTCCTGGCCCTCAGGCCTGGGGTGGGGAGAACTGGAGAACACTGGCTGGAGGGGTGGAGTAGGGGCCCCGTGCACCCCAGTGCCTGGGCGCAGAGCTGTGGCTGCACCTCGGGCTGGGGAGCGCGGTGGGAGATGGGGTATTGGCAGAGGGCCAAGTGTGTGTGGGTGTGGGTGTGGGTGTGGACGGGGTCGGGGCAGGAGGGGGTGAGGCTTTGGAAGTCACGGAGTCCAGGGTCGGTGGCCATGGCACAGCCTAGGCCCAGCGGCAGGGGTGCCCACCGTCCTCAGCTCCTCCCCCGGGGCCGCCCCACCCCGCCCCAGAGGACGGGGCGGGACGAGCAGAGGCGCGCAGCCGGCGGCCAGGTGCAGCGCTTGCGATCCGGGAGCCGCTGCGGCCGGCGGGAGGAGTGTCGGGTCCCGGGCAGACTGCGTGGGGTCGCCGTGCCCTGTCCACTGGACGCCGGGAGCCCTCGGATCCCAGGTAACCGAGGCGGGCTCCCAGCCAGTGGCTCGGGTGAATGTCCCCGCCGCAGGCCTCCCAGTCTCCGCGGTCGTCCCTTGTCCCTGGATTCGGGTGGCCGCTCAGGGGCGGGTCGCAGAAAGTTTGCGCCGGGCGGCCAGAGCCATGCGCGCGCGGGCAGCCACCCTCACCCACGCGCCCACAGCGGGAGCGGGTGCAGGTGGGCGCTGCTCCCTGCCGAAAGTGTCCGCGGAACCAGGGGTCTCCCTGTCACCTCCTCCTCACTCTGAGGGACGTCCGTGTCCCTCCCCCACCCCTCCTTGGATGGGGACCGCAGATCCGAGATCCGAGATTCTTACGGGATGTTTACATTTGTGCTTCCCGCCTGCTCCTCCGCCCGAGATGCGAAAATGTGGCTGCGCTGAGCCCGACAGGGAGCCGGACAGGCCTCGGGTGTTCTGGTGTTCGCGTCTTCAGCCCTCTGCTTCTCCTTGGCCTGGACAGGGCCGCCGTTGAGCCCCACCCCTAGCCCGCCCAGCACTTCCTAAGCCTGGGCAGGTGGGCTTACAGCACCGGGTGGCCCACAGCCCAGCGACGGGAGCAGGTGGGCTCCCCCAGAGGTCCCCAGGAAAGCTCAGCTGACTGTGGGATGACGGCGAGGCTGCCCTCTCCACAAGGCCAGAGAGCCAGCAGGAGGTCCCTGGGTCTGAGAGCGGCTCTGTCACCTGCATTCCGCGTTGCAGTGTACCCCCAACCCCAGCCAGCAGGACATGTCACCCACTGCAGACCAGGACCAGGCAGGCTGGGAGCTCAAGGACTCCAAAAGCTCTGGGCTTCTCCCCCTCGGGGTGAGTAGAGCAGCCCCGACCTCAGTAGTCCCGGGCCCTGTGGTTGCTTCTGATTCTCGCCGTGCCCAACTGCCTCGGCGGGGTTTGCTCACACCCGGGAGAGGGCACCTCGGGGCACCCTTCGCTCCTCTAGGAGAGAGCCGGCCCCTTGCCGCCCCGGGACCTGCAGGAGGGCAGGGCCTGCTCTGTGCCTGCGGAGCCGGCCTCTCTGGCCGGTGAGAGGGGCTCCGTGGGAATGGCACGAGCCAACCTGAAACTCGGAGTCTGTCCTGGCCGAGCTCAGCCTGCCCTGGTGAACAGAAAGGGCGTGTGGACGGTGGCATCGGGACAGCGCCCACCACCGCTACCTGGGCTCCTTGCCGTCCTGTGCGACACGGGCAGCAGCTTTCTCAAAACACGAAACAAAAACAAACCAGGGGTTCGCCCACAAGCCCATGTGCTTTTCCAGACAGACCACGCGCTTTCGCTTTACCCTAATCCATTTCCCGTCAGGCCCGAGGCGGAGGCAGGCCCTGCATGCCCAGCTCGGCCCTGCCCAGGCCGGGGCAGAGGGACGTGAAGTCTTAGCCGTCCCTCCGAGAAACCCTGTCTGGAGACGTCTCTCTCCATTGCCCCTCTCTCTCTACCACTCCAAGGCACCACCATGGCTTGGGGGGAGAGGGCTTGTTTTTCCGACCTCCTTTTCCTCACCTGTAAAGTGGGGGCCATATGGAGCCAGCAGGGGGCGCAGTGGTTAAGGCACTGAGCGGCCGTCACCCTTGGCACCCCTCAGAGGGCCGGCCTCAACCTGGGCACACAGCAGGCTTGTGAGAAGTATTTACGGATCAAAAGTGACCTGTGCAGGAAAAGAATGGCTAAAATGTATGAGAACGGGACGGTTTTAACTCCCACGTGGTCAGGTCCTGGACCCGGTGCTTGAAACACAGGGTGCACGTGTGTGCGTGCCCAAAATCCCGAGAGGAGAATGGAGGAGTAGGGGTTGTGACATGGCCATCCCTGCAGGGGGTGACTTCTCACTGTTTGTCTCTCTCTCTCTCTCTCTGGTGAGTGCATGTGCCCTATAGCAAAAGTCTCTCAAAAGAAAGGGAGGGGAGGACAGTACAATCCATGAGGCCTACGGGAGAGTGGTGTCCGCGGGCCCCCTGAGCTGCAGAGCAGACTGAGGAATGAGTGCCATTTCCCGCGCGTGCTTGTGTGCGTGAGCGAGCCCGGCCTCCCCGCCGGGTCTCCGTGCTCTCGGCGCAGTGCTCAGGGGGCCGACCGTGACCTGGGCACACAGCAGGTTTGCAGGAAGTATTTATTGATCAAAGTGATCTGTACAGGAAGAGAATGGCTAAAATGTATGAGAACGGGAGGGTTTAAAATCCCCCCTCCCACTCCCCGTCTAAGGAGAGGGGATGCCCTGCTTTGCAGGGAAGGGTCCAGAGGCAGGAGGGGGCCGAGCCCCCGTAGGTAGACTTGGTCAGTGTCTTGTCCTCCTGGTACAGGGCAGAGTGAGGAGGGCACAGTAGGGATGTAGGAGACCATGGTGGTGCCCTGGGGCTACCGCCCGTCCTGCTCCGGAGGAAACCCTGACCTCACTCGGGACAGGCCCTGTGGCCCCTGGGATCTTCAGCAGACCCAGGTGTCCGCCCTTGGCCCGAGGACAGACCAAGTCACCGAGAGCCGGCTCGTTCTTGTCCCTGGAGGGGGCCCAGGGCTCAAACCTCTGCATAACCGACCAACCTACCAGCCCCGGCACGGTGCCTGCACACCCAGGAAGCCCTGCCAGCTCCCTGCCCAGTTCTCAGCGCTCGCCCGGGACCCGACAGAGGAAGCTCCAGCCCAGAGTGTCCCGGCTGGAAGGAGCCCGAGAGGGCATGTCCCTACATTCCTTCCCCGCTTTGTTTTCCATAGCACTCACCCCTTCTAACATCCTGTAGATGTCGGGGTTTTTCACTCTTTTTGAGTGTGTTTGTTTATTTATTTAGAGAGAGAGCGAGACAGGCACTGTTGACCAGGTCCTGCCGCTCGGCAATCCTCCCCCCACCTCGGACTCCCCACCCCTCACCCCCCCACAACAGGCCACTCTGACAGGCATGAGCAAGGGCACACCCGCATGGTCAGGTCGCCCCAGGATCCAGACCCGGTCCTCCCATCTGGCTCTAGTCTTGTACAATGGCCTGTCCTCCTGTTGGCGTGCCCGCTCGGGGTGGGCAGGACTCTCCTCCGCTGTTCGCCAACTGTCCTGGCTCGGCGTGCGCTCAGGTGCTAGGTGTGCAGTGCACATCCCCAATACAACCTCTCAGGTGCAGATGGGGAGACGAGGCCCGGAGGTGAGGGGTGTCTGCAGGCAGAGCTGGGGATCTTCCTATCTGGACTCGCATGAATACAAAGCTGGTCTCGGACCCTCACCAGGTTGGTGGGGTGCTTCAGAGCCCCCTTGGCAGGACCTGCCAGCTGCCTCCGGAGTTATGAGTCACCGAGGGGGCAGCTCTGAGATGGGACAGGCGGCCACCATGTGGAGCGACCTGAGAGAGCCAGGGAGGGGGAGCCTGGCTCTCCTCTGTCTGCAAAAGGAGACTGAGGTAGCCAGGTCCTGGCAGCAGGCCCTTGGCCAGAACAGTGCCCTCTGCAGGCAGCCTTTTCAGACCCCACAGAGTACAGGAGAGCCCAGGAGGACCAAAGCCAGGTCCCTGCACCCAGGAGATAGGGCGGGGTTGTGATGGTTTGATCAGAGATAACAAACCAGTCTGGGAAGTGCAGGAGCAAGGAGTGAGGACAGCGTGGGGCTCTGAGGCTGCACCTGGGGATCTGGGAAGAGCCCGGAGGCCAGGCGGCCGGGGCGCCCTCCCAGAGGAGGCACTGGGGCTGGGTCGGCCTGTGCATTCCTCCATGGGCTCTGGCTGCTCTCGCTTCCAGAATCTTTCTCCATCATCCTTGTGGTCTGCCGGAGTAAGAGCTGCGTGTACCTGGCTGAGCCTCGCAGTTGGGAAAGTGACTCCAGGAGCTGGGCTTGGAAGGGTCTGGAGGACTTCCCAGCTTGTTGGAAAATGGGGAGGAAGGGTTTGGGGCCCGTGAGGGAGCAGCTGCAGTGCTTGGTCTGAAGACGTGAGTCTGTTACAGTGCCTCCGCCTGGGTCTGGGGCCGTCGCCCGCCTCCTCCCCGCCCTGGTCGCCAGCCCCTCTCTGCAGGCTCTGTCTGCGAAAGATGAGGCCCTGACCCGAGACGTAATTTCATGCATTCCTGTCCCTTGGCCTTTTCTTATTGTCATCATGGCTACGAGTTTGGCGGCTTTCAGCCACGGTGGGTGGAAAAGTACACCTGTTGCGGGATGACGTGAGTCAGCCTTTCCTAAATGATGGGGTTGTACTATCAGCCCGAAGCCCGGTGTCTGGGCCACCTCTCGGGGAGACAGGGTGCCGGCTCCTCAGGAAAGGGTCAGGGTGACGAGACCTTGTTTTGAAATTATGCAGTGAAAAGCCAACAGCTGCCAGAGACACTGGCCTTTCTGGCGTCTAGGAAGGTAGACGGTGTCCCGACAGCAGTGGTCCCGTGTCCAGCCCCGCCCACGCCCTGTCCTGGAAGCCGGGCTCTGCCTTACCCGGTTCCCGCTCTTCGGACCTCAGCACCAGGCCAGGACCACCCCCGGTGGCTCGGGCCTGTGGGGACTGGTCTTGCCTAAGGTGAGGTACCCTGCTCGGGCACACCATGGCCCGGGCAACTTCTGCTTTGATTCTTTGGGTGCCCCGGGGTCAAGGTGGTCGGGCTGGCCGTGGCAAGACTCGTGCAGAGCCCTTGGATGTCCAGAGGCCAGGCGCCCTGGCTCTGGGCCTCGGAGGCCTCGGAGGCCTCGGCTCAGCCACTCGCAGTGTACTGCCCGTCTTGTCCCTGGCCACCCCCTGCCCCGGAGCTGAAGCCTGGGGTCCGCCTAGGCCACTGTCGCTAGTTCCGGCAGTGTCTAACTCCTGTGACTCTGGGCCTCGGTTTCCTCCTCTGCAGAAGGGTCAGCTTGGACCAGCTCGGGGTCTCAGCCTCG
The DNA here is from genome assembly GCA_026018925.1 of Tupaia tana. Taxonomy (NCBI): domain Eukaryota; kingdom Metazoa; phylum Chordata; class Mammalia; order Scandentia; family Tupaiidae; genus Tupaia; species Tupaia tana. Next base: position 2,392,726 of record JAKSZU010000023.1, on the reverse strand, counting down.
GCACTCTTGGCATCTTGGACTGGGCCGCTCTGTGTAGGGGTGGGGGGAAGAGGGACTGCCGCTCACCTAGGCCATTCATACTCGCCTCGGCCCCTGCACACAGATGCCTTGGTGTCACCTCCCAGTTCCTTTTTGGCAACCAAAAATGTGTCCAGTGAGTGCCGAACGTCCCCTGGGGGCAAGGTTGTCTTGGGCTGAGACAACGGGTGGGGCGGTCTCCGAAGTCCCCAGTGCCGAGGCCAGCAGATGGTGTAGTGGCTATGTCACTGCACTCCACGTGGCTGACTCCCGGACCCGTGACTTCAAACTCACACCAGGCACATGTGCGTGAGTGCCCAAGATCCAGAAACAGGATGGAGGAGAAGGGATTGCTGTGTGGCCATCCTCCCCTGAGGGGTGATCTCACTTTCCCTCTCACTGTCTCTGTCTCTCACTCTGGTGAGCACACATGCCTTATGGTAAAAACCTTCTTTAAAAAAAAAAAACGTAAGAAAACCCCAGGCGTGGTCCTCAGGACAGGGGCGAAGCTCTGTCGTTCCAGCTGCTGCCCTGCACATGTGGCCTACGTGGGGACGAGGAGTCTGTGGGTGGGTGTGAGCTCTGAGGCCGGACCTCTGGCTGTGCGGCCTCAAGCTCTCTTGCCTTCTAGCCCTTGGGTGATGTAAGGGGGGTGGCGGGGAGGAAGCCTGCCGGGGCCCTTGGCTAAGGCAGCTGGGGACTAGCTGTCCATGTGCCCTGGGGACTCAGATCCCCCACGCCCCCACGTGTTCCCCTTGCTGCTGCGGGAGGGGACACAGGAAGTGAATCAGCCCACCCGGGCGGAGGCGGCAGGAGGCAGCGCGGGTGTCGGAGCACAGGCGCACATGCTCTGACCTAGCCCTGGTCCTCGTGGTTTACTCCTCCCCAGCTGTTTATTAACTTGCGCTGGAACCTCCTTGCTGACCTGGTGGGGAATGGAAGGGCCGGAGAGTCATCCTCTGGGGGTGGGGTGGGGAGAGAGGTTTGTTGGTGGCTCTTAGACGTAAGTCTCTCTGGGGACAGCAGGCGGGGTGGTGTGGGATGGCGTTAGCCCAGAGCTGCTGGTTTGGGGTGTTCATTCTGGTAGCTCCCCTGGAAGAAACGTCTCCAGACCACGGGCTGGATGCTGGGCCGAAGCAGCCAGCCAGCCCCGCTCCTGACAGCCGGACTGCACAGCGGCGGCGCGGACGGCACCACCGGGACGCGTCCTAGGAGGGGTGCGGGACACGGCGTGCGTGCCTTCGGGGTTGTGGCGGCCGTGCGGAGACTGCTTCACAAGAGGAAGAGGCGGGTTTGCTTCTGTTTTGTTTTGCTCGGTGCCTTTTTGTTATCGTGGTGAAATGTACAAGATGCACGCTGGCCATCCGAGCCACGTGTCAGTGCACAGCTTGTCATCGAGCATGTCCGTGTTGCTGTGACCGTCACCGCCGAGCAGCCCCACAACCCTTCGTCATCGCCCAGTTAAGTGAACAAACATGAATGCTGTTCCCCCCCTCCAGCCCCGGGCAACCACCCTGGAATTTCTGTCACCACGACTCTGACACCCAGGCACCTCCTGTAAGTGGGATCCTGCAGCATGGGACCTTCTGTGCGTGTCTGGCGTCTCTCACCTCGTGTGAGGCCTGGAGACCCCTCCCTGCTCCGCCTGTGTGAGAATCCCCTTCCTTGGTGAGGCCGCAGCTTGCCGGGGTGCAGGGCCAGGCTGCTCCCGGCCTCCAGCCGGCGTGGCGGGCTGCTGCCAGTGGGTATGCAAACGCCTGCCGAGTCCCTGCTCTGGTCCCTGAGGGTCTCCCTACGAGTGGAACTGCTGGGTCACGTGGTCATTCTGTGCTGAAAATTTTCCTGATTATTACTATTATTATTTTAGTTTTTGCCATAGGGCACATGGGCTCACCAGAGAGAGGCGGAGGGAGAGAAAATGAGAAATCCCCCCATGGAGGATGGCCACACTGCAGTTCCCTCTCTCCCAGTCTCCTCCTGGGAATTTGGGCCTGTGCGCACACGTCCCCGGCACGATCTTCAAGTGGCCAGGTTCAGTACTCGAACTATGCAGCCAGTCATGTGGGATCCAGCGCTTTAATCTCCAACTGCGGTTGGCCATGTGGGGATCCAGCGCCCTAAACCACCACGCCACCTGCCGGCCTGAAGAGAGGGCTTTCTTTATTTACTCCTCTTGTTCTGCTCCATCCCTTCCTCCCTTCCAAAGAAAACAACTATACATGGCTCCGAGTTTTAAAAAAATATTTTAAAAAAGATTTTCCTGTGGGGTGTGGAGGATGGGGCCGTGGGGGGGGGCCATGTCAGTGGAGCACTGGCAGACTGCCAGTGGTGAGGGTCCTCCTCCTCCCTTACCCCTCTCTCCTCCTCCCTTCCTCCTCCTTCCTTCCTGCTGGGGGGTCTCCACCCTGCGGCGGCCCCTTTCTCCTAGAGGCGTGACTTCAGGGAAAATGGGGTGCAGGCCCAGATGCTGCCACCACCATGGAAAAGCTGACCCGGTGGCATCTCCGAGTTTGAACAGGAAGAAAGTGCCGGGATTCGATGCTTTGCTTCTGCCCTGGAGACTTGCACTGCTAAGTGTCAAGATGGAAAAACCTTGGAAATGAACCCACACCGTGTACAAGTCACGTGGAGAGAGTTCCGTTGTAGCAACGCCATCGCTTGCTCCGAACCTTCCAGAGCAGCTGTGCGGGCAAGGCCATGGTGCGTCGCTGGCCGGAGGCGAGTGGATGAGAGTGAGGGGGGCCCTCCGCTCGGCACAGGGCCCTCAGTGCAGTTCCAAGGTGCCCAGTGAGCCGGGCATGGTGACCACCTCACGTCCTAGACTCGTGCACGGGGAGGGAGGAGTCTGCAGAGCAGAAAGCAAGCAGCAGGGCCCTCACAGCTCTCCACAGCAGCAGAACTGGGGACAAATCCAGTGTCCCCAGGACCTCGTGAAGTGGCCTGGAGCCAGAATCCCCTGGAGAAGGCTGCCCCTGCAATCCCTGCTCCTTGTGGCCGCGTGGAGCACGGACGTGCCGGACCGGAGCCGAGTGCCAAGGCGCGCGTGGCTGCCTGGTGGCTGAGAGCAAGGACTGACGACCACGGGAGAGGAAGGCTGCGTGTCGGCCGTGTGGGACAGAGACGACTTCACCCGCGGAGTTTCGGCCCCCTCTGCCCTCTCCACCCAGCGCCCCCGCTCCTCCGAGGCAGCCCGCCCAGGCCACACGTTAGGGACACGTGCGGACTCTCCCGCCCACAGGGGCACACCATGCACCCCTGCCCCTGCGTCTTCACTTTCCTGCTGAGCTCTTACCCTGAGAGATCCCCACATCGGCACGAGGAGAGCTCCTTCTTCCTCACTTGTCGCTCCGTAATACTCTGACGGGTGATGTCACCACACTTCCTTAGCCACTGTCCTCTGTGTGGGGCATGTCTCAGCCTTGGCCACCACCAGACATCCCACAGACTCCAGGGCAAAGTCCCACCTGGTCCTTCAGTCATTTTGCAAATACCTGTGGGCATCTGTGGGCAAACATCCCGGGAGGGACCGAGGTGCGGAAATGTGCAACTGTGTTTTTATTTTCGTTTTCAAGCTTCCTTATTTATGTCCTCCATGACGGGCTGAAGGGCGACATGCCAGGAGAGTAACTGATGATGCGCGGGAGGCGGGCAGTGCGGTCAGCGGTGCAGAGTGGGTCTCCCAGGGTGGAGGCGGAGAGGACAGGGCCATGCCCAGCGGCACTCTCGCACCACGACCTGCCCCCACCGCCCACCTCGGCCGGCCCAGATGACAGGCAGGTGTCCCGGCGTCAAAGCCAGGACCTCTCCCACGGGGCTCCAGTTGCAGTACCACGGCACCCCGGTTCGGCCTTGTGTGTTTGGATTTTGAAAGATACGTGCGGCCTGCTCTCCAGTCGGGAAGAATGCCCACTCCTGCCGCCACGTACGTGGGTGCTTGTCCCCACCCTCCTAGCAGCGTGCCAGCACGCCCTCTGCCGCCAGGCGGGACCGCGCCGTGCGGCTTCTGCAGTGCACTTTCCTTGCTGTGAGCGGGGTTAAACGTGTTGTCGCATTCACAAGAGTCATCTGTATTTCCCTCTCGTGTGTCACCCATTGTCTGCGGGCTTTTGGTCTTCTCATTGAACTAAAGGAAATCTCTACGCACCGGGAAACGAGCCTTCTGTCTGGAATGCGAATGGCAAGCTTTTCTCTACCCAGGTGGTCAAGGAGTCTCTGGGCCGCTGCTCTACCCTTGTGAGTCTTCTAAGTGTTCCTCTGAAATTCTGTGTTTCGCTGTTTGGCATCGGTCAGGCACAGGGCCAGGCTCACAGCCGAGCTGTCTCTGTCCCTGCTCTGCAGAGCCCATGGTCTGAACCGCCTCCTCACCTAGTCCTTACACCCCGATGTGCCCTGCCCTGAAGCGCCCAGCGCCAGTTCCCGATGACTGGGACGCCGGGCCCACCTGAACATGCCCGTCTCCCCTCCTCCCTCTGTCCACGGAAACGCCTCTGCATGCCTGGCCTGGGCGCGCCCTCCCTGCTGCCCACGCCCTGGTCATCCCGCGCCCTCCTCTCGGGAAGTGGAGTAACGCGCTCTGCTTTAATGCGTTGCCTCTCGTATCGTCAGTCGCCTCGGTTAAAATCCTGGTACAGCTGAAAACGCGGAGACTCTTGGACAGGAGAGGATGAGGGTGGCAAACGGCGGGTCCCAGTGAGACTCCAGAGCCACCGCAGACTGAGTGACTAAATAAGCCAGGAGGACTTCTGGAGGAGGTGGGCTGGAGATGGGCTCTGAAAAATGGAGATGCCTTGTCATGGGAGTGACAAGAATGGACCAGGAAACATGGGGGAGTCTGTCTGGGGGGGGGAGGCACCATCAGAACCAGGAGGCTGACGGGAAATGCCATGAGACTGGCCTGGCGGTGCAGAGGGACGGCGGATGGTAAGGTCCAAGGTGTAGAGTGGGTCCCAAAGACACTTCGGAAAAACCAGGCGTCTGTTTGTTTGTTCGTGTTTATGTTTTTGCCATAGGGCACGTGTGCTCGCTGGAGGGGGACTGAGAGAAGGAAAGTGACAATCAGCCCCAGGGAGGATGCAGTCCCTCCTTCATTCTCCTCTTAGAATTTTGGGCATGCTCACACAAGCACTTGGTGTGATTTTCTTTTTTAAAAGAGAATTATTTATTTAATTTTATGAATAATAATTATTATTATCTTTAAAATTTGATCAGCGAGAGAGAGGGAAAATGAGAAAGCGAGGCTCCAGGTCCGGGACTCAAACCGTGATCAGCCATGTGGGAATCCAGCACCTTAGTCACCCACCACCTGCCAGCCCCGGTGTAATCTTCAAGGTGCCTCATTCAGGACTCAAGTTGCAGTCGGCCATGTGGGAGTCCAGCGACATGACTGCTATGCCATCTGCTGGCCCCAAGTTTATTAGCCTTTTTGAAGTTTGTGTGGACAGTCTCCCCCTTGGCAAGGGCTTAGCTTGCTGTTCTTCTGGACTCTGAACTGGGCCAGGGGCTGTGGCTCCCACGTGCACGTGTGGACACCCCGGAACGCCTTGCTGTGTGCTGTCACTCGTCTCCGGAGCAGAGAGTGAAGGTACACAGACGGGCTGGGGCTGGCGAAGAAGACTTCCTGAAGGAGGAAGCGCTCCAGCAGATGGCAGGGCTAGAACAGGCAGCAAAGGGGAAGGGGGAGAAAAGGAAGACCTGTCAGAAGGCCCCTGTGCCCGGCATTCCCCAGGGCCGGGTGTCCCAAGGAGAGCTTGAGCATCGGGCTTCCCAGGTGGCCAGGATGGGGACAGGTCACCTTGGGGACAAGTGGGCCAGCTCAGTGGGGGGGCGGGAGGCCGTGGAGCTCCCGAGTCAGCAGCAGCACCCGTGAACGGGGTCCCCTCTGCCAGCAGGGGCGCCCTGGGGGCCTCCAGGTGGAGGGGCAGGGTGGACGCGGACCTGGCACCGCTGCTGGGGACGGTGCTTCCTTCACAGCCGCCTCACGGATGCCTGCGGCTGGCACGGGGCTGCAGGAAATAGCTGCTTCCCCAGATCTGCGCTGGGCAGCGCCGTGGCCCGGAGCCGCTCTTGGTGAAAGGTGGCAGGAGGAGGGTGCCCGAGGGCAGGGCTTCGGTCTGAAGTGCGGGGTGGCCCCGCTCGCCTCTTGGGTATTTTTGGCTTACACATCCTCTCTGGAACCTGCTACTCCTTTTTTTTATGTAAGTGAAAAAAATGAAAGGAAATTGTTTGAAGGAAGATGAAACGTTGGCTTACCGAAAGCTGGGGGAGCGGGGAGAGGAGGCAGGGAGGTGAGGGAAGTGCCTGGCTCGACTGCCCTCCTCCCTCACCCCTCCCGGGCTGGTGCGGTTTAATGCTCAGCTTCGCCCCTGGGCCTCCAGGTGCCCCGTGCTGGGTGCTGGAGCGTTGCCTCCCGGGGTAGGGGTAGCATAACAAGACTGGACCCTCCCCACGGCCAGCTTGCTGTGTGGTCCCGAGCAAGCCACCTACCCTCTCTGGGCCCGGGCTCCTCTGAGGGAAGCACCACTTCTGCCCGTGCGTGCGGTGTCTGGACCACTCTCTCCTAACCACCATCTTCGCTGCACGTCCTCAGGGGTTTCTGGGGGGCCTGACAAGAGCAGGGAGGAGCCGGGAACGAGCCCGGGGGTAAGCCCTGCAGAGGACTGCGCTGGGGAGGGGCACAGCCTCCCGCTGGGCCTCTGCCAGGCCTGGGTGCCTGTGAACGCGCCACTGTCCCCAGGCCTCTGCTTTGACTTTCAAAGAGAAGCCACCTCTCCTGATAAAGGCGGCCTTCATGCTATTAAAGGTGGCTTTGTTCCAGTGGCCTTCTGGTGTGAGAAGGACAGAGGGGCAGAGCGGTCCCTCTGTGTGAGCGGAAACGTTGCCCACTGGGTACTGCCCGGCCCACCAGCCGCATCGCTCACCGAGCACCCGCCGAGCTGGGCTCCGTGAGGCCTCAGGGACCCCGCTGCAGGGCCAGAGCAGGTGTGACCCCTCCACTTCCTCCATGGAGAGGATGAGGCTGACGCTCAGACAGCCTGTGCAGAGCCCCGAGGGTCTCCCAGACAGCTCAAGCCAGATTTGAGCCAGCTCGTCGGACTCCTTCCTCGGTGCTTTATCCCAAACCGTTGATGGCGGACCTTAACACAGTCGAGTTCTTGTCCCCTCCACGCCTCCCTCCTGCACGTTCTCCCCATGAAGCCGCACAGCTGCCAAATACAGGGGAAATGAAATGGCTTTGCTTAGGGAGGACGAGCCGGGCCTCTGCATGAACGGTGAGAGGTAAAAAGCTTTCTCTAAGGCACCAGCAGATGGCACGGCGGTCATGTCACTGGACTCCCACATTGCCGACAGCTCAAGTCCCGGACCTGGTGGCTTGAAAATCATGTCAGATGTGCACGTGCGAGGGTGCCCAAGATCCCAGGAGGGGAGTGGAGGACAAGGGATTGCAGCACGGCCATCCCCCTGGGGGTGATTTCGTACTTTCCTTCTCATTGTCTCTGTCTCTTTCTCTCTCCCGAGGGATGGGCACTAAGCAAAAGCCTCTCAGAAGAAAACTGCTTTCTTGAATCTCCACAATGCCTCCCCTGCCCCCAGAGAACCAGCACATTCCTCGGCCCTTCCTTTGAGGCCCAAAGATATTAATCTCTAATGGTGGCATCTCCAGCCCCAGGGCAGACTGACTGAGGTGGCCTTTAAGTCACATCACAGAGGCACCCCTTCTGCCCTCTTTCCGAAGGCCAAGTCGTGCAAGCGCTTACCTCCCGGGGGGACCCTGGTGCCCCTCCCCCTGCGTGCTCCCTGGCGTTGCTCTGGAACCTGCCAGGACCGGCCTGTGTTTGGAAGGCGTGTCTTACTACACAAATGATTTTTTCCCTCCGATTTTTCCTGTAGCAGTTGGATTTTTCCTCCCTGGGTAACTCGTTTTCCATGATAGCCATCAGCAGGCGGGGCTTTGGGGACAGGAAGGGGGAACCCTCCTCGCCCACCCTCTGGCCTGCTTGCTGGCTCCACGCTGCTTCTTCTGATGGGTCCTCTTGGGTTCTGAGCAGACCTTGGGTCAGGGGCCCAGGGCCAGCCTGGACCTCAGGGTGGTCCCTGGCAGTGAGGATCGACCAAGGAGGGGCTTTCCAAGGTCCCAGCACCGCGGCTCTCTCTCGGGGCTGATTCAGAGAGGCCATTACTGCCACTCTTCATGGGGCTTTGTGTTATGCCTCTGCCCTTTAAAAAAATGCCTGTGCTTAATAGTGCTAGAATAATGACCTTGTGTGAGGGCCCTCAGGGGCCCTAACCCACGGCATGTAGGTCTTTTGGAATGTGCTACTTATGCGCTTGGGCTAGCAGGAAACAATGCGTCCCAGCGAGGGGGAGGCAGAAGACCTTTCCCCGAGGGTCCTTTAGTCTGGGCGGCTGGCAGGGTGGGGGTGGGGGGCCGTCCTCACCGCTGACACCGTTTGAGGGCACCTGCGTATGGGCACTGGCTGGTGCTCCAAAGACACCACCAGGGCAGCCGCTCTGGGCATACGAGTGCTCGGCTGAGGCCCATCCCATTGCCTGGTGATTAAGAGAACTGGGGCCCACGTGACTAACTGCATGGTTTGAATCCCAGTCCAATGGCTTGAAAAAAAACCTGGGCGTGCGTGTCCCAAATCCCAGCAGGGTGGAGAAACGGAGAAGGGACCGCGGCCTGACCGTGCCCCTCTGGGGAGTTCTTTCTCCCTCCCTCTCCCTAGGGAGCATACACACCCACTGGCAACATTGTTTTAAAAGCGCCCACCTGGAGGAACACCGTGACAATTAAACAGGTGCAAGTACCCACGGGGGGCTTGGAACAGACTAAGTGCTCCGTACCTGGTGTTTCCAACCCATGGCTGCGTCCCCACTGCACAGAGGAGGGCATGAGGCCCGGGGAGCTCCTGGAAAAGGAGTATTGGGGGAAACTGGGCGCGGACTTCAATTTATTTATTATTTTTGCACCAAGGTAAACTCATACTTTAATTCCATTTCCCAGGAACTTCTTGAAGCCCCATGTATGTTACGGAGGCCCCCGGGGGCATGGGCTGGGGCTCCTCCCCGGCCGCCTGAGCTCCTCATTGGCTGTGGGGTTCACACCCCATCATCAGGCCCTGTTCTCTGGCCCAGTGCCCTGGGTCCTGGCTGATGGTCTGGGCCCATGCCTGGTTCTGCATGACCGTCTTCCCTCTGCCGACCTGGCTTCCCTGGTTCTTAGGCTGCCCGGCATGTCCCCCACCACTGTGGGTGTGTCCCCGGTAATAATCACATGAATGGCTCACTCACCGCTTTACCCCCACTGCCACCCCCAGCAAGTGAAGTTCGGAGTTAATGATTGCCACAGGGAATTTCTCACGAATGCAAATGAGCGGAGTGGGGGCCAGTGTGGAGTCTAAGCTGGAAACTCCCGGGGCAGCTGTGTCTGCGCTCCCGTGTGGGCCCCCTTTGTCCTGCGTATCCACTGCTTGCCTTTGAGGCACCGGCTGGCTTCCTGGCTTCCTGGCCTCCCTGCCTGCCCACTCAGGGCTTTGCTCTCCCCCGGGACACTGTCCCCTCTCCTGCCAAAGCAAGTCCTGCCTCCTCGTACCTTTGCTCACCTCCCCGGCGTCCTGGCTCTCGGGCCTTTCCCGAGCTCCTCTGAACCATGATCTCTGAGCACCTTGGGCCACGGTGCTTGGTTGGAGGACTCGGCTGGGAGGGGGCAACCACACAGCCGGGTGCAGCAGAGGCAAGGGGCCTTGCAGGCTGAGGCAGTGGTCCGGCTGAAGCCAGGATGGAGCGGAGTTTCCTAGGCATGTAAGGAATGTGGGTAAGGGCATCTCCATGGTACAAAGACAAAGGCGGGATTGTGGCCAGAGCCTGGCTCAGCTGTAGATGCACTGCATTTAAAATGAAATGATTCTTGGGGGCAGCAGGTGGTCTAGTGGTTAAGGTGCTGGACTCCCACGTGACTGACCTGTTCGAGTCCTGGACCCAGCAGACTGAAACTCACACCGACACATGTGTATGCGTGCCTAAAATCTCAAGAGGAGAATGGAGAAGGGATTGCAACATGGCCCAGAGGGGTGATTTCTCACTTTTGGGCTCTCTGTCTCTCTCCTCTCTGGCAAGCATATATGCCCTTTAGCAAAAATCTCTCTCTAAAATAAATGAATAAATAAATAAATAAATAAATAAAATTATTCTTTGAAAAGAAGACTTGGATTTTACAAAAAAGTAAGTGAAAACTGTCAGCCTGCAGGGTCCAGCCCGGTAGCGTGGAGGTTAAAGTAGCTGGACCCCATGTACTGACTGCTGTTCAGGTCCTGGGCCTGGTGGCTTGAGAACCGTGCCAGGCATGTGTGCGTGCCCAATCCTGAGGGAATGGAGGAGAAGGGACTGCGGTGTGGCCATGCCCGTGGGCTGTGATTTCTCACTCTCTCTCTCTTCCTCTTTCTCTTTTGTGTTTCTGGCGAGCACATGTACCCTATAGCAAATTCAAAAAGAAATCAATCTGTAAAACAGTATTTAATCATTTTAAATACCCAAACATTTTAGAGCACCAAGTAAATGTGCATTAATAGAATTTTTAAAAGTGCATTCTCATTCTAGTCTGTTAGTAGACAAAATAAACGAAAATGATGTATACAAACATTAAAATCTGTACACTTGTAAAACACAGAATTTGCTTGCTAAGTTGAAGATAGTCTTTGCTTCTCTTTAAAAGAAGAAGCTCTAAAACTGAAGAATGATGGCGGTATTATTTTTTCTAGAAAAGTTTCTTGAAAAAACATTTCTTTGCCCAACCCTAGTTGGAGAATGGTAAGAAGATATATTTGTGAGATAACTTCCAAATATTTTCCGCTGACCAGGCCTCCTGGCATTTTTTCAGGGGCCGCGGCCCTTTACTTACAAGCAGCATAGTTTTTGTTTCTCAGGCATTTCCGGTTTGCCTTTGAGTTCTTTACTTTTATATTGTTCGGATGGAGACTCTGATGCAAGGTTTCCTGTATCGGTTTTAAAACTGCCGTGTCGATGTTCCACACGGCAGGGAGGCCTGGGAAGAGAGTCGTAATTATTCTTGCAACCGGGTTTTGGTTTGTCTGCTGCGGTGAAGGGTCTGAGTAGGGCTCAGGACACAGTTCACAGGGCAGGCTTTTTCTCTCTTTTTAACATCGTTATTATTTCCTTTTCAAAACATATACAAGCTGAGACATAAGTATAAGAATGTCCATGCCTGGTTTCAGCAAACATCCATGCATGGACAACCTGGTTTCATCTACGCCTATATGGCAAAAACCTGAAAAAAAAAAAATGGATAGAGTTTCATCAAGAAGAGAAGGTGGAGGAAGCGGGGTCTTGTACAAAGTAGCAGGTAGAAGCAGCGAGGTAGAAAGCTCTGGTGTGTGAGGGACGGAGACGGGGCACAGGGCAAGGCTGGTGGGAGGCGAGGGTGGGCTGGGTGGACGCTGGGGAGCTGAAGGGTGTGCTTAGAGGCAGGGTTTCCAGGCCCCACCGGTGGGGACCACACACTCCCCCCCCTTGTTTTCCAAGCACGGATGCCTTTATTGGCACATCGATCTGAAGGGCAGCAGGGGCTGGTGGGAGATGACCCCCCAGGCGACCACCTTTCCTCCCCCAGTACAGGGGCTGGGGCCAGGGGCTCCAGACTCAGACCCCTCCACCTGGGGCAGGGCAGGTGGCAGGAGAGCAGAACTTGCAGGAGCAGTGAGCCGTTTGGCTCCCCGAGGCCTCCCCAAGCCCTGCACCCACTAGCCCAGGAGGGCAGAGCTGGGCTGCGGCCAGCCTCCAGCTCCGGGGGTCTTGGCACCGGCACCAGCCTGTACTCAGTACAGATCTGCCGACCGTGGCCTCCTGAGCTCCGGGTGTGGGCATCCAGCTCACTTCCTGGAGAGGACCCAGTGACCCTCGGGCTTTGGCTTGGGGACATGTGGGAGCTCTCAAGTGAAAGAGCTGTTAGCTTTAGAGCTGGGCCCTGGCTTCGAGTGGGATATGGCAGGGCCAGTGCTGCCCTGGGCCAGCAGGCAGGAGGGGGCACATGGAGGAGGCTCAGGTATGACCTTCTCGGGTGGCTCTGAGGAAAGACCAGCATCGCAACCCGTGAGTCGGTTGACACAGCTGACTCCTCAAGACTGGAAGGCTCGTTCCTCTGTCTCTTTCTTTTCTTTTCTTTTCTTTTCTTTTCTTTTCTTTTCTTTTCTTTTCTTTTCTTTTCTTTTCTTTTCTTTTAGTTTTGCTATAGGGTACATGCACTAGCCAGAGAGAGAAAGAAAGAAAGTGAGAAATCACCCCCAGGGGGCATGGCCACACCACAATCCCTTCTCCTCCATTCTCCTCTTGAAATTTTGGGCATGCACACGCACCCTGAATGTTTTCCAAGCCGCTGGGTCCAGGACTCAACCTCTCAGTCAGCTGTGTGGGATCCAGTCACCGTAACCTCCAGGCCACCGGCTACGCCCTCTACTTCCTTTTAATAGTGTTACTAATTTGGCAAAATAATGACCTACACGTGCTTATTGTGTGCAAGCTCCAGGCACAGAAGAGGAGGAAGCAGGAAGTAGAGCAAGCTCTTAGATGGGCGGGTCTGCCCCGGCTTCGAGAGAGGGCCGAGGCGGACACGCCCAGCACAGCCTGCCCACTGCGGGTTATCTACACTCACGGGCTGTTGGACTGGCCCAGGGCTGCGCAGCCTGCGTTGCAGGATTGATGCTGTCCCACGGCCGCTTTCTCATCTGGCAGCTTGTCCAATGTGCTTCCTGCCGGCGAGGACAGACGGTGAGGTTTTTAACAGCCGCACAGCGGGGTTCTGCGTGGACATACCACAACGTACCCGCCTGCTCTCCACCGCCAGAGGTTCGGATTGGCTTCAGCTTCTCTCTGCATCGTGCATGGCTGTAGATGTGCACTCGTCACCTAGTGGTAAATAGTTAGAGTAACTGGGGTTGCTGGGCCAGAAACCCCGCTCGGCTCACTCACTGAGGCCGAAGCCACACTGGAGTCACCATGGCGACCTCCTGCCCTCCACTCACACTGAGTGCCCAACAGCCAGGGCTCCGGGCTCCAGCAGGGAGCTAGGTCCAAACTGAGGGGAGATGTCTGTTTTCACACCGTTTGATTTATGTTTTTTTTCAGCAAATAGTTATTTTATTTCCGTCTTCCCATTGTGGTTTGAACACAGTGTTGCCTGAATGGAATATGCCAGTCCGTCACGCGTGCGTGTGACAGCTGGCCCGCAAAGCCCTTTGAGGGTGAGTGTGAGTGAGAGAGGAGTTACTGGAGGGGCTCGAGGAGTTAAATGAGAACAAGGACAAGCAGCGTCAGAAGTTTGCATCCCATAATCCTAGTAAGTTTTTCAATGACATAGTGCTTTTTTTTTTCCAAGCAATTTTATCAACCAAGGGCGGAAGGATCAGGAAAGAGCGTGATGCAGAGCTGGGAGGGCGCACGGTGACGCCGGCCGCGGCCACGCCGGAGCGCCGTTAGCTGGTAGAGACCACCGCTTTCCTCACCCTCATCTAAGTAATACGACAATCAGAGACGAGGTTGGCTGTCCGAGGGCGCCGTAAAAGATGGCTCTGACGCTGGCCTGGTTCAGTCCTCAGAGTTCTTCCTGCCCGACCTGGGCGGCCTGCCTCGCCCCGTCCCCACCCACAGCCCTAGCACACTCACTCCCCGAGAGCAGCGGATGTGTCACCTGGCCTCGGCTTTCCCTGGTCGCCTCCCAGCCTTCCAGGTACCAGGGGCCAGCGTGTGGAAGACAGCCCTCCATGGGTGGAGGGGGCTGGCCCCGGGATGTGTCGCCACATGCAATACACAGTGAAACGATCGCAGTAGAGAATTCCCCACGGCTGACAGGTCGCAGCGCCCGGGGGCAGTGTGAGAGATGTGTGGCTGCGGACGCAGACGAAGCCTCACTGGCCTGCTGCACACCTGCACTGCGCAGCCCGCAGACCAGCACTGGCCTTCGGACCAGCTCCCAGCCCGCCGTGGGCTGGCACCGGTCCTTTGCTTAGGTTCCGGGGTCCCCTGCCCTGCGCTCCTCTTGCTGAGCTGTGCAGAGACAGCTCCCTGCAGCTGCTGCACTGTTTGTCCTTGAGGACGTACCCCAACTCTTTTCTACAGGACATCTTCCCTGGCCGAGCCCCTCCTCCTTGGCCCCCTGGAGGCATCTGGCTGACCTCGCTTTCACCAGCAGAGGTGCGGCTGGGTGTAGTTGCTAAGGGTGGGAACCTCATCCTGCAGCCCTGGGCAGAGTGGGCATCCCATAGACGGCTGAGTGACTGAATCAGCCCGTGAGTGGGCACTGAGAGCCAGAGAGACAGTGAGAGGGGAGGTGAGGAGTCACTCTCAGGGGCATGGCCATGCCACAAGCCCTTCTCCTCCGTTCCCCTCCCAGGATTTTGGGCACGCGCACACATACCCGGCACGATTTTCAAGCTGCCAGGTCCAGGACTTGAATTGCATTCAACCTCGTGGGAGTCCAGTGCCTTAACACTACGCCGCCTGCTGGCCCCGCCTATTGTTTTTGCTCACCAGGGGGTAAGTGCACTGTCCGGAGACACACCCTTAGATCATGCCGCTGTCTCTTTTCCATTTCTCCAGCCTGTGGGGATTTGAGGTAAGCAGACACACACGTCTGGTGTTTCTTTCAAACCAGTGGGGCTAGGATTCGAACCATGTGGTTGGCCACGTGCGACTCAGCTCCCTGACTGCCAGGCCACGGAGCTGGCCTAGGTTACTTATTTTTAAACCGCATATCTTTGCAAATCAGCCTAACGTGTCTGAACACTGCCGTGGTCCTCACTTGCTTCACGGCATCGGCGTTCCCATGAGGGGTGGCGGTCTGAGACCCAGCATGCTCTGAGACTGCGGCTGAATTCACAGATCTCTCTCCCTGCGGTCAGACACCCCTTCCACCGCCGGCCCCACACAGGATCCCGGCCGAGCCCGGCAGGAGTAGGGGCCCAGGCAGCGGCCGGGCGGTCGTCAGCACGCGTGAGCTCAGCACAGGGCTGTAGGTCTCAGGTTTGTCCAGCTGGGCGTCTGGGTGTCTTGTGTGGGCCCTTGGTCTCACTGTCAGCGCAGGAATTGGTCGTACTTCTCTCTTAGTAGACTTAAGTCAACAGAAGCACTGTGCAGGAGGTACAGAGAGTCCCCTTGCCTCCCGCCCACCTGGATCCCTCATTATTAACCTCGCGCATTCACGTGGCCCGTCTGTCAGCGTCGCTGCGTTATTGCCAAATGATCGCACAAGCGTTCGCTGTGTGCCGTGGGCTTGGGTGAGTGCGTGATGCCGTGTGCACCGTTGCAGAATCAGGCGGCTACTTTGGAAGCACTTGGTAAGGCACGTCCCTGCTCTCTCACCTCCCACCCCACTCGGTGTCCTGCTTCCTCTCCACTCCTTGGGGCGTCCCTTCCCCAGATGTGGAACTGTACATGTCTGTCTCACCTGTCCCCAGACATGGACGGTTTCCTGTCTGTCTCACCTGTCCCCAGACTGAGCTCTGGCCACGCCCGGAGGTTTAGCTTAGACACCTGAGTCTGCTGCGAGCCTGCAGGGCCCCGAGCGCTCTGAGGGTCACTAACCATGTGCTGAGTACTCGCCGGCTCGTGCGTTGGGTCTGGGGCTCCCAGGCAGAAATTCTCTGGGTTGGCCACAGAGAGCGCTTGGCAAGGGTCGGCGAGCAGGCTGTGCGGACGAGCCATCAGACCTTGAGAGGGAGGAGAGTGAGGACAGACATAGCTTTGGGGGGGGGGGGTGCTTGAGTCCCTAGGAGGGCCCAGAGGAGTCTCCAGGGCTGGAAGAAGGAGCTTCCCTGTAGATGTGTAGACGACCCATCTGGTCCTGGACCTGTTTTGGCCCCCCTGTGCACATAGAAACCGAGGCCCAGAGAAGGGAGAGTTTAGATAGCACCCAGAGCAGGACCCGGGCAGAACAAGACCTCCCGGTCTCCCTGTGCCTTGCCACTGTCTCCGATGGCGATGGCCCTGCCCTTTGTCCACCTTCTCGACCTGCAGGCAAGTGCGCGGTGTGGGGCGTGAGCCGTGCTGCCCGCCTGGGCGGAGGGAAGGCCTGGCTGTGGTGGCAGGCCTGGGCTGCGGCCCGTGGGTGGAGGGAAGGACGGCAGGGCAGTGTGGCAAGCTCTGCCCTGCTCGCCCGCCGCCCGGGTGCTGGTGGGACGTGACTGCGCCCGGACGACATTCAAGAAGGAAAGCACGCTGCAACGGGCCCTGCCCATCCATGCGTGCCCCGCTGCCTCTGTCCTCAGGTACCTGGGGGTGAGCACATGCTTCCTCCGGACGGGAGCCCAAGGGGTGACTTTGTGCTCCTGTGACCTGCCACGCGGCCATGCCCCTGTGTCCCCGGGCTGCCCACGCCCTCTCCTCTCCGGAGCGACGGCTCCTTCCTGATCTTACATTCCGTTCACGTGCCACCTCGCGAGGCTGGCCCAGCCCTGCCCTGCCTTCCCCAAGCTTCTGGAAGGCTCCACCGTTGTTGTTGTGAGAGGTGTGTGTGCTCTCCAGAGGGGGGCGGGCATGAGGCGGGGGCAGCCCTCACAGGGCGCAGTCACGCTGCAGTCCCGTCTCCAGTTCTCCATCCTGCTGGGTTTGGACACGCACACACATGCATGCACATGTGTCCATATGTTTTTCAAGCCACGGAGGCATGGAACTGAGTGACTTGGTCAGCCAGGTGGGATCTGACTCTCCCACAGAGCAGGGGCCAGCCTGAGGCTTACTCTGCCGTTTCCCGGGTTTGTAGTTCCCAGCACCGGCTCACGGGCCTCCATGTCTCCCTGGGCCTGAGGGAGCGCCCCGAGCTCAGCTGTGGCAGTACCCCGAGTGCCCGGCTGTAGGCCAGGTGCAGGCAGAGCTGTCCCTGCGGGATGAGGCACAAGAGGGGCCGACGGTGGACGGGCAGCCTCAGGGCGCAGCGGACACACTTCCACAGAATCTCTTCTTTGCTATAGAAGTAGAGCCAGGTTCTGTCTTCGAGGAGCCCAACTCTCGGTGACCAAGTGACCCGCCCACAGGAATCAGGAGCGCCGTGTCACCGAGCCGGCACCCACAGTCACCCTGGACTAGGCTGCCCGCCCAGGCCACGCTCGCTCGGAGCTTCATGTGCGTTACTTCATTTACCCCCTCAACGATTAGGATCGGGAGGGAGGCTGAGGCCCGAAGGTCAGGCGACGTGGGAAGAGCAGCGGGACCAAAACTCAGATCTGTGGGAACCCCGAGTCCAATTGCAACGCCCTCACCACAGCTAAAGGGGTTCAGGGAGGGAGAGAGCAGCGGACCTCAGGAGTCAGCAAATTATAGTGAAATGGTGGAGTCCCTGGGGCGTCCCCTCTGGGCCTGGAAGTCTGTTAGAGACGGGGAGAGCTGGAGTACTGCAGGGAGGCCTGGCCAGAGTGAAGGGACACTCAGGGACTGCAGGGATGGGGAGGGGTGGCACCGCCTGGCCTGAGCTCACCTGGAGGTGTGCGGAGCCAGCGTGAAGGTGGCACCTTCCCTAGGGCCCTGACTCCCCAGCCCGGTCCTGCCATCTTTCTCTCTCCTCCCTGCCCAGGGGAGAGCTGGCCTGGCAGTCGCCTCTCTGGCCACCTGGCTTCTCCCACACGTGTCCTGCTGGGCAAATGCCCCTCCCAGCCGGCGGGCCGTTTCCAGGGTGGGGCAGCAGCAGGAATGTGTGTCTGTCATGGAACCCTTTCCTCCACCTGCCGCCCCACCACACGGAGCCGGCCGGCCCCCCAGCCCCGGACTGGATCGGGGCTCCTCCCAGATGCCAGGTCACCCTGGGCGTCTACTCGTTTACCAAGCGCTACATGGGGCTAGTGGTTCTGAACCTCTCCTGGCTCACACACGACTGGAAATTGAGGGTCCCCAGTGCCATATGCAGGCATGCACACACACGTGCACATGCATGTCACACATTTTACCTGTAATTTGGTGGACTCCCTGAGGCTCACCCATGGGTTTCCATGGCCCCAGGTTAAGCCCCCACCCTCAGTGTCGTTGCACCTCCAGCCACTGTCCTGTGTTTTTCGTGGTAGTGGCGGTGAGGACTCGCCATGTGTTTAGCATAGTAGTTAATGAGGTGTGTTCACAGCCGTTATGCCCTCTTAGCTGCCCCAGGTCTTAGCCCAGACAGGTATTCACGTCCTTATTTCACAGATGAAGTCTGGTGGACTCACACAGCCAAATTCACACCCAGCAGACAGAGGGAGGGAGACACGACCTGGGCTCGGCATGCCTGTCTCTTGTCACACCTCCTTGGAGCGCCCGCCAGACTCAGGCAGTCCAGGGTGGTTGTTAGAATGCACCAGGAGGGGGATTAGCAGTTAGCGTAATGGCTATGTTGCTGGACTCCCATGTAGTCGACCGCGGTTCAAGTCCCAGACCTGGTAGCTTAAACTCATGCCGGGCGTGTGTGCGTGCGTGCCCAAGATCCCGAGAGGAGAATGGAGGAGAAGGGATTGCAGAGTGGCCATCCACCCTGGGGGATGATTTCTCACTTTCCGTCTCTCTGTCTCTTTCTGTCTTTCTGGCGAGTGCATGCACCCTATAGCAAAAAAACCTCCCCAAAAAAAGGAAAAAAAAAAAAAAAAAAAAAAAAAAGAATGCACCAGGAGGGCTGGCCCGTGGCATGGTGTCTAAGGAAGCTGGAATCCATATGGCTGATTGCGGTTCAAATTCTGGCCCCAGTGACTTAAAAAATCATGCCAGGCACCTGTGCATGCATGCCCAGAACCCCAACAGGATGGGGAGATGGAGTAGGGATTGCGGTCTGACCATGTCCCATTGGGGGTTGCTTTTTTCCTCTCCCTCTCTGTCTCTGCCTCTATGACGAGCACATTTATGTTCTGGCTTTAAAAAAAAAAGTGTTAGAAGGGGTTTTTGTCCAACCATTCATCTATCTGGATACCTGGCAGCCTTCTCAGACCCGAAACTTCTTCGTTCATGTGGCTTCTTTGGGTCAAATATTTGTCAGAAATGTCACCAACAAAATCCAGGTGTCCAGGTAGGGTTTGGGCCCCATGACCTCTGGGAGCTCCCTGCCCTGTGTTTCTGCTATTCTCAAAGCAAACGTGAGAGCAGGGCCCCACCCAGCGGCATTCTGTACCTCGACTGGGAGTTGCCGCCTAACTGTGGGTGGTGTATTTTGTTTTAAAAGTACAGATTTCAAACAAAGATGGAATTCTTTTTTCTCTTTCTTTTTCTTTTTCTTTTTTTGCAATAGGGCATATGCACTCACCAGAGAAAAAGAAACAGAAAGGGAAAATGAGAAATCACCCGCCACGGGGGATGGCCATGCCACAATCCCTTCTCCTCCGTTCTCCTCTCAGGATTGTGGCACACTTGCACACGTGTCCGGTGTGATTTTTCAGGCTGCTCAGTCCAAGACTCGAACTGCAGTTGGCCACGTAGGAGTCCAGCGCCTTAACCACCACACCACCAGCTGGCTCCCAAATGGAACTACTTTTCACTTAAAAAGTATGAGGTGACTGAAAAGCTGGCTGTCAACATGAAGATACCTTTGTTGTAGATGCATACGGGAATATTGGATACACTATTTCTATGAGGTATCAGTGGGAAATTACTCTAAAATTGATATACTGGATTTAGTTAGGGATTCTCAATATGTATGCCTAACTAACCGAATGTTCTAGAGAGACTGCTTGCTAATTCCTTGCATTTGAGAAGTTTAGACAGTTTTTGGACCATCTCACTGGAAGAGAGGCCTTCGGCTTGTATTTGGCCACCTTCTAAGAACAGGCCATAAAGTGTGCCCCTGTCCTTCAAGGCCCGTGACACAGAGTTTACTGGAGGAGGGACTTCCTGGAATATAGATAAAGCCTGAGAGGAATGAGGCAGCCGAGTGCAAATTTCACCCCTTATTAATTTTTTAAAGAGATAAAAGAGAGAGAGCTCCCAAGAGGATAAAGGCCCGAGGAGGGTGTTGATGCCGAGATCCATCTGTGTGCGCCTGGAGTGGTCAGGGAAGCCTTTGGACACGAACCAGGAACCCTCCTCTGAGAGTCAGCCTGGCAGAGATCACACTTTACTGAGGTGCCACCATCTGACCCTCAGCACTTATTAATTTTGCTGGGTCCTGACTGTAGGAGTCCTGGCTTAAAACTTCCTAATGGTGCTTTTGTGGCTAAGATTTGCCTTGGCCAGAGGGCACATGCTCTTGCCAGAAAGAGACAAAGAGGCATAAAAAGAGAGAGGGAGAGGGAGAAAGCAGCCCCCATGGGATGTGGTCACGTTACAATTCCGTCTCCATTT
Organism: Tupaia tana; assembly: GCA_026018925.1. NCBI lineage: Eukaryota > Metazoa > Chordata > Mammalia > Scandentia > Tupaiidae > Tupaia > Tupaia tana. Next base: position 2,372,413 of record JAKSZU010000023.1, on the reverse strand, counting down.
CCCCATCTTGTTGGGATATTTGGACATGTACACCTGCTGGGTTTTACGAGCCTTTAGGCCCTGAGTCAAACTTCAGTCAGCCATGTGGGAGTCGGCTCCCTTACCACTAGACAGCAGGGCTGCCTGACTTTTTCTTTTTTAAAGACCATTTCAGGAGAACTCAGCACAAGCTTGAAAGTCTTCGTCTTGTCCCCTTCATTTTGTGTTGTTTTAGCTTATTTGTTTGTTTGTTTATTTAGGTTCTTGCCATAGAGCATATGTGCTTACTGAAGACAGAGAGAGGGGAAGTGAGAAATCGCCCCCTGGTGGGGGAATGGCCATGCTGCAAACCCTTCTCCATTCTCCTCTCGGGATTCTGGGCACGCACGCACACACGCCCGGCATGATTTCAGGTCGCTGGGTCCAGGGCTCAAGCTGCAGTCGGCCATGGGGAAGTCCAGTGCCTCAGCCGCTATGCCACCTGCTGTTTGAGCTACTTTAAAAACAAAGCCCTAGGGCCCTGTTGTGTGGAACACAAACGCACTGTCTTAGATGCGGCAGGGCTCTACAGACGTGGGGTATAGTTCAGTGATGGAGCTTTCGACTGACGGTACAGTGTGCTTTGATTTGGGGACTCTTGGAAGCCCTTTAGTTTTATGCAAACTTGTTTATAGACCTCTGCCAAAAGGGAAAGACAAACCAGGCAGGTATTTGAAACACCAGAAACTATACTCCGGTTTTTACACTGTTGGTGGAATTAAGAGTTTGGCTTGTGGTGGGAGGAGACAGAAAAGGCGGACCAATGGTTATTTTACATCACTTACATCTGAAAGGACTAACGGCAGGCACGCAAACACCCGCAGCCTGAGCGAGTCCCTGACCTTGACGTGAGGTTTACAGGTAGGCTCATGAAATTGAACGAGCAGGAGGTCCTTGTGTCTTCGAATGGCAGGAGACCACATAAAGTCTCTCACTTTTTTTTTCTTTTAGGGAGAGGGTCTTTATTTTTCTTTCATATTAAAAATATTTTATTGGAGTATAATTAATTTGTAATTTGTGTATAGTAAAATCTTTTTTAGTTTTTCTGCCATAGGGCGAATGCACTCACAGGGAGACAGAGAGGGAGAGTGAGAGGGAAGGTGAGGAATCACCCCCAGGGGGATGGCCATGCCACAGTCCCTCCTCCTCCATTTTCTCGGGAGTCTGGGTACGCACACATACATGCCTGGTGTGATTTTCAATCCACCAGGTCCAGGACTCAAACCACAGTTAGCTTCATGGGAGACCAGCACCTTAACCACCACACTTCCTGCTGGTCCCAAAATACTCAAATCTTAAATGTATAACATGATGGTTTTTATTTTCTTATATCTATTTTTTTTTTTTTACATTTTAAACATTTATATTTAATCACTGTATATCTTTACAGTGTACAAAATGGTTTTTCTTAGCATGAATACAGTGCAGATTAGCCAAGGAAGTGATATGACTATGGGGGGCAGAAGGTGGCTGGTCGTTGGGGTGTTGGACCCCAACTACTGCAGTTCGAGTCCCAGACTGGTGACTTGCTCTCTCACTTTCCTTCTCTCTCTCTCTCTCGTGCGCGCGCTCTCTGGTGAGCACATGTACACTATAGCAACATTTTAAAATAATAATAATAAATTTAAAATTAAATAATTCTTAAAAGTATGACCATAGACATTATGGACAGATGACTTTTCATTTTTGAGTCTGTTAAATGTTTTGTTTTTCTCTGATCTGCATCAGCATATTTAAGAAAAAAAACATCATTATGACAATGAAACATAAACAGATGGTATTCTGCTCCATAGTTCCAGATAATAACACACAGAGCGTTAAGAATATTGGGTTATTGGGGCGTCGGGATGTGTTTTTCTATGCATGTGTGCATGTGTGCCCAAAATCTTAAAAGGAGAAGTGGAGGAAAAGGGATTGTGGCATGGCCGTCTCCCACGGGGGCGGGGGGGGGGGGGGGTGCTTTCACACTTTCTGTCTCTCCCTGGCAAGTGCACATGCCTGCTAGAAAATTTTTTTTAAATAAACAACAAAAAACCCTTACACTGAGTAATTTATAAACTATGGACATTTATCACTCACAGTTCTGGAGGCAAGGAAGTCCGAGAACAGGTGCCGACAGATTGAGTGGTGAGAGCCTGCTCTTCCTTCTGTGTGTCCCCGCACGCATGGCTGAAGGGACAGCGAGTTCCTTTTCATTGGGCACTGATCCCGCCCATGGCGAAGGAGTCTCACGACTAAATCATCTCCCAAAGGCCCCCCTCAGTACTACACTGGAGATGAGGTTTCCACAGGTGGATTTGGGAGGGGGTAAACATTCAGACTCTCGCGTGGGCCGTATTAGGTGACTCAGCGGTCTGGTACTTTCGCTGCTCTGAGGCAGCACGGTTTCTGTCACCCCCTGCAGGTGTATGTCCAGCTGTGAAGGATCAGATGGCCCTGGTGCAGTGGAGTGGGCTGAGACTGACTGGGACTTTCATGCTGTCTTCTTTCAGGGGAGCAACCTGGGCACCCGCTGGCCCGAGGCAGCCCAGACCATGTGCGGACTTTGAATGAGGCCTAGTGCGGGTAGGGGCCGACACGCAGCACCTCGCCGACCGGGCTTCGACATGCTGAGTCTGAAGGTCCCCAGGCTGTTGAGCATAGACCAGATGCCCCAGGTACGTGCTTGGTTCTTTCCAGGGGCGGATGCCAGGGTGAGGCTGCTGCGAGGAGGGCCACGGTACTCTGCCCAAGCTCATCGTCTTCAAGGACGCCCCTCCTAGACACCCGTGGGAAATTAGAGCTCCTGCTTCCCCCACCGCACCTGGGAAGGGAAGTGTTCTCCCAGCGGCTAACGTGGTGTCCCTTCCCTGCGACATCTGTGTTTTATCCACCAGTCAAGTCACTATTGAGGTGAGGCAGCAGCAGCTGGCTGGGCAGGGCAGATTTGTCAGGACCCACCCATGGGTGCACGAGAGCAGGCCGGGGTGAGGTTTGCGGTTCGTGGAAGCACTGTGTTACCCTTCGATTCATTTGTTCGTGACGTTTTTATTGACTGCCTACTATGTGCAAGCTTCAGGAATAATTACATGACAGTCCTGTCCTTCAGGGGCTCAGAGGTTGGGCAGGAGGATTGTTAAAGGTGCACGAGTGGTTCTGTTGTAAGGTGGTTAGGGTGTGTCCTGAGAGAGGGGCAGATCATTTCAGAGGAGGGACTGGTCCCTTCTGGATGGGGGAGGAAGACATTAGGGAGGACTTCTGGAGGGGGGATGACTTTTTTTTTTTTTTTTTTTGAGAGGATTTTGCTATAGGGCATGGTGCTCGACAGAAAGACAGAGAGAGACAGAGAGAGATAGAAAGCGAGAAATCACCCCCAGGGGGGATGGCCACACTGCAATCTCTTCTCCTCCATTCTCCTCGGGATCTTGGGCACACATGCGCCTGGTGTGAGTTTAAGCCGCTGGGTTCAGGTCTCGAACCGTGGTTGACTACATGGGAGTCAGTGACATAGCCATTACGCTAACTGCTGGTCCCAAGGGGGGATGGCCTTTAAGGTGAGTTTTGAGAGGTAGGAAGGATTTGGGAGGGGGAGAGAGCGTTCCAGGCGGAAGGACAGCATGGGCGAGGCCTGGAGGTGAAAACGATGTGGCAGATGTGGGGGCCCAGGGCTGGGGTTGTGGGTGTATGCTTCTGTGTCTCCGTGGGGTTTTCCTCAGGATGGGGTCAGAGAACCGCCCTGGGAAGGAAGTGAAGGGGGGAGAGTGCTTACCATGTGACCACCGCCCGGGGGTGCTTTTGTACCCTCTCTCTGGCAAGTGTACATGCCCTATAGCAAAAATTGAAGAAATGAAAGGAAGTGGAATACATGTCTAGAAGTAGATTCCTGATTTAGAGACAGAACAGACAGGTCTGGACAGTCAGTTCTTGTGCGACATTGCATGACACTCCGCCAGGAAACAATGGCATTTTGTATCTGTGGGGAGTCTTCTAGTAGCTGCAGCCTTGGCCCCCCAGCCACAGGGAGAACACCCGGTTGTCCCAGATGCCTTAGTTAGGAGCACAGGCAGGAGGGCCCCCGAGGTGGTGCGCTACCACGGAGGAAAAGCGACACAACTCCAGGCTCACAGGGCAGCTCTGCCATCACCTCACTGAGCCCCAGTTTCCCTGTCTGCAACACAGGGGCGACCTCCACCAAGTTAGTGTCACATGGCTATTGTGAAGAGCCAAGGAAAATGAACTGCAATGGCGGGTTGCTATGGAAAGGAGGACGCGCAGTCAGGTGGAAACAGGCCGCGGGGCGAGGTGGGCCGGCTCGGGCGTCGGTAGCCAGGAGCCGTCTCCAAAGCTGACAGGTTTCCCCAGCCCAGAATTTTCCGAGGGGGTGCTTGGATCCCCAACAGGAGAATCACCTGGGTGCACACTGAAGTTTGATAGGAGCTGTGTTGCAGGCCTCTTTGAATTGCTCCTGATTTTAATCCAAAGGGATGCTTCCGACATTTCACGTTAGTGCGGTGTCTGCTCTGTGTGTGTGTGTAAATAATCACCTTAAGGCTATTTATTTATAGTCCTAGTTTGCTTAAGTTTTTTCCTTTTCTAAGAATTATTTTATTTAACTTGATTTATTTTATTTATGTATTTATTGATTTTAATTTGACCAGAGAGGGACAGAGAGAGAGAGAAAGTGAGAAAGGAAGCCGCCCCAGGTTCCAGACTTGAACTGCGGTCGGCCACGTGGGAGTCCAGCGCCCTTCGCCACCACGCCACCTGCCGCCCCCCCCCCCCTTTTTTTTTAGAGTGATTCTTTCTATGGGGCATGTGCACTCACTGGATAGACAGAGTCAGAAAGCAGGAAATCACCCCCCAGGGCTGATTGCCACACCACAATCCCTTCTCCTCCATTCTCCTCTCGGGGCATTGTGCCCAGCATGAGTTTCAAGCCTCCGGGTCTGGGACTCCCACTGCAGTCGGCCATGTGGGAGTTCAGCAACATAACCATTACGCTATCTGGTGGTCCCAGGTTTGTTCCTTTTATTATCAATTTTACAGGACCTCTTCTTCCTATCAATATATGTTTTGAAATGATCACGTATGATTCTTTTAAGTTGTTGACGTGACAAATTACATCGACTGATCTGCTGATGTTAAAGCAACCTTTGGCTCCTGGTTTAACTGCAGCTTGGTACCATCTTCCCAGTCGTTGCCAGGATCAGTTAGCGAATCTTTAGTTTAGGATCTTTAAGTGTACTGAATGAGTTGGCCTTGTGATTTTTCCTTTTTAGAGCTGGCCTAAATTTGTCCTTGCCTGTCCTTGTCTGGACTTGGGATTCAGGCTCTGCCAACCACAAGTGAGTCAGGATCGGTACCTATTTACACTGTCTACGTGGGAACGACACGTTCCTGTGTGGCTGGTAAACTGTAGCTGTACGATTGTCTGGGTAGGGCCACCAAATCGCCCTCCACGGGAACCCCATCTACTTGTTAGTCCACACGAGCAGCGATCTTCGCAGTTGTGCAGGGAACAACTTGGGCAGGACCCAAGCTGATTTTTTTCGGTCAATTTTTTTTTTTTTTTTTTTTTTTTTTAGATTTTTGCCATAAGGTAAGTGTGCGCACCAGAGAGAGATAGAGTGACACAAAGAGAGAGAAAGTGAGAAATCACTCCTCCCCAGGGGGGGATGGCCACACCACAATCCCTTCTCCGTTCTCCTCTCGGGATCTTGGGCATGCACATACGTGCACCTGGCATGTTTTTCAAGCTGCTGGGTCTGAGACTCGAACCCAGAGTCAGCCACGTGGAATCCAGCGCCGTACCCGCCATGCCACCCGCTGGCCCCCAAATACCTTTTCTAATAACAACTTCGTTGACATATAATGCACATATCATACAATTCGTCCTTTCAAAGTGTCCCACCCAGTGGGTTCGTGCGTGCCGGCACACCCGAAGTATGTGGCACAACCTGTGTTTCAGCCCTGAAAGAAATGCTGTCCCTTCGGCAGCTCCTCCTCACACGCCGTCTCCCGCCGCTGGCAACCACGAACCTGCTGCCTCTGCGGCTGGCTTATTCTGGGCATTTCACATCGACGGAAGCGTGCACGACATAGCCTGTTCTGCCTCTTCCACTCAGGATCATGTTCTCGAGGTTCAACCTCGCCGTGGCCTGCATCAATGCTTCGTTTGTTTTCATGCTTGAATACTATTCTATTGTATGAATGTGCCGCCGTTGTTTTCCATTCATTAGCTGATGGGCAGTGCAGCTGTTTCTACTCTGGGGTTAAAGTAATCCTTTTATGAGCATTTGCCTACCAGGTTTTGTGTGAACTTGTTTTCGCGTCTCTTGAGTATATACCTAAGAGCAGAATTGCTGGATCATATGGGGACTCCATGCTTAGCTTTTCGAGCAGTCGCAGAACTGTTTTTCCAACTGTACTATTTTCAGTCTCGCCAGCAATGAATAAGGGCTCTAATTTCTCCACGTCCTCCTCAACATTTTTATTGTCTCTTTTTAAAAAATGTATGAATGAGACTAAGAGAGGTCATTATTATGTTTTGTTTTGAACAAGGTCTTGTCAGTCATGTTGGAATCTTCCCCAGTTCTCTGGGACCACAGCTGTGCACCACTGTACCCGATCTGTTTATGCTGGGCCAGGAGCTAAATCTGAGCCTCCCACTCAACTTCAGCCCCCATGCAACGGTGTCTTCCTGCTTGTACCGCTATGGCTTGGCCTGTTAATTTCTTGTATAATAGTGATTCTATTTATAGTTGTGTGTAAAATGGCATTTCATTGTGGCTTTGACTTGCGTTCTCCTAATGACTAATGATGCTAGGCGTCTCTTCATGTGCTTGCTGGCCATTGTATTTCTTCTTCTCTTCTCTCTCTTCTCTTCTCTTCTCTTCTCTTCTCTTCTCTTCTCTTCTCTTCTTTCTCTTCTCTCTCTTCTCTTCTCTTCTCTTCTCTTCTCTTCTCTTCTTTCTCTTCTCTTCTTTCTCTTCTCTCTCTTCTCTTCTCTTCTCTTCTCTTCTCTTCTCTTCTTTCTCTTCTCTTCTCTTCTCTTCTCTTCTCTTCTCTTCTCTTCTCTTCTCTTCTCTTCTCTTCTCTTCTTTCTCTTCTCTTCTCTTCTCTTCTTTCTCTTCTCTTCTCTTCTCTTCTTTCTCTTCTCTTCTCTTCTCTTCTTTCTCTTCTCTCTCTTCTCTTCTCTTCTCTTCTCTTCTCTTCTCTTCTTTCTCTTCTCTTCTCTTCTTTCTCTTCTCTTCTCTTCTCTTCTTTCTCTTCTCTTCTCTTCTCTTCTCTTCTCTTCTTTCTCTTCTCTTCTCTTCTCTTCTCTTCTTTCTCTTCTCTTCTTCTCTTCTCTTCTCTCTCTTCTCTTCTCTTCTCTTCTCTTCTTTCTCTTCTCTCTTCTCTTCTCTTCTCTTCTCTTCTCTTCTCTTCTTTCTCTTCTCTTCTCTTCTTTCTCTTCTCTTCTCTTCTCTTCTCTTCTCTTCTCTTCTCTTCTCTTCTCTTCTCTTCTCTTCTCTTCTCTTCTTTCTCTTCTCTTCTCTTCTCTTCTCTTCTCTTCTCTTCTCTTCTCTTCTCTTCTCTTCTTTCTCTTCTCTTCTTTCTTTCTCTCTTTCTCTTCTCTTCTCTTCTCTTCTCTTCTCTTCTCTTCTCTTCTCTTCTCTTCTCTTCTCTTCTTTCTCTTCTCTTCTCTTCTCTTCTCTTCTCTTCTCTTCTTTCTCTTCTCTCCTCTCCTCTCCTCTCCCCTCCCCTCCCCTCCCCTCCCCTCCCCTCCCAAGCCTATGTTTTTTAAGGTACATCCAAGTTTGTAATTGTATCTTCCCAGCAAGTGAAGTTCTTATTATTTTGCAGTGATTCTCTTCATGTAACGCTTTTTGTCTTAGAATCTACCTGATCTTAATAAGGTGACTCCGGGGGAACCACCAGTTAGCGTAATGGCTATGTTGCTGGACTCCCACGTAGTCGACCGCGGTTCGCGTCCCGGACCCGGTGGCTTAAAACTCACGCCAGGTGCGTGTGCGTGCGTGCCCAAGATCCAGAGAAGAGAATGGAGGAGAAGGGATTGCGGTGTGACCATCCCCCCCTGGGGGGTGATTTCTCGCTTTCTGTCTCTAATGTCTCTCTGTCTGTCTGGTGATCTCACGCGCCCTATAACGAAAATCTCTCCAAAAAAAAAAAAAAAAGGTGACTCCGGCTTTGATTTCTGTTTGTTTCTTTGTTTTTGCCACAGGGTGCATGTGCTTGCCAGAGAGAGACAGTGAAAGGGAAAGTCATCCCAGGGGTGGCCATGCCACAGTCCCTTCTCCTCCATTCTCCTCTAAGGATTTTGGGCATAACCACCATGCCATCTGCTGGCCCCGCCTGGGATGATTTTCAAGCCACCAGGTCCAGGACTCGAACTGCAGGCAGCTCTGCGGGAATGCAGTGCCCTAGCCATCACACCTGTGGCCTCGCTTTACTGTTTTTATCATTTGGTTTGTCTCTTTCTTTCCTTTGACTTTTTCTCCTTCCCTGCACTTACATTTTAAGTGTCCTGGGTGTAAACAGCATGTTTAGATTTTTATCTAGTTTGACAATATTTGTCTTTGAACTGGACGGTTTGGTCTATTTATATTTATACAATTATTGACGTACTTGTGCTTATTTCAGTCATCTGACATGCCTTCTCACTTGTCCTGTTTTCTCTGTCTCTTTGATCCTTACTTTCTTTGAATTGTTTTATACTCCTTTTTCTTTTTTCCTTTTCACATTTTATTTTCCCTCTCCACTCATTTTATAATCACTGTGATAAAAGATATGCTCTATGGGGACCAGCAGTTAGCATAATAGCTATGTCGCTGGACTCCCATGTAGTCGACCGCGGTTCGTATCCCGGACCCGGTGGCTTAAACTCACACCGGGCGCGTGTGTGTGCATGCCCAAGATCCCGAGAGGAGAATGGAGGAGAAGGGATTGCGGCGTGACCATCCCCCCTGGGGAGTGATTTCTTGCTTTCTATCTCTATGTCTCTCTGTCTGTCTGGCGAGCGCACACGCCCTATAGTGAAAACCTCTGCAAAAAGAAAAAAATGCTCTATGCATGTTTGTTTAGTGGTTAGTCCAGCTATTTTAGCATGAAAAGCTCTCCTAGGCAGAAAGGGTCAGACCCAGGTTCAAAGTCCCCCCAGAGCCCAGTAGTGGCACGAGGCGAAGGGTTACTTTACATCACGCTGCACAGCTCAGGGTCGCAGGGGTCTGAGAACAGGGGGACACACCGTCTCCTGACTGTGCCACCTGGAACCTGTGGCCTCCCAGGTAGCCAGAGGGGATGAGCGCGACTGTGGGTTAGTGTACCCGGAAGCGGACACCAAGGCAAAGATTGCATGCAGGAAATTTACCAGGGACTGTCCTCAGGGTGCAAGGGACACAGAACTGGGTGAAGGAGAAGTCGCGGCTGAGGTCGCCATGATCACACAGGGAGCTCTAGAGTGAGGCTGACCATTCGGGGAGCCCCACCTGAGAAGGGGGCCAGGATTTGGGGCCCTGTCGGTGGATGCGGGCCGCCCCCGAGGAAGCGGTGCAGTGTGAGCAAGGCTGTGCCCTTGGCCAAAAGCAACTCGGAGAGGGAGGCAGAGCTCATCCTGAAGGAGGGGCAGCTCCCTTGGACGGGGGTCGTGGTGTGGACTCTGAGAAGCCACGCTGCCCTCCCCCGTCCTGCCTGCTAGCTGGACGTGTCACAGGCCCAGCCTCACTGCCAGGAAGTCACACGTGAAGGAGAGCCTGTGGGCTTCTGGAGGAGGGCTGCCATCGCCACCATGCTGACACACTTCCCGGATCTGGGGGCGCTTTGCTTTGCTTTGCTTTGCTTTGCTTTGCTTTGCTTTTTTGCTTTGCTTTGCTTTTCTTTTCTTTTCTTTCTTTTCTTTTCTTTTTTCTCTTCTCTCCTTCCTCTCCTCTCCTCTCCTCTCCTCTCCTCTCCTCTCCTCTCCTCTTCTTTTCTTTCTTTTCTTTCTTCCCTTTTCTATCTTTCCCTTCCCTTTCCTTTTCTTCCTCTTCTCTTTTCTTTTTTCTTTTTTTTTGAATGGGCAAAGGGTCCATGAGCTCACCAGAGAGACAGAGACAGAGGGAGAGGCGAAAGCATCCCCACAGGACAACGCCACAATGCCTTCTCCAGCCTGCTGGGATCGGGGGCACGCACGTGCACTCGTCCGGCACCTTCTTCAGGCCCAGGGCCATGATTTGGATCATACTGTTTCCCATCTGGGGTCCAGCTCTCATCACCTGACCATAAAACCTTTCCTAATATCTTTTTAATAATGTTTCTTAATTGTTAAACTGTGTAGTAGGTTCTTTTCAAATGCGTTCATATGTTTAAGTTTTGTGGGTTTTTTTTTTTTAAGGTTTTTGCAATGGGGTACATGGGTACATGCACTCACTGGAGAGAAACAAAGAGTCAGAGAGGGAAAGTGAGATATCACCCCTCAGAGAGGATGACCCTGCCTCCATCCCTTCTCCTCCATTCTTCTCTCAGGATTTTGGACACGCATGTACATGTACCTGGTGTGATTTTCAAGCTTCTGGGTCCAGGACTCGAATCATGGTCAGCCATGTGGGAATCCAGTGTCTTAACCACCACACCACCTGCTGGCCCCTTGAAGCTATTTTTTAAACATCTACTTTATTGTATTTTCAGTATCTGTTCTTTGAGCCCTGTCTCAGCCAGCTGGTGAGCTGCTGCTCCTAGTGAGGCAGTCTTGTTTCTGTGTATGGGTGACCCTTCCAAGAGCGTTTGTATGGGCTGTTGTCACTCCCCTGAGAGAACTAGAAAACTTTGATCTCATTCCGTTTGTAACTACTTTGACTTTTCTACTTGCAATTTCTTGGACCACACAGAACATACAGGTTTTTGTTTTTAATATGATCTGTTACTTAGTTAGGTTTTTGGCAAGAAATTTAGAACACCAATTTGTGAGGATAAACTCCATTTGTGAGGGCAAACGTGGATCGCAGGTAGCCCTGGAGCTGAGGAACTGCTTTGATTTTTGGTAAATTTGCAAGTCCACAGCTTTCTGATCCACCTCGTGCTGCTCTGAAATCTCGTTTCTCCTTCTCTGTGTCAAATATCTCACCTTCCTGGTGTTTGGGCTTCTGCAGTTTCTTTTTCTTGAAGCAAGCATCGGCAAGGTGTTCTGGGATTTTTACTTTGCTGTTATCAATTTTTGGAGGTAGTGATGACCAATTTCTGGTGTGTTCTACGCAGTGGAACTCGACTGAGGACCAGCGGTCCAGTCACAGGTAGCAGCCACTGCTCAGCTGCTCCAGGAAAACCCCTCTCCTGCCTCTGTGGTGTCCAGGGAGGGTGATCAGAATGGTCCCGGGAGTGATGCTGGCTCGCAGCTCTCTCACACGCTGACTGATGGTTTTTGCCGTGGCTCAACAGCTTTCGAAGCACATCTTTAGTACATAATACCTAGAATTTTGCAAAGTTTGACTACCCAGGCACCACCACTCTCGTCCCCACCACCTGGTCCTGTGACAGAGGCAAGAAAGAACCTTTATTCTTTTCGATCCTGGATTTAGTAGCTGAGTGTTCCCTCTCGTACTCGGCCTTCCTGGAGTACGGCAGACGGGAGCATGTGCCGAGGCCCGGGTGTCGGGTGTCGGCTGCGGTGGGGCTTCCCCTTCTTGGACGTCTTAGCCTTGGGGTCGCCCTCTCTAACCTTGGGGTCGCCCTCTCTAACCTTGGGGTTGTCCTCTCTAACCTTGGGGTCGCCCTCTCTAACCTTGGGGTCGCCCTCTCTAACCTTAGGGTCGCCCTCTTTAGCCTTGGGATCTCCCTCTTTAACCTTGGGGTTGCCCTCTCTAACCTTGGGGTCGCCCTCTTTAGCCTTGGGGTCGCCCTCTCTAACCTTGGGGTCGCCCTCTCTAACCTTGGGGTTGTCCTCTCTAACCTTGGGGTCGCCCTCTCTAACCTTGGGGTCACCCTCTTTAGCCTTGGGGTCGTCCTCTCTAACCTTGGGGTTGCCCTCTCTAACCTTGGGGTCGTCCTCTCTAACCTTGGGGTCGTCCTCTCTAACCTTGGGGTCGTCCTCTTTAACCTTGGGGTCGCCCTCTTTAACCTTGGGGTCTCCCTCTTTAGCCTTGGCACTTCTCGGCTTCAGGTCTCTCCTTAGTCTCCTGCTTTGCAGCTTCCCCCGCCCCCCCGCCGTCTCCTAGACGTGTGCGTGTGTGTGTGTGTGCGTGTGTGTGTGTCTCAGAAGAAATAAATATTTTTTTAATTTGTAAATGATTATATGTATCTTCTGAAGTCTATTTTCCCCACCTTCATTTTGGCAAATCAATCATAGCGATTTCAACAGTATCATGCAATGTGTGTTAGCCAGACAGTGATGCCAAACTAGACCACGATTTTAAGTTTATGTATTTATTTCTTCCATGAGTGACAGAGAGAGAGCACGCACTCCTCCAGCAGGCCCTGGCCTTGCACCCACTCCTAGTCTACGTGTCCCGTGGTCCAGACTCCCCGAGACCAGGAGTGAGTCCCGCGTGTGCCTAGTGCACTCAGGGAGGTCTAGGAACACACCTGGAACCTTCCCCCAAGGGTCAGCCTCACCAGGGGTTGGGTTTTACCGCTACACCCAATGTGATGTCCTCTGCTCCTTTAGTGGAGAACATAAGCATTCTCTCCTGCCGGGACTGAACACGGACCTGCGGGAGGAAGCGGTTCATTGTCCAGCCCGTGCCAGCCCCGTGCCGGGCCCTCTGCAGGCACTCGCTCAGTGACGGCCCTGGCTGCTCAGCAGTCACGGCTTCCCCACTTCTGTCCCTGTCTTTCCCTGCCTAGAGCGCTTCGCCAGACTCCCACAGACCTGGATGTGTGTTCACTGCACCGCTCACACCGAGAGGTGAACTGCATTCTGGGCGGGGGGGCTAGCATAGGACAGAGACGGAGCCGCTGGCCTGCCCTGGGGGCAGCGGGAAGTGGACCCTCGCTCTGCCTCTGGACTGCAGTGAGATCCTGGGGCTCGGTCGACAGCCCCGAGGGGGGGAGGGCGCTGGCCTGCAGCCTCGGAGCAGAACTTGCCTGCTTGGCCGCCCAGTGAAACGCTGCAGGCTGGGTGCTCAACTCGCAGAAACGGCCCACTGCTCTGGCTCCAGGGGTCTGATGGGCATTGGCGGGTGGGCCTCCTCTGCAGCGTCCGGCCTCCTGTGGCATCTTCACTAGCCAGGCCTCTGTGATGTCTCCCCGGAGTCCAGATGAGGGACACTAGCCATCAGATCGGGAACCACCTCACTGGAACCCAGTCTCTGTCCCCAGATACGGTCACACTACGAGGCTCTGGGGTTCTGATGGCAATGTGTGCTTTGGGGACACGGTGGATTCACGGTAGCACTTTAAAGAGGAAGCAGATGAGGCTTGGAGAAACCATACCCCAAACCACGCCGCGGGCCGAGCGGTGAGGGTCCATCCCTCAACAGTCCTTCTCCCAGCGCAGCCCGGGTCACAGCGCCCAGGGGCCAGGGAGCCGCCACGCGGGCTTGTGTTCAGGCCTGGGCTTCGCCTCCACTACGTCCCGGAGCCTGGGTGAGGGCCTCGCCTCCTTTCATGGCAAACGGAGGCGAGAAGGGACTCCTCGGCAGAGCGGTGGGGGCTCAGTGAGAGGCGGGACACAGAGCACACGCTAGCAGCATCCTTCCTGCTGCATCGCTCTTAGGTGTGGCCGCCGCTGTGCGGCACTCACATGGCTGGCCACAGGTTCAAATCCCAAAGCTGGCCCGAAAACGTGTGGGGTGCTCGCACAGGCACTCAGACCCCGAAGAGCCGGAGGGCTGCTGAAAGGTTTCCGAGTGACGGTGCCAGGCCTGGCGAGGGCGTCTCTGGCTCAGGCGTGTGCTCAGGCCCACCATCATTTAAAAATACACAGAAACCTGTTCTTACTTACGCCAGCCAAAATGTCCTGATTATTTCCTCCAGGTGAGTGGCTAGAAAACCAAAAGTTTAAAACTCACGATGGAAGGGCCAACAGGAGACATAGAGGGTAAGGCACTGGCTCCCACATGGCCATCTTCACAGTTCAAGCCCCCGACCTGGTGGCTTAAGAAACACACAGGGTGGTTGTGCATGCGAGCCCAAAATCCTGAGAGGAGAGTGGAGGAGGAGGGGTTTGGGCATGGCCATCCCCCTGGGGAGTGATTTCTCACTTCCCCTCTCTGTCTCTCTTTCTCTGACAAGTGTGCAAGCCCTACGGCAAAAATATGGAAAACACAAATGAAACTGTCACAGTGGCATTTCGAGCATCAGGCAGCCGCACACAGGGTCTGGGCCACCCACGCCACGGGGGCTTCCCAACACGGAGTCTGCGGCAGGCGCTCACAGGGAAACTCGCGGCAGTGCGGACCGAGTGCCGAGGGCTCCCTGTTCTCAGTGACAGGCTGCACACCACTGGCTTTCCTTTCATTCTAGATCGCCCAGCCTGCAGCAGGGATGCAAGGCAGCGTCCTGAGAATCAATCCTGCTGTGTAAATAAGCGGGTGCTGTTTACACGGGGCTGCTTGGAATTGAGGCCCAGCCACAGAGTGCGGGCCAATGAGTGTAATTTGCGTTTGGGGCCAAACTGGGCTTGGAATACGGAATCATTTCCAAACGTTGGCTCGCTGCTGAGACGTGTGGCCCGTGTCCCGAGGAGAGCTGTTCCATGCAGGGCCCTCTGCTCAGGCTGGAGTGGGAAGATGGAGGGGGCTCGCCCTTTCCTGTGCCCAGAGGAGCCCACAGCAGGGGCACACCCAGAACCAGCCGCATGGCCAGAGGGCAGAGGCTCAGGGCCAGAGGGCCGCGGCAGGCCAGCCGTCCTCGTCCGAGTCCTGGGACGGAGGGACTCCCTTGCTTTAGAGCATCCTTCACCACCCCCACCCCCACCACCCCCCGTCGTCCCCACAGGGGCTGATAGACATCCAGCCTCTACCGCATCGCCAGAGCTGGGCTTCCCACCCAGGGCTGGGCCAGGATAGCAGGTTGGTGGAGGCAGCTGCTTCTCCTTTTTAATAATTACTTATTTTATTTGTTTTTTAATTTGCTATGGGGTACATGTACTCCCCGGAGAGACAGAGAGAGGGAAGGTGAGAGAGCAGACCTCCAGGTCCAGGACTTGCGCTGCAGTGGGCCATGCCGGAGTCCAGTGCCCAACCACCATGCCGCTGGCTGGCCCTGAAGCAGCTTCTTTTAATCTGGGCACAGCCCTGGCTTTGGTGATAAATATCCTCCCAGGTCTAGGGCAAGATCCCTAAGATCCCTCTGTTCCCCTCTGGCTTTTAACTATGTCAGTTACACACCATCCTACCCCACAACACACACACGCACACGCACACGCGTGCACACACAAGCCCTTTGCCTGCCAGAATGCCAGGATCCTAAGAGACCGCCCTGGGCAAGAGGAGGGTGTCCTCCTCCTGGGCCCCGTCCGTGCTTCCCCGCCGTGTCATCACTGTGCCTGTGCCTGGCAGTCCTGCCCGCCTCCTCGTGGGCCCTGCCCATCCCCGTGTGGCCAGTGCTGTGGGGTGTCTCCTCGCACTGGCCCCCGTCATAAGTCTGCAGTTTCACAGGCCCTGAAGGACCAATCTGTAGGAAGGAGCCATGACTCATGACAATCGTCCCTTTGTGGGGCCTGCATTTTAACAAGTGGCCAGTGCTGTAATTGCCTCCCAAGTGTTTAAAAGGAGGGAAGCAGGCGACGTGGCAGTAGGCCGACAGAGCCAGCCGAGGCCCCTGGAAGGCATGTTTTGCTGGAGGCCGTCTGAGTGCCCTCAGGCCGCAGCCCCCCTCCCCGTGGATCTGAGGCTGAGGGCATGGGCCCCTGGCCTCCGTGTCATCCACTCGGTGGGTGGGAACCTGCAGTGGAGCCTCCTGCTGCCCGGTGCCTGAATCTGCACTGTAAACCCGACATCCGCAGAACGGAACGCGGAACCGGAAGCCGGAACCAATGGCTCCAATTGCCAAACCTCATTCAAATAGTGTTTCTTCACCAGACCGTGACTCAGCTCATTCTCCGCTCTCGGCTGACTGCCTTAATCCGGAATTGAACTAAGGGTCTCTCCAATTGGGAGCCCGTGTGGAAGGGAAGCTACGCCCGGGCCGTCCGGCTAGCTCACCTTCGCATGTGACGGGAGGACACCAAGGCCCGGGAGCTGTGCCCAGCTCCAGGTCACGTGGCACCCCGGAGGCCCAGGGTCGACTCACTGCTTTGCTAGCCCTTCACTGGCTCCACGCTCCACGTGACCTCTTGACTCAGCACCTCGAGAGACGGCACAGGCAGGCCAGCAGGTGGTGAGGGTTAAGGTGCTGGACCCCTCAGGGCCGACTGCGAGGTTCCTCACAGACCCCCACACGTGCACTGGCACATGCGCACGCTCCAAATCCTGAGAGGAGAATAGAGAAGGGACTGTGGCGTGGCCATGCCTCCTTGGGTGTGATTTCTCACTTCTCTCTCTGTCTCTGGACCTCTCCCACGTGGGCCCAGCTGTGCCACCACTACATCACCACCTGACCCCCGACACTGAGTATTTTTGAGTGGAGAACCTCTCTCAAAGACATCAGTCATCCGAATGAGGGGTGGGTAGCTAGGGCGGAATTCTCCCAGCCTTCCCTCCTCCCACAGCTCTTGAACATTGAAGAGGAAGCTTTAAAATGTGCTGTGACCAGGGCCAACCGGTGGCATGGTGACTAAGGTGGCTGGATCCTACGTGACCAACTGCGTGGTTTGCGTCCAGAGCCCAGCGGCTTGAAAATCACACTGGGCGTGTGCGTGCATACCCAAAATCTCAAGAGGAGAACGGAGGAGAAGAGATTGCAGCATGGCCATCCCCCCTGCAGGAGTGATTTTCCGCTTTCTTTATGTTTCTCTGTTTCTCCATGATGGTAAAAATCTAAAAAAAATAGTATTGTGATGTGATTTATGGTGTGGTTACTAACATTATTGTTACGATTTGCCTCAATTACCCTGTTCATTTGTAATTTACTTTTCAAAGGTCATAATAACTTTCTTCTGAATCAGTGGATTCTAACTGGAGGGAATTTTGTCCCCAGGGGACATTTGGCAATGCTTGGAGACACATTTGGTTGTCACATGGTTGTTACAGCTTACAGCACAGGTGTAGACACAGTGCGAACAACCCGCTTCTAGAAGGTAGAGACTGTAGTCCTGCTGAACGATACCCAGGCCAGCCATGTCAAAGAATTAACTATCCCAAAATGTGAGCTGTTAAGATGGAGAAATTCTAGTCTAACTCAACATGAATGGGGGGAAGTGTCCTACAGCCCCATTCCCTCCACCAAGCCATCTCTCACTCTGCTGCGTCCTTCCCAGCCTCGGCCCCACCACGTGCACTCAAGCCTGCAGCTGTTACAGTCCAGGCGGCCACAACGCACGCTCCACTTCCATTCACTGTGTGCTGCGTGCTGGGCCGTTGTCCCTCTGACCGCGCTGTCTTCAGTTTCTGTCTTTCCTGCGTGTGATTTAATGCTCCAAGCAGGTTGAGACCCCATACTTCAGCTGACCAGGCCAGGCTTCTCACTGGGGATGTTTCTGGGGCACTTGCTGGGTGGCCTGTGTGGGGTGGGGGCAGCGAGACCTGCATGGCCAGCCTCCTCCCCTCCCCACAGCCCAGCTTCAGCATCACCGTCCTCATCATCAAAAGGCCTTTGTGAAGTGCCGAGGTGAAGCTCTCCCGGCCCTGGGGTCCTCTGCAGAGCTTCCCGCCGGCCCCTGACATCTGGGGCCCACTGGCTCAGACAGACAGCATCTATGCCAGCCAGCCGCAAAGGCCTCTAAACACCGGGCCGGACGCCCAAGCAAAGGGCACTAGACAGACTCTTCGGCACCATTCATGCCCATAGTAAGGCGCCTGGATGCAGGGCCCGGCCGGGTTCCTGAAGGGAGCCTGGTCCTTGGGCTCTCTGCCCCAGCTGGCTGCAGGCTTCCGAGAGGGATCCACGTGGGGCCGCAGGAGGGAGGGAGGGGGCCGCAGCCTGACGCCGAGGCCTTGGGCCACGCATGCAGGCTGACAGCGCCCAGGCGGGAGGAAAACTCCAGGCCCACCAGAGGTGTTCCTCCTGGGGCCTCCAAGCCACCTCGCCTCACTCGGTCCCTCGCTCCCTCCACAGGTGTTCCACGAGCACGGCATCCTCTTTGGCTACCGGCACCCGCAGAGCTCTGCTGCTGCTTGTGTCCTCAGCCTTTTCCAAATGACCAATGAGACCCTCAACATCTGGACTCACTTGCTGCCCTTCTGGTACGTTCCAGCCCCTGCAGCAGCCAGGCTCATGCTGGAGTCCTAGGGAGCGGGGTGGGATCTGGGGACGCCCCCTCCTCGGGTGCATGTGTGCCAGGTGAGTGTGTGGTGTGTGTGCGTGTGGGGAAGCTGGGTCTGCCCCAAGACTGAGCGTCGAGGCATGGCTGAGGAAGGAGCCGAGAGCTCCCGACCCATCCCCAGTCCCTCCCCGCCTCCTGCTGCAGAGCCCAAGTCGACAGCGTTTGGCTTCGTCTCCCTCAGTCTTGGAGGCTTGCCAGGTCTTCCAGAAACCCTGGTTGAAATGTCAGTAGCTTGGGCTCAGCAGGTGGCATAGTGGTTAAGGCGCTGGACTCCCGCACGGTCAACTATGGTTCGAGTATCGAACCCTCAGGCCCAGTGGCTTGAAAATCCCACCAGGCACGTGTGCATGTGTGCCCAAAATCCCAGGAGGAGAATGGAGGAGAAGGGATTATGGAGTGGCCACCCCCCTGTGGGGGGTGATTTCTCACTTTCCTTCTCACTGTCTCTCTGTCTCTCTCTGGTGAGTGTAGATGCCCTAGGGCAAAAATCTTGAAGCCAGAGACAAAACAAAGTCACTAGCTTGAGGGAGTCACTTAACCTCGGAGCGGCAGGGCTCCCACTGCAGAGCGGGTGCTCGGCCTGCACCCCCCAGGGCTGGAGGATCTGGGAGCAGGCCTTAGTACGGGTGCTGGGCTCAGAGCTGCGGGCGCGAATGGGGGACGCTAGCTCGGGCGAGGCGTACCCGGCCCGCTGCGGGCAGGCTCTGGGAAGCCAGTGCACAGAAGGGAGATGGGCCCGATACCCAGCCCCAACCCCTCATGTGTTTGCTCCCCAAGTGGAGAGTGGAGCTGCGGTCGACACCCGATCACAGCATGTCGGGGCCGCGAGGACCTCGGAGGTCAGGGCCACTGACCCTCTCAGGCCACCCCTGGGAGGCAGAGATGCGGCCCAGGAAGGCGTGGTTTCCTTCTGGCAGGCAGAAGAGGCGTGGCCCGGGCTGTCTCTGGACTGTCCTCCCGTCATGCCCTGGGAGGCAGAGACAGACCGGGCCACTGCCCCAGGGAGAGGAGGCGAGCTCGGGCCGGGTGCTGGCGAGCTGTAGGCAAGCCCGGTGGCCTGGGCCTGCAGCCTGGGCAGCCGTGACAGCAGGAACTGCTCCAGGAAGCCGTTTGTTGTCGTTTGCCTTTTTTTTTTAATTGCCAGAGGACATGTGCATTCACTGGGACACAGAGACAGGGAGGGAGGGAGAAAGCACCCCCAGCGGGCCTTGGCCACACCACAGCCCTTCGCTTCTCCATCCTGTCTGCGGCACACACGTGCACACACCCACCGGCATGTTATTTAAGCCGCCAGGGCTGGAAGCCAGATCATGGTCGGCCACGTGGGAGCTGACTTCCCCAGCCACTAAGCTACGGGTTCAGCCCTGTTTTACGCTTTTACTTAATCATAAAGCCTGTATGGGGTCAGCAGGTGGCATGGTAGTTAAGGCACTAGACTCCAATGTGGCCGACCATGGTTTGAGTCCCTGACCTGGTGCCTTGCTTTCTCACCTTCCCTCTCTCTTTTTGGTCTCTCTGGTCAAATTAAAAAATAAGTAACAATAACAACATTGAATAAATAACTTTAAAAATAAAATAAAAGGCACACATGATAATACATGGTAACACTGCAGAAAGGAATAGAGTCAGTCTCTTCCCCTTGGGTCCTAGTTCTCCCTGGAGTCGCTGGTGGTACTGGGGTGGGGGGACCTGCTCCTGTGCGTTCTCCTGAAGTCCGTGGCAGGTGCGTCCCCAGCCCCGATTTCATCTCCCATCGCTCCCTCCGTACGGTTCTTCCCCTCGGGTTTGGCTAAGCTGCGTGGCGTCCTGTCGTGTGGGTAACCACAGCCGACGCAGCTGCTTGGAGCTCCGTCCTGCTGCAGGGTTTCGCAGGGACCGTCCGTCCCTGTTCGTGGGTCTCGAGCTCCGTGCGCGGCCCCTGTGGGTGACTGTGTGGCTGTTTTACAGCAGACCCAAGCTGGCTGAGCCCCTTACACACAGCTGCCGGGCTCTGAAACCACCGCCCTCGGACAGCACAGGGGGAAGGGAAGGGCTTGGGGGAGCCGGGACCGGGACCCCTGAGGAAATGGGGCTAGGGAAAAAACGCAGTCTGGGGAGGATGACGGGATCGGCTCTGAGTCAGCCATAGCTTCAGGTCTCCTGTGAGGCCGAGGAAGGGGCCAGGAGAGCAGACAGAGGGCTTAGCCACGCTCCCTCAGCCCCTGCAGGACGGCGTGGAGCCCGCGCCTACACCGTGCCAAGGAGTGACAGCGCTGGGAGGGAAGGGAGTTCTTGCAGGGGCGGGTGGGAAGGGACTGGCTCCCCAGCAGGGGGCCGAGGAGGCGGGGCTCTGCAGGGGGACCGAGCCTGGTGGTGGCAGGCAGAGTGCCCAGACCTGTGCAGTGCCTCTGTAAAGATCCAGATCTAGGTCCAGCCGAGTCAGCCGAGAGACTCGGCTCAGAGAGCTGGCTGACCCTGCTGAAGCCAGAGCTTGAAAGAGGAGGGAGGAAGGGCCCTCTGGTCCTCTGCCTCCAACGCTCCACTGGGGCCGCTTCTGTTTGAGTGGCTTCCTGCGAGAGGGACGTAGAAGAGATGGAGACAGACCACGGGGAGGCGATAGCACAGAGTGCGTGTTCTGGGGAGGAATGATCCAATGAGCTGGGGGTTTATTATCACTTGTTAAGGTTTTTGCCATAGGGCATGTGCACTTGCCAGAGAGAGAGAGAGGGAGAGGGAGAGAGAGGGAAAGTGGCAACACCAAAATCCCTTCTCCTCCGTTTCTGTGTCCGGATTTGGGGCGTGCACTCATATCACCCAGCGTGATTTTCAAGCCACCAGGTCCAGGATTTGAAATGTGGTCGACCATGTGGAAATCCAGAGCCCTAACTACCATGCCACCTGCTGGCCCCAAGCCAGGGTTATCTAATGTGAAGTTTGAGGGGGTGGGAGGGGGCTCTGAAGACCGCCTTAGAACGTTTGCTGGGCAGACCAGATGGTGTGGCTTCCAGGGAGGCAGACCCGCGCTCCGGGAAGGAGAGCTTCCTAACACACAAAGCTGCCTCAGGAGCTGGGAGCCCAGCTGTGTAAGCAAGTAAGCCCAGGTGGTCAAGGAGCCGTGAGAGGGACCCATGGCCACGGGGGCCAGGGGACGGGCTAGATAACCGAAAGCTTTCTTCTCATCCTCTGGCCCCTGCCCAGATTACTGCCCCCCACCCCTGCCCAGTGTGTGGAATCTCCCGGAGCGAGACCTCTAGGGACCGATCACCCAGGGGAATGGAGGGCAGAGGGCCGTGGGTGAGGGCAGCAGCTGGGTGAGGAGGACCAGAGAAGCCCCGGGAGCTGAGCGGGCCGTGCTGTGTTCCAGGTTCTTCACGTGGAGGTTCGTGAGCACGCTGTGTGTGACGGATGTCCGGAACGACAGCTACTCGTGGCCCATGCTCGTGTACATGTGCACCAGCTGCGTGTACCCCCTGGCGTCCAGCTGTGCACACACCTTCAGCTCCATGTCCACGAACGCCCGGCACATCTGCTACTTCCTGGACTACGGCGCCGTCAACCTCTTCAGCCTGGGTACGTGAGGCTCCGCGCTGGCCTCCCTCCCTGTCACTTGCCCCTTCCCCACATGGGCTTTGGAGAGCTGGCGGAGGAGTCGGGCATGCCGGCACCCCCGCCGGGTTCCTGGAGCTGTATCCCAGGACACTCGTCCACAGGTGTGCCGGTAGGTGTTCAGCAGCTGGCTCTCTGATCTGTAGTGCCTGCCGATTCCTGTGGTGTAAATGCTCGTGCCGTGGCCGACTCTGAGCTACGCTGTGAGACCCCGGACACAGAGGTGGCGCACTGTGACATAATCATCCCACTGCATGGGGTCCGTCCTGTTCTCTGAGCAGGACTTGTGTCAGTATGATTATCCCACTGTAAATTCCTGAACTTAACTTTTAACGATGGCTGGGTTTTAGTAACTGGCTACAAACCCCCTGAAATGTTTGACCTTCGGTTCTCACGGCTGTGATGAACCGGCCCCACAGCAGCCCTGGTTTCTGTGATACCTGGGCGAGAAAGGGAGAGGGGTCCTGAGCCCAGAGGCCTAGAGGACCTAGAATAGGTGGGGACCACCGCTGCCCCCCCAGTGGCAGCCACCTGTCCCCAGTCCTAGTGCTAGGCATCCCCTCACTCCGGGGCCTGCTCTGGTGGGGAAGTCTGCTGGCCTCCCACGCCCAGGAGGTTGTCTAGCAGGCCCCGCCTTCACCAGCTCTTTTCCCACACACATGCACTCACACGGGCACACCATGCCGGTGCATGCATACACACACACGTGCATTCACACAGCACACTTACTGCCCCGCCTCCCACCCCACACCCTGCGGGCCAGTCCCTACTGCCACCATGGCCCCTGCCCTCCCTGGACTGTCAGGACTTGTCCCGGGCTCTGCGGCTCCTCCCCTTGGCACAGGGCCCCAGCCTCCATAAACCGCTCCTTCTCTGTGGGATCGCTCCCTCCTGGGGCTCTTACCCCACGCCCTCCTCCTTTGCGGTTCCCCTTCCTCCGCTTTCCCTCCTAGCTGGCCCCTGGACCTCTTCTCCCCATGTCCACACCATCCCTGACACCCGTGGACAGGCACCCCCTACCCCAGTCTCTAGTTCACACCACGCCACCCTCGAGCCCTGACACCAGGACTGCCTGCGTCCTCACCCGCCCCCCTCTGCTGCCCTCCGCGGGGCCCACCTGGCCCGTGAGGCGGCAGGACTCCCCGCACTCTCACAGGTCAGACTCTGAGTGGCCCTCGGGCTCCCTCCCGCCTCTCCCTGCCCACCCACACCCACCCTCCTCTCAGTCGGTCACTGAGCCCTGTCGACAGTTTCTCCTACGTCTGAGGGCGCTTCAGGAAGTTTGTGGTGGCTCAGCCCCGGTGGCACAGGTGCCCGTAGGTTCAGGTCCCAGGGCTGTGCTGAAGACAGGCCGGGTGTGTGCAAGGGCACTAGGGTTCCTGAGGAGGGTGGGAAGGGGACTGCGGCGTGGCCAGCCCTGTCACAAGCGTTCTCCCTCTCATACGCACGTGCTCACCCTAAAAAAAATAATAATAAATAGAAAACTGGAATTAAAGTACAAGTTTATTTTAGGGCAAAATAAAATTGAAATCTCTACATAGGTTTTTCATAATATCCTTATCCCTGAACTTTTCGAAGACCTGGCTTACTCCTCAAATGAGCTCCACCTCTCTGTCCCTCTCTACACCCACCCCAGTTCCACCCGGCCCCCCCAGGTTGGGGGTCTCTACATCTTCTGACCATGCCACCCCCTCCCCCGACTTAAAACCTTCCAGGGACCCTCGTAACCAGGGATGGGGCCCAGACCCCTTAGCCTGGAGGCCTGTGGAGCCCCGACTGCCTCCTCTGGCCTCATCTGTGATAAGAACAAGCAATTGGGGGACCAGCAGATGGCACAGTGGTTACGTCACTGGGCTTCCATGTAGTCGACCATGGTTTGAGTCCCGGACCTGATGGCTTAAAACTGAGAGGAGAATGGAGGAGAAGGGATTGCGGCGTGGCCATCCCCCCTGGGGGGTGATTTCTCACTTTCTGTCTCTCTGTCTCTGTCTGTCTGTCTGGCGAGCGCATGCGCCCTAGAGAGCAAATAAATAAATAAAAATACATAAATAACACCCAGCTCTCGGCAGCCTTCCCCAGCCACCGACAGGGTGTGCCTCGGGTTGGCAAGGGCCCCTGCTCCCGCTCCGGGCTTTCCGCAGGAGCACCCCTGTCCCGGGCAGGGGAGCTGTCACCCTCTGGCAGCAGAGCCGAGCACACTGGGCTGTCACCGGGCGAGAGCGTGTGGTTGAAAGCGGGGACCCTGTGGCTGAGCTGCCCGAGTAAAGCTGTGCTTTGCCACTTCCTACCGGCGTGACCCTGGGCGGTACCAGGCCTCCCTGTGCCTCTTTCCTCGTCTGCAAAGTGAGGCTCAGTGCGAGCTGTGCGTGGCGGGGCGGTGGGAGGCCTACCTGAGCCAGCGTGTGAAACCTGGGTGCAGCGCGGGCCTCGGTTCTCAGGACAGCGTCTGGGAGGCAGAGGGGAGAGAGGGTCCAGCCTGGGAGGGCCATGGCAGCAGGAGAGCAGAGGCCGGGCAGGGATGGCAGAGCCAGATGCCAGGACGGGCCCCCACGGCTCGGGGCAGCCCAGGCCTGGCCTCTTTCCGAAGGCCGGCTTTTTCTCCCCAGGCTCCGCCATTGCCTACTCTGCGTACGCGTTCCCCGACGCGCTGGTGTGCACCACCTTCCACGACTGCTACGTGGCCCTGGCGGTGCTGAACACCATCCTCAGCACCGGCCTGTCCTGCTACTCCAGGTAGGGCTGCCCCGGTGCAGAGGGGAGGGCGAGGGCCTGGCCCGTGGCTGAGCTGCAGGGATAGCGGGGGGCCTGGGGGCTTGGAGGCCCAGGACCCGGTTCCAGGTGCACTTCCGGTCCCTGCGGGAGCCAGTGCCGTGGGCATACGACCCGTGCGGGGCCTCAGGCCTGCACCTCAGAGACGCGGCTTGGGTTCACAGCTCTGAACAAGGGGGTTGTGCCCTGGGGTTTGTCCTGGGCCTCACCAGGATGTAGCTGAGCCAGTGCCCACCTATAAACGGGGCCACTGCATCGACCTTCTGAGACAGAGGCGGGGTGACAGGTGCGGTACCGGCACCCAGCACCAGTCCGGCACATGTGTGCCGCAGACAGGCAGGCCCGGGCCGGGAGCGAGAGGGGCCTGCCTCCAGGTCTGCGTGACAGATGACAGACGTGTCCTCACAGCCCGGACACTACCTACACCTGCTGCTACTGCCCTTCACTCAGGAAAACTCACTGCTGGGCCAGCAGGTAGCATAGTAGTTAAGGCACTGGACTTCCCACATGGCTGACCACGGTTCAAGCCCTGGACCCGGCAGCTTGAAACTCACACCAGCACACGTGTGTGCCCAGCGTCCCGATGGGAGAATGAAGGAGAAGGGAATGCGGCATGACCGCCCCACAGGAGAGGTGACTTCTCACTTGCTCTCTGTCTCTGGTGAGCACATGTGCCCTATAGAAAAAAAATCTCTCTTAAATGAAAGTTCACTGGCGTGTGAGAGCAGGGGCCGTAGCGATGAGGGAACTGCCCTCATTTTCAGCTCGTGATAAAAGCCAGCGACCCTGAAGGTCGAAGGTCGGCTGACTAAACTTGGGAAGCCCCCCGCTGGGTGACAGCGGCGCTGTCTGTCTGAGCCGGGGCACTGGGTTCTTCTGGGCTGGGCTGGGCTGGGGCCGGAGCTCTGTCCCCAGCCAGTGCGAGGCCCCGCCTCAGGGCTACGGAAGGACCAGGAGCTGGGGCAGGCCCCTGCCCTGTCACTTCTCCCGAATGACCGACCTTGGCCCCAGTTTTCTTTGGTTGGTGCTTCGGTTTTATGGGACCCAGGGCGAGCGTGCACATCTCACAAACTCGACAGACGGGATTTTTGGAAGAACGGAGGGCTAGCTTCTCCAGCGGCACTGAGAGCAGCTGCCCCTGCCTCCCGTTGCTATTTTGGTCCCGAGAAGGGGTGAAGTCGGCTGCTTCTGTGGGAGCGGCCCTGCCCCTGTGGAGCACAGGCTCAGCGCTGGCCTGGGGGTGCGGCTCTGGGCAGGTTCCTGGGCCCAGACTGCCTTCCCTCTTCCTGGAAATCATAGCACTCCCTCAAAACTGTGAGGACACGGCTCCACCCACAGGGGCCCTGATGGGGCACTGCGACCTCGCCTGTCCCTGCAGTCGAAGCCCGTCACGAAGCCTGTGCAGTAGGGGCTGTGCGAGCCGGCAGAGGCCCAGGGAGAAGGCAGCCCCTGCCTTGGGCGTGCAGACACAGGGCAGAGCCAGGCACGACCCGAGGCAGCCTGCCCGTCTGGCTGGCTCCTACAGGGCCCTGCTGTGCTGGCATTTGGAATTTAGGGTTCGAGGGAGAGCCTTGTGGGCGAGGGGGTTGAGGAAGTGGAAGAACAGTCCCCGGAGTTAATGATCTGAGACTACCTCGTGAACTCAGAGTGCGAATTCTTGGGACACTTGCTGCTTGTTTTGCTCTGAGTCACCGTAAGTCACCGGGGTGATGGCTTTCTTCCAGCCAGAGCCCCCCCTGTTTGCTGCGAATGGGTCTCTGGATATGGCCTGCCAGCTGCGCTTCAGTGAACCTGTCTAGCAGGGCAGCTTGCCAGGAGCCTCCAGGTGCCCGCGTTCTCCCGTGATGAGATCATTTCTGTTCAGCTGTAGGGCACATGGGCAGCGATTCACCCCCACCCTCCCCATGGGCCTCGGTCCGTGTAGGAGCTGAGAAGCCTGCAGGCCCCTGAGGGCACCCAGTGTGGGAGGGGCCGACTCTCCGAGGAGCCCAGGACAGCTGTCCTGTGCCTGAGTGTGGCACGAGTGCCAAGGAGACCAGACAGTGCCAAGTGACACTGCTTGGATCTGAGCTTTGGCATCGGGGCCGGGTGTTGGGGGAGATGGGCATTTCAGCTGGAGAGAGAAGAGGGCCCTGGGGCAGCGGGGACAGCCTGGAGCGGGTGAGGGTCCGGAGAGGACAGGGCCGGTGGGATCTGGAGGTGGCAAGGAGCCCCTGAGCAGCCCGTCTGCAAGGGCAGGAGGGAGAGGGGCTGGAGAGGGCTGGGAGGTGGGCTGGGGGCTCACGGCTACTGTGTGTCCTGTGAGCAGTGGCCTGGCACCCACAGAGGACAGCACTGTCCTGGGAGAGCATACGAGGTGGCTCCTGTGCCCCGAGGGCTTCTGGGTGTCGGTGACCCCCTCGTGCAGAGGGCTATGCTGCAGCGGAAGGGAGGAGGGGCCGACGCCATGTTCTCAGGGCCACAGGGAGAGTGGGCCGCCGTTTGTGGGTGCTGCTGGCCCCTCTGCACCGTGGGGCCTGCATTTCAGGCCTGCTCCCCCATGGACTTGTGTGTGGTGTGGGCCAGTCACTGACCTCTGAGCTTCGGTGTCTGCACCTTCACCCAGTCACCTGAGAAGTCCCCCGTGTCTTTCTGGTTTGGGAAGCCCACGGAGCCCGTGGTCCTGTCTCTCCTGAGCGTCCCCTCCTCGCCGCCTCGTCGCCTCGTCCCCTACCCTGTCTCTTCCTCCAGCTCGCCAGTCCGAGGTCTGGCCAGAGTGGGAGTCACCTCAGCCTTCCCAGGCGCAGGAGAGCAGGCACCCCGTCAGCCTGAGGTCGTCCACGGGCTTACCCGACACCCGCACAGACCGTCGGGCCACGCCACAGAGCAAACTGTGGCCCCCGAGGGGCTTCCTGGTTCTTCGTATTCTGGAATTTAGTCCAAATGACCCTGTTCCAGAAAACTGCCTCCTCCTCGGTTACCTTGGAGAACGGGGATGGAAGCGTGCACCCTCTCCGCGGGCCTCAGAGCAGGTGTGGCTGAGACCCAGCTGCCCCCGCCTGCCCGATGCCTAGGGCCCAGAGGGGCCGCTGGTGAGCCCTTGCCAGGCAGCAGGGGTCACTGGAGACCCGCCACCCCGTGTACGCAGCTGCTGGCTTTTTGGACAATGAATGTTGAGTGACATGCCCACGGTCAGCGCTGCTGTGAGGGCAAAACGAGTTTTCGCTTTTAAACGTTTTTTGTCATAGAGCACATGCACTCACCGGAGAGAGACAGTGAGAAGTCACCCCCGGGGGGATGGCCACGCTGCAATCCCTTCTCCTCCATTCTCCCCTGGGACGCGGGGCGTGCATGTACACGCGCCTGGAGAGATTCTCGAGCCACTGGGTTCAGGACTTGAACCGTGGTCAGCCATGTGGGAGTCCCGCGCCTCACTACTACACCGCCTGCTGGCTAAGATGAGCTTTCATCCCGCACAGGAAGCGAGCTGGGCCCTCAGGGTGTGGCCGGCGGTTTGGAGGGGCAGGAGCGATGGAGGGGGCTGCTGGGCAGATGGGGCTCTCCAGGACGCCCAGGGACCAGGTGGCCCGCCAGATGCCTGCCGCGAGGCCAGGGCCTGGAACATGGAGACGCCCGTCTTCCCCTCATTCTCCCAAACAGGGCCCAGCCCCACACTCACGGTGTGACCCCAGCACGGGGCGCACGTCTGAGCGGAGCGCCTCCCCTCCGCCCCGTCTGAAGCTGCTCTCCTCCGGACCCTGGCTGCTGACCTCTCTCCAGCTCTGTCGCAGCAGGACGCAGCCGGCCTCTCACTGGAGGCTCCTGAAATCTGTTTCCTGCTCACCTCGTTCTGAAGAGGAGGCCCGGCTCCCTGTAAACTCGCCTCTCACCCTAGGGTGCAGGGACGGCCACAAATGAGCTGGGCTGGGGGCGCCAGGTGCTGGGAGGGTTCTTGGGCCTCACTGCCAAAATCTCTGGCTGTGTCGACACCTTGTGGCCCGATGCGGAATTGCACCTGCGTGTGGGTAGGCCCGGCTGCCTTATTTCTCTGTTGCTGTCCCTGTCACTCTGCTGTTCCTTTTTCTCACCTTTTTCCCTTGTAGCCTGGGCTGTGCAGCTGGGGAGGCTGGTCTATTTCTCCCTGGGGAAGCACTCTATCAGGTCGAGTGAAATGTGGTCTCAAGTCCTGGGGCATGGCCAGAGCCAGACCTCTGTGTGTGAGTGGCCACGCGGAGCAGGCTCTAAGAGGCCCTTCTAACGCAGGGCGGGCAAGCGGTGGCAGGTGCGACCGGGAATGGGCCTGCCGCCGCCGGCCAGGCCTGCCGGGGTAGACCGAGGGTAGACCAGAAGGCCGCTGAGGCAGCAATCCCCACTCTTGGGTAGCCAGACTATTCCCTCCCCCCAGGCCTGCTCAGCCTGCCGGGGAGGTTGGGAGAACTCAGCCCTGCTGGGGTCCTGCTCAGCGCCTGTGGGCTCATGGCCGGCAGGACCTGCCCGTCCCCTCCTGGCCCTGTCCCCTGGCACGCCACCACTGCAAGACGGAGAGGAGAGCTGGAGCGCCACAGCGTGGGTGCACGCTCACACACTCTCACACACATGCTCACACATACACTCACACACTCACACATGCTCACTCACTCACACACTCTCACACTCTCACATACACTCTCATGCACACTCACACACGTAGACACTCTCACACACTCTCACACACACTTAGACACTAACTCTCACACACTCATATATTCACACACACTCACGCATGCTCACTCACATGCTCACTCACTCACACTCTCACACTCACACACACTCTTATGCACACTCACACACACTCTTAGACACTCACACACTCTCACACACACTCATACTCACATGCACTCACACACACTCTCACATACACACTCACACACTCTCACATACTCACACACATACACTCACACACCCTTACATACTCACACACATACATTCACACACACACACACACACACACACAGTCAAGTACTCATTTTTTCCATTTTTAAGAGAAAAAGAGAGAGCAAGTGAGCGTGTGCCCCAGTGGGGTGTTGGGGTGGTGGTCCACCACGGCCCAGCTCGCAGGCACACGGGGACTCACGTGCTCGGGGAGGTCACGCCCGTGTGAGTGAGCCTTGCGAGCACCGCCCGAGCGTGCGAATACTCGAAAGCTGCTGTTTCAGGCTCGCTGCACCGCCCGACCCTCGCGAGCTCTGGCCGTCTGTCCTCGCAGCAGTCCTGCGTCCCAGGGCGGACTGGGAGGACGTGCGGCTAGGTGACGTGCCCGGTCGCGTGGTCACAGAGGGCCGCGTGTCCGCGTCACACCCTCCTCTCCAGGCCCTGGTGCTGCACTGCCTCGCCGCTCCTGGGGCCGGAGGCCAGTCTGAGCCGCGGTCCTGCCGTGGTGGGTACCCAGGCCCCTCGCCCTCCCCTCCTCTGCAGCCTCTCCTCCTTCCCCACCCCTGCGCTGAGCCTGCGGGCTTGTGGGCGGGGCTGGCAAAGGAGGACCGTGGGGGGGGCTGCAGCGGGCTGTGGGGGGGCCCTGGGCCCACAGGGTGCTCTCCCCTGGGACAGACGTCCCCGGGGTGCCTGCGAGGGCCGACTGCTCAGCTGCCCGAGGACTGGGCCAGAGCCTGGGAATTCTCAGATGGCTTCTAGCTGGGCGTGGGGACACAGACCTGTCTACACCAGCGGCCCTCGAGGATGTGGGAGTCTGCCGTGTCGTGCTGAGGGGGTGTGGGTCACAGTCGGGGCTGCACCGGCTCACGGAGGACACGGACACCTGGCCAGGAGAGTGCCGCGGCTGGGCCGAGCAGGGGTGTCTGAGGAGGACGTGCAGGGCAGAGGGGCCAGGAGCAGAGCTGGGGGCCTGCGGGGACAGCTCCTGGTTGGGGCAGAACCTCAGGGAGGGCTGGAGGCAAGTGCACCCTTCACCTCCACAGCCTGATCAGGACAGGCCCAAGAGCCCTGGTGTCTGCCTGGCCCACCCCCTCTGCTGGGGCCTGGCCCTCACCTGCAGCCCCGAGGACCCAGGGAGCACCCCGCCCTCCACCGTCCCCGCGGTGCCGACTGGGCGCCTTGCCTGCCTCCCGGCCTTGGCGGCCCAGCCAGGGCACCGGGCCTTCATGTCCCCCGTGGCTCCCTGGGGCCTGCTCCCTGCCCTGCAGCTGCCACCCCTCCCCAGCTGGGCCCAGGCCAGCAGAGGCCTGTCATGTCCTGTTGGAGGGGCCTGAAGGGGACGGGCACATGGCTTTAGACTGGAGAGGAGTGGGTGATGAGGGAAGACGCCCATTTATGATATGAACATTCCAGCGTTCAAGCGACTTCTGCCCTCTGAGCCCAGTGGGCCTGGTAACGCCTATCCAGCATCCCAGCCTCTGAGAGTGCCGGGCGGCCAGGCCTGTGAGGCCACCCATGCCCCGTATCTCCCTGCCCTCTGGTGACTGCACTTTTTTTTTTTTTTTTTTTTTTTTTTTTTTTGGCTATAGGGCGTGTGTACTCACAGAGACAGAGAGCGTGAGAAAGAGGGAGAAAGTGAGAAAGCGCCACCCAGGGAGGACAGCCACGGCACAGTCCCTTCCTCCGTTCCCCTCAGGGTTTTGAGCATGCCTGCCCATGCACCCATTTTCAAATGTCTGGGTCCAGGACTTAAACCACACAGTCAACTATGTTGTACCCAGCACCTTAATCTCCATGCTACTGGGTGGCCTGGACTTTTTTTTAATTACTTAATTTTATTTATTTTTACTTTAATGTCTTATAGGGCACACACGGTCACCAGAGAAAGACAGAGAAAGTGAGAAAGCAAGCCACCAGGTCTGGGACTCGAACCGTGGTCGACCATGTGGTATGCAGTGCCTTCACTACCACGCCACCTGCTGGCCCGTAACTGGACTTTGTTAAATGGCTTGGCCCATGGAGGGTCTCCGTGCCCCCTCCCTGGCGTGGCCTGGATGTCACTTCTTACGGGGTCAGGACCTGGCTTCTCGGGAGACCTTTCCCCACCCCAGGCTTAGTCACGTCTGTTGGCTGAGAGGAAGTGGGAAGACTGGGGGAGCGGCCACTGGCCACGGGGCTATGCAGACACGCTCGTGGCCCCGGTCCCAGGCCCGTGGTGGCTTCCGTGTACGTTCGCATGCGTGTGCGTGTGCGTGGTCTACCTCAACCCTTCTCCTTTCTCTCCTCTTCCCGCCCGCGGTTTAGGTTCCTTGAAATCCAGAAGCCCAGGCTCTGCAAGGTGCTTCGGGTCCTCGCCTTTGCGTATCCGTACACCTGGGACTCTCTCCCCATCTTCTACAGGGTAAGGGGCGCTCCGGGGTACGCGGCTCCCTGAGATTCGGGGCCGCAGCACTAGGGCAAAGTGGGAGCTGAGGCGCAGCCGCTGTCTGGACGGCGCTTACAGAGCGAGCAGATGGCGGCATGAACACAGAAGCCCTGCTGGGCAACACGACTCAGGACAGCCAGAGACCTGGGGCAGGCAGCGGGAGAGTCAGAGACCTGGGGCAGGCAGCGGGGGAGAGTCAGAGACCTGGGGCAGGGGGAGAGACTCAGAGACCTGGGGCAGGCAGGGAGAGGGTCAGAGACCTGGGGCAGGAGAGGGTCAGAGACCTGGGGCAGGAGAGGGTCAGAGACCTGGGGCAGGCAGGGAGAGAGTCAGAGACCTGGGGCAGGCAGAAGGAGAGGGTCAGAGACCTGGGGCAGGAGAGAGTCAGAGACCTGGGGCAGGCAGCGGGAGAGACTCAGAGACCTGGGGCAGGCAGTGGGGGAGACTCAGAGACCTGGGGCAGGCAGGGAGAGGGTCAGAGACCTGGGGCAGGGAGAGAGTCAGAGACCTGGGGCGGGCAGCGGGAGAGGGTCAGAGACCTGGGGCAGGGAGAGACTCAGAGACCAGGGGCGGGCAGCGGGAGAGGGTCAGAGACCTGGGGCAGGCAGGGAGAGAGTCAGAGACCTGGGGCAGGCAGGGAGAGGGTCAGAGACCTGGGGCAGGAGAGAGTCAGAGACCTGGGGCAGGCAGCGGGAGAGGGTCAGAGACCTGGGGCAGGGAGAGAGTCAGAGACCTGGGGCAGGCAGGGAGAGACTCAGAGACCTGGGGCAGGAGAGAGTCAGAGACCTGGGGCAGGCAGGGAGAGAGTCAGAGACCTGGGGCAGGGAGAGGGTCAGAGACCTGGGGCAGGCAGGGAGAGGGTCAGAGACCTGGGGCAGGGAGAGGGTCAGAGACCTGGGGCAGGGAGAGGGTCAGAGACCTGGGGCAGGGAGAGGGTCAGAGACCTGGGGCAGGGAGAGAGTCAGAGACCTGGGGCAGGAGAGAGTCAGAGACCTGGGGCGGGCAGTGAGAGGGTCAGAGACCTCAGGCAGAGAGGGTCCCTGGGGCAGGGCAGCCTGGGGCAGAGAGGTCAGAGACCTGGGGCAGGAGAGAGTCAGAGACCTGGGAGGAGGGTCAGAGACCTGGGGCAGGAGAGAGAGACCTCAGAGAGGGTCCTGGGGCAGCGAGAGGGTCAGTGGGCAGGAGAGAGTCAGAGACTGGGGCAGGAGAGGGTCAGAGACCTGGGGCGGGCAGGGGGGAGAGAGTCCTGGGGCAGGAGAGGGTCAGAGACCTGGGGCAGGAGAGAGGTCAGAGACCTGGGGCGGGCAGCGGGAGAGAGCAGGCTCGGAGGCGAACCCTTAATCCCTGCCGCCGTCCTCGTCCTCGTCCTCGGGCGAGCTCTCTGCCTTGACCTACCTCCCTGGTGTAAAATGGGAGGATGAAAACACCTCTCGGCCGGGGGGTCGCACATGCCCGGGGCTGGCGGTGAGCGTAGAAGCATCAGCGACTGTGTTACTAGGCTGGAGGACAAGGGCCGTGGAGGGCTTAGGGGGCGTGAAGGAGGAGAGTGTGGAGGGACAAGGACAGGTGGGACCTGGCCCTGCCGCTCACGGCTGTGTGACCCCAGGCAGTGCTCACGCCCCCTGCACTGAGATCGCCCGTCTGTAAATGCCCGACGTCGCTCCTCCCCGAGGCGAGACGAGGCGTCATCAGAACGGCGGATCCGATGGGCTCGGCAGTGCCTGGCGGGGCCAGCACCCAGGGTGGAGGGGCCTCCCCAGCAGCCTCCTGTGGGCCCGAGGGGGCGGGCAGGGGCGGGGCGTGGAGCGCATGGCCTGTGCTCCGCCCCTGCGGGTCTGGGGGAGACCGGAACTGGGGTGCAGCCTGCTCCCACCGCTCCCTCGAGGGCACAGCCCGTACACAGGAAAGCCGGGCGGACAGCCCACCGGCCCCAACGCCGCCCTCTGACACGCGCAGCCTGGGCCAGCCGGCGGCAGGGCGGGCACAGGCGAGGTCCGGCCTCACCTGCACCCTGGCATGGTGGACTCGGCCTGTGGCTGCTGCTGAGGCTCAGGTGAAATGCCGCGTGTCGACGGCGAGGCCTAACGCCCTCAGTAAGCGGGAGCTACTGTCCGTACGTGTGATAACGTGACACAGAGCCACACTTCGTGCTACAGCACAGAATGGCCATGCCGATACCTGTGGGCGACCCGGGTCTCCTCGGGGTCCTAGCCCCTCGGGCCCTTGTTGGGAGCATGGCTTCAGTGGCCGTGCTGGTGACGTGAGCCCAAGTGTGACCGGATCACCCTCCCCTGGACTTAGCATTCATCCCAGACAGAAGGACCTCATGACTTCTTAAAAACAATGGTTTTCTCTTTAAAATTTTAGCCATAGTGTGCGTGCACTCACCAGAGAGAGGCAGAGCGAAGGCAGTCAGACGTCACCCCCGGGGGCGGGGGGGGGGGATCGCCACACCACAGTCCCTTCTCCTCCACTCTCCTCCTGGGGCCTGGGGCACACGTGTACACTCCACTCTCCTCCTGGGGCCTGGGGCACACGTGTACACTCCACTCTCCTCCTGGGGCCTGGGGCACACGTGTACACTCCACTCTCCTCCTGGGGCCTGGGGCACACGTGTACACTCCACTCTCCTCCTGGGGTCTGGGGCACACGTGTACACTCCACTCTCCTCCTGGGGTCTGGGGCACACATGTACAGGCACCCGGCATGCTCGTCAAGCCACCAGGTCCAGGACTCGAGCATGGCAGCCGTGTGGGAGTCCAGCCCCTGACCCGCCACACCACTGGCCCCTAAGTGTCTTGCACTTTTTTCTTCCTTTCCCCTTCTTTTACTTTGTTTGTTTGTTTCTTTCTTTTTTTGGAGAGGTTTTCACTATAGGGTGCGTGCACTCGCCAGAAAGACAGAGAGAGACAGAGAGACAGAAAGCGAGAAATCACCCCCCCAAGAGGGATGGCCACGCCACAATCCCTTCTCCTCCATTCTCCTCTCGGGATCGTGGGCCCACAAGCCACCGGGTCCGGGACTCAAACTCGGTCTACTACATGGGAGTCCAGTGACATAGCCATTACGCTAACTGCTGGTCCCCCTTCTTTTATTTTTCGTCCTTCATTTCTCATCACTTTCTTGTCGTTAAGTAACCCAGAGGCTCTCGTGAGCACTGGGGGACTGAAGTGTGATTATCTGGATGTCGGTCGATCGCACTGGAGTAGGAGGCCCCACTGGGGAGCGGAGGCCCTGGTCTGTGCAGTCTGCCGCGTGCGGTCCCGGCGGTGGGAGCTGAGGAGGGACAGGGCCTGCCCGCCTGCCCTCCCCTTAGGACCTGGTGTTTTCTTTACACCTGCAGCTGTTCCTGCTCCCCGGGGAGAGCGCATGCAACGAGGCCACCTCGTACCACCAGAAGCACATGCTCATGACCCTCCTGGCCTCCTTCCTGTACTCCGCACACCTGCCGGAGCGCCTGGCCCCGGGACGCTTCGACTACATTGGTGAGTGGGGGGGCCGCCACTCTGCTGCCGACCTCCTGGCCGGGGAGGCACGGCCCTGTGCCAGTGTATGGGCTGTGAAGGGCGAGGGGTGGCCAGGGGTGCTCTGGTCACATGCCGAGGTAAGGACAGAGGCTGGGGAGTCACAGCCAGCACGTACCCAGGGGTGGTGAGCAGGGCACCCAGAATGGCCAGAGCATCCCGATGGGACTTTGGTGGTGGCGGTGGGGTCCTGTTGTTTGGTGAACCTCAGGGGCAGCCATGCAGAGCAGGAGCAGAGATGGGGTACAGACGGCACCAGGGCTGCCTGACAGCGGGGCTGTGCTGGGGTGGCAGGTGTGCTTGGCCTCGTGGAGCAGTGTTGTCGAGTGTGGCCCCAGGGCCAGCGCACCGGCACTGCTGGGGACATGCAGGTTCTCGACTCCCGCCCCAGCCTGAGCGCCCTCGGTCTGGGAAGTGATGCGGTGGAGAGACCTGGGGACCGCAGGGTGCACACCTGCTCATGGGGTTCCTGCCCTCCATGTGGGGAAGGGGCAAGGCCCTGAAGGAAGTGTCTGTCCCCCCTGGCTCTGGGACTGACCGGGAGTGGGGTACCCTGCGGTCTGTGGAAGCCTGCGACGAGGGGTCGGTGGGCTGGGTTTCTCCTGGGCCTCCTTCCTTGGCGCATGGCTGCTCAGCCTGCCCATCTGTCCTCACGCCATCTCTCCCTCTCCGTACACGCGGGTCTGTGCCCACTGTCTCACATGAGGACACTGGTCTTCGTGGGTTAGAGCCCACCCCGAGCTCCCTTCTCCTACCTTATCCCTCCAAATATGGCCGCACTCTGATATTCCGAGACGCTTCAGGGTAGGACTTCCAGCGGGAGTTTTTCAGGAGACAGTGCAGCCCATGACACGTGTCTTGTCAAACTCCTGGTGTCCTTTGAAGTGGCTCGGGTGAGCGGGGAGGAAGGCCAGGCCAGAGCCTTCGGTTGTGCCTGTGACTAACCGGGAACAAGGCAGGGGCACCGCTGTGTAGCCAGTAGGAAGCTGGGCTGGCCTCTCCCTGGGCTCTGGGGTTGGAGTCTGAGCTGGTTACTGCCGCTCTCGAGAGAGGGCCTTGGGGCCCTCAGCTGGCATGGTGATTAAGGTGCTGGATTCTCACATGGCCGACTGTGGTTTGAGTCCTGGACCCAGCAGCTTGAATATCACAACAAATAAATAAATAAGTGTTTTTAAAAAGTAAATATTTACAAAAAATAAAATAAAAAGAGAGGACCTTTGGGGCCAGCCCCGTAGCATTAAGCACTGTAGATAGAACATTGGATTCCACATGGTCAACTATGGTTTGAGTCCTGTTCCTGGCTGCTTAAAAAACATGCCAAAGGCGTGTGCGTGCTTGAAGGCTTGACGGGTGGAGACAGGAGGAAGGACTGAGTGTGATCATGCCCCGTCAGGGTGCTCTCTGTCTCTCTCTCTCTCTCTCGTACACACATGACTGGTGATAAAAAAGGAGACACACACACACACAAACACACACACACACACAATGGTACCTAATGACATGAGACTGATAAATAAGTTGATTTAAAAGGGAATTGGGGGCCAGCAGGTAGCATGGTGGTTAAGGTCTTGGATACTCACATAATTGATTACATCTTGAGTCCTGGACCTGGAGGCTTAAAAACCATGTCGGGTATGGGTGCCTATGTGCCCAGAATGCCAAGAGGAGAGTGGAGGAGAAGGGACTACGGTCTGTGTCTCCCTACAGCAAAAACATTGAAAAGAGAGAGAGAGAATTTAGTTGACTCTGTTGGTGTTATTTTTCTCATACTGCTTTTTCTCTTTTTTGGTAGAGGTTTTTGCCTTAAGGTGTGTGTACTCGCCAGAGAGAAAGAGAAGGACAGAGACAGTGAGAGGGAGAGGGAGAAATCACCTCCTCCAGGGAGATTGTCCACACCACAATCCCTTCTCCATTCTTCTCCCAGGATCTTGGGCACACATGCCTGGTGTGAGTTTCCAGTCTGGGCAGGGGGCTCAGTCCCAGGCTAGCTATGTAGGAGTCCAGTGACATACCACTACGCCATCTGCTGCCCCCCCCCATTGCTTCTTAAAACATAAACATATTAAGTATACAATTCAATATTTTTCGTGAATCTACTGATTTGTACGACCATCACCATCATCAGTTTGAAGCGCTCTCACCACCCCGAGGAGACCCCTCTTACCCCTGTACGTTCTCCCCCTCCTCCCCCTGCGCTCTCACCACCCCGAGGAGACCCCTCTTACCCCTGTACGTTCTCCCCCTCCTCCCCCTGCGTTCTCACCACCCCGAGGAGACCCCTCTTACCCCTGTACGTTCTCCCCCTTCTCTCCCTGCGTTCTCACCACCCCGAGGAGACCCCTCTTACCCCTGTACGTTCCCCCCTCCTCCCCCTGCATTCTCACCACCCCGAGGAGACCCCTCTTACCCCTGTACGTTCTCCCCCTCCTCCCCCTGCGTTCTCACCACCCCGAGGAGACCCCTCTTACCCCTGTACGTTCTCCCCCTCCTCCCCCTGCGTTCTCACCACCCCGAGGAGACCCCTCTTACCCCTGTACGTTCTCCCCGTCCTCCCCCTGCGTTCTCACCACCCCGAGGAGACCCCTCTTACCCCTGTACGTTCTCCCCCTCCTCCCCCTGCGCTCTCACCACCCCGAGGAGACCCCTCTTACCCCTGTACGTTCTCCCCCTCCTCCCCCGGCGTTCTCACCACCCCGAGGAGACCCCTCTTACCCCTGTACGTTCTCCCCCTTCTCTCCCTGCGTTCTCACCACCCCGAGGAGACCCCTCTTACCCCTGTACGTTCCCCCCTCCTCCCCCTGCGTTCTCACCACCCCGAGGAGACCCCTCTTACCCCTGTACGTTCTCCCCCTTCTCTCCCTGCGTTCTCACCACCCCGAGGAGACCCCTCTTACCCCTGTACGTTCTCCCCCTTCTCTCCCTGCGTTCTCACCACCCCGAGGAGACCCCTCTTACCCCTGTACGTTCTCCCCCCTTCTCTCCCTGCGTTCTCACCACCCCGAGGAGACCCCTCTTACCCCTGTACGTTCTCCCCCTTCTCTCCCTGCGTTCTCACCACCCCGAGGAGACCCCTCTTACCCCTGTATGTTCTCCCCCCTCCTCCCCCTGCTCAAGGCCGCACCGCTGCGCTCTGCCCGCGGGCTCGCCCGTCCGGGTATTTCATGCAGGTGAGGCCGCATGGTGTGTCCGGGCTGGCTTCTTTCACTTCGCACGGTGTCTTTAGCACGCATGCCAGCACGCCTCAATCCTCCGCTCGTCCCCCTGCTGACCTGGCCGGCTTTGTGTCTCCCCAGGTCACAGCCATCAGCTGTTCCACGTGTGTGTGATCCTGGCCACGCACCTGCAGATGGAAGCCGTCCTTCTGGACAAGACCCTGAGGAAGGACTGGCTCCTGGCCACCGCCAGGCCCCTCTCCCTCGCCCAGATAGCCGGGGCCGTCCTTCTGTGCCTCGTCTTCAGCCTCAGCAACATCGTTTATTTCTCAGCTGCTCTGTATCGGATTCCTGAGCCAGAATTACATAAAAAAGAGACATGACCCAGACATTCGCTTCCCGTGGCAGACTCCGCACGAACGGCAGTGCCCGAGCTCCGCAGCCCGGCCTGGCACTGTGGTGAGAACACTGACGAAGGCGGTGTCCGGGCACTGGGGCTGGGGTCATGCCACACGGATCCCACTAGGGGACTCTCTCCAGCTGTCACTGATTCTGTATGCGTGGTTTAAACGGGGAACGCGGCTCTAAGCGAGCCCTTGCTAGGCCACGTGACTGGCATTTCACTGGGTTTTCAATTTATTTCAAATGGGGTTTCCAATTCTGCTTAAGCGGAGTAGGCTGCTCTTCTCGTTAGCTCCGGGCTGCTCTTTAAACAGTGGAACTGGCTTTACTTGGTGAGTTTCGCATGGCGCGGCAGCTCCTCCCCAGAGCTCCGAGCGGCCTGTCAGCCCCGCAGGGAGAATGAGCTGGAACTGTCACAGAGAGAAGGTGCGAGAGGACGGCGGGGCTATGGGAGCCCTGGGGACCGGGCAGCATCTCCCAGTGCGGGGCCCTCGCGTAGGGAGGGCCCTGCTCCCTGCCCACCTCGTGACGGGAATGAACAGGGGTCTTCCCGCGAGCCCATCCTGCCTTCGAAGTGCAAGTTCTCACGTCATCACAGGTTTGGAGCTGTCAGTTTCTTCTTACGAGTCCTCGGCCATGGCTGGGGGCCGTGCTGCTCGGCTCTGCTGTTTTCTTGTGGGCCATCCATCTGCGAGCGTTACACGGTGCAGGTAGAAGGTGTTCAACTACGGCCTTGGCTGAGTTGATCGCCATTGGCGTTCTCATCTGTCACCTTTCAACCAGAGAAAGTGTTACACGTGGGGACACCCTACATTCGATGTAGCTTTAGCATTTCAAATATGCTGCAGAATTTAGTATCTAAGTAAGGACCCGGCCAGTGGGACGGTCAGATGGGCGCTCTCAAGCGGGAGAGTGAGTCAGAAACACCTGACGAGCTCGCGATGGGCAGATTCCTGGGGCAAACCAGGGGACCCCGTCTTTCCAGCCTGAGTGTGGGCTTTGTGGGGGAGATCTGGGCCCAGCAAGCCTCGCAGGTGGTTCCAGGACAGGAAGTTAAGGTGCAGGAGGCCCGGGCGAGGCCTGAAGGAGTGCAGGCACCGCACGTTCCAGAGGGCGCTGCGATGGATCCAGGCATCGGCATCGCCCCCTCGGGGCACACCCCACTCTGTGCCAGCCCCCCTCTGCGTTGTACCTAAACACCCAGCATCTGCTCCTCTTTTCACGTGGCTAGTGAGCGTTCAGTGTTTCCTGGTGTTTTCGGGGGGTACAGAGAGGCCGATGCCGTTTTTCAGAGGGCCATCAGCCTCTGACCTGCACTTGGCGTTAATTAGGAGCCCTCCATCACGACCCATGGCCACCTTCGCGCCTCAGGAAGACCCCCGCACCTCCACACGCTGCCTGTACATGGACCAGCCCAGACACTGAAGGGCCTTGCGCATAGCTCTCCCTCTAGTCCTCTGAGCACAAGTCGATTAATATTAGACGGGAGTGGTCAAGAAATAGGACTTCAGGCCAGCAGATGGCATGGTAGTTAAGTGCTGGATCCACATGGCCGACTCTGAAGTTCGAGTCCCAAACCCGGCAGCTTGGGAATCACACCAGGCATGTGTGCATGCGTGCCCAGGGCCCTGAGAGGAGGCTGAAGAGGGAATTGCCGTATGGCCATCCCTACCGGGGGGTGATTTCTCACTTTCTCCCTATCTCTGCTTCTCTCTGGTGATCGCACA
Organism: Tupaia tana; assembly: GCA_026018925.1. Taxonomy (NCBI): domain Eukaryota; kingdom Metazoa; phylum Chordata; class Mammalia; order Scandentia; family Tupaiidae; genus Tupaia; species Tupaia tana. Next base: position 2,331,605 of record JAKSZU010000023.1, on the reverse strand, counting down.
TGCACTATGGCAAAAAAAAAAAAAAAAAAAAAAAAAAAAAAAAAAAAAAAATCTAAACAAAACCAAGAAAAACAAATATGATTTCATTAGTTGTCATATCATTAATTATAAACTGAATGACAAAATGTGTTTTATGGCAATAATCTGACCTTCTTGGTGGAATTCCACCTCAACAGGGTCTGTGGGCTTCCATTTCATCTTATTTCAGTTTTATGGTGGGGAAAAAGCACAAAATTTAAACACCCCTTCTAGTTATGCCAAAGACATCTTCTGTATAGATAAAAAAATAGTGTTCTCGTTTAGATCAGAAACAGTCGAGGGATCTGTTTGACGAGTCTTTAGATGATCTGCTGTTTGCTTACATTACTTTTTCATCATGCTTAATAATGAAAATGAACCGTTAAATCAACAAAATAAGATCAAGTGTCTCAAATGTTTTTATAAGTCCCACACACTTCAGGCCCATTGTCTACTTTCAGGTAGTGTTATAAAGTAAAAACAGTTTGCAGTACGATGCTGTGGACGCTTCTGATGTGAAATAAGAATAGGCTCGAATACATTAGTTATTATTAAACATTAAGTAACAGCTGTCTAATGTGGGTATGGCTTTACCCAAGCCATCTCAGTCAAAAGGGTTGGTAGGGATTTGGCTGAGGGCCTCACTGGAAAGATCCCTAATTAAAAAAAAAAAAAAAAGCCTCAAAATACTTAAGAGATATAGAGACATAACACACTCCTATTGGTAACAATTGCTCACCATGATCCTGTCTCAAAAGGGACTTTGTTAGAGTGCTAAATTTGATAGAGTGCTAACATACATATATATATATTGGGACCAGCAGATGGCATATTGGTTACGTCAGTGGACTCCCATGTAGTCGACCTCAGTTCGAGTCCTGACCCGGTGGCTTAAACTCATGCTGGGCAGTGTGTGTGTGTAACCAAGATCCCGAGAGGAGAATGGAGGAGAAGGTATTGCGGTGTGGCCATCCCCCCGGGGGTGGGGGAGGATAATTTCTCTCTTTCTCTCTGTCTCTCTCTGTCTCTCTCTGTCTTTCTGGTGAGTGCACATGCCCTATAGCAAAAACCTCTCCAAGAAAAAAAAAGTACAAAAAATTATTCAGGGATTCTTAGTAAGTGATACACAGTCAGGGGCCCGTGAGTGGCATGGTGGCTAAAGGAGCTGGACCCCTAGTGGCTCACTTGAGAAACACACCAGGCACCTGTGTCATGCCCAGAACTCTGAAGAGAGGTGGGAATGGAGAAGGGTTCTGCGGAGATCATCCCCATGGGAAGGGTGTGCTTTCTCACTTTCTCGCTCTCTCTGGCAAATTAAAAATAAATAGGGGTCAGCAGGTGGTGTGGAGGTTAAGGCACTGGATGTCACATGGCCAGCTTCAAGGTTCAAGACCTGGACCCAGTGCCAGTGGCCTGAGAGTCATACTAAGAGTATGTGCATGCGTGGCCAAAATCTGGACGGAGAGTGGAGGAGAAGGGATGGCAGCATGCCCATGCCCCTGGGGGGTGATCTCTTACTTCGACCCTCCTTTCCAGCAAGAGCACAAGCCCTGCAGAAAAACTAAAATTAAGTAAATAAAGCACAATAAAGAGGACTTTGCTCAGTTCCATGGTGAGAAGTACAGGGACCACTGCAATGGGTCTTGCAGAGGGGCGAGAGATTGAACTCAACGTGGAATAGAACCTGAGCAAGTGGGAATGCACAGCCACAGGGCAGGGTGGGGCTCAGTGGGTGGGAAGGTAAGTGGGACTCTGGCTGAACCACCAGGATTCTGGCTGCAGAGGCCAGGCGGTCAGCCCTCACCCCGGGGACGGTGAGGGACGGGAACCTGCCAGATACCCAGGACAATCAGGCATGGAGGATCCAGGCTGGGGCTCTTGCTGAATTGACTTAGCAGAGATCTTTAGCAAAAACAGAATCGTACGTGGAGGCGCACAGATGGGCCCTGCAGAAGGCTCGGATGCCTGACTGCAGCTTGGGAGAGCAAACGTTTTGTTGGGGGGACATAGTCCTGATGGGTTGCGGTCTCTTCCCCCTCCCGTCCCCCGAGAAAGGACTACTCTAAAATTAACCAGACGTAGAACCTGGTGGACCTCGGAAACGTCGGAAAGAGGCATCTAGTCACCTCTGACCCCTGGACTCATTGGGTATGTTTTCTGATGCTCAGTTTATAGAATTCTGCCTTCAGATTGTTTTTATTTTAGGGACCAGTAGATGGCATAATGATTGCATCCTGGACTCCCATGTAGTCAATCGCAGTTCAAGTCCCAAGTCTGGCAGCTTAAAACTCATACCAGGCATGTGTGCATGCACACCCAAAATCCCGAGAGGAAAATGGAGAAGGGACTGTGGTGTCGCCATCCCCCCAGGGGGTGACTTCTTGCTTTCTTTCTCTCTGGTTCTCCGGCGAGTGCACATGCCCTATAGCAAAAAGGTGAGGGAGGGGTCAGCAGGTGATGTGGTAGTTGAGTTGCTGGACTCCCACATGGCCAACCTTGGTTCAAATCCAGTCTTGGCGGCTTGTTTTCTCTCTCTCTCTGTGTCTCTCTCTGATGAGTGTGCATGGCCTGTAGCAAAAACCAAAAAAATAAAATAAAAAAATAAAGATAATAATTAATAAAATTAAATGGATAATTCTCAAAAAAAAAAAAAAAAAAAAAGGGTTTTGCTGTAGGACACATGCACTCACCAGAAAGAGACAGTGAGAGAGAAAGTGATGTCACTCCCCTGGGGGGATGGTCACGCCACAATCCCTTCTCTCCAGTTTCTCCTGGCATTTTGGGCACTCACACCCGTGCACTCAGCATGAATTTCAAGCTGCTGGGTCCAGGACTTGAACTGTGGTGGGCCATGTGAGAGCCCAGCACCTTAACCACCATGGCACCTGCTGGCTCCTCAAAGGGGTTTTTATGGAGCCCTGCTCCTAGGAGAGATTCTGAGGAACACGGAGTAGACAGAATGGTGTTGGCAGGTCTGTTCAAGACGCCCGGGTGTGAATCTGCCGTGTCCCCATGTGCCCTTTGTACACGAAACGCCTGCTGTCACTGTGTGGCACTTCATCACAGACCGCTGGGCGCCACCTCGGAATTCCCAATCTACAACCCGTGCCGCCAACGCGTTTCCAAATTCAGAGGTTTCTCTAACTTACACTAATGTCTGGTTTTCTTGAACCATGTGAATAAAAATAAATATAATTTATTTATGATTATAAGGTTGTCCTGTTTCCCCTGGATTTGTTTCACCTGGCACACGGCAAACACGTTCATTTGTCACGAGACGTCGCTTCCTGTGTTCGCGTACATTAGTAAATCCCTTCCTGGTGGGTCCTGGGCATGTTCAGGACGGATGCTGTCCCAGGAGCTGGGGCACAGAAGTGAACAAAACCTACGACGTCTGTCCCTCGCGGGATTAACGTGCTGCTTGGGCGGGTAGACCAGGTCCGTAGATAAATTCAGGTAATGATAAGTGGTGTGTTGGGGCCAGCAGTTGGCATGGTGGTTAAGGTGCCGGACTCCCACGCGGACAATCACGGCTCAAGTCCTGACCCAGCGGCTTGAAAATCTGGCTAGGCACATGTGCATGCATACCCCAAATCTCAAGAACATAGAGGAGGTGAAGGAATTGCAGAATGGCCATCCCCCTTGAGGGGTGATTTCTGACTTTCCCTCTCTCTGTCTCTCCAGTGAGCACATGTGCCCTATGGCAAAAACCTAAAAAAAAAAAAAAAAAAGCTGAAGATGGCCCTACAGTGCGGGGTTATGTGCAGCGCAGCAGACAGAGAGGGGATTGCATGCGAATATCTCCCGTGAGGGGATACTTTCTCACTTTATCTCGCTTTCATGGGAAATTAAATTTACAAAACCCCAAAACTTTAGTGTGAGGAAGACATTTCCTAGTATGACACAAAATGGACGCCATAAAAGAGCCGGAGATCATGTGGCTGACCATGGCTTGAGTCCCAGCTTCATGGCTGGAAAAATGCAACAGGTGTGTGTCTGTGTGGGCCGCAAATCCTGCAGTGATGGAGGAGCGGAGGAAGGAGGGTTGCAGTACGGACATGCCCCAGGGGCGGCGCTCTCTCTCCTCCTCGCTGTGCTGAGCACATCACCCTCTGCCCCAGAAAAGCAGCCTGAGGAAGGGCTAAGGAGGGGCAGGGCAGGCCAGGGGAACTGGAGGGCTGCTCTGAGAAGCTGACACTTGAGGGCGGACTTGATGGCAAAGAGGAACCAGCTTTGACAGCGGAAGAGGGAAAGGCCTTCCAGGCCGAGGCAGCAGGAAGTCCGGAGGGACAAGCCAGCAGACGCCTCTCCCCTCGGAAGGCTGGAAACCAGGCCCCGTGACGCAGGTGTCCGAGTGACTTCACTTTTGAAGCATTCTGCAGTTTTCCTGGGTTTCCTTTCTGGGAGGTTGCCTGAAGGGCTTTCTTGTGCTGTCTTGGTACGTACATGGGATGCTCCCACTCGGTAATAAATGTGCTTCAAACAAGCAGAGTCGTCATGCCGCGAACAGATTTCCAAAGCAGACTCGACACCGGCCTCCTTCGGAGCATGGGATAAAAGGACCTCCCAGGTCAGTCAGTCCAGCCCTTCTGAATTGTGCGCAGTGAGGTAAAATGCACACTGTCGTCATTCTCGTGCCCAACTGACACTGAACTCTGGCGTGTGTGGGGGGGGGGGGGGGCGGGGCGTCCGGAGTTTTGAATTCTTTTTGTTTGCTAAGGGCAAGGGCACTCACCAGAGAGAGAGACAGGAAAACAGAGAGAGACAGGAAAACAGAGAGAGACAGGAAAACAGAGACAGAGACAGGAAAACAGAGAGAGACAGGAAAACAGAGAGAGACAGGAAAGTAAGAAATCACCCCCTAGAGGGGATGACCACACCACAATTCCTTCTCCTCTATTCTCCTCTTGGGATTTGGGCATGCACGCACACACACCAGGTGTGATTTTCAAGTCGCTGGGTCTGGGACTGAAACTGCACCATCAGTCATTTAAGATCTAACACTTTAACCCCACTCCACTTGCTGGCCCACGTTCTGAATTTTTAGCAAAAGCCCCAGTGATTAAATTAAATTAAATTAATTTATTTGTTGCTATAGGGCTGCATGTGCTCACCAGAGAGAGGGGGAAGTGAGAAATCATCCCCCTGAGGGGGTACGGCCACACCACAGCCCTTTCTTGTCCATTCTCCCCAAGGGATCTTAGACATGCACGTACATGTACCCAGTGTGGTTTCCAAGCTACCTGGTCCAGGACTAGAACTGCAGAGTTGGCCACGTGGTATCTAGCGTCTTAACCTCCATGCCACCTGCTGGCTCTGCAGTGATTTTTAATAAAAGAGAATTTAAGAAGTGCTGACCCAGTCCAACCATTTTCTATTTTTACATAATTTCAGATCAGATTTAGAAAAACGATGCAGAATAGTACAAAGAAGGAATTCTTCACCTTTTCTCCATTTGATATTTATAATCGCCTTCTCACAATGAGAACCGGCCCCCATTAGCCTTAACTATTCACTCCTGTGCCTAATCCTGGACCGCCCGGAATGCTGTCTATGAACGACTGACCTGTGTCTGCACAAAACAGAGGCCTACTGATTACAGCTCAGTGTTACCCAGTGCTCTGTCCCTGCTGGAGGGCACACAACCAGAATGGTCACAATTACCTTGTTAAAGTTATTTAACTTTACGACCTGCTTCCGATCACTTCTTTCTTTTCATGTGTATCTGACAGTCCTCCCTCCCCACCAGCCTGGTAGGTTTTATTAGTTTGTTTTCTGTGTACGTAAAGCATTAACATTTAAACACTCATTTTACGAATGACCTGGGGAGAGAGTCATGTGGCCTGGAACGGAAGACAGTATTTCCATGGCACTGAGTGACCAGGAGGCCCAGCAGGGACAAGGTGTGCTGGCCTGCGCAGCCTCCAGGGCTTCCTGTCCCCACTTGACTCCTGCCACTGGTCCTGAGGTCTCCCAGCTGGCCCCTCTCTGGGTGTTTGATTAACAGGGCATGTGCTTTGGGATTGGTGCAGCGTTGGCCCTCCCCAGAGATTTGCACAGGACCCTTCCAGTCCAGTCCAGCGGTTTCTTATAAAGTTACACTTCCCACGAGTCTCACAGTCCCACCCAGGAGGAATAAAATCATGTCTGATAAAGGCTTTTATGCAAGTAATTATACCAGTTTCATTCATAGTCGCTGAAAAGTGGACAGCACCTGAATGTCCATCGCTAGTGTATTACTGACCGAGGGCTGGAAACTGGGGGCGAGGAGGTTGGCTATGAAGGGGCAGCAGGAATCTTTGGTATGATGGGAATATACTTTTGACTGTGCTGGTGGTTAGAGAATGGTTTGTGTTTATCAAATGCAGAGGACAGTGTAACTGAAAAGGGTGAATTTTTGAGTCCTGGCCCTGCTACTTGAAAAACACGTGGGGCATGTGTGCTTGCATACTCCGCATCCCAACAGGACGGAGACGTGATTGTGGCCCGACCACGCCTTATCCGGGGTGCTTCCTTCTCTGTGTCTCTGGTGACCTCTCGTGCATCCTGTGTCAATTTAAAATAATAATCTTCCTCATTCACTCCCTCCCTTTCTACACTCACCTGTGATCTGGATCTCTAATTCTAAAATAAAAGGTGCATGGGGACCAGCAGTTGGCATAATGGCTGTGTCGCTGGACTCCCACATAGTCGACTGCGGTTCAAGTCCCGGACCCGGTGGCTTAAACTCACGCTGGGCGCATGTGCGTTCATGCCCAAGATCCCGAGAGGAGAATGGAGGAGAAGGGATTGTGGCGTGGCCATCCCCCCGGGGGATGATTTCTCGCTTTCTATCTCTCTGTCTCTCTCTGTCTGGCGAGCGCACGTGCCCTATAGCAAAAAAACCTTCTCCAAAAGAAAAAAAAGGAAGAAAATAAAAAGTGTATTTTTTTTTTCACTGGCCATGGAGAGCTCTTGATCATTTTTTAATAAAAGAAGAACATCATGAATTGTTTTTCTTTCTTAATTTCCAGATGATGCATGTGCTAGCCAGAGAGCAAGAGAGAAAGAGAAAGAAAGCACCCCCAATCAGGTGTGGTTATGTCGCAATCCCTTCTCCTCCATTCTTCATCCCATTAAGACGCTGGGCATGCATGCACGTGGGCCAGCATGTTTTTCTTTTTTTCAAAAAATTATTTTACTTAACTTTATTTATATACTTTTAAAAAAAAATTATAAATTTGACCAGAGAGGGACAGAGAGAGAGAGAGAGGGAAAGTGGGAAAGCAGGCCACCAAGTCTGGGACTCGAACCATGGTCAGCCACGTGGGAGTGTCCAACGCCCTTAACCACCATGCCACCTGCTGGCCCCAAGACTTGGGGCATACGTGCACATGTGCCAGTTTGTTTTTCAAGCCAAAGGGGCAAAAATTCGAACTGAGGGATCAGTTCCCTTATCACTAAACTGCAGGGCTGCCCATGAATCGGGACTTTCAAGGAAATTAATAAGCAAGAAAGAACTTTAAAATGGGTAGAATGAAGAAGAAACTGGCCAAGATAAAGCTGGAGTACGTGCAATGTAACAGGGTCCTCCAATGGAGTGTGCTCTAAAGAGAGGAACTCATTAATTCTTTCAAAACATGTGTGTGTAGGGGGCACGGGAGGTGGCGTGGTGGTTAAGGTGCTGGGTCCCACCCACATGGCTGAGATTCGGGTCCTGGACCTGGCAGTTTGGAAAGCGCACTGGACGCATGTGTGTGCATGCTCAAAATCCCAAGAGAATGGAAAAGAAGGGATTGCAGTGCAGACTCCCCACTGGGGGTGATTTCTCGCTTTCTCTGTCTCTGTCCATCTCTCTCCAGCGGGCACATGCAGCCTAGGGCAAAAGTCTAAAATAAGAACAACATTTGCAGGGGCTGGCTCCATGGCGTGGTGGTTAAGGAAAGGCAGACCCCACATAGCCAACTCTTGAACATAGATTGAGTTGTGGCCCTGGCGGGCGTGTGTGCGTGCGTGCCCCCAGTAGGACGGAGAGAGGAAGGAGAGGGGTTATTTCATGGCCACACTCCATGGGGAATACGTTCTCCCTCTCTCTGCCTCTTTATGGCAAGCGCATGGACCCTCTGACAATTCTAAAAAGAAGGGAAGGAAGGAAGCAAGCAATGGAAGCACTAGGAAAAATATGGGAAATTAAAAGGAATTTCGGTGTGAAGAAGACATTTCTTAATTTTTTTTTTTTTTTTGAGAGGTTTTTGCTATAGGGTGCATGCACTCGCCAGACAGAGAGAGACAGAGAGACAGAAAGCGAGAAATCACACCCCAGGGGGGATGGCCACACTGCAATCCCTTCTCCTCCATTCTCCTCTCGGGATCTTGGGCATGCATGCACACACGCCCGGCGTGAGTTTTAAGCCACCGGGTCCGGGACGTGAACTGCAGTCGACTACGTGGGAGTCCAGCGACAAAGCCATTACGCCAACTGCTGGTCCCAGGAAGACATTTCTTAATATGACACGAAACAAAGCTGTAAAAAAGAATTATAAATTAGCTTCTTGAATTTTTTCCCTAATCTGTCATACAGCATAAACAAATAAAAATAACCAAAATATGAACCATAAAAATATGAGCTCATATTTTGGATGAAGACTAATTTGGTTAAGAAGAGTTTTTCCAAACCAATAAGAAAACCCAATAACCCAACAGACAACGAAGCAAAAGCATATGAACGGTTCCTAGAGAGAAAACACAAATGACTCTTCACGGTATAAACAGACACTCAACCTCATTCATCGAAAGATGAATGAAAATTTTAACTACAAAGTGATTTTTATTCTTTTTTATTAGATTGGTATCTATTGAAAAGCTTGGTAACACTTTGTTACGTGAGAATTGTGGAGAAATAGGCACTTTTTATAGGCTGGTGGAAGTATGCGTTTGGACAACTTTTACTGAGGCTGAGTTGACAACATCTGTGAAACACTGCACATGCAGGTACTCTGACTCGGCAGCTCTGCTTCTAGAAACTTATCCTCGAGTCATTTGCTTTGTATTAAATTCTGTATTTCCGGGTTACCCCATGGCAGGGTGGTTAAGGTGGCTGGATCCCACATGGCTGACTGCATGGTTTGAATCCAGGACCTGGCTACTTGAAAAAAAACACACTCTGTGTTTGTGTATGTGTATGTGTGTGTGTGTGTGTGTGTGTGCGCGTGCGCATGCACGTGCCCCAAATCATGATAGGAGAAAGGAGGAGAAAGAATTGTGGGCTGGCCATCCCCTGATGGGGGTGGGGGAGGATGGGGCGGTGATTTTTCACTTTCCATCTCTTTCCATGGCAAGCACACGTGACCTATAGCAAAACAGGAAAAAACTATTTCCAAGTTTATTCGCTGTAGCCTATTATGTTTGTAATGGTAAGAACTGTCCAACAACAGGGTGAGCACTCTAAGTTAGGACCGTCTTCCTCAGGTGTTCGGTGTCCGTTAGGAACACAGGGTGTGGGTAGCCAGACAGATCCAGGAGCGAGTCCTGGGAGACACATGAAACTGCTTACTTTGTAACATTCACTTATCAAACTCAAAATAACTACAAACTCCCGGTGACTCACAAGAAAGACAAAAGACTGACACAAGTAACAAGTTGGAAGCAGCTTTGGGGCACATACTTTGAACTAACAAAGAGTCTAAAATGGGATAAAAGCGGACCCAAGGAAGGAGATTGTGCAGGAAGGAGATTGTGCACCCTTGCGGTTTTCTCTCGCAATATACTTTACTCAGCAGCCTGCTCTTTTTTCTATGTTAAAGGAGGTTTCTATTTTTTTCTTTTTCTTTCCTTCTTTCTTTTTTTCTTTCTTTCTTTCTTTTCTTTCTTTCTTTCTTTTTCTTTTTTTTTTTTTTGCAATAGTGTGCGTGGGCTTGCGAGAGAGAGAGAGAGAGAGAGAGAGAGAAACAGATAGACAGCAAGAAATCACCCCCCAGGGCGGGTGGCCATGCCGCAATCTCTTCTCCATTCTCCTCTCGGGATTTTGGGGATGGGATTTAGCGGATGCAGACACACGCGCCTGGCGAAGTTCAAGCTGCCTTGTCCGGGACTCCAACCGCAGTCGACTCACGGCAGTCCAGCGACGTAACCATTGCGCCATCTGCTGGTCCCGGCAGCCGAGTCTTCGTCCTTCAGGTCTGCAGGGGAGAAACAGAAGCACACGTAGCCCGCAGCAGTGCCCTGTCGGAGGCGGGCCCAGAAGGGCTGAGTTGCAGGGCACAGATGCGGAGCCGTCAGTCACGGGCTGTCACGGGCTGGGGCGGTCACCGGCAGGTGGCTCAAGGGCAGGGCCCTATTTTAGTCACCTCTATAGACTAAGAATCTGATGAAACCAAGTCTGTAGGGGAAGGGCTGAACCAGAGGCGGACACCCAGGAAGGGCGATCAGGACCCGAGAGCGGAGCCAGGGGGCTGCGTGGAACAGCGAGAGCCTGAGCTCCGAGAGGGACGCCCAGGAACTGCGCCCGGCCCGGGCCATAACGCTGACTTCTGGCCCAGCCCTGGAACGGCCCTGCCGGGGAGCCTGTTTCCTCAACGGAAAATGGAAGGGGCTGGGGTCCCCGCCTGAGGTCTCCCTTCCGCCCTGACACCCGACACGCGCTCGCTCGGCGTCGGTCGCCTAGGAGACGAGCGCCACTTCCGGCAGGGCCGTCTCTTCCTCCGAGGCCCCGCCCCTCCCCCGCAGGCGGGCGCTGATTGGCCCGTTTGAAATGCGCCGGGCGGGAGCTCACCTGGGGCGGCGGCGGCGAGGCCGAGCGTCCCGGAGCGCCGCGTCCCAGCAGCCGAGCGCGTCTCCCCGCGGCCCGTCTCCGCGTCCAGCTCGGCGTCGCGCGCGCGTCTGGGCAGCACGGAGCCCGCTGCCATGAAGCCAGCGTGAGTCGGGGCTGCGGGCGGACGGGCGGGCGGGGGACCGCGGGCGCGGCCGGCGTCTCTCCTCAGGCGGGCGCCGAGCCCCGCTGCTCCCGCGGCCCGGAGTGGGCGCCTGCACGTGGGCGCTCCGGCGCCGACACCCCGGCGGTGGCCCCGTCCCTCCGGCTCCCGCTCCCTCGCCCGGGCTGTGTGCGGGCGACGCGGGCCCCGCTCGCCGGCTGTCACCCTCCGGGCCCGGCCGCCGCCACCGCGGTCTCGGGCCTCAGCCGGCGCCCAGTCGGCCCCGCTGGTGTGCTCTGGCCCCGGGAGGGTGGGTGGTCCCGGCCGCCGCCCCCGCCCCGCGCCGCGCCCTCCCCGCCCGGCCGGACCCCGCCGGTGCCGGGCCTGGGCTTGGGCTGGCGGTGCGCGACCCGGGGCGGCGTCGAGGCCTGCCGCTACGCGAAGCCGGGTTCTCGCCCCCTCCCGCGCCGCGGTCCGAGGTCGCCGGAGCCCACGGCCGGTTGGGATGCCCAAGCCCCGTTCTGTCCCGACAGCCGCCAGGGCCGGGGTCCGGCTAGGGCACGCACGTCCGTTTGGCCCAGGGCCCGGTTCTGAAGCCGCTCGGCTCCGTGGCCGCGCTCTGCACTGCTCAGCCGCTCGCCTTCGCGCCTCGGAGCTGGGGCTGCTAAGGGATCGTGTCGTAGACCCAGCAAGGCTGGCTGTGTGAGTTTCAGGTGAGGTTTTGATGGTTAGTGTTGAACTGATTTTTTTTTTTTTTTTAATCTGTGACCAGGAGGGCTAAGACACCCAGGAAACCTCTAGTGAAAAAAGGATCCCAAACCAGCCTTAAAGACCCGGTTGGGGTAAGCTCTCTGACTGACGTTTGTTTGTGTGTTCCTTTTCCAGTCCTGCCCGTGTGCTTGTGGGGGAGAAGCGGCTGCCCCAGCCTGCGGAGCTGGCTCCTGCTGTGACTGTCACTGTAGAGGTTTCCCTAGCCCAGAAAAACGTGGCCTTTGGTTGTGGACCGTGTAGCTCCTCTGATTATAATTTAGAGTTAGAGCGTTAGAAGCCTTAGAGGGTTTGTGCTCTGCAGTTGGCAGGTGACTCTGCTTGGGTGAACATCCTCTCCCAGAGTCTGAAAATAGACTCACATCTGAGTCTCTCTGAGTGCCTGAGGGGCACGGTTTTTGAAGCTCACTCCACCACGAGTGCACTTGTGAACATTGATGATGTATTTTTGGATTTATATGCCTCAATCTAATGCCAACTCATAATTGCAAGTACTTTACTAATTTTAGGCTTGGGAACTTGCTTTTAAAAGGAAATGGCAAATAAAATATAGTCAGTTTCATTAGAGCTATTGTATAGTCCTCACTGCCATTGGAATGGCCCTCTGGGTCTGAGTTGGGGGTAACCAGGTGCTTTGCACGCGGTGAAGAGGTTTTCTTGAATCCTCTTGACTTCTCTCCCTCCTTTTGTATTTTAAAATATCTTCTATTTTAAAAAATCACTAGAGTATGTGTGCACTTGCCAGAGAGAACCACTCAATGGAGTGTGGTCATGCCGTAATCTTTTTTTTCTCCATTCTATAGTATTTGGAGCACACAAAAGCTTGGTGTGTTTTTCAAGCCCCTGTGGCTGGGATTTGATCCCTGCTTGGCCCTGTGGGATTTGACTCTGCACAGTGCTTAAACTGCTCTTCCTGGCTACCCACCCCCTCTTTGTATATTAAGTGTTAAGTTAAAATGGCAAGTGTTAAATCAGTTTCAAAGAATTCTAACAGCCTTGAAAATCATTGTCATCATATGATACATTGTAGAGTTTTATATTATTAGTACGCAATATGTTATTTGTGCTTAATATAGTAGTGAGAAGGTGTGCAATTTGATGCCTTTATTATCAAAATTTGAGTTTTATGTACATTTTAAATCTATTCTCACCTGTAATGTATCTGTTTGCATTTGACGATCTGGAGCAGTAGAGTCAGCTCTCACGGCTCTGCGTTTATGTATGAGTAGGTCTCGTGCATCAGCAGACATGTACGTTGAGTGAATGAACAAATGGATGGGACGTGTAAATGAAACCAGGCCAAGGTAAACCTTCATCCTGTAAGCGCCTCCTGTTTTTCAGGTCTACTGCAGGGTGCGCCCACTGAGTTTCCTTGATCAAGAGTGTTGCATAGAAGTGATCAATAATACGACTGTTCAGCTCCACACTCCTGAGGGCTACAGACTCAACAGAAATGGAGACTATAAGGAGGTAATTCCTACTGGGACCAAGTTGTTTTTACTAGATGTGTTTCCTAAACAGCTTTTCCATCTTTAAAGTTTCCATGAAGTTTATGTTAAGTATTTTTTTTTGAAAGATTGCCTCTCTTCACTATAATAACTGCATTTAAAGTGTTTCTGGTTTCTCGGTTGTACAGATACACCTTCGGTGAGCTAGCTAGAGGATGGCTCTTAGGGGGTCATTTCTCTAACTAGATTATGACTGGTTTTAGAGCATATGTTAGGGTTAGTTTAATGTGGAATTCAGGTGATTGTGCTAAGTGTTGTATACATACAGTTGCACGCGTAGAGATTAAAATAACATTTAATAATATGAATTAAATATGTGTATCAATGAAGTGTTTGATTTTTAAAGAATTACTTACTTAATAATATTTATTATTTTTTAAAATTTGCCATAGGGCATGCGTACTCGCCAGAGAGGAGAGAGAGAGAAAGTAAGCTGCCAGGCCCAGGACTTGAACTACATGGGAATCCAGCCCCCTCACTACCTTGCCACATGCTGGCCCTCAATAAAGTGTAGTTTTAGTAAATACTGAAAAACTCAGATACTGACTTTAACTTAGTTCAACAAACATTGAGCTGAGCTAGTAGCTAGAGAATGGCAGATTAAAAAAGGAGTGAGACACAGTCCTTGCCCTTATGGAGTTGCCACTTAGTGGGACAACTAGTAATCAAGCAATTGTCACCTCTGTAAGACGGGAAGGCAGGTGTGCTCCAGAGGGAAGAGGGCAGGAATGCAGAGAAAGGCCTGGTTCAGGTGGTTACTCCTACCGTCTAACTGCCCTTTACTCTGATCGCCTTCTAAAGACGGCCAGTGGCTTCTTGGCTGCTCGACTTGGTGCGCCCTCTCTGTCCTCCTGGCACCCGCTGTTCAGCAGCACCCTCTTTCCTGAAGCGCTGTCTTGCCTCCCTCATCCTCCCTGTTCTCTTATCTCACCCTTTGCTGGCTCCTCCTCCTTTCAGTCTTTAATTACTGAAGTAGGCTATGCCCAGGCTCTATGGTCTCATTTCTACCTTGGAAAGGCTGTAAATGTCAATTGTAGTGTAAAAACTGCAATTTTAACTCTACTTAAAACTTTTTCTCTGGCTCTAAACTCAACATCCAACAGATTACTCGTCTCTGCCTGGACATCCCTCAGGCATCTCATGTACACATGCCCAGGAAAGAGCTCTTACATTTCCTTCTGTGTTCTCTCAAGTAACACACTGTCCATCCACTGCTAAAGCCGGAGCCTGGAGCCTGCCCCTCACTTGCCCTCCTACGTCTACTTCAGCAGTAGATCCTATCAGTTCTGTTCCAGAGTGTTTCCTGAAATGACCTTTTGTTTCTATCTCCACTGCAGCCAGTCTGAGCCCCATTATTAAACACCGAAACTAGTGCTTCTCAAACTGGAGTGGAGGAATAACTTTTTTATTTATTTTATTTTCAAATTTTGCTATAGGGCATATATACTTAGTGGACAGAGACAGAGAGAGGGAAAGTGAAAAATCACCCCCCAGAGGGGATGGCCATTCTGCCGTCCCTTCTCCATTCTCTTCCTGGGATTTTGGGCATGCACACACACGCACCTGGTGTGATTTTCAAACCGCCAGGTCTGAGACTCAAACCCTTGTCAGCCATGTGGGAGTCCATCTCCTGGCCCTGCTTTTTATTTGGCATGTGTTGCACCTGATACTTTGTACAGCTTGTGTTGGATGGGATAGCCACGTGAAGTAGACAACAGAATGAGTTAGGATCTGTTCGTTGAGCCATGTGCCTCCCAAAGTCCCCGAGCACTAGGCAGACTGGTTACAAGCAGTTCTGAGCAGGTACTGGTTTGCTGACAGTGCTTTGAGCAGCACAGACAGGACTAACGACTCCCTGCTTCTCCTGGGAACCTTTTCTAATCCGTCCTCCACAGAGCAGTCCGAGTGATTAAAGCATAAATGAGAGCTCATCATTTTTCTATTTAAAGCCTTTCAAAGAATACACTCTATGAATGGACACCGTCTGTCTCCCGCCCGTCCCCTTCAGTGCTCTCCCAGCCCTGCGAGCCCCTTGGAGAGGCTGGAGTCCTGCCCGTCAGCTCTTGCCTTGGCCCGCACTTCTCTCTTCCTGGATCTTCCTTCCTCACCCTTGGGTTTCAGCGTAATTCTCTCTCCTCGGGGTGACCCAATTATCACGTTAGAAATAGTGGCTGCCCTAGGCCCTGCCCGCTGTGTTCTTTGGTCTCTCCTTTAGGCACTTACCACAACCTATTACTTGTTTGCTATTCCCCTCTGTGCTGTTAACGCCCAGGGTCTCTGCGCCTCCCATGTCCACAAATACTCGATATAGATTAAACGAGAACGAGTAGTCTGGGAAGGCATTGTGGAAGAGCAGCCTTTCTGGATGGGATAGAGTATAAAACTGACTTGCTGATTTTTAACTTTTTTCCTAAATTATTTATTTAACTTATTATTTTTAAAATGTGCTATAGGTCATGTGTGCATATGTACGAGAGAGAGTGAGAAAGCAAGCCACCAGGTCTGGGACTTGACCTGCGGTCGGCCATGTGGGACTCTAGCACTTTACCTACCACACCCCTTTGCTGGCTCCTTAAATTTACTTTTTTTTTTTTTTTTTTTTTTCTTTGGGAGAGGTTTTCATTATAGGGCGCATGTGCTCGCCAGACAGACAGAGAGAGACAGAAAGCGAGAAATCACCCCCCAGGGGGGATGGCCATGCCGCAATCCCTTCTCCTCCATTCTCCTCTCAGGATCTTGGGCATGCACACACACGCGCCCGGTGTGAGTTTAAGCCATCGAGTCCGGGATGTGAACCGTGGTCGACTACGTGGGAGTCCAGCGACATAGCCATTACGCTAACTGCTGGTCCCTTTACTATAATATAATTTTCCAAGTAGGATCTTAGTAATATTTTCGGTAATATGGCCATACTTTAATCATGTTCCGAAAGATATTTGACAACTGAAGTATTCTTGGTTTCTTGAAGGTCACAGTTAAAATTTATTTTATATAAGAACTCAGAGAAAAGCTTATGGCTTTAAAATACAGTATGTTAGGACAGCAACTGGCATGGTGGTTAAGGTGCTGGACTTTCACATGGCCCACCATGGTTCAAGTCATGGACCTGGCAACTTGCTTTCTCACTTTCCCTCTCTGATCAAATTAAGAAATAATAAATTAAATAAATAATTCTTTAGAAAACTACAGTATGCCAAGATACTTCTTATACTGCTGTATTTTTGATACCTTTATAAAGAAAAATAGCAAACAGTAAAATAGTTTATGAAATAATGCTTGAATATTTTCACAACTTTATGACTGTGTATTATTACAGTACTTTCTGATCTTTGTTGCTTAATTAAAACAGTCACCCTTAACCTTTGAAGCGTTAGTTGACTTAAGACTTTTCTACATTCTCTTCACTAGTTGTGAATGAAAGTATTTACCACTTCCTGATTGGTCTAAATGTAGGTATGGCATGACTTTTAATGAGCTGCTACGAAACTAAGGGTTCTGAGTTTAAAGATCATCTTATTTTCTCTGTGAAGATCTTAAATGTTCAGAAAGGAACATCTTATGTTCAAGCAAATGGATCTCTAGCCTAGATGGAGCAGTGGTCCATCTACTGCATTTTGTCTTCTCTCTGCAGACTCAGTACTCATTCAAACAAGTGTTCGGGACTCACACCACGCAGAAGGAGCTCTTTGACGTTGTGGCTAGTCCCTTGGTACATGACCTCCTTCATGGCAAAAATGGTATGGGTGTGCTTCGTGGGGTTCTGCTGGATTTTTCTCTCTCTTCTGAGACAACTTTTGGTTTTATGTGCTTGGTTTATGTTTAGCACTTAGTTCTGATCAATTTCTTTGGGTGGTGTTAGACTTGCTTTTCTTGAGCTGCTTAGCTTCTAGTGTTTTTAGTACAATGAAGAGAGATCGCAAGTGGAAGGCTTTAAAGATGTAACTCATTCTGATTTGCTGAACCACAGGTCTTCTTTTCACGTACGGTGTGACTGGAAGTGGAAAAACTCACACGATGACCGGTTCTCCAGGGGAAGGAGGGCTGCTTCCTCGCTGTTTGGACATGATCTTTAACAGTATAGGGTCATTTCAAGCTAAACGCTATGTAAGTACCGTTCTTCTGTACCGGGGCTGCTTCACTTAACACGGGACCAAGATGCCTTTGGAAGAGCCACAGTGTCAGATCCACTTCAAACCTTTAAATCTGTTTAAATGTGAAATGTCTTGTATTTCTTAAATATATTTCTTACTGTTTAAGTCAAATCTAAACAACGTGGCCTGACTTGCCTCCGCTTCAGGTGTTTAAATCTAACGACAGGAACAGTATGGATATACAGTGCGAGGTGGATGCCTTATTGGAACGTCAGAAGAGAGAAGCCATGCCCAATCCAAAGACCCCGTCCAGCAAGTACGTAGTGACGCCGTATATAGCTCTGGCCTGCGGGCCACAGGGTTCTGTAGTGCGGTCTCCCTAGCCACGGAGCATGGGGATCCTTAATAGAGAAGCTGACCTGACAGTTGACCTTTGTGAGATCAGAGTTGAGGAGTGTTCTTAAGTAAGGTACTTGTTCAGATATTCTCTGTGGTTTTGAGTCATTGCATTTGAATGACTGTTTTGAGAAGATGCCCCTCTGTGGCAGGGTGGAGGAGGAAGGGTGTAAAAGCTTGTGGCAAGGTTAGCATAATGATTAAGATGCTGGACTCTCACATGGCTGACTGGTTCTAGTCCTGGATCTGGCAGCTTGAAAATCATGCTGGGTGCTCACGTGTGCCCCAGATCCCAGGAGAATGGAGGCGAAGGGACTGCAGTGTGGTCATCCCCTTGGCGGGGGTGATTTCTCACTTTCCCTCTCTATCTCTCTCTGGTGACTGCATGTGTTCTGTGGCAAAAAACCTAAAGATAGATAAAAGCTTGAGGACATGTAGGGCACAGTTGGGGACTGAAAGGGTGAATAAAGTCGCCCAGTGTACTTCTGCTTAAGATCCCCTTGGGACGATTCATTGCTGTTAATTAATGCAGTTTATAAAATCACATGGTTTTGTTTTTTGTTTTGTTCTAGACGACAAGTAGATCCAGAGTTTGCAGACATGATAAATGTACAAGAATTCTGCAAAGCAGAAGAGATCGATGAAGATAGTGTCTATGGTGTATTTGTCTCTTATGTTGAAATATATAATAATTACATATATGATCTATTGGAGGAGGTGCCATTTGATCCCATAAAGCCCAAGTAAGTAGGGAAGAGAGCACCATCTAGCTGATAACTTTGGGAAGTCACTACCTCAGTGAGCATTGCTGTCTTTGGCTACAACGGGGCTACAACGGGGATAATATTTCCATTTGTTTTCTGAACGAAACGATATAGCTTGTAGATGACAGAGTTCAGGGAGTCCTTTTATTGTTAACGAACTGTGTTGCTGTATTAGGGAATCCTTAGATTAAGACATTATGGAAAAATGCAACCTGAATATCTATCTTGGAAATTACTCGGAAACTCTTGGCCCTGGACTATGTTTTGAAAAGGACCTTAACTATTCAATTAGTTACTATTGATGGGCTCTGTCGGGGTATGTTTTTAAGAACCCATGAATCAGTGTTGGGAGTTTTGTAGCCCTTTTAGCTCTCTGTGTCCTGGGAGTCTCTACAGAATGGAGCCTGTGAAGCCGTTGTCTTTACAGATAATACAGTCCTTTGACTGTCGGTTAATATGGAGTGACTTCTGTGTTGTCATTCCACCAAAGTCAAAAGACTTCTTGGCTTTCCTTGGGTCTCACCTTGCTGAGACTGAAGACCAATTACACCTGGCATCACAAATGATAAATATGGTATCTTAAAGCCCTCTCGGGAGATAAATAACATTTAAATTCTGTGTGTATGTGTAATAGAACATGACTTTCTAGACCGCTCAGTTGAGAAAGCCATTAGACCTAGAGTAAGTGTCGGTGCATCCGTGCTTACTTACACGAGGAATGTGCGATCTGCTGTAGGCCGTACTTGACCAGAGCGTCCCTGTGGCTCTTACTCGAGTCGCATTGCGACGCAGGCTCGTTCCGTCCTGGAATCCTCACTGTACTGATTGGGAAAACACAGTCGCTGAGTGCACTAAGTGTAACTGGGTTAACTGTAGGGCTACCGTGAAGGAAGCCCACCGTCGTTCGCTCTTGGTCTACTTAGCCCTTCCTCAAACGAGAAGCTTACAAAGGGGCTTGTTTCTGGAGTGGCCTGTCTGTTCCCTTGGGATGTTGGTATCGTCAAAGAGATACTTGGCCTCAGTTATAGAAAAATACGCGGAGAATGTGAAAATCTATGAGTCACTTGCCTTTCATGTCAAATGAATTCTTTCCCTTTCGTTCCCAAGCATTCACTGTTTTGACTCTAGTTCATGTGCCTCCACTTTGCTGAACTTTTGTGGTGTCAGTCATCTCTACCTGTTAGTTTCATGTCTGCCCACGTACACGTCTGTCTGGTTGTCTAAATGAGATTATTTTCGAAGGATCCTATCTTGGTTTTTTTTTTTTTACTTACACTATGAAAGACTGATAGGAGTAACTGCTGTGTGAGCTTTCTGGGTGACTGAACAAGCTGGCTTATTTGGCACTAAATTCTGATGTTGTTTGTTAGGGTGGCGCTAGGCTGCTCTTTGAGCTGGGTAACATTTAGTGGTTTTGGATACAATGAACAGATGTCCCAAGTGGAGATTTCTAAGACGGGACTCACTGTGACTCCGTAGCAGTAGTGGTGCAGACCGAGCGCCTGCTACTGCAGACAGTAACGTCCGCCTTCTTCCCTCGGTAGGTGGAACAGCTGCAGCACACCCATGAGGAGCACAGATTTTGTGTATGTGATGGTGTTGGCTCTTTCTTAAGGGTGCAGTTATACTAGAGGGTGGCATCTGTGGCGTGATTGCTTATCGGTTCGCATTGGCACTGGGCTGCTGCTACCTCTAAGCCCTTCTTACTTCCTACAAAACCTGCCATCGACTAGGAGTGAGGGTGATTAGCAATTTCACTGCCCTCCCGAGTCACAAGACTGAGGCTAGACAAGCAGCAGCCTTAACCGACCAGCATCCTATCGTGTAAGCCACTTGGAAAGGAGTGCCACTCCTGGTATACGCCAAACTCTTTCTGAATTCCTTTTCTGCTCTTGCTGAGATCAGAACCAGTTCTGTCTGCTTATCTTTTAAAAATAGAGAAAGGGTAGATTCGGTGCTTAACCTGTGCATGTGATGTTGCTGTACTACTCTGGCTATGTGTTTAGTGAGAGCCCTTCCGTATGCTTTGTTAGAACAAATTAGAGCAAAGCTTTTAAAACAGAATTGGCGCCTGCTGTGTTACGTAACTAATCTTGACTATATCTTGTAATCTTACCCAAGTTTAATACTTCTCTGGTGTCTGATGTAAGCTTTTTTCTGTTAAGAGAGTAAATGTCGTGTTGCCTGGCATTTTAGTTCTAGTCATAAGTGAAGGTGTTAGTATCTCAAAATTCAGGAAACTAATCCTTTTTTTCCCCCATAGACCTCCACAATCTAAATTGCTTCGCGAAGATAAGAACCATAACATGTATGTTGCAGGATGTACAGAAGTAGAAGTGAAATCTACTGAGGAGGCTTTTGAAGTTTTCTGGAAAGGTTAGAAACAGCTAGAACTAGAAAAATAACCCTAAGAGTTGTTCCCATAGCCTAACAGCAATCCTTTTTGATCTATTGGAAAGCATGTGTAACGAAGTGACTGGACGCAAGTTTGAGCAGTGATTTCTTTGTCACCGTAGGCCAGAAAAAGAGACGTATAGCTAATACCCACTTGAACCGGGAGTCCAGCCGGTCCCATAGTGTGTTCAACATCAAGCTGGTTCAGGCTCCCCTGGATGCAGACGGAGACACTGTTTTACAGGTAATGTGGTGGCTGGAGTTTCCCTTCCTCTCAGTTCTTAATTTGGGAATTAATTTGGAGCTTGCATTTGCAATGAAGTTGGCTCTGGAATTAACATTAATGTAGGTCATGGGATTTAAAATTGTTTTTAATTGGTTTTGGGAGGTTGATTATTAAATCTTAGAACCTGAATTTTTATATTTTTTGGAGAGGATTTTGCTCTAGGGCACGTGTGCTTGCCACAAAGACAGAGAGAGACAGAGAGATGGAAAGCAAGAAATCACACCCTAAGGGGGATGGCTATGCTGCAATCTCTTCTCCAATGTCCTCTTGGGATTTTGGACATACACACACATATGCCTGGCATGAGTTTCATGCTACCGGGTCCAGGACTTGAACCACAGTAGACTACATGGGAGTCTAGAGACATAGCCATTGCACCACCTGCTGGTCCCAGAACCTGAACTTTTGCTGTGAAAAATATTCACAGATTTTTAAAAATCTCTTCCATAGAGGAGATCAAAGAAGCATGTGTGATTTATTGTTGGATTTCTTACGACTCGTTTCATATGTGGAAATTCAGCTAATGGCTTTAAAGTGTGAGCCTGTCATTGTCTGGGGTAGGAACGGTTTAGAAGGCGGCTAGAGTTTTAAATTGTTCCTTTCTTGGTGGGTGGACCAGGAGGATACCCCCATCTGGTGATGATTATTACTGCTGGGCCTCTCCTAGTGTAAAGTTTATGTCAGTTAGTAACCACATTTGAGCCTGAATATATATAATTTAATAATTTTAAGCTACTAAAGTGTAATTGTATTCAAACTATATCATGGGATTATAACCCACTGAAGGTTACGGTGGCAGGAAGGGATGGTCTGATGACTCTGAAGATCCAATTCCTCTGTATTCACTCGCTCTCTGGCTTAACTAATATTGTGGAACCTCAACAAAGCGGTGAGCATTAAAGGCAGTGACACCTGTACTTAGTCCCGTGCGTAGTTCACAGTGCTCAATAAACGTTAGCTGGAAATGGCTGTACACCAGCCTCCCACATATACCTGATTTTCTTTGAATCAGCATCTAGTATTAGAAGATCAGATACCTCTTGACCTCCATTTCTTCTTATAAAACTCTTTAAGGAGTATTATGAAGTGACTATATACCCAATTTTAGGAAAGAAAGAGGAGCTGTGTCCTAGACTCACTCCTAATTCCGCAGATGTTTTTTGAGTGCCCTGAGTGCTAGGCAGTGTGCAGGGTGCTGGGTAAAGTGGCAGGAAAGACCGCCCCTGCTCTGAGGGAACGCAGTCTCCTGTAGAAGGAAGACCAGACAGTGGACGAGTGACAGTTACTGTCATGAGCACACTCAGCATGCCATTGTAGCAAACCTTCTAAAACAGGTATCCTTGCCCTTCGGTGTACTTCGTATCGGGTGAGTATGAAGACTTGATGCCTTGCTGACTTGAATATATTTAAAGGATATTATAGCCCAGATTTAACTTATTTTGGGTTATTGACATTGGCTTTCCTTTCAGGAAAAAGAACAAATCACTATAAGCCAGCTCTCCTTGGTAGATCTTGCTGGAAGTGAAAGAACGAACCGGACCAAAGCAGAAGGGAACAGATTACGTGAAGCTGGTGAGTGAAACAGTTTATCATCTACTCACTGACGGACAGTGAGAGCATAACTGTCTTGAGGCAATTTCGAGGCTAATATTAATGGTCAACGCTGCTTGTTTCCTAATGTCGCTTTGGTGTCAGTGTATTATACTGATTCTTTTTAAGAGTGAGGAGGAGTGGCTACAGGAAGAATAAAGTCAGTCACATTCACACTGAGAGTCTGCTGTGCTCACTGCCAGTGCTGTAGGCCGGTGCTGGGTCTCTGAGATGACATGCTTTAACTGTCACTACAGAGCTCCTGCTGGCACAAGTCCCCCCTTTGAAGATGGGGAACATCGGAACCTAAGAGCTGACTGACGGGGCCCTCTGTGTGATTCCGTGTGTTTAAAAGGCGAGGTCCTGGCTGCTGCCATCCTCTGCCTTACCCTCCCCGCTTGGACCACAGGTGTGCACCCACACCCGTCTTGTTTTCATACCGTCTTGCTGTGTTGCCCAGGTCAGCTTGTAGCTCACAGCCCTGCCTCAGCTCCCACAGAGACTGGGATTACAGGCACACGCACTGTGGCCTGCCTTCAGGTGGTTGAGCCAGAACTGACCTCTGGCCTCCCACGTGGCCTCAGACCACAGAGCACAGCGCCTTAGCACTGCGCGCACCGCGACTAGGCGGGTTTTTAAAATCTTTTCATTCGGTAGACCCACGCGTGTTGTACTACGGCTTTTTTAAAACTTGTATTCATGAGAGAGACCTGTGTGCACAAGTGGGGATAGGGCTGGGGGGAGGAAGCACCCGAACAGCCCCGTCACGCAGCGATCGCTCTCCCCGGCCCTCCAGCTCCTCAGGACCTGGGCCTGCACTCACCTGGTGATCTCAGGCCCACCTAGGTCTGGACCCGTGGTCAGCGTGTGCTTTCCGGCACTCTCGCTCAGTTTGCTGCCGACGTGCCGCCAGAGGAGGCCGTGTCTTACGTCGGTAACCGTTTGCCGAGTACCTGCTGGGGGCTGTGTAGTGAGCGTGGAGAGGAGAGATGAAGCCCTGCCAGACAGGCCTTGGCTAGCCTGAGACTGAGAGTTACGAGGTCCGTCCAAGGGTGGGATGGACATAAGCTCTACCTTCTGTGGGAGGGCAGAGTGGGGCTGCCTAGTCCAGTCTGGGATCAGGCACTAGGACGCGTCCATCAGTGAAGGATCAAAAGCATTGTCCTTGCCCCACGGGGCGACTGCGTATAACAGACAAAGTCCCGAGAGAACATGGCCCAGGCAAGGTCGCTGAGGTCGGGTGTGGGCGGGCGAGCTGTGAGAACGAGCTGTGCGAGACCAGGTCATGCACACCCTCGTCTGTCATATTAAAAAGTTTGACTTTTCTTTTGACAATGCTGGCGGCTACTCATTATTAAGAGTCTAGCATGTATCATAGGAGCTAAGCATGGGCTTCATACTTTTTTTTTTTTAATTAAGTCTATTTTATTCATGAGAGAGAATACATGAGCGAGAACAAGAGAAGCACCTTCGACAGGATCTTGCCATGCCCCGATTGCCACCCCACAGCCTCCAGGATCCTGGGCGTGTGCCCAGGGTAATTGCAGGCCCCCCACAGGTCTGAACCTGCAGTCAGCCAGGTGGCTTCTACCACTGCAGGTCAGTTTGCTCCTGGCTGTACCACAAGTTTGGACCCAGGCTTAAGTTCTTGATATTTTGACTTCCCAGGATTATATAATACCTATTTTTGGATGAAGAAATGGGTTGGAAAAGGCTAAATAACCTTTCTAAGCTAGAGCCTGGGTTCAAGCCCAGGTTGAAATCTCAAAATTTGTGTCTTTCTATTTTTTTTTTTTTAAAGAATTGTTTATTTAATTTTATTTATTCATTCATTTATTTTAATTTGACCAGAGAGAGAAAGTGAGAAAGCAAGCCACCAGGTCTGGGACTCGAACCATGATTAGCCATGTGAGAGTGTCCATTGCCTTAACCACTACGCCACCTGCTGGTCTCGTCTTTCTACTTTGTTGCACGACCTCTCCTTGAAGTCAAAGAGGAATGAGTCTTTTAAAAGACCCTTTGGCCAGTGTAGAGAATTAATTTAGCTGTGGAAGCCTGGAGATAGCAAAGAGCAATTAGGAGCCTTTTGTAGTAGTTGACGTAATTGCATGTTCTTGGGGCAGAGGACAAAACTGACAGCGAGCTAGGAAGTAGATCTACCTAGATGTATAGGATAAGGAAGCTGGGTTTTTGGTTTTTTTTGTAAACAGGTTTAGTCAATATACATAATTGATGTAAAAATTTCAATAGATGGAAAAAACTTTTTTTTTGAGAGGTTTTTGCTATAGGGCGCGTGCGCTCGCCAGACAGACAGAGAGAGACAGAGAGACAGAAAGCGAGGAATCGCCCCCCAGGGGGGGATGGCCACGCCGCAATCCCTTTCTCCTCCATTCTCCTCTCGGGATCTTGGGCACGCACGCACACGCGCCCGGCGTGAATTTTAAGCCACCGGGTCCAGAACTTGAACGTGGCCGACTACATGGGAGTCCAGTGACATAGCCATCAGCTGACTGCTGGTCCCGAAAAAACCATTTTAACATGAGGCTTTTAAACATTTGCATCTAATATACTCCATAAAATTTGGGGTTTGGAAGAAACCATGAGGGTCATTAAGTATGGTGTTGCATTTGGTGGAACATCCTTGTGGTAGAATGCCTGAAGGATGGCTGTTTAATGTCTCCAGAAACATTCTGCTGGAGAGCCTGGGCCCTGCATGGACCATGAAAGTCTGCTGTTAGCATCTCCATCTAGTACTTATGTGACATTGAGGCTTACAGGAGACAGAACACACTCTAGCTACCATGGTGGTGTTATAAGTATCTTGTGTGTGTGTTTCTCTGTCAGGCAACATTAATCAGTCACTGATGACACTCAGAACGTGTATGGAAGTCCTGCGAGAGAACCAAATGTATGGAACCAACAAGGTAAGCCACAGCCACCTCAGTTGCGTCTGTAGTTTCATTTGTGTGCGTCTTGTCTTATGTCTTTGGATTTGAATATATTTACAGATGGTTCCATATCGAGATTCAAAGTTAACCCATCTGTTCAAGAACTACTTTGACGGGGAAGGAAAAGTGCGTATGATCGTGTGTGTGCATCCAAAGGCTGAAGATTATGAAGAAAGCTTGGTAATTGTAATTTATTTAGCCTGTAAAGTCTTCATTTTGTTCTTTTTTAGGTTTTTGCCATAGGATACATGCACTCACTGGAGGGGAGAGAGAGAGAGACAGGGATCTCACTTCCAGGGGGGTGGCCACTTCACAATCCCTTCTTCATTCTCCTCTTGGGATTTGGGGCACACATGCACATGTGCGTGGAGTGTTTTTTAAGCCGCCAGGTCCGGAACTCAAACCACAGGGTTGACCGTGGGGGCGCAGCGCCTTAACCACCGCACCACCTGCTGGCTCAGTTAGCCTGTAGAGTGTTGAGTGTCTGGCCCGGCTGTGGCAGCACCTGTCATGAAGGCATTGCTTCGCAGGCTGAGGCCACCCTGGAGGCCCAGATTCAATTCCCGATCCACCCTAAAAGCTGGACGTGGTGGCACACACCTGTAGTCCCTGCTTCTCTGGAGGCTGAGGCAAGAGGATTGCAACACAGAAAGACCCTGTCTGTGAAGAATAAAAACATCTTGAGTTTCTGTAAGGAAAACAACAACTAATAGATGTGATGAATTATATTTTGGCCCAGCCTCTATGACTTAGACAGTAGCATACTGAACTGCAAAATCGGAAGCCGCATGCTGATCACTGTTCAAGTCCCCTGCCTGGCTCTGTGTGAGTGTGTATGTGTGTGTGTGTGTGTGTGTTTCCAGAGCCCTGACAGGGTGGGGGACTACAGGGTGGGGACTGCGGCATGCACGTTTTATGGAGAGTGCTTTTCTCTCTCTTTTGTGTATGTGCATCCAGTGTCATGAATTTAAACACACACACACACACACACACACACACGTATATATATATATATATATAGAGAGAGAGAGAGAGAGAGAGAGAGAGAGAGAGAGAACATTTTATAAATTGATATGCAGAGCCACCAGATACAGAAATAAACTAGCAACCAACCTGTTATTGTTTCACTTAGTAATTTCTGAAGGAGGACTTGATTATGCTTATTTTTGAAAATCCATTTGTTTTTATTTTAGCAAGTCATGAGATTTGCAGAAGTAACCCAAGAAGTTGAAGTAGCAAGACCAGTAGACAAGGCGATATGTGGTTTGACGCCTGGGAGACGGTACAGAAACCAGGCTCGGGCAGGTCCAGTTGGAGATGGTATGATTTGGTGTTCCTTCATTTTTCCACTGATTGCTCTATCTCTCTTTAAAAAACAAACAAACGACAACAAAAACAAAACAAAAAACAAGCAAAACCGGATCGGCTGTGGTGTGGCAGAAACGTCCTGCCCAAGGGAAGCCAGATCCCACGTGGTGACTGCCTTGGAATCTACCTGGTCAGCGTCAAACATGGCAGGCATGTGTACAAGTGCCCAGGGTTCGATGGGCTGGAGCACTGGGCAGGGGACTGCAGTGTGACCAGACCATGTGGAGGGTCGCATCTTCCTCTCTTGCTTTCACATGTGCCCATAGTATCTCTTACGAATGAAGAAAAAACAAGGTCTGTTTCATGTAAGAGGATTAGTTACATTCCTTCTCAAAAACCAAGCACTGAAAAATTTGAACTAAAATATAAATGAGATTTCTTGCATACCATAACTTATTTTTAAGGAAGTAAGATACATGACAACTCAAGAAGTTGCTGTTAATTGGACTGGTCTCTAGTCGCAGTGTTAACACTGTTTAAACAAGCTCTTTGTCTCCTATGTAACCATTAACAACCTTTCCTCATCCAATACAGAACTGTTGGTTACGGAAGTGGTTTTACAGAGTTTCCCGCCTTTGCCATCGTGCGAGCTTTTGGACATCAACGATGAGCAGACACTTCCAAGGCTGATTGAAGCCTTGGAGAAACGCTATCATCTACGGCAAATGATGATCGAGGAGTTTAACAAGCAATGTAAGGACAACACTGCTTACCGTCCTTTAAACTCAGCAACGGGGAGAATTTACAGTCAGTTTGGGCTCTGGGATGGGATGCATCTTTAAGGAAGAGTTAGTTGATCCCTATATTCTGTAATTCCCAAGGCATCGTTTAATTACAACAATAAGGAATTTCCCCACAGCTCTTGCTTGCATTCTAAGGAAGTCAAAAGCAGGAAAGAGTATGTGTACCCCACTCTCACCCCCTTCTTTTTATGTCATGACTTTTCCAGAGATCCAATAACAATGGACACAGGAATGTTTCTTAGTTTCATTTTCTACAAAATGAGGAGTGTGATGGTCTCCACCTCAGTGTGAGGTGAACTGAGATAGGGTACGAAAGTCCTGGAGAGCAGTTTAGAGCAGCCTGGTACCTGAAAAGCGAGTGCAACGTACCCACTATTTTTATTATCAGTTTTATTATCAGTTCATTCTAATCTTCACAAAAAAGTTGAGGTAAATGATGTTTAATTTCCATATTGAAATTTACTCATGAAAAAAACCAATCAGCTTGCCCAGGTCCTAATTAGGTAGCGGTATTCCAGGGATTTCAGCTCAGGTCTCACTGACCCCAGATCTAGTTCTTTTTCTGTTTTTGCATTTGCTGTTCTGAAGCATTACTTACCTGGGAGTGCTGGGAAGAGGGTCATACAGTAGGTAACGAAGCGCTGAGTGCTTCTCGGTGTTAGGACGGTTCTGTGAATGCTTTTGTAGACTCGAGAATCAGGCTCTGAATTTCCTCCCAATTTCCTTTCTTTTTTTTTTTTTTTTTTTTTGGAGAGGCTTCTCGCTATAGGGCGTGTGCACTCGCCAGACAGAGAGAGACATAGAGACAGAAAGCGAGAAATCACCCCCCAGGGGGGATGGTCACGCCGCAATCCCTTCTCCTCCATTCTCCTCTTGGGATCTTGGGCACGCATGCACACGCGCCCGGTGTGAGTTTTAAGCCACTGGGTCCGGGACGCGAACCGCGGTTGATTACGTGGGAGTCCAGCGACATAGCCATTACGCTAACTGCTGGTTTCCCCAATTTCCTTTCTGAATTTCTCCATTTTATTTAGTATCTGCAAATAAAAGTTGATTTTTCTTATTTTGGAATGGGAATGAAACATGGCCTGCATGCTTTTGTTTCAGCTAACACTTTCAAAGTTTTGTTACAAGAATTTGACAACACTGTTTCAAATAAAGAAAACTACATTCAAGGGAAACTAAATGAAAAAGAAAAGATGATCTCAGGACAGAAATCGGAAATAGAACGACTGGAAAAGAAGAATAAAACTTTAGAGTATAAGGTTTGTTTGGGTTGTCCTGACTGACGCACGCGCTGGCTCCGAGCTGTTCCGCTCCATCAGCCTGTCACTGCTGCTCACTAAGAATTGACCTGAGACTGTTTACTAATCTTCCCCATACCCCAGGGAGAGGGAATGTGAGGGGAAAGCATAAATGGGAGGAAGGAGATAATTGATCATGTATTCTTTAATTTTATGGGGTTGAATTTAAGCGATTGAAGAGAATGTTCTCTGGCCTAAACCAGTGAGCTTCCCAGAGACTTTCTAAAATTTAGCTTTGGTTATAGTTTTCTTGGTGATTTATTTGAAATATTCATACTTATGCCTTTTTTGAACACTCACAGAAATTAATAACTGAGATGATATAAAAGTGTCAGCCTCTGCCTTGGGTATAACATACTTGATAAATGTTTGCTAGATCCATATTTACAGATTGGATTATAAAGGAGCACCCACTCCAGATTAATCTCTTCCTGGGGGAGAAGGAAAGACAGTTTTGTTGGGAGCATCACAGCTCTAGAATAGAAGTTCTCTCTGTGGAGGGCTGTCAGCAGTGTAGGAGAGTGCACTCATTCTAGACAGAAGCCAGGCTCCACCAACAGTTCTCTATATCCTGGAAATAGCCTAAAATTTTGGGGGGGCTTTATTTTAGGGGGAAGTAATTTGTACATGAAGTCGGTCATAGCTTTATTTTTTATTGAAGAACTTGTTTAATATGTTCTGATTTGGGGGAATGGAGGTGAGATTTCACTTAAAAATATTAATATAAAGAAAAATACTTTGTGGTTTTTCTTTCCACAAATATGCTGCATAAGCAAATTGAGGATTATCTCATAGCTACATGAAATGTTTACTTAACAAATGTTAAACATAATGACCTATTTTCCCAGATTGAGATTTTAGAGAAAACAACTGCTATCTATGAAGAAGATAAACGCAACCTGCAACAGGAGCTGGAAACTCAGAACCAGAAACTTCAGCGACAGTTCTCTGACCAGTGCAGACTAGAAGCCAGGCTGCAGGGCATGGTGACAGAGACAACAACGAAGTGGAAGAAGGAGTGTGTGAGTGTCCTCCTCGGAGTGCTCCCTCTGGGGAGTCACTGACGTCAGCTTGTGGTCGGTTTAAGTATTTGGAATTACAGTATTTCTGATTTTGATGGTGCTAGTTAACTCTCAAGACAAATTGGAGAACTGTCGCTTTCAGGAAATAAAATGATTAGTGATAAGTGCATTTATTTGATGGGGCTGAATTTTTATATAAATTGATAATTTGTAGGAGCGTCAAGTGGCAGCCAAACAGCTCGAAATGCAGAATAAACTCTGGGTCAAAGATGAAAAACTGAAACAGCTAAAGGCTATTGTCACTGAACCCAAAACTGACAAGCCAGAGCGACCCTCCCGGGAGCGGGACCGAGCAAAGGCCCCTCAGAGATCCGTCTCTCCATCGCCGGTGCCTGTAAGTCGTGGGTAGCCGTGCAGCAGTTTAGTGCCAGAGAACATTTACTGACTGTATGGCTACTTCTATGAGAATGTTTCTTTTTTCATATTATTAACTGTATTTTGAAACTGATAAAAATATTTTAATATCCAGTATAAACACAAATTTAGTACACCAAATTTAGTAATTTAGTACAATTACTTGTGACATTCGGTCTTCATGTGCTAAAATGATAGAAAATGAGTGCGTTTCTCTGTTTTTCAGTCTCGTTCATTAATTCTCTCCCATTTTTCTAGCTTTCTAGTAACTCTATTGCTCAGATCCCCAACGGCCAGCAACTCATGAGCCAGCCTCAACCACACAGGCGCTCTAACTCTTGCAGCAGCATTTCTGTAGCTTCCTGTGTTTCGGAATGGGAGCAGAAAATGCCTTCGTACAACACACCTCTCAATGTCACCTCTCTTGCGAGGCGTAGGCAGCAGGAGCCAGGACAAAGTAAAACTTGTATCGTGTCAGACAGAAGGCGAGGGATGTACTGGACTGAAGGCAGGGAGGTGGTTCCCACGTTCAGAAATGAGCTAGAAATGGAAGAGGATCATTGCAGCAGGGTTAGTGCCAGCACTGGTTTAAAGTATCGTAGCAATAAGTGTTTATCGTGTTTCCTGTAACCTGGTTCTGACGCTTCGATGGGAAGGTGGGTGGTGGGCTCCGACACAAACCAGGTCGAATTCTTCTGTTAATCGAAAGATTGAATCACCCTGAAATTGAGGCCCAGCTTGTCATATGAAAACACTAAGTATGAATAAACAGAAAGAATGCCTGCGTGTTCAGCGCATACAGGTCAGCTAGGCACATCCCGTTACAGCTGTATACGCTTGTGTGTGTCACGCAGAATCAGAGTGTGAGTGTCTGAGAGGACACATTCCATTTTTTTCTTTTGGTTTCCCTTCTCCAAATTAGATTGTATTTTTCTGCATTTGAACTCTAATTTTTAAAATTTTCCCATACTCTAATTTTGAAAAATTTCAGATCCCAAAGAAAAGTTGAAAGAATGGCACAGTAAATGTCTTTCCACACCACTTCAGTTTACCAATTATTACTTTATATGGATTTGTAAGCTTTTTTTCCCTTGAACCATTTGAAAGTAAGCCACAGACTCTCACGTTTCATCCCTAAGAATAAGAACGCTGTCCTACATAATCACAATCTTTATGACCACTAAGAAAGTTGACACTGGGGCCAGCAGAAGGTGTAGCAGTTATGTCTCTGGACTCCCACGTGGTCGACCATGGTTCAAGTCCCGGATCTGGTGGCTTGAAACTCACGCTGGCCACTTCTGCGTGTGTGCCCAAGATCCCAGGAGAGTGGAGGAGAAGCGATCGCTGTGTGGCTGTCTACCCCCTATCTTCACCTCCGTGATTTCTCACTTTCCCTCTCACTGTGTCTGAGCATGCTCCTCACCTAAGGCAAAAACCTCAAGGGGAAAAAAAAAGAAAGTTAACATTGAGTAAATATCCTCTAAATTCCCCAGTTGTCCCAATAATGGCTTTTCAATTCACAATCCTACCAGTTTGAATGCATTATAGGTGATAATTACATCTGTTAATCTCATAACATAAAATAGTCACCCCTTCCTTCGCAATGTGATTATCCAGTCTTCCTTTTGAAGGATCTAGGCCAGTTCTTTTGAAACTACTAAAATTTGCATGTCTGATACATTGCTTCAATCTTGAGGCCTTCATCTCAATTAGCAAAGGGCTTCACCTCATTTGGCAGGGTTGAAATAAATTCATTTTTGTGTTTTCTTAAAGATGAATGTAGTTTCTTTTGAATTTGCATACATGGATTGAGTTAATACTGTAAATTTTATATGTAGTAAAATCTTAACACAGCTCTTTTGTAATTTCTAAACAAATTAATCTTAGTGAATGTTTGCTCTAGATTTTCTCGTATAATTTCGGGTGTAGATAAACGTTCATTTAGGTGGCCTGCACTCCTGATTAATAAGGAATGGTGATGAATTTCAAGGTATTTAACAAAGCAATAGCTGATTCTTAAGTCTCTTGAATTCCTTACTTTGTAGATTTTGCCTTAAACCTTTTTATGAAGCAAATTATGGTGAATGGTCTTTCTGATCAACTCTAGTCAATCCCCTTATTTCATGAAAATTCACAGACTGAAGCCTGCTTATGACTGATCAGCAGATACGTAATATCTAATTTGGCTATGAGATATTTAAGAGGATTTACTAGAGATCCTTTAACTTCTCGCTCGAAATTAAAATTGCTTTAGAAGTGCAGCAGGAAAGTTACTATAAGATCAGTATCTATGTTTTTAGCTCAGTTGATTTGAAATTGTCAGGTGGACTGAATTTATACTTCAAGAAGAAGGAAAGCTAATGTTTCACGAATGCTAGCAGATTGTACAGACTGTCTTTCCAAAGCTTATTTCAGGGTGTTGCTATTGCTAAATGTGTTCAAGAAAGCTTGTGCTTTTGCTAAATACATCATAAGAGCCAGACTTTTTTGTTCAACATTAAGCCAATATAAGAATGGAAAGTTTCCTGCCACTTTGAGGCTCGGAATCTTTGGTGGCAAACTATAGTGATCATGTGTGACAGTATAATAATGATTGAGCTGTCACCAGTGTTTTGGTGGTTTCTTATAACTGTTCAGGGACAGTGATTCTGTTTTCAAATTGGGTCCTTCATACTTGCCAGCTGGGAACATTCTGGCTTGTCACGGACTTGCTTTCCTTTTTTTTTCCTTAAAGAATTATGTCACTTTATTTATTTATTTATTTATATACTTACTTACTTACTTACTTATTTATTTATTTTAATTTGACTAGAGATTGACAGAGAGAGAGAGGAAAAAAAAGAGAAAGTGAGAAAGCAAGCCACCAGGTCTGGAACTCGAACCCTCGGTTGGCCATGTGGGAGTCCAGTGCTCCTAACCATGATGCCACTGCCGGCCCCCATTTGCTTTCAGTTTTACAAACAGGAGATGGTCACATAATTCCAAAGACAACTCATTGCTTCTAACTATTAACTGTCATGTGTGTAAAATATTTTTTTCCTTTGGCTGAATGCTTTAATTTAATTTTCCCAGATTTATATGACATTTGACTAGAAACCACTAGTTTTTTTATTGAATAGAGACTACTGGACACCATATTCTTTACTTGATTCATGAATTTTTTTATGCAAAGATTTGGGGGAAAAATTATAGTTGGTATATTTTAACCATTTCATAAAGTTCGGCCCTAAGATTTAACATTTTTACTGCAAGTATTCAGCTTTTTGACACAAGGTTCTTATGTTCTTTGATATTTTCCTAGAGTATAACTGCTTCGGCTTTTATTGTGTTTTGATCTCTGTAAGAAGTGCTTTCCCTTATGTTTTGGGGGCTAGGACGTGTTTAAGGCTTCAATTGAGCTCATGGGAGCTTTTCCTAGAGTTGTGGACCTGCTATTGAGTGGTTGACAAAGTCATGACATATGTTTCTATATTGTTCTATACAAATGCCCCATGAATTTCCTGATGACACAGTAGATCGCCTTAGGAATAGCGGGCCAAGGTTCCGTTTGGGTTGAGCACGGGAAGTGAACGGCTTGTCCTGAGCCACTACCTGTGCCGTGCAGGGAGGACCAGCAGCACTAGAGCCTTCCCCTCCGTGCCCTGTGAGAGGGAAGGCCCAGGTAGCATATGCCAGCTGCTGTTTAAAGATGTTTGTTGGTTTTGTGTTTAAATATGAAGTGAGTGTTGAAATCGTTTGAATGATAACACAGTAAGCTTTTGAAAAGGTTGTTTTGATACTGTCGTCAACTGCCATAGCCAAGCCTGCTGCACTTCTAACAGTACCTTTACATTAATTCTGGGTTATGCTTGTTTCTCGCTTCCTCTTTCAACCTGATCAGAATGCACCACCAATTCGTCTCCGACACAGACGGTCGCGCTCTGCGGGAGACAGATGGGTAGCCCATAAGCCTGCCTCTAACGTGCAGACCGAGACAGTCATGCAGCCACATGTCCCTCATGCCATCACAGTGTCTGTGCCCAATGAAAAGGCGCTAGCTAAGTGTGAGAAGTACATGCTGACCCACCAGGAACTAGCCTCCGATGGGGAGATTGAAACTAAACTAATTAAGGTAAAACCAATTTACACAGAAGAGAAGCATACTGAAGAGCGGCTTAACAAAACCGGGTTCCCTGCTACTCCTCTGACATGCAGGCGCTATCAGTGGGAATATAAACGGGTATTTGATGTAACCTCTTTGTTAGCAGAAAATTAAAGGGACTACTTAGCTTGTGAATCTGCTGAACGGGACTAAATCTGCTTAAATAGGCTTAGGTTTTCAGGTTTTTCAGAACTCCAAATCATAATGCACTTTAATTGCTGTACAGTTAGTTTTAACTCCTACTTATAAAGTAAACTGAAACAAAGAACCCCTGATTTTGCTCTCTGTAAGTTCCAGATAAAAAGTCTACACTAAAATGTGACCTATTGGGGCCAGCAGGTGGCATAGTGGTTAAGGTGCTGGACTCCCACATGGCTAACCATGGTTCAAGTCCCGGACCAGGCAGCTTGAAAATCATGCCAGGTGCGTGTGCATACATGTCCAAAACCCCAGGAAGAGAATGGAGAAGGGATTGCAGTGTGGCCATCCCCGCAAGGGGGTGATTTCTCACTTTCACTGTCTCTGTCTCTCTCCTCTGGTGCGCACACGCTCCCTATGGCAAAAAAAAACAAAAAAAAAACAAAAAAAACCAGAAACAAAAACCAAAAAACCCTTAATAAAAAATATTTTGACTTATCACGATCATGATTACTCATTGTTGAGCTCGCTACCTAAGCCCTTTCACAGAAAGAAGAGACTTGTTTGTCTAGAATTTTCCTTTGATCACTGTCAATGAATAATCAAGAAAGTAAAAGATGGGACTGAAAACAGATACTTTCCATTTCAAATTCAGTTTAAAGGATAGTTCTTATCATAATTAAACATAATATGGTAATGTCATTTGAAAATGAGAGGGCAAGATAAGAATGGACAAAGCCTTAACAACATGCAGCAGTTTCTGGTCAGTTTCCTGATCTTTAGTGGCAGTTTAGTTTTTAAGGTGTAGGTGGAACAAGAAGGAATTTTTTTCTCTCAATTATGAATGCTACTGATTATATGCTGCTGGGCTTTTGTTTAGTGAGAGATGATGTAGGTACACAGATGTCTGAGTACCTCGGTAGTATGGGCTGAGTCCTAAGCACCATCTGGTTTTGTGGGTGGGAGTTTCCATAAAACAGAATTTTGAAATCAATTTGAAATATGATGCATGTGTGTTTATCATTTGAATATGCTGAAGTATAACTGTGGCCTTTTCTCTTGGCTTTAGGGTGATGTTTATAAAACAAGGGGCGGTGGACAATCTGTTCAGTTTACTGATATTGAGACTTTAAAACAAGAATCACCAAATGGGTGAGTGATCATTGACAGTGTCACTTTAAGAGGCTGTCGTTCCCTGAGCTGCTTGACTCAAAGGACAGGCCACCAGAGAATCTGTCACTCATTCTCTAAAGGGGCATCGTTCCTGATTTCAGATACCACGATAACCATTGCCGTGTTTCCCCCCTTGCAGTCGAAAACGAAGATCTTCCACCGTAGCACCTGCCCAGCCAGATGGCGCAGAGTCTGAATGGACTGATGTAGAAACAAGGGTAGGGACAGATTAATATTTTCCTGCTTCGTAAAAATCTGGCCTGCTGGGCCAGCCTGTAGTGTGGTAGACCGGCTGGATCCCATATGGCTGACAGTGCAATTCGAGCCTTAGGTACAGTGGCTTGGGAAGCATGCCAGGCACGTGTGTGTTGGTGCCTAGAATCATGAGGTGGGAGAGAAAGAGAGAATTGCAGTATGACCATCCCCCGTGGGTGTGTTTTCTCATTTCCCCCCTCTCTTTAGTATGTGCCTGCTTGGCAGAATTTAAAAAAGGAAGAGAAATTGGCCAGCCGTTTTAGACCCCACTTCTGTAGTTCAGGCCCCTTGAGGGTGCTGTAGCCTGAGCTGACCTCGCCGGCGAGTTGGTAGGTCTGCTCCTAGCCAGCCTGCACAAGTATTTGTTTCTTCGGGCCCGCTCTTACTGGAGCCTTCGTTTCAAAGGCCATATTTTCAGTGTGGGGAGGGATAAGGCTCAAAAATCAAGTCAGAATATCACACATCAAACTGGAGGAGTGTCATACGGAAAGAACATGGGAAGGTGGGGCAGTGGGGCTGCCAGGAGGCCCAGCTCCGGCCCTGGACGCTAACATGTCAAGAACTCTTCCATCCCCAAACGAGGGACGAGACCTGGACGGCATCTAAAGGCCCTCCTGGCTCACAGGCTTTGGCCAAGCCAGAGGTAACTTGTGAGGACCTGACTGCTATTAGAACAGAGGAGTCTTGGCCGACTAGAAGGCAGTGCTGGCTCTCACCGGGCTAGGGCCTGTCTGAACAGAACTGCGTTTCATAGGCTGTCTCAGGCTGATCTCCCTCTTCTGCCTTCCCTCAGTGTTCTGTGGCTGTGGAGATGCGAGCAGGATCTCAGCTGGGGCCCGGATATCAGCATCACGCACAGCCCAAGTGAGCACACTAACTGGGGCCCTGCCGCGGGTGCCTTCCTCCCAGTACTCGCACCGTCACCCTCTGCCAACCACCCACCCATCTTTAGGAACACATACATGGCTCTCCCTTCCCCTCTGGCAGTCTGGGCCCACTGGCAGGCGGCAGTAGCCGGCGCAGCGCCAGAACCTCGGAGGGCTGGGTACGAGTGATCAGAGCTGCGAGCACAGAAGTGACAGGGCTTCGTTCCTCTTCATATTCTCCCAGTGCTCACCACGCCTTCTGAGGCTGAACCGAGAGCACCTGTGTGTAATTCCCTTTCTGACTTGCTTCTTGGTCCTGCTATAGCAAACTGAGTGGCGGAATTTATGGTAGGGAGTTCAACCCATACTCAGGAGTCTGACCCATTCTTTCTCCATGTTTTCATGAAGCCCTTTTGGTATAAATATCTACCTTTATAACATTTTTTTAAAAAAGTTTATCCCATGAGTGAAAAAGATACAGCACCCGATAGCATACTGAAGCCACAATACCCACTCCCCCCAGCCTCAGCCAGCTCTGGGTTACGGGCACATACATGTCTGGCATACCCTGGGAAGTCCCGGAACATAAACCAGCAACCTTCTCCTGTAGGTCTACCTTGCAAAGCGTTGCATTTTCCACTGCACCATTGTCTGCCCCCCCCCCCCCCCCATAACATTTTCGGCAGTTGTGTTCCTTAGATAGTTTGGAAAATCATTTCAACAGGATCAAGTTGGGAAGTGGTGTTTTCTAAGTTTAGTACTAGAGAGGCATGTTCTACAATAGCTTTCTCAGAAGGACTGAATTTTCCCATGGCAAAACAGCAATTCTTAAAGCCCTTCTAAAGACTCATGTGCTATGAATATGTCACTAATTGTTTTGTTTGTTTGTTTGTTTTAGACGCAAGAAGCCATGAACCCACAGTCCCAGTAGCAGAAGAACATTCTCAGCTGTGCTGAACTCAAACCATGCCAGAAGTGGTCTTCTGACTTTCCCTCAGCTGCGCCATGCGCTGCCTGGATCGAAGCTTCCCCTACGTTCCAAAGACATTTGGATTCAGCAAACTTGTATTCTATGCCTTGTCATATTTAATAATAGCAGAGGAATGCCCTTTTTCTCTTTTGCTGTATGAACTTTTTTTATAATGCTGTTTTTTGTATATTATATACTTATAAACTGATGGATGCAAGTGTTTTTGCCTTGGGTGATTAAGGAAGACAATGTAGATCACATTTCACTTTTTATTGTGACTTTTCAAGTTTTGGTCTGAATATTTCTCAAGTTTTTATAAACAAATGCTGCTATTTATTAGCTGCAAGAATGCACTTTAGACATATTTGAGAATTCACATGTTCAAAATAAAGATGTCACTGACTGGCCAATAATAAAACCGTTTTGGAAGTTGTTTTGAATTTTGTATGTGTATATTCATTTTGTGCCATTTAGATATGCCAAAAGAATTGAAATAAAAAGCACTAAGAAATACAAAGTTGTACGATGACCATCCACTCTGCGCTGATCTGCTACTGTGCCTGGGCCCCCATGACCTTTCTCTTCCAGGATCCCATCTGGACAGCACATTATCGGTGGTCACCGTGCCTCCTTTGGCGGCTCAGACTTAATGGTACGTTTTTGTCTTAGTCTGTAATTTCAATGTAATCAAACAGTCTTGCCCTTCATATTTTGTGTCTTAAGAATATTTTCTATGTTTTCTTCTAAGATTTTTCACAATATGTGGTGTTAGGAAGGAATTAAAACATTCTATGCCCACCCATACCTCCATTGGGCTAGAAAACCAATTGTTTTAGTAAGAGTTGTTTTTTAAGGTTTTGTTTTGTTTGTTTTTCAGTAGGGTGTGTGCTCTTGCTGGAGAGGGAAAGTGAGAAATCACCCCCAAGGAGGGATGGCCATGCTGCAGTCTTCTCCATTCTCCTTTTGGGACTGTGGGTATGCGCGCACACGTGCCGGATGTGTTTTTCAAGCCACCAGGTCTGGGATTTGACCCATACAGTTGGTCATGTGGGCTCTACCTGCCTCAATCACCATACCACCTGGCTGGCCCATGCTATGGATTTTTGGCAGATGCTCTTTATCAGGTTGTGGAAGTTACCTTCTCCAGTTTTCTCTCAGAGTCTATTTGAATAGGGAGGTCAGCAGTTGGCATAATGGCTATGTCGCTGGACTCCCATGTAGTCGACTGCGGTTCGGGTCCCAGACCTGGTGGCTTAAACTCAAGCCAAGTGTGTGTGTGTGTGTGTGTGCGCGTGCCCAAGATCCCAAGAGGAGAATGGAGAAGGGATTGTGGAGTGGCCACCCCTCCCCCAAGGGGGGGAGGTGATTTCTTGTGTTCTGTCTCTATCTCTGTCTTTCTGGTGAGCTGCACACACCCTATAGCAAAAACCTCTCCAGAAACAAACAAAACAAAGAGTCTATGTGAATAGCTGTTGGATTTTATCAAGTGGTTCTTCTGAACCCATATGAATTCCATCTAGACTTTCCTTTGTTAGAATGAATTTTTAGATTGTTATTATGATGAAATATCCTGTTTAGTCATCATACACTGTATGTTTTTAAACAATTATTTTATTGGGGACAGCAGGTGGTGTGGTTAAGGCAGCTGGACTCCCACATGGCTGACTGAGGTTTGAGTCCCGAATCTGGCAGCTTACTTTCTCACTTCTGTCTCTCTCTCTAGTCAACTTCAAATAAATAAATAAATAAATAAATGACAATAAAATAATTACATAAAAAGAGAACATCTTTTAAAAAAGAATTATTTTGGGGACCAGCAGGTGGTGTGGTGGTTAAGGCGCTGGACACTCCCACATGGCCTACCACAGTTCGAGTCCTGGACCTGGTGGCTTGCTTTCTCACATTCTCTTTCTCTCTCTGTGTCTCTCTGGTCAAATTAAAATAAATGAATGAATAAATAAAAATAACAATTATTTTAAAAAAAGAATTATTTAACTTTATTTATTAGTATTATTTTCCAGTTTGAGCAGAGAGGAGAGAGAGGGAGAGAAAGCAAGCCACCAGGTCCACGACATAAACAACCTCACCCATGTGGGGAGTCCAGCGCCTTTAACCACTATGCCACCTGGCTACCCTGACATATTGTTTTTTTTTTTTTTTTTTTTTTTTTTTTTTTTTTGAGAGGTTTTTGCTATAGGGCGCGTGTGCTCGCCAGACAGAGAAAGACAGAAAGCAAGAAATCACCCCCTAGGGGGGGATGGCCACACCATAGTCCCTTCTCCATTCTCCTCTTGGGATCTCGGGCACGCAGGCACACATGCCTGGCGTGAGTTTTAAGCCACCGGGTCTGGGACTCAAACTGCGGTCAACTACATGGGAGTCCAGCGACAGAGCCATTACACAACTGCTGGTCCCAACATACTGTATTTTTATAGGGCTTACATTTTAGTCTTAATATTTTGGGTTTTTGTGTTTACATTCATAAATGAGACCAGTTTATAATTTTTTTTGTACTGTAAAGTTCTTGTTTTATAACTACAGTTATAAAACGACTTGAAGAATAAAGTATTCTATTTAAAAAGAGTTCTTGAGCTAGCTGATGTAAAGTTTAAGGCAGCTGGAGCTACATGGTTGACTGCCTGGTCTGAGTCCTGGTTCTAGCACTTTGAAAAACACAAAAGATATGGGTGCATGTGTGCCCAAACTCCCTAAAGGAGGGAAAAATGGAGAAGTGACTGGTGTCACCCCATGGGGCTGTTTTTTCTCTCTCTCTGGTGGGTGTACATGCCCTCTGGCAAATTAAAAAGGAATAAAAGGTTTCTTATTAGTAGGCTACAGTTTAAGATAGGCGAAGTTGGGACCAACAGTTAGCGTAATGGATATGTCACTGGACTCCCATGAAGTTGATCGCGGTTTGAGTCCCGGACCCGGTGGCTTAAACTCACGCTGGGTGCGTGTGTGTGTGCGTGCGTGCCCAAGATCCTGAGAGGAGAAGAGGAGAAGGGATTGTGGTGTGGCCATCCCTCCTGAGTGATATCACGCTTTCTGTGTCTCTGGTGAGCTCACATGCCCTATAGCGAAAACCTCTCCCAAAAAAAAGAAATGGGCAGTTTCCTTTTACTGTGTACATGTTATTTGCTAGATCCTTTTTTAAAGTTTGATAGCTTTACAAAATATTTTTTAACAGTTTGGGATAGTAAAATATGTTTATGTTTGTGGCTAACATTGACCCAAAATGGGACCCTAATTTAGGGGATTCCAATGGGAAAGTTCGGTCAGGGATGATTATGAGGTACTGGCATTGGCTGAGTAAAAGTTACCACCCGACATTTGAACAGTTTCCAGAAAACTAATCAAATCCCAAGAGGAATGAACGGGAATGTAAAGATTACCATTTCGAAGGTGGGAGTTAAAATTATGTTTCAGATCATATGTAGGGGCTGTAGACATGACGTATCAAAAAAAAAAAAAGGGAGTGGAACCAGCAGTTAGCTAATGGCTATGTCGCTGGACTCCCACGTAGTCGACCGCGGTTCGCATCCTGGACCCGGTGGCTTAAAACACTCCGGGTGCGTGTGCGTGCGTGCCCAGGATCCCGAGAGGAGAACGGAGGAGAAGGGATTGCGGCGTGACCATCCCCTCTGGGGGGTGATTTCTCGCTTTCTGTCCTATAGCGAAAACCTCTCCAAAAAAAAAAAAAAAAAAAAAAAAAAAAGGGAGAAGACAAAATTCACGTGTAATCCCACAGCCCCAGCACACAGAAGCATGATGCCCCTAAATCCGGCTTCCGGATTCCAGATCAGGTCCCACTATCCTCATCTTTGTGCTCTGTGTAACCCTGGGCTAGTTACCAGGTCTATGTCAGCTTGGCCATCTTCGCGATGGAAAGCAGCACCCACCTGCAGTGCTGTGCAAGGGTTAAGTGGATCTTGGCAGTGGAGCCCTAGGTGTCAGGTAGTCCTCCAGGACAGCACCGCGGCGGGTCTCACAAGGCCATCGTGAAGCCCCTGCCCAGTCAAGTGTCCCACAGAACATGGGTGCGAGGTCCATTCGCCTACAGGGCCTTTTTCTTCAAGTATTTCTAATATTCGGGGCTCCTGCATTTTGCCCAAATCGAGCGTTTTACACCTTGTTAGGCGCTGGGAGGCTGACCACGCAGAGCGAGCGACGGAAGTGCCTTGGCCCCGCCCGCCCTCGCCGGCTCCTCCCCTTCCGCCCAGAGCGGGCGCCGATTGGTCCGCTCGGCCATATAAGATGTTGCGCGCAGGCGCACGCGCCCCCTTTGCTCAGCTGCCGCCAAGGTGCTCGGTTCTTCCGAGGAAGCTAAGGCCGCGTTGGGGTGAGGCCCTCACTTCATCCGGCGACTAGCACCGCGTCCGGCAGCGCCCGCTCCGCGCCCGTCTCACCATGGCCTCCGTTTCCGAGCTCGCCTGCATCTACTCGGCCCTCATCCTGCACGACGACGAGGTGACCGTCACGGTGAGTGCGGCCCGGGCTGGCGGCGGGGCGGCCCAGGCCTTCCGGTCTCGGGGCCACGTGCGGACCCAGCGGGGCTGGGCTGCCTCGGCTGCCGGGCTCCCAGATTCCAAGACACCCTTGTTTAGAAAAGCTTTCCGCAGCGCTTGGGCATCGCGATCCGCACCTGGGCTCTCCCCGGGACACCCAGTCGTACCTCTCGGCTGCGATTGCCTTGAGTCTCCGGTCCGGGGCCTGCCGGGACCGGCGCTTGCGCGGTGGGCCGCAGCTGCCCTGCTGCAGCTCCCAGGAGCTTAAAATAGCCGTGTGCCGCCGCTGTTCCTCCGCGAACCGCCGGGTGAGCCCGCCGCTTTGCCAGACGCCTGGCACATCCTGCTTGTTGCTAGTGAGAACTGTCAAATAGGGAAAACGATCATTCTAAGAGAATCTCACACGAAGTCCAGCGAGAGCATCGACGGGATAGGCGTGGTTCCGTGCACGCGCCCTGAGTGACCTGCCTGAAGCTGCGGTGTTGCCCAGACGCTGGTGAGAGCTCCCGCGGTCGTGACGGATTGACGCTTTGTTTGTTCTAGGAGGATAAGATCAATGCCCTCATTAAAGCAGCTGGTGTAAACGTGGAACCTTTTTGGCCTGGCTTGTTTGCGAAGGTACGGTGATAACGACAGTGATTTCTTAGGTCGGTGTACTTGCTAATGTCCCCAAAGTGCCAGAAGGCCCTTTCCGTGGGGCCTAAGAGCCGTTGTTATCTGTAGGAACTACGGAGCTTTCAGTGTGGTAGTCTGGCTTACCCAGAATTGGGGTTAGTGAGTTTATTGACCCTTTACTGTGGGGAAGAAGCTAAGGAAGACAGGGTTGCAGCCCGAAGCTCCCACTGCCACTTCCTGTTGTACTGGCTGCTTAACCTCTGACAAGTGGAGCTGTAATGGCACTACCTCTCGTGCCATGTCCTGGAGGATGAGGATAGTGTCGGGTGTGTCACTGAAGGCTGGAAGGGTGGGGCCGGGTGAGGGCCACACGGCAGGACAGCTGGGTGTTCATCTCTGTGTGTGTGTGCGCGTGTGCTGCAGGCCCTGGCCAACGTCAACATCGGGAGCCTCATCTGCAACGTAGGGGCAGGTGGACCTGCCCCAGCCGCTGGTGCTGCGCCTGCCGGAGGTCCAGCCCCCGCAGCTGCTGCTGCCCCAGGTGGGACATGAGCCTGGGAAGGGAGGCTGGGGAACCAGAAGCAGGATAGGTGGGATTGCTCCAACAGATGGAGCGTGGCCCTCCTGAAACCTGAGGTGTTGCTTGATGGGGAGGGAGGGAGGTGGGTATTTTCAAGCATGCAGAATTTAGGCCGGGAGCCTCCTAAGAACTCCAGATTGAGAGGTATGGTTGCTCCCCCCTTTTTTTTAGCTGAAGAGAAGAAAGTAGAAGCAAAGAAGGAAGAATCTGAAGAATCGGATGATGACATGGGCTTTGGTCTTTTTGACTAAATCTATTTTGTAATGTGTTCAATAAAAAGCTGAACTCTTTGCTGCTGTTGGACTTGGTGGCCTTAAC
This sequence comes from Tupaia tana, assembly GCA_026018925.1. NCBI lineage: Eukaryota > Metazoa > Chordata > Mammalia > Scandentia > Tupaiidae > Tupaia > Tupaia tana. The sequence goes on along the minus strand of JAKSZU010000023.1, from coordinate 2,287,541 downwards.
CTCTGTGACACTGGATTTCAACCTTTCCCCGTGCCACAACATGAGCTGGGTGCTCTACCAGGTGAGACACAGCACAGCCTGTACTAGCAAGAATGCCTCAGAGTGCAGCATTGGAGACCACACGGCTTCTTGTCCAGGTTACCTACATGGGTAGGTATGCATGATAGGTGTGCCCCTCACACTGGGGATGGGGTAACAGCCCTCAGCTTTAAAGAGCCTCTGGTGAGGGACAGCAGGTGATGTGGTTACAGCACTGGACTTCCACATGGCTGGCCCAGATGGTTCAGTCCCAGAGCTGGTGGCTTGAAGATCATACCGGATGTGTGTGCTTGCATGCCCTAAATCCCAAGAGAATGAAGGGATTGTGGCCATAACCCCCTGTGGGATGACATCACACCTATCTCTGCAAGCACACACCCTGTGGCAAAACGAAACAAGCGAGAACCTTACCCTTGAAGATCTCACTATCCACTTTCCAGGGTGTAGGGCCTTTGTATAATCACCACAGCCACTTGGGGAAATGGCTGGTTATCCATGAACACAAAACTACAGACACAAAAACTTAATAACATAAAGCTAGATTAAATGTGCAGCAAATTACATGGAGCACAGCGCCCTTTTCACAAAGTTCAGGAAATGAGCTTCAGGTATTAATGGCTGACATAAAGGCAAGGGGAGTAGATTTAGGGACCTGGGTAAGGGGGAGTTATGACTGCTCTAGCTCTGGTTTTATGCACTGAAGAGCCACTGTGGACCAGTAAGGACTCATAAGACAGGTGACATCTATAGCTGTGTGGTACTGCTTTTCCTCCTTCCCCCTGGACTTGTATGGTATATCACTCTCACAGTCCCACGGTGGTATGCTCCTTCACATGAGGAATTGGGCAGTGCTGTCCCTAACTAGTAGGTAGGTGGTCAGATCAAGCCCTCACAGCCCAGTCCTGTCAACACTGCCCTATGGCTGGCCTCCACCTGGATCAGTTTCCTCATCTGTAGTGATGATACCCCAAGTGTTCTGAAGGACAAATCACTTGGGGTTCCTTGTGTTTGGGCATTTGAGGGTCAGGAGGGGATGCCAGCACTTAACTTGGTTGACACTTGCATGGGTTAGAGGACAGATTAGGGAAGGACTACATCTTGAGCAGAAAGTTCAGTGTTAAACCCGAAGTATTATAAATACTAAGTTTGTGGGACCAGCAGTTAACATAATGGCTATGTCGCTGGACTCCCATGTAGTTGATCGCGGTTCAAGTCCTGAGCCCAGTAGCTTAAACTCGAGCTGAGTGCATGTGCGTGCGTGCCCAAGATCCCGAGAGGAGAATGGAGAAGATTGTGGTGTGGCCATCACGCGGGGGGGGGGGGGGGGTTCTCACTTTCTCTGTCTCTCTGGCAAGCGCACGCACCCTATAGCAAAAACCTCTCAAAAAAATGTTCGTGAATGTTATCACATAATGTTCGTAATAGCAAGACTAAGATGTCAGCAGCCGTTGTTTAAATAGGTGGTCTGACTTAAAACAGTGGCCAGCAGGTGGTGTGGTAGTTAAGGTTCCTGGAGTCCCATGTGGCCAACCATGGTTCAAGCCCCAGACCTGAGGTCTTCAGAGCCATGCTGGGCACCTGTGTGTGTGTGCATGCCCCAAATCCTGAGACTGAAGAAAGAAAAGTGTCCCCATTTCCCTGGGGGGGATTTCTCGTTTTTCTGATCTCTGTCTCTTTGGTGAGCACACACACCCTATGTCAAAATCTTGATCTGAAAATCAAATTAGACCATGTACACACATCAAAGTGTTAAGCTTTTATTCATTTGATAGTGAATAAAATTCTTCCAGTCCTGCTTGCTTTCTAGTTCTTTCAAGCCTTGGTTTTCTTTTTGCAAAATGGGAACGCCTCACAGAGCGAGCGTTCCTGTCAGTGCACGCCGGCATGCATGTTACTTCTGCATGAGATATAGGAGTGCAGATGTCATTCCTGGTCCCCAGAACCCCCTGGTCCGGCAGGCCCAAGCCTGCATTCCTCCAACAGCCCGGCCTCACCCCTCCCAGTCAGGCAGGTTTTGTCTCATGTCTCACACGTGTGATTGCCCAAGCATAGGAGTGACTGTTGCTCTCAGAATCATGTTCACAGCTCTCCTGGGGCCCCTGGAAGCACACCCAGGTCCAGGACCAGCCCAGTCACCCCTTCAGCAACCCTGTGTCAGCCGGAAACCAGGATTAAACCAAAGGCCTCATGCTCTAGAGAATTGGGCTAGGATGCGCTCCTTGACAAACCATTTCGTAATAAAAATCAAGAGTTGTACAATGGGGTAAATGAGAAAACCTAAAGCCCGGTCAACTGTCTCACTCTTGCCTTTCTCAATGGTAAATGGTAGAACCACTTGTGGAATTTAAAAATCACCTTGTGGAGGGACCAGCAGTTAGCGTGAAGGCTGTGTCGCTGGACTCCCAGGTAGTCGACCTCGGTTCGAGTCCCGAACCCAGTGGCTTAAACTCATGCTGGGCCCGTGTGCGTGTGTGCCCAAGATCTGGAGAGGAGAATGGAGAAGGGATTGCGGCGTGGCCATCCCCTCGGGGGGTGATTTCTCACTTTCTGTCTCTGTCTTTTCAGCGAGCGCACGCACCCTATAGCAAAAAAACCTCTCCAGAAAAAATGACTTTCCTGGGGGTCAGCAGGTGGCATAGTGGTTAAGGCGCTGGACTCACATGGCCAACTGAAGTTCGAATCCTGGACCCAGCCGCTTGAGACTCACACTAGGCACACATAACTATGTGTGTGTGCCCAAAATCTCAAGAGGGTGGAGAAGGGGTTGTGTGGCCCTCACCCCCAGGGTGATTTCTCACTTTCTGTCTGTTTCTGTCTCTCCGATGAGCACACATGCCCTATAGCAAAAAATCTTTAAAAAATGAAAAATAAAAATAACCTGTTCTCCCCGCTGAGCTGTATACCATCGTCTGGAGAGCTGAGTTAGCCCTGTTTTTATACTAAGAAGGTGCTGCCAAGTCCACACAGCTAGGCAGGGCACGGCTGGGTCTGGCACGTCTACCCCCACACTGTCCCGTCCACGCATGCTCTGTAAGCCTACGCCAGCTGGTTCTCCAGGCCTCGGCAGTCCCCCGGGCTGCAGGAATCTGCCCTAAGTTCCCTGTGCCTTTCTTCCCCCATAGGGCACGTTGCTGGCTGCAGAGAGAGGGAAAGTAAGAAATCACCCTCCGGGGGTGGCCACTCCACGGTCCCTTCTCTACTCCATTTCGGGATTTTGGACACGCAGGCACGTGCGCGGGCGAGATCGTCAAGGTTTGGGACCCAAACCGCGGGCGGCCACGCGGGCGTCGGGCGCTCGGATTCTCCCAGTGCCCGGAGGAGGCCGTGGGACTCGCGGGGTCCCGGTGCCCTCAGTACCACGTGCAGGGCCGGCCCTCTGCTCCCGCGGCCCCCGAAGGCGCTCGCTCAGCAGCAAGGCCAGAACCGAACCCCAGGCCACCGCGCCAAGTGACGGGCCGCCTCCAGCCTCGTCCGTTCTTTCCAGGCCGCCAGATGCGGGTATCCGTACTTTGACCCGCAGGTGGGGAGCCCACTCTCGATAAGGTCCCAGGTCCGGCCTTACATGTCCCATGGTCGCAAACCGGCGGCGCGGTCCCCGCAAGCGGAACGGAGATCGGTGAGCCCACCGCGCACCGCGCACGGTCCCCAGGGAGGCCTGGCTGGCGGGGAGGTGGCAGCGGCGCGGCTCCCTAGCGCTCCCACGGCCCCCTGCGACCTCGTCCGTCGCGTCCACAGGGTCTCGGCCTTAGACCCCAGGAGCACCAGACGTCCTTCCACACTGGGTTCGCGCCCAGCCCGGCGGCTCCCCCAGCCTGCCGCCAGCCAATCAACGTCCGTGCTGGGGCCGGGGCGGGGCGAGGGGCGGGGCCGGGAGCCGAGCGTGGCCGGAGGAAGCCGAACTGCTCTCCGGTCGGGGGTCCGCTAGGGGCGCTTGGCTGCTGCTCTATAGGACGTGTGTGCTGGCCAGAAAGACAGAGAGACAGAGAGACAAAAAGGAAGAAATCCTCGCCCCAGGGGCGATGCCCACCCCTTCTCCTCCATTCTCCTCTCGGGATCTTGGGCACACACGCACACGGCACGAGTTTAAGCCGCCGGATCTGGGACTTGAACTGCGGTAATCTACATGGGAGTCCAGCGACATAGCCATTACACTAACTGCTAGTCGCAGGGGTGCCTGGCTTTTGCGCATGCCCATTGTCACCAGTCCAGCGAGTTAGTTTCTAAGTGCGGTTTACTGGTGGGGTTGAGGTTTGCGTGTTGGATTAAGGCAGCTAATTTGCAGGAAACCTCTTTGTCAGGAGCGCTCATTAACCAGCAGGAGTGAGGGACGGGATCCACAGGAGGTCTGGGGTCGGGGTGGGTCTGTATTTTAGCAGCAGTGTCTGAGTTGGCCGTGTTGGCCAGAAGCCCTGGGTGACCACACGCCGCTCCCGGCGTGCGCCCACGGGGAGCGTGCGCAGCCGACCTCTCTGTAGTAGTGGTTGATAAATGGATGAATGTCTCAAATGCTGAAGGACGAGTTAGCTGTTGTGTAACAGGCCACGTTGATAAAACTGGGAAAATGGACTGTTTTTTAAGAGGTTTTTGCTATAGGGTGCATGCGCTCGCCAGAAAGACAGAGAGAGACAGAGAGACAGAAAGCGAGAAATCATCCCCCAGGGAGGATGGCCATGCTGCAATCCCTTCTCCTCCATTCTCCTCTCGGGATCTTGGGCACGCACGCACACGCACCCGGCATGAGTTTAAGCCACCGGGTCCGGGACTTGAACCAAGGTCAACTACGTGGGAGTCCAGCGACATAGCCATTACGCTAACTGCTGGTCCCCCGGAAAATGACTGTTTTTTTTTGTTGTTGTTTTTTTTTACTTCACCACAGGGCATGTGCATTTTCTGGAGAGAGCAAGGGACGGCCCATCCGGTCCTCATCCGCTCTCCACGCTCCATTTGGGATTTTGAGCATGCCTGCACACGCGCCAGGTGTGTTTTTCAAGCCACTGGGTCGACCTCAGCGGTGCAGCTGTCCTGTAGGACCCAGCCACCTGAACCGTCAGGACACTGTGGGCCCCATGACTACAACTCCCCCCACCACACACTCCTAGGTCATGGGCCCAGTGCAGAGACAGTGAGAAATCACCCTCCAGGGTATTGTTTTTTTTTTTTTTTTTCTTAAAGAAATATTTATTTTTTTGCCATAGGGAGTGCATGCTCACTGGGGATAGAGAGAGTTGGGGGGATGGCCACGCCGGATCCTTTCTCCTCCGTTGTCCTTTCGAGATTTTAGCACATGCACATCCCCCCACTCCAACCCGCTCAGCACTTGAGCAGCAGAGTTGGCCACGTGGGATCCAGCACCTGAACCACTTGCTGGCCCTACGAGTCTTATTTATTTATTTATTTAGCCCTAGGGTGCATGCGCTCACCAGAGAGAGACAGAGAGAGACAGTGAGAAATACCCTCCTCTCCGGAGAGATGGCCACATTGCAATCCTTTCTCCATTCTCATCTTGAGATTTGGGGCATGCGTGCACACCCACCATAATTTTCAAACCACCAGGCCCGAGACTTGAACTGTGGCTGGACATGTGGGAGTCCAGTACCCCAGCCACCATGCCACCTACTGGCCCCACAACTTTATTTTTTTAATATGAAGAATATATATATATATATATATATATACACACATATACATATACACATATATACATATATATATATATATATATATAATTTTTCTTTTTTAGAGAGAGATTTTTTTGCTATAGGGTGTGTGTGCTCGCCAGAGAGACAGAGAGAAACAGAGAGATAGAAAGGGAGAAATCACCCCCAGGGGGAGTGGGCATGCCGCAGTTCCTTCTCCATTCTCCTCTTAGATTTTGAGCACGCACACACACACACATGCACACACACCCTGTGTGAGGTTTTTTTTTTTTTTTAATGAAAGAATTATTTATTTAATTATGATCATCTTTCAATTTGACCCGAGAGAGACAGAGACAGCAAGCTGCAAGGTCCAGGACTTGAACCATGGCTGGCCGTGTGGGAGTACAATGCCTTAACCTCTATGCCCCTGCAGGGGTGAGTTTTTAGTTTTTGAATTAATTAATTCATTTTTAAGCTGCTGGGTCCAGGACTAGTACCCTTGTCAACTACGTGGAAGTCCAGCAACATAACCATTACGCCATCTGCTGGACCCCAAAGAAAACATTTAAATTTTAAAAATTTATTTTATTAATTATTATTGCTATTATTTTTATGTTTATGCTATAGGGCATGTGTGCTCACCAGAGACAGAAATTAGAAAGCAAGCTGCCACATCCAGGACTCAAACCATGGTCAGCCACGTGGGTCCAGGATGCTAACCTCAACACCACCTGCTGGTCCCCACTACAACTTTTTAATGAGGGCAATTTGGTTCTCTCTCAAAATTAAAACTGCGCCTTACCTTTCACCTGGCAATTTCATGTGCAGAAACTCATCCTATAAACATATGCACAATTTCATCAATGCCTTGTTTGTAGCAGAAGAGTGATAAGAGGCAGGCAGGTTTAATAAATATCGATTTTTTTCATGTTGCTGTTTTCAGATATCCTGGGTTCCTGGTTAAGTGAAAAAGGCAAGTCGTGACTAGTATGCATAATATAACTCTATTTTAAAGTTTTAAAAAAATTCACATGCATATGTTTATAGAATAAAGAACCTTTCTGAGAGGATTAAAAAGTAATTAACAGGGGACCAGCAGGTGGCATTGTGCTTAAGGTGTTGGTTTCTCACATGGTGGACCGTGGTTTGAATCCCAAACCTGGTGGCTTGCTTTCTCACTTTCTCTTTCTCTCTGTCTCTCTCTGGTCAAATTAAAAAATAATAATAACAAAATAAAATTAATTAAATAAAATTATTCTAAAAAAGGTAGTTAACAGAGACTACCTTCGAGAACAGGGACTGAACAGAATGGGCATAAGATTTTCACCTTTCATTTTATCCTTTCAATATTGCATGCATCTTTACAAAGCATAAATATACATTGTTTTTATAAATTAAAAACACTGGTTTCAATGATTTATTTATTTTTTTTTTAGATTGGTCATAGAATGAGTGCACTTACTGGAGAGAGAAGAGACAGAGACAGAGAGAGAAGGAAAGTGAGAAATCACCCCAGGGGGGATGGCCACCCCGCAGCCCCTTCTCCTTCCTTCTTCTCCTGGGATTTTGGGCACATGTGCACACGTGCCCAGAATGATTTTCAAGACTCCAGGTCTGAGGCTTGAACCGCGTTTGGTCATGTGGGAGTTCAGCACCTTGACCACCACACCACCTGCTGGCCCCTGGTTTTCGTTTTTTTAAAAAAATGGGAGAGGGTTTTATGTGGAAGGCCTACTTAGCCTTCAAGCAGTCCGAGAGGGGAAGCAGGCTGGCCAGTTTGCAGAGTTCTAGCTCAAAATCAGGAAAGTCAGTAAGGACTTGGGGTGTTTGTCTGAAGCTAGATTAGGGAGACAGCCTCCGCTTTGGGAGGGAGTGTGGCCAGATGCCCCCTCCAGCTGTGAGGGCCCAGATGCCCTGAGGTCAGACTATCTGGGCTGCTGTAAATCCTGCTGCTGCTAAAACAGGTGGGCGACCTTGGGAGAGCTGTGACCTCTCCGTGCCTCAGTTTTGTCTAGTGAGTCAGGATGATGATGATGACATCTCCCCCCGAGAGTTCTCGTAGGATTGAATGAGATGAAATATAAGACACAGTTCCTGTTCAAGATATGTTAATGGGACCAGCAGTTAGCATAATGGCTATGTTGCTGGACTCCCACGTAGTCGACTGTGGTTCGAGTCCCGGACCCGGTGGCTTAAACTCACACCGGGCGCGTGTGCGTGCGTGCCCAAAATCCCGAGAGGAGAATGGAGGAGAAGGGATTGCGGCGTGGCCATCCCCCCCTGGGGGGTGATTTCTCGCTTTCTGTCTTTGCCTTTCTGGCGAGTGCACGTGCCCTATAGAAAAAAAAAAAAAAAAAGATATGTTAACACTTCTTTGCTATTTTATATGAAGAACTGATGTTTAAAACTTTTTTTTATAGAACAAAGGAAACATTTATTAAAAATATTTAACTGTCTAATATGTTATACTTTTTACAGTCAAGGATTCTTAAAGGAAGAATAAACAGCTTTATGATACGATTAGTATAAGAAATACCCACGTAGGGGCTTCTTTGTAGTGTAAAAACACCATAATGTGACATGACCATTTGCATGTAAAAGCTACCCATGATGCTTCCGTGCACAATGATTCAAAAATTCAACACAAACAGAATCCAAAATCTACATTAAAGCAAGCTAGCCACAGCTAGCCCCATAATCAGTGATGAGGAAACACTGTAGCAGGCTTAGTTCCACTTCGTCTGAAGTTCCAGGTAATAAGATCGACTTGTATCAGCTGCTCTTATGAAATCAGTACATAAAAGCTGTTCTCTCCTTACCCGGGAAGCTCCACAGACTGTAAAACTCCTGCGGTAATGCACTTCGATACTGTAGCTGTCGCCAAAGCAGCATACAGTGTTTACAGTGGCCAAGGCAAGTCTCTAAAGTCAACAGGGCCACCCAGCCCAGCATCTGCTTCCCGAAGCTGGTGACCTCAGCCATCGCTGCTTCAGCGTTACTGGGAGGCCTCGGTCCTTGGTCATTGTCTACCCTGTCTGTGCCTAGGTGGGGATTCTCACCGAGAACACAAGAACCAGCAGAATATGGATGCCCTGGGTTCTCCTGAGCCGGTCCCCGGAGTAGGCCACCGGGAGGAATATCTGGAGTCCCTCCATTCAAAATCTTCTTGCCTCCCAGGGAAGAGACCTCAGGGGGAGGCGGACTTGTGACGTTCAGTGGGCTGGAGCCACAGCCGGAAGGCGAGGGCCCTCTTACCCTGTGGGTCTCCATGCTGTCTGCGATCATCCGCCCAGTTTTTCCCGCCCCTGCCCTGGTTCCCCCTGGAATGGTGGGACGAGTCCTCTTTGGGCCACCCTCTCCAGAGGACAGCATGCTGTCCGTGCCGTGGGGGACGCTGTGAGCTGCGGGAAGGGTGGTCCCTGCCTCCCAGGACGGTGGCTAAGACAGCGATGCTGGTTGAGACGATGTTTCTACGTCCTTGGTCCAGGGGAGCATGGAACTGAGCCATCGACTCCCTGGGGTGACGAAGGAACCGGCTTTGACTTTGAACTTGTAGCGACTGTAATCTGTTCTCTTATCTCTAAAGCTTGCCTACGACATTCTGCGAGATGTCCTGTGTGGTCTTGGTGGAGACACTCCTAACATGGTGCGCCTGGTGGTTCCCGTGGTAAACATGAGCAAGTAGCTGTGACCTCTGGTCTACAAGACAAATTCCCGTCGATTGCGAGCCGAGACAGACCCCACAGATTTCACCCCGATCTCCCCTTCACCGGGTGCGGAACCGCGTGAGAATGCAGTCGTCCCGTTGCGACGAGGAGGCTGAAGTTACACCCTGTCTGGCTCACTGTCTGCATCCAGCCCCACCGTGGGCGGCCAGCCTGTTTTTTTTTGGAGAGGTTTTTGCTATAGGGCGCGTGCACTCGCCAGACAGACATACAGAGACAGAGAGACAGAAAGCGAGAAATCACCCCCCAGGGGGGATGGCCACGCCGCAATCCCTTCTCCACTCTCCTCTCAGGATCTTGGGCACGCAGGCACACGCGCCCGGTGTGAGTTTTAAGCCACCGGGTCTGGGACACGAACCACGGTCTACTACATGGGAGTCCAGTGACACAGCCATGACGCTAACTGCTGGTCCCTATAGTTGAGGATCTTGAAGACAGACTGTGAGACAAAGAGTACCTTCCCTCAGTCACATCCTACGACAAACAGAAATCCACCTGCTGCCCTGAGAAAGGTACTTCAGGTCGTCATCTGGCAGAAACGCTGGTTTGCAGTGCGCGTCCCTGTCTGGATTGGTGGCCCCTCCTAACGTTTTCAGGCGCTGGACGGCCATCCTTAGCACAGTGAGTTTATCCAGTTTCCTGGACATGGCGTTGCACGTTGGCACCGAAGAAGCCAGCTCCTCAGTAAAGCTCCATCTCACCCCGCCTGTTCTCAGTCTGTGCGCTTCCCTCGCGGTCCAGCCGTCCTTGGTGCTCCGCGAGGGCCGTCTTCGCTGCGTCCTGTTCTGTATTAACCCCAGCGTCTGCTAGTGGGCGTCCGGCCTGCAGGCACTGTGCTCCCAGGTTCGACCTGTGCGTGGGGTGGGGCTGCCTTTCCCTTCGCGCTCGCAGTCCCCGCCTCAGGGGCCGGGAGCTGGAGCAGCTGGGTGGGGCCGGGGCGTGTAGGCCCTGACCCCTGGTGAAGTGTCCCTTCTCTGGTCCGCCGCCGGCTGTCTTGCAAGGGGCTGCAACTCCAAAGCCAGCTGAAAAGGCCCAGGCACTGTGCTGACCAGGGGCCGGAGCTCCGGGACGCGCCCGAGCTGTCACTGCCACCCTCTGGGCCCACGGGCCCTCATCGGAAGGTACCGTGCTTAGAGCCCAGTCCAGCTTGGGAGGGGCAAGGGCTGCCTCCCAGCCATTTCCATGTGTAGGAACTTCCTTCCAGGCGGTCAGCTTCTTCCAAAGACCAACCACGGCCGAGCATTCCACTTGAAAGGGTGACCTTGGTCCCGAAGCATGCACTCCAGCCAGCACCACCATGGCCCGTGCCTGCACTCGGATCCCGCCGCGGCGAAGGTCTGGCGCGTCAAAACCTTTTCTTGTTCTTTTGGAGAGTTTTGCATGTGCTCGCCATAAAGACAGAGAGAGAAATCACCCCCAGGGGCTATGGCCACGTCACAATCCCTTCTCCTCTCGGGATTTGGGGCATGCTCGCACACGTGCCAACTCCTCCGGGTCTGGGCCTCGAACGGCAATCGACTACATAAGAGTCCAGCGACAGAGCCATTACACCATCTGTCAGTCCCCAGACGTTTTTCTTTAAATTATTTTATATAACTTTATTTATTCATTCATTCATTTATTTCAGTTTGACCAGAGATGGATAGGGAGAGAGGGAGAGCAAGCTGCCAGGTCCGGGACTTGAACTGTAGTCAGTCATGTGGGAGTCCAGCACCCTGAACCACCACGCCACCTGCCAGCCCCAGCCCAAACTTTTTTTCTTAAGAGAGATTTTTGCTATAGGGCCCGTGCACTCATTGGAGAGACAGAGAGAGACACTGAGACAGAAAGCGAGAAATCACCCCCAGGGGAGGGATGAAAGGCCACCCAGGGGCTGTGGTTAAGGCCGCTGGATCCCACATGGCTGACTGCGCAGTTCGTGTCAGACTGGTGACCTGAGAAACTCCCTGTGCGTGTGTGTGCGTGCGCGTGTCCGAAATCCAGAGAAGATGGAGGAGAAGGGATTGCGAAGGCCATCCTCCCTGGGGCGTGATTTCTCACACACCTCCCCTTCTCTTTCTAGCAAGCGGAATCAGAGAAGTAAGTTCTATAACTATTGGAGAGGCTGTCGCATTTTTGTACCCTTTAAATATTTCTGGAGAATGTCGGATTTGGGGGTTAATGAGATGAGTGGATGGCTAGAATCCCCTTTGCGGACCTAGGGAATTTGTCTTCCAGCTGATGGCTCAGTGCTGCCTCACAGTGGCCGATCATGAGAATGGCTCCGAGGGCGACACTTCCCATGGGGAGCTCCAGGGACCGGAGCTTGGGTCCTGCAGTCAGGTCTGCCCTGACCGGCCAAGGGGTGAGCGAGCCGCCCGCAGCGTGGTAAGGAACCCCTGGGCCCCACCCAGAGGAGACCTGACGCGCTGTAGTACGTCTCGCCCCTTCCTGATTTGCTCAGCAGCCGTGGCTTCTCCTGAGTCCGCTGGGAGTTCCTCCCTGTCCGAAACACCATGTGGCTGAGCCCTGCGCTCTGACTCCTCCGGGATTGCTGGAGAAATCGGCCTCATGAAAACCACTTCTGCTTTTTCTATAAAACTCGTGGACACTGTTGCATCGTTCCCACCGTCCCTCGGAAAACTTAGGTCTGGAGTGAAAATGTCTCTCTCTGTCTGTCTGGCGAGCGCACGCGCCCTTAGCCAGTAAGCTGCAGGTCTGGAGTGAAAAATTCCAGTAAGCTGCAGGGCCAGGACAAGCGCCTGCCCTGCTTGGAGCCGGTGGCTGTCCTAGAGCAAGGGGGGCTCCTGGGCCTTCACGTTCCTTCAGATCCTTCTCCCTCGGCCGCGGGGATTCGGGGACTCGGGCCAGGCTCCACGCCCAGTCTGGGCAGCTAAGCTCACCCAAATGGATTAGAATAGACCGAGTCTGCTTCCTATTCTTGGAACTGATTTAAAAAAAAAAGAAGAGAAGAAACGCCTGTGGCTCTTGAATTGACTTGACTACATATTTGTTCTGTGAACTATACTCTCAGTCCTTTGGTGAAAGAGGAAAGAAATCCATAAATTAAATGAAAGGGCTTTTCATGCCAAAAAGCGATTTGAGATGATGTAAAGTCACTGGTTTTACTTGGGGTCTGTTGGGTTTTGAGACTCATGAGCTCTGGGTCAAAGATTCCAGGCCACAGTGTTTCGTTACGTGGGAAAATGAGAAGCTCAGCCCGGGTCTCGAGGCGTGGTTCTAAGTTAGCAGCTGTTGGGCTCACTTCCTTGTTCCCCACGAGGGTAGTGTGGAATCAGCGTGAGATTAGAGATGGGATGTCGGTAGTTTATTTGTTTTTAAAGAATTATTAATTTAATTTATTATTATTTTTAAATTTGCTACAGGGCACATGTGCTCACAGAGAGAGAAAGAGAGAGCGAGAGAGAGTGAGAGAGGGAAAGTGAAAAAGCAAGCTGCTAGGTCCGGGACTCAAACTGTGCTCAGCCATGTGGGAGTCCAGCTCCTTAACCACCACACCACCTGTGACTGGTGTGTTCAGCTGGGCCGGGGATTTGAACTGTGGCAGCCATGCGGAATCTGACTTCTCTTCAGCAGTGAGCTCACTACCCCTGTGCCACAGAACCTGCCCTGTTTTATTATTTTTCTGATTTTTTAAAGTTCCTTTATTTCAGGGCCAGCAGGTGATTAAGGTGCCAGATTCTCACATGGCCAACCATGGTTCGAGTCCCAGATCTGGATGCTTGCTTTCCCACTTTCCCTCTCTCTCTCTCATGAGCATATGTGCCCTAGAGTGAATAAAAAAGGAAGAATGATAAATAAAATTAAATCATAATTTTTTTGAAGTGCATTTATTTCTTTCCTGAGTGAGAGGGACAGAGAGAGAAGAGACACCACTCCCAACAGAGTCTGGGTGTCACAGCCCACCCCTAGTCCCGGCAGCCCCGATCAGGAGTGAGCCAGTGTACACAGTGTGCACAGGGAGGTCTCTGGAGGCGAGCCCAGAACCCTCCCGTGGGGCCAGCATGCTGGGGCCGAGCATAATTACCGTGCTCTGGCCTCCGTTCCCTCCCTGCATGGTCATCTCTGAGTCTGAAAGCTGTCCCGGGAGACAAATGGCTTCTCAGGAGGCTGGAGGCTGTTGGGAGCGGAGGCCTGGTTCTGCGTCCACTCGCTGTGTGACCTTCAATAAGTTGCATGCCCTCTCTGGCCCTTCAATTCCATACCCCGGCATGAAGGCCCTGGCCCGACGCCAGCTCCCCCAGGGTTCCGCGAGGCCCGCCGGCGTGGCCTGTGCCGTGGGGTCACCTTCTAGCTGGCCGGGTGCCCGGCTCTGTGCTCTGCTTACTCTCCAGAAAGCCCTTCCTTCTGTTTACTCAGCGAAGATTCTTCTAAGACCGGCTAAGCACACGTTTACTCTGCTAACAAGCCTTGGCGTTTATTGTGAGGACCCGTGTTGACTTACTCTCGAGTCCTCCATTGACACTCACCGGGAAACGTTAACACAAACACGGGCGTCTGGGCGGGAGCCGGGAGCGGGGGGCCGCTCCGTTCTGGGTGGAGCCGCCTGGAGGGTTAAGAACACCAGCGCAGCAGAGTCCGGGGGTCTCCTCCGAGTCCCCAGCTTCGGTACTGGACACTCGCAGTGGGCTCAGTGCCCGGCGGTCCATCTGGACAGACCAGGTCTGGGCAGCTGCCTCAGGAGTTCCTTGATGCTCGTTGGTCGTCCTGTAGCATCCTGGGGACCGGGACAGTTGCAAAGTCCCTTGGGCTGTGGGTTCGAGTACAGCTCAGTCTGAAGTGCTCTTGTGATTTTATTTCAGGTTTATTCGCTGCTTTTGTGAGTGAGAGGCAGGAAGAGACAGGCAGACGTCACTTTCAACAGGGCCTTGACTCGGCAGCCCACCCCAGCGTCAGCCAGGTCCCGACGTTCCAGGTCTCTGCACACAGCCGGAGCCTTCCCATGTGGTTCTGCTTCATGGGCGCTGCCCTTCACCTCGGGCCACCTCCCGTGACCTGGGGACAGTCTCTCCTCTCTCTGACTGCTGGTCCTCCCGTCTCTAAGGTGTGGAAACTGCTCCCTGCTCCCGGCCCAGCTAGGCCAGGGCCTGGGGCCTGAACCAGGTCCTGGACAGCTCAGACAAGGCTGAATGGGTGCATGACTGCGAAGTGGGGGCCGCCCACCCGCCTGGCTGCGACGGCTGACGTCCGACGGCTCGTGCCTGAGTCCTCCCTAGAGACAGCCGGAGATCTAACATGGGGCGTGGCAGACGCCCCGGCCTGGCATGGACTGGGACAGCGGCTGCCGCCTGTGGCCTCACCTCTCTGCACCCCTCCCCCACGCAGCGAAGGCGGGTCTCGAGTATCTGGTTGTCTTTGTTGCCTGGAAACTGTTGACACCCTGAGACTTCTGCTGCCTTCGCTGGGTAATGAAAAATTGATTACTTTTCCTCTGTCGACGCCGCAGCGCTGGGACCGCGGCTGCTTTCTCTCCGCCGCTGCTTTGCTTCACTGAAAGGCAGGAGGGCAGCCCTAGGCAGTGGGGCAGGAGGGCGGCCGGGCAGAGGGGCTGTCACTTGATTTCCCATTGACCCGGCAAACGCCGCCAGCCCGCAGCGCCTCTCCCTCCGCTGAGCCTCCCTGCCCACGGCCCAGGGCCTGCGCTGCTCTCTGAGCCCTTCGTCCTTCGTGTCCCGGAGGAGGCCTGCGGATGGCCACTTCCGTTCTGCCCGGGGACTTGTCTGCCCTCTGGGCTTCCTCCTCCCACCCAGGACAGGCCATAGTCCTCCCTGGAGAAGGGGCACCAGAGGGCATCCAACATGCCTGTCCCTTTCTTTTTTATTTTTAAATTTTTTTATTTATTGATGGGGGAGGAGGAGTGTTCACACCAGGGCCCACTCCAGCCCCAGCCCTGCCGGGTTCACGCACACACACGCCCCGTGTGCACAGGGGCCTCGGAGGTGAACCCAGGGCCTTCCTGAGGCTCCAGTGTCACAGAGCCTGTGTCACTGCCGAGCCGGTGGCTGGCCCCAGTGTTTTCCAGCAACGACATTTTACAGACAGAAACCTGGCATCCCAGTTCTCCTGCGCCGGGCTCCCAGGTGGCTGGGATTATGGCCACACAGCACCCACCTGGCCTCTGGGTTGGTCTGGAATCGAACCAGGGCCTCCGTGCTGCCCCTCCCCCTCGCAGAGCTCAGCCCCTTAGCAGCACTTGCTGTTTATGCTGTGGACGTGGACCTTCGGGGGGGGGCCACGTGGCTGTGGCCACGCAGCTAAGTGGTGGCCAAGCTCGGCTTCCAGACTGCCAGTCTAGTGACTGTGAAGGCTTCCAGTGGGTCATCCCCGAAGTCCCTGGTGGAGTATGGACATCAGGGACAGCTGTCACCCCAGGGTCCTGAACACCAGCAAGGCGGGGCGACATAGGGTAGGCAAGCGTCGACAGAGGGCCCGGGTCTTTCCGTAGGGCGTGGTGACCCGGCACTGGCAGACACGCGGGGTGGAGCTGAGAGGCTTTCCGAAGGCGGCGGGATGGGACCCGGAGGCTGCGCTGTCGGCCTTGCGAGGCTGCGCTGAGGTGTGGGCTCTGTCCCCAGCTCTGGCGGGGCAGGCACGGTGCACGTGTGCTCGGCTCCTGCAGGGAGGAGGGTGCTGTGCTTATCAGGGTTCTGCAGCCGGGGGCAGCGCATCCCAGCGTGGACAGACCAGCCTCGGGCACCGGCTCCCCTCCCGCGACCTTCCTGCCCCAGGTCGGGTCTGTAGGTCACCCGTGTAGGCTCTGCCTTGCCCGGGTCACAGAAGAGCCTGCAGGGGCAGGGAGGGCACAGTCTCTCTGAGGTTCCCTGAGCTGTCACGCGTGGCTGGCCCTGCCTGCAGGCCTGCTGTGTGCCAGGATCTGACTCACACCTGTTCCCAGGCCCCCGACCCGCCGGGCGTCCCGGGGCAGGCTGCAGGGACCGCTGCTCCAAGCCTCTGGTTCTTCTCCGATTCCTGTACTCAGGGGTGTCTTGGGTTCTTCCTACACCGGGTGTCAGGGCAGTTAGTGGTGACAAATCTGGGGTCTCCAGGAGCGCCGTTTGTCCTGCATCTGTGTGCTGGGGCGGGCTGAGAGTCCCTCCCCGGGAAGGACAGTTATCCCCGAAGTCACTTAGAAGTGCCAGGGAGTGGCGAGAATGAAGCAGTCTTCTGCGTGGTCACATTGCTGCTCAATTCTCTAGAGGGAGTGTCCTCCTGACGGGGATGGGGGGTGTGAGTGTCCTCCTGACGGGGATGGGGGGGTGTGAGTGCCCTCCTGACGGGGATGGGGGGGTGTGAGTGTCCTCCTGACGGGGATGGGGGGTGTGAGTGTCCTCCTGACGGGGATGGGGGGGTGTGAGTGTCCTCCTGACGGGGATGGGGGGGTGTGAGTGTCCTCCTGACGGGGATGGGGGGTGTGAGTGCCCTCCTGACGGGGATGGGGGGTGTGAGTGTCCTCCTGACGGGGATGGGGGGGTGTGAGTGTCCTCCTGACGGGGATGGGGGGGTGTGAGTGCCCTCCTGACGGGGATGGGGGGTGTGAGTGTCCTCCTGACGGGGATGGGGGGTGTGAGTGTCCTCCTGACGGGGATGGGGGGTGTGAGTGCCCTCCTGACGGGGAGGGGGGGGTGTGAGTGCCCTCCTGACGGGGATGGGGGGGGTGTGAGTGCCCTCCTGACGGGGATGGGGGGGTGTGAGTGTCCTCCTGACGGGGATGGGGGTGTGAGTGCCCTCCTGATGGGGATGGGGGGTGTGAGTGTCCTCCTGACGGGGAGGGGGGGTGTGAGTGTCCTCCTGACGGGGATGGAGGGGTGTGAGTGCCCTCCTGACGGGGATGGGGGGTGTGAGTGTCCTCCTGACGGGGTGGCGGTGGGGTGGGGGGGGGCTGGCTCCACCCACCCCGGCACACATCCGCATGGAAATAGGGTTTTATTTGTTTACTTATTTTTTTTAAATAATTATTTTATTTAACTTTACTTATTTATTTTAATTTTATCAGAGAGTGACAGAGCAAGAGAGAGAGGGAAAGTGAGAAAGCAAGCAGCTAGGTCTGGGACTCGAACCATGGTTGGCTGTGTGGGAGTCCAGTGCACTGACCCACCACGCCACCTGCCTGCCCTTATTTATGTATTTTTAGAATAAACTTTATTTTCAGGGCAGCAGGTGGTGTGGTAGTTGGGGTGCTGGATTTCTACTTGGCTGACTGCGATTCAAGCCCTAGACCTGGGGGCTTGCTTTCATCTCTCTCTCTCTCTCTGGTCAAATTTAAATATAATAATAATAATAATAATAATAAATAATTATTAAAAAACCACAACTTTACCTCTAAGCCAATTTTAGGCTTCCAGTAAAACTGCACAGCAGTGCCAATTCCCGCAGACCCCTGCCCCCACACGTGGCCCACAGGAAGGGTGTGTGTGCTGAGCACACGGCGAGGCCTCGCCACCCGGAGTCCGAAGTTTACACTCGTGTTTACTGTCGGTGCTGCGGGAGCCGTGGATCTGAAAAACGGTAACAGCGTCACCCAGAGCTGTCCCCCGCCCTCTGTGCTCACCTGTCCGTCCCGTCCCCGACCCTGGCGACTTCTCTCACTCAGCAGCGAGCGTCTGCAGCACCCCCCCCCCCCCCACGCATCTTGGGGGCTTTTTCTTTTATTAGTTTAGTTATAGGGCACCTGTGTGTACTGGAAAGAGACAGAGACAGAGAGAGGGAAAGCGAGAAGTGTGGTAGGCAGTTAGCCATGAGCGGGCGGCCCTAAGAGAAAAGCGAAAGGCTCATCCAGCTCCGGGCGCCAGGAGGGGGGGCAATCTGCCATCTTCCTTCCTGGGGCCTGAGGGAAGCGCACAGGGATGAGTCGGAGATTTTCCTCTTACCAAAAAGACCTAAGCAAGCGTTTTGCTCGATGCCCTAATTCCCATTAGGGCGATGGACTAACTGGGCAGTCTAATTGGGGCAGCCCTGATTCACATCGGGCGTGTGCGATTACGTGATCAAGTTCCTCATTCTTTACCGGTGAGGGAGGTGCGCAGGTGCAGGAAAACGTGTGGATTCAGATGTAAAGGAAGAGCATAGGCAGCATAAGGGGCCTCCCACTAACGAATATTCATGATCTCTAGTAATAAAATAACGGTCAACTAGTACCAAGTGCGTTTGCCACCTGGCAGTCTGCCCGCCCAAGAACCTTTTTGGGTGTACTTCCTTTCTTTCCTTTCCTTTCCTTTCCTTTCTTCCTATTAAACCTTCTTTTCTACCTAATTCATTTGTGGTTGCAGTTTCATTTTTCACCTAGGGACAGATCTCTAATTTTAGTGATCTGGACCCAAAGAACCAAGGACATCACAGCGCAGCTCGACACTCTCCCATCCGTTAACAGAAGCACCCCCAAGGGGTATGGCCACACCACAATCCCTTCTCCTCCGTTCTCCTCTTAAGACTCTGGACATGTACAAGCTGCAGTTTGGGGCTGGCAGGGGGCATGGTGGCTAAGGGTGCTGCACTCCCACCTGGGTGACCACGGTTCGAGTCCTGGACCCGGTGGCATGCTTTCTCACTTTCTGTCTCTCTTGTTCTCTTTCACTCTGCCCCTCTCTGATTAAATCGAATAATTAAAAAAAAAAAAAAAAAGACTTTGGGCACGCATGTGCCTGTGCCTGGTGTGTTTTTCAAGCTGGGAATCAAACTATGCAGCCGGCCATGTGGATCTAGCTGCCTTAACCCCCACACCACCTGCTGGCCCTAGGACTTCGGTTCTTTAGTAGAGTATATTTTATTTATTTATTTCGAGAGATCATTGCTATAGGGTGCGTGTGCTTACCAGGGAGACAGAAGAGACAGAGAGAGAGAAAGTGAGAAATCACTCCCCTCCCCCCAGGGGGTGGCACACTGCAATCCTTTCACCCCGATTCTCCTCCCGGGATCTTGGGCACGCACACGCACCCGGCCTGAGTTCCAAGCTGCCTGAGTGCTGAGAGTAGGGCTTCGTGTCCGGGACTCGAACAGCGGTTAGCCACGTGGGAGTCCAGCACCTTTACCACTACTCCACCTGCTGGCCTCATAGCTAAGGACTAAAGAACTGTAAATAAGTTACAGTTAGTAGGTTTATTAGTAGTAAAAATGTTGCTATTGTAATTCTGGAACTTTCTGTTAGGCTAAAACAGATGAGTGACTATGTTAACATTATCAGGACCTAGGATTTTCTTTCTTTCTTTTTTTGTTGTTGGTTGCATGTGTTCCCAGAGACAGAGACAGAGAGAACGACAGGGAAAGTGAGAAGCACCCCCTGGGGGATGGCCACACCACAATCCCTTCACCTCCATTCTCCTCTCAGGACTGTGGTACATATGTACACTAGCCTGGCATGTGTTTCAAGCTCTGGGTCTGGGATTTGAACCACACAGTTGGCCGTGTGGGATGCAGCCACCTTAACCTTCCCACCACCTGCTGGCCCCGACAGCGCGCATTTCCCGTCGGAAGGTACCACGTGCCCGTGCACCTCACGAGCAATCGCTGCTTCCCAGCTTTGGCAGCGGAAGAAAGCTGCTATAAACTTCCCCGAGCAGGTTTCGTGTGGATGTAAGTTTTCACCTCCTTTGGGTAAACACCAAGGAGTGCTATGTCTAAAATTTTAAAACATGGGAAACATCACACAGAATTCTGGATTCCCGACTTCTCTTTAAAAATAGGAGGATCTGGAAGCTGGGCGCGGTAGTGCGCCCGGAGCCCCAGCTGCTCGGGCTGAGTCAGGAGGATCGCACGTTCGGGCAGCTTGGGCGAAGGGAAAATCGGAAGGTCTGGCTGGTGCGGGCCGGGTGGTTGCCCATCTGGTGCCACGGCTGCCGTCCCGTGGGGCAGGGCGCGTGCCACTTCCTGCTCCCGTGGTCTCACCAACCTCCGTCCTGGTTCCTGCCTGGCCCGTCTGGCTACTCGAGGTCGCCTCCCGGAGGAGATACTGTGGTGCTTCTCCAGTGGAAGGCCTCTCACTGGGTGTCCCTGGTGGTCCCGATTCGGTAATTGTCTAGGTGACCCTGGAGGGCCGTGTTCCAGCATGATGTACCTAGGCCTGGTTTTGAAGTGAGTTTGCCTCAGGCTGATGGGGAGAGAATTGCTGGGCCAGCCCGTGGCCTGGAGCTCAGACCTGGCACGTGTGCCCCAAATCCCGAAGGCGCTGGAGGACAAGGGTTTGTGGTGACTGTTCCTATGGGAAGGACTTTCTCACTTCCACTCTCTGTCTCTGCCTCTCTAACCAACACTCACACCCGATAGCAAAAGAAAAAAAGAAAAAGAAAGGGGGAAAAAAAGGGAGTGAATTGCTGATGTAGCTAGTGAGTGGGCCTAGCCCCACTCGACTGACTGTGGTTCGAGTCCCAGACCTGGCGGCTTGAAAAACACACTGGGTGCATGTGCATGCGTACCCAGAGCGCGAGAGGAGAACGGAGGAGCAGGGACTGTGGTGAGGCCAGCCCCCTGGGAGGTGACTTCTCACTTTCTGTTTCTCTCTGTCTTTCTGTTGCACTTTGTACTTGTAGCACAAAAGCCTAAATAAATGAATAAGTAAATAGATAGAGGGTCAGGTGGTGGCACAGAGCTAACACGACCGGTTCCCCGTGGGAAGGTGCTGGGTCTGTGTCCTGGGACAGTGAGCACACCCAGACATACTCACAGGTCCGCTGGGCTGGAGGTGGGAAGACCCCACTGGGGGTGCCTCCGCCTGTCTCTCTCTCTCTCTCTGTCTCTAATGAAAGAAATAAAAGAACGTAAAGAGAAATGAGTGAAATTATTATTATTATTTTGGGGAGGGGGTTTGCTGTAGGATACATGCACTCGCTGGAGAGAGACAGAGAGGGAAAGTGAGAAATCGCCTCCCGGGCAGGGGCCATGCCACAATCCCTTCTCCTTCACTCTCCTCTGAGGATTCTGGGCATGGCTACACATGTGCCAGGCATGTTTTTCCAGCTACCTGCTCTGGGACTCGAACCTTGAAGCTGGGCATGTGGGATCTAGCCATCTTAACCTCCATGCCACCTGGCAGGCCCCAGAAGCAAGTTCTTTTTTTTTTTTTTTTGGAGAGATTTTCGCTATAGGGCGCGTGCGCTCGCCAGACAGACAGAGAGAGACATAGAGACAGAAATCAAGAAATCACCCCCCAGGGGGGATGGTCACGCCGCAATCTCTTCTCCTCCATTCTCCTCTCGGGATCTTGGGCACGCACGCACATGTGCCCGGCGTGAGTTTTAAGCCACCGGGTCCGGGATGTGAACCGCGGTCGACTACGTGGGAGTCCAGTGACATAGCCATTGCGCTAACTGCTGGTTCCCAGCAAGTTCTTTTAATTGCGATGGCCTGGATGAACCTGGTGACATTACACTAAGTGAACTAGGCCAGACACGGAGGGCAAGTGCTTCGCGGCCTCCCTCCTGCATGGGGTCTCCCACGACTGTGCTCATGGAGGCAGAGAGGAGCCTGCTGCTTGCTAGAGGCTGGGGAGTCAGGGAAGGGCAGGCGCAGACGGCTCGGATTCAGGGAGACTGGAGGCAGGCGTTTACAGGCCATGGTGGCTCTGATTAGTAATGATGTCGTGCGTATTTCAAAATTGCAGGGTGTAAATTTCTTCTCCTTCTTTTCTTCGGAGACCTCTTGGAGCAGAGCAGGGGTCTGTGCACCCGGGATCCAGGATGGCTGGGCTGGGGTGGGGCCAGCAGGAGAACCTGTTGGGGTGCCGTCTCTCCATCTCTCCTGCTCATAAGAGAAATTAATAAGCATTAAAAAAAGAAATAGGAGCCAGCAGGTGGCGTGGTGATTCAGGTGGCTGTATCCCACATGGCTGGTGGCACGGTTCTAATCCCGGACTCAGTGGCTTGAAAATCGCACCGGGCACGAGTGCGTGTGTGCCCCAAATCCTAGGAGGAGCGTGCAGAAGGGGTTGTGGTGTGGCCATGCCCTGGGGGGTGATTTCTCACTTGCCCTACAGCAAACGAGAAACGAAACAAACAAACAGGCAAAAACATAAACAGAAGCAAAGCAGAGCGGACGGCGGCTGCCAGTGCTCCCCGGACGGACCTTGTGAGGTGCTGCTGGGCCCCCTCCCGCTCCGTGCAGGGTAGCCTGTGCTGAGCGCTCCCTGGCTGTGGCCGTGAAGTTCTCCTTGTGGGCAGGAGAGGGCAGCAGAGCCGTGGGCTCAGTCCCTCCTTCCAAGCGGGCTAGGCTGGTGCATTCTCCAAGCATCCTTCACTTGGCACCTTCTGGATGCTGGGGACGGGGGTGGGGAAGGAGTGGGGGTGTGTGGGGGGGGGGGCCGGGGGGGGGAGGTGGGCCTTCTCCTTCTTCCTGTTTTATCTCAGTTGAGAGCCAAGTCACCAGGGATTCCATCCAGGAGGGCCGTGCAGGTGGCAGTGCCAGGAATCGAGAACCTCGCCAGGGCCGTCATTCCTGGGGAAGTGTAGCTCTGTGGCTTGGGTGGTACAGCAGAGGGCTCTGTGTCGGGCTGCCTGGGTTCCAGTCCCGGCTCCTCCTCTAGCTGCTGAGAGATCGTGGGGAAGTCAGTGGAAGGGACATAGGGACGGTACCTGCCCTACAGGCTGTGGGGGATTCAGCAATACTGGCGTGGTGCCAGTCAGTGACAGTCCCATCCTGATTTGGCTCAGTCCCCACCTCCTCCAGGACGTCTGCCAAGATGGATCCAAGCCCCAAGAGCCTTGTCGCGGTGGCCTCGTTTTTCAAATAATTCCTAATTTTTTTAACTTTGTCGTCCTCCACGTTCCCCCAGCCCTGCACAGATGCTGCAGATTCCATAATGCACAGGCACCGGCACACCCATCTCACCACCGGGCGACATCGGCGTGAGCTGGCACCTGCACTGGAGTCCTGGCCCCGCGTCTGGCAGCCGCGTGGCTTTGAGCAACTTTGGCTCCCCCGAGCCTGTTTCCCCACCCTTTCCCCTGATGTAGTTGTGTGAGGTAACGCAGGGAAGGCCAGGGGCCCGCACTGACCAAATGCCCAATCACACTGCAGACGAGGGGAGTGAGGCGGGAAGTGGGAGCTCGGTTATCAGGCGGCTGCAAACGCAGGCCCCTGGGCCAGCAGGTGGTGTGGTGGCTAGGGTGCTGGAGCCCGCATAGTTTACTCTGCAGGTCTAGTCCCAGACCAGGCAGCTTGATAAAACACGTCCAGTGCGTGTATGTGCACGCCCAAAATCCTGAGCAGAGAATGCAGGAAGAAGATTGCAATGTGGCTGCTCCCCTTGGAGGGGGGTTCTCACTTTCCCTCTCTCTTCGTCTCTCTCTGCAAGCACAAAAACCTTAAACAACAACAACAACAACAACAAAGCAGGCTCCTTCCCCCAGCAGAAAGGCGGGCACTTTGGCTCCGGTCTGAGACTGTTTACCCCAGTCTGCGGGACTAGGAGGAACCGGAGCTGGTGCTGGCCTCCGATGTCCCAGCGAAGCCCAGAGCCCCTCGCCGGCTTTGTGATGGGAGGGGGAAGGTGTGGGTTTTGTGGGGATTTTTTCTGGGAGGGAGAGAGGTCTCTTAGGCATAGACCGGGCCCCTTAGCACGAAATGATCTTGCAGAAAGAGCGGGGCAGCAGGGGGCGCTGTGACACAGGGAGAGACGCAGGGCTCGGCTCCGCCCTGCTCCCGAGGGAAGCTCAGCCCGGTTAGCCAGGAGGCGGCGCCCCAGCCCGTGGACCCACCCAGGGACCTCGCCTGGGAGCAGAGCTGGAGGGTCTCCGCGAAGCAGGTCTGGGGTGAGCTGTGAGCGCTGGCGTTGGACTTGGGTTTAAACACCGGCTCAGCTCTTCCTCCCTACGTGGCCCTGGGCAAGTCACTCCACCTCTCCAGCCTAAGTGGCCTCATTAAACGAAAATGAGCATCAGTATCCTCGGCCGCCAGGAGAGTCAATGCGACCGAGCGTGTGCTCTTCTTCTTCTTCTTTTTTTAAGTATTTATTTATTTATCCACTCATTTATTTATTTATTTTTTAAAATTTGACCAGAGAGACAGAGAGAGAGAAAGGGAGAGAGAGAGACAGAGAGAGAGAGAGAGATGGAAAGTGAGAAAACAAGCCACCAGGTCTGGGACTCAAACCGTGGTCAGCCATGTAGGAGTGTCCAGCGCCCTAACCACCACACCACCTGCTGGTCCCTCCTGTGCACTTTTTTTCTTTTTTTGAGAGGTTTTTGCTATAGGGCGCGTGAACTCGCCAGAAAGACAGAGAGAGACAGAGATAGAAAGCGAGAAATCACCCCTTGGGTGGGATGGCCACACCGCAATCCCTTCTCCTCCATTCTCCTCTTGAGATCTTGGGCACACACACACACACGCACCCGGCATGAGTTTAAGCCGCCAGGTCCAGGACTTGAACTGTAGTCGACTACATAGCCATTACGCTAACTGCTGGTCCCACCTTGTGTGCACTTCTTAGAGTTCCTGACGGGGGAGCTCCGGAGCAGCAGCTGTTACTGAGGATCATGTGATTTGCAGCCCAGAGAGAGGGCCCTTGCCCTCCCAGGTCCCTGGCTGGCCTCCGTGTCCGGTTGCTGTCCTTCGGTGAGTCACCTGGGCTCCCTGGGGGCACAGGCCTACCTGAGCTGCCTCCTGCCCCCAAGCTGTGTGGCCTGGGTGCGGGTTTCTGGTGCCTGGGAGCGGGTCCGCGGCGGGAGGAGGGCAGTGCAGTCCCTGCTCAGCTGTGAGCACTGAGGTCTGTGAGGCCGGCAGTCAGTCCCTGGAGTCTCTGGGCCTCAATCTCTCCATTGTCGAGGGGCTGCAGATCAGCGCCGGGGCCCTCTCAGTCTGACCCCGCAGCGCAGGAATGCGTCTCCACACTGGGAACACGTGGGTGTGCTAAACCCAGCCGGTAGCTTGAGGCGGGAGGGGGACCTCCTAGCTAAGAACCAGGGAGGGGACAGCCATGGACAAGTTCCCTCAGCAAGGAGGCGACATCAGCCTTCCTCACTGTCCAGTTTGCCTCTCCCGTGTCCCTTTACCCACACGACACCCTCCTAGACGTCACTGTCCCCAGGACTCAGGGTCCCCACACTCTCCACGCTGCCCAGCACGGTCTGCTGGAGTGACAAGGGGCCAAGATGGCCAGCCTGTGGCGGGTGGGCGAGGTGGCCGCATCCCATATGGCCCACTGCACAGTCTGAGTCCCGAACTTGGTGGTCTGAAAACCACGCCGGGTACGTGTGCGTGTGTGCCCAGGGTCCCGAGAGGAGGGGGAAATGGAGGAGAAGGGATGCTGCGTGACTGCCCTGTGGGGGTGCTTTCTCTCTCTCTCTCTTTCTCTGTCTTCCTGGCACGTACACATGCTCTCTGGAAAATATTTTAAAAAAAGAGGAAGAAGAGGGTCCGAGGGAGTAGCTTTCCCTAAGGCGCGGTGCCGGTGCTACCATCTGAAGGGTATTTGAACTTAGCAGGGATAAAGCTTTATCCAGAGAAATGAAAACCCAGGCAGGAGGCTTTGCAGCGAGGAGGGCGAGGGCGTTGCCCCCTCAGCCCCGGCAGCCCCCCACCCCTGGCCTTGCCCCGTGCAGCGAGGCAGCTGGGTAACTGCTGTGGAAGCCCGAGGTACACAGCGACTACGGAAAAACGGATCGCGGAACTTCATGGGGATCAAACACTCGTGGGCACCACGGAGGGAGGGGCCGGCCAGCAGGTGGTGCGGAGTGTAGGCAGCTGGACCCCACGTGGCCAGCCGCGTGTGCTGTGTTCTGGACCAGCGGCTTGACAGTCACGCGAGGGCCCGTGTGTGCCCGAAGACCCCAAGAGGAGGATGGAGGCAAAGGGATTTCAGCGCGGTCTCCGCGTTCCCTCTCTATCTCTGCGTTTCTCTCTGACGAGTGCACATGCCCTGCAGCAAAATAAATAACTAAAAAGGCGAAAAACTCTCCTCTCTCGCAAGACAGGAAGAACCTTACGAATCATGTATGTGATAAGGGACTTGTATCCAGAACAGATTGTAAAACGCTTACAACTCAGCGACAAAGACAGCGCAATTTAAAGCTGGGCCAAGGCCTTGAAGAGCCGTGTCTCCAGGGAGCACATACGAGTGGCCAAGGAGGCTGAGCTCGGCACCCCAGCCACGAGGGACGCGCAGGTCATGACCACTCCGCACCCGCCGGGACTGCCGTCGTAATGAAGACAGATGACGGCGGGTGTGGGGAGCGCCTGGAGCCCTCAGACATTGGGGGGTTGCAGCCACTTAGAAAGTTCGGCTGTTACTAAAAAAGTTGGGCATAGCGTTAGCGTGCACCCAGCGGCTCTACCCTTAGCGGTGTGCGTAAGACACTGGAGGGCTGGCCCGCGGTGGCGGGTAAGCCCAGGCCACAGGAAGCCAGGTCTTGCGTGGCTGACCTTGGTCCAAAGCCTGGCCCCAGCGTACTGGAAAACATGGCGGGCGCGTGTGAGTGTGTGCCAGAGCCTCGCTAGCGTGGAGAAGGGGTGAACGTCAGGGAAAGCCTCCACTCTCTCTCTAATAAGGGCACATGCACTTTGGGGGGCGGGGGATGCTTTTAGTGAGAGAGGATCATGATTTCAAAAACAGAGAAAACTGAGAACGTGTCCATTACAAAAACTTACGCATGGGCCATCCCATGGCATGGTGGTTAAGGCAACTGGATCCCAACTGGCCAACTACATGGTTCAAGTCCTGGGCCCAGTAGCTTGAGAACCACGCCAGGTGTGCGTGTGTATGCACACGTGCATGTGCGTGTGCGTGTGTGTGCATGTGTGTGTGCATGCCTAAAGACCCCGAGGGAGGAGGGTGGAGAGAGGGCTTGCAGCGTGACCACGCACTTTCTCACTTTTCCTCCCTTCTCTGTCTCTCTCCAGCCAGCTCACAGACCTAACAAACAAACAAACAAAACAAAATAATAATAAATGGGCTAGCAGGTGGCATGGTGGTTAAGGCACTGGACTCCTATATGGCTGACCACAGTTCAAGTCCCAGACCCAGCTGTTTGAAACTCACACTGGGCTTGAGCGCATGCATGTTCAACATCCCAAGAGAAGACTGGGGGAGAAGAGATTGCGGCGTGGCCATCCCCTCTGGGGGGTGAGTTCTCACTTTCTGTCTCTCTGTCTCTTCGTGAGTGCACACACCCTAAAAAAAAAGAAGCAGCTCTCCACGGAAGGCCCCATACTGCATGGCTCCATTTACATGATGTGTCTGGGACAGGCAAATCCACATAAGTGCATTAGCAGTTGCTGGGCCCGGGGAACATGGAGGGAGAATGGGAACACCAACGTGCCCAGGGACTTCCTTTTGGGGTGATGAACATGCTCTGCTGAGGTGGCTGCATGGCTAGGTGACTATATTAATGCCACTGAACCGTACTCTCGGAAAGAGTGGATTTTATGGTATGTGGATGATATCACAATTTAAAAATAGAGCCAGCCAGGTAGCATGGTGGTTGAGGCACCTGGCTCTCTCACATGGCCAGCTGTGTAGTTCCTGGACCCGGAGCTTGGAAAACACGGTGTGTGCATCCAGGTGCATGCCTCAAACCTGGGAGAATGGAGGAGAAGGGACTGCGGCATAATCCTCCGTGGGGGACGGGTGATTGTTTACTTTCCCTCTTTCTCTTTCTCTCTGCCTCTGTCTCTCTCTGGTGAGCACATGTGCTCTCTAGTAAGCTAAAAAAACCCAAAAAACAAAAAACTCATGGAAAGAATGATGGGGTCCTTGGAACCTTTCATAAATAATAAACCAATTTTTTGGGGGGAGAGGTTTTTGCTATAGGACATGTGTGTTTGCCAGAAAGACAGAGATAGACAGAGACAGAAAGCGAGAAATCACCCCCCAGGGGGGATGGCCACGCCGCAATCCCTTCTCCTCCATTCTCCTCTCAGGATCTTGGGCACGCATGCACATGCACCCGGCGTGAGTTTAAGCCACTGGGTCCGGGACTTGAACCACGGTTGGCTACATGGGAGTTCAGTGACATAGCCATTACGCTAACTGCTGGTCTCAATAATAAACCTTTAATAGATAATACCCTGATCACACCCACCCTCCCTGGAGTATATGGTAACTCTGACTCTAATCTTTTATATGTGTGTGCGCGTGTGTGTGTATATATATACACACACACGCGCACACACATATATATATAAATTTTTTTATTTAATTTTATTTATTATTATCATTATTCATTTTTTAAAATTTTGCTATAGGGCATGGCATGTGCACTTATCAGACACACACATACACGGAGAGAGGGAGAGAGAGAGCGAGAAAGTGAGAAGCAAACCACCAGGCCTGGGACTCGAACCATGATCAGTCATGTGGGGATCCAGCATCTTAACCACCATGCCACCTGCTGGCCCTGGCCGCTCTACTCTTTACGGCAGCTTCCCTATGAAGGTGGGAATGCCCTGGCTAGCACTTAGAAACATGGGGGGTATTTCTGGTGGCCACAATATTGAGGGAGCATTGCTCGCATTGTTGGGGGGCTGTGCAGAAACGGGGTGCTTGGCCTTGGCAGCTCACAGGGCTGTCAACCGTGGAGAGCGGTCTTGCATCCGCGTGACTTCCCAATGTCTCCCAGGAGCCTGATGCAGGCGGTTGTCTAAGCTAAGAGCTGAACTCTGCTTTACATAACAAACATGATTTTCGTGATATTTGCAAGGTGTTAATATGCCCCGGATTTCCCAGGAACACAACCACCGTGAAAATTGGGAAGACCGTACGGCAGCTCCCGCCTAACGTCAGTGATCGCGCCCCGAAAATGAGAGGTTCTATGTGAAAACGCTTCTGGGGACACATTTCCTTTCCTTTCATCTTTTTTGTTTCCTTATTGTCTTTCCATTATTTATATAGCAGAAAAAGTATATTGTTACCCATCAGCCCCAGTCCCTTGGAGTTTCCGGACTCTAACTGCAATGCGGTGAAGCGGTCTCTCACGGAACACGGGGTGTCCGACTCTCAGGCTTTGCCTCCTGCCCCACCTGTGTAACTGGCGTGGACATTAGCGAGCAGCTGCTCAGACGCGGGAACCTGACCTTGCTAGCCGGGAGGCACCGGCCACTGCACTGCTGCTTCCCTTTTTCAAAACATAACTTGACTCAGACATTGTACAAATTGTATTTGAAATGTTATTTTCTTTTCCTACATGTTGTTTCATTAAAAAATGTTGTAGTGATGGGCCGGCAGGTGGCGTGGTAGTTAAGGCACGCATTCCCACAGAGCCGACTGTGTGATTTGAGTCCAAGGCCCAGGGGCTTGAAAATCATGCCAGGTGCGTATGTGTGTGTGCCCAAAATCCCGACAGGAGAATGGAGAAGAAGGAATTGCGGTCAGGCCATCTCCTTGGGAGGTGATTTCTCACTCCCCCTCTCCCTCTCTGTCTCTTTCCAGCAAGCACATGTGCCCAACAGCAAATTAAAACAATTGTATTGAATTTCGGAGACGCACATACAACGTCCCCCTCGTGGGAAACACCAGCTCGGAAGCAGGCTATCGAAGGTCGCGTCTCCGAGGAGCAGTTCTGCCGGGAGGTTAACAGGAAGGCAGGCTGCGGTGTAGCACCGGAGGGCACGTGAGCCTCTGGCTGTCCCAGTCCTCAAGTACCGTGGGCCTGTCTCATTCTTCCTCAGTTCCCGGGGAAGAGACAAAGAGGCTGGAGATGTCTCGGGGTCACACAGTGCCTATGGCCGAATCTGACTGGAGCGAAGCTCCTGGGCCCCGGTGGGGTCTCTAGGCTCGGCACCAGGATCAGGCTCACGTCGAAGGGCCCATGCAAGTTTGGTCAGCAGATAGGTTTGGTGGATTGGGCCCTTCCCTTTGAGCAAAGCGACCTCCCAGCGTGGAGTAACCAATGTGTGTGGTCCCTGTGATCGGGAGGCTGGTACGTCGGCTGTGTGCAGGACTGAGCCCAGGCACCAGCATGGGCACTGGGCACCTGCGGTCAGGACGTGGGGGCCAGGCGAGGGGCTGGGGGCTCGGGAGCAGTGGTGTGCAAGGCTGGCTGTGCACCTGTCACTAGAACTGAAGGGCAGCCCCAGCTTCTAAGAAAGCCAAGGCCCCGGCCCCAGGTCTCATCCTGGGGTGCTGCAGGCTCATTTCCATGGGGGCACCTTAGCCTGGGCTTCCCAAAGCAGAGCCCACGTCAAAGGCTTATGTGGGAAGTTTCTTTGAGAAAATTCTCAGGAAGCAGGAGATGGGGTGGAGGGGCAGGGCTGGGGTCAGCCAGTCTGGCGACACGTGACGGCACCGCCTCTGCCCGGTGTCATGGGACCATCTGCCAAGGCTTCTGAGCAGCTGCCCACTGCCTGCTGGGGAAGACGTGGTGCCGTTTACCTCCTCTGATCCAGGGTCACCTGTGGGGTGTTCCTGCCGAGCGCATGGCCCTGGGTGAGTCCCGTGGGGCCTGTGGGAGCCCTGGCCTGTCAGACAGAAAGGCCTGGGCAGGGTGAGGGCAGGGGAGTCCGGAGGTGACTCTGCGCGGCTGCGGCCTCCCACGCTGAGCTAAGTCCTGTGGAGCTGCTGGCTGCAGGGCGAGCTGCAGAGGTGCGGGGGAGGGGTGGGCCTGGGCCCTTGAACAGTGTGGGGGGGGTGGGGTGGGGGGCGGATGTGGATTCCAGAACACAGGCCTGGCCCAGTGTGCCCTGCGCTCACTCCCGGTCCTGGAAGGCTCCCTGCCCCGTCCTCCCTGCGGGTCTTTGCAGACGTGTCCCTCTAGCCCTGCCTGTGCCTTGCTTCTCTCTCCTCACAGTGCACGGTGCTGCCCGAGGTGTGTCCGTCTGTCTGTCCACCCTGCTGGGACATACGCTCTGGGAAAGCAGGAGCATCCTGCATCCAGAATGCTACCTGAGGTATCATGGGCACTCCGTAAATATACTGTTTAAGAACTACTTATTTAATGTTATTTATTATTCTTATTATTTTTAAAATTTGCTATAGGGTACATGCATGAGAGTGAGAGAGAGAGAGAGAGAGCGCGCACAGACCGCCAGGTTCAGGACTCAGACGGCGGTTGGCCATGTGGGAGCCCACCACCTTAACCACTGGCCCCAGTAAATATTGATTAAACAAATGAATAAATGCTTTTCAAGTGCTGCTGGGTTTCTATTTGTGGAAGTGAGACTGAGTTTTGAAAGTGATGGAATTTATAGAAAACTATGAGGATCATATTGGTGAGACACAGACATGGCACAGACTGGGCCAGCAGGTGGCGTGGTGGTTAAGGTGCTGGATCCCACGTGGCTGACCATAGTTTGAGTCCAGACCCAGCAACTTGTCAAACATGCTGGGCACGTGTGTGTGTATGCCCACGATCCCAGGAGAAGGAGGGGGGAGGAGAGATCGCAGCGTGGCCATCCCCTCAGGGGTGATTTCTCTTTTCCTGTCTCTCTCCAGTAAGCACATGTGCCCCATGGCAAAAATTAAAAAGAAAAGGAAAGCAAAGACGCAGGTTACGATGAGGAACACGAATTTCAGGGAGCGGGTGGCTCTGGCTGCCCGGCCAGGAAACGGGCATTTGCTGAGTGCTTGCTACGGGGGCACTTTCTACATGTTGCCGTCTGAGAGACTCTGATGGCAACCTTTGAGGT
Source organism: Tupaia tana (assembly GCA_026018925.1). NCBI lineage: Eukaryota > Metazoa > Chordata > Mammalia > Scandentia > Tupaiidae > Tupaia > Tupaia tana. Next base: position 2,255,596 of record JAKSZU010000023.1, on the reverse strand, counting down.
GAACATCTTCATCCCCACTTTGCAGGAAACGGAGGCTCAGGGTGTGGGGGGAATCGCTCAGCCAGGCAGCACACTGCGGGCAGCTAGGGGAGGAGCCGGGATTCGCACCCAGGTTCGCTCTCTCTCGTTCCCTGGAGCCCCAGCAAGGCCCCTCTGAGCCCCCTGAGCCCCTTGGGGGTCTTAGCCGCATTATTCCAAAGGGACAGCAGGGGCCTATGAGGGTCAAGGACTCAAAGCTGAACCCCACGAGCGCAGGGGTTGCAGACTTGGGGGACGGAAAAGGGAGGCGTGGGCCTCTGTGCTCGCCTCCCAGCAGCCCTGCCCAGGTCGGTGTGAAGGAGGCGGCTGGCATGAAACTGCTGTTAAACAGATGCATGAGGGATCGGGCCCCAAAGGGGGCGAGCGCTGAGCGGCTTCCGGGACTGGATTTGATTGAAAGAAAACAGGGAGTGTCCCTGGGAGCCCAGAAACCTTCCCGCTCTGGGTGCCAGATGGCCCCCGAGCACGATGCCCCCGAGGACTGGCAGGGGCTTGATCTGTCTGTGTTCCTGTTTCCTCCTGTAGACATGGGCACAAACCCACCCACCTCACAGGCTGACCTGCAGATCAACCAACGTCCCGGCACATGAAAGTACTTACTGCCTGTACATTCCCTCTCCTCCGCCATTTCTACGCCTCCATCCTGAACTTCAGGTTTGCTGAAGTCCTCCTGGTCACCCCTCACTGCCTGGAGCGCTGGTCCCTGCTCTGAGCTCTGCAGCAAGTGTTGTCCCCACCCCAGCATCACCCCTCAGCCAGAGCAGCTTGTGTGCCGCCCCTGCTCTGAGCTGGGCCCTGCACACCCATCGCCTCTGCCAATGGACGTTTTGATTCCCGCTGTGTAGCTGGAGCGATCGAGGCCCACAGGGAGGGAGCAGCGCAGCGGCTGAGAAGAGGCCTCCATCCCACGTCACTCCTCTTCCCTCGTCCCCCCCCTCTCCTGTAAGCCCAGCCTGCTTGGATTTGACACCCCCACTGTTTATCTGTAGGGTGGCCACTTCACGGGGGCCGGTCCATCCCAGACCAGGCCAGCCACCGAGGCTCTCAGAGCAGGGGGCACAGAGGAGGGGAAGGAGCTCTGAAAGCACGTGGCTCTGTAGGCGAGGTGGGGGGTGCAGAGCCACGGCGGCACCCGCTTCCCGGGGAGTCGTGTCTAGACGCACGAGCCGCCAACACAGGATCCAACACGTCTTCGGTGTTTTGCGTGTGTGACATGATTGTGACAAAGATGAGCGGAATGTTGTTTGTGCCGGACTCACAGTGGGGCTGTCCCATGCCCCCAGCTCTCCACCCCGACTCTCCTTTTCTGCATCTTTAAAATGAGAGCTTTGCCACACTCAGGTCTGCGGACTGGGCCTTCGCGGAGTAATTGGTAACCACCAGGCAAAATGTCCGTGATAGAATCCCTTCTCATCTATTAATTTGAGATGGGGAATTCAGAAAGTACGTATGGTTTTATCTTTTAATTACGGAACTAAAATACTACATGGAAGAGACTAGCAAATGAACCCCTATATATCCAGAACTCACCCTCAATAGTTATTGCCGTTCTGCCATTCTTTTTAATTTTTTGTAATTTATTTAATTTTATTTATCATCATCATCATTATTATTTTTAAATTTTCTACAGGGCACATGCTCTCATGAGAGAGAGAGAGAGAGAGAGAGAGAGAGCAAGCTGCTAGGTCCAGGACTCGAACCACGATCAGCCAGGTGGGAGTCCAGCATCTTAACCACTATGTCACCTACTGGCCCCCATTCTGGCATTCTTAGAAGTGGATTCTACTTTTTTTTTTTTAATATTTTATTTTAACTTTATTTATTATTATTATCATTATTATTTTCCAGTTTGATCAGAGAGAGACAGAGAGAGAGAGAGAGAGAGAGAGAGAGGAAGTGAGAAAGCAAGCCACCAGGTCCGAGACTTGAACCCTGGTCGACCATGTGGGAGTCCAGCTCCTTTAACCACCATGCCACTTGCCGGCCCCTGGATTCTACTTTTTAAAATTGGGTGCATGTGCTTGCTACAGAAAGACAGACACAGAGAGAGAGAGAGAGAGACGGAAAGCATGTCCCTGGGGCAGTCATGCCCAGTCCCGCCTCTTCCGTTTTTACAGCCTGTCAGGATTTGGGGCACATACACACATGCACTTGGCATGTTTCTTAAGCTTCTGGGGCCAGGATTCAAATCAACAGTAGGCTGTGGGAGACCCAGATCCCTTAATCATTAGACTTCCCCAAGAAATGGATTCTTGATGAGTTAAATAAGTCCAATATTTTGCAAAACATTAGATGTAATTTATTTAATGCCTCTTCCTGTTTTCCTCTGATAAAAGAAATAACAAGGGGCCAGCTTCCTGGATAGCCAGTCTCACACAGCCAGCCCGAGTTCAGATCTCAGCCCCTGAGGCTTCACATTGGGTGTGGGTGCCCAGAATCTAGACTGGATGGCCAACTGGAAGAAAATGGATTGCGGTGCAGCCCGTCCTGTTGGGGTGCCTTCTCTCTCTCTCTCTCTCTCTCATGCACAGTGTACACACCTTCTGGCACTTAAAAAAAAAAAAAGAAATAAAAGAGATTTTTTTTTTTGGAGAGGTTTTTGCCATAGGGCGCGTGCGCTTGCCAGAGAGACAGAAAGAGACAGAGAGACAGAAAACGAGAAATCACCCCCCAGGGGGGATGGCCACGCCACAATCCCTTCTCCTCCATTCTCCTCTTGGGATCTTGGGCACGTACGCACAAGCGCCCAGCGTGAGTTCTAGCCAATGGGTCCAGGACTTGAACCACGGTCGACTATATGGGAGTTCAGCGACATACCATTATGCTAACTGCTGGTCCCAAAAGAGATTTTTTTTTAAAAAAAGGAATTATTTTTATTATCTTTATTTATTTAAATTTGACCAGAGAGGGACAGAGTGAGAAAGAGAGAGAAGGAAAGTGAGAAGGCAAGCCACTATGTCCAGGACTCGAACTGTAGTCGGCCACGTGGGAGTCCAGAGCCCTTAACCATCCCGTCACCAGCTGGTCCCAGAAGTAAAAGAGTTCTTAAAATCTTTCCAGCGTTGTTGGAGACGCTCATAAAGGCGCACACTTCCTACCTGCTCGTGGAACTCTAAAGGCACATGGGGGCAGTCTTGACCCTCAGGGTGTGGGGTAGCTGAGCAGGGAGGCCCTGCACCCCGCCATCTCTTACAGACCTAACCTCTGTGGCTTTCTTATCTGCGGAGAGAAAAAGCTCCTTTATAGCTCCCTTAGTCTGGTTTCCAGTGTGTGGCAGAGATTCAGGAATGTGTTTGCTTGGAGCTCGCGGCCCTCCGAGATTCGCTCAGAAAACAAGGCCTCGTTGTCTGCCCTCTGACTCCCAGAGCCCGCTGAAATGAAACACCCTGCAGCGCGGACTGGCTCAGCCTCTCGGGGCAGCTGTGGCGCTCTGGGGGCAAGCCCGGCCCCGAGCGGAAGGCGCGGATGTAAGCCTCAGCTCGACCTGCACACTGCGCGGTTTTGCACAGCGGCCCTGCCTGGCCGGGCCTCCAGCGCCCTGCAATAAGTGGATTTTCTCTGGGAATTCTCCCAACTCCGGGGCCTGTGGTCTGTGGCCAGGTGTAAGGAAGGTGTGCGAACCACCACAGGACATGGAAGGTGTGCACGGGTCTGTCCTGAGGAGGTGACAGGCTGGAGGGCTTGGCTGTGTGACCGTCCCCTTGATCCACAGGGTTACGTTCCAAGACCCCCAGTGGCTTCAGAAACCCGAGAGTACCAAGCCCCACATAAACTAGGTTTTTATCCTACACGTGCATGCATACGTTGAGTTTTATTTAAAAGCTAGCCATAGTAAGAGATGGACAACGACTAATAATAAGATAACAATATAATGTAATAACAATATACTGTAGCGAAAGTTATGTGAGGAGCCAGTTGGTGGTGCTGTAGTAAAATGTGCGTTTTGGGGGCCAGCAGGTGGCATGACGGCTAAGGTGCCGGACTCCTACATGGTTGACGGCAGTTCGAGTCCCAGACCTGGCGGCTTGCCTTTCTCGCTTTCCCTCTGTCTGGTAAGTGCCAGACCTTCCCCGTTTGGTCCCATTCCTGTTAGTAAGCTCACAACCTCGCTCGCTGTCAGTGGGGTGCTTCCTGTGTGGCCCTTCATGGATCCCTCTGAGCCCTGCCCACCCCACTGGGAAGCCCCAGTGCCAGTGCCTGTGGTTGGTGGCATCGGGGTCCAGCCAGCTGTCCTGTCTTCTCTGCCAGACCCTCTCCGTCCGGTCCCACCCCCGTGGCAAGCTCAGGCCAGCTCGCTGGCTGCCAGTGCGTGTGCAGCGCCCCCCGGGCAGCCCTCCCCTCCCCTCTGGTGCTGGGCAGTCCCTGCACTGTGACTGGCCGTCAGGGCCCAGGGAGGCACGAGCCTTTACAATCCCAGTCTGGAGGAGCCACCGAGCTCGCTGAGTGCTCTTCCTCCAGCGCTTCTCACGTGGTTTGAGGTGAAGGGCTGGCACCTGTCCACACTCCATCGTCCAAGCATCTCCCTTTCTGCCAGTCTCTCCGACGTGTGGCCTTCTAGCAGCTGCTCCTGGTCGTGGCCGGTGCACACAGAGCTGGTTCTCAAAGCCCTGCTGATCCGCTGGGGGCTAGGCAGCTCAGCATGGTGGTCAGGGCGGGGGGACATCGGGCACCTTGTCTAGCGTCTCGCTCTTGGTCTCTGAGGCCTCAGCTGAAGCTGAGATGGAGAAAGCCCTACTTTTTTTTTTTTTTTAAATTTTATGATTTTCTTAAAGTTTTGCTATGGGTGCATGAGAGTGAGACAGAGGGAGAAAGTGAGAAATCACCCCCAGGCGCGATGTCCATGTCACAATTGCCTCTCCTTCACTTTCTCCCAAGTGCAGATTTCAAGACACCCTGTCTGACTCGTTCTGCGAGGTTGGCCATGTGGGATCCAGCTTCTTTAGCCGCCACGCCATTGGCTAGCCCCTGCTTTTTAAAGATTTACTATAGGGCGTGTGCACTTCTGGAAAGACAGAGTAAAAAATATCACTCCCAGTGGGACGACCATGCAATCCCTCTCTCCCTCATTCTCCTCTCGGGATTTTGGGCACCCAGAGCCTGGTGGCTTCTCAAGATTGCCTATGACATGGGTTTCAAGCCACCAGGTCTGGGACTCGAACTGTGTAGTCACCCATGTGGGATCTACACCCTAACCACCACACCACGGGCTGGCCTCCCATTTTAATATTCTTTTACACGTATTCGAGCTTTACTTATTATGTCTGTATTCTCATTTATGAGCATAGCATCTTTCCCAGGGTTCTCTTAAGAGTTTAGAAAGTGCCACTGTATCTGTAGTGATGCCCCTTTTTCACTCTGTATCTTCTCTACTTCCTTTCAGATTGAACTTGCCTGAGTTTGGATTATTGACAAGTGTTTTTAGAGAATACCAAAAAGTCTCTTTTGCTTTTTTGTATTTTATTTAATGAATCTATGCCCCCTTCTCTTTTACTTTTCAATTGTGAAATCAATCATACATACCAAAGAATGCCAGTAACGTCTATGTGGGCACTAGGAGTAATAGAACAGCGAACGAACCTGCATCCACAATGGAGTTTAGGAAATTGAGCACAGGATGTTGAAAGCTCTAAACAAATCTCTCTTTTCCCCAGAGCGACTCTAACTGCCTGTCAGGGCTGTGTTCACGACGCCTTTACTTGCCACAAGAGCGTTCTCTGTGTACGTGCTGCTGCACGAGATTCTGCTCCGTGTTGCCTGTTTTAAAAGACCCCAGCTGATCAGAACTGGGTGAATTAAAATCCTTTGTTTATGTCGTGCTTTCCTATCGGGCTTATGCACGGGCCCCCTTTTTCTCTATTCCATTCTCCTCTTCCTTCCAACTTCTTCCACCTTCCTCCCTTCCCCCCTCTCTACACCTGCTTGGTAGCCCCACCCCTGCTATTCCCACAGGAAAGCCGACAGGAGCACGTGTGATTAAGCGCGACATCATTGTGGGGACAACCTTGGATCATGTGGGATTAAGAGTCACATCACGATGGGGCCAGCCAGTGGTACGGTGGTTATAGTGCTGGATTCCCATATGGCTGCTCACAGTTCAAGACCCAGACCCAGTGGCGTGAAAATCAGGCTGGGTGTGTGTATGCGCGTGCCCAAAATCCCAGGAGAAGGATGGAGACGGGATTGTGGTGTGGCTATCCCCTTGGGGGTGACTTCCTACTCTCCCTCTCACTGCCTATCTCTCTCCTACGAGCACATGTGCCTTCTGGCAGAAACCAGAGAGGGTAAAGAGTGAAACATGGCAGGGGTGACCCTGAATCCTCTTCGAGGTGGACAGACATACGAGCTGTTCGCAGATGCTGCTGGATTGTTGTCAGCAGCACCGTGTCTGTCCTGCCACGTGCAAGTGAGGCCTACCCGGTCACCGGCCTCGCCCGGGACGTCTCCGCCCCCTACCTAGGGCGCAGGGTGGCGGGGGAGACGCCGCCTGCGAGTGCTGCGCTCGGCTACTGTAAACCCCACGTGGGCGGCCGTGTGCATGTGTGCACGTGTTTATATTGTAAACCCCACGTGGGCGGCCGTGTGCGTGTGTGTGCACGTGTTTATACTGTAAGCCCCACGTGGGCGGCCGTGTGCACGTGTGTGCACGTGTTTATATTGTAAGCCCCACGTGGGCGGCTGTGTGCGTGTGTGCGCGTGTTTATATTGTAAACCCCACGTGGGCGGCCATGTGCATGTGTGCGCGTGTTTATATTGTAAACCCCACGTGGGCGGCCGTGTGCGTGTGTGCGCGTGTTTATATTGTAAACCCCACGTGGGCGGCCGTGTGCGTGCGTGTGCGCGTGTTTATATTGTAAACCCCACATGGGCGGCCGTGTGCACGTGTGTGCGTGTGTTTATACTGTAAACCCCACGTGGGTGGCCGTGTGCGCGTGTGTGCGCGTGTTTATATTTCCAGACGTCCTGGGAGGATTTTGGCAGATCAGCCCCTGACCTCTGGCGACCTCTCTGGGTGCAGTCAGGGGCAGGTGCAGGGACATCGGGGCAGAGGGAACCGATTACGGGCCCCCTCCCTCAAGGAGACTCACTTTTAATTCCCTTGCGATCACCTCCCTGTGGCCGAACACCAGCTGTGCGGGCTCCCCTTTGACTTCCCCTTCCAGGGCAGGCCCCGACGGTCCTCTGTGCCCTCCTCGGCTCCCCCACGCTGCCCGTTTTACATCAGTGCAGACAGTGGGGATAACGCGCTGCGCGACTGTGCGTCTCCCACTCGATCCCTGTCTCTGAGGCGGCAGGGCCCCGAGCTGGGCTCAGGGCAGGGGTCAAGGCCGGGGAGCCCGAGGGAGCCCGAGGGAGCCCACAGGTGGGGGCCGCTTCTGAGAAGACTGAGGCCGACGGGCCTTTGAGATGGCTGAGCTCGGGCGCTTTCCTTTCATCGTGAGGACGCCGGGCCGAGAGCCAGCCCTGCTGCCCCCGGGTGTCACTGCCAAAGTCGCTGCTGTCTCATGTCGCTGGCATCTTTGTGCACAGACCTTGCTTGTGTGTAGCCTGACAGTGGGGAGAGTGGAGGGGGCGCTCAGCCGCAGGGCGCCCTCCTCTGCACTGACCTGACGGCCGGCGTGTCACGGAGGTCCCCGGCTCTGGGCTGGGGAGAGCTGAGGTGCGGAAGTCTACCAGGGCCCCAGGTGCCCATGCACCACCATCTCTGAGGACAAAGTGGCTCCTGTTCCCACAGCAGCTTGTTCTGGGGACGTGCCCCGAGTCCCTGGAGCCTGGTCCAGAGAGGGCTCCCGCCTCAGGAGCTGAGCTCACGGGGGAGCGCGCTGGGCTATTTTGAGGGCTCACTCTGGCCGCCATCGAACCCCTGGCTGGCCGTTTGCATCTGGAGCTCTGAGCCGGAGGTCTCTACAGCTGGCCCAGCGCCCATCGCTGCCCCAAGCCCACTGGCCTAGTTCTGCCTGTCACCCTGCTTCTGCTCTGCCTGTTTGTCATCTGTGCTGGCACCATCCCTCTGGGAGCTGCAGGGAGGCGGTCTCCGCGGGCATCGTCAAGGAAGTGCATTGAGTTCCCAGGGCCGCTGTAGCCAGGACAGCTCAGAACAGACAGCAGTCCCTCCCAGTGCCCGGGCCGGAAACCCGAGGTCCAGGTGGGGTGGCACCTGCCCACCAGGCCCCAGGAAGCATCTGTGCACCCCTCTCTGTCTCTACAGTTTTAGATTTTTGTCACCGAGCAATGTGTTTGCTGGACAGAGACAGAGAGAGGGAAGGCACCCGCCGGGGGGTGGCCACACCAACCCCTTCTCCTCACTCTCTTCTCAGGATTTTGGGCACACATGCACCGTGCCCTGCGTGATCGTCAAGTCACTGCGTCTGGACTCAAAGCACAGTTGGCCGTGTGGAATTCAGTGCCTTAAAACCCACACCCCAGCTGGGCCTCTTTATTTCTCTTTTTAAAGATGAGAAATAAAGGAAATTATTTTTTTCCTTCCATGAGCTAGAGAGAGAGAGAGTGCAAGAGAGAGAAAGACAGGGAGACAGAGACAGAGAGACACACCCCCGTCAGGGTCCTGGCATGTGGCCCGCCCTAGCCTTGCCAGCCCTGGGCCGTAGGTCTGCGTGGACTCAGTGTGCTCAGACGGGGCTCTGGACTTGAGCACGTGGGTCAGCCCACAGTGTGGGGCCTTCCCAGTGTGCCACCGTCCGGCCCCGACCCCTTTCTCCTAGCTCTGGTGTCTGCGGTATCTTCGGCCGCCCTTGGCTTGCAGCGCTGCACTCTGATCTCTGCCTCTGTCGTCCGCGGCTGTCCTCCCGTCCTGGGGTCCGTGTCTTGGAGATGCCTCTTGTAAAGACGCTGGTCATATCGGGTGAGGGTCCACCCTGCTCCAGTGTGGTCTTACCACAGCTGCATGTGCAACACCCCTTCCAAGTAAGCTGGCTCCCGGGGTACCGCGGAGAAGGGCGAGGACGCCTGTTTAGGGGCGCAGTATTCAGCTATGCCCTGGCTGGCAGGCCCCGCCGAGTGGATGGGGAAGCATGGGTGGGTGTTCTGCCCGGGGCAGGGGAGCCGCTCTCTGGCCACCCTCCTGTGACGAGTGGCAACCAAGGGCCGAGGGCATCTGGGCTGGCAGGGCCCGAGGCCTGTGCCAGTCGGGGCCTTCTGTAAGTAGGCATAGCTGTGAGCTGACATTGGGTGTAGAGCTAATGCTTACTTAGAATGAACTAAAGGATGATGAGACAGGACACGTAAGAAGCTGGCGATCCCACATGCAGCCCCACATCCCGAATGATAATGTGGCAGCGCCCTCTGGGGTGCCGTCCCGGGCAGAGCCTTCTCCCGGAACGGATGGCACACGGTGGGTGGCAGGGGCTGTGGGGGGACCTGGGGAGGTCGCGGGCAGCAGCGATTCACCAGCTGTGCAGCGCGTTTGTATTTTAGCGCTGGACGTGGCTGTACTACCGTACCCCGGCTGCACCCACATGCTGGAGTTAGGACGAAGCACCCGACACTCAGCCAGGAGGGCAGCCCTCCTCTCCCCATGCTGGGCTGTCCAGCGGGACTCTGTGGGCTGGCGTGGGTGTCAGCCGTGGCTGCAGACGATGGCGAAGGAGCCCGCCTGGGACGGGCTGCGGGGTTTCCTACCCTCGGGCAGACGGGGTTGTGGCCGCACCTCCGAGAGCCCACGGTTCCCCAGGACATCAGCAGAACTGTGACTCGGGTGTGGTGAGGGGAGGCAGGCAGCCGGGAGGTCAGGAAGCACCAGGAGCCAGGGACAGCTGCTCCCGACTGCAGGTTAGGCTACCCATCAGGAGCTAGGGCAGGGGAGGAGGCGGAGCCGCAAGCCCAGCTTGGGCTCATCCAGGGTTGGAGCTGGAGACGCTCCCTACGGACGGACAAGCCGGGGCCCACAGAGACAGGGGAACTTGCTTCATGTCACACAGCGTCCTGGTGTCACATTTCCTGTAATTTGCCAGAGGGTGCATGCACTCACCAAAGGTTTACTGGGTGGTGGGGGACGGAGGGTGAGAAGCTACGGGGGACAGCTGTGCCGCGGTCACGCCTCCATTTCTCCCTGCGCTAAGGGCTCGGGGCACGCGCTTTTTTGAAGCTGCTGGGCCTGTTTTTCAGCTGCTTGGTCTGCGACTCAAACTGGGTGGTTGGCCATGTGGGATCTGGCTGCCTCAACCAGCATGGCACTGGCCGGCCCGCAGCTTCCCATTTATGGGACAACGCACTGGGGCTTCATGTGAGTTTTCCCTAAATAGCCACGCGAAGGGATGAAGATGATTAAGGTACGGGCGCCCTTGGGGATGACGTGCCGGCACGTGGGGCTCGCAGTCTCCTCTGACATCCTGTTCAAGGACGTTGGCGCGTGGTCACGCCCAAGTGCAGAGGCCTGGGAACTGCAGGTGCTCGCCAGGCAGCCAGGTGCCCGAGACAACACTCTTACTCTAGACAGAGGGAACCGATGTGGGGACAGCGGGCCTCCTCAGGCAGGAGCTAGGAGAAGTGCGTGTGGAAAACGTCTTCAAGCTTATGGCTGCTTTTAAGATCTAGGTTTCAGGCCAGCCTGTGGCGCGGAGGTTAAGGTAGCTGGGTCTCACATGGCCAACCACGCAGTTCGAGGACTGGGCCCAGTGGTTTGAAAAACATGCTGGGCACGTGTGCGTGCATGCCCCAAATCCCGAGAGGAGAATGGAAGGGAGAGGATTGTGGAGTGGCCACCCCTCCCGGGCGAGGGAGCGCTTTCTCACTTTTCGCCCTCTCTCTCTGACTGTTTTTCTCTGGCAAGCCCATGTACCCTGTGGCAAATTAAAAAAGAAAACAGGGAGAGAGTGACAGATATGACTCGACTCAATACAGGTCAATAGTGGTCTATGGAGGCCCCTGCGGCCGTGAGGGAGCTGTTCTAAGACCTCCGGGGACGCCTGAAACTGCCGGGGACCCGACCCCGTCTATACTGTGCTTCCTGTACACACATACCTGTGATGGGTTTAATTATAAACTGGGCTCAGTAAGAGATCACAAGGATAATAACACGGCACAATTACGACGACACGCTGTGACAAAGTTATGTGAACTAGGCCTCTCTTGCTCTCGAAGTATCTTACTGTACTGTAGTCACCTGTTTTCACACCACGGCTGACTGGGCTGCTGAAACCGTGGATCAGGGGCTGTGATATCCCAGGACACTCAGAAATTGCAGTGCAGGTAAGAAAGGAGGAGGATTGAACCATGTGTTTATGGAGGCCCGGCCGTCGACCCGGGGGTGATCCAGGAAAAGACGTCATTCCTCAGGTTTAGTTATTAATCCAGATCACACTGGGCAAATAAAGAACACCCAGGCTGTGTGCTGTGGCCCAGGGCTGCCTGGGAACTCTGGAGAGGAAGGGTCAGTGTGGACTGGGATGGCCAGAGGAGGAAGCGTCTTGCAAGAGGTGCCCTTGGGCGGCCAGCAGGTTACGTAGTGGCTAAAGCACCGAATTCCCACATTGCTGACTGGGGTTCAAGCCTCGGACTTGGTGGTTTAAAAATCACACTGGGCATGTGTATGTGCGAGCCCAAAATCCCAGGGGGGGAATGGAGGAGAAGGGAGGTCAACCCCCTGGTGGCGTGGTCAACCCCCTGGTGGTTATTTCTCACTTTCCCTCTCTCGGTCTCTTTCTGGAGAGCACACGTGCCCTATGGCCAAAACCTAAAAACAGCAAAACAAAACAAAGGAAACAGGTGCTCTCGGGTGAGTTTCGGACGGTAGTGGAGTCAGGCCAGAGCAGACGTGAGCTGCTCGGTGCTGGCTGGGGCCGGGGAGGGCAGGGCCGCCACCCACTCGCTGTGTGCCATCGACAAGCTGTGTGCACTCAGCTCTGTTTACGGCGCCCCATGCTCTCCCATTCGTAAGTGAAGGCCTGATGCTTAGTTGAGGAGCTGGTATTTGAACCCCAGTCTAGTCTGAGGGTTCCAGCCCTTCTGTCTTGTCTTCCTAAGAACAATTTCAGACCGAGTCTTCTGACTTTCTTCAGTCAGCTTTCTGTTAGGAGGAGAAGATCCTGGGCTCGTTGTGGATGCTCCTCAGCAGACGGGACGGGGGTGTGAGATAGCGACGGGTGTTCTGCTGGCCTCCGCTGTGCACGTGCCATCATCTTTCCCAACTGTCCCCTGATACGGTAAAGTGTGAGGTCTGAATGAGCTCACGGTGACCACATACCGTAGCGCGTTGCCAATGTGTGCTGGGGTCCCAAAGGTCAGTGAAATGCAGAGTAGTATCGACAAGGAAATGGAAAGAACCAAGAAAACATCACCTCTCTCCCTGCTGTCTGCAAAACTGAGTGTCACCCAGGAATGCCTGGTGCAGCGGGGTGTCACCATGTCCTGCCAGACGCAGGGCCTGGATGGCAGCTGGCTGAGGGCCGCAGGATACATAGTTGTAAGCTGGTGCTCCAGAGCAATGGCTCAGGATGTGAACTTCTGTTGTGATGTGGCCAACCCTTGTGTTTTTTATTTTTTCTTTTTTTCTTTTTTTTTTTTAGCTAGGGGTGCATATGCTCGCCAGAGAAAGACAAAGAGACAGAGCGAGAGGGAGAGGCAGAAAGTGATCCTGCAGTGGTGTGGTCAAACCACAATCCCTTCCACTTCATCTTCAGTCCTGTCGGGATGAGTGTGCATGTGTGCCTGTCATGTTTCCCAAGCTGCTGAGCCCGGGACTTGAACTGCATGGTCAGCCAAGAATCCAGCTGCCTTCCCTACAAGGCCATGGGGGCAAACTCTTTAAAGAGTGCCTACGGTCCTCTTCCAGCCCTGACATTGTCAGGTGGCCTCCTCGCCTTAGAGCTTGTGTGCTGGCCAGTGTTCACAACTAGATAGACGACCCATCTACCATGGCAAGACAAACCGGGGTCTTAGCAGCGCTTTAGAGCTCTGTGTTACCCAGTGTCTTCACTTATAAAGGACACAGGCCCCTACGACTGTGTCCAGAAAAAGGAAGTTTATGCTAAGAACTGCTAGGACTGAAAGCCCAAGGAATGAAGCTATTTTTATGCCTATAATTCCCTCTGATCTTTGAAATGCTCCTATGAACGGGTATTATTATTTCCATTTTACAGGGAAGGCATGAGCTATGCAGGACTTTTCTCAAGGTTCGTTACAGGGGGTGCACCTGGGGGTCACCAAATATATGCTGTTTTGAATAGTATTGTAGGGCCAGCCTGTCGCTGGGTGGTTAAGGCAGCTGGGTGCCACACGGCTGACCTCACAGTTGGAGTCCCAGACCTGGCAGTTTGGGAAACACGCTGGGCGTGTGTGTGCACCCAAAGTCCCAACCAGAGGGAGACCTGAAGGAGAAGCGACTGTGGTGTGACTACACCCCATGGGGGAGGTGCTTCCTCGCTTTCTCTCTCTGTGTGTCTCTGTGTCCCTGACCTCTGAGTGCACACACCTTCTGGCAAAAAAAAAAAAAAAAAATCAATAAAAAGAATAGAATGTGATATTTATGTTCAACAGTGATTCCCCATACGAGGAAGGCAAGGCACAGCGGGGTCTTATTCCAGTCGCCACAGTTAAAGCAGTGGGCCCTCTGTGGTCTCAGTACGGACCCGAGACGGTCAGTGTCGTCACGGCTCCTGCTCCTTCCTGTACAGCTCTGGGCTGCTGAGCCCAGGCGGCCTCCAACTGGCTCCGGAATTGCTCTCGGTTACTGCGATGTCGTGCCTCTGGCTGAGACGCGTCCTTTCCAGCCACCATTCGACCTTTCTACTCGAACCTGGAAGTTCAAAGCCCCAGGCAGGGTGTGCCTCCTTCCAGTCTCCTTCCCCAGAACACTGTTCTCAGACTCCCAGTTTTCCACCATCACCTAGCCCCCTCCAGTGCCAAGACGGCTTACTGGATTTAACTGGTCAGCAGTCAACATCGCTGTGAAACGTGTCTGCCCAGTGACGTTTCTGTATTCATTGACGTTGGCTGATAAAAGGTGACATTTGCTGCATGTTTCTCTTTTTATTTCTTGATGTAATTGCATATATGTATTATATAATATATATATATAATTATTATTATTTACCCTTTATGTATATATAAAGTGTAAGGACCACAGTTTTGTGAGGGTACCCCGGGGGCAGTCTTGTTGCAGTCCAGCCCCGGTTCCCAGATAGCTTTGCATCTTTACCCCCCTCTAGCACAGGTTTGCAAGTCCATCAATCATTCAGCAAGTCTTCATTAAATGCTTGGTGACTACAGCTGGGGAATTAAGCCTCCTGAAACAGGGTCTGGCCTCAAGGAGCTGAAATTCTTGGTCCTCAAAGACACAGGGAAGGGAACCAGCAGTTAGCGTAATGGCTATGTTGCTGGACTCCCACATAGTCGACCGTGGTTCGCGTCCCGGACCCGGTGGCTTACAACTCACGCCGGGCGCGTGTGCGTGCGTGCCCAAGATCCCGAGAGGAGAATGGAGGAGAAGGGATTGCGGTGTGACCATCCCCCCGGGGGGTGATTTCTCACTTTCTGTCTCTATGTCTCTCTCTGTCTGTCTGGCTAGCGCACGCGCCCTATAGCGAAAAACCTCTCAAAAAAAAAAAAAAAAAGACACAGGGAACAGAATAGTGGACAAAGAGGTTAATTGCTAAGTGAGTAGAGAGTGAACCTGTGCTAAGTGGGAAGAGAGCAGGCAGGCAGTCCTTGAAGACAGCCTAGGCTGGTGTCCGCGCAGACAGCCCAGGTTGGCGTCCACACTGACAGCCCAGGCTGGCGTCCACGCATACAGCCCAGGCTGGCGTCCACGCAGACAGCCCAGGCTGGTGTCCATGAAGAACCCAGGCTGGTGTTCTTGCAGACTCTTGACCTTAGAGAAGGAGCTTGTGGAATGTGTGTGGGTTTGGATCTAGTCAGTTTCCGTTCTGAATTCTGACTCTGTTTCTTTTGAGCTGTGTGGTTAAGTACTTCTCACACTGAGCCCGGAACTGGGATCTATTCTTGCCTTTTCTTGCAGCTGAAGACGCTGAAGCCGGAGAAGTAAAGCATGTTGCCCAAATCCATTCCTTTTTCAAGCAGCAGAGCTGAGATCGGACCAAAAGCATCCCGGCTGAGGCTTGGCTGCCGTGCCATGCTTGCAAGGGGTGGGAAGATCCGGTGGAGGGTCAGAGTTCAGAAAGAATGGCACGGCAGGTGGAGGCATAGCTGACACATCCGGCACCCTCTGCCTCCCCAGCGCTGTGTGGCCAGGGCTGGACTTCCATTCCGTGGACTTTCTCCAAAGGTGGGCACGAGGGCTGGCCGCCTAGTGTAGCGGTGAAGCCTGGGGCGTAGGGAGCTGACCCCCACGGCCACCCCGTTTGAACTTGGCCATGGCAGGTTGGAAGGCATGCCAGTGTGCGTGTGCGTGCGTGTGTGTGTGCGCATGCCTGCGATCCTGGAGACGGAGACATGGAGGAGAAGGGACTCCAATGTGACCATACCCTGTTGGAAGTTGCTTTCTCTCTTTCTCCCTAGCAATTAAAAAAAAAAAAAAAAATGAAAGTGAGCACAAGAAGTAATAATACAGGAAAATAAATATTTTTCTAGGCTGGGGTCAGGCAGCTGCTTTTCTGCTGTTAGGCCCTAGAAGGTCAGGGCGCCATTTTCCAGAGAGCTGCTGCTCTTTACAGTGCACGCCCTCGTCTCCTCTCCCAGGAGCACGGAAGCCAACTTTAGAATCAAGTCAGAGGGATCCTGTTCAGCCTCTCTTCATTTTAAGGGAAACTGAGAGCCAGAAAGCAAAGCACTGACTTAGGAGCTGGACTAGGATGAGGGTCCAGCTCTCCTGCTCCTTGGCCCTGGTGTGTGTGAGAGAGAAGGAGAGGAGAATAGAGCAAAAGGTATCAGAGAAACCTGGACTCAAGAGTCACCAGTAAGTAGTTACAGGGGGACCAGCAGTTAGCGTAATGGCTATGTTGCTGGACTCCCATGTAGTCGACCATGGTTCGAGTCCCTGACCCGGTGGCTTAAACTCACGCTGGGCGCGTGTGCATGCGTGCCCAAGATCCCGAGAGGAGAATGGAGGAGAAGGGATTGTGGTGTGGCCATCCCCCCTGGAGGGTGATTTCTCGCTTTCTGTCTCTCTGTCTCTCTCTGTCTTTCCAGCGAGCACACACACCCTATAGCAAAAACCTCTAAAAAAAAAGTAGTTACAGGAATCAAAAGTGTGTAACGTTGGTATAAGATCAATAAGTAGATCGGCCAAGCTGAATAGAGAGTCCAGAAATAGACCGATATTCACGGCGGCCCTGGAGCCGCTGGGTGGCGGCAGTGGCAGTGGTTGCGCTCTGGCTGCTCAGTGTCCTGACGTGTGACTTTGCCTCTGCCTTCTGCGGACTACTTTCCCGGCACTCCCATAGCTCCTAAGCGGTCCCGAAGGTCCTCCTGATAGATTCTTTCTGGCTTGTTACCCATGGGCATTTTCCATCTTTGGCAACCAAGAGTCCTGGTGCCTAATGGGCAGCGGGGACCAGAAGACGGAAGGATTTGGTGCCAGAGTGAGGAGTGCAGACAGTGGGGAGCCGTGGGCAGTGCATGAGTGGAAGGACACTTAGTGCACAGGTGCAGGAAGAGACGTCGGAAGAAGAGACTGGGGGAGGACAAGACGGGGGTCAGTAGGCAGTCACGGGGGAACTGGGCACCATGGCGAGGGCCCAGCCGGGTTTCGCAATGGCTCTCTGGGGCAGGACGGTGGGGAGAGCTTCTTGTAGAGAACACACACGTGGCGGAGCTCCTCTGTGGTCTTCTAAAGGACCATCTGCTGCAGTTTCTGGAGGGTGGAGAAGGTTGGACGGCAAGGGCTGGCCCAGCTCTGCAGCCTCATCTGGAAGGTGGCCTCCCTGTAGCTGTGCTCTGCATGTGAGCAGACAGGAGGGCTTGGGCACGATTAGCTTCTGAGGGGAGGGGAGAGAGCGACCCTTAATTCCTCTCTAATAACAAATGTTAGTAGGTAACGTTTCCAATATGTCACTGTGTCTGCAGCTCCGGTCAGCGGGTCGCTATCATTTTTGAGCAATAAACAAAAGACTGCTTTTAATTACTTCTGTGAAATTGCCTGACCCATGCATGATTAAATATTCATTATGTAGAACGAGGCGTTTTCTTTGTATATAGATCCATATTAAATTTAGCTGGCAACCCGCTGACCAAACAGCACTAATAAATTTCTTGTAATGGGCCGCAGCTTTTCCTGATGGCTCCATCTTTTCCCTCCTAATCTCTCTCTCTAGGTCCTTGTCACTGTCTTGGGCCAGATATCTCTGTGTCACTTTTTGTCTTTCTTGTAAATCGAGGCAAAACTCATATAACGTATAATGAACTATTCCAGTGTGTACAGTGCTTAGTGCAGTCACTGTGTCGTGCGACCACCAGCTTCCTTCGTTTGGAAGTTTCTCACCACCCCAGCAGAGCTCCCTACCCATTAAGCAATCAGTCCCCACTCCCCCCTCCTTCCATTCTCTGGCCATCACTTACCTACTTCCTGTTTCTATGCATTTGCCTATTCTGGATATTTCATATAAAAGGAATCATATAATATGTGACCTTTGGTGTCTGGCCTATTTCCCTTAGCATAATATATATATTTTTTTTGGAGAGGTTTTTCGCTATAGGGCGCGTGCGCTCGCCAAACAGACAGAGAGAGACAGAGAGACAGAAAGCGAGAAATCACCCCCCAGGGGGGGTGGTCACGCCGCAATCCCTTCTCCTCCATTCTCCTCTCGGGATCTTGGGCACACACGCACACGCACCCAGTGTGAGTTTTAAGCCACCGGGTCCGGGACACGAACCGCGGTTGACTACGTGGGAGTCCAGCGACATAGCCATTATGCTAACTGCTGGTTCCCTAGCATAATATTTTTGAGGTTCATCCATGTCATAGCATGTATTAGTAATGTGTTTCTTTTTATGGGTGAATAATATTCCATTGAATGAATATCCTACCATGTGTTTATCCACTCATCTGCTGATGAACATTTGAATTGTTTCTACCTTTTGGCGATTACGGATAATGCCGCTGTGAATAATCAGGTACAGTTACTATATAAACACATGTTTTCACTTCCCCTGGGTGTATATCCTAGAAGAGGAATTGCTGGGTCATATATAAGTCCATGTTTAACTTTTTGAGGAGCTGCCATACTGTTTTTCATAGCAGCTGCACCATTTTACATTCCCACCAGCGTTGTTACAATTTCTTCACATCTTTACCAACAGTTGTTATTTTCTATTTTTTAAATTGTAGTTATTCTAGTGCTTATACAGTTTTTTTTTTTTGGGGGGGGGAGAGGTTTTTGCTATAGGGCGCGTGCGCTTGCCAGACAGACAGAGAGAGACAGAGAGACAGAAAGCAGGAAATCATCCCCCAGGGGGGATGGCCATGCCACAATCCCTTCTCCTCCATTCTCCTCTTGGGATCTTGGGCACGCACACACACGTGCCCGGCGTGAGTTTAAGCCACCAGGTCTGAGACTCGAACCACGGTCTACTACATGGGAGTCCAGCGACATAGCCATTACACTAACTGCTGGTCCCCAGTTTTTTTTTTTTTTTTTTTTTTTTTTTTATCATGTTTTCACTTAAAATTTTTTTTTCCTTCATTCATGATAGAGCTTGTGCTTGTGTGTGAAAAAGTGGAAGAAGCGTCCTCCACGGGGGTCTGGTCACACGATGATGTCTGCTAGCTTACTGGATCCGGGCACTCGTGCCTGCACTCAGAATTTTTCAGGCTGACTGAGCTAGGGATTTGACTCATGACCACCATGTGGGATCCAACTTCTCTTGAGCAGCACATACCCCTGCACCATGAAGCTAGCCCTCAACAGGATTTTTATTTGTATTTCTTTACTGATCAATAACACTGAACATTTTTTTCATGTGCTTGTTGGCTATTTGCATATCTTTGGAGAAATGTCTATTCAAATAAAAAAAATTAGGTTGCTTGTCTTTTTCTTTGTTGTTGTTGCATTGTAGGAGTTACCTATATATTCTGGATACTAAATATTTATTCGATAATTTTACAAATATTATTCCCTATTCTGTAGGTTGCCTTTTCACATTTTTGATATTATCCTTCAGTGCACAAAAATTTTAACCTTTAAGAAATCCAATTTGCCAGTATTTCATTTGTTTGCTCATGCTTCCAGTGTAAACTTAAGATCCCATTGCCAAGACTAGGTCATGAAGATTTATTCTCATATTTTCTTATAATGCGTTTATAAAAATCTTACCTCTTACATTATATCATTGCTCCGCTTGGTTAAATTTTGAACATGAAAGGAAGTAGAGATTTTTTAGATAGTTATCCAGTCGTCCCAGTCTTTGTTGAAAAGTCTATTTTTACCCTGTTGACTGGTCTTGATACCCTTGTTGAAACGTTTGTTACTCTCTGTCTCTTCCCATTTTCCTGTCTCTCTCAGTTTCTTTCCCTCTGTCTTCATCTTTCTCACATCTTGCAGACTCATTTACCATCAACGTTTTTTTAACCTGTTTTTTGGTAATTGTGGCATCTTGTATGTAAAGGTGGAATTTGGGGGTAGCTAAGGGAATTACTCAGCTTGCGGAGGGATGCTATAGAAGAAAGGCCGGTATCATTTGCCAGCTGAATGCTGTGGCATGGATGGCGAGGGTGCCCAGGGTTGGCATGGAAGTGGAGGTTGTATTCTTTTTTTCTCTTTTAAAACTAGGACAGGGCTGTTGTAAACATTCATGCAATATATTTTTTACCCTCTAAGTCTACCTCTTGATTTCCCATTTCCTTGCAGAAAATTAACTGTATTAAATCAATATATGATTCAAATTTCTTGATTTCCCCCCCAACATTCCCTCTGTTTCCCCTGCCCCTCAACTACCTCAGTATTCAGAGGTGACCACACGGCATTCTGGGCAGCTGAACTGGGATTTGTTGTTGTCTACACCAAGTATACTACTTACTAGCTTAGATAGGGGCAAGTAACATCAACTTTTTGGGGCTTGTTTTCCTCATTTATAAAATGAACATGAATGTGAAAGTACTTAAAAACTAAAAAGCAAGGGGTTATTTTTATAATAATCGTAGTACAAGTATTTATTGTTGCTTTAAAGCCACAAGGTTGGAGAAGTCCTAGGCAGGGAACAATGGGACATTTCCATCAGTGAGTTAGGGTGCTGTAAGGCAGGGACCGTGGCGTTCCAGAGCTAAGCCCCTCAGTACTGTTTAGACTCTGGGGATTCCACCCACATTCTTTTTGCCTGTTCAATGTCTGACTTTATATATGTTCAAAGGGCTCTAGAGAGCATCAAGTCTCACTAGTTTATTTTTTTCAGGGAGGGAACTAAGGCCCAGAGAAGATTTTGTCCAGGACCTCTCAGTGAGAGAGCCCATCCTCCTACCCAGAGGTCCGGCTCCCTGTCAGGGAGTCTTTCTGCCTCTTCAGATGTTTGCTATGTGGTGAAACGGCCATTCTTAGGGAGTGTCGCTGGCTTCCCAGGAAGCTGGCATCACCTGGGGTGAAGAAAAGCGATGGTGTCTTGATGAGCTCAAGGAACACAGTAAGAGCCCAAGGCTACCCATCCCACAAAGAACTCCAGTCGGAGCTGGGGAGGGAGAGTTACTTTACTGGAACATGTGGGGCTCAGGATATCTGTTTGTTTTTTTGCCACAGGGAGCCTGTGCTTGTTGGAGAGAGACAGTAAGAGGAAAAGTGAAGAATAACCACCACCTGCCCCCGGGTGATCTCTCCTACATTCTCCTCCTAGGATTTTGGGCATGCACACACTTGTGCCTGCTGTGATTTTTAAGCTGTCGTATCCGGGACTCGAACCATGGTCAGCCACTTGGGAGTCCAGCACCTTAACTACCATGCCACCTGTTGACCCCAGGGTATTTTTATTTTAAGACAGATTTTTGCCATAAGGCGTGTGCACTCACTAGAGAGACTGAGAGAGAAAGCAAGAAATCACCCCCCAGGGGGAAATGGACATGCCACAATCCTTTCTCCTCCATTCTTTTTCTGAGATTTTGGTCATGCATACACACATGCCTGGTGTGAGTTTCAAGTCATGGGGTCTGGGACTCGAACCAGGTTGATCATGTGGAATTCATGTGATCCAGAATCATGTGGGATTCTGGAGCCTTAACTACCACACCATTTGCTGACCCCAAGGTATCTGTTTTTTAATAAAATAGTTCAGACATGTAAAACCGTATAACCCCAGATAAAGAAACAAAAAGGGAAAAATGTATTCAGCAAAATTACAAAACAAAAAACCAACACACAAAAATTGGTTACATTCCTACATAACAGAAATGCATTATTTCTAATAATGACAATCTAAAAATGAAATTAAGAGATTATAATAGTACCAAAAAGAATAAAATATTTAGAAACAAACTTAACAAAAGTGGAGAAATACTTGTACACTGAAAATGACAAATATTGCTGAAAGAATGAAAAACAACACAAATAAATGGAATACTTCTATGTTCATTGATTAGAAGATTTAATATTGTTAAGATATCAATTCTACCTGAAGCGATCTACAAATTCAATGCAATCTTCATCAAAATCCAATAATATATATTTTTTAGAAACAGAAAATATCCACCCTAGACACCACCAGATGGCATGATGGATTCCCACGTGGCTAAGCATGGTTGGAGTCCCAGACCTGGTGGCTTGGGAATCACTCCGGGGACATGTGCATGCCTGCCAGGAGGAGAAGGGATCGTGGCGTGGCTATCCAACCCTGGGGGGTGATTCCTTACTGTCCATCCCTCGCTCTCTCTTTTTGTCTGTCTACTCTGTCTACTCTGTGAGCACATATACCCTATGGCAAAAAACCTTAAACAAAGTCTACCCTAAAATTCAAAGGGAAGTTCAAGGAATAGCCGAAACAATCTTAAAAAGGAACAAAGTAAGAGGTCCTGCGCTTCCTGATTTCAAAACCTACAAAAGTATAATTAAGTCGCTGTGGTGCTGGCAGGAAAATGGACCTAAAGATCAATGAGAAAGGATGGAGGAAATGAATCTTCACATACACAGTCCAATAACCTTTGGCAAGGGGTCCAGGACTGTTCAATGAGAAAAGGACAGTCTTTTTTTTTTTTTTTTTTTTTTTTTTTTTTTTTTGCTATAGGGTGTGTGCGCTTGCCAGAAAGACAGAGAGACAGAGAGACAGAAAGTGAGAAATCACCCCCCAGGGGGGATGGCCACGCCGCAATCCCTTCTCCTCCATTCTCCTCTCGGGATCTTTGGCACACATGCACACACGCCCAGCGTGAGTTTAAGCCACTGGGTCTGGGACTCGAATCGCAGTCGACTACATGGGGGTCCAGCGACATAGCCATTACACTAACTACTGGTGCCAAGAAAAGGACAGTCTCTTAAACAAATAGTATTGAGAAAACTGGATATACAGTTGGACCTTTATCGTACACCATTAAAAAAAAAACAGACTCAAAGTGGATCAAAGACCTAAGTATAAGAGCCAAAACTATAAAACTCTTAGAAGAAAATACAAGGAAGAGCTTTAAGACAGTTCATTTGGCAAAGATTTCATGGACATGCATTAAAAGTACAGGCAACAACAACAACAAAAATGAGATAATTTGGACTTCATCAAAATTAAGAAGTTTTGTGGGGCCAGGTAGTGGTGCAGTGGTAACATAGCTGAATCATATGGAAAAGGTCATGGGTTTATATCCCGGGACCTCCCTGTGCACACTCGGCCTATGCTCTCACCCATGCCCAGGATCCAGGCCAGCTAAGACCAGGCATGAACTGCCGCATGGATGCCCTGTTGGGTTACCTCTCTCTCTGCTTGTCTCCCTCCCTCTCTTTCTCAGTCTCTCTCTGATAGAAGAAAGAAATGAATTAATTACAAACACACACACAGACATACACAAAGAAACAACACTTCTGCACATGAAAGAACACAATCAATGAGTGGAAAGGCAATCTATGGAATGAGAGAAAATGTTCAAAAATCATAGTTCTAAAAAGGGATTGATACTCAGAATATTTAAAGAACTTAATTTTATGTTATGTAGATTTTACAGCAGTTTTTTTTTTTTTTTTTTAGAGGTTTTCACTATAGGGTGCGTGCACTCGCCAGACAGAGAGAGACATAGAGACAGAAAGCGAGAAATCACCCCCAGGGGGGATGGTCACACCGCAATCCCTTCTCCTCCATTCTCCTCTCGGGATCTTGGGCACGCACGCACATGCGCCCGGCGTGAGTTTTAAGCCACCGGGTCCCGGATGCGAACCGCGGTCGACTACGTGGGAGTCCAACGACATAGCCATTACGCTAACTGCTGGTTCCCGGCAGTTTTTTTTTTTTTTTCTTAAATGAAAAAAGGAATAAAGAAAGAAACAGCAAGGCAAGAACTCATTTTCTGAAAATAGAGCCTTTTCTTTAATATTCTTAAGTACTGGCAGACATGAGGGTTGACTATGAATAGTGCTTGCTGGGGAAACTGAGCCTACGGGCTCCTGAAGAAAGGCTCAGAGGCCTTTGAGAAACTGTCAGCTGAGTTCTTAGGAATTACCTGGGCCTCCCTAAGTTCTCAACAGAGTCCTCGGAGGCTTGCTAAACTTTTATTTCTGGCCCCATGTTACCATGTCAGTTTTCTGGATTCCTCCTGAGATGATTATGGATATTTTGAGAGTTCTCTGTTTCTTGCCACGCACAGTGCCCAGAGCAGAATACCTGAATAGTGAGAGGGACCAGACTTGGAGATTCTTCTGTGTGCGTGTGTGTGTGCGTGTGTGTGTGTGTGTGTGCTTGTGATAGAGATAGAGACAGATAGAGACAGAGACAGAGAGAGAGAGATAATCCAGAGGACCTGTATCAGAGAGCATCTAAAATCCAAAGCCCACGAAGACTCCTCGTAGATCTTTCGCCTGTCTTATCCTATGGGGTTAGGTCTCCGGTGAATTTGAGGGAAGTATTTGTAGGTCTTGCAAATTTGGAAATGTTTGGAGTGAACACAAGCCTTTGGATTATTCTTACCAGGACAGGAAGGGAGAGACCACAGTTGGGTTAGCCGATACATCATTAACCACATGTGAGCCAGTGTTACTAAGAAACCAAACTTTTTTTTTTTTTTGGAGAGGTTTTTTTGCTATAGGGCTTGTGTGCTTGCCAGAAAGACAGAGAGAGACAGAGAGACAGAAAGCGAGAAATCACCCCCCAGGGGGGATGGCCATGCTGCAATCCCTTCTCCTCCATTCTCCTCTCGGGATCTTGGGCACGCACGCACATGTGCCCAGGGTGAGTTTAAGCCACCGGGTCCGGGACTCGAACCACGGTCGACTACATGGGAGTCCCGCGACATAGCCATTACGCTAACTGCTGGTCCCCCCCAAAACAAACTTTTCATTTACTTAATTTATAATTAAAAACGGATCCAATTTCAAGCATGTTTGAGAGAATTAGGCTATGTGAGTTTACATCCCCCTGTTACTGTTTTTAGACAGGGTGTTGCTATAGCATGATCCTCCCGTCTTAGCTTCATGAGTGACTGGGACCATGACCATGTACTTCATGCCTCACTTATAGAGTGGGCTAGAAGTAGAACTTGGGTGTTTCTTGTGCCCTCAGCCTTCTAAATAGCAGTGTTTGCCAGCACATGCTTCTGTGTCTGGGCCTGAATTTACTTCTTTAACTATAATTTTTGTTTTTCCATTTATTTTTGTATTTTTCAATTTTGCTATAGGACATGTGGGCTCACAGGGGCAGGGCAGAGAAATCACCCCCTGGGGGCATGTCCATGCTACAGTCCCTTCTCTTCCATTCTCCTCTTGGGATTTGGGGCTCACATGCACACATACCCAGCATCTTTTTCACGTTCCTGAGTCTGGGATTCGAACCGTGAAATCGGCCAGGTGGGGTCCGCCGCCTTAACCACCATGCAACCGATGGCCCTAACTATACATCTTATAAAAGTTGAATATGGATCAAGTATTTAAAAAGAAACAAAAAAAGTAGTATCAGGCCAGCTTATGAAGTGGTAGTTAAGGCGACTGGGTCCCACATGGCCAACTGTTTGGTTTGAGTCCTGGATTTAGTGGCTTGAAAAACATGCCAGGCACGTGTGCATACATAGCCAGAATCCCGAGAGAAGAGAGGAGAAGAGATTGCAAAGTGGAGTTCCCCATGGGGGTGCTTTCTTACTCCTCCACCTCCAGGGAGCAGATGCTGCCTTTCGCAAATTAAAACAAAAAGTTGTGTCTAAATGGAGATGCATTGGAAGGGTAATGTATACATCAAATGTTGAGGACTCAGTATGAAGGAGTGTGGAGCATTTCAGTAATTTTTTATATTGATTACATGTTCACATGAATATATCGGGTTAAATTAATTTTTTTGGAGTGGTTTTTGTTATAGGGCACGTGCGCTCACCAGAAAGACAGAGAGAGACAGAGAGACGAAAGTGAGAAATCACACCCCCCCGGGGTGGGGGGGATGGCCACACTGCAATCTCTTCTCCTCCATTCTCCTCTTGGGATCTTGGGCATGCACGCACACACGCCTGGCATGAGTTTAAGTCACCAGGTCCGGGATTAGAACTGCAGTCAACTACATGGGAGTCCAGCAACATAGCCATTATGCCAACTGCTGGTCCCTAAATAAAATGTTATTAATATTGATTTCACCCATTTCTTTTTCAGCTTTTGGAAAAACGCGGCTCCTAGAACACTTAAAAGTGCACACGTGGCTCACGTTGTCCTTGTCCTGGACGGTGTTGGAGTGCCCTAGGCCGCTCAGGTTCGGAGTCGTTGGGAAGCTTCCGAGCTGGTGAACGCAGAGCTGAGATCCAACCCAGAGCTCAGCGCTGGAACCCTGGAGCACGCTGGGAAACAGCCGGTTGGATGCAGGGCCTTGACGAGGCCTGCCTGGGAGGGAAGCGCGGTTCTCACCTGGGCTCTGTGTCCGGAAGAGAGGAGGACCCAAGAGGAGGTGAGTGGGCAAGACTGCTCCCTTTTCTGCCATGCAACCACCAGCCAGTTCAGTCGGAGGGTTCTGCTTTTATTATTATTATTATTTTAAATAATTAATTTTATTTATTCATTCATTTATTTTTTAATCTGACCAGAGAGAGACACAGAGAGAATGAGAGGGGACGTGAGGAAGCAAGCCACCAGGTCCAGGACTTGAACTGTGGTCAGCCATGTGGGAATGTCCAGCGCCTTAACCACCACGCCACCCGCTGGCCCCTTTATTATTATTTTTTGTACATTGAACATGAGATTTCATTTGAGAACATGATTTTTTACTTAATAAAGAAATGATTGAAAACCATTGGTGAAGTGGAAAGGCTTTGGACTCAAACCATCTACTTAGAAACTGTTTGATTTTGGGAAAGTTAATTTCTTGGGACATCGGTAAAACGGGAATTGGGGATACCCGTCCTAAAAGACCATGACGATAATGAGACCGTGGAGAGTATGACACGTGACTCAGAGCAGGGCACAGTGGGGGGGGGCATGTCTCTGTTTCCTTCAGGACTGGCCCTGGTCTCAGTTCTGATTCTGTGCACATGTGCACGGGGTGTGTGTGTGTGTGTATGTGTGTGTGTGTGTGCGTGTATGTGTGTATGTGTGTGTGTGTGTGTGTGTAGATGGGGTTAACTGGAGTGCCTACTGAATGAGTAAGTGATGAACTTTTTGTTTTGTATTTTCCTTATGCCCGGAATTGTTTTTTTCCAGTGGAGTTTTCATATCCATCTGTAGACAGTGATGGATTCAAGAGAGTACAAAATGAGGGCTGATGGGGTCAGATGGTGACACAGCAGTAAAACACGATGCTCTGTGAAAACATCACATGGCAAGGTTCCCAGTTCAAGTCTGACCTCTGAGTATGCCTGACCCATGGGTGCTCGTGGCCGGGGGTGGCCGAAGGCTGAGGGTGGCATTCAGACCCCTCTGGGAGTGCTCTCTCTCTTGCTCATGGAAGAAATACATAATTTTTTTTTTTTAATGGGGATGACTGCATGCCAAATATATTCCCTTTGTGACTGTATTCAATTCCGTGGGCTTTTTTTTTTTTTTTGCCTATTTGAGGAGCCCCGGATGCCTGGCAGGGCAGCGCACAGCCAGTGCTTCTCGGGTGGGGTGGGCGCTGGCCGACCGGCTGCAAGCAGTCAGAGCCTTCCCAGGCATCGGGACCCTTGGGGGTTTCTGGAAGGAGCCTCAGTTCTGGCGTTGAGCTAAGACGCTGTAAAATGGTGATGCTGATAAAATTGGGGTCCTTGGGCTATCTGGTTCTGCAGCCTCTTCCTCGATCCCTCAAAGGTCATTCTAAAACCTTCCAACGTCAGAGCTGAGAGGGACTAGAACGTGACCTAACCCTAACACATCATTTCGCCAGCGCAGGAGGTGACCAGCCTTGCCAGGTGGGTGGTGCGAATCCCTCCTTGCAGGAGAGAGAAAACAGAGGCTACCAAGGTGAGGGGACTTCCCCAGCCCCACAGGCAGAAGCGATACATTAGTTAAAGGTCTTTGTGTGCAGGCAGCAGTAAAGGACCAGAGAGTCGAGCAAAGGAGAGGGAATCAGCCCTGAGGCATCTCACAGGATGGCCGGGGAGCTGACCCACCGGGCCTGGAGCCCCAGGACCCCGCGGCAGCCCGTGGCTCTTTCTGTCCTGGGACGCCTGCATGTTCGAGCCGCAGCCCCAGCTCAGTCCAGGCCCTGGGTCTCTCAGGTCTAAAACTCAGGTTCTCAGGAGAGGGGGGTCTGCGAAGACTCGCCTGGATCCTTCGGCGGTGGGCAGGGGCCAGGTCACTGCGGAGAGGTGGAGGAGTCTTGGGGTCCTAGTGGAGCCCAGAGCCGTCCCCTTCAGGCCTCAGCTCTCTAGCACTCTGCCAGGGCCCTTGGTCGGTGGCAGGTTTTCAGGTAGCTGTAGGCTAATCCCAGCTACAAGGCCAGGGAGGAAACTGAAGGTGCTATTTGCATTTTAATAAGGAATCCGAACCCTAAGACCTCTGGGTCCTAAAAGACTGATGTTCTCAAATGCAGGGGAGTCCCTGTAACTGACGGGGCTGCGGGACCGGGCGCCCGTCTGGTACCTCAGTCATACCACACAGGGGTGATCCCGCTTACTGGGTTCACCTGGTTCTCTATCTCACGTCCCTCCGTTCCCCCAACTCCCTTCCATCGCCCTCTCCAAGGGTTTGATAATATGTTGTCTAGACACTCCTGCTGCTGTTTCTCCCCCATTAATCCATTTTAATTGGAAAGTTATCATAATGCAAACTCTCTTCGGTATTATTTGCGGCTTTGCGTTATTAGAACTTCCCCAACTCGCTTTCCCAGCAAATTAAACTCGCTGTGGCGGCGGTGAGATCAGCTGCTCCTATTAACTCAGGCCGCGCTGCTGAGCGGGCTGGGGCTGCGCGTCCCGGCGGGGCGGGCTCCACCGCCGGAGGCCTTCACAATGGCGCCCCTGTTTCTGTGCTGGGGACTTGGCCTGGGTGCTCCTTCTCCTCCTTTTGGCACTGTGTGTTCGAGATTAGAGAGAGAAAGAAGGGGGACAAAAGGCCTGTGGTGATAGCTGGGCTCTTACCCAGAATCCAGGGCAAATGGCAGTGACTGACACGGTTCCAAGGACTAGTGGCCTGACAGATGACAAACACGGCCCATGGTTCCCTGGAGCCCTGGGGGTAGGTATCACCGTTCCCTTGGTGTGGAGCCGAATGCTGAGGCTCAGAGAGGGGCGGAAATTCCTCGGGCTGCACAGGCATCACGTGGTCTCCCAGCCAGGTCCTCTGAACCTGCGACCACGCCGTCCCAAAGGGCGAAACGCCACCACGTGAGCAAACCCCTTCTCAGAGGAGATCTGAGCCTGGCCACTGAGTGGTCGGTATGGAAAGCGATGAGTAAGAGACGGGGTGCCTGCTTCTGGATTATCCCCACTTCTCTCACTTCCCTGTCACCCTAGACACTCGCCTGCCTGCCAGTAGCCAACACCCCTGCTCCCTTGTCAAGACAGACGTGCGCCCAGGCGCCGAGGAAGGCTCGTGGGTGGCTAGCTATCCTGGGATGCTGTGTCCCTTTGCCGGTGGCCAGTCCAGAGACGAGCCTGTGACTCGGCCGGGCCAGTTACACAGGACACCGCGTGGCCCTCTGGGAGTGTGTGAGGGGGTGCCTCTGCTTCCTTTCTGCTCTTCCGGTGGGGACACAGTTTGTGGTGGTTTCAGAAGTATGCTCAGGTCAGCAGGTGGTGTGGAGGTTACGGTGGCTGGGTCTCACATGGCTGACTGAGCGGTTCGAATCCCCGCAGCCTGGTGGCTGGAAACCACACACGTGTGTGTGCATGCCCCAAATCCACAGAGGAAAGTGGAGGGGAAGAGACTGGTGTGGCCACCCCCCGGGGATGCTTTCTCACTTTCCCTCTCTCTCTGCCTTTCTCCAGTGAGCACACGAACCCTATAGCAAATAAATAAATAAATAAATAATTAAAAAACATGCCCACTGGGCAGGCCCCACTGGATTCCACCTGGACAACTGGGTGGTTCAAACCCCAGCCCCAGTGGCTTGAAACATTTCTAGGCATGTGTGCATGATGCCCCAGATTCCGGCAGGATGGAGAAATGGAGGAGAAGGGATTGCAGCGTGCCATGCTCCGTTCACGGGGTGCTTTCTCCTCTCTCCTTCTCTGTCTCTCTCTCTGGTGAGAGTGCGTGCCCTCTGGCAATTAGAAAAACACACATGTCCACAATTCTTTGATCTTTTTCCCTTCCAAAGGTGGAGCTTATTTCCCCTCCCCTTGTCGGTGGGCCGGATGTGAAGGCTCAGTTCTGACAGAGCGAGTGTCACAGAAGGACATGGCTGCTTCAGCTTTCCCCTCGTGACGGCTGGCCCTGGGACATGTGAGCAGCCTGTGGACAGACGCGGTGGGGAGGACCCGAGGCCCCTCCCGCATAGCCCTGACTCGCCGGCGGTGTGGGCCTGAGCGTCCTGAGACCGTCTCTGGCCCCTGGGGGAGCCTTCAGCTGACTGTAGTATCCCGACTCCCCGTGGAGGCCCCAGCCAGCACCCCAGTCAAGTGGCACCGGAATTCCTCGTCCGCAGTGACGGCCCGAGGTCATGACTGTGAGCCACTGAACTCTGGGCTCATTTATTTCACAGTATGAGGAACGCTCCGCCACAGGGGACCGTGGAGTGACAAGACAGAGGACAGAAACCTCTGTGATGAAACTGACCGAGCAGAGACAGGACCTGCTTTTACCATTTATGATAGAGCACGAACACACATGACGGTGAGAGGGTACGCACTGGCCGGGGTCTGGTCCTGCTGGGGACCCCTTCCCCAGTCCTCCAGTCACGCGTGTGTCTGGCAGATCCCAAGTACTCATGTGTGTGCCTGGCAGATCCCGAGGACTCGTGTACATGCCTGGCAGATCTTGGGTACTTGTGCATGTGCCCGGTGGAGCCTGAGTACTCGTGCCTCTGCCCGGTAGCTCCTGAGTACTTGCGAGCATGCCTGTTAGATCCTGAGTACTTGTGTGAGTGTGCCTAGCAAATTCCAAGGCCCCACGTGCGTGCCCAGCAGGCCCCAAGTACTCGTGTGCGTGCCTGGCAGATCCCGAGTAGTCGTGTGGGTTCCCAGTGGATCCCAAGTACTCCTGCATGTGCCTGGAGGATACCAAGTTCTTGTGCACATGCCTGGAAGATCTTAAGAACTTGTGTGTATGCTTGGCAGATCCTGAGTACTCATGCACGTGCCTGGTGGATCCTGTGTACTTGTGCATGTGCCCAGTGGATCCTGTGTACTTGTGCGTGTGCCCAGTGGATCCTGAGTACTCGTGCACGTGCCCAGTGGATCCTAAGTACTCGTGCACGTGCCCGGTGGATCCTGAGTACTTACTTATGTGCATGCCCAATGGATCCTGGGTATTCGTGCATGTGCCCGGTGGATCCTGAGTACTTGTGCCCATGCCCAGTGGACCCTAACTACTCGCACACATGCCTGGTGGCTCCCAAATACTCATATACATGCCTGGTGGATCCTGAGTACTCATGATTGTGCCTGGTGGATCCCGAGTACTTGTGAGTATGCCCGGTAGATCCTGAATACTTATGTGAGGGTACCCAGCAGACTCCAAGTACCCGTGTGTGTACCTGGAGACTCTAAGTATTCATTCACATGCCTGACAGATCCCGACTAGTTGTGTGGGTGTCCACTGGATACCAAGTACTCCTGCATGTGCCTGGAGGATGCCGAGTATTTGTGTGAATGCCTGGAAGATCTTAAGTACTTGTGTGTATGCTCGACAGATCCTGAGTACTCACGCGTGTACTTGGTGGGTCCTGAGCACTTATGCGTGTGCCTAGCAGATCCCAAGTACTCGTGCATGTGCCCGGTGGATCCTGAGTACTCGTGCATGTGTCCAGTGGATCCTGCGTACTTATGCCCGGGCCCAGTGAATCCTGACTACTTGTATGCATGCCTGGTGGGTCCTGAGTAATCATGCGTGTGCCCAGTGGATCTTCATGTGTGTGCCTGGTGGATCCTGAGTACTTGTGCGGATGCCCGGTGGATCCTGAGTACTCGTGCCCATGCCCAGTGGGCCTTGAGTACTCGTGAGTACTCTTGCACATGCCTGGTGAATCCCGAGTACTCATGCGCATGCCCGGTGGTTCCCAAGTACTTGTGTGCATGTTTGGCGGCTCCTGAGTACTCACGCCTGTGCCCAGTGAACACTAAGTACTTGCGTGTGTGCCTAGTGGATCCTACGTACTCGTGCGTGTGCCTGGCATTCTTCATCCAGGAATTCAAACCGTGGTTGCCACGTGGGATCTGGCTGCTCTCGAGCACGTCCTGCTGTGTGTGGAGCTGGCCCAGACCCGAGCTGGTGATGACGGTGGCGCTATGCCTGGCCAGCCCTCGGGCGGCCCAGTCCAGGCCTTTTTGTTACCTGAGCTGATAAGAGCCCTGAATCACACATAGTCCTAGGCCATTACTTGGATCTGGCTGTCTCCTACCTTAGCCTCAAGAAGACACGTGATCCCTCCAGGCACAGTTCATTGGCAGGCAGAGGTCACATGGTCTCTGCCCACCTAAAGGGAGGCTGGGAAAAGCAGAGGGCACATGAAGGCTTCTGGGAAGAGGAGGTATAACTGAGCTGGACACAGGGTGGGTTGAATTTCAAAGTGGGGTTGGAGATAGGAGGTGCTAAATGATATGTATAGATTTTTATGTAGAGGTTTATTTATTTTTTATTTTTTAATTTTTTTTTAAGAGAGATTTTTGCTTTAGGGCATGCGTGGTTGCTGGAGACACAGAGCTAGACAGAGAGAAAGTGAGAAATCACCT
This sequence comes from Tupaia tana, assembly GCA_026018925.1. Taxonomy (NCBI): domain Eukaryota; kingdom Metazoa; phylum Chordata; class Mammalia; order Scandentia; family Tupaiidae; genus Tupaia; species Tupaia tana. Next base: position 2,223,261 of record JAKSZU010000023.1, on the reverse strand, counting down.
CCCGGGCGGATGGCTACACTGCAGTCCCTTCTCGTCCATTCTCCTCATAAGATTTTGGGCATGCACACATGTGTGCGTGGCGTGAATTTCAAGCCACTGGGTCCGGCTCTCAAATCATTGCTGACCTTGTGGGAGCCCGGTTCCTTAACCACACTACACCACTGGTGACCTCCTTGTGTAGAGAGTTAATAAGAGCCTCTGGAGACACAGTGCCTCCAACCAGGGAGGGCCCAGCTGCACAAGGGAGCTCCCGCGACCCTGTCGACCATCGTCCATGTGACAGCACACTGGGGCATGTTACCAGCTCACGCGGAGGCTGAATCTCATGGGGGTCATGTTTCCAGCAGCTGAGACAACAGGTCTCTACAGCCGTGGACTCAGAAGGCATCCTGTCGGCATAGCCCTGAGTAACCCCAAACTGCACCCTGTCCAGCCCCTGCCCTGCCCTACCCAGTGTGTCCAAAGGATGAGGAACCACTGAGCCTGGGGATAGCTGTTACCCTGGCTCACCATGAACCGTGCAAGGCAGTTTCCTCGCCGACAGCATGGCACAGCAAGGTGGCAAAGGCGAAGGCGTGGAGTGCCCTGCAGAACTGCCAGGGGTGTCAGAGGCCTAGCAGTTCTCAGAAGGTGTCCCAGGTGCACAGACATAGAGGAATCTGTCGTATTGCAGCTCTGGGGCAGGTCCAGCCATCGGCGTTTCCCTGTGAGCTTTCTGGGTTATTCTGACCCTCCACACATTACAGAGTCACTCGATGGTGCTGTAGGTCCCCTAGGGCAGCCAGCCATGTAGACAGAACAGTGTAGACGTCGGCCTTAAATAGTTCAGGAAGCCCTGCTGTGTGTGGGGAGCTGGATCCTGCATGGCTGGCCATGATTCGAGTCCCAGTCCTGTTGGCTTGAGAAACATGCCTTCCATGTGTGCATACCCGCGGCCCTGATGGGGTAGGGGAATGGAGAAAAGGGATTGTGTCATGACCGTACCCTGCTGGGGGGTGCTTTCTCTCAATCTCCCTTTTTTCTAAGAGAGATTTTTGCTATAGGGAGCATGTGCTCTCTGGAGAGAGAGAGAGAGAGAGAGAGAGAGAGAGAGAGAGAGATTGAGAGAGAGGAGAGAGAGACAGAAAGTGAGAAATTACCCCACCCCCCCAGGGGGATGGCCACGCTGCAATTGCTTTTCCTCCATTCTCTTCTCAGGAATTTGGGCACACATGTACACGTGCCTGACGTGAGTTTTAAGCCACTAGATCGGGACTCAAACCACAGTTGACTACGTGGGAGTCCAGCGGTGTAACCATTACGCCATCTACTGGTCCCCGTGTCTCTCTCTCTCTCCCTCTGGCGAGTGCACATCCCTCTGGCAATGGAAAGATATCTGAGGATGCCCAGGCACAGTCCCGCAGGCCAGCCCTGGAAGGCAGGGCCTGGCTGGAATCTGGTTCCTGGGCCTCCCCCAGTGTCCGCAGTGCTGTCTCACCCTCCTAGAAGCGGGAGGGGATGGGCCCGCGGGCTGCTAGTGGCGGGAGGAGGCAGGAGCCCTCACAGAGTCCATGCTGTTACTCTGCCATCCCCAGCCCACACTCCTGGTTCTGGGAGTATAAATATAAAAACCAAAAGCGTTTCTGTAACGCTTCTCATGTACCTGGGCACAGGCTTAGGGTCTTCGGGCGTGCCAACTCAGCCCTCACGGTTGTCCTGTGAGAGAGGCACTGCCATTGCCCCACTTCACAGACAAGGACACTGAGGCAGCCAGCCAGCCCAGCAGCCCGCCTGGGTACGCCCTCTGGGCACTTCTAGTTCAAGCCCTTCATTTCCCGGAGAGAGACGGCCTTCAGAAGGACCAGGCAGAGTCCGAGCCCACAGCCAGCTGGGGCCTGGGCCTGGGTTCCCGCCTCTGGCCACGCCGCCTTCCTCAGAAAGGAGTGCTTCTGGGGCCAGCACGGGCCACGGTGGTTAAGGCACTGGACTCCCACGTGGCTGACTGTGGCTCGAGTTCCAGACCCGGGGCTTGAAACTCACATGCGTATGCGTGTGTGACTGAGACCCCAGGAGCAGCATGGAGGGGAAGGAATTGCAGCGTGTCCCCCGGGGGCTGAGCCTCACCTCCGGCAGGTGCACACACCCTATGGCAGAGACCTAGAAGAAACAGAAGCCAGGGCTGCTTCCGGCGGTTGTGACCACAGGGCTCGTTACCGAGGCTGCAAATTGAATGAAATAGTTGCTCGGTTACAAAATTAATAACACATTTGTTTGTCATCAAGGCAGCATTGTTTAATAAAATTAGTTCAGCTGAGCATAATTACCTTCATATAAAAAGCTCCCTTAAAAATTACTTGGATAAATCTGAGCCAATGAGACTGCAGGGCAGGCTTTGTCTCTGAGGGCCGACTGGGTTCCGGCAGCCATATCCTCAGGCCAGGAGTTCAACTCCCAGAGCTTTCGGGCAGTGCCCTGGGCCGAGGACACGTAACCCGGCTTCTCCAGGGCACCACCCTTTTGCCAAACTGAACGTGTTCCTTCCAAGTAGGCCCTGTCTTTCCCTCACCCCTGCCGGCTTTCATACTCGCCCCAGCCTTCTCCAAGGCCCTCCTCTGCCGTATCAGGGCTCCCTCTTACCCCTGAGCTACTCTCCCAGAGCTCCATCTCATGGCTCCAGGCCCTGCAAATCTGGCCCCACGGGAACTGAATAAACAGTAGCCTAACTGGGACCGGGTGGAGGCCTTAGCCGCAGCTCAGTCCCACTCACGCTGATGTTCTCGGCAAGCGACTTCACCTTGCTGGGTTCCCATTGAACACCTGCAGAGTGGGAAACAGCCATTCGCTGCTCAAGGGGCAAAGAGGGTCACGGGAGACCTCGGTCCTCACAAGGCCTGGCCTCCGCCTGCTCCTCCTCCACAGCTGGTCTGTTTCAAGGCCAGGCCGCTCAGTGGCCCTGCTCCTGGGCTGCCCTGTCGCCGTGAATACACGGCCCTTCCCAGAAGGCCTCTCCTGCTTCTCTTTGATTCGTTGGATTTCTTCTCAACTTTTTCTCTTTCTTCTGTTAGCGAGAGAGAGTGCACAGCCAGCAGGGTCTCCACACTGACCCCCCCAGCCTCGGACCCCCCTGCGTCATGGGCACGCGTGTGCCTTTCAGACTAAGGAGGTCTCCGGGCTTGAACCAGAGCCTCCCGCGTGGACTTGCCGTGCAGAGTGCTCCGTTTTACTCCTGCTTCCTATCTCCTAGCTGGTTGGCTTGGATGTTAAGGTCAGGTACCCCGTGACCCTGCACTGTGGCCTGCTCTGCTAGCCCCAGACCTTCTCCCTGTCCACCCCTGAACTTGGCCCCGAGACCGTGGGCACAGCCAGCACGGCGGTGGGGCGCCCTTCAGGACCACGCCCTGCCCCCCTGCTTTCACAGCTGGTTCTGGTTTGTGTCCTCGTTCGTTTCAGGGATTTTCTGGGGAAGTTTGCTCTAGAATCACAAGGCGGCCGCACTGGACGGACGCTCAGAGGTTGGCCCAGAGTCCTGTTCCAGAGGGGAACGGAGGCACAGCCCTCTGAACGACAGTGCCACTGGCCCTGCCGCCGGCCCTCCTGCCGCCTCGCTGTCGGCTGGCAACTCCCGCCTGTTTTCTGTTGGCTCTTACTTCACTCCGGCTGCCCTGGGCCCTCCCTGAGCCTGTTGTCTGTGTCCTGAGGGGTTCCCTGTCTTCCCAGGTCCTGGGCCTCAGTCCGAGGAGGGGAGTGAGGGCAGCTATGGAAGCAGAAAGCCCAGCTGGACCCATAAATCTTCCCCGCACCACCTCTAGGCCCCAGATCCCCACAGGTCGCTGCAGGATGCCAGCGGAGGAGGGTCGAGGAGTGCACAGGGCTGCACTACCCCTGGGGGCCTTTCAGAGGCCCCACTGGCCCCTGGCATGGCAGCGTGCAGCCCTCCGCCCTGCACTGTGCCCTGAGGCTGAGGGCCAGCGGGAGCCTGGGCAGACACGCAGGGTAGGACAGGGCTTAAACGGCGGGGAGCGGCCAGGACGTGCAAGGCCTGGGGTGGGCCAGCGATGATGCCAGCGTGGGTGATCAGATGTCAGGGCACAGGGGCACCTGGGAATGTGGCCTCGGGTCCAAGCCCCTCCCCTCTGCTCCTGCAGGAGCCCTGGCTGATGGCTTGGGCAGAAGAGACCGTGTCTGGGTGGAATTCCAGGACCCAGCAGCAACCCAGAGGCTTGGGGACAGTGGCGTGTGTCGTGGGGGCGGCAGGAGGACTGGGCTGGCTTCTACTGCAGAGAGAAGGGAGGCCCTCAGTCTCCCCTAGTGCTCCACACTCTCAGGGCCAGGCTGCGGCAGCCCCTCCTGAAAGGCCTTGCCAGCCACCCAGCCAGAGGCCCTCGAGGGGCGGGCGTGGGGGCCGTGGCACACACACAGCCGAGTTCTGAAAATGTGCTTCCTGGGCACCAGCCCCCCCTCGGCCCCCAGCTCCCTCTAAAGTCCTTTTTGAAGGGGACCTCAGAGCTCTAATGAGTTGAGAGCTTTTATGGGAGCCCAGGCAAACCAATTAGGTTTGCTTAAAAATATTGTATTCATTAGCATGAAAATAAAGCTGAACTTTTTAGAGATAATTGCATCTTTTAAAATGTGGTAGTCTTTGTCTGGGCTTGTCTCATAAATATGCATGCTGCATAATCCTTTTGGAACTGTGGTCGCAATCATGAGGAACACACAAACGTATCCAGGGTGTTAATATTCTGACAAGAGGGGCGCCTCTCGGGCAGCGGTGCCACCAGCAGCGGCCCTGAGGTGTCCCTCTAATCCCCAGCTGCAGCCTGCTCTCAGGAAAGGAGCCCAGCCCCGCTTCCTGGTGCATAGACCAGGCTCCGGTTCTAAATGGCCACTTTTGTGCCGTCTCTGAGGCCGTGGGCTGCAGGATTCTCCGCTTTCTCTGCACTCAGGGGAGGGCGGCTGAGGTCAGCTCAGTTTACAGCCGGGGAAATTGAAGCCTCAGGGGGTTAAGCGGGCCGCCCAGGTCCCCCAGCACGGATGGAGCCGAGATGAAGCCCAGTTTGCCACGGCGGGCTGAGGCCTTGCCAGGGAAAGGGGTTGCACCGCAGTTAGCAAGGAGGCCATGTGGCCTTGGTGGCCGGGGGCAGGGTAGGCAGCTCCAGCCACCGCTCTGTTTCCATCAGCTGCCTTCAATAAACATGCCAACCAACGAAAGCAGCGAGCTTACCAAGCCAGCACAGCTCTAAGGCAAGGCCTGGGTTGCCCCTTCCCTGCCGGGAGCGCTCCTTAGCCTTCCGGGTAGGAATTCCTCAGCGGCCAGGCCACTCGTACCTTCCTGCAGGGCTCCCGTCAGAATATTAACACCCTGGGTGCATTTGTGAGCTGTCCCCTGTCACTTCCTCCCAAGCAGAACAGCTTTATAAGATTAATATCTCACTTTTCAGTGGGAAGCTCAGACTGGACTCCAGGGAACACAATGAGCTCAGTGCATTTTCATTTCAGCACATTCTGTCCATGCCCCAGGCTCAGCCTCATGGGGCTGCAGGACAGAAGGGCAAGGTGCCTGCCCACCTAAGCCCACCACCTAAGGGGAGTGCTGTGGTGTAGAGATCCCCCAGTAATCTGTGTGTTGAGATGTGGTTGTGTTGGGATTAAGAGGGTGAAAACATAACCTGGCCATAGTGTTGACAGGTGGGGCCTTTGGGAGGAGGTAGAGGTTAAGGTCGTTAGGCTGGGGCCCCCATTATTGAGTCCTGGGGGGCTTATAAGGAGACGGAAGCAGACGAGCGCAGAGACCGTGAGACACCGACGTGTGCTCGTCTGCCCTCTGCCATGCTGCGAGGAGCTGGAAGACCCTCAGCAGTGTCACTTCTGGACCTTGGCCCTCCAAACCTGAGCTCCACAACCTTCTATTTTTTTTTTTTTTTAATTACCCAGACTTTGGCAGTTTTTTGTTATTAGCTACAAAATGGTCTAGAATGGGAGGCAGGAAGGAGTGTTCATCACTACCACAGGCAGGCAGCAGGGTGGCTAGGTCCAAGACCTGGGCTCCCTCCAAAGATATGCTGCGGGGTAGCCAGTAGGTGGTGTGGTGGTTAAGGCGTTGGATTCCACGTGGCCAACTTTGCAGTTCAAATCCCAGACCTGGTGCTTGTGAAACACACCAGGCACCTGTGCATGCATGCTCCAAATCCCGAGAGGAGAGGAGAGGAGAAGGGATTGTGGGTGGCCTTCCCTCCTCAGGGTGATTTTTGTCTCTGTGTTTCAGGCATGTGCACACAACTATGGCAAAACTCTAAAAAAATAAAGGAAGAGGAAAAAAAAGACATACTTAGGCATGTGAGGAACGGCAGACCTGGGGGGGGGGGGGGGGGTGAGGTGGACTGACTGGCCAGAACAGCCGTGCTGTGAAGGGGGGCAGGATTTGGGAGGCTTTGGGGAACAGCCTGAGCAGCGGAAAACCTGGGGCTTGGGCAGCGTTTCACAGTATCCGAGCCTAGGCAGCTCTGGGGAAAGTTCTTCTCCATCTCCCCCCTGAATCTCTTCTCGTGGGCGCCCCACCTGGCTGCCTCTCCACGCGTGCAGGCCCCAAGTCCGCCTCTCCTTCCCAGGAGCCCCGGAGCCCCACAGTGCCCGCAGGCTGAGGAACCACAGCGCACTGACTCACAGCCGTCCCCTTTTGTCATTAAAAAAGTTAGTAGGTTGAACCACAAGGAAATTGCTACTCTTCAACCATTTTGGATTAAAATGGAGATTTGACCTTCTCTGGAGTGCGTCTGTCTGTACAGGGGCGTCTCATTCCACCCTCAGGAGGAGCACGAGAGATCAGTACAGACGGGGGCACCGAGGCTGCTGCGGACTGGGCTTCCTGCCCCGGCTGCCTGTGCACCCCAGGAAGGAAGTCCCACGAGACCATCGGCGCGGTGGGATGGAAGCTCACATGCAGAAGATGGACAGACGTGTGGCCGAGTAGCCGCGAGGGGGCTTGCACCCATCAGCTCTGGCGGAGGGCAGTTTTGGTTGTCGAAGGCAACATTTGATTCTGAGCTTCCTAACAGAGGAGGCAAGTGGGGTGGGGGAGCCCCGAGCATGGAAGAGGCTGCCCGGGTGGGAGAGCCGCTCTGCGGAGAGGCCGTGACCGTGCGACTTCCCGGGGGCTGCATGGCAGTGCAAGTCACATGTGTTTGCTTCAGGTTTTAGAGAAAGAGAAGCAGTTAGACCAGCAAAGGCCACCCCAGAATACTGTGATCAGGGATGGCTAGGTGCAGTTCCCTCCGGGAGAGGGACAGCGAAGGCTTCTTCCCAGGGATGTGACTTCCTGGTGATTGGGCAGTGGGGAAAGGCTCCAGGTGGCCGGTGCTGGGCCTGTGGTCCGCTCTGACTCAGTTCCTGCTCTCGGACCCCCGTGCTAATGCCGAATTGTTCCATCTGCATCCAGAACGTCTGGCCAGCCTGCAGTGGACACGCACCCTGAGCCCGTCAGCTGCAGTGGACACATACCCTGAGCCAGCCTGCAGTACACGACACGTACCCTGAGCCAGTCAGCTGCAGTGGACACGCACCCTGAGCCACCCTGAGCCAGCCTGCAGTGGACACGCACCCTGAGCCAGCCAGCCTGCAGTGGACACGTACCCTGAGCCAGTCAGCTGCAGTGGACACGCAGCCAGCCTGCAGTGGACCGTCAGCCAGCCTGCAGTGGACACGCACCCTGAGCCAGTCAGCTGCAGTGGACACGTACCCTGAGCCAGTCAGCTGCAGTGGACACGTACCCTGAGCCTGCAGTCAGCTGCAGTGCAGTGGACACGTACCCTGAGCCAGTCAGCTGCAGTGGACACGTACCCTGAGCCAGCCTGCAGTGGACACGTGCAGCCTGCAGTGACACGCCCTGAGCCAGTCAGCTGCAGTGGACACGTACCCTGAGCCAGTCAGCTGCAGTGGACACGTACCCTGAGCCCGTCAGCTGCAGTGGACACGTACCCTGAGCCAGCCTGCAGTGGACACGCACCCTGAGCCAGTCAGCTGCAGTGGACACGCACCCTGAGCCAGCCTGCAGTGGACACATACCCTGAGCCAGCCTGCGGTGGACACGTACCCCGAGCCAGTCAGCTGCAGTGGACACGCACCCTGAGCCAGTCAGTGCAGTGAGACACGTAGACATGTACCCTGAGCCAGTGCAGCTGCAGTGGTGGACACGCACCCTGAGCCAGCCTGCAGTGGACACGCACCCTGAGCCAGCCTGCAGTGGACACGTACCCCGAGCCAGCCTGAGCCAGCCAGCCTGCAGTGGACACGCACCAGCTGAGCCAGCCAGCCTGCAGTGGACACGTACCCCGAGCCAGCCTGCAGTGGACACGTACCCTGAGCCAGCCTGCAGTGGACACGCACCCTGAGCCAGTCCTGCAGTGGACACGTACCCTGAGCCAGTCTGCAGTGGACACGTACCCTGAGCCAGTCAGTGCCGTGGACACGTACCCTGAGCCAGTCAGCTGCAGTGGACACGTACCCTGAGCCAGCCTGCAGTGGACACGCACCCTGAGCCAGCCTGCAGTGGACACGTACCCTGAGCCAGCCTGCAGTGGACACGCACCCTGAGCCAGCCTGCAGTGGACACGTACCCTGAGCCAGCCTGCAGTGGACACGCACCCTGAGCCAGCCTGCAGTGGACACGTACCCTGAGCCAGCCTGCAGTGGACACGCACCCTGAGCCAGCCTGCAGTGGACACGTACCCTGAGCCAGCCTGCAGTGGACACGTACCCTGAGCCAGCCTGCAGTGGACACGTACCCTGAGCCAGCCTGCAGTAGACACGCACCCTGAGCCAGCCTGCAGTGGACACGTACCCTGAGCCAGTCTGCAGTGGACACGTACCCTGAGCCAGCCTGCAGTGGACACGTACCCTGAGCCAGTCAGCTGCAGTGGACACGTACCCTGAGCCAGTCAGCTTCTGCTGTGGGAAGTCACTGAGATTTGTGGGCAGTTTGTCATAGCTGGACATAGCCAACCTTGGCTGAAGCCAGAAGGGCATAGCTTTTATTTTTCTTTTAAAGAATTATCTATTTAATTTTATTTATTTATTTTCATTTTTTTTTGGAGAGGTTTTTGCTTTACGGCACGTGTGCTCACCGGAAAGACAGAGAGACAGAGAGACAGAAAGACAGAAAGCGGGAAATCACCCCCCCCAGGGGGGATGGCCACGCCATAATGCCTTCTCCTCAGTTCTCCTCTCAGGATCTTGGGCACGCACGCACATGTGTCCGGCGTGAGTTTAAGCCACTGTGTCCAGGGCTCAAACCGTGGTCGGCTACATGGGAGTTCAGTGACATAGCCATTACGCTAACTGCTGGTCCCATCCATTTAATTTTATTTACCATCATTATTATTTTTCAATTTGCTACTGGGCACACATGCTTACCAGAGAGAGACAGAGACACCGAGAGAGAAAGTGAGAAAGCAAGCTGCCAGGACTGGGATCTGAACTGCAATCAGTCATGTGGGAGTCCAGTGTCCCAACCACCATGCCACCTGCCAGCCCGAGGGGTCTGGCTTCTGCGTTTTCCTAGATGGAGAGCTGGTTGTTGACTTTCCATTCTCTTTTTGTTTAATGGTCCACTTTCTTTTTCTTTTAAGGTTTTTGCTGTAGGAGAAGTGTGCTTGCCAGAGAGACATGGCAAGAGGGAAGTGAGAAATCACCCCAGGAGGGATGGCCACACCACAGTCCCTTCTCCCTTCTCCCTCTGGGATTTTAGGCACGGATGAACACGTGCCCAGCATGATTTCCAAGCCGCCAGGTCTGAGACCCGAACCACAGTCAGCCATGTGGGAGTCCAGCACCTTAACCACGGTGCCATCTGCTGGCCCCCATGGCTCGCTGTTTTCTGCTCATATGAGATGCCATGTTTATAGCGTTCCCAGTCTCAGAGAGACACAGGTCCACAGCTGCACGCTTCGGTCTGATCCACTTGCCCATCCTGCTTCTCTTTAAAATGATAAGGCTTTGTATCATCTTCTGGTGTTTAGGAGATGAGGCTTCCTAGCTTATCTCGTTTTCCTCTGGTGACTTTACTCTTTGGATACACTTGAGAGTTAGTGTCTGTGGGTTTCATGCACGTCGCATTAGGACGTGGGTTGGGATGACACTGAATGTATGTAGCGATGGGAGGGGACTTTCTGTCCCTACGTATTGATGTTTCCTCTTATTTCCTTTCCATGTCTTGATTAATCCTCCTTACTGCTAAGAAATATTTCTTGAGCTCCTACTATGTGCCAAGCATTCTGCTGGCCCAAGGATCAAAGAGGAAGAAGACATAATGCATGCCACCCAGGCGTTCAGTCTGGTGGGATTTGGGCAAGACCCTCGCTGACGGCCCTGGGGGAGGCAGGAGTCCATGGGGCCCGAAGGAGGGGTGAGACGGAAGTGTGAAGGGCAGGCGGTGTGCACAGGCAGTGGGAGGGCATTCCTGGGCCGCAGGAGTGTGGCCGAGAGTTCCAGGAGGAACGAGCAGGAGAGGGAGAGGAAGTGGGACCCGGCTGACGCAGCGTGCCTCTTGGTGGAGCCTGCACTCGACCCCCGGGCATCAGGGCACTGCCGAAGGGCTGTAACAGTTGCCCTCTGACGCAGTGTGGCCTGTATTTGAGGCATGGTCTGACAACTGGGGAGAAGAGGAACCTGCAATGCCCATAATTAATAACCTAACTGACCCGTTTGGAGCAGAAGCCAACCCAAAGGGTATCAAGGACTAGGGCCTAAACGACTAAGACCTCGAAATGCTTAGCATTGATCGAGCACCTACTCTGTGCCCGGAAACGTCACAGCACAGCGTACTGCAGACAGTGGTGGCATATTTTCCAGAACATAAAGCCTCACAGCAACCCCGTTCTGCAGATGAGAGATTGGAGGTTCAGAAGGCTTAGGTGATCCGCCCCAAGTCCAAGAGCTAGCTGGGGTCGCACTGCGGAGCCTCAGTTTCCCAATCCGGGAGCCTTTCTGCCTCTCTGCAGCTGTGTCTTCTTATAAAAAGCTAGTTCTCGGGCTGGGGAGGAGAGGGGAGGCTTGCTCTTGGCCAAGTTTCATTTAATTTTCCATCAGTAGGTGTCAACTGTGAACTAGTCAGAGATGCTAAAATAACAGCTTAAAAACATAGGAACAGAAATGGAAATGTAATTTTAGCACGCTGCGCCAGCCCCTCTGAAGAGAAGTGCCGCTTACGGAGTATCTGTTACAGAAATGTAACACTTAGGAACCGAACTCGCCGGAGCTGCTGGCGATGTGCAATTTAGCAACTTGGGTTGTTAAAGAAGGGAGAGAAAACCCAACCTCGCAGTCAGAAAATTGAAAACAAAAGGAAGAGGAGAAAAAAAGCAGCATAGCGTTCCTGCCTCTGGTGGCAGCTTCCTCTAACGGCCTGGGGAACTGCCGCTTGGGTAAGAAGGGTCGCCGGAGAGGCGCTGGATGGGAGAGGAGGCTGGCCGCAGCCGGTCAGCCTCAGGGCCTTGACTGGCAGCTTAGCGAGCAACCATTGCCCTACTACGTGCAGAGCTGGCGCTGAAGGGCAGCGCTCACCAGAACCTCGGCCCTGGCCCTGCCAGTGCAGGACAAGGAGCAAGTGCATGGGCCAGCAGGTGGTGGGGAAGGCACTGGGCCCCCCACGGCCGACTCCGGTTTGAGTCCTGGATCTGGTGGCTTGAAAATCAAGCTAGGTGTGTGTTGCCTGTGTGCCCCAAATCCCGAGAGGACAGTGGAGGCGAAGGGGTTGTGCTGTTTCTCTCTGTCTGTCTCCCCCTGGCAAGTGCATGTACCCAACTGAAAAAAAAAAAAAAGGGCTGCGTGGGAACAGGGACCTCACACAACCGAGGGGACGGGTGCAGCTCTGGCCTGGGAGGGCCATGCGAGGTGCTCAGAGAGGCACTGTGGGCACAGCGTGCGAGCGAGGAGCTTGCCATTCCCATCTCAGTGCCGGTCCTGCCACAGAGCATCTCACTGCCCAGCGTCAACCTCCTCACGGACCAAATAGTGGGCGTTTCCTCACAAGGTCTCTAAGGCCCCTCTAGGCTCTGACACCGGCCGTTCCACGAGCTGGAATTCGTGTTAAGGCCCTGTCGGTTGCCAGTGGCAGACCCGCAGTTCCAATCAGTTCAATCAACAAAGGGGCATACTGGCCCAGGTAACTGCGAAGGTCAGAGCCTGCTCAGTCCAGGCACGGCTGGACCCAGGGCTCGCCTGCTCCTGGCCTCTGTCTCCCTCTGGTTCCACTGCCATTTCTGCTTCCTCCCCTCGCCACTGTGCTGGCTTGTTTTCTATCATAAAGAAAAAGGGGTTTGGGGCCTAGTGGTTAGGGGAGCCAGACCATGCTGGCCGACTGCAGCTCAAACCCCAATCTGGCAGCTCGAAAACACACAAGGTCCACGTGTGTGCATGTGTGTGCTCAAAAATCTTGACGGGATAGAGAAATGGAGGAGAGAGGATCATGGCATGACCAAACCCATAGGTGCGCCCCCCCATCTCTGTCTCTCTGGTGAGTGCATGCAGTCTCTGGCAATAAAGAAAGCATTTTCCCCCCTCTTTAGGTTTTTGTTGTAGGGCGTACGTGTGGTGATGGAGAGAAGGAAAGTGAGAAATCACCCCTGGGGGGATGGCCACGCCACAGTCCCTTCTCCTCCATTCTCCGCTCAGGAGTTTGGGCGCACACGCACACACACTCAGCATAATTTTCATGTCACCAAGTCTGGGACTTGAACTAGGATTAGTTGTGTGGAAGTCCTGCACCACTATGCCACTTGCTGGTCCCAGAGAGAAAGAGATTCTTTTTGATAGTTCCAAAAGACTACTCCCCAGGAGCTTAGTCCCACCTGAAGTGCAGGGAACGGAGTTTCTTCTGGAAAAGGCTTTGGGCGGCAGCTGACAGGGGAGTGGGTGGACGGCCAAGGTGGCAGAGGCTCTGCGCCCGGCCCCGGAGTGTCTCAGGGCAGGTAGGATGCCTACAGGACAGTGGGTGGACGGCCAAGGTGGCAGAGGCTCTGCGCCCGGCCCCGGAGTGTCTCAGGGCAGGTAGGGTGCCTACAGGAGAGTGGGTGGACGGCCAAGGTGGCAGAGGCTCTGCGCCCGGCCCCGGAGTGTCTCAGGGCAGGTAGGATGCCTACAGGAGGGGGCAGCAATCCGAGGAGAACTGCCTGGTCACCGCCGTGCGGTCGGCCTGGCCTGGCCAGATGTGGGCCTGGGTGAGTGCAGACCAAGGCCACAGCGCATGTTTAAATACGGAAAAGCCACAGCGCGTATGAACACCTGTTACAGGAAGTCGGCTGCTGTGCGTATCGGGCCACACACGCCCACATGACGGTCTGGACTTTCATGCTGCAACGGGCCTTCTCCGCCTATCCCGGATTCTCTGCCCTTCTGTGTGGGCATGGCCCACGTGTCCACACTGCACACAGCCCTGCGTGCACTGGCAGGGTGTGCACACTGACCCAATGGACGGCTGGCCTGGGCACGTACTGACCCTTGTTCTTACGGAGGCGAAGAGCCTTGAGGAGTCCGAGCAGAGACCAGGCTGCCTGTGCCCAGGTCCAGAGCGACCCGGGGATTCCCGGGAGGGTGCTGCCCTCTCATGCCCTCTGGTGCTCACAGGCATGTGCCCTGTGTCTCCCACGTCCTTCACCTCAGGCCCCTTGAGATTGAGCTTCGGGCTGAGGACATGTCTCTTGGGGTCTTTTCCCTGAGCCCTCTCCCCTGCTCCTCACTGGTCCTCTTCCCCTGGCTCTCAAAGCCCACAGGGGCTCCTCACCAGACCACACCTCAGGGCCCTGCAGTGGCCGGCTCATCGCTCTGTCAGAGGGACTTCGTAACTGGCTCTCCAACACACGCTGGGGGAAGGCAGGGACTAACGCAAGAGCAGTGCACGGGACCCGAGGCAGGAGTGGGCGGCAGCACGGAGCCCATTTCCCTCACCCGGAGACCAGCTGCTCCCTTCCACGTGTGTCTAGACCGACCACTCCCAGCCCTCCAGGATAGCAGCCTGGGCCCTGCCGCTGCAGCTCTGCTCCCCCACACTGGCCGGCCTCTCCTGTGGGCCCTCTTCCCACTCTTACCAAGTCTGCATGTGGCCCAGCAGCCCCTGCAAGGATCTACAAGGAGCAGCTCACTCCTGGGTCCCCCGGGCATTGTGAAAATGCAGATGCAGGAGGTCTGGCTTGGGCCAGAGAAGATGCGTTTCCTTTTTCCTTTGTTTCTTTTTTTTTTAAAGAATTATATATTTAATTGTATTTACTATTATGATGATTATTATTTTCATAGGGCACCTGTGTTCACCGCAGAGAAATGGGGAAAGAAGTGAGAGGGAAAGTGAGAAATCACCCCTCGGGAGGATGGCCTTGCAGCAGTCCCCTCTCCGCCATTTCCCTTCTTGGATTTGGGGACGCATTCACACACGCCTGGCGTGATTTTAAGCTGCCGAGTCCAGGACACCGACTGCAGTCAGCCACGTGGGAGGCCAGCGCTGAGACGTTCCGCCACCGCTGGCTCAGAGCGGTTGCATTTCTAAGCGCACTCCCGCTGACGCAGTGGCCCTGGGAGGAGGCTGCGTGGTGAGTGGAGAGGCTCTGCAGGTGCGGCCCCTCTGCTGGCCGTACCAGCCCCCCCGCCTCCTTCCAGGGTGGACAGCTGCCCTTGTTTGTTTGGACTGCCCTCGTTTTTTTCCCCATGTTTTTGCAGTAGGGCACATAAGCTTGCTAAGATAGAGATGAGAGAGAGAGAAAGTGAGAAATCAGCCCCCAGACGGGATGGCCACGCCACAGTCCCCTCTCCAGTCTCCTCTCAGAATTTTAGGCATGCACACATGCCCGGAGTGATATTCAAGCTGCCAGGTCTGGGACTTGAACCGTGGCTGGCCATGTGAGAATCCAGTGCCCTAACCACCACCCGCCAGCTGGGCTCTGGACTGCCTCGGTTTTAAGACCCCAGGGTGGGTGGTGATGCAGCAGTAAAGCCCCTGCTGACCCACATGGGAAGCTTCCGGGTTCCCCTCTGGAGACCTTCCTGATGTCACGGGAAGCTCCGGCCCGTGACCTGGGCTGGCTGAGGCTGGGGTGGGTCGCGGCAGGAAGACCTTGTGGGTGCCTGTCTCTCTGTTCCTCTGTCTCTGTCTCTCTTGCTCATGGAAAATAAATAAATAAATAAACGCAAACTGAAAGTCCCGCCTCTCGGGAATCCCTTCAGTCCTGGGCAGTCCAGGGCTGTGGGCACACTCCTGCCCACCCGCCACCCAGCCTCGCTCCCTCCCTGGCCCCTCCTATCCTGATGTTGCCCACCCCGGCCTTCTCCCTCCTCTTCCCCACTTAGTTTCTACCTTAGCAACTGTCGCCACCAGCTCACTGCTGTGTCACCTCTCCACCGTCTATGGTCTGTCCCTCTCCGTTAGAAGGAGGTGGCCCAGAGCGGGGAGGGTTTCTTTCTCATCACGGGTACACTCGGGTGCCCGCAATGCCAGGCACACAGTGGGGGTGCAATACGAACAGTCGAGTGGCTGACAGCATGCCCGACCTCCAAGCCAGCGCTGCCCAACTTCAACTGCACCCGGGGAAACTGGTAAATTGCAGGTTCTGATCTGGGAGTCTGGGGAAGGCCAAGACTCCGCGTTTCTACACGCCAGGAGCTGGGGCGCCTGCGATCGCTTAGGTGGTGGCTGTAAACGGTGGTCCCTTTCTTCCCTCCAGTGGCCCCCTCCCCCCCCCCCTCGGGAAGAGGGAAGAATGGGTTTGGAGGTGGGACTCCTTGGAACAGACCAGAGCAGGTGGGCCGTCCCCGTCCCTGTGAGGAGGGGCGCTGGGCTCTGTGTGGCTGGGTGGACCACCAGCTGGCCCAGCAGACCGGGTGACTCAGAGGTGAGAGTGGCCAGAACCAAACTTGCCCTGTTCTGTGCTGGCTTTCAGAAGGCGCTCCCCCTCCTGCTTCTCTGCACTGTCTCTACAGCTGGCTCGAACAAGCAAAGGGTTTCTCTCCAGAGCCGGGCTCTGTTTGGCTTTGCACCTGCTGCCGGCAGCTGCTGCCGAGGCTCCGCTAATGGCACAAACGGAGCCTCTAACGGACGAGGCCTAAGCCCGGTTGGCAGCAGGGCTGGGGTGTGGGCTGTGCAGACAGTTGGGAATTCTGCCAGCTACCGGGATCCAGGCTGCTCTGTCAGTCAGACGGACGGCCAGACGGCGTATCGGCCAGCCAGACAGCCGCCTTGGAAGTCGTCGCCCTCTCAGGCAGTCTGAGGGAACTCGGGGAAGTGTGGCCAGGCCCTGTCCCTCTAGAGCTTGTGCTTAGTGGAGGGGAGACTTTGACGTAGAGAAGACTTGGAGAACGAAACTAGGCCTGGGTGAGAAGCGGGGCCTGGGCTGTGCTGTGCGTGTGGAAGCCACGGAAGCACAGTCCCGGCAGCCGGGCACAGTTCTCCCCTAGGCGAGCTGCTGGACCCCAGGAGTGTTTTAAGTTTAGAACTGAGACGCTCTTCATTACCAAATACGTGTACTCGTTAGAAGGCTGTGAAATGTAAAGGCTTTTTAACTTATAGAAGCAAAATAAAATCACTGGGGGGAGGCCAGCAGATGACGTAATGGCTATGTCACTGGACTCCACCGTAGTCGACTGTGGTTCAAGACCTGGACTTGGCAGCTTAAAACTCATGCTGGGTGCATGTGCCTGCATGCCCTAGATCCCAAGAGCACAGTGGAGAAGAAATTGTGGCATGGGCATCCTCCCGGGGAGGGGTGATTTCTCGCTTTCTCCCTGTCTGTTTCTCTGTCTCTCTCTCTTTGGTGAGCACGTGCACCCTGTAGCAAAATCTCCCTAAGAAAAATCATGGGACTGTGCCTGGCCATTGTCCACCACTGCTAAGGACGCAGAAGAATCGTAAGGGTTTCCCTTGACTCGTGCTGCCAATGTTTGGAATTTCTAGCTTTTAAAAATATCCATTTGTTCAAATAATTACCCCAAAGTCATGCTGATGTTGATGCAAATGCTGGCGAAAGCTATGTTTTCTGAGAACATTTAGCATACCAGGCACATCGTCTCACTGTGTCCTGTGAGGTCATGGTGGCTGTCAACCATGGAACCACCGAGTTCTAGTGCCATGTATGTGGTCACATGTCAAGAATCTCATTCTTTGAGATTCTGATAGGTGACTCTACCTACTGCTCAGTGGAGGACACGGGCTTCGGGCCTGGCCAATCGGAGCATTTTCCTGGCATTGGTGATTGGTTCAGGGGTGGTCACATGACCCAAAGAGAGCCAATGATGTGTGAGGAGGTCTTACATCCTGAAAGAGTATGAAGCTGAGAAAACGTAGGACCAGGGGTTTCTGCCTCCAGCTGTGACCATTGGGGAGAAGCCTGTCTAGAGCCACGAGGTGATGTCTGCTCTGGGCAGAGAGCAGAGCCAAGCCAGGAGACAAAATCCAGGGCCTTGTGGCATGTGTGCTATGTTTGTTTTGTTTAGTTTTTAGTTTATTTCTTTCGTGAGCAAGCGAGGGAGAGAGAGAGACAACAGCCTCAACAGGGTCTTGAGGCCATAAGCCACCCTGGGCCTCAGCCAACCTTAGATCATGGACACACCTGTTCAGTATACTCAGGGAGGTCTCCAGGCATGAACCTGGAATCTCCCCATGTGGGTCACTCAAAGTGTCTTAGTTGACATGACCAAGGACCATTCATGTCTCCACTTGGTAGACAAGATAGCTCTATAATTTAGGGATGGCAATTTGAACTGGTTATCTACAGAGCATCTTAGCAGATCTGGGGCTGAGTGGGAGGACAGAAGGGTGGCTGGGAACAATTCCTGAATGAACGGCTGGGAGGTTGGTGGAGACCTCACCTGACAGGGCTCGCAGGAGAACAGCAAAGGTAATGAATTCAATTTCTACAATAGCTGGTGGGTGCGGAGTCTGGAATTCTGGAGCAAGTAGGTTTGAGCTGGGTGTTAGGTGGTTTAAACCACTCTGAAGAAAGCTGTGTAATAGGCGGTATCACCAGTGACCTAGGTATAGGAGAAATGGTCTGTTTCTTTGTGCAAGAGTTCTTTTGGTCCTCAGGTGCAGAGGGTTGCGACAATTTATTCCTCAGGTCATGGCACTCCCTTATTCCTGGTCCCTGTGAAGTCCTGTGTTTGTCTGCTTCTTTATTCTCTTTAATCCCCAATCCCCTCTCATTCTCCCCAGCCCCTACAGGCAGCCATTCTAAAGGCTGAAACGTATCTCGTTGGTAGGTGTTTCTGCAAGATGTGTCTGTTTTTAGTTTATTTCTGGAGAGGGAGCATCTTCAGTAGGTTCTCGCGCAGAGACCCCGGCCTTCCTACAACCCGGAGGCATGTGCTTGGTGTGTGCAGGTTGACCAGGAGTCCACCTTGGGATCTGCCCTGCAGCCGCTCTGCCTGAGTAGCATGTTACCGCTGTGTCACTGAGCTGGTCCTGTTTTGTCTTTCGATCTGTATGTGTGTGTTTTAAAGCATTTTTAATTTACTTTTATTTATTATTATGTTTTAATTTCCTATAGGGCACATGTACTCACCAGAGAGGGACAGAGAGAGAGAAAGCCACCAGGTCCTGGACTTTCACTGTGGTTGGCCCTGCGGATTCCAGTGCCTTAACCACAATGCCCCCCACTGGCCTCTGTGTGTGTTTAAATGCTGCGAATGGGGCGGCACTATAGACTGTCCCTGTGCTTTACTTGTCCCCACAGCACCGTGTCCTCAAGATCACCTGCTGCCAGGTGCACATCCGGTCCCTTTCTTTTACCTCCTGCACAGTGGCCCGTGGTGCGTGCCCTTCACATCTCCCTCTCCAGCCAGACAAGGTCCACGTCATCCTCCTCCAGGTGCTGCTGAGGTGCTCATCTTGCACCCAGCACCCACGTGTGACCTTGGTGAGGACTGCTATGGGGTGGGCTGTGCAGTCGTCAGCCTCCAAGACAGCCCAGCATTTCCTGACCTGCAGAACTGATGCTCTCCCACGGGGAGCAGGGCTGGCTTTTCCTTCCTTTTTTCTTCAGACTTTGGCCATAGGGTGCATACACTTGCTAGAGAGAGAGACAGAGAGAGAGGAAAAGCAAGAGATCACTCCCCGGGGGGGGGGGGGGGGGGGGGATGGCCACACCACAATCCCTTCTCCTCCACTCTTCTCTCAGGACTTTGAGCATGCGTGTCCATGTGCCTACGTGTTTTGTAAGCGACCAGGTCCGGAACTCGAACTGCAGTCGGCTATGAGGGCTTCAGCGCCTTAACCACCCTGCCGCTATTGGCTCGGCTAGCCTGTTTAAGCAGTAGGCTATTACAGAGAGGATGGAGGTGACTTCCAAGACGGGCCATCAATGAGATTCCAGCCTTGCTGACTTTGGGTCACCCACTGGGGCTCAGCTCTGCCGCGTTGTGAGGACAGTCACATCTGTCAGTGGAAGGTGCTGTGGGGAGAAGCAGGCCTCCTGCTGCAGTCAGCATCTACTCCCAGTCTGCGTGTGAGCCGCCCTGGAGGCGGGCCCTCCAGCCCCAGCTCAGTCCCGTGTTCCAGATGGCCGAGGCTAGCGGACAGCGAGCTGGACTTGGCTGCGAGCTGGACAGCCAGCAGTGGGCAGCGATGCTGCTCCCAAGATCCTCACCTAAAGACCGAGATAAGACATGCTGATGATTGCTTTAAGCCACTAAACCTTGAGGCACTTCATTGTGCTGTAATAGTTAGCTAATACAACCAGGAGGGCAGTTGCTGGGTCACTGGGCGTGCTGGTGTAATTTTGTTGTATAGCGGGTGTGTGCTTACGAGAGGAGAGAGATAGAGAGAGAGAGAGAGGGAGAGAAAGCACCCTTTATGGGGATGGTCACACCACAGTCCCTTCTCCTCCATTCCCCTATAGGGATTCTGGGCGCACATGCACACACACCTAGCATGGTTTTTAAGCCGCTGGGTCCCAGACTTGAACTGTACAGCCAGCCATGCAGAATCTCGCTGCCTTAACCACCACTCCACTGGATCATGCGTAGTTTGCAGAATCAGTATATTTTTATCTCTGTAAAGAAGTCGGTTATTTGTGTAGCCACTTCTCCATCTGGGTGGTGAGAAGGAGGTGATGCGTTCCTCTCTGCATACAGCCCTACAATGCTGTGGGGCTCTGGTGCTATTGGGAAATATTGTCTGGGCCGGGGTCAGCATTTCCAGAGAGTTCCCAAAGGATTATTACAAACCCCAAATGCTGGAGGACTGTCCTTTATGAGCAAAAGCACCCCAGGCCTTGGCTGGGGCCAGCAAGAGCCTGGAGACCCTGGTGTGAATGGCCTTTCTGCAGAGGGGCGTCCACCAGCCCGGCCTGGCAGCAGGTGTGCTGACAAACGCATTGTGTTTGGCCAGGCAGTTGAAGAGCTTCGATGTGCAGGTCGAAGTGATGGGGATTCATTTTCTCTTATTTTTCCAATCTCTGTCTGTGAAATAGATTTCTACAGTGTCTTTTCTGCCCTCATTCCAGTCTTCATCAAGGAAGCGAACTGCTGGAGGTGGCGTCTGTTCCCAGCTGTAGCCGTCTCCAGGTACCGTGGCTACTTTAATGTCTCAGGCCACTGCAAATCGACCTACTCTTCTGGTTAAGGGTTTTTCCATTTCAAATTATGCTTCATTGTACGGCTTTTATTCGCAAGGCACGACAGAGGTGGAGGAAGCAGAGGAGACAGGAACAGCCGAGTCCTGTGGAACAGCAATAACACATTCCCCGTGTGAGCCTCCTAATGATTCCAGGGCAGCGTAACAGTTCCTGAGTTTAAAGTTAGCATGTGGCAGGGCCGAGGTGCGTGGAAAAGGGACTTACCCATGTAAGGAGGGGGCAGCCACATAGTCTAGTGGTTAAAAGAACTAGATTGCACATGGCTAATTGCAATTTAAATCCCAGCCCTGGTGGCTTAAAAACATGTAGGACGTGTGTGTGTGTGTGTGTGTGTGTGTGTGTGTGTGCCCCAGATCTCAACAGGATGGAGAAATTGAAAGCATTGCAGCATGACAACATCCAACTGCAGGAATGCCTTCTCCTTCCTTCTCTTTCTCTCTCCCTCAAGTGTGTTCTTTGGCAATCAACAACAACAACAACAAAAACTGCTGCTGGGGAAGCTGGATACCATTTGCATAAAAGTGAAATGACTCCTTCCTTTTACCATATTAAAAAATCAACTCAAAATGGATCAAAGACTTAAAAGTAAGACCACAAACTATGAAAATACTAGAAGAATATGTAGGGAAATGCTTCAGGACACTGATCTGGGCAAAGATGATTTGTTTAAAACCTCAGAAACAAAGGCAATAAAAATAAAAATGATCAGATGGAATTATATCAAACTTTTTAGCTTTTTAGCTAAAAACTTCACAACAAAGGTTTGAAATAATCAACAATGAAAATTAACCTATAGAATGGGAGAAAATATTTGCAAATGATTTATCTGACAAGGGAATCATGTCCAGACTATACAAGCAACTCAACTCAGCAGCAAAAAGCAAAAACAAATTTTAAAAAAATGAGCCGGCCCTATGGCTTAGTGGTTAAGACATCTAGGTTTCATGGGGCCAACCCCACAATTCATATTCCAGACATGATGACTTGAGAGACTTCTGGGTACCTGTGAGTGCGTGCCTAGAATCCTGACAGGAGGAAGAAATGGAGAAGTAATTGCAGCATGACCATTCCCTGTGGGGAGTGGGGCTTTCTCCTCACCCTCTCTCTGTCTCTGTCTCTCTCTGTGGGTGCTCTCTAGCAAAAAGCAAGACAAAACAGCAAACAAAAAATCTCCTGAAAACCCAACCCCCCCAAAACCAGAATCTGATTTAAAAAATAGGCAAACGGCCTTAATAAACATTCCTCAAAAGAAGACATACAAATGGAAATAAGTGTATTAAAAATGTTCAGCATCACTAATCAATAGGGAAATGCAAATCAGAGCCACAATTCTAAGCCCAGTTAGATCGAGTATTATCAAAGAGATAAAAAATGACCAATGAAGGCCAGCTGGTGGCAGGATGATTGAGGTAATTGAACCTTGAATGGCTGACTGCACAGTTTCAGTCCTGGACCAGGTGGCTTGGAAAACACACCAGGTGTGTGTGCATGTGTACCCAAAATCCTGAGAGGAGAATGAAAGAGAAGGGATTGTGGCATGGCAACCCCCCCCCCCCCCCCGCCCCCCGGAGCATCCTTTCTTACTTTTCCTCCCTCACTCTCTGTGCCTCTCTCCAGTGAGTGCATATACCCTATAACAAATAAAAAAAAAAATGCTAGCTAGGATGCAGAGAAAGGGGAACTCTTACACTGTTGATGGGATCATAAACTAATACAGCCAGTATGGCAAATAGTACAGAGACTCTTCAAAAAGCTAAAAATAAAACTTTCCTATGATCTAGCAATTCACCTACTGAGTGGAAGGAAAACTGATGTGTTGAAGAGATCCCTGACTTCCATGTTTATTATAACCCTAGTCACGAGAGCCAAGATATGAGACAAACTAAATGCCCATAGCAGACAAAATAAGAAAATGTGGTGGTGTATACGGGCAGTGGAATACTATTCAGTCATTAAAAAGAATGAAACCCTGCTGTCCAAGGCAATTTAGACAGTTCGCAGGACGTTATGTTAAGTGAAATAAATCACACACAGACAGGGAAATATTGCACATTCTCATTCACTTGTAGAAGCTAAAAAATTTGACCTCATAGAAGGACAAAGTGGTTATTAGAGGCTGGGAAGCCTAGTGGGGGGAGGGAATAGGGAGATGGTGGTTAATTATGCAAAATTATAATTAGATAGGAGAAATAAGTTTAGCTTTCTATAGCACAGTTGGGTGATGATAGTTAATAATTTATGTATACTTCAGAATAGCTAGAAGGGAAGATTTAAAAGGCTCTCAACACAAAGTAATAATGTTTGAGGCAATGGATATGCAAATTATGCTTATTTGATCAGAACACATTGTCGTCACGCACTGCAAAACTGTATTGTACCATATAAATCGGTGCGTGTGTGTATGATTATTTTGTCAAATAAATGGTTAAATAGTAATTTTTATGTTACATATATTTTACCATAATAAAATAAATTTAATAATGAAAAAAGATCCTTCAGGCCACACTGCATTATAGTATTTTCTGTTCAGAAAAGGGTTTTCTAACTGGGGGAGAGGTAAAATCCTAGAGTAAGGCCAACTTTCCTTGTCTTTCTCTTGCGTGTTCTGATAGCTTTCAATTGCACTTCCCCTGTCAAATGTTCCTGTGTGGGGGCAGGAGATGACTTAATGGGTGCCAGCTTTGCCCACCACTTACCCTAAAAGCTGCACCTCTTCCTTGTGATTCAACAGACCCAGGGTGACCAAGTCTGTGGCCTGTGTATAAATAATAGCTCCTCTAGTTACAGCCAGAAGGGCAGGCTTAGCCCTCACTTGCTGATTCCCCGGAAGCTGCCTCGCTCTCAGAGTCCTTTCTCCCAAATGTCCAGGCATTTCCCAACGATACAAGGCCTCGGTCCAGCCTGTTCCCAGAGCTGGGACAAAGTGGCCATCACCCGAAGCCAGAAGATGCTTTAGTGCTCTAGAAACTGCAGCACCATGGGACCGGCCAAGTCAGGGACAGCGAAGGCTGGGATGGCTTGCTCAGAAAGATGTCCCGTTGATTGCAGCTGCCGGTGCTGGAGTGTGGCTCCTCCAGCCAGGCTGAAGGGGGCTGCCTCCAACACCAGCGCACATTCCAGTTCACGCTTGGAGGCTTTCCGAGGGTGACCACAGCGATGCCCCACCTGGTCACAGGAATTCTCAGTGCCGTCACTGAGGAAACTGGCCTATAAGCTCAGGGCCCATTCCTTTGACAAAGCGGGGAGATAATTTGCCTTTGGTAAATGGCCAGTCCCAGGGTCGGCTTTTACATGGTGGAACCGGGGATCAAGTGAAGTAATCGAACTGCTTTTCTCGGCTTCTGTGTGTCCAGTTGTCTTTATTTTTCACACAGGTTCTTTCTGTGGAGCAGATAAGATGATGACTGGCAGCTTCAGACGCACAGTCCCTCCATTTATCAATAATAATCCAGAGAGACCATCTTCCTTGTTAGTTCTGCCAAATAATGTTCTAGGGCAGCCTCTAATTGGCCACACCAGGATCTCTTGTGCCTTCCTGAACAAATCACTGCAGCCCTCTTTGGAGGAGTGTTCTGATTGGCTGGGCCTGCTGGTGTACTGTTCCAGGGGAGGTGGAGTCCCATGATGGACAGTTCCCTCCCCAGCAGGGTCAGGGCAGCCTGATAAAGTCAAAGTGAGTGTATCACCAGAGGGAGACTCGGGAGTGCTGTGGCTAGAGACGGGGAGCCAGAGTCTGTAACGCGCCACACACAGGCAGGCTCCTGGCATGGTTCCTCTTTAGATTCAGGCCCGGGACTCCTCTCCTTGAGTGCAGGACTCCCCCTGGCCACGCTGGCTGGCGCAGGTCAGGCCTCGGACTCACCACCCCACTGACCCTGAGCCCCGACTCCCTTGCCACCACTTACGTCTGTTCCAGTCCACAGGAAAGTCCTTGTCTGACTCAAGTCTGGACTTACCTGCGTCACACAGGGACACTTGTTTCAGGGGAGAACGCCACCTAGGCAGACTTGCAGGTTGGGCACAGCCTGTGGACGTGTTGCAAGTGCCACCAAAGGACTGGCCTCGTCTGTCCACACCCCAGGTCACGGCCCTCCCGACTCCACGCCCTCTTGCACGGCGGACCTGGCCTCCAGGAGAGACAAGCGTGGTGGGAGCATGTGTTCTCCAGAACCAGCACTGCACACGCAAGTGAGTGAGCACGCCAACAAGCGCCTGGGTGGACTCCCAGCTGTGCGGGACTCGAGGTGGGACGACGCACTGTCCCCAACTGGGGTCGGCAAAGGGCGTCGCTGCCAAGTCTGGGATCCCAAATCGGTCTTCCAATTTAGAGCAAAAACGCATCTCTATCTCCCTCCCGTTCTCTCTGTCTCGCCTCCCAAAAGAACATGTCTGCGGGGACAGATGGCCCTGTGTCAGCGTCCCCATGTGATATTGATGTGAACAGCGAGGGAAGGAGATGTGTCTCATGGCTGTAAAAATAGGCGTGCATTAGGAATGCATGAAGTCAGACTCCTCCTGCGGCCACGCCGGGCGTGCTGTTCTAAACCCAGCGCTCACGGGCTTGGTACCCAGCCACCCGGCAAGGCAGAGCAGTGGTCTGGAACTTGACATTTAAAGGATTTGAAAGAAATAGAAAGGCACGGAGATTTCTTTTTTAAGACAGTCTGGCTATTTCTGAATGGGACATGCCAGGGAAGCTGGAGCTCGAATTCACAGCATTTGGAGCCACCTCGTCTGAGAAGTGGAGGGGGCTGAGAGAGCCATTCTGTCTGGCCTGCCTGCCAATGCAGGCATCCCTTCCTCAGAGCCGCCGACAGTTGGCGGTCACGTTCCCGTTTGGATACGCCAAGTGACGGGTGCTCTCTTCCTTGAGAAGTAGCGTGTCACTGTCGGACATCGGCGGGGCTCCGGCTGCTGATGCAGAGTGCTTTTAACAAAATGTTGAGTTGGTATCTGTCTCCTGGAAGTGCACCTCCACTGCCCCTGGGGTTTGGGACCATTTTATGTTCTCGAAATTTCTATCTGCTTGAAATTGATTGTGCTCAGCTCTGCACAAGAAGCTGCAGAGGGTACAAGAGAAAACACGGTTTTCTAATGCCAGCTACAACACAGTCTGGGGATAATCAGATAGAGGGTGGTAACAGGATATTATTAAATCCGACACTGCGACGCGGCCTGTCTCCTTCCCAGGGAGGAGCAGCTTTTGCTGCCCCACGTCAGCCTGGTTTGGGGCTTGGCATGGCCCGGGCCCCCTCCCCATCTAGTGCCCAGCGAGCCCTGCAGAGCGGGTCACCACAGGTATGTCCCACCCTGCGGCTTCGTCACGCTGCCATCCCGGTCCCCGGCTGGCACGGAGGACCCTCTCCCAGCCCCGGGTACTCCCTGGCTCTCCCTTCTCGCAGCTGCTCTTTGCTCCCCGCCCTAGTTGGTCACGGAGGCCACTGAGGCCCTCGGCCTGCTCCCCTTCCGCCGTGCTCTGGCCAGCCCTCCTGTGCCTCCCCTTCTCTCTGCGTGTTCAAATTCGTCGTTTCTTTGCTGTTTGGTGGAAGCGCGCCTTCTCCCTACAACCAGGTGCAAACGTGCTGTGTGTTTTCCACGGCTGTGGTTTCCTCAAAGGCAAAGCTACTGGCCGCCCTGTGAACCCAGTATGGCTTTCAAGACCCGCAGCCCCATGTGACGAATGGAACGGGCAGTCTCACAGACCTGGGTGCACGCCACGCCACGCCGCGGCCCCCCTAGCTGTGCTCGCAGGCAAATCCTGCCTCTGCCTGGCCCCCCGCTTCCACGTCTGCTCCATGGGGGGAGCTCCACCGAGGCGCCGGGGTGGCTGATGAATCCAGACGATGAATGTAGCCGGTGTTTCCAATACGCAGTACCTGGGGGTGCTGGGTGTTATCACGCGATGTCTTCTTTGGAGACAGGTTGAAGCTGGGCCTAGACCTTTCTAGAAAGTATATCCTGAGTCTTTATAGGGCACCTGCTGTTGGTCTAGCTCTGTGAAATGTGCTTAGGGGGTTAATGCGAAGGCCCGGTTTCCAGCCAGAGAGCTCAGGCCCTGGGGAGATAATGCACGTGTGGGAGAAAGCCTGGGCCTTGGACAGTGTTTAGCTCACTGCGTGGCGTGTGTGACCCTGCCTGAGAGTCGGGTGGGAGTTCTGGGGGGACTGGGGAAGGCTTCCTGGAAGAGGGAGCCTGCAGCCGAGGGCGGAGGGAGGAGATCTCTGCAGGGTGCTGGTCTCCAGCCTCCCCTCCAGCCCACCGCTGCTAAGCTGGGTGCTCCTTTGCGTCCGCCCCACTCTGGCCTGAAGCTGAGTGGCTGCTCCCGGGCAGGGCCCTATCTGCAGGAGAAAACTGCAGTGCAGGAGTGTCAGAGACTTGTCCAAGGCCCCATGGCCCAGAGGGGGCAGGGCTCTACTGGGCGAGTCAGTCAGGCCCTCCTAAGGGACACGGTGCCCTTCAGCCCCACCCCCGGCCAGCCCGGTGTTTGTGTCCACCCTGGGACACCGTGATCCGAGCAGAGCAGGGCAGCTGACCTATGGGCCGCCACCCACAGAGCGACCAGTGACCCAGGAAGGGCTTGGAGTGGAAAGGAGGGCCACGCAGCTGCAGTCCCTTGGGGGCCGGGACTAAGACGCTCTGAGAGAATGAGGCGGGTGGGGCTGGAGACTGTGAAATGGCGTGTTGGCGCAGAGGCCAGCCTGGGTTGGTCTCTCGCAAGCTGAAACCGGGAAGAAGCAGAAGGGGGCTCTTGGGCCTTGGGAGGATGAGAAGACAAGGGAGAAGTGCTAATGGAGGGATTGGAGACAGCTGGCAGAGAGAGCGCGGAGGGGCCAGGCAGCACTGTAGGCAGACCGAGCCCTTGGGGTCCCTCTGACCCAGCCTGGCATGACCCCTGCTACTCAGCCCTGTGCGGCTCCCAGAGGTCCCGAGACCTGGTTCCTTAGCCAGCGGAGGTGTGTTTCCTGCCTGTTCCGAGGAAGCACGAGCGGGCAGGGCTAAGCTGCTTGCTCGGAGGAGCGGGAGCGGAATGGCTGGCTCCTTGCGGGGAAGCCCACCCCTCCTTTCTGACCCTAACTTTCTCATCCACTCTGTGGCCAGGCCAGAGGACAGTAGCCTTAGCCCCTGGGACCCTCTCCCACTGCCTGGGAAGCCAGACCCAAACCTGAGGCCCTCCGTTGGCCAAGGCCGGGGGGCAGAGCCAAGTGGAGCCTCCTTCCCCACACCTCCTCCGCTCCTGGAGTTCTTGGGCTCCTGTGCACCCTCCTCACAGGCACCTTCTGGGGTTAAATCAGCTGCCACCCAGTCTCTGTCCACCCCGCCTCACCAGCCTCCTCCTGTGTCCCAGGGCCGCTGAGACGTCTGTCCTAGGCTGGAGGCTGCTCACGGTTCCACAAGGAGCAGAGCCAGGCCACCCCCGGCTGCGCCCCCAGGACCGAGACGGTGCCTGGAGACCAGGAAGACGCCTGCAGCCGCGTGCTCTCCGAGTCCTTTGTTTGCCCACCAACCGCATGTCCTAAAAGGAAGTCCTGCTTTGCCTGACTTTTCCTGGGAAGACAGACACGGTGAAGGGCGGGTGCCTCAGTGGCGAGGAAATGGTACGTGGTTTTACTCTCTTCGTGATAGCTGGTCTCGCTTCGCTGTCCAGTCATGTCGTCCATTCTGTTAAATAATCTTGAAAAATATACCTTCTCTTTAGTTCGCTGAGGGATATAAATTGTTCTCAGGAATATAATGAACTGTACAGTTATGCTGACGGCTTAAAAAGGTATTACCAGTTTTTTTTTTTTTTGGAAAAAAAGGGAGCGAGTCTCCAACCCTCTTTCTGCCCCAGAATGCCAGGGCCGAGGCGTCATGGTGTTGGGGGTGGCTTCAGTGATGTCCAGGTAACGATGCCCAGGCATCTTGGGGTTTTGGACGAAGAGTTGAAACATGCCGGTAGTAACAAGAAACGATCATTCACTAAGTAAAAGTGAAACCTATTCCCGAAGGGCAGGAGTGGACCTGCGCGCGAGAGAGGGAGGTTTGAGGGCCCCGGCAGCTACATCTTGTGAGGGCTCTCACTTTTACATCCAGGTGCTTGGCCATCGATTGGTCATTGGCGAGGCCCACTACTGGCACCCCACTGGTCTGTGTAATGGGCCTGGGCCCACTGACCGTCTCATTGGCTCTATCAAATGTGGTTTCATCAGCTAGCCATCCCCACTGGAAGTCTGCGGGCGTTCCCTTGGGCGGGAACTTTCTGTCCCGATTGGGTTTTCTGTCTAGCCATGTGGGCAGATGGCCCCCTTCCCAGCTTCTGTTAGCCAGCTTTCTCCTGCCTCAGGCGTTAGGCACTCAGGGGTCTCAGGAAAGGTGGGGGAGAGTTGGAAACTCATTTGTGGTTGGGGATTGCTATAGTTTGAATATGTCCCTCCAAATTCGTGTGTTGAGCCTTTTTTTAAAATTTTGCGTTTGTAGTAGGGTATGAGCGTCTCTCTCATGGGGAAGTGAGAAAGCACTCCGGGTGGGAGTGGCCACATCACAATCCCTTCTTCGTTCTCCTCTCAGGACTCTGGGCGTGCATGTACACATGCCCAGTGTGAATTCCAAGCTGCTGGGTCCAGGACTTGAACCGTGTAGTTGGCCAGGTGGGCTCCAGCAGCCTTAACCTCCATGCTACTGGCCAGCCCTCAGTGCCCCTATCTGTAGATCGGGGATCATCCCACATAGTGTGGGCGCGTGTGAGGACTGAAGGAGATAAACCGTGCCTGGCACACGGTACGGTCCTGGCCAGCGGCCGGCTATGCCAAACGAGCCCACAGCGGCTTCTCCTTGGTCTCGGGCTCAGGGATCTGTTGGAGGAGGCAGATGGGCAGTGCCCTGGGCTCTTACACCTTCTGCATGAGGAGCCCGTGCTGAGGGGTGCCCTCCAGGGCAGCCCTACACAGGGCCCCTTGGGGAGCTCCCATTCCCACCGTCGGAGTTCTCAGTCCGCACCCCTGGGTGGATTTCCTCTGTCTTACTTGCCTTCACCAACATCCCTTATGACGGACTCCGTGAGTTCTGGGCCTTTGCTGTGAAAGGTTCCCAGGCCCTGGGGTTGAGGGATCTATCCTAGACCTTGCCCTGCCTCGAGGGATCTATCCTAGACCTTGCCCTGCCTCGTGTTCCTCCTCGGAGAAAGGGTCCTCTTGGTGGTAATTCCTACAGGCCAGTGGCCGGGGCCTCTGCCTCCCAGTGCCGAGGACTCAGCCGTGCTGGGCCTGGGGCTGCCACGCAGGAGCAGCGAGGCTGCAGTGAGCATGCCTGGCACCCCTCCTTGGAGTCAGAACGCAACTGGAGAGTCCTGAGGGGTGGAGGAGGGCGCTTGCGGGCCAGGCTGTATGGCACATTCTGGGCAGAGTTACGTTTTGAATCCAGCCTGGTGGGATCTGACCTTCTGGGGAGTCCTAGGGAGGCGGGGGATTCTTGAGCAAGGCTTGAGGCGGGCGCTGGGCTGTAGTGTCTCTAGAGGGGGTCAGGGTGGTACTCACCCTGTTGACCCAGCCAGCAGGCCGGACTCGCACTCACAGGTCGGTTGGGTGTTAATTTGGGGAGGCTTTGGAGAGGGGATGGAGGAGATCAGGAGCCCGGTCCTGCAGCCCTTGTCCTGGCATGACCTCTGACCCCGCCTCTCTGGGTCTCGCTGTTGTCAGCCCCATCCAGTTTCCAGGGTGAGTAACTCATTTACCTGCTGTTCTGGCCAGGTGTCATCACGGTCCCAGTTCCTGTGGGGCTGGAGATACGCTGTCAGGAGCCCTCTGCGAAAGTGCCTGTCTCCCGGCCGATCTCTCCCGCTCGGCGCTGAGCACCCTTGGCCCGCCCCTGCGGAGAGGTGGGTGCCGATGCTGTTCAGCTCACCGTGAGAGCTGGTGAGACCGGGGCTCTGAGATGCTCGCAGCCGCCTTTGCTCTTTTATTTGCCCAGCCCTGAGCAAACACACCACAATAAACTAGACGGCATTTGGATATTGAAAACGCAAAGAGAAAGTGTCTCGAAGAACAATAAAGGGGTTCGAGCAGGGCCTGGTGCAGGCGGTTACGTTGTCTAATTCCCCTCAAAGGCAAGCTGGCTGTCCAGACAAGGAGTGGTTCTCCGTGCCTGGGCGAAGCCCATGTCACAGCGCTGCTCTTAGGACCTCCACCTTATTGCCCCAGACGCGATTCGGAGTCTGCGGGAAATTCAGAATCTGCAGGCAGGACAGAGGACGGATTTTAGCCACGCCCCGGGAATGACACGAGGAAAGGCCAGGTCTCTGAAGCTGCAGGGAGGAGAAAAAAGCTGAGAATGAAGCCGCTGGGGAACAACAAAGCCTGGCTCAGTGGCAAAACACTAGGCTTTGTGAGGCGTTTCCACACGGGAAGGTCCCTGGGTCAAGGCCGGAGACGCCCTGAACATGGCGGGCTTGTGCTGCCGTGACCCAGCAGTCTCTGGGTCTTGGCGGGCTGAGTGCCGTGGGTTGGTTTTAGCATCCAGACCCTGCCGAGGGTGCTCTCTCTCTGCCTCTGTCTCTTACTCATGGAAGAAATAACTTAAAAATAGTAAAAAAAGGGAAAACAAGAGCCGATGGGTCCATAGGCACGACACCTCTTCCAGGAACTTCTGTGCTCCCCAGGGATCGGTGACTTCCGCCCTCCTGCCACCCACTGCCCTCAGCTAGCGCTTCCATGGCAGGCCCGCGCACTCACGCAGGGAGCTCCGTGTGCCCAGCCCTCGCCAGGACGGCCTGCGGAGTTTCTGTGAGCGCGCTTTCACAGGAGCACGCCGTAGGGGGGTGTGACATGCTCTTGTTCTCACAGGGCAGTCGGGGTGCTGCCAAACCGCGAGTGCTTACCGTCCGCCCAGGTCCGCCGACCTCTGCCCAGGCGACAGGCAGCGGCGGGCAGGGCCGCTCTCACCCGGATTCCAGCCCCAGACACCGCGCTCTGTGCAAGGCGGGCTCCTCCAAGTGCTCATTAAGGAAGGACGGTGGCGAGGACAGCAGGGGACAGCTAGATCGTTCAGAGCAGGAAGGGTCGTGAAGGGCTTTCCAAGCCTTCATCTACGCGTTGGGGAGCTGAGCAGCTAATTCCGCAGCTGTCCTGTGCTAAGGTTGAAGTGGCCCCTAAAGCCTTGTTAGGTAACACCTCGTTAACCTGGCTCAAGGAAACCCGAGTGTCTTTTTTTTTTTTTTTGAGAGTTTTTTTGCTATAGGGCGTGTGCGCTTGCCAGAAGGAGAGAGACAGAGAGACAGAAAGCGAGAAATCACCCCCCGGGGGGATGGTCACACCGCAATCCCTTCTCCTCCATTCTCCTCTTGGGATCTTGGGCACGCACGCATATGCGCCCAGTGTGAGTTTAAGCCACCGGGTCCGGGACTTGAATTGCGGTCGACTACCTGAGAGTTCAGCGACATAGCCATTACGCCAACTGCTGGTCCCTGGTGTCTTAAAAATAACAGAAGTTCAGTTTCTGTAATGCACACTCGATTCTCCCACCACTCCAATCTCTCCTTAGTCTGAATCAGCGATGAGCCACCTCTGCAGATGCACCGTCAGGTAGAGACTGGTGGCCCACAGTGGCAGCACCGCACTCTCCACCCTGTGCCTCAGGCCTGCTCCTCAGGGCCCCCTGCATTCCCAGTGACCAGGAAAATGTGATATGGAAAAATTTTAAAATGCTGTCTTCAAAAGTAACATTCCTGGGGCCGCAGTGGTGTGGAGCTGAATTCCCATGTGACCGACTATGGTTCAAGACCTGGAGCTGGCCGCTTGAAAATCATGCCAGGTGGGTGTGTGTATGTGCCCAGCGTTCCAGGAGGAGAGTGGAAGAGAATGGAAGAGACTGCAGTGTGGCCGTCCCCGCTGGGGGATGCTTTCTCATTTTCTCTCTCCCCAGTGAGTGCACACGCTCTATGGCAAAAACAAAAACAAAACCAGATAAGTAATATTCCCTGCAATAGAGCAAGACCGATATGGAAGAATGTTTAATTAGAAGTCTACTAAGCTCAGGGCGTTACAATTCCCTCTCAGCCCCTAGAATTATCTATAAATCCCACGAGATGGGGAAGTGGGTGCATTTTCAGATGTGTGGCATGACTTAGGGGTGGGGCCTTCCACGTGGAAATGGGTGCCCAGGAGGGGGCAGATTTCGTGGGGTCCAGAACCCGTACGTTTTGGGGAGCTCGCTTTAAGAACGAGGATACAGGCATATCTTGCTTCTGCACATATTACACATTCTATATGTTATGTATATAAAAAGTCTAATATTTGATCAGGTGACCTTGGTTGGGGCACCTCCTGGGCTTTGCAAAGACTCGGGAATCTGTCCCTTAGCCCGATGGTACATACTGCCCTCAGTGGGCTGTTAGGGTGATGTGGAAGAGTAAGCTCAGTGCTGCGGGTCCCATGCTGGGGAGTCACAATTCCTGGTCCTTTTCTAAGGTTCTGAGAAGTCCTGCAGTTAACTCTGTTTGACCCAGTGCTCTAAAACGTGTGGCTCGTTCTTTCTTTCTTTCTTTCTTTCTTTCTTTCTTTCTTTCTTTCTTTCTTTCTTTCTTTCTTTCTTTCTTTCTTTCTTCTTTTTCCTTTCTTTCTCTTTCTTTCCTCCTTAAATGCCCTCTCTGGGCATTTCTGAGTATTTCTGAACAAATGAGAAGCAGACAGGAAAGTCTGGCTTGGTTTCTTCTCCCCCTCTTCTCCAATCCCTTTTCATTTTACAGAGAAGGAAACTGTCAAGGCCCCTGGTCCTCTGCGATTTCACAGCTAGGGAGCAGGGATGTCTTACCCTTCCCCTCCAACCTCGCCTGGGGTGGCAAGGACAGCAGTTCAGAAATGGTAGGGACCAGCTCTCTGAGGGTGATCAGGTAGGAGAGTGGGTAGCTAAGAAGACAGGATCTCTCATAAGAGATTTCTAAGGTAATAAAGATTTGTAATGTAATAAAGTCCTTTCAAGAAAAAAAATCTGCAGCTCAGACTTTCTCTTACTTAGAATTTGCAAAAAAGTGTGTGGGGGGGCTTTTTTTTTTTTTTTTTTTACCTTTAAGTTTTTTTGCTGTAGAGTGCTTGCGCTCACTGGAGAGAGAGGGAGAGAGGGAAAGTGAGAAAGGACTCCCCCCCCCAAGGGAGGATGGCCACACTGCAGTCCCTTCTCCTCCATTCTCCTCTTGGGATATTAGGCGAACACACACATGTGCTTGGCATGATTTTCAAGCTGCCAGGTCCTGGACTTGAACCATGGTTGACCACGTGGTAATCCAGCGCCTTAACCTCCACACCACCTGCTGACCCCCAAAATGGGGCATTTTGACTTAAACGAGGACAAAAGGGATTGATTGATGTGTGGATTCCTGTGTTTCACTTTCTATTACTGCTGCCTTTTTTTTTTCCCTTCCCCATTAAGAGTTTGGCACAAGACTGGAGACACGATTTGCAGATCCCTGTGCAAAATGAAAATACCAGGGCCCACAGTCAGAAATCCCAGAATTTCAGGGCAGTGACAGGAGAACAGCAAACGAGGTAGCACAGGCCCCACATCACTAGCCACCCACATCCCCCAGGCCCCGCCTTGCTGGGTGCACACTTGTTTTTAGGTATTTCCAAGGTCAAAGTTCTGAACATAATTCTATAGGGAAGGTCCGACCGCTTACGGGAGGACGCGACTGGGGCACAAAGGACTGAATCCTGGAACCGGCGGTGGAGACGCAGACTGCAGGGTGAATCATTAGTCGAGCGTTCTTGGCCACACTTAGCCTTTTCGATCATTCATCAGCAATGCTGGGGAGGTGTAACCCACAGCACTGTTACAATTGGCTCCGCCTCTAGCCCCGCCTGTCAAGTGAAATCCTGGCTCTAACCTGGGTGTTTTCAAAAGCAGGGCTAGTTACTACGTGTCCAGGGGACGGGTCAGCCCGCAGTAACCCCCTGTTCTCCTGGCCTACAATAATTACCCCTTCTACCAGGGACTCCGTCTTATTGGCCTGCCGGTCAGCAGTGGTCATTGTGAGTGTGGTGATGGGTCAGGAAGCAGGAATGCAGGGGGAACTGCTCTCCCTGGCTCAGGGGCATTCTCAGAGGCAGGGATGTGGCCCACGCTGGGACTTGGAAGGGGCAGAATCAGAGGCCACTCCTTGTACTGCTTGGTGACTTCGATTTTCAAACAGGGCTGTCTCTGCAGGTCCTTGGAAAG
The DNA here is from genome assembly GCA_026018925.1 of Tupaia tana. Classification (NCBI taxonomy): domain Eukaryota; kingdom Metazoa; phylum Chordata; class Mammalia; order Scandentia; family Tupaiidae; genus Tupaia; species Tupaia tana. The sequence goes on along the minus strand of JAKSZU010000023.1, from coordinate 2,188,495 downwards.
GGTTTCTGGGCTCCTTGGCCCCAAAGTGAATTATGGTGGGATTCGAGACGCACTCTGAGCTGTTTCTGCTTGCATCTCAGCCCGCTCTGGGTCCAAGGCTCCCAGAAGTGCGTGCTCACTGGCTTCCCGCTCCTGGGCCACCCCGGACGGATGCTTGGTCTCGTGACTGGGGTCCCCCACTCCTACCCCAACTGGAGACTCTCCAGGTCTGCCAGCATCCTCTCTTCTGAGAAAGGAGGTGTTTGACCCACAGGAATGAGAGGAAGGCCTGAAACCCCAGGAGGACCAGGGCAAGGTACACATGAGACCTTTCGTTCTGCCCTGCCAGCGAGGGCACCCTTTCTGACCCTTGCCAACTGCAGTGGTTTTAATGAACACGTTTCTCCTTTTGCTTTCAGCCTTTTCTTGGCCCGTGGCAGAGCGTTCCTGGGAGCTGAGCAGAGAGTGGGCGGGAGAGAAAGCTGGGGTTCTGGGGGGGCCTGGAACCTGGCAACCTCTGCCTGAGCTCTGGGGGACCTTGAGGGGCAGAGGGGGTGCCCGGGGCCAGGGAAGTGGGCTCAACTGTCACCACACGTGTGGCCCTGGCCAAGAGCCTTCTTATGGAGACCACCGATGCTGTGTCTTCAGACCTGCTTTCCTTGTTTGCCTGGGCATTAGGCCGTGCGCCCTGAGAAACCCGGTTCATTCTCCTGTCCCCAGTCGTGAGTCCCCCATGCCGTGTGACCCTGTGTTTACTCTCTGCTCCCGAAGCACATGGTTCTGAGGCGTCTTAGCGGAGAGCACCCTTTCTGCTGACCGCGCACCATCAGGACGAGAGCACCTGTGTGGACGAACCCGCGTGGACAAACCCGCGTGGACAAACCCGCGTGGACGAACCCGCGTGGACGAACCCGCGTGGACAAACCCGCGTTGACGCGGGGACGAGTTACTCGCTTGTCGCTAGCACAGGGAAACCCCAGCTAAGAACTGTTTGGTGAGGGAAGTGCAGTGGGCCGTAGCCACTCCTCTTTTTCCTTCTTTCTTTTTAAACTTCTCCTTTCTTCCTTTCTTCCATGAGAGAGAGAGAGAGAGGGAGGCACTTGATCAGGTGCTCCTGCCGCAGTCCACGCCCGCCTCGGGCCGGTCCTGACCTTCAGCGCCTGTGCCCGGTGTGCACCTTCCCCTGTGGGTCGGCCCACAGAGCATTGCCTCCTCCTCTCCGCTTTTAAGGCAGGCTTTCATGTCTCCCTGATAACCTATTGGTTGTTTTGCCTCAGGTGGTGTGGTGGCTAAGGTGCTGGATTCCCACGTGGCTGACCACGGTTTGAGTCCTGGTCCTGGTGGTTTGAAAATCATGATGGGTGAGGCCAGCAGATAGCACAGGGGTTCCATCTCTGGACTCCCACATGGTTGACTACAGTTCAAGTCCTGGACCCTGTGGCTTGAAATTCACACCAGGTGCATGTGCATGCGTGCCTAAGATCCCAGGAGGAGAATGGAAGTGAAGGGATTGCAGCATGGTCATCCCCCTGGGGGTGATTTCTTCTCTCTCTCTGTCTCTGTCACTCTCCAGAAAGTTCACATACCCTACAGAAAAAAAAAAAAATTAAAAGGCAAGCAAGCACATTTTTTACATTTTGCAAAGCATTTGCAAACAACACATCTTCCTGTTGTCCACTAAGCTGGGAAAAGACACCCAAGCCCCAGCAGTTAGTTGCCTAGAGTAACAGGGAGCGGTCGCTGCCGTGGCCTGTCACTGTGCACTGGTGTCAGAGTGCCTTAGGCCCGGGTGCGTCCCCCAGGTCCCCGCAAATACCCTGACTGCCCTCGCGGCTGGTGTTTCTGGCTACAGAGCACGCTCCCACCACAGTGAGCTGGGGCTCACCTGGCTGAAGTCTGAGTGTGCCTCACAGGGACCGTCTTCCACTTCACAGAGGGGGAAACTGAGGCCCAGGGAGGTGAACATGGAACGGCCGCAGTGAGACCCAGGTTTCCTGGCTCAGGTTCTTTCTACCCAGCTAGCCCACATGTGCGGACAGCTCCGGGGCAGGGAGAACACCTCTGTTTCTGGAGTTTCTTTTTCTCTCCTGTAGCCTGAGACCAGGGTTTTGAAGCTCTGCCTCCCTAGCCTGGGACTTTGACCCTGAACGTTCTCACGCAAGGCGGCTGCCTCTAAAGATGGAAAGTCCCAGCTGGGCTTACAAGGAATGAAATCAGTCCCCAGCCCCGATCTCTCTGAAAAGTTGTTATTAAATTCTGTGCATGACCCTGACCTGGATTTAAAGATTTGCAAGAAGACAAATTTCAAACAGATGCCCATTAGGGCCTGACAGCCGCAGCTTAAAGATAACATTTACATTCTGCCGGGTTAGTATCTCTCTGTTCCCCACTCGGCCCCTTCCCCGCCTCCAGTGGGACCCGCACCTCGGCTGAGGTTACATGGAGGTGGCCACGTTCTTTTAAGCTGTTTGCTCAGTGCTTGGTTTGCTGTGCTAACACGCCGGGCACTTCTTCCAACAGGCCTGTTTGCCCAGCATTAGGGCTGTTTGCTGAAACACCTAGCCCAATCCGAGGGGGCTCAAGCTTTCTAAACAGCTGGTCCCCGAATCTGTCAGTCGGTAAGTCCAATTGGGTTCCTCGGCTTGACAAGGTGGACACTTGCCGAGCGCGCAGGCTGCCGGGAAGGTGCCGTGCTTTCAAGCAGAGCTGACTCCAGGAAAGGACACACGAGCAAACATGAAGACCCCTTCATGCAATTCACTGGCATGCACAGAGGTCACCTGCTTGTCCAGGCCTGGTGTCATTACAAACGGCAGGGTCGGGGCTTTGGTTTCCCCAGCGCCGGCAAAGGGGCCTGGGTCTCTACTAGGGAAGCCTGAGGTTGGGTCCAGATTGGCCTGGACTCGTGGGTGGTCGGAGGGGCAGGAGTGTATTATCGAGCCCCTAATATCAACCTCCAAGAAGGGTGGAACAGAGCGAGGGGGAGAGAGCTGAGAGTGACGCTCAGTGGGTACGGCCTTTTCCTTTGGGGTGCGGAAACCCTCTGGAACTGGATAGAGGTGTTGCTTGCACTGCACTGAGAGTGAACTAAATGCCCTTTAGCACGGTTAATTGGGCCAAGTGTGGTTAAAGCGCTGGATCCTGTATGGCCAACGTGCGATTTGAGTCCCGGCCCGGTGACTTGAGAAACTCGCCTGGCATCGTGCACACGTGCCCCAAGTCCCAAGAGGAGAATGGAGAAGAGGGATTGCAGTGGAGCTATGCCCTCAGGGTGCCTTCTCGCTTTCCCTTTCTCTCTGTCTCTCTCCAGCGAGAGCATGCACCCTATAGCAAAAAGGAAGTATCTATGTAAAATAAATGGCTAATTCTATGTTCTGTGAGTTTTACCTAAAAGCGGGGGAGGGGATGAATGCCAATGAACTGAGGACATTTACATTTGCGAGGCTCTAATGCCTAACTCAGGGTTGGCTCAGAGTAAATGCTTAATAAATGTTTATTGAAAGAACAACCTAACATTTGCACAGTCAACAAAGCTCTTTGTTATACATAGCTCATTTCATCCTTAAAGAACCCTCAGAGGTGGGCAGAGGCAGGCGTTCTCTCTTATAAAGGGGAGATCGAGGCTTAGAGGGGAGCGAGGCTTGCATAACACGGCATGGCTAGCTGGGGCAGTGCAGGGATTCAGACCCCGAAGTGTCTGGCTCCAAAGTCTATGTGTGTAACTACACTGTTTCACCCACCGTGCGGCTCCCAGAAATTGGGTTTTACATATACTCCCCCACCCCTTCCTTCTTTTCTCTTAAAATCTATTATGAAAAATATTTCAAAGCTGGACTGTCAGGGAAAGCCACTCGGCCTCACGACAGTTCCTAGAGCAGTGCTTGATAAATATTTGCAGACTCGCCCTGCGGCAGGTGCGGAGGCCTACCTCTGCTTGCTGTGGTGACTGTCCTGCGAAGCTCAGGCAGCCAAGAGTATTAATGAAGTCGAGAAATACTGGCTGCCGGCCTCTGAGGCCGACCCTGTGGGACTGGGCGAGTGAGGACTCCCAGAAGCCTTTGCCGGTGCTCAGAGCCCTGCGTGTGCCGGTGGCTCGTGATGGGAAGCCTGGGGGTGGAGTGAGCGACTGTCGGCCCCTCTGGACCCTGTCAGTCTGGGTGTGGGGTGGTCGCTGAGAGGCAGATCGTTCCCCACAGGCTGCATGGGAAGGGCCCAGACCTTGGAGGCACGCCAGATTGTATTAACTTCCATCTCTGCTCCTTCCTCCTACGACATCTTGGGCTGGTGCTTCAGCGTTCCCGAGCTGAGCGGCGTGACAGGCCCACCTCGCTGCTCCTGTGGGAGGGGACAGCATGGAGCTGGGCACAGGGTGGCGCTCGGCACAGGGCGGAGGCTGCAGGAAACGCTGCCCTCCCATGCCCACCTGGGGGAGACCCAGAACAGCGACAGAAAACGGCTGGGGCGGGCTAGCTGGGCATGTCCTCCCTGACTTAGAGCAAGGGTCTTTAATGGGCTCCACAGAGCTCTGGCAAAAATATCTTAAAAAGCAAAAGATCGAAAACGAACACCAGCGAGTTCCCTTTCCCACTATACAAGATGGCAGGTGAAAAAGCTGCCAGGCAGGAGACTGAGGAGAAGAAACCTGAAGCCAAGAAGGCTGATGCCAGTGGCAAGGTTAAAAAGGATGACCCCGAGGCTAAAACGCCCAGAAAAAAGAAGCCCTACTGCAGCTGAAACCCCGTCCCAGTCGGGGCATCGGCAGGTACTCCCGTCTGCCGTGTATTCCAGGAGGGCCGAGTACGAGAGGAAACGCTGGGCCACTAAACCCAGGATCGAAAAGCAAAAGAAGAAGAAAGTTCTTGCGACTGTCACAAAACCAGTTGGTGGGGACTAGAATCGGGTAGTTAAGCTGCGCAAAATGCCTAGGTATTACTCTACTGAGACGTGCCTCGGAAGCTGTTGAGCCAGTCAGCCTGTGAGAGAGCTGCGAGCCAGCGTCACTCCTGGGCCCATTCTGATCGCCCTCCCTGGACCCACAGAGGCGAGAGGGGTTTTCCTGCAGCAGCTGAGCAGTGGCTGCTACCTGTGACTGGACCGCTGGTTCTCAATCCAGTTCCACTGCATAGAACACACCAGAAATTGGTCATCGCCACCTCCACGAAAATTGATATTAGCAAAGTAAAGATCTCAAAGCACCTTACCATGCTTACTTCAAGAAAAAGAAGCTGCGGGAGCCCAGACACCAGGAAGGTGAGATCTTCGACACAGAAGGAGGAATACGAGATTTCAGAGCAGCACGAGGTGGATCAGAAAGCTGTGGACTCGCAAATTTACCAAAAATCAAAGCAGTTCCTCAGCTCCTGGGCTACCTGCGATCCATGTCTGCCCTCACAAATGGAATTTATCCTCACAAATTGGTGTTCTAAATTTCTTGCCAAGAACCTAATTAAATAATGGAATATAAATTAAAAAAATGAATGCAACTATAGCAAAGTGACTGTAAAGATGAAATAATGTCCCTGGGGCCAGCTGTGATGGTGTAGTGGTCACGCCGTGCTCTGCAGTTCTGAGGTGCGGGGTCCTGGGTTTGCGGCCCCATGTCCCTGTAGGTGCTGGGCGTGCACCTGCACACCTGAGACCCTGGCTGGCTGAGGTTCAGGGTGGGTCGTGGCATGGAAACCCTGCTGGGAGTCCCCTGTCTCTCTCTCTCCCGAAAGAAATAAGTAAATAACTTAAAAAAGAAAAGAAAAAAATGTGTCTTGAGTTACCTTAATCTGCCAATTTAGGGGATCACTGGAGATCATTTTTATTTATAATTTAAAATAGCGGGACCAGCAGTTAGTGTAATGGCTATGTTGTTGGACTCCCATGTAGCCGACTGCGGTTAAAGTCCTGGACCCGGTGGCTTAAACTCATGCCGGGCGCGTGTGCATGCGTGCCCAAGATCCCAAGAGGAGAATGGAGAAGAAGGGATTGCGGCGTGACTATTCCCCCTGGGGGGGTGATTTCTCGCTTTCTGTCTCTCTGTCTTTCTGGCGAGCACACTCGTCCTATAGCAAAAACCTCTCCAAAAAAAAAAAAAAAGATAAAAAAGAGTAAAAAAAATTAAAATAGCAAAGCAGGGTATGTATCTAGGTGCACTATTTTTGTTTTATTAGCTACATAGTTTAGTTCATGCTTGAACTAAACTAAACATATCTTACTGGATTTCAATAATTTTTAAGTTGACAATGTTGTTTTATTTTATTTTATTTTTTTGATAAAGTTTTTAATATAGAGACACAGTGAGAGAGAAAGTCAGAAATCTTTCCCAGGGGGATGACCATGCCACAATCCCTTCTCCTCCATTTCCCTCTGGGACTTGGGGCATGCACGCACACACAGCTGATGTGACTTTCAAACTGCCGGGTCCAGGACTCAGATTCTGTTTGGTCATGAGGCAATCCAGCACCCTAACCACTACACCACCTGTGGGCCCAAATTGACAATGTTTTTAAATTGTTCTAAATGATGGGACAAAAGCCAGGCAATGAATCTATCAATAAATTATATCTTTTGCTCACATATTGGGTTTTTAAAGATCCTATTATTGGTAACTAAATAATTATTTACATAAATTATTATTATATCAAACTGTAACCAAGGGATCAAAGTTCAAACTGATAGGTATATGTAAAGCAACGTGTAAATAATCACGCTATTTTTGCCCCATAAGAACTTGGCGTTGCTTGTGGCGTCTTGCAGCACTGTGAAAGCGGCGACCTGCTCATAGGTGTTTTCTGTGCGAGGGGGGATCTGTGTACCAAACTCAGATGACATGAATTTAATGGAATTCAACAACCACCACCAAAAAAAAAAAAAAAAAAAAAAAAAAAAAAAACGAAAGAAAGAAAGAAAGAAAGAAAGAAAGAAAGAAAGAAAGAAAGAAAGAAAGAAAAGGTAACTGAAATAATGTCTGAGCATATTAAAAATACACGACACCTTCAAAGTCACGTAAAGTGAATGGGAACTGTGAAGCAATGCCCGCTGGCATGGTCAGTGCGCCTATACTAAGGTCACTCATTCCAGGATTTTTACAGAAAAGGGTTCTTTTGTGCAGAATAGGGGTGAGTTCAAAAAAGACCTACCCTTGGGACCAGCAGTTAGCGTAATGGCTATGTCGCTGGACTCCCATGTGGCCGACCGTGGTTTGAGTCCCGGACCCGGTGGCTTAAAATCACGCTGGGCGCGTGCGCGTGCATGCCCAAGATTCCGAGAGGAGGATGGAGGAGAAGGGATTGTGGCGTGGCCATCCCCCCTGGGGGGTGATTTCTCGCTTTCTGTCTCTCTGTCTCTCTCTGGCGAGCACATGCGCCCTATAGCAAAAAACCCTCCAAAAAAAAAAAAAACAAAAAACCTGCCCTTGGGCCAGCTGGTGGCATGGTGGTAAGACGAATGGATCCCATGTGGCTGACTGCATGGTTCAAGTCCTGGACCTGGAGGTTTGAAAAACACACTGGGTGCACATGCACATGTGCCCAAAATTCCTGCATGACCAAGCCCCCAAGGGGTGATTTCTCACTTTCTCTCTCTGTCTCTCTCTGGTGAGTACAAGTGTCCTATAGCAAAATAAAAAATAAGTCTTCCCTGGGTGTCCAAAGCGATGGCTACACTATGGAGTCTGTCCCTCTGGTTGGGACACATAGGGAGGTGCCGGGGTCAGGGGCAGAGCACGGGCGAGTCGGTAGCCGTGGCATCCTGTCTGTAAACTGATGCCCACTCCCTCGAGAAGGGCTTCTGTTCATGCTCTTCGTGCCAGGGAGCAGAGGCCCCGTCCACCAGGATGGCTCTCGTCGACCGTGTTCAGCTGTTTGGAATCCTATCCCACAGCCAGGTCCCATCCTTTTCTGGGGTATGACAGTGAGGCCCCACAGGGTGCCCTGGGAATGTCGCTGTCCTAGGGTTGCCCAACTCAGAGCAGCCCCTCCCTGGACCGTCAGTAGCGGTGCCTGCAGAGGGGTCATGTGGCAGAGGCAGACAGGTGCAACGTCTCTCCCAAGGCCCTGTGGCAAACTCGTGTAAGTTCAGTTGGCAAATATGTCTAAATGCCTTCTTCAGGGCCAGGCTTTGAGCAGGAGCCACGGAGTAAGCAATCAGACAAGACCCAGCGCCCGTCCTCCAGTGGGGCTGCAGCACACGCGAGCAGGACCGCATTCAGGGAGGGCCGGGCCGGGAGCTGGGAGAGACAGGCGGGGAGGGTGGGAGAACTCTGCCCGGTCTCCAGGACGGGCTGGGGGCCTTGCAGACATGCTGAGACAACGTGTTTGGAGGCTGACGTGCTGTGCTCGCACCAGTCCTGGGGCGCGGAGCTGTCCTACCTTCACGGACTCAGCTCCCTCCTCCGAGAAACGGGGGTGGGGGGCAAGCATCTGAGCTCCAGGGCTGGGTGCAGGAAGGACGAGTAAGGCTCTCCAAAGCCCAGTTCTCTCCAAAGTCAAGTGTGTCCTTGGTCACGTTCCCAGGATCTCCCCTGGGGTTCCCCTGTACCGGCGACTCTTGACCCTGATGCACAGGACTGAGGGCTTCACCCCCAGCTTCACTGTGGGAAGGCTGTTCTGCAGGGCTGACTGGTTCTGGACGGTGGTGCTCTGCTGGGAGCGCCCGGAGGAGCAGACGAATTCCGTGCCCTTGCAATCATCCTCCAACGTAAACTGTCTCGGAGGAGCTCCTGAGGAGCCTGGTGCTCTCGCCAGCAGCACTGTCATTGTTTTGGCTAATCCCCCAGATGACGATTCTTGGGCGCCAGCCTTGCAGTCGAGTCTGTCTGTAGGCCACATTTCTCACCCAGCAAGGACTGACCCAGCACCCAGAATAATAATAACTCCGCGTTCTCCGCCCCAGAGCCTCTTTAGCACCACGCACGGGGCTTTCTGACTCGTCTCCAGCCACAGCGCCTGGACTACGGGAAGGGCTGCTGTCTGGCTGCCGGTCTCCACTATCTCGTATGTTCAGGTGCTCTCGACACAGCCCCTGAGTAACCCCATGGCAACCCTGTGAGGAAGGGCATCTTTTCTCCACTTGCCTGTGCCTCAAAGGAGACGAACGGCTTGGCCCAGGGCACACAGCTTATAAGAGTCAGAGCTAAGATTTGAACCTAGGTCTGTCTGAGTCCAGAATCTACACTCCTAAATACAGTCTTTTCGCGGTTTGATGGAAACAGTCGCAACTCTGGAAGTTCCAAGTCAAGGTGGCCACCTCGAAGCAGCCTCCTTTGGGTCAGCAGGTGGCGTGGAGGTTAAGGTTCTACACCCTGTGTGGTCAGCTGTGCTGTCTGAGTCCTGGACCAGGTGGCCTGAACAGCCACTTAGGCATGTGTGTGTGCATGCCCCAAACCCCACGAGGAGACTGGAGGAAAACGGATTGTCACGTGGCCATCCCCCCAGTGGGTGATTTCTTACTTTCCCTCTCACCGTCTCTCTATCTCTCTGTCTCTGCCTTTGTCTGGCTAGTGCACATGCCCTATAACAAAAACTAAAACAAAAAAAAAAAAAGGAAGAAAGAAAAGAAAAGGGAAAAACATACAGAAAAGGTCTTAACCTAACTCAATAAAATGGCGTACGCTGAGACACCGCTGAGTCACTTGAGAACCTGAGAGGTTCTGTGCGGCTGCCAGGTGGCGAGGAGCTGCTGAACGGATGAAGTGCGGGAAGCCGACTGAGGGGGACACTTAATCTGCAGTGGGTAATACTCCGAGGGAGGCATTTGCGAGTACTTTCCGAGACCCCCTTTTCCACACCAGTAACTGATAGACTAACCTCAAATTGTTCCTATTTGCTCATTAACATAAGTCCCCCAAGGGCTGGCTATGCAACACATTATTAGCCTAGACTGAGTAATGTATTTTAAAGTAATAAAACCACATTATTTTTAAATTATTTTTTAATGTGGACTTTCCAGCCATTGACTGCCCTCTCTGATAGGTCTAAAATGGTGAGTTTTAATTGTGTGTAAAAAAGCAATAAAGTAATCATTACCAAAATGACGGGGCGCCTCATTCATGGCCGGCACTGTGCCGGGCACATCCCTTGCCTTGTCCCATTCAGCCTCTCAGTATTCACCATGTGGTGCCCCGTGTCCTCACTACATTGTACTATGCGGACATGTGACTTGCGCTCTGAGGGCTTGAACTACTGGCTCGGGGTCTCTCTGCCGATGAGTGGTCATCGGGAAGCAAGCCCAGGCTCACCTCCTCCAAGATCATGCTCTTGCAGCAATACCCGCCGGACACGACCCACGTATGAACCTGATACCACGTGTGAACCTGATACCACATGTGAACCTGATATCACACATGAACCTGATATGGTACTGAGGGAGCCGCAGTCTTTGGGCCCAGAAGACCTGGGTTAATCAAATCAGGAAGGTGAGAAAATGAAAGAGGAGAGGAATCGAGACACGCCGTGGAACACTCAGAGCTTTCCGGTACTTATTTGCTCAGGACTGAGCCCCCCGGGCCAGACCATTGTGTCCCTGAATGCCAGGGGTACCTAAAGATAGAAAGACTAAGTGAAAGTGCTGTGCTGGTTACTTCCACCCGTGTGTCCGCATAGGCTCTGTGACTGGTGCTTTGCTCGAATACCAGTCTAGACATGGTGGTTCAAGTTTTTATTTTATTATTTTTTAAGGTTTTTGCCATAGGGCGAATATGCTTGCTAGAGAGAGACAGAGAGAGATAGGGAGAGAGAAAGTGAAAAACCACCCCCCCCAGGGGGGATGATCACATTGTAATCCCTTCTCCATTCTCCTCTTGGGGCTTTGGGCATGTACGCACATGTGCTCGGTGTGATTTTCAAGCCACCATGTCTGGGACTCAAACCACGTTCTGCCATGTGGAAGTTCAGCATCTTAACCACTATACCACCTGCTGGCCCGAGTTAAAGTGTTTTTTAGATGATTGACACGTAAATCAGTGAAGCAGACCAGCCTCTCTAATGCGGGAGAGCCTTATCCAGTCAGCTGAAGGCTTTAAGAGCAAAGACTGAGGTTTTCGAAAGAGGAGGGACTCCTCAAGGCGCCAGCCTGCTCCAGGGCCCGGCCCGCCGGCCTGCGGAGTGTGAACTCAGAACGGCCATCTCCAGCGTGAACTCTTCCTTCCTTTCTTCTTCTTCTTCTTCTTCTTCTTCTTCTTCTTCTTCTTCTTCTTCTTCTTCTTCTTCTTCTTCTTCTTCTTCTTCTTCTTTTTTTTTGGAGAGGTTTTTTTCGCTATAGGGCGCGTGCGCTCGCCAGACAGAGAGAGACATAGAGACAGAAAGCGAGAAATCACCCCCCGGGGGGATGGTCACGCCGCAATCCCTTCTCCTCCATTCTCCTCTCGGGATCTTGGGCACGCACGCACACGCGCCCGGCTTGAGTTGTAAGCCACCGGGTCCGAGACGCGAACCGCGGTCGACTACGTGGGAGTCCAGCGACATAGCCATTACGCTAACTGCTGGTTCCCTTCTTCTTCTTTTTTTTATTAAAATCTTTTTTAGGTTTTTGCTATAGGGTACATGTGCTCACCGAGAGATGGAGGGAAAGTGAGAACTCACCTGCCAGTGGGGATGGTCAAGCTACAATTTCTCCTCCATCCTCCTCTCAGGAGCTTGGGCGTGCACGCGTGTGTACCTGGCATGACTTTTAGGCCATCAGATCTGGAACTCGAACCATGGTCTACCACGGGGGAGTTCAGCACCTTAACCACTATGCCACTTGCTGGCCTCACAGTGTTAACTCTTACCCAAATCCTCAGCCTGCTGGGATTTACAAATTCAGGATTTGCTACCCCCACAGTTCCTTAAGCGCTCTCTTTGTCGCTCTCTCTCTGGGTTCATCCTACATGAGTATGTGTATGTGTGTGTATGTGCACACACACATACACATACACATACACATGGAATGTGCCTCTGTGTCTCTCCTAGTGCTCCTGGTTGCTCTGGCCGGAGAAGCCCAGCTAGTCTAGGTGGAGGTGCCCTCTTCTCACCTCCTGAAGGGTGTACCCACGCAAACTGGCAGCTACAAGAAGGGACTTGGGTACCATGGTAGCCAGTTTCCTTGTGGCGGTGGTGACACGGCCTATAAGGTAGGGACCTCCAAACGGAAGTCAAGCGTGACGGAAGCAGGCCCAGGCTCTGTGGCGTGGTTGGACTGCAGGACTGGAAGCCACTTGCCCACTGTGGTTGGAGTCTCTGTCCCAGTGGATCTGAAAACACGCTGGTCATGTGCTCATTTGTCCAGTGTCCTAGAGCTAGAGGCCTGGGGAAGGGGACCGTGGCATGGCAAGCCCTGTGGAGGGTCCCTCTCGCTCATATCTGTGCTCTGTCATGAATGAAAAAAACAGAGTGAGGGAAACAGAAGTGGAGCAGGCCCTACCCTCTACCCTACTACATTGGATGGACTCTTTCCCCTTAAGTCTTGAAGGATCTCTCTTATTCCAAGCAAGGAATAGTTCTAGAAGGGATCTTCAAGACAACCCTGTCTCTTTACAGACGGGGAGGTCCTGTCACTTTCTGTCCAGTGACAAAGGTACCAGAGCTACGAATAATGGCGGCTCCTCACACCATCTTACTGTGCTGCACCTTCCCGTGACCACGGTGATGGGAACCCCAGGGCTGTGCCACGCTCTGCTCCTTCCTCAGGGGACCAAAGGGCCACGCGAATGACTGGCCCGCGCACCACTCCTGTGCCCAGGTCCAACCCCTCCCAGAAAGCCTCTCTGGAATAGCAGGAGGGTTTGTGGCCACAGGAGCTGAAACCCAAGGGCTTCTAAAATCAACCCACTGCAGGATATGCCGTGGAATCGGTTTCTTCTTTAGGGAGCATCACGGTTGTTCTTGCTCTTACCCTTTATTCAGATATCATCTGTGAGGAGACCACAGTCCGGAAGCAGCGGCAGCTCCGGCCCTCTCCTCTTCCTCTGCTCCTACTGGGGATGGTGACAGGAAAATCGAGATGATTCCCCTTTGACAGAGAAACGGAGGTACATGGCTCCTGCTTCTGGCTGCACACTGGCAAAGTGGAGAAGGAGAGTGCTCAAAGGAGACCCCACAGACGCCAGACGCTGGCGTGAGGAAGCCCTGACCTTCCATGTGGAGCGCGGGTCACCAGCCACTGGGCTCTACCTGAGAGCGCGGGGTCACCACTCACTGGGCTGTGACCTCAGAGCGTGGGTCACCACTCACTGGGTTGTTACCTCAGAGCGCGGGTCACCACTCACTGGGTTGTTACCTCAGAGCACAGGGTCACCACTCACTGGGCTGTGACCTCAGTGCGGGTCACCACTCACTGGGCTGTGACCTCAGAGTGCGGGTCACCACTCACTGGGCTGTGACCTCAGAGTGTGGGTCACCACTCACTGGGCTGTGACCTCAGAGCGTGGGTCACCACTCACTGGGTTGTTACCTCAGAGCGCGGGTCACCACTCACTGGGTTGTTACCTCAGAGCACAGGGTCACCACTCACTGGGCTGTGACCTCAGTGCGGGTCACCACTCACTGGGCTGTGACCTCAGAGTGCGGGTCACCACTCACTGGGCTGTGACCTCAGAGTGCGGGTCACCACTCACTGGGCTGTGACCTCAGAGTGCGGGTCACCACTCACTGGGCTGTGACCTCAGAGTGCGGGTCACCACTCACTGGGCTGTGACCTCAGAGTGCGGGTCACCACTCACTGGGCTGTGACCTCAGAGTGCGGGTCACCACTCACTGGGTTGTTACCTCAGAGTGCGGGTCACCACTCACTGGGCTCTACCTGAGAGCGCGGGGTCACATCTCACTGGGCTGTGACCTCAGAGCGCGGGTCACCACTCACTGGGCTGTGACCTCAGAGTTCGGGTCACCACTCACTGGGCTGTGACCTCAGAGCGCGGGTCACCACTCACTGGGCTGTGACCTCAGAGTGCGGGTCACCACTCACTGGGCTGTGACCTCAGAGTGCGGGTCACCACTCACTGGGTTGTTACCTCAGAGTGCGGGTCACCACTCACTGGGCTCTACCTGAGAGCGCGGGGTCACATCTCACTGGGCTCTACCTCAGAGCGCAGGTCACCACCCACTGGGCCCTACCTGAGAGCGCGGGTCCCCGCTCAGTGGCCCTGCAGGTGGGAAGCAGCCACCTGCCCTGAAGACCCAGGCCGAGGTTGCGAGTGTGAGGCATGGCTTTTCCCTCCTCCAGCTCACTGAGACCCTGGCCGTGTGGCCTCTGTCCCTCTGTCCCTCCGTCCTGTCTGTTCTCTCTGCTCTGGCCTGAGAGCTGCTCTCTGGGAGGGGACGGCCACTGTGAGCCGGAGTGGGGCTCCCGCAGTGCGCATGGGGTTCAGTCCAGGCCTTCCCTCGTCCCTAGCTGTGCGTCTTCACCGCGGTCACCCCAGCCCGCGGAGCCTCAGTTCGGGGACTGTCCGCGGCTTCCCTGAAATAACCGGTGTGGTCCTGCTTTGCAGACCGCCCAGCATGGAGCCCACATCCCCCCGCGATTCCGTGCCGTGCCCTGGAGGAGGCGGGCAGGGCCGGGCCGGGGGACCTGCCTTCCCTACTCTCCCGTGCCACACTGAGGCTGCAGGGCAGCGAGCTTAGTGAGTCCCAGCGCCCAGGGCCAGGAAGCGGGGCCGGGAGCCGGAGAGGGTGGGAGTGGAAGGGCTCGCCCTCGCAGCACCCAAACCTGGACTGCATGAACCCACGAGTGACCCAGGAAGGGGCACGCGGGGGCGGAGGGCTCAGCGCAGCTGGTGGGGACACCACCCTGGGACTGCAAAGCCCCCGACGTGGCTGGCTGCGGAGTGCGCTCCCGCCTCGGCAGCACCTCGGGTGACCCGTCCGCGGGCCTGCACACGTCACAGGCCAGCAGTCGCGGCGTGTAGGCAGCAGGGAAGGCAGGGTGTGTTCCAGGAAAAGCAAACGCAAAGCCGAAGGCCGGCCCAGCGCCTTCCTTCCCCGAGGCCGGGAAACGTGGGCTGTGGGAGTCTGCTGTCATCGGAACGGTGCCCAGCCCCTCGGGCAGGGACGGGTGGGCATCCCACACACATCCTCCTACAGGCCCACACTGAAGTGACCCGAGGATTCTGGGAACAGGAGGTGTCACTGGAGATAGGCCTCGACTCATTTCTCCTGCAGAGAGGAAACGGAGCGGTTAGCAGCAGAGATTAGCGCCGCGATCTAGCCCGACCTCAGTGCCCGCTTCTCCGCCCTCCCTGCTACCTCAGCATTCGCCCTTTGGCCTCTCTGGCATTTCACTATTACAGATTTGTTCCATTGTGTTTTTTATTTTATTTTTATTCTCCAAGTGTTCTCTCTCAAAAAAAAAAACCCAAAAAACTTCTGGGTGAGGTCACAGGCAAGCCCGGACCGTGACCCAGCTTGGGACCCAGGGCTGGTTCTATCGGGGCCTGAGGGGCCCAAAGCAGGGAGTGAAGGAGTGGGGTTGAAGGGGGAGCATTGTCCCCACTTACAGAAAAGGGAACGGGAACCAGCAGTTAGTGTAATGGCTATGTCGCTGGACTCCCACGTAGTCGACCGCGGTTCGCGTCTCGGACCCGGTGGCTTACAACTCACGCCGGGCGCGTGTGCGTGCGTGCCCAAGATCCCGAGAGGAGAATGGAGGAGAAGGGATTGCGGCGTGACCATCCCCCCTGGGGGGTGATTTCTCGCTTTCTGTCTCTATGTCTCTCTCTGTCTGTCTGGCGAGCGCACGCGCCCTATAGCGAAAAACCTCTCCAAAAAAAAAAAAAAAAAAAAAAAAGAAAGGGAACGGAGACTCAGAACTGAAAAAGCAGCGAGCAGCCCCAGGTGGGGGGGGACCTCATCTTCGCCCCAGATTGTGCATCTTTTTCAGCTCCACGCTCTTTGTTTTAGAGAAAACCGCTGCTCACTGCCCTCCCAATTCCCTGCAAGACCACCCAGGGGTGCAGGTCACTCCAACTTCGCCGCCTGGGGGCCAGCGGGGAGTGGTGGCTGTGCGTGTGCGCCTGCTCCTCACTAGCTAATGGGCCGATGAGAGGAGAGTCCGTCCGCTTGTCTCTCACCAGAACTGGAACCCTATGCTGGTGTCGCTCAGATGGCTGGCAGCCCCCAGCGTGCGGGGGCCATTGCAGAGCTGCAAGCACCCCAAGCTTCCGAAGATGGAGAAACCCAGGCACCCCCCAGCTAAGGGAGCCGAGGCAAGGAGACATGCCGGAGGGACATCCCCACTCCTTGGGCACGCGCCCCTGTGTCTGCCAGCTTGGCCTGCAGCAGCGCCCCGCTTCCCACCACCTCCCCGCCCTGGCTGTGCCACTGAGGGCTGCATTGGAACGGGAGCAGATACCTGGCCTCCTCGGGTGGGGGTCTCTGTGAGGCAGGGGTAACTGCTCCTCACTGCTGACTGGGGACCCAGGCCCACCCTGGAGCCCCGTGCATGGACGCGAGGGCCGCCTTCTTCGGAAGGGCTGGATGTCTTTGTCCGCAGGGGGAGGTGGGACACGTGGCGGGAACACTCACTAGGAAGCAGCTGGTCCCTGGGTGCTCCTGGCTGTCTGACTTGAGCGGGAGACCTGGGTGAGGCCCTTCTGTCTGGCCTGGGCGCCGTGAGTGGGGAGAACCGTCTGAGGGCCCGCGTCCCTGTACCCAGCAGCAGTCACGGTGACAGCCTTCTCCTTATCCAGTGGCCACCGCACAGGCGGCCCCGAGGACCCGCGGTGGGCGGAGCTTGTCTGGCGCCCGTAGCCTTCATCACTGTAAGCAGGCCCAGCTTGGGGCCTTCTCCCCATGGCATAGTCTAGTGTATTCCATCCACCAGAGGCTGTGCCCAGGTTTATGTGTCCTGTGTTTTCCTGGATCCTTCTAGAAGGTAGATGGGGGTTGCTATAAGCTGTAGCGACTCCAAGGACTGTGACGTTCGTGGGTCTCCCCTGGCAGCCTCAATGCCATCCCTTAGGCTGTGGGACCCAAGGGCTGGACAGCAGAGGGCACCAGAGGCCTGTCTGCCGTCCTGTCTCGGTGCCTTTGCGTGGGTGCTGGTGGAGCATTACAGGAGAGTGGCGGCAGGCCTGTCGTCCTCTGTGTCACTGCCGTTGTGGGCTAGGACTGTGACATGAGAGTCCCCCTCAGTGGACCTCAGAGCATGCTGGGACTTGGAGCAGAGGGTCCCACTGTGGTTCTGAAGAGCAGGCCTTCGGTTTTCAGATGTCAGGCCGCAGGAAGGCTGGGCCGGGGGCCAGGGACGGGACAGCATTGTGCTGCCTTCGCATAGGGCCGGCTGGACCTGGCACAGGGCCCAGTGACTTCAGGCCACCTGGGGCAGGTGCTCTGGAGGCCACAGATCCCACCTCGGGCCAGGCAGTGCCACGGAGCTCACAGGAGACGTGCGCTGTGAAAACGCCGCAGGTGCATTTCAAGCAGCTTTTTGCAGCAGGACCTGCAGATGGCATAGTGGTTAAGGCACTGGACTCCCACGTGGCCAACCACGGTCCGGCCGGACCCGGCGGCTTGAAAACCACGCTGGGCATATGTGCATGTGTGCCCAAATCCTGAGAGGAGAATGGAGGAGAAGGGATTGTGGTGTGACCATCCTCCCTGGGGGGTGATTTCTCACTTTCTCTCTCTGTCTCTCTCTGGTGAGCATACATGTCCTATGACAAAAACCTTTAAAAAAGGGTAAAATAATTGTTTTGCACCAAATAAACTCATACCTCCAATCCACTTTTCCATGATTTTTCGAAGTCGCGTAGCTCTCTCCTTTCGCTTCTCCCATCTCCCCTGCTCTTCCGGGGGACGGGAAGGGTGGAGTGGGCGTGTGCCGGCGTCTCAGCAGGTGCGTTCACAGGTGGACACCACGGTGTGAGTGCAAGTTCTGGGTTAGTCGTGCCAGGAGCTTCATGTGGGCTCGGGCAGCAGGGCGGTCTGTGCGGCGTCTCTTCCCCTCCTTGGGCTCGGTCTCCTCCGCTGCACAAGGGGGCCGTGGGCCCCTGAGCTCGAGCCCTTCCGGCTCTCGTAACCTGAGATTCAGGAGTGGGGAGACAGCCTGGCCCTGGCCCTGGGGGTGGCGGGGGGGGGAGATGAGGGGACGTAGGCAGGGCAGGGGTCTGGGGCTGCTGAGAGTCGCAGCTGCAGTGCAGCTTCGTGTGTTGATTCCATTTTATTTCTTGGAAAACCAAGGCTCAAGAAGCTTAGTCCCGGTCATGGTTAGAGCGGGGACTCAAACCCTGGGCTCTTTTCTGCTTACATCCGTCTCCTAAAATTCTCTCACACATCTTGTGCATACCAGGCCAGCTGGCGTCACGGTGGGTAAGGTGGCTAGACTGCACATGGCCGACTGCATGGTTCAAGTCCTGGAACCGGCAGCTTAAAGAACACACCAGGCACATATGTGTGTGTGCCCAAAGTCCCGAGAGCAGAATGCGGGAGAGGGATTGTGTCATGGCCTCCCCTCGGAGTGCTTTCTCACCTTCCCCCCCCTCTCTGTCTCTGTCTCTCCCTGGCAAGTGCACGCTCCCTATAGCAAATCACAACAGACAGTGTGCGTGCCTACCACGAGCGCCACAGGACTGGTCTGCCAGCTGTCCCTTGCCGTAGGCTTGTTGCAGACCCTGCCCAGACCAGGGCCAGGTTGAGTTCATCCCACCTGACCCTGGCGGGCCCACGTCAAGCCCAGGTGGCTCAGGGCCCTGTGTCTCCCGGCCTTCCTGCCTTTTCTCATGCTGCCGTCCTCGCCCCCCTTCCCAACCCTCTTGGACTCTGGAGACCTGGTCGGGCCTGTCTTCCAGAATGTCCAGAGACAGGCCTGAGGCCGTCAGTGAGGTGCGGAAACTTCTGCCTGGCCTCTGGCCGCCGTGGGCAGGGTGTCTTCCTGCGTGGAACGCCTTGGCAGCCCTTTTCCTCGCCACCCGGGCACCCCACTGCCTGCCGAGAAGGCGGCACCAAGCTCTTCCCGGCACGGGCCCCAGGACCTCCGCACGCGTCTTCTGGGTGGGGCTGGCTGGGCAGGCGGCGTGTCCCCTTCAGTCCTCGGGCTCGGACCCCACCAGGCTGGGGGTGCAGCAGGGAGGGAGGCCCCTTCCCGAGCTCCGCTCTCCCCAGGGGCCCTGTCCCCCGAGCTCCGGTGGCTGGGGCACCGCTGGAGCTGTAAGATTCTGAGTGACTCGTGTCTCTCAGGCCGGCTGTGAGCTCCGGGCCTGGCAGCCGGAGCCTGGTGCTTCCCTCCTCTGACTTGCCGTCCTGCCCTGTTCTGTCCCGTGGGGCCAAGCCTGTCTAGGCGTTCACTCAGTCCTGCACGGGGCCACCAGGGACCAGGCACACACAGGAAGGAGCAGAACACTGCCCTGGGGCGCTGGGTTCAGCCGGGGAGGCTTGTAGACGGGTGTCCCAGTTCCGGGTGGCGAGTGCTGTGACCATGGCCTGTGCTGGCTCTCCTGGGAGCGTCCTGCTGGGGCTGGGAGGGGACCAGGGGCCGGGCTCCTCAGAGGAGACCCTGTTTGAGCTGAGGTCGGAGGAAGGGCAGTGGGAGTCCCCGAGGGGTGGAGAGAGCTGGGACCAGCACGCAGCTCTGAGAGATGTGCAGTCCGCTGGGGGCAGAGCAGGGTCCCTCTGGGGCGGAGTGTCTGCAGCAGTGGGAGAGGACGAGGCTGAGGTCCTGGCGGGCCTTGGAGGCTCTGCGACCCAGCTGGGCTCTGCCTGCAGCAACGTGGAGACCAGCGAGGAGGTTATTGCGGCAGTTCCAGACAAGATGGAGGCCGACGCAGGCAGGCGGTGGGGGAGGCACGGGGGAACAGCTGGAACAGGAGCATCCGCTGGATGGCCATTCTGGAGGATGGCGGCGACTCTGGGAGGAGGCGAGGCTGACTCCTGATACCTGGCTCAGGGGGCTGCTGGCTTGGAGCACCCAGCGCTCACCTGGCTGTGGGGAGGAGCAGGCCGGGCGTGGGAACGCTCCCACATTGGCCCTCCTACTAGACCTTGCTCTGCCTGCACGTCTCTCCCGGGTGGCCGGAAGAGGTGTCTGTCCCTGGGAGAGCTCCGTCCACCAGGCTCTGCAGACTCTACTGCCTGGTGGGTGCCTTCTGGGAGCAGGCCCAGACACCCAAGATCACTCTGCTAAAAGCCAGTTTGCCAAATGACCAATTTGCTGAATCCGTTTGCTGATCTTGGTCTCCCTGAGGCTTTGCGAGGAATTCGCATGAGGGTTCCCTTTCAGAGCTGAGCCTGACTCTGGCACTCAGTGTCTTCTGTGGAAAATGTGACCCCTGAAGCCCTGGAGTCCCAGCATCCGCTGCCCGGTCTCCAGGTGAGTCCCCTGGGATGAAGCCCGCACTTCCTCTGCTGTTTGCAGACTTGGCCCCAGCCTGCCCTGCACACCAGGGAGGGCGTCTCTGAAGGAGTGGAGGCCTAGACCCTGCACACCAGAGAGGGTGTCTCTGAAGGGGTGGAGGCCTAGACCCTGCACACCAGGGAGAGGGTGTCTCTGAAGGGGCGGAGGCCTAGACCCTGCACACCAGGGAGGGCATCTCTGAAGGAGCGGAGGCCTAGGCCCTGCACACCAGAGAGGGCATCTCTGAAGGGGTGGAGACCTAGACCCTGCACACCAGAGAGGGGGTATCTCTGAAGGGGTGGAGGCCTAGACCCTGCACACCAGGGAGAGGGTATCTCTGAAGGGGCGGAGGCCTAGACCCTGCACACCAGGGAGGGCATCTCTGAGGGGCGGAGGCCTAGACCCTGCACACCAGGGAGGGTATCTCTGAAGGGGTGGAGGCCTAGACCCTGCACACCAGGGAGGGCATCTCTGAAGGGGCGGAGGCCTAGACCCTGCACACCAGAGAGAGGGTATCTCTGAGGGGCGGAGGCCTAGACCCTGCACACCAGGGAGGGCATCTCTGAAGCAGTGGAGGCCTAGACCCTGGCGGGCCTCAAGATCTGGCACTAGGGTAATTGAAACCAAGGAAAGAGTGAAGGAAAGTGACCCTTCTCGCACACCTGGGTGACCTAGGACTCATACCCGGATGGTTATTTATTATTTTAATGTAAGTTGTACTAGACAATGAAGTAGTGAGCGTTTCTAGGGGAAGGGATGTAACCTTTGGTGAAATGACCCATCACAGTGTAGACTCTGAAGCTGAACCAGGAGCCATCTTATTGCTAGCACGAGTTAGACAGTTGATAGTCCCCCACAACGCCAATTTCAGAGCTGGAGTTATTGGGAAAAAATGATTTCAACTTTTGATTTTCCTATATCTTTTGTTTATTAGGTCGTTGGGAAAGTCATGACGTATTTTTCTATGCAAAGACACGTCATGACTTCCCCGACAGCCCGATATTTCTGTCTCTATTTCTGTCTTTTTGTTTTTGGAGAGTTTTTTGCTATAGGGCGCGTGTGCTCACCAGACAGACAGAGAGAGACAGAAAGTGAGAAATCACCCCCTAGGGGAGATGGCCACACCGCAATCCCTTCTCCTCCATTCTCCTCTCGGGATCTTGGGCATGCACACACACCCGGCGTGAGTTTAAGCCACCGGGTCCGGGACTTGAGCTGCGGTTGGCTATATGGGAGTTCAATGACATAGCCATTACTGGTCCCTCTATTTCTACCTTTAGTTCTATCCTTGTCTCTACATACTGATGGCTATATCTAAAGTTACGACTATTAGCATATTAATTCTAGATGTCTTTGGAAGGTGGGGTACTTTTTACGCTCCCCTCCTTAGTCGTCTTCGTTGATGTGTGTGTCCTTGAACCCAGGGAGCGTTCCTTCTCCCCACTGGGTCACCATGGTGTCTTGAACAGGACACTGTGCCAGTTCCCCGGCGTGGCTGTGCCCCAGTGTCTCCATCTGCAGTAGGGGAAGGCCCCCAGCTGAGCCCTCTCTGAGTATGCAGACAGCGGGTAGGGAAGGCTGAGCCCTCTCTGAGTATGCAGACAGCGGGTAGGGAAGGCTGTAAGCCCTCTCTGAGTATGCAGACAGCGGGTAGGGAAGGCTGAGCCCTCTCTGAGTATGCAGACAGCGGGTAGGGAAGGCTGTAAGCCCTCTCTGAGTATGCAGACAGCGGGTAGGGGAGGCTGTAAGCCCTCTCTGAGTATGCAGACAGCGGGTAGGGAAGGCTGAGCCCTCTCTGAGTATGCAGACAGCGGGTAGGGAAGGCTGAGCCCTCTCTGAGTATGCAGACAGCGGGTAGGGGAAGGCTGAGCCCTCTCTGAGTATGCAGACAGCGGGTAGGGGAGGCTGAGCCCTCTCTGAGTATGCAGACAGCGGGTAGGGGAGGCTGTAAGTGGTCACGGACCTGTGCACATGGAGGATGGTAGTCTGGCTTGAATTCCAGATGGAAAAAACAAGACCCAAATGTATGTTGCCCATTCTAAAGGGGTGGTCTGGAGAAGGCGGTTGCTATGGAAACTGCCCTAGCGGTCTTCCTTCGCCTGCTGCCTGCCACATGGTCACGCCCAGATGATGAGAGGAAAGTGAAGACGGAGGAGACTGAGAGGAAACAACAACCAAGTGCGACGTGGGGCCCTGGGGGCCAGCCCGACAGTGTTGTGGTTAAGGCCGCTGGATCCCACATGGCTGCCTAGGCGGTTCAAATCCCGGACCTGGCGGCTTGGGAAACATGCTGAGGGGAGAGTGGAAGAGGGTGTGAGGTGTGGCCTCCCCGGGGAGTGCGTTCTCCTCCCCGCTCTCTCCTGAGCTTGCTCCTGCTGTGTTTCTCTGCAGTGAGCACACAAGCCTGGTAGCAAGTTTAAAAAATTAAATAGAAAATAGTTAAAAAGCGAGATCTTGGTTAGGATCTCGGAACAGAAAAAGGCCATTAGTGGAAGAAACGTGGTTCAAGTCGAGCGTTTGCCACCCACTCGTGATCAAGCCCTGACTCCTCCCTGGAGCCGGAGACGGGGCCTCCATGGACACAGTGGAGGTTAAGGGAGGCCTGGGCTAAGAGGATCGGGGCATGTACAGTGGAGGCACCAGGAAGTCTCTGTCCGCTCCCCGGAGGACAGGCCTTGGGAGGGCGCAGCAGGCGGGCGGCCGGTACGAGCCAGGAGCGCGCCCTCCGCAGAAGTGGGGCTGCCGGGACCCTGACCTGAGAGTCCCCACTCCAGAACTGTGAGGAAACCCATCTCCGTTGCTCCCATCACCAGCCGAGTGTTTTCTCACGGTGGCCTCAGTAGGCTCAGTCAGAAAGCCCGATTTCTGAAGTCTCTTGTAATTCTGCGTGACCATCTTGGAGCCCGGGCTGGGGGTGGCCAAATACTCTTTGCAGATTCAAGCTGGAGAGAGAGCAGCAAGGCAGGAGCCCCTCCTGGTTAGGACGGAGGAGGAAACACCTCCTGGGCCAGCCTTCCCGGGCCAGGCTGGCTGTCTGTGGGCCCCTCTGTCACTCAGAGTGGCAGGGACTCCAAGCCCGGAGTAGGTTTTCACTCTGCCCCTGCTCGAAGGGCCTACGGGGAGGAAACGCCTTGAGTTGTGCTTTCTAAAGAAGAAAACCTCAGTGTCTGTAACATTTGCGGAGTGTTTCCCAGCACCGCGGGCGCCCCTTGTCCTGGCCCCAGGATGTTCTAGGAGTCCTGGCTCTGCATCACCCACTGGGGTCTCTGACAGGAAGCATGGTTTTAGCTCAGCCTCACCAAGAGAGACCCTGGTTTCGTCCCTCATCCCAGACTTGGAACACAGATACTTAACTCAGCAGATACCCTCCATTCTGGAGCAGGGGGGCTCCTCTGACCTGGCTCGGTCCCCCCTCCCTCCCACCAGTCCTGGCTCCCTTCCTCCTAGAGCACAGAAAGGTGGCTCCAAGCCCTGGGCTATAGGCTACTTTCCCCGTCCTGTTCGTAATCTCATAATCTAATTCCCTTCCTTCTTGTTCTCTAGCCTGCGCACTGGGAGACTAGTGAGCCAACCGCATGGGGATGCGGTAGAAAGGGAGAGAAAGGAGAGGACTTTGAGGCTGAAACAGTCAAGGAGGACTTCCTGGAGGAAGAGGCAGCTTCCAAGAATGGATAGGATTTGGAGAAGCACTGAGAAGGAAGGATAAGCTACAGAAAGGAGAGCTGAAGAACGAGTGTGAGGAACCCAGTCTAAGCCAGAGGGGTAGCCCGTGCTCAGTGGGTGGGGTGGGTGTGCGTGTGGAACTCAGGGGAGTCTGACTAAGAGGAGGTTAGGAAACTGAAGCCCTGCCATTCTCTTTGACGCACAACCCAGTGGTCCCCGGCTGCGGTAGCTTTAGCTAAATAAAGCAGTCACTGGGATTTGGAAACCACAGTGGGCTTGTTCCACTGTGAGGGCAACTAATTATGGATTGTAATTGTCTAAACGCAGGGAGGGGCTTTGACCTGAACAGCAACAGCATGTCTCTGACTGCAGCGACTGCCGGGCACGGCCCGCCCCCACCTGGCCCAGCTCCCAGCAGCGTCCGCTCCGGTCCGGGCCATCTCCGGGAGGCCGGCCGGAGGGAGGACGGGACCGGGACCGCGGAGTGGCCTGGGTGGAGTCCCCATCTGTGAGCTGTGCTCTCACCACCTCCCACTGAGACGCTGCCAGGGCGGAGCCTGCCCCGGGGACAGCGGTGCAGACGTGCCGCAGCGACTGCCCAGCCGCGGGACTGTTCTAGGGACGAGGAGACCAAGCTCCTGGAGGCACAGTGTGGATGGGGACTTTCGGAGGGCGCGCCCTAGCACCCGCTCGTCCAGTGGTCGCAATCCTCCGGAATCACCGTGTGGTCCTCGCCCCCAGCCTTGGTGTCCTTCGGCCACAGGGAAAAGGCGTCGACCCAGACAGAAGCTGTGAGGAGTGAGCACCGGCAGCAGAAGTGTGCAGTAGTGACGCTGCTCCCCACCCCACCATGCGTCCCAGCCCCTCGATGGGCTGCACTGAGAGTCGCATCCAGTGGTTAAGGTGCTGGACTCCCACGTGGCCGACTGCGGTTTGAGTCCTGGACCTGGCGGCTTGAAAATCACAGTGGGTGCATGTGTGTGTGCCCAAATCCCAGGAGGAGAGTGGAGGAGAAGGGATTACCGCTTGGCCATCCCCTCGGTGGGTGATTTCTTATTTTCCCTCTCTCTCCAGCGAGTGCACGTGTCCTATGCAAAAACCTAAAACAAGGAAAAGGAAAAAAAGAACTGTGTGCAGATGGAGGCCCTCAGTGATGTCCGCCCCATCCCCTTTGCCCCAGCAGGGGGACAGAATACGCCAGGGTCACTGCAAGGCCACGGCTCGTCCTGCCCATGGTGCCCGATGGAGCACAGACGTGAATTCTGACCCCGGCGGCCGGGCTTGGTTTCTGCGCCTGATCTGCTTCTCTGCTTACAGCTTTCGAATGGTGTGAGTTTCCTGTGCCTGCCTGTCCCTGCACCCGAGGGGACCAGGGCGACGGCATCATGCGCTGCGCCCCTCTGCCCCGGCACAGCCCAGTGGAGGCTCCAATCAATATTTCATAGACACTAAGTGCACAGTGCTCACTTCACAGCAGGAGGGGCTCGGGGGGGACGCGGCGTTCCTGCAGCCGGACTGAACGCCAGGTCGCCTGACCCCACTCCGGGGCTCTCTCCGCTGCCCTGAGTCCCCACCAGAGTTGTCCTTGGCTGGAATTCCTCCTCCACCCCGTTTCCTATCTGGATCCCAGGCACTCTCAGACCTCAGCCTCAGTGTCCTGGCCTTGGCCTCTTGCTTTTCCGACCTTGGCCTGGTTGAGTCCCTTGCATTTTGCTGTCGCCTCACCTTCTGGGCAGAGATGGCTGGATCTTTCCTGGCACCCGTGCTCACCTTCTTGCATGACAAACCCTGACTTCGCAGGAAGCAATGCCTGCAGTTCAAAGGTGACGTTTCCCAGCCTTCCTAGCAGCTGGGAAGTTGCTGGGCAAGCCTCTCACGGCACTGGGGAAGAGCCGACTCATTTTTCTCTGCATTTCGCTCTTTTCTGTCATCTGGCCTGGAACACAGATATGGTGGCTGGAACTCAAGCATGTATGTCGGGCCGTGTGTTAAAGGTGTTCGAGCAGAAGCACAGCAAAAGCCTGGCCCGCTGAGGTCTCCGTGGGAGCCATCATCCTAGCCTGGGCAGGACGCCACCTCTGGACCGACTGCATGACAGAGGCCGCCTCCTTCGCTTTCATCTCTATAGCTGGGTTTCTTCTTGTTATTTTTTAAAAAGTTTACTTACTTTATTCATGACAGAAAGTGCATGCAAATGAGAGAGAGAGAGAGAGAGAGACCCTCGACGGGGTCTTGTCTCCACATTCCCCTCTCCTTGGCCCCCCAGCCCCTCAGGATCCTGGCACGTGGAGTATTTTCAGGCAGCTGTGGGGATTCGAACCAGGGTGGTCATGTGGCTAGCAGAACTGCAGCTGAGTTTGCTACTTACACCTGGTGGATGGACTTTGGCAGCGCAATCCAGTCCCAGCTGATGGGGCGTTGTCCGTAGCTCTTGCCATCACGTGTGTGACCACGTGCAGAGTCGCACTCTGTCCTGTCAGTAGACTCTGCTTGACGAGAGCGGGACCCTGCGGCTGATATGCCCTGTATCTCCAGAACCCGAATCGTGCCGGGGCCAGGAAGAGCTTAGTGAGTCTTTTGAACCAAGGAGCTCGTGCGTGGCGGCGAGTTCGTGGTGCCTAGCAGAACTAGGGACCGTGTGAGGGACGAGTGGCCCTGGCAGTGTTTTCGCAACCGCCGTGAGAAGCGGCTGCCAGGACCCAGCTTCCTTCCTAGCAAGTCGGCTCTCCGATATTATCATTGAAAATAACATTTTAATGTTTTTCCAATTTGAAGGTCTCTCTGAGGGGACTCTCCTGTGGTCTTACCACCTGGAACAGCTACTTACAGACATACCAGGAGCTGGGCCAGCAGGTGGCGTAGTGGTTAGGGCTCTGGACTCCCACGTGGCTGACCATGGTTGGAATCCCAGACCTGGCGCCGGGTGCTTGTGTGTGAATGTCCAAAATCCCAGAAGGAGAATGGAGAAGGGGTCGGGGCATGGCCATCCCCTGGCAGGACATTTCTCACTTTCCTTTTCACTGTCTCTCTCTGATGAGGGAACACACCCAATGGCAAAAGCCTAAAAAATAGCAAAAAACACCCTCCAAAACCCAAACAAAGCATACAAAACGAAAAACACCCACACAAGGAACAAATGAAACACAGGAAAAGGATTTTCTCCTTCCGCTTTGGTCCTGCGTGTCGGTGTCTGGCTTCTGTCCGCACAGCGAGGCTGCTGGACGCACGTGTTCAGTCCTCACCGCCAGCCCGGTACCGCGCCTGTGAAAGCTGAGCCCGCTGTGCTCTGGGGACACGCTGCAGCCAGCCCCCGTCAGCGAGGACTCGGTCCGCTCCCTTTCTCGCACTTTTCGTCTGAATGTCTTCGTGTCCCAAGTTGTTCCTGTGCTTAGGCTTATCTTAGATGGGCTCTCAGAGTGGAATGGTCTGACCTAGGAGGTGAGCACCTCTCATTGCTCTTTTGCAGAACAGGAGTTGAGGAAGATGAAGGGAATCCTAAGGAGGAGAGACCCTGTCCTTTCTCTTTCTGGGCTCAGCTTCCCCAGCGGTAACTGAGCAGTCCGACGAGAGGCCCCAGAGCTCTGCTGCTGGCTGGGGCGTGAGCCTCGGATAAGCTGCAGGTCTGTGGGCATGACGCCCGGAGGGTGCAGATCCCCCTCACCTGGGGAGCTGGCCCTGCCACGTGGAAGTCGTCACGGAGCCGCCACGCTCTCCACGTCATCTTCACGACCACAGTGTGCCGACACCAGCGCGCTGTGCTCTGTTGTAAACGAGCCCTTCCAGAGAGGGAGGGGAACTTTGCCCTTCCACAAGTCCGAGGCCCGCGTGCCAGGAGGCTGGGGATCACCTTTAGCAGCAGATGCAGGAAGAGGGCAATGCCTCCCCTAACAGGGCACATTTATTTATTTCTTTGTTTAGAGAGAGATTTTTGCTATAGGGGATGTATGCCCACTGGAGAGACAGAGACAGAGACAAAGAAAATGAGAAATCACCCCTTGCGGGGATGGCCAAGCTGCGATCCCTTCTCCTCCATTCTTCCCCTTGGATTTTGGGCACTCCTGCACACACACATGCCTGGTGAGAGTTTCAAGTTTTCGGGTCGGGACTCCAAGCACAGCTGACCACGTGGGAGTTCAGCACCTGAACTATGCCACCTGCTAGTCCCTAACAGGCACTTTTGGACTAGAATGCCAGGCCCAGCGCAGGCCACTGAGGAGCTGAGCACTGGGAACGCCACTCGTGTCTCCTGGTGAGGTCCCCAGCCTCTGCGCCCTGAGGTCGTCCGGCTCTGAGCTCCTCGAGGACGGGCCCTCTGCTTTTCCTCTGCATCCGGGACACTGCAGGTGCTCAGGACCCGTTTTGAACGAACAAGGGAAGGGCAGCGCCCAGACGTTCTGGGGAGAATTCATGGCAGGGGGGGAAGGAGGGGGGTAACGCCCGTGGGAGAAGGTCCAGGATGCCTCTCGTCTCAGTTGGGGTGACGTACGCCCCAACACAAGCCATCCCCCAAACCCCGAGGCCTGGCCCTTCTGTGGGTGCAGGTTGCAGGGCCTAAGAGTGCACTGGGGAAAGAGCCCCCAAAGCGCACCTGCTGGCCAGGGTGAGAACTGTGTGGGCCAGAGAAGCAGAGGGGAGAGAGGAGGCGGGCGCGGACGGGCACTGGTGCAGGAGTCCGCTCGTCCGTTGGCCCGGCGTTTCCAGCACGTGGCACCCCAGCTCCCCTCCACGTAGTGCGAGGGTGCCCAGTTCAGCACGTGTGCTAGGTGCAGGTGTTGAGGCCTGCAGAGGCCCGCGTGCCGTGGGTAAACGCCGGTCCCTGGGGTGGGCGGCAGTGGGTGGCAGCGAGAGCGCGGGTGACGGGCGTGGGCGGAGACTTCTGGTGGGAGTGGCAGTGTGCCCCGGAGGCAGGGACAGGAGAAGCCTGCCTGGCACATGACTGTGTCTGAGAG
This sequence comes from Tupaia tana, assembly GCA_026018925.1. NCBI lineage: Eukaryota > Metazoa > Chordata > Mammalia > Scandentia > Tupaiidae > Tupaia > Tupaia tana. Next base: position 2,159,615 of record JAKSZU010000023.1, on the reverse strand, counting down.
GCATCGGCCTGCAGCTCGGTAGGCCACGGCTCCCAAAGGGAAGCTGGCGGAGGAAGCAGGCACGCCTCGTGGTCATACGGGTAGTGTTGGAGGAGAACAGGGGCCTGGGAAATGCCGTGCACACGCAGGGAGGTGGCAGTGAGGACGACACAGCGAATACAAGCTAGCGTGTAAGCAGGGGCCATGTTTATGTGAAAATATTACCTGTAGGAGGTAATGTGAAAAAAAAAAACAAACAAAAAACAAACGAAAAGGGCCATCGATTGCACCATTGATTGCATTAAGGGCGTGGGTTAAGGATTTCCTAGATGGTTTTACAAAGTTTAGTCTTGGGCCAGCCGGAGGCACGGCAGCCAAGGTGGCTGGATGGCACGTGGCCACCTGGACCACTGGAGTTCCGGATCAGCCAGCCTGAGAACTGTGCTAGGCACAGATACGTGTGTGCCCAAAATCCCGACAGGAGAACAGAGGTGAAGGGATTGCGCCACGGCCATGCCCCCGGGGGGCGCTTTCTCACCTTCTCTCTCCATCTCTAATGTATACACAAGCCCTAGAACAAATTAAAAAAAAGAAGTCTAATCTTAGTACAAAGTAGTAATGCAGTACTAACACTAGAATTGAGAGGTAGGATGATGATAGAGTTTCGGGGATGGGCTGCGTACCCCTAGATGCCTTCCTGTAGGAAAAGGGGACCTGGTATGGACAGGCTGGGCTGCCCCCCTCTTCTCCCAGGGCTGGTGGGCAGGGGTTTAGCTGAACTCATCCTTTTTGGGGGTAACTGGGGATGATTTATCTTCCTTAGTGGGGCTACGAGTAGCCAATCCCCTTCACAGTGAACAAAGTCAAGGCTGGGCGTCAGAGGCGCTTCGTTTTCGGCTGGGTTGTTGGTATCACTAGGACTCAGGCTGCTTTAGGACTGTCAGCGCAGCGGGGTTACTCTGCCACGGTGACAGGGAACAGAGCAGTACGTGCACTGTCCCCACCTGGACTGCTGGGAAACGTATTCATGTCGGAAAACGCACTTTACCGGCTAATGATGTATAGTGATTGAATGTATAAAAGAAATAAAAAGAAAACAAACAAGAAAAGTAGGCTTACAGTTGCTCTTTGCTCTTTAAAAGTTTTCTGTTGTTGGTTTTACAACATATTTTTGCTGGATTTGGGCCATGGCTTGATGGCCACAGTTTGTTGAATGACTAATTATTGACTGATAGACTAACAGCCTCCAATGAAGTAGGCTGAGCAAACAAACCACGGAGTCCAGCGTGGGGCTGAGTTACAAGGCCACCTGGTCTTTAGGTCACAGGGTGGCTTTTTTTTTTTTTTTTTTTCCCAGAGAAATTTTTGCTATAGGGCATGTGTGCTTGCCGAAGAGACAGAGATGGAGAGAGGGAAAGTGAGAATCACCCCCCACCCCCAGGGGGGGATGGCCATACCACAGTCTCTTCTCCATTCTCCTCTCAGGATTTTGAGCACACACACACACACACACACACACACACACACACACACAGACCCAGTGTGCATTTTAAGTCACTGGGTCCAGACCTTGAACTGTGGTCGGCCATGTGGGAGTCCAGCACTTTAACCACTAAGCCACCTGCTGCCCCCGCCCCCCAGGATGGCTGTTGTTACTTGAGACACTGAAAAGAAGCACCGTGAATGGAAGACACAGGTCTAACGGAAGAGTAAGGAATCAGGTTAGACCTAAGGGTGAACAAGGAAAAGGGCTGACATACTCAGTGTTGAGCAGGTGCGTTCGGAAAACAGATGATGCCGTAGCAGGTGTCCCGGTCAATAGCAGAAGCGTTATAAACACAGCTCTCCATAACAGTGACTCTGAGCTGCCCATCCACCTGTTGGAAGGCCCTGAGCAATCTCATGGAACCAATTGCAACCGCCCCCGACGGCTCAAGGGAGAGCTACTGGGAGTTGTCAGAGACCCACGCGGATTGCCCACGCCACCCTTCCTTTTCTGGTTCTTTCAGTCAGCCTCTCTCGGAAGGTTTGTTTCATTTGCTTCCTTGCAGACTGTTTTATTCTCTTCCGAAAGTGTTCTCCTCAACCTAGGCGTGATCTCTTGGGTTATAAACACAACATTATGGATCTAAATCCGAAGTCTCCGAAGAAAGGATGTGATTGGTCAGGGGGTGTCTCCCCTCGGTCAGGTGTTCATCTCCGGGTCCCACACCGTCATCGGGGAAGAGGTACATTTAGGGGGACATCACTGCCTGGGCCATTCCTGCAGCACGAGGCCACCTCTCAGAGGACGGGCACACGGGCTAATGTGTCTGCTGTGGGGAAAAGCTGGAGTGACTTGGAGTGACTCAGTCACCTCACAAGGTCCCGCCTGCTGGACGACATATCCCACCGCTTGTCGAAAGTGCCCATTACGTATTTTTAAAAATGAATAGCTCCTGTAGCTTGCAGTCCAGGTCATCCTCGGGCCTACGTAACAGCCGATTTCTGAAGAGTTTCCCTCCTATTTTCCAAGTCTTTGGAGAGAGCAGTTAGTAGAAAATGTTAACGGCCAATTTTAGCAAATGAGCATTTTGGTGCTCCCAGGCCACTAGGGCTGGCCAGAGCTAATTTTTAAAATGCCCCCTGGATGATTCTGGCGGCTCGTTTGATATTGACCCAGAGGCACACGCAGGCCCGGATCCAGACGTGCCGCTAAGCCCACGTTTGCTTTACCGGGGACAGAGAAAGGCCGCCCGACCGAGCCACAGGGGTTTCTCGTCTCCGCACGCTCGGCCTGTCTGGTCTCTCTGCAGAGCTCTGGGTGTTTGGGCAGGCTGGGCAGGACCTTGTGAGGTGACCGAGTCCATGACCCTCAGGTCACGGATCCACGCGAGGCTCCCAGGTTCGCTTCTGCACCCTCGGCTCTCCCTCTGCATGATGAGCTCTGGGATGCAGGAAACGCGTCTTTTTTCTGTTGCTTAGGCAGCTCATGCAGGCCCAGCTGCTGGCTGCTCTCCCCATCCCCTGTCCCTCAGAGGTGGCCCTCAGGGAGACCCCAGCATCCATGCTGACACCCGGTGTGAACGGGTGTCACTGTGGCTCACATTTCTCTGTGGCACACTCGACCTTGGCTCCTGGTGAAGGGCCCTCAGCCCAGCTGCCGGGGAGACTGCTTTTCCTGAACTCACGCCGGGACAGGTTTCTCCCTTCCAGCACAGACAGGCCCCGAGATGCCGCCTACTGTTCTCGGCCTCAGTCAGTAAACATGGCGGCTGCTTTAGCTCATCCACATGGGCTCTCTCACTCCAAGCTTCTGGTCTTAATCAGTGTGGTGTCTGGCACCTAGTAGGCCCTCACCTATTGGACGCCTGACTGAGGCGTGGACTCACCATCCCTCTGCTTACTCACCTGTCCCTGGGGCCTCTCCTAGCACATCCCAACCGCAGGGCTTCGCTCCTGGCCCAGGCCTGCCTCGCCATGGTCTGCCCTGGCCCTGTCCCAGAGGTCGGCCTCCCCAGTAACCTTTGTCAGTTGCTCCGACTTCCCTGAGTGTTGACTTAGCCGAGAGCACGCTCCCTCTCTAACCTCGGCGTGTTTGCTCAGCGGAGGTGTGGGCATTGCGTCCGCCTGACTCCCCCGAGCACACGGCTCCCCTGTCTTTGCAGGAGCGTCCCACGGAGGGGTGCTGCGGGGGGCTGGGGCTCCGCGGAGGGAGGTGCAGCTTCCTGTTCTGTTGCTGGTTATCACAGGCTGTTCTAATGCTGCTCAAACAGTATTGAGTATAACCCGGCTCAATAGCACCAGTGTTAGGCTACAGAGTCAATATTGGCTGAGCAAACACGGCAAATAAGGAGTTGCTATTTGCGTAGCTATGAGCACTTGTGTGCTCCGGCTGCCTCGACAGGCCCTTGGAAGTGATCGGGAAGGAGGTGGTGTCTGGAGGTGGAGGGGCGGCGGCGGGTGGGCTCGGCTCTCACCTTGATGTGTAACGACCAGCAGGGCGGTTAGTCCCGAGCGTCGAAGGACCTTTAGCAGTAGCTCTGGTCTCTACTCCCTCAAAGCCAGCGGCGCCCTCTGCCCAGTATCTAGACACCCTGAAATGTCTCCAGACATTGCCAAACCAGCCCCGGTGGGGGAGAGCAAGATCTCCCCTTCCGAGACCCGCTAGGCCGGGCCCCGGGCCAGGCTGAGAGGCAGCGACAAGGGCCTCTTTGACCTCCTGCCCTCTGCTTGGACTCTCCCAGTTTCTCGTGAGTGCTTGGGAAAGCTGGCCTCCCTAAGAAATCAGGGCCATGTCCAAGTGCCTCTTCAGCCCCAGAGCCCTTCAGCAGCTGGCTGGTGTCCGCGGTCACCCTTGCCCTTGACCTCTCTTGGAACCCGCTCCCGTTCCCACCCCATGAGAGAGAGTGCCGGCCACCCCAGTGGTCTAATCCGTCTCTCCGTGTCGCCTGCCTGGCCTGTTTTGTTCTGGCTGTGACCTTCCCACCCAGATGTGCCTATTTATAATGCTCTGTCCCTGGCTCTACTTCCTCCCCTTTGCCACCAAGGACTGGCCTGTGTGCTCCAGAATCCTGTGATGCAGGAAAACCACAGCTGGGCGGTGTGGAAGGGCACGTGGCAGGGAGGGAGCAGGACTTCCCAGGGACAGGCTGCACCGTTGGGTTCTCTGCTGAGCTCTGCAGGGTCCTAGCAGCACTTCTGGACCTTGGGCGGACGGGCAAGAGGGGAGGCCCAGGCCGCTCAGGGGTGCTCCGCGTTGTAGCCACCAGCCCTTAAAGTCGAACCTCAGGCCAGAGCGGGGAGCCGGCCAGAAAGCCTGCACCCAGTCATGGCCACAGCCTGCCGCCCGGAGCTCTTTGGGAAGAAAAAGAGAAGCTTCCCTGTAGGAAGTTGTTTCCAAACTGGGTTTTGTTGTATGAGTAGAAGTTTGGCAGAAAGAAGAATTCTGAGACATTCTTGTCAGAAAGATCAACAGCATAGTCTTACTTAATCGGGCTGGAGTCCCAGACCCGACAGCTTGCTTTCGCTCGCTCTCTCTCTCTCTCTCTGCCTCTGTCTCTCTCTGGTGAGCTCATGTGCCCTGTAGCAAAATTTAAAAAAATATAACATACACAATTAAATAAATTATTTTTTTAAAAGAATTATTTAACGTTATTCATGTATTTATTTATTTTTAATCTTACCAGAAAAGGACAGAGCGAGAGAGAGAGTGAGACTGAGAGAGGGAGAGAGAGAGAAAGTGAGAAAGCAAGCCGCCAGGTCCAGGACTCAGCCCTCAGTCAGCCACGTGGGAGTCCAGTGTCCTTACCCACCCTGCCACCTGCCGGCCCCCTAAATAAATAATTCTTATATATACAAAAAAATTACCAGAAAGAAATCCAGCAATTTGAAGGTGGAAAGTGGAGAGGGGTGAGGAGAGAGGGGTAGGCTGGGCCAAATCTGGAAAGCCGAGCTGCGCACACGGGACCTCGTCAGTGGCAGGGCCACGCGAGTGGCCACGCGGACGCCCTGGGGAGGAGTACCGGGCGGGGCTGCAGTGTGGGGCTGAATCCTGGTGGGCCGCCGTGGGAGGAGAGAGTCGCCAGCCCAGAGCTTGAAAGCACGCTGGGCAAGTGTGCGTGTGCGTGTGCAAAGTCCCGACAGGATGCAGGGACGGAGAAGGGGCTGTGGCATGACCATGTCCTTCTCTCTGTCTCGGTATCTTCTGGCAGTTAAAAACAAACAACACAACTTAATTTTCTAATAGTTTTGGAGGCCAGAAGTCTAAAACCAATTTCACTGGGCAAAACTCAAGGAGTCAGCAAGGCTGATGCTATTTTTTTTCAATCTTTTTTTTAAAAATAATTATTTATTTTATTTTTTATTTTTTCATTCATTTATTTTTTAATTTGATCAGAGAGAGACAGAGGGTGAGAATGAGAGAGAGGAAGTGAGAAAGCAAGCCACCAGATTCAGGACTTGAACCCCGGTCGGCCATGTGGGAGTGTCCAGCGCCTTAACCACCACACCACCTGCTGGTCTTTTTTTTTTTAATTCTTTTTTTTTTCCTTGGTCTTTTTTTTTTTTTTTTTTTTTTTGGAGAGGTTTTCGCTATAGGGCGCGTGCGCTCGCCAGACAGACAGAGAGAGACATAGAGACAGAAAGCGAGAAATCACCCCCCGGGGGGATGGTCACACTGCAATCCCTTCTCCTCCATTCTCCTCTCGGGATCTTGGGCACGCACGCAGACGCACCCGGCGTGAGTTCTAAGCCACCAGGTCCAGGACGCGAACCGTGGTCGACTACGTGGGAGTCCAGCGACATAGCCATTACGCTAACTGCTGGTTCCCTTTTTTTTTTTAATTCTTAAATTTTTTTTTTTTTTTAAATAAGGTTTTTGCCATAGGGCGCATGCGCCTGCCAGTGAGCGAGGTGAGAGGGAAAGCGAGAAATCACCCCTCGGGAGGATGGCCACACTGCAGCCCCTTCTTCTCCACTCTCTTCTTGGCATTTTGGGCACACATGCACATGTGCCCAGCGTGTTTCAGGCTGCCAGGTCTGGGACTTGAACTGTGGTCAGTCATGTGGGAGTCCAGCTCCTTACCCACCACATCACCCACTGTCCCCATCAGGCTGACGTTCTGGGGAATGTCTCCAGGTTGCCCCGTCCAGCTCCTAGCGGCCACCTGCCTGCCTTTGCTCAGGGTGTTTCCCTCGTCTTCAGTATGCGTCACTCCAACCTCTGCTCCTCTCCTCACGTCACCCCTGCCTGACCCTGACCCCTGGCCTCCCTCTTACAAGAACCACCGTAGTTCTCCGCGCCCACCTGGGAGCTCCCCTGACGTGGAGGCCCGTCACAGCTGCAGACCGCCCTCTGCCGATGAGCTCACATGCACAGTTCCAGGGGTCGGGCCATCTGGAAGGCTGTTATCCAGTCCGCCGCTTGGATGCCAAGGACTGTGGGAGACGTAGCCAATATGATTTGGTGGCTGGCGAGGGGACGATGGGAGCGAGAGCGACATGGCTGAGTAACCCGTCTGGTCTCCCGTTGGGCAGCAGGTGGATGGTGGGGCCACCAACTACACAGAGAGCCAGGAGATGGATGTGGGGAGCAACGGGCTCGACCCTGAGTACACTCGAGGGGCGATGTCAGTGGCCGTCAGACAGGAACAGGAGTCCAGGGGAGAGGCCTGGGCAGGAATAAACCCGGGTCCCTAACGTGTGCTTGGCATTGGGGCCACTCAGGGAGGGCACACTGGGAAAGTTCTGGAACTCCGCTACATCAGAATCGCCTGGGACAGCCCCTCCTGCCCCGCCCACTCGAGGCTCTGTGACTCACTCCCTCCTTGGCCCCACGCCCCCTTCCCGTCAGACAGCTGGCAAGACCTAGGTGTGCAGGGTCCCTCGAACTGGGAGCCAGCGAGCCGACCCCCCGAACTCCCGGGGACTCCGGCCCACACCATGGCAGACCCCCAGCGCTGCTGGCCCGCCTGCACCGGCTTCTTGTGCACCCGGAAGGGGGTTCTCCTGGCCGTGGAGATGATCCTGTGCCTGGCGATCCTGATCTGCTTCAGCATCTCGTGCTCCGCGTACTGCTCCCTGTCGGTGGTGGAGACGGTCCTCGCGGCAGTCTTCTTCCTCGTCTACGTGTGCGACGTGCAGACCAAGGTGCCCGGCATCAGCTGGCCCTGGGCCGATTTCTTCCGGGCCTTCATAGCGGCCGTCCTCTACCTGATCACCTCCATCCTGGTCCTCGTTCACGGGCGGAAGCAGTCCAGGGTCATCACCGCGGGGGCGCTGGGCCTGGTAGCCACGTGCCTCTTCGGCTACGACGCCTACATCACCTTCCCCCTGGGGAACAGCCATACGTGAGCCCCCATGGGCCCGCAGATGCCGGGAGTAGAGGAGCGCCCCTCACGTCTCAGCCACCTGCGAAGGGCTCCTCCCCAGCCCACAGCCACGCTCCGGCCAGCCAGCTCCCCACCACTAGTGAAGTAAAAGTGCCGTGTGGCAGGATCTCGTCTTCCGGTCTGCCACTCAGCCCTCCGGATGTGCCACCCTAACGTCCCCTATCTTCCTGCAGGAGACGCCAGTCCTGCCTGGACGGTGCCCCATGAGGGAGGAGGGCGCCTCAGTTCAAACCCCAGGCCCCAGTTTGAGACCTACTCCAAATAACGGCCTCGGTGTGGGGGTGGTTCTGGGGAGGGGAAATAAGTGATAAACAGATTTAACACACTTTAAAAATAAACACCTGGGACAGGGTTGATGTGTTTAGCAAATAAAAATACAGCAGGCCCGGTTAAGTCTGAATTTCAGACAAATAATGCTTTGGTGTAAGTAAAAAGGGGGTGTCTTCAAAAAACTCACGGAAAAATGCTTATTATGTCAAAACTATGCATTTAAAAATTCTTTTGGCCTAAAAATACCCCTCTGCTTTCTTAAAATTTCATTTTACTTATTATCAGTAGTAGTATTCGAGAGATTTTTGCGATAGGGTGCATGGAGAGACAGAGAGAAACAGAGAAACAGAAAATGAGGAATCACTCCCTGGGGGATGACCACGCTGCAGTCCCTTCTCCATTCTCCTTTTGGGATTTGGGGCACACAAACACATGTGCCTGGTGTGTTCCAGGCTGCTGGGTCCAGGACTCAAACCACGATCAACCCTGTGGGAGCCCAGCACTTTAACCACTGCACTGCTGACCCCTAATTTTATTATGACTATTATTTTTGTAAAATTTTGCCACAGAACACGTGCACTCACCAGAGAGATGGGAGAGATTGTTGAGGGGGAGAGTGAGAAAGCAAGCCGCCATGTCTGTGACGTGAACTGCAGTCAGCCATGGGGGAGGCCAGCGCCTCAACCACCTCACCACCTGCTGGCCCTAAAACTGGTACTGGAATTCCATTTTCCATGACATTTTCGAGTACCCTTGTGAATCTCAATATGGCATGTCTTCTTTCGCCCAATTTCTCCTTGCTTATCTGAAAGCCAGATTTGACGGTGTCCTGCAACTGTTGGGACAGCCCGACCTTGGGAGCTAGGTAAGACTTGTTCATGGGCTTTGTTCCCAGAGGTCTGGCTCAGCAGGCCCGAGGGCAAGGCCTGGGGTCTGCATTCTTTTCTCAGGTTTGCTACAGGGCACATGCTTACCGGAGGTCGAGGAGGAGGGGTGAGTGGAGAAATCACCCTCATGGGGGACGGCCATGCCACAATCCTTTCTTTTCCATTTTCCTCTGAGAGTTTTGGGCATACCCTCACATGCATCTGGTGTTTTATTTATTTATTTTTAAGCCACCAGGTCTAGGACTCAAACTGTGGAGTTGGCCACCTGAGATTCAGGACCTTAACCACTCTGCCACTGCTGGCCCAGGAATGTGCATGTTGACAATTCCCAGGAGGCTGTCATGCAGTTAGACCCATGAGACATGCTGAAGGGGAGTGAGGGCGGGAGAGGGCGCAGGGGTGCACCCTGGGCCTCTCGCACGAGAGGGAGAGAGGAAGAAGCTGGTCACCATCTGAGAAAGAGCAGACTGAGTAGGGGGAGACCATGCGTGGTGACATCATGGAGGGTAGCTCCTGTGGATGACAGTCTGCGTGGCGAGAAGTCGTAAGAGGTCACTATTGGACAAAGGCCAGCAGTGACTACGGCAGATTTGGGGACTCCTGCTGCCTTCTCGTTCCCTGGGTCTTTCTGGCCTCCGAGGGCCATTCCCAGCACCCTGTGACAGAGCCTGCAGCTCCCTGTCTCTCCCTGGGCTTCCCCGGCACAGCGGGCTGCACGCAGGCATGGCCTGGAGATGCGGGAGTGTGAGTGCCCCCATGTCACACTCAGCAGTGGGGGTGACAAGCCAGTGGTCCTCAGTCCACTCACTGTGTCAGAAGGGACCCCAGAGGGTCAGGACTCACTGTCTGCAGTGGTACCCTGCTCACTAATGGCACTCGGTGAGCTCCCACCCATCCCTGTGCCTCCCCCAGTCCCGTCCCAACATCACTCCCAGCTCTACAGCTTTCACCATGACCTTGTCTCAGGGTCTGCTTCTGGGGGAGCAGGACCATCCAGATCTTAGCGATGGCTTTGCCATGGAGTCGGGGGATGAGGTGAGTGTGGGCAGGAGTCTGGGCTGGGAAGGAGTTCCCACGTAGGTGAAAGCTGACCTGGGGGACATCCCTCGCACCCCTCACAGCACCCACCCCCAGTGCTGTCTCTCCACCTTGGGCTCCTGAGGCTCCTCAGCAGAGTCTCCTCCTTGGGGGAGAATCTCCAGACCACTTTGGTGGGACTCTGCCCTCTGCAGACGTGCTAGTGAGCCCCACGCCTGCCCTCTCCCACCCCATGGACACTGTCCCTACGTTCCAGCCAGGCCTTCCGTGTCTCAGACGTGAAACTTCATGGAACAAGGTCGTGTCTCCAGCCCCCCCTCTCATTCAGTTGTCACAGCAACCATAGCGCTGGCTCTTCCCACTTCCGACGGGGATCCTGGCGCTCAGGGATGCTACGTCCTGCACTGAGGTCATGCAGTCCGCAGTGGGCGGGCACCTGGACGTGGTCCGTGGTCTGTGGCCTGTTGGACTAGCACACCATGGCAGGTGTTTGAGACGGTGTCGCCCTCGGCTGTGCTGTCTGTCCCCTGTCCAGGCCCACGATCACATTTTCTCTAGACGACACATTAAGGGCCATGGCTCCCTGAACTCTTACCCCTTGGGTGACGTCCTTGATCTGGGTCCCCAGTGAAATGTGGCACCCAGGGCGGGCTCCTTTCCAAACGGCCCTGAGCCCGTTGCCTCTGTTGACCCGAACGTTACACCCCCGTCTTGACCCCAGGATCGCATTCGCTTTTGAACAGCTACAGCCCTGGGCGTTCACATGGAGCTCTGGGGTTACCTAAAACCCCCGGGTCATTTTCACATGGACCACGGCCAAGTCAGGAGGCTCCGGGGGCAGTGCTGATTTCGATCTCAAATGTAGGCCTCGCTACTTGTTAGAACCGCAGTGTCCAAGGCTGGGCTAGCACGGAGATAAATGACGTGCAGTAGGTGTTAGTTTTTCTGCCTGGCCGTTTATTGCTAGTAACAGTTTCGCGTTGGCGTGTCTTGTGTTCCCGGGTAGATTGCGAGTTCCCCAGGGCAGAGGGCATGCCCGATCCTCTCCACAGTGCCCGCAGGCCATGGCACGGAGGTCTGCAAACAGCGGGCTTTCTGCTAGCACTCCCAGGGTCTGGCTGGGAAAGAGGCTCCACTCTGGGTCCCCATGCTGCCTCCCTTCACCCCAGCTCCAGCTAAAGCCGGCATCCCCTCCATGGCACTGCTGGCAGCCACCTCAGGTACACAGAGCACCCCACGTAAGGTATGCAGAACACCCCACACTGAGTATGCAGAATACCCCACACGGGATACACAGAGCACCCCACACAGAGTATAAAGAGCACCCCACACAGGGTGTGGTCACTCTGCCCCCGACACCAGCATCCATTCTTGCACATGCTCAGTACACCACCTGCCCTGGGCCAGTGCTGTCCCCTGGGCCTTGGCGTTGGCCATGTCTGGAGAAACTGGCCCTGCTGGCCGTATCCATCCACACAGCTCTGTGGGTTTCTGAGATACAGCGTGACATGCCCCACCCAGCCCAGGGCGCCCGGGGCCTCCACATCACAGTAGGGGAATGTCTGCTGTCACCAGGCCCGCTCGGGCCATCACTCTGCGGCAGGCCTTGGCACGTGCGTCCGCTCTGCCAGGACCTTGTCTCTCGGGCCAACTTTTGTCCTTCCAGCCTCAGCCCACGCGTGTCCTCCCCCACAGCCGGCCTCCATCGCCCGTGTCGCCATCTCCACCCCGGGGATGGGCTGAGTCTGCTCCTTTCAAGCCATCAGAGACCTACCTCTGGTCTCCTCTCCAGGGCCTTGTCCTAAGCCCTGTGCCAGGTGCCAAGCCTTGGCCAGACCCCGAGGACACAGGTCCACGTGCTCTGCTCCTGGGCCTGGCCCGGACAAGCTTGCCCTGGGAGTGGGAGGGAGGGCCGGGCCTGCACAGGGTGATGCTGGCTAAGTTACGCCCAGGCGCTCTGGGAGAGGGAACAGGGAGGACCAGTTACCAGCCCAAGGCATCAGAGAATGCTTCCTGGAGGAAGAGGTGCTGAAGTGAAGTTTTCAGGTATCAGTCTAGGAGACAGGAAATCAAAAAGGGAAAACACGGGTGATCGGCTGGAACCCCGAAAGGCATGCTGGGAGCTGCGGAGGCTGAGCTGAGGCTGCTGCGCGGAGGCCGGCTGACCCTTGCAGTCAGCAGCCCTGCTGGGTGAGTGGGGAGGAGGCCTCTTGGAGGCTTTCCGTTTCTGGAAGGGCATTGACAGGATGAAGTGTCTTTATGAAAATGCACAGGGGCGAGGTTTGGGAGGACGAGGCGGGCAGTCAGGAAGCTGCTTGATTCGGACTCTCTGCAGGCCCCCAGGTGGAGATTGCTTGGTGGGAAGGGCCCCTGCGGTGGGAGGGCAGGTCTGATAAAGACTACGGGTCAGAGTGGAGGGCCCAGGCTGGCATGGGCAGGAGGGTGCTGTCAGAGAGAAGAGGTTCCCATGTGACTGAATTTGAGACCCAGTCCTGAGCCGGACCTTGTGCCAAGTGTTCCTTCAGCAACCCATCCCTAGTAAGCCCATACCGGCCATGTTTTCTTTCTTTCTTTTGCTATTGGGTGAGCGTGCTTGCCGGAGAGACAGAGAAAGTGAGAAGTCACCCCCCAGGGGGATGGCCACTCTGCAGTCTCTTCTCCTTTCTCCTCTTGGGATTTTGGGCATGCATGCATAAGCACCTAGTGTGAATTTTAAGCTACCGAGTCCAGGACTCGAACCATAGTTCACTACATGTGAGTCCAGTGACGTAACCATCACGCCATCCACTGGTCCCCACAAGCCCTATTTTAAAGATGAGAACAGGAGGCTCAGAGGGGTAATGGACTCGCCCAAGACCACACAGCACTGGCCAAACCCGTGCACACCATAGGTATTGAATGCTGCATGGGCCTTCAAAACAGTCATGGGCTAGTGGATTGAGGCATGCGGTTGTTCTGGTTCGACGCCCACCCACCCCAAATCCATGCCTAGCTTTTTCATAATATGCATTTCCCATGCACTTGCTGAAGATCCTGTGTATGTGTCTATGGCTGACTAACTGGCCACATGAATGAATGAATGAGTGAAAGAATGTATGAAAAATACAATTCTAGCCCAAGCACTCTGCTTTCAGCTCAAGCTCTGGCCAGCTCTGTACCAGCTGCCTGAATTCTCTCCACCTCCTGACAATAATGCAATCCGCAGGCTAAGGAGAATGAATCACCAGATCCCTCGTGCCCCACACACCAGTGCCTTCAGCAAAGCCCCATCTCTCCAAGCTGGCAGCTCACAGGCCCTGGGCTTTCCCCCTCCTGGATCTTCCCTGATTTTTCTGGGAGCAGTTCCATGCCAGCTGCCCTTTTGAAGGTGCTGTTTGCTTTTCCTGCTTTATCATTTTCTCCAGGAAAATATTTGTCTTACCATTACTTTAATCATGCCTCTCGGGTCCAGCGGGAAGGCCTTGGAGGAGAATTAGTCCTGTTTTTTGTTTGCTGTTCTGGGAGGACAAACAGGAGTGTTTGACTTACCTGCGTTTTCCCAGTAGGTGGACCCCTTGGAGCAAACACGAGGCAGACCTGCCTCCTGCCCCTTGGACTGGGAGCGGAGGGGAGCACTACACACTGCAAGGGCTTTGCTCACACCAGGCTGTGTGGGCGGCCGTTGTCTCCGGTTAACCTCAGAGCGTGAGCTTCTTTCATCATCTCGGGGGCCTGGACTGGAACTGAGGTTCTCACGAGTCCAGGAACCGTTCAGTCTTCCTCAGAGAGCAACCGGCCCTGTAATGCTTAAATGCATTGACCTGAGAGTGAGCCTTCAACGTGAAAGCGCTCCAGAGATGAGGACTGGGGTGACACGGGGGCTATGACCAGGAAGAAACTGGAGCTTGTTGAGGGTAGAAAGGGCCCTGATTATACAGACAGACAGACAGACCTGGCTCCAGTCCAGCGGTGGGTGAGGGTCTTGTTCTATCTGTGCTGCTGAGAGGTGAGTGTGCAGTGCTAGTGCATGAATGTGAGCACCTGCCAGGTGCCGTAAATGCTGAGCTGCCCAGTCGCAGCCGCGAGCACCGGGTACTCTCTCCCCGTTGGAGTGCACGATCCAGTCACGAGACGTATGAAAAACACGTAGCAAGTTGGGAAAAGGTTTAATAAAAGAGAGGGAGCAGAATTAGGCTGACCGGGGAAGTGTTATGGGTGGGGTGGGGTGCCATAAGTAGGGTGGTCAGGACAGGCCTCGTGAGGAAGTCAATATCTGAGTAATGCCTTGAAGGACAACAGCCCTAATTCAGGCGTGTCTGATTCCCAAGCCCACACTCAGGCCTGTAGCACCCCTCTCTCAGTAGAATGAGACCAAGGAGTTGGACATATAGTAGCTTCTCCACTTCCCTTACCTTTCAGAGTCTCCTGGGCATCCATTCACCAGGGAGACAAGGGGGCACCATTATCAGCACAAGTTTCGGGCATACTGAATGACTGAAATGGCCATGACTGACCTGGAGGGTGGGCTTAACTCTGGTTGGGGTGTGGAATCGACTGTGGAGGGACGGGTCAGCTAGGGAAGCGAAGACGCGTGCACTGATGTTCACCACACTCCCCAAGTTTGCCCCGGAGACCAGTGAGCTCAGCAGACAGTTCCTGAGAGCCCATGAAGAACCAGGTGCTCCCAGGTGCTCTCCCACCCACGCAGTTTTCACAACAGTCCTCTGAGGGAGGCAATAGTATCTCTGCTTTATAGCCAGGAAACTGAGAATCAAAGGTTAAAAAGGCCATGGTACCGACAGACTCAGATATAGATTTAAATCTGTGTGATTCCACAGTCCAGTCAATTTCTAGTTTACAATCATAATCGGCTTCCTCATTTGAACAACTGCCAACATCACTATCACCATCAATGTCATTGTCATCCTCTCCAACATCAACGTGCCCATGAACATCGCCATGACCGTCACCATCATCGCCGTCAACGTCACCATCGATGGTCCCATGATTGTAGGCAGCAGAGAGAAGGGGTGGAGCCCACACCCCCCACTTACTAGTCTGGGCAGCTCAACCATCTGTCTCAGCTTCAGCTTTTTATCCATAAAATGGAGATATCCATTTCTACCCCAGAGGGTAGGTACCTCCTCCACTGTACCCAAACTGCTCTTGTCAAGGTCATCAGTGACCTCTACAGCTGTCGTCACGGCACCCGCCTCCGTCAGCATTTGATGTGTCGTGCCACTTCCTTCTCCTGGCTTCATGACACTCACGTTCTTGTTTTCCTTCCAACTCCCCGATCCCCCCTCCTTTGCTGGCTCTGTTTCTTCCACTGGACCTCTAAATATCTGAGTTTTTCAGAGCTTGGATACAGCCTCTCCTGCCTCCATCCAAGCTAACTACTTCGTTTCTAGTTTAAGCAACTACTGTGCTTCTTTTAAAATACTATAATATCTCGTATCAACAGGTCATGCTCAGGGAAGTGGACCTTGGAGAAGGTTGTGGAGTCCCGTGTAGAATCTACAACCTATAGCCTTCTTGTTGCTCACTGGGTCTGTTGTGTTTTATTCTGTAGACTCCTCCCACCCCAGACAATCCCACACAGAGATGTCAGTGACAGAAAATCTCTTAGAGGGTTGCCTCTACCAACTGCATTTCTATTTAGCAAAGAGCTAAGCAGAGTGTTATAGAGAGATCTCCAGTC
This sequence comes from Tupaia tana, assembly GCA_026018925.1. Taxonomy (NCBI): domain Eukaryota; kingdom Metazoa; phylum Chordata; class Mammalia; order Scandentia; family Tupaiidae; genus Tupaia; species Tupaia tana. The sequence goes on along the minus strand of JAKSZU010000023.1, from coordinate 2,143,890 downwards.
AGTGGCTGGAGACAATTGCAGGATGCCTTCCTGGAATCTCTGGAATAGCACCCCTTTGGGGGCTACTGTTTCTGGCTCCACACTGGGGGGGCCCATTTACGGCAGATGGCCCCCTTTGCACTGTTCTCGCACACACGAGCAGAGGAATCCTTTTAGGTCCTCTTGGCCTCAGGAACATTTCGAATCAGATGCCAGGAGAGACAGATTGTCTACCCGTATTCTGGGGGCCGTGGGTGGACGGCTTTGAGAGGAGACCTCGTCCAAGAATGTGTTTTCCCTTACATTTTCAGGGTACTTCCCTTTCTGCTCTTTTGAGGCTGGCATATGCGAGGTGGTTGCTGTGGGGTGACATGCACGGCCCTCACTGTTCAGGAGGTGGGCTGGGTGAGTCACTGGGCATCGTCCTTTGCACCTTTCGCACAAGGCTACCCAGTTGGTCACGTGACGGTCTGCTTCTCACCACCAGATTAGCAATCCTAAAGTAACTCCATGTGACTGGGGTTGTTTCCTTGCCTAAGAACCACCCAAGTCTCCCTGTGCCCATGGAATCAAATCCCAGGGTTCACTCTCACATTCGAGGTCCCTACAGTATGACCTTCAGCGGCTTCTCAGTCACACCCCTCATTTCTCCCCTACCCGAGGTCTTCCCTTCTCTCCTGGAATGTGCCAGCATCACGGCTGCATCCACACCATTCTCATGATTAAAATGCCCTTCCCCCCCAGTCGTCACCTGTCTAAACTTCCTGTTCTCCTACACAGGCTTGGGGCCAGCCTTGCGCACAAACCCGCCTCCTCTCCTTGGAGGTCTTGCTTGGTCCCGCTGTTCATTTATCTCCTGGCCTCATATGGTCACCCAGAGGCTCCTGGTAAGTTCTCCAGTTGAAGGTGGCTTATTACAAAAGGACTCTGTCCTAAGGTGTAGTTAGGGAGTGGAATAACCACAAGGGATAATACGATAACTCAGGGCTGGTAATGGTGGAATTACTAGGCCCCCAAGTCGGACAAAACAGGACTGGAAGGAGACAGTCCTGCAAAAGCGACCCCGGGGCCGTGACCTTGCAGGGAGAGGTGCATCCAGGTTTGGGAAACCTCGCCAGAGGGGGTCAGGGGGTGGGCACCCTCACTTCATGCTTCTCTCTCTGACTCTTACGGGGCCTTGCTGTTGGCTGAGACCATTGGAAGCTAGAGGGCAGGGGAGCCTGCTATATAATATAATATAATATAATATAATGTAATATAATATAATATATATATATATAAAATTCCTGCAAGCCAGCTTTCCTGGGAAGGCAGGAGAGTGGAGGAGACTGGAAAGGGTCTGGAAGGGCAAATAAAGAGGCAGGGGTTGCACCTCGTAACCCAGATTTCAGGTTAACTTGTGAAGACTTCCATGTCACAAGCAGGCAGGGTCGTAGGCTCGAGCTATTCAACTTCATTTCCTAGAGAGGAAAACGGAAGCCCACAGTGGGTTTACAGATTTCGACCACCCAGGAAGTTCAAGTCAGAGATGAGACTAGAGAGTTGAGAACTCCCCGGTTCACTAGTCAGTTGGTTCTTGGAGCAACTAACTAGTAAGTTACACAACAGGAATCTGAGTTGAATCTTACTGCCCATGCTGGCCAAGGTTGGTAACTGACAAGGAAATCTCTCTGGTAGCAGTGGTTGACAGTGCCCCCATGGCCAAGGCTCACAGACAGTGACTTTTACCCGTGGTGAGTGAGTGGAGTTATGGACACTCATATGGACACTCGTGGTGGTGGTTTCTCCAGTCATCCCTCGCCTGGCTTCCTATACACATATCTGAATCCCATGGAGAGCAGAGTGCATGTGTGTGCGTGCGTGTGTGTGTACATGTGCGTGTGTGCGTGTTGCGTACTTTACGGAGAAGGCGTACGGGGGTCTGGAAGGGCTGTTTCACTGAACTCTGAAGCACGCTGAGCACGGCTGTGGGACTCTACGACGGAGCAGAACATAACCCAGGAGCAGCTCTTCCCTACCTGCCCCCAGGCCTCACGGTGCTCTCACTTTCACCCAGTTTCCCTCTGCTTTTTGATGAGACAGGGAAGCCGTTGGACACTGGTTTACGATGTTCTAATGTTCACGTTATTACTTCATGTCTCCCACAGCAAGCCTGAGAGAGAGCAGGGCGGGCTGGCTGCATCTCGCCGGCAGGAGCAGGAGCAGGAGCAGGAGCAGGAGCAGGTGCACGGCCCGGGAGGTCGAACACATGCCGAGGTCTCTGGGGCGGTGGGGGCTGGGGGGGTGGGAACAAACCCCAGGCTAGGCTCTGAGGACCACACCCTGTGGATTCCACTGCACCATCCTCCCCTCTCTGCTTCCTTTCTGGGGACTTTTCCTAGTCTGTTTCTTTCTTCAGCCTTCCCCTTCCTAATCTCCACTTCTCTCCTTCTTCCTCTCCATCTCCCCCATCCTCTCTTCTCTGTCCCTACTCTCCCTGCTTTTCTGAGAAGCTACAGCTTTTGATATGCTTAGATCATTGCTCAAGAGCTTTCCAGTCACTTCCAGTGGCCCCTGGCTCCAGGAGGCACTGCCATTGGCTGGGACAAGCCTCTGCCTTCACGGGTGACTTTCTGCCCCACAGACCAAGCAGGGGCCATGTTCAGACAATACACAAAAATCACCAGCACCCCAAGTCATTTAGCAAGCCTTCCTTGAACAGATTAGATTCTGACACCTGCTTACTGTTTAATTATCTTGCGACTGAGGAAATGGAAAAGTTGACAAATAGTTTAACCCGACGAGTCTGGTTCCTTATTCCCCCCTTTGTGGGCTTGTTTATAGAGAACACGGCTCTGACCACATCTCCCCAGCTCTCTGGGGCACTGGCAAAAATTACAGACAAATATTTATGTTCCACGAACTCAAGATGGTTTTCATATTGTTTTCATGTTGAACTGATTTCAAATGAACGACAATGGCCCTTTATGTGGTCACAAGAACTTGCCATTAATTTTCACTTGAAATTGGATCCAGTGGTATCTGGGTCTTCTGGTTCTTAATGATTTGCCTTCCAAACACATGGGCCACTTCCCACTGGCTGATTGGCACAAGAGCTAAGTGGGGGTGTTTTCGCCTGAACCATGTGAACAGGAATGAAATTCAGGATGTCACCGGGATTTGGAAGATCTTTGCACATGGCATTTGAGGCAGGTGGCCGGAAAACGGGGTACCATAGGGACGGGGTGGGCTCCACATACCACACTTGCCTTGTGGTGAAGATGCAGCTTCCAGCTCCAAGCCGGAGGCAGGGCTAGTTGTTCGGGGACACAAGAGCATGGGTCAAGGTCTCAGAGCATTCAGAAAACCTTCTGGTGTCTGACCAACCACAATGGTACAGGTAGTGGGCTGTCATTGTGTGATTTGGAGCCATCTGGGAAGGGACGGGGTTTGGGTCTCAGGTTGACCTGAATGTGGTGGTGATGGGCGGAGGTCCTGGCTAGGGGAAGGTTGTGTTATGACAAGACCCTGCCAGGGTCTCTCTCTCTTTCAATAAATACATAAACTTTAAAAACCAAAACTATATGGGGACACAGGTGTACCCTGGAGAGAAGGACATCTCCTGAGTAGAGAAGGGGTGGACCTTGTGGTGGGGCAGGGTGCTGAGCAGGTTTCACACCCGTGTGAACTACACAAGAAAGATGGCACTCCCTGGGTCACTGTGGAGGAGGTGATGCAGCTGCTTTGGAGCAGTGAATGAGTTCTTGATTGATTAGCAATGTCTATCCTGGCCGCTAAGAAGGGGTGGGGGAGAGTGCCAAAGCTTCAAGGGCACTTTCAGCTCTGCTTTTGTAATAAAGGATAACTGAGAAGCGCAGGAAGCTGAGCTCTCTCAGTTAAACACGCGGGAGGTTGCGACCTGGAGAACCAGGCAGGGGCGGCTAAGGCAGCACTCCGTAAACTTGAATGTGCCCCCCAAATCTTGCCCACGTGCAGCTCCCGAGTCAGTTGGTCAGGGTAGAGACCAATAGTCTGAATTCTTTCCAGCCTCCCAGGGCTGCTGGTGCTGCTGTCTGTGGGCCACACTTGGAACGAGGGCCCGTGGCCCGTGCACCACACTGCAGGCTCGATAGCCCGCCAAAGGCACTGTGAGTGCACCTTTCCAAGGACTTTTTCCACAGATCATTTCATTTATTTCTCCAGACAGCTTTGCGATGTTGGATAGATTAGTTCCCACTCTTACTATCCACTTTTTTTTCCTAAATATGTCTTTTTCGGTCTAACGAATGCTATCACTCAGCCTAAGGTCTACACAGGGCAGAGCTGGCATTCACACCTGCACCTTCCCCCACCCGGGCTGGCCCATGTGAGTGTTCTCAGCTCACTGGGCAGCTCTTGGAGCTGTGCGAGGGGATGACGCTGATGTCCACAATGCCTGCAGACCACGTTGGAAGGGCCAGGAGCTGCCTTGGTGGCCCAGACCCATCCATTCATATGGTTGCTAAGACAGACACAAAACATCCCATGATCCTCGGTTCATGAGAAGAGCCTTCTTCATCCTTAGGAGGGTTTCAGAGCCAGACACAGCCAAGGTGGATCTCGCCACAGTCCTTGACCTGGAGCAAGTTACTTAACCGTCCTGAGCCAGTGTCTCCTCACCTGGCAAAGGGACAATCAACATTCTTGCCTTCAGATTTGTTCGGGAGGATGACAGCAATGTGGTTCAACATAGAGTACGGTGCCTGGTAAACACGGAACATTCGCTCTTTCCCTTTCGCCCTGTGAAGATACTGACTGGGTTTTCTTCCTCCTTTTTCTTTCTTTTCTTTTCTTTTCTTTTCTTTTCTTTTCTTTTCTTTTCTTTTCTTTTCTTTTCTTTTCTTTTCTTTTCTCTTCTCTTCTCTTCTCTTCTCTTCTCTTCTCTTCTCTTCTCTTCTTTCTTTTCTCTTCTCTTCTCTTCTCTTCTCTTCTCTTCTCTTCTCTTCTCTTCTCTTTTCTTTTCTTTTCTTTTCTTTCTCTCTTTTTTTCTTTTTTTCTCTGTCACAGGGTGCGCATGCATGGTGGAGAGAAAGAGAGAGCCAGTGAGAGGGAAAGTGAGAAATTCTCTCCCCCCGGGTGGGGGATGGCCACACCGCAATCCCTTCTCCGGCATTCTCCTCTTGGGATTTTGGGCATGCGTGAACACGCACCCAGTGTGAGCTTCAAGCCACCAAGTCTGGAATGCGAACTGTGGTCGCCATGTGGGAGTTCAGCGCCGTAGCCACTAGCCTGAGTTTCCAGCATTCACTGTACAAACACCACCATGTTAGATTCTCCTGGACTCAATGGCATAACCCATTAAAAGGTCAAAGTTCAGTGCTGTGTCTTCTCCCAAACAATAAAATAGGAAAACCGTTCAGTGATACTCATTACTCAATATCATTCCTCTGTGCCAAGACAAAAAAATAAAAATTTAAACACATTTCAAAACTTATATTCAAAAACATGTTCACACAAAGAGCTATTCAGGCAATGCAGGCATATTTGAAAATTACAAGCAAACTTCAAATGTCTCCGTTGTGATTTGGCATTAGTAAAATCGTCGATAAGTTTCACAGCTTCTGCTGCCTCAATTCTGCGGTGCGTGGTGTTAATTCTGTTAAATGTTGTTGTCAGAGTATTCCTTAAATAGTTTTTAATTGGTTTTAATTTGGAGAAAGAAGGTTCTGCTTTAGAGGAACAGGAATTGTCAAAAACAAAATGAACAGGGACCAGCAAGTGGCATGGTAGTTAAAACACTGGATTCCCATTTGTCCTACCGCGGTTTGAGTTCTGGGCTTGGCAGCTTGAAAAACACACCAGGCACATGTGGTTGCATGACTAAAATCTTGACGAGAGAGTGGAGGAGAGGGGCTGCAGGGTCACCGTCTCCCCTGGGATAATTCATCCCTTCCCCTTTCACTGTCTCTCTCTTTCTGATGAGCACACGTGTCCTGTGGAAACCCCCCCCCCCCCCACAAAGGAAACAAACAAACAAACAAATAAATAAAAGGAACAGATAACACTATTCAGAAAACTTGCAGACATACTGCATTCTTCTACACTCCTTTGGCAAAGGTATGGAGACTTTAATTGTGTCCATTTCACTTGTTAATGATTTCCTCATTCCAATATTCCAAATATTCCTGGAATATTTCTCTTTCATCTTCTGTGTGTCCTTCACAGTGGACTTTTTTTTTAACAATTTTTATTTTTATCTATTTATTTATATTTTTACCAAAGAGCAAGTGCTCATTAGAGAGAGACAGGAAGACACAGAGAGACAGAGAGAGAGAGAAAGAAAAATCACCTCCCACGGGAGATGGCCACACCCCAATCCCTTCTTCTCCATTCTCCTTTTGGGATTTTGGGCACACACACACATGCCCCTGGTGCATTTCTCAAGTCACCTGGTCTGGAACTCGAGCCGCAGAGTTGGCCAGGCTGGATCCAGCACCTTAACCACCATGCCACTTGCCAGCTCTTACAGTGGACTTCTCATCCACACGAATTAGTGTGGCAGCAGGGGGCAGGGGTATACAAACAAGGCAGTAATTGCATTTCACCCCCAAATCTTAGGTCTATTTAAGAAATTAATGTCATCAATTACTGTGAGGAGAGGATAAAAATATAAAAAAAGATCTGGTGAAGATCAAATTTCTGTCGTTCTGCCACTCAGCAAACCAACAGGTGGAAGCGGATGATGCAAAAATATTTTCGTTATCATGGTATCTTGGCAGAATGTCAGCCAAAGCAGTCTTTTCCCCCTCCTTTTCAAGATTTGAATATAGACAGAATTTTTCACCTATCTTTTAGAATATTAGCATAGTTCTATATATATGTGAACGCATGGCTTTATTCAAGAACTCCATATATATGAATACATGATTTTATTCAAGAACTCTGTACTTCCCTAGCACAGGGAGTAACAACGGCTCTGACAGCTCCATCCGCAAATGCCGGCCCAGGGGCCCAGCCTCTCCTTGTTGAGGTCGGCAGAGGCCAGCACGCTTTCTAGGAGTTGTCAGGAGTCGCCAGAGAATATGCACACTCACACTGCATGGTTTTTGCCATAGGGTGTGTGCACTTGCTAGAGAGAGACAGAGAGAGAGAAAGTGAGAAGTCACCCCGTGGGGGATGGCCACCCTCAGTCTCTTCTCCTCCATTCTCCTGGGATTTGGGGCATGCACGAACATGCGTCCAGTGTGAGTTTCAGGCTAACCATGATCGGCCATGAGGGAGTCCAGCGTCTTAACCACCATGCTGCCTGCTGGCCCTGCACATAGCGTTTTGGGCATGCCATGCTCTGTTCAAATGGCATTTGGTATAAAATACACATTTGAAACAGGAGGTGGGATCTGAACACTCCCGCCAACAGACAGCAGGCTGTACTTAGTTAGTATTCCATAAGTCACTGGGTACAGAATAGATGTACTTGAATGTTCACGGAATTTTGCTCACTTGATTGTCGTGGAAGTCAGAGTGGAATTTTATTTAAGGGCAGTTTATTTATCCCCCAATAGTGTCGTGTGTATATGAACAAAATTCAGTACCCAGTGTTAACCCAAGTTAGCACCATGGACTCACCAGGGCCCCTTGTAACCCTGGCCTGAGACAGTACCCGCCTCATGTGACACAGGCCCTCTGGTTCCCACTCTCCGGTCCCAGCTCCTCTTCTGGTGTTCAAAGCCTCCATGGCCCAGCCCCAACTTCTGCCCTGGCTCCCCACCCCTCAAAGCCCAGCTGTCCCGGCCATCCTGAGAGAGGACATTGTTCTTCCACTCCGCTCCTTCAGCCCCGAGTGGCCCATCTTGTGGCTTTTCTCTGCTCTTCCACCTGCATGGACCCTGCCCCTTCCGGTCCTTGAAGACCCAGCACAGACCTTTGTCGGTCAAGGTCCTGGCAGGAAGAAGATCGTGATCATGATCAGAAAGGGTGAGTGGAAGAGTTAAAGCGGGCTGCCTGTGCGGGAGGGCTGGCTATGGGCACAGGGCGAGCAGCAGGAGGTGTTGCAGCACCCAGGGACGATGGCAGCAGGGAGCTGCGACTGTGGCTGTCCTGAGTGGGGGAGAGAAGGGTCGTTACTGCGACTGAAGAGAGCCATGGCTGTGAACCAGGGAGCCAGGGCCTTCACAGGAGGAGGCTGGTCACTGCGCGTCCTCGGACCGGCAGACTGAGGGCCCGAGGACACAAGCCCTGCACGTGCCTCCCGCTGCCATCCCCTGCTGCTGCTCGGCTTTGGCCAGCCCCAGTCTAAAGGTGGAGGCCCCAGAGCCCCTGAGCAGCCCTACGGGTCGGCCCTGAGCAGAGCAGGCGGAGGAGGAGCCTGAGCAGGGAGGGCAGCCCCGTCCAGAGGCCTCACTCTTTGGGGAGCCCAGGGGGTGCCCTCCATGACCGCACGTGGCCCTGAGTAGCTGCAGTGCCTCTTGGACTCCTGCTGCTTCAGCTTCCAGTGTGCACCGCGACGCGCTCTCCCTGCGGAGGCTCCCTGAAGGAGGGGCTTAGCCGGAGCTCGGCTTCACCTGGAATGCCTTTTCCTTGTTGCCACCCCCGCCCCATACACCTCCTGGGATCAGGATGTGGACCCGGGGCACTGGTAGGTGTCCTGGTTGTCGTGGGAGGGGGATGTGGACCTGGGGCGCTGGTAGATGTCCTGGTTGTCGTGGGAGGGGGTGTGGACCTGGTTGTCGTGGGGGTGGATGTGAGGAAAGGGTCAAGACGCTGGGTTCTGGGGCCAGGCCTGTGCAGTTCTCACCAGATGCGATGGGAGTAAGCAGAGGATTGTAAGGCCACACTTGGGGGAGACAGGTGAGGGGTGGACAGGATGTGTCACCAGAGCTAGAGGGGCCAGGAACAGCAATTGGAAGGGATGTGAGCTGGGTGTGCAGGGCCAGAGGGAACCGAGCTCTTGAGTCAACTTCGAGGTGACCCTGCAGTGGGCAGGAGGGGCCGTAGATGCAAGGTGACGGAGGGTGTCAGCCGTGGTCTAGACCTGCTGTTGCAGACGCCAGCCTCTAGCCACGTGTGGCTGTTTAATTTAAATCTAGTGAACTGAAATGAAGTCAGATAGGAACCGGGCTCCGCACTCACACGAGCCGCATTTCAGTGCTCTGCTGTGTCAGGAAGGCAGACCAGGACATGGTCACCCTCGCAGTTCTTTCTGCTGCACACCCTGGCCCAGGGCAGCCTGGTAACGCCAGGGACACGCCAGCTCGCTGATCCGGAGTGATCAGATCTGTCTGAGAGCAAACATCCCGGCTCTAACTCTGCCCTTTGCTAGTGAGTCCCTATGGGTTGGGTCTTGAAACCTCAGTTTTCTCATCTAGAAAATGCGGACAGTAAGAGACGACTAACTAGGCTGAGGGTGTGAGGGTGTCTTGAGTGGTCCTAGGAGGAGCTTCTTAATAAATACCAGCTTCTTGGGCCAGCAGGTGGCATGGAAGTTATGGTGGCTGGATCCCATACGGCCAACTCTGTGGTTTGAGTCCTGGACCCAGCTTGAAACTCACACTGGGCACATGTGCATGCATACCTCAAATCCTGAGAGGTGAATGGAGGAGAAGGGACTGTGGCGTGGCTATCTCCTCTGAGTAGGCGATTTCTCACTTTCTCCCTCTCTGTGTCTCTGTCTCTCTTGAACAAGCACACATGCCCTATAGCAAAACCTAAATAAATACATCAATGCTGGTTCCCAGTCCCCCTTACGACGACAGTATCGCGGACCAGCGTGCATTGCAGCTTGCTGTGCTGGAACGTGCTGGTCGTGGTATCAGGGCTGCCTCCTGTAATTCTCCCAATAACTCTACACGAAGATGAAGAGATCACTGTTTCCATTTTGCGGAGGAGCTAATAGAGCCTGAGCAAGATGGAAACAGTGGCTGCGTGTCCCGCAGTGGGGGTGGTTAGCAAGGATCTCACATGGCTCTCAGCTGTTTCCTGTCTCATCTTACTCCGCCTCGGCCACTCCGAACCTGAATCTTGCAAGGTGTCTGGCAGACTGATGCTTAGCTGCTAACTGGTGCATCGAGTCCAATAAACTGGAATGAAAGCGGTGGAAGTTTCACGGGTGCCCGTTACTGGCTTTAACACTCGCTCCTCCATGGGGGCCTTGACAACAAATCCAGGAGTGCGTAAACTCTACCTTGAATTCAGCGACTTCAGAACCACCATGCTCTCGGTGGAGCAGGGAGACGCTGGTTCCTGTTCGGTGAAACTCTAAAGACAAAGAAAGCGATGGAGTCTGCCTAGTTTGAATGTGTGACGCCTCGGGCTGGTGTCCAGCGTGTCTTTGGGCAAACCACACATATGTGGGAATTTCAGTGTCTTTACCCGAGAGAGACAAGGTCCTACCTCTCCTGGGCGTGGTCTCGAGGCCGGAATCCGTTTGTCCTAAGACCCTGACATAGTGCCCGGAGCACGCATGTCCTCAGAAAACACGTTCTCACCCTCCAGCCGTGCCCAAGCCTCTGATGTCGGCATTGGATGAAGGGGAAGGACCTTCTCCTGTCTCGTTTTCGAAGAAACTGAAGCCGGGTGTCCAGGAAATTGTGCAATTTGTTAACCGCTGCCACTTCCTAGTCACAGAGGGGGACACGTTGGAACTGCAGGGGAAAGACCGCACCTCAGGCCTCCCCCAGAGCTGGCCGTGGGTTCCTGCCCAGTGTGGATGGCCACGAGTGACCACGAGTGACCATCGGACCTGCTTATAGATCCTGGCTGAAGATGGGGCAAGGCCTGGGGCGTTCCTGACCTGGCGCAAAGACGGTCTAAAGGAAAAAGAAAACCCTGTGAGAACGTGGTACATGGGGTATGGGCGAGGGGGCGAAGGCGGGAGGTGCCCACGGTGGTGACTCGATGTACCTGTGAGGCCCGGAGTTGTTGGCGTCATCAGCCTGGAGTGCAACCCCGGGCTCACCCATCTCTCAATGGCCTCGTCCATTTCCACTGGGAGACATCTGTGTGGTCCTCTCTGTGGACTCCATATGAGTTGGCCCTTCCTGGGCTGGCCTGTGGGGCCTGGGGGTTTCTGAGCAGCCCTGGGTGGGAGTCACTTGTTTGAGGACACTATGTGTCTAAGTGACCTTATCTCTGACCAGGTGGGGTGCTATTGTTAGGTGTAGACCTTTCTGTTGTAATTTATCTCTCCCACGAGTGAGAAACAGAGAGACAGCACCCCCAGTAGGGTGCTCCTGCTTCCTCCATGGATCCAGACCTACTCTACAACACCCCTCAGCCTCAGCCAGCCCCAGGACGTTGCCACGTGTGTGCTCAATGCACTCAGGGAAGTCTCCGGTCATGAGCCCAGAACCTCCTGCATCGGTCAGCCTCACGGAGCTTCATGCTTTCCTACTGCCTTGCCATCCAGTCCCCAGAGTACTGGTTTCAGAGTCTCCTCTGGCCTCCAGTCTTAGCTCCGCTGGTCGTGGCTTGTCTATCCTTGGGAAGTTACTCCACTTCTCTGACATTCTGCAACCCCAGCTCTGCGTGGGGTTGCACAGAAGTCATGCGTGACGTAGGTGACGGTATTGTTATTTTTCAGATAACTGGAAACTGAACCTTCACGAAGCGATGTGACCTCCTCCCTCCCTCTCGACCTGTCTCCCTCCTCTCCTTTCCAGGTCTCTCTCCCTCCTTCTCCCAGGCACGCTCTTAGGACCTACTAATTTGATCTCCATTGTCCCCTTTAAACATGCTTGTGAGTGCGGACACCTACCCGGGCTCCTTTCCAGCCTACACCTGGGATGTGCTGCCATGGTGTTGGGCCAGCTCTGTGCTCCCAGGGGCGGGGACCCAGACATCCTGTCCTCACAGCCAGCTGAGTCCCCTCCTGCCCAGAGCTCTGCAGCGCCCACAGAGGAGAGGCCTTGTGGTCAGCCCTGCTGGAGGCGGCCCAGCGCAGGAGGCTTGGCCAGCCCCAGACCCCCTGGGAGTGGGGGAGCGAGGCTTCAGGCCCTTCAAGGATGTAAATAAAAGTGGTGCAGAGGCTGAAATGGGAGACTTCCAAAGCAAGCATTCCTGTCCCTTGTCAGCCTTCAGGAACATTCCGTTTTGAGAAAAATTGAATTCACGAAGAGGATTTGGGGTAGGGGATGGGAAGGGGGTTGAGGGGCTCATAAGTAGCAGGGAAAACGCCTGGGGAGGGATCCCCCTAGTCTGAGGTGCTCTGGGACTCCCACTGCGTGTGCCTTCAACTACAGTCCAGCCAGGGGAGACAGAGAAGGGCCTGGGTCCCTCCCCTGCCTTTCTCGGAGTTGGAGAGGAGCTGGGCGCCCTGCTCTGAGCTTACCCCCTCTGCATCTCCAGGAGCACCTGGGATGTCCCCACCGAGGGCTCGACACACACAGGGGTCTTTTTCTTTTTTTTGGAGAGGTTTTTGCTATAGGGTGTGTGCGCTCATCAGACAGACAGAGAGACAGAAAGTGAGAAATCACCCCCCAGGGGGGATGGCCACGCCACAATCCCTTCTCCTCCATTCTCCTCTCGGGATCCTGGGCACACATGCACACGCACCCGGTGTGTTTAAGCCAATGGGTTCGGGGACTCGAATCGTGGTTGACTACATGGGACTCTAGCGACATAGCTATTACGTCATCTGCTGGTCCCTGGGGGGGGGTCTTTTAACCTCAGGTTACATTGGTGCAAGCGAGGGAACACCCCCACCCCCAAACAGGAGGAACTACCCCCCGCACAGTAAGGTTTGCTTCTGGGAAACACCCTTGGGACCTCCTCCCATCTGGGTCCACTCCAGTGACCTCCATTACCCTAACCAGGGTCAGGACCTGCCTGCCCCATCCATGGCTGGGCTCTCGCCCCTCCCCTCTGACCTCTGCATCTGTAATGTAGGCCATCATTTCTGACTCTTGTCGCAATGGGTCCTGGCCCGCTACAAAGTGGTGCAGAGACTGACTGAGGAGTAAGCCCAGAGAAAGGAAGGGACTGGCCCAAGGTCACACAGCTTGGAGCAGAGCTGGGCCAGACTTTGCCTTCCAGGCCGGGACCTTTTCTCTGGGGCTCCTCACCCACCAGTCGATCCTCAGGCTTCCTTCACAGTTTAACACATCGCCACGGAGGGACCAGCAGATGGTGTAATAGTGATGTCACTGGACTCCCGTATAATTGACCATGGTTTGAGTCCTGGACCCAGACGCTTAAAAACTCACACCAGGCGCGTGTGCGTGTATGCTTGAAATCCCAAGAGGAGACTGAAGGAGAAGGGATTGCAGTGTGGCCATGCTCCCCGGGGGATGATTTCTCACTTTCTGTCTCTCTGTCTCTCCAGCAAGCACATGCACCCTATAGCAAAAAGTCTCCTTCTTAAAAATAAAAATAAAACATTAAATAAATAAATAAAATTTCACCACCGAGATCTGCCTTGACTGTTCAGACCTCGCTAGGAACAAGATAACCAGGAAGGTGAGGGGGGGGGACTGAAAAGTTACGAGGGTAACGAACCCTCTGCCATTCCCAGCCTGGATCCGAGAAGCCTTCCTTGCACAGGTGGGTGGTGGAGATCCCCGCAGCCCGCAGTCGGAAGGGCGCGCTCGGGGCGGTGTGTTTGCACAGCGCTAACCTGCTGTTTGTTTTTCTCAGGCTGTTTTCATTAAGACTCTGGCCTCCCAGGCAGGACCCAGGGACTTAATTACAGCGCCCTGAGGTTACCTCCCCAAACCGAATTTCCTCTCTTGTCAAGAGGCTGGAGCCAACCACCGGTCTCTTCTTAGCAGGGCAGGCCTCGCCTGCGGCCTGCGTCCCAGCCTGCACTTAGAACCCACGTGCTCTGTGGGAGGAGCTGTCCCCCGCGCTCCCTGAGCTTTGAATTAGGATGTGCTCTCCAGCAGTTGCAAGCCGAGGTTGCCTTATTCGGCTCTCTGTCCCAGCACCTGGCCCTGGTCCAGCTCGGAGCACAGCAAAGGGCTGTGGACTTAGAAGGCATTTCCACACACGCCGATCTGCCCCAGCCCAGCTCTGGCTTCCGCTGTGCCCAAGCCCTGCCTCCTGCCTGGGCGCCCACCACCTTCTCCTGCCGCTCCCAGTCCGGATCTTCCAGGGCCCGTTCCACACCCGACCACGTGGGTGCTTCTAAGGAAGAGGGTGAAATCCCCTTCTGCTTGCATTTCGTACAGGGGGCTCAGCATCGGTCTGAATGAATGAAACCCTGATTTCTGCCTCCCTCCCCAATTTTATTCCTTTTTTTTTTTTTGCCATCAGGTATATGTGCTTGCTGGAGAGAGACAGAGACAGTGAGAGGAGGGAATGTGAGAAATCACCCTCCTCCCACATCACAATCCTTTCTGGGGTCTTGGGCACACATGTACACATGCCCAGTGTGATTTTTCAAGCCACCACGTCTGGGACTCAAACCACAATTGGCCACATGGGGATCCAGCACCCTAACCACCACACCACCGGCCGGCCCCAATTTTATCCCTTTGTAAGTCCTTCTCAGAAGCAGCCCGGCCACGAAACTCCGCTGCTCTCGCTGGGCTGGCCTCCCCGGAGTGTCTCCCGCTCTTCGGTCCCAGCCTGGCTTGGGCATCCCACAAGGTCCCTCCGTCTTCCCACACCGTTTGTCATTTCGCCCCAGCTAAGCTGTGCCCTCACAGACACCTAGAGGAAGGGCTGTGGTCAGGTATTCCGTGTGATTAAAACCAGTGTGTGCCATCTGGGGTCTCCCCTGCGCCTTTGTGATAAGGTGAGACGGGCTCAGAACCCCTAATTCCTTCCCCTCAGAGGTCCAGGAGGCCTAGGGTTCCCTCCAGGGTCCCCACGCGGCCCCGCCCCAGGCCCGCTCTCACACGTGCTGTCTCCACTCTCCCCATCGGAGTGCTCGTGGGGAGGCAGATTCATCTGCAGACACTGCGGGGCGGGCTGGGCTGAAGGAAGGATCTACATCACTGCGGCGCCAGCGGCCTCAGTCGGACACGAGGGGAGGGTTTCCGTCCTGGAAAGGCCGTCCAGGCCACGCCGCCTCCGCATGTTCCCCTCTTGCCTTTCACTCGGGGCTGCAGCTTTGAGCCACCTGCTGCTCCCCAGTTTCCCCTCCTCTGCCTCTCTCTCCCTGTCTCCATTTTAAGCAGCACCCCCTACCATTCTCCACTGGGCAGGTTGACCCTCGCCCGGGGGCCTTGCCACGGCCGGCACCGCACCTGCCAGTTCTCACAGCCACCGTCCAGGCTGGGCAGACCGGGACCGTTCATTTCCTCCTGGCCTTGCTGTGGGGGGCCTCACCTCACGGCCGGGAGTACCGAGGGGAAGGGGGCCCAGAGATCCCGCGTCAGCCTGATCAGACGGTCCCTGGCCAAGGTGTCGGGCAGGTGAGCGGCAGCCCCCGGCTCTCCGCCAGGGCTCCGGCTGGCCAGCTGGTTCCATGAGCAGCTGAGGGCACCAACGCACTCTTACACGTTGGGGGAGCCCACGCTGTCCACGCAGGCCGATGACACCTGCACCGTGTCACTCCCACTCAGAGGACAGCGCTCGCGCACGGCCCTGTGCCTCCGGGCTTGGGCCGGCAGGGTCAGGTTCCTGCCTTAGCCGGCCCTGAAGGTGCCGCTCGGCTCTGAGCAGACGCGTCTCCTCGTGGGGCCCCCGCTTACCTCCTCCTAGCGAGAGGTCTGTTTGGGGCACTGGCCTGGCAAAGGGTGGCATGCATGCCTCCACGTGTGTGTGGGTGGGTGGGGGGAAGGAGCGGTTTGGGCTTCCAGCCCTGTCCAGGCCTTCCTGCGACACAGTTTCCTAGGCAGCTGCTGTTTAGAAAGAAAACCTCTGGCCTGGCTGACACCTGGGTGCAGGGCTCCCGTGACCTGCGGTCCTCTGACCGTGCAGTGGGCTGTCCCCCAAGGCTCTGAGGGACTGCTGTTCCACACGGCCACCATCAGCAAAGGCAGCAGCCCACACAAGGCACCAGGGCAGCTGGCTGGGCGGGCCCCATCCCTGAGGCGTTTGGGGACTTTCTGAGCGTTGGTAAGTGTGAATCAGGCCCGAGGTTTCCATTTCCTCTGCCAATCCCCTCTCAGAAGTGCAAGTGCACCAAGGGGAAACACAAGTGCTACCGTCCCGCGGGGCCAGGTGTGGGAGGGGGCAGACGGCCAGGCCCCGGCCCGGCTTTCCACGTGGGCGGCACCCTGGTAGTACAATCCCGCAGCGGCCCTCTGAGGCCACTCCCTGGGCGGCCACGTGCTCCGTGGCCCCCCAGGGTCTTTTCTGGTCCTGGGTGCCTGAGGCTCGGAGACAGCCAGGCATGGCCCGGGGGCTCCCCGTCCTCTCCTGGCCCTCCGTCAGCCCGTGCGGCTCTGGACCGGCTGTGCAGGATGCAAACCCAGCCCACTGGTGACTTCGGCCCCACACCAAGACTGGACAAGATTAAGTACACAAAGGGGCCTCCCAGTGTCCGTTGAGAACTCATACGATGGAGAAACTACGCATAGATTTCAATGATTTCCACACCAAAGTACACTCGCACTTTCACTCCATTTTCCCACACCCGTTTTTTTTTTTTTTTTTTTTTTCTGGAGAGGTTTTCGCTATAGGGCGCGTGCACTCGCCAGAAAAACAGAGAGAGACAGAGAGACAGAAAGCAAGAAATCACCCCCCAGGGAGGATGGTCATGCCACAATCCCTTCTCCTCCATTCTCCTCTCGGGATCTTGGGCACGCATGCAAACGCGTCCGGCGTGAGTTTAAGCCACTGGGTCCGGGACTCGAATCCCGGTCGACTACGTGGGAGTCCAGCAACATGGCCATTGCGCTAACCACTGGTCCCCCACACCCATTTTGAAGTGCCCTGGTATGCAGAGCACTTCGGAGTCTGCCACCTGCTCTCCTCCCTGAGCTCTCACCTGAGCACAGCTCTCTCTCCTCCCTGAGCTCTCACCTGAGCACAGAGGGAGGCGGAGTGGGGCCCACCGAGCACCTTGAGAGACACGTGAGCGACTCCAGCGCCCTTTGCTCTCCACTCCAGCACCTCCTGACCTCGGCATCTGCACTCAGCCTCATTTCAGACCCCGCATCATTGAAAAGAGAAACGTTGGGGCCAGCAGGGGGCACAGTGGCGAAGGCACTGGACTCCCACATGTCCTACTGCAGTTCAAGTCCCAGACCTGGTGGCTTGCTTTCTCATTGTCCTGCTCTCTCTACCTCTCTCTGGTAAGTGCATATGCTCTTTAGCAAATTAACAAAAACAATGATAATAATTTTAAAATTAAATAAGTAATTCTTTTTTTTTTTTTTTTTTTTTTTTTAAATGGGAAACTTGGCTAACATCGTGTCCTTGGCATATCTTACCCCATTTCAGTTATTAAAACAGATCTTGGGACCAGCAGTTAGAGTAATGGCTATGTCACTAGACTCCCAAGTAGTCGACCGCGGTTCGCGTCCCGGATCCGGTGGCTTAAAACTCACGCCGGACGCGTGTGCGTGCGTGCCCAAGATCCTGAGAGGAGAATGGAGGAGAAGGGATTGCAGCGTGGCCATCTCCCCGGGGGGTGATTTCTCGCTTTCTGTCTGTCTGTCTGTCTGGCGAGCGCACACGCCCTATAGCAAAAACCTCTCAAAAAACAAACAAACAAAAGCAGCTCTTGTGCCAGCTTGGTGGCATGGTGGTTAGGGCAGCTGGATCCCACATTCTGTGATTTGAGTCCCAGACCCAGTGGCTCGAAAGACACTCCAGGTGCATGTGCGTGTGTGCCCAAAATCCCGAGAGGAGAGTGGAGGAGAAGGGATTGCAGTGTGGCCATTCGCCCTGGGGGGTGACTTCTCATTTTCCCTCTCTGTCTCTGTCTCTCTGGTGAACACATATGCCCTATAGCAAAAAAACAAAACAAAGAAACAAACAAAACCTGCTTAAGAATTTGTTCCCACAGCCCTTCCTTTCTGCACTCACTCTTAGAACTGCTCGCGGGCCGCACTCCCGCCCTGACTCAGCTCTTGCCCATGTATTGAGCCGTTACACTTCAAGTCCGAGTGTCTGTGGGCCCAGCTGATGCCGCGCTCTGGGAACGTGCAGACCGCTGGGCTGTGACGCCTGGCGGTGAGAGGCTTGCTCTCCGGCCCAGGCGCGGTGGGAGCGGTGGGGTGCAGACACAGAGGGACCTTCTCATTCACTCCTGCAGTCAGGGCTAGGAGAGCTGCTTCCTGTGTGGCTTCATCTACGTCGCGGGGCCTCCCGGAGTCCCCAGTATGTCCTGGCTGGGGAGAGGCTGGGCTAGTGACTACTGGTTCCTGCAGCTCTGTGGGAGCTGAGAGAAGGGAGAACTGAGAGCTGGGTGGTCAGCGAAGGCTTCCTGGAGGAAGTGGGATTTGAACTCAGCTTGGGAGGGTAGGGTAATTAGTGAGGTGAAGAAGAGGAGACCAGGGACCAGCAGTTAGCATAATGGCTATGTCGCTGGATTCCCATGTAGTTGACTGCGGTTCGAGTCCCGGACCTGGTGGCTTAAACTCACGCGGGGCACGTGTGCGTGCGTGCCCAAGATCCCAAGAGGAGAATGGAGGAGAAGGGATTGTGGCATGGTCATCCCCTCTGGGGGGTGATTTCTCACCTTTTGTCTCTCTGTCTCTCTCTGTCTTTCTGGTGAGCGCATGTGCCCTAAAGCAAAATCCTCTCCCCCCCCATTAAAGAAAAATAAAAGGACTTGTCATGCCCAGAGATTTTCCATGTCTACAAAGTAGACAGTTTCCCCAAATTTTCTCAAGACAGCCTTTCCTCTCCAAAGCTACGGCATTCGTAGAGTCCCCTGCCACTCCTCCGTTCAGATGGGCCTTCCATCGCCACCATCTCCCCCACTTACACTTCATCTGTCACCGGGTGGACCTGCTGCCTTATCTGATCAGGAGCCCAGGGACCCCTGGTGGCTCCCACCCTCTCAGTGAGGGAAGGACTGAATCCCTGAAGAGCTTGGCTGGCCTTCCCTTCCAGCTGATCCTAGTGAAGGACCCCTGGAAACTGATAGGTAAGACAGAGGCACAATCATCAATACCTTTCTATACAGAGTCTCTGACTCACATGACCTGACTTATGATTGTTCTCCATTATAGTGGTACGAAAAGGAGACACATATTGCAGAAATTATATTACAACAAAATAGCAACCAGCCATTAAAAAAATGAAATTCTGGGCCTGAAGGTGGTGCAGAGGTTAAGACAGACTGGATCCCACATGGTGACTGTGCAGTCTGAGTCAAGACCCGGTGGCTTGAAAATCATACTGGGCAGGGACCAGCAGTTGGCGTAATGGCTATGTTGCTGGACTCCCAGGTAGTCGATTGCGGTTTGAGTCCCAGACTCAGTGGCTTAAACTCATGCCGGGTGCATGTGTGTGCATGCCCAAGATCCCGAGAGGAGAATGGAGGAGAAGGGATTGCGGAGTGGCCATCCCCCCCGGGGGGGTGATTTCTCACTTTCTGTCTCTCTGTCTTTTTGGCGAGGGCACTCACCCTATAGCAAAAAACTCTCAAAAACAAATAAACAAAAAATCATACTGGGCACATGCGTGTGTGTGCCCAAAATCCCAGGAGGAGAATGAAGGAGAAAGGATTGCAATGTGACCATCCCCTGAGGGTTGATTTCTCACTTTCCCTCTCCCTCTACCTCTCTCCAGTGAGCACACGCACCCTATAGCAAAACTAAAAAAATAAAAGAGAGAGAGAGAATGAAATCCTGTCATTTGAGGTAACATGAACAAGCCTAGAGGACATGATGTTGAATGAAATAACACAAGAAAAAAGAAATATCACGTTTTCATTCCCATGTGGAAACTGAAAAAGAAGTGACTTTTCATAGAAGTGGATCTGGACTGGCGATACTCTCGAGATGTGGTTTGGAGGCAGCTGGTCGCAGCTCCCAGGCCGCTGCACAATCTCCAGGGAAACAACTGACGCCCTGCAGTGTCTTCAGGATATTGTGCTGTGTTTTCACGTGCAGGTGTTTACAAAATGCCCAGGTTTGACTCACGGTATTCTCAGCTTTTAATGGGCTTACTAGAACTAGCCCCGGTGTAATTGCGGAGCATGTGCTCTTTCACAATAACCAGTTTGAGGCTAAAAATGCCCAA
This sequence comes from Tupaia tana, assembly GCA_026018925.1. Classification (NCBI taxonomy): domain Eukaryota; kingdom Metazoa; phylum Chordata; class Mammalia; order Scandentia; family Tupaiidae; genus Tupaia; species Tupaia tana. The sequence continues at coordinate 2,123,871 of JAKSZU010000023.1, read as the reverse complement.
ACTCACAATCCACTTCTGACAGATTCTCAGCCAGAATTGTGTGGGACTTTCATGAAGAAAACCACTGAATAGGAGAGTTGAATAAATAGAGAAATGTAGCATGTTGTTGGTTGGCCAGCAGGAACAAAGGAAGATGTTAGTTTTTCCTGAATTAATAGATGTAGCAAAAGTCTATTCAAAATCTCAGTGGAAACTTTTGGTAACTTAACAAAACAACTCTACCCATGAACCTGGAAGAATAACAAGTTAAAAATAGCTAAGAAATTTCTGAAAGACTAAGAAGACAGGATTTCCTTTAACACATGTTAAAATGTGTTTTAGCTACAGCAACTGGACAGCATATACTGGCCCAAGAACTAGTCAACATCAATCGCAAGGAATGACTCTCTTAAACCAAGCCACTGTGGTGGTGTAAGCAATATGAACTAAAAGGAAACATGAAGACCTTCTGCCCAGATCTGACCCCCAGATCTAGCCAGGAGCCAGATGACTAGAAACCATCACAGGGGCACAAGAAATATGAGAAACCAAGAAAATATCTCTCCTCTAAGGGAAAAGAATAACTCCTCATCCTCCACTGACAAACAAGGGAACTCATGGAAATGCCAGATAAAGAACTTAAAATATTCGTAGTGACAAAGCTAACAGAGATGCAAGAGATAAGAGACAACAAACTCCAGAAGATGCAGGAGAAAAGAGATGAGTTCCAGGAGGTGAGGAAGTTCTTGCATGATCTGAAAGAGGAAATACCACTAAAAAGAATCAAGTGTAACTATTAGAGATGAAGGTTGTAATACAGGAAATCTGAACCTCCCTTGAAAGTATTAAAAACAGATTACATCATGCAGAAGATCAAATCTCAGATGTAGAGGACAGAATCTCTGACCTAGAAAAATTCACCAAAAAAGAATGAGAAAATAGCCCCCCCCCCCCATGAGAATAATATATGAGTAATACTAGATACTATTAAATTTTCAAACATCAGATCATTGGTATCCCAGAAGGTGAAGAAACTAATAAGGATATCGATAATCTATTCCATGAAATCCTGGAAGAAAACTTTTCAAACCTAGAGAGGCACTCAAATATCCAGACCCAAGAAATACAAAGGATCCCACATAGAATCAACCCAAGAAGATCTTCCCCAAGGCACATCATAGCCAGATTGACCAAAACCACAGACAGAGACAAAATACTAAATTTGGCAAGAGGGAAACTTCAAGTTACTTTCAAAGAATATCCCATAAGGCTAAGTCTGACCTCTCATCAGAAACAATGTAAACAAGGAAAGAATGGGAAAATATATTCAAAGTGTCAAGTGAAAAACTATTTCAACCAAGAATACTATACCCAGCAAGATTATCTTTCACATGAGAAAAAAAGGACAAAAACATTCCCAGATAAACAAAACCTGAAAGAATTTACCAACAACAGACCAGCTCTCCAAGAAGTGCTGAAGAGAGTGCTATACCAGGAAAACTAAAGTCAGACACACAGAAATAAGAGTATAAAAAAACCCCAAGAGAATGGCCAGCCTAATGGTAGGGACAAGTCTGGAGTTGAATGTTAACTTCCAGAGTTTAAATGGAAAGATCAGACCACAGTAACTCTGCAAATTCAATAGGAGAGGGAGTAATTCCATGAAACTGAACTTGTGAAATAGAATCTTTTGACTTTAGACTAAAACATTACTGATTTTTTTCTATGTTTTGATTTCCATGTTTAAGGATTTTTGTCTTCTCTTGAACTGTTAATAGGTTCATCTACCTACTATTTTAACTGAATTCTAACCTGTTTTCTGGCCTAAGTTTTAAGCAAATTTCTCTTAACATTTTTTGATTTTGATCTATTAAAACCAAAACTATTTTTCTTGAGGGACCAGCAGTTGGCATAATGGCTATGTCGCTGGACTCCCATGTAGTCGACTGCGGTTCAAGTCCCGGACCTGGTGGCTTAAACTCATGCCGGGTGCATGTATCATGTATGTGTGTGTCCAAGATCCCAAGAGGAGAATGGAGGAGAAGGGATCGTGGCATGGCCATCCCCTCGGGGGATGATTTCTCACTTTCTGTCTCTCTCTGTCTTTCTGGCGAGCACATTTGCCCTATAACGAAAACCTCTCCAAAAAGAAAAAAAAGAAAAAGAAAAAGAAACTATTCTTCTTCTTCTTTTTTTTTCTTTTTGGAGAGGTTTTCGTTATAGGGCGCGTGCGCTCGCCAGACAGACAGAGACATAGAGACAGAAAGCGAGAAATCACCCCCCAGGGGGGATGGTCACGCCACGATCCCTTCTCCTCCATTCTCCTCTCGGGATCTTGGGCACGCACGCACATGCCAATAGACAATATATTCTGGGTGGAAAATCTCATTTTGTATACTGTATTGATGTAAAGTGAATGAATGTAAATAAATAAATTTAAATAAATTTTAAAAATAAATCAATGGATGAACAAATGGTGTTGAGAAAATGGACTGCTTGAGTGGCAGTCATGTTAGAGTTTACCTTTTTCTCAAGTAAATTCAAGATAAATCATAGCACTAAACATAAGAAATCCCATAACAGGCAGAAACATACGTGAATACTTAAATGAACTTAGAGTGAGTAATACCAATCTATGTGTTAGAGGCAATTTAGGAAACCACAGATAATTAATTGTCAGTAGAATTGGCTGTAAGAAACTCTATATAAAGAAAACGATATATAACTATACAAAAGAAAGCTGTATAAAGTTAAAAACTATGTATGACTATATAAAGAAAAAGGAAACTACAAAAATAAAAAAGCAAACTACAAATTGGGAAAAGTATTTGTAACAAATATGGCAAAGGTTAATTGCCTTAGTATATAAATAGCTCTGACAAACCTAAAAAAAAAGATTACCATTCCAGCAGAAAAACTGGCAAAGGAACATTCACAAAATAAGACATATAAATGACCAGTGTAGGAGAAAATCTTTAATTTAACCATTTGCCAAAGAAATGCAAAATGAAACAGTAATAAGGTTCCATTTTCACTGGTCCAGTGGTTAAGATTGGTGATGATGATGGTGAGGATCATAAACATTTTCTTTTTTTTTTTTTTATGCAATAGTTCTACATCTAGGAATCTATCCTAAGAAAACATTGGAGATGGAATCAGAATGTTATTATTACAACATTATTTATTTATTCTTTTTGGAGAGGTTTTTGCTATAGGGCACGTGCGCTCGCCAGACAGACAGAGAGAGACAGAGAGATAGAAAGCGAGAAATCAACCCCCAGGGGGGATGGCCACGCCGCAGTCCCTTCTCCTCCATTCTCCTCTTGGGATCTTGGGCACACACGCACACGCTCCCGGCGTGAGTTTTAAGCCACTGGGTCCGGGACGCGAACCTCAGTCGACTATGTGGGAGTCCAGTGACATAGCCATTACGCTAACTGCTGGTTCCCGTGATTTTATTTTTAAGAAAAGTCAAAGCTATATAAATATGTGTGTATGTGAATATCTCAGTTTTCTGCTCTTCTGATTGTAGCGAGATGGGGAGCCAGAATTAAGACGATCTGTTATCAACTCCATGTCCTCTGTCTCTCTATAAAGTGGGGCTACCGGCCCAGCATCTGTGGCATAGCCACTCCTTACTGGACTGTGGAGCTGGAAGGCACACGCTCACTGTGGTTCGAGTACCCAGCCCGGTTGGCCTGAGAGCATGCTGGGTGCATTGCACGTTCCCAGGATCCTGGAGGACTGGAAGAAAGGGATTGCAGTGTGACCGAGTCCTGTGGAGGGTACCCCCTTTTCTTTCCCTCTCATGCATGCTCACACTATCATGAATAAAAAATATAAATTAAAAAATGGGATCATAATGCTTGACTCCTGGGGCTATGTGATGATGAAATGAGATACACTGCGGGAACATGATGTAGGTTCTAATTTTTTTTTTTCTTTTTTTGGAGAGGTTTTTAGCTATAGGGCGCGTACACTCGCCAGAAAGACAGAGAGAGAGACAGAGAGATAGAAAGCGAGAAATCACCCCCCGGGGGGATGGCCACACCGCAATCCCTTCTCCTCCACTCTCCTCTCGGGATCTTGGGCATGCACGCACATGCACCCGGCTTGAGTTTAAGCCACTGGGTCCGGGACTCGAACTGTGCTTGACTACATGGGAGTCCAGCGACATAGCCATTACGCTAACTGCTGGTCCCAATGTAGGTTCTAATTTTTCATACATCTGTATCTTCTCTCCTCAGGGAGGTGGGATTTTTCTAAAGGCAAGAGCCACACGGCCCCTTCATGCATAAAAGACGTGTTGGACCAGGTGTTTGTTAAGATCTAAAGTCAGCTTTGAGGTTTCGGAACCCTATGGGGTTCCAGTCCAGACTCACCTATGCTCCCTGCAGGACCTCAGGTAACTCGCCGTCGGCCCTCTGGGCTTCAGCTCCTCTGGATCGGTTCGGAGGATGGCTCTGCTCTGCTTCCTTCAGAACCCGCCATGAGGGCGAGCTCCATGCCCTGGTGGTGAAGGCAGCTGGACTCCATGTGGCCTGCTGTGCAGTTCAAGTCCTGAGTCGACAGCTCTGGAAACACACTGAGCGCGTGTGCATGCGTGCCCAAGATCCTGACAGTAGGGAGTGATGAAGGAGAAGGGGTTGTGACGTGACCATTTCCTGTGGGGGATGCTTTAACCTCGCCCTCTCCCTCTCCCTCTGTCTCTCTGGCAAGTGCACATACCCTTTAGCAAGGAAAAGAGAGAGAGAGAGAGAGAGAGAGAGAGAGAGAGAGAGAGAGAGCGCGAGAGAGAGAGAGAGAGAGAGAAGAACTGTAGTGGTGTAAGATTTTTCATTAAAAAAAGTCAAGATTATTTTTAAATAAAAAATCAGTCATCATATCACAGTGGGCCTGGTTAGGGCTGGGCTTGCAGGGCCCTCGGGCTGCTGTCAATGGACAGCCCGACCGACGGGAGGTTGAGTACTGATGCTGGCGTGGGATGGCAGGTGTTTTCCCCGGTGCCTAGAGCAGGGTCTGGCATCTGGCAGATGCCCCACACCTATTGGCTGAAGGAAACGCAGAGAGGCGGGTCTGAGGGGACGCTCTGCAGGCCAGGCTGGGTGGCCAGCTTGAGGCGGTGTCCTCGGAACCTCTCCCACAGGCCTTGAAACCATCAGGGAAGAGAGGAGGGAGATGGAGGGACAGGGCTGCAGGAGAAGAGAGGCCTCGAGCCTCCTTGTCCTCCTCAGTCTGGTGCAGGCTGGGCTTGCAGCTCTTGCAGTCCACTCGCTGAGCACGTCAGGGGGTCCCACGAGCCTGAACCGGGCTCTGGGCTGCCTGTTTGACCTGCTTTTCATGATCTGAGCCTCATTTACTTCCGGGAGGCTGGTGTTACTATCCTCATTGTATATACAATGCAATGGCCTTGGGGTGGGAGGAGAATTTATCTCAAGGTCACATGCCTTTTAAGTGGAGGAGCCGGGATTTGAAGCCAGGTCTGTCTGACTCGCAAGTCCTCGCCCTTGAAACTTTGCTCCACAAGTGTTTCTCTCCCTAAACTTCTCCCCTCGTAGAAAGGGAAGCATCCACTTTTGCTGCGTGTGCATCTTGGGAGGGACCCGGGCTCTGCTCCTAAATCACAGCTTCCATCTGAGTGTCATGCTGGGAACGGCGTCGGCGAGGTGACAGGCGCTCACCGTCCATCACGCCCCCGCGGCAGCCTGACGGTGCTGGAGTGTAATCAGAGCGATGCTGTCTTGATCTATGGGGTGTTCGTCATTCCGGGGCTGGTACCTTGACATATTGCCTGAGCTGGCTGCCGGCAGGACGGCCCCTAATGTATTTCCGTAATCCATCACACTGATGGCACCCCGTGGCGGCCGGGCCCCTCCGCGGCCTCCCCGAGCTCCTGGTCCTGTGTGTTTGCTGTGCCTGGAGAGAGAGCACCAGGGAGGGAGGCAGAAACAGAGACAGAGAAGGAGAGAGGGCGAGAGAGACGGGCAGAACGAGAGCCAAAGGAAGAGCGAGGAAGGGCATGGGAAAAGAGGCGGGAAAGCGAGAGGAGAGAAGCTGATGGGAAGGGAGAAGATACAGAAAGAGGTGGGGAGTGGGAGGAGGAGACGGTGGCGGGGAGGAGAGAGTGGGGACAGGAGGAAGAGCAGGGGGGAGCCCAGCTCAGCACGGGGCAGACGTCGTGGGGGAGCTCTCTGTCGGCCTCAGTGGGGACCCTGCTCTCCTGGAGCCAGGCCTGGAGGCTTCTCTTCCCCCACGGAGGGCTCCGCGGTCACCCGGGGCATTTACTGAGGTCCCTTGCCGTGGAGTCGCACAGGGAGGAGGGCCGTCTTCTCTGTCAGGTCTCGGGCCTGTGTCCCTCTGCCCACTGCCCACTGCCACTCGGCGTCGCAGCTCGCCCCCACAGGGCCCCAGCTGTGCTCCCGGCACCCCGTGTCCCCTGGCTTCCTCCTCGCAATGGGAAGTCTCGCGGGCGCCAGCGCCTCGGTTCACAGGGCCGTCTGCCCCTCCGGTGGCTCCACGCATTTTCCCTCTCTGGGTTTCCTACCGGATTGTCACTGCCTCATGCACAATCAAGGGCCTCTAGACGCGCAGGGGAGTCTGGGGGCTCTGAGAAGCTGGGGTGGACTGCGTCCATCCGGTTCCTGTCAGCCACTTTGTCCCCGGCCTGTGAGTACCGTGGCTGGGAGTCAGCGTGGACGCGGAGCCAGGAAGGCCCACAGAGACCATCTCGGAGGACGAGTGGAGATGGGGCAATGGTTGTGAGAGTGAGCCTGGGTGAGGGGAGGGCTGGGCACCACCTCCACGGAGCCCGGCCCTGAGGGCGCGTCGGGGGGCTCTACAGGGGCTCCGGGGTGCAGGGTCAGGGCTGAACTGGCCTCAGGCTGCAGTCCCACCTGCCTCTGCTTCCTCCTACACTCACGCCTTACTGCAGCCAGGTGCTGCTGCCTGCCACCCGGTGCCAAGGCCGTCCAAGGTGCCCCGTCCCCTCGTTTCTTCCTGCCTACACTCACCTCCATTCAAGGCGTCACTGCCGTCTCTCCCCGCTCGCTGATTCCGTCTCCGTCTGCTCCGTCGTATGCCACTCTGTCCTCGGCCCCCGTGTGTGCCCGTCTTACGGCCCCTGCAGGACACTGAGCTCTCTGAGGGCAGGGCTGCAGGAGGGCTGGAGTAGCCCCAGAGCAGAAGTCGTGTGAGACCCGGAAGGGACCAAGGCGGAGGGGAGCGGGGTTCTTGTGATCCCAGCAGCCCGGGCAGGCGGCCGGCTGACAGTAGCCCTGACCAGTCCCTCGTCTCTCTGGGCCTCAGTTTCCCCGGATGTGAACTGGGAGGGATGAGGAGATCGCTGCCCCGTACTTTGAAAAATATTAATCATTTCTTTTTCTTCATTTTTAAAAAGTCATGATAGAGTGTGGGCATTAGAGAGAGAGAAGGAGAGAGCAGCTGCCCATGGGGCTGGTCCCGACACGATCCCCTTCCTCTAGCCTCCAGCCCTCCGGTCCCAGGTACTCACACGAGTGCCTGGTGTGTTACAGGCCGACCGGGCCGGGGATTCAAACAGAAGACACCACGTGGCTTCGGCTTCTCCAGAGCAGCGCATTCCTGCTGGGCCACGGACACGGCCCCAGGATGAACCGTTTGTTTCAGGTAATTGTGGGTCCACATACAAGTATAAGGCATTCTACGGAGAGCTTTTCTGAACTCTTTACCCAGCGTACCCCCAATGGCGTCGTGTTGTAACCCACAGTATAATCCAAGAAGCAGCTTCTTCGTGGCCAGCCAGGGTGGGTGAAGACAGCTGGATCCCACGTGGCCGACTGTGGTTTACGTCCCAGACTCAGCAGCTTGAAAAACATGCTGGGTCCATGTGCACGCGTAGCCAAAATCCCAAGAGGAGAATGGAGGGGAAGAGATTGGTGTGGCCATCCCCCCTGGGCCGGTCATTTCTCATTTTCCTCCTCTCTCTCTGTCTCTTTATGGCTAGCATATGTGCCCCATAGCAAAAAAAAAAAAAAAAAGAAAAAAAAGATATTAATGTTAATATAGATTCAGACTCAAGATGCAGAACATACCCACCACCGTAAGGACCACTGGCCTTGCTCTTTTACAAGCCCTCCATGTCTCCCCCACTCCAGCCGCATCCTGACCCCGGCAACCCTTCATCTCTTCCCCATTTGCAGACTTCTGCATTACTGTGCAACCTTCGGGATTGTGTTTTCGGTCCGCATGAGTCTGGAGAGCCATCCCAGCGGTTCTTGCTTTGATAGTTCCGTTCCTTTTTATTGCTGAGTCTACCCGCGCTACTGTGCTGTGGATGCACTGCGGTCTGTGTCAGCAGACACCGCCGAGGGGCAGCTGGGCTGTTTCCCGTTTCTGCTGGATACAGATGAAACTACTGTAAGTATTCATGGACAGGTTTTCGTGTAAACATGGTCTTCACTTCTTTTGACGGAACAAAATTTTATAATTTTGATGAAACCCAATTTATCAATTTTGCTTTTAAAGACTATGCTTTCAATGTCAAGTATAAGAACTCTTTGCCTAGCCTTAGATTCCAAAGATATCCTCTTATTCTTTTTCCTATAAGTTTTAGAGTTTTGTATTTCCCATTTTGAATTGATTTTTAGATTAGACATTAGGCTTAAATTGAGCCCCTCCCCCACACCACAACTGGATGTTTAATTTCTATACTATTTCTTGAAAAGGTTATCTTTTACTCCATTGAATTATTTTTGCTCTTTTATCAAAAATCATTTGGGGATATTTGTAGTGAGTCTGTTTTTCAGTTATCTGTCCTGTCTATTGATCTGTCTGTCTGCCATTACTACACAGTCTAGACTCTTGAAATCTGGGAGACCAACTTCTTGTACTCTTCTTTTTATTGAAAATTATTTTAGCAGAGCCGACAGGTGGTATGGTGGTTAAGGTATTGGACTCCCACATGGCCGACCACGGTTCGAATCTTGAACCTGGTGGCTTGCTTTCTCACTTTCTCTCTCTGTTTCTGGTCAAAATTTAAATAAGTGAATGAATGAATAAATAAAATAAAAAATTCTTTAAAAATTTTTTTTTGCTATCTTAGTTCTTTGCCTTTCCATATGCATTTTAGAATAATCTCATCCAAGCTCACGCAAAAATATCCTGTTGATATTTTGATAGGAACATTGTTAAACCTGTATATTTGGAAGCACTGACATTTTTAAGAACTATGTTGAGTTTTCCTATCCATGAACATAGTTATGGCTTTCCATTTTTAACGATCTTCTTTGATTTATTTCATCAACATTGTAATTTTTCAGCATACAATTTCTATATATGCTTTATTAGATTTATATCTTAAGTATCTCTTTTTTGAGCAGTTTTAATGGTATTGTATTTTAAATTTGGAAGCTCTTGTATTCACTGCTTGTATATAGAAATACAATTAACTTTTGTATGTTTATCTTATATCCTATAATATGCTGATTAGTTCTAGGAATTTTTCCACTTGTATTTTTTTTTTTTATATTTTCAGAGCAGCCTAGTGATTTTCTAATGTAGACTATCATGTTATTTATACATAGGACAGTTTTTCTTTTTGATCTACATACTTTTTACTTTTTTTTTTTTTTCTCTTAGTGCACTGACTAAAACTCCCAGCATTATATGGAACAAGAGTGGTGAGTTGCCTGTTCTCAGTCTTAGAGGAAAAAAAATTAAGACTTTTGCCATTAAATATTTTGTAGGTGCTTTATATCAGGTTGATAAAGTTACCCCTCTATTTCTATTGTTGAATTTGGTCAATTTAAAATGTTTTTGGATCAGTTGGTATAATCTTGGATTTTTCTTCATCTGTTAATATGGTTGATTGTGTTGATTAATTTTCAAATTCTAAATAGCATGAAGTTCTGGAATAAACTCTGGTTGTGGGTATAATTCTTTTTTATATTTTGCTAAATTATGTTTGCCAATATTTTGTTAAGGATTTTTGCATAATATTCATGAGGGATTATCTGTATCTGTACCTGGCTTTGACATGAGGCTTCATAAGCAAATTGGTAAGTGTTCTCGCCTATTTTCTGGAAGAAGTTAGGTCAAGTCTTCTAAGTATTTGGTAGAATTCACCCATGACGCCATCTGGGCCTAGAGGATTTTTGTTTTAAACATTTTGTAACCTTTTGTATCTGAATTTAGCTCTCTTGAATAATTTTAGGTTACAGTCATAGTTGTAGGACTACCCAACTTACCTATTTCCTATTGAGTGAGCTGTGATAGTTTATGTTTTGCAAGGAGTTGTTCCATTTCATCTAAGTTGACAAATTTGTGTGTAGACTCATTAAATTATTCCCTTATGCTTTTTAAAAAAACTTGTCAGAGATGTGTGTGCTCTTGGGAGAGAGACAGAGTGGAATAAAGAGAGAGAGACTGAGAAAGCACCCACTCCACCCCCCACGGGGAATGGTCATGCTCTAATTCCTTCTTCTTCAAACCTCCTTCCATTCTGGATTTTGGTCACGCATGCTCACATGTCCGGAGTGTTTCTCAAGCTGCCCCGTCTGAGACTTGAACCATGAGGTCAGCCATGTGGGATCCAACTGCCTTCATCACCACACCACAGGCCTCTTAGCATGCCTCTGATATCTGCAAAGTCTGTAATGCTATCTCTTGTTTAATTTCTGACATTGTGTCTTCTCTCTTTAATGTGAGTTTTTTTTTTTAATGAAACTAACCAATTTTATTGATCTTTTTGATGAAGCAGCTCTTGTTTCATTTATTTTTTCCTATTATTTTCCTGTTTCTAATTCCATCCATTTTGCTTTTTTTAAAGTTTCTTTTTTAATTCCATGAAAAAGGGAGACAGGGAGAGAGAAGATAAAGAGAAAGAGAAAGAGAGAGAGAGAGAGAGAGAGAGAGAGAGAAAGAGAAAGTGAGAGAGAGAGATCCTCATAGGGTCTTTATGTTGTGATTTGCTCCAGTCTTGGCCAGCCTATACCATAGGCATGCACACATACGCTTATTCCGCTCAAGGAGGTCCTGGGAAAAGAACCCAAGTCATTTTCCATTACTGTTGTATTACTGTTATGCCACCATGTGGCCCCAGCTTTGCTTTTATGTTTGTTATTTGTGTGCTCTTACTTGTTTTGAGCTTGTTTTATTTTTCCTTATTGAGGCTCTTGAGGTGGGTAATTGGTTATTGTTTTGATAATTTTTCTCTTAATCTATGCACTTAGTGCCATAAACCCCCCCTCAATATGGCTTTATTTGTACCCCACAAAGTGTGATACATTGTATTATCATTTTCTTTTAGTTCCATGTGTTTTAAAACTTTCCTTTGAGTCTTCTTTAACCCACGGATTATTTAGGATTATTTTTGTTTGCTTGTTTCCAAATGTTTGGAAATTTCTCTGTTATCTTTTTGTTACTGATTTCAATTTGATTTCATTATGGTTAGAGAACACACTCTGCATGATTTCAAGTGTTTTAGATTTGCGAGTTGTTTCATGTTCCAGGATGTAGCCTATCTTGGGATATGTTCTCTGTGTACTTGGAGGTAATGTGTATTTTGCTGTTTGGGTTGAGTGGCCTACAAATGCTGAGAACTTGATGGTGATGCATTCTTCTATATTCTTGCTAATTTTCTGATGAATAACTCTGTAATTGTCGACAGAGGGATATTAAGTCTCTAGTTATTACTGTGGATTTGACTATTTCTCCTTTTACTTCTATCAGTTTTTGCTTCACATATTTTGCATCACTTTTATTTGGCAAATTCACTTTTAGGATTGCTATGTCTTCTTGGTAGATTGATTCTTTATTATTATACAATGCCTTCTCTATCTCTGGTCATTTTACTCGATAGTCTGCTTTATCTGGTGGTTAATATAACCACTTTTGCTTTCCTTTGACTAATATTTATATGACATATCCTTTACTATTTTTAAATGTTCAATCTGCCTATATTTGAAGTGAGTGTGTTGTAGCAGCATTTAGTCAGGTCATATTTTTTTTAATCTACTCTACCTGTCCTTGTCTTTCTATTGGTGTATTTATGCCATTTACATTTATGTCAGGGTTTAAGTTTGATTTTTGTTTCTTGTCTTTTGTTTTTGTTTTCTTTTTTCTGACTTCTCGTGAGATATGTAAATGTTTTCTGGAATTCCATTATAATTTATCTATAGTGTTTTTGATCATGTATCTTTGAATAGCATTTTAGTGGTTGCTCTAGATATTACATTATATACACATAACTTTTCACAGTCTAGTGGGGTTATTATTTTACCAGTTCAAGAAACCTTAACCAGCATACAAAGTTTGACTTCTCTTATGTCTCCTTACCCTCCCCCATTTTTAATCATCTTACCTATCTCTTCCATATCTATTTAAAACCACATTTAAGGGACCAGCAGTTAGCATAATGGCTATGTTGTTGGACTCCCATGTAGTCGACCGCAGTTTGAGTCCTGGACTCGGTGGCTTAAACTCACTCCAGGCGTGTGTGTGTGCATGCGTGCCCATGATCCCAAGAGGAGAATGGAGGAGAAGGGATTGCGGCGTGGCCATCCCCCCTGGGGGGTGATTTCTCGCTTTCTATCTCTCTCATTCTGGCAAGCACATGCACCCTATAGCAAAAACCTCTCCAAAAAAAAAATAATAATAAAGTAAATAAAACCACATTTAAAAGTGTTACAAATGTTGCTTCAATTATCAAACATAAATTATAAACTCAATAACAGAAGAAAATCTATTGTTTTTATTCATATTTATGCTTAATATAGTCTTAATTTCATCCCGATATTCCAGAGCTTTTTCTTTCATACTTTCCTTTATGTTTACAGAAATTTCCTTAGTTATTCTTTTAGAGTGTGTTGTGAATAAATTTCCTTAATTTTTCTTCATCTGAAAATACCCTGATTTCTGTAAATATCCTTAATTTTGAAGGACATCTTTGCTGGGTGTAAGAGTCTAGGTTGACTCTTTTTTTCCTTCAGGATTTCGAAAATAAGGTACCGCTTCTGGCTTCCATGATTTCTGATGATAAGTCTATTGTTATTTAAATATTTTTTTCCTCTCTAGGTGAGGTGTAATTTTCCCTTGGCTGCTACCCAGACTTTTCTCTTTCTCTTTAGTCTTCAGAAATTTTGCCATGGATTTTGTCGTTTGAGGTTCAGTAAGATTTGGAACATTCTTAGTCATTAATTCTAGCTCTCTTTGCAGCCCTGTCCTGTTTCTCCGTGTAGGACTGCAATGACATGAGATGAAATTTTTTGTTATAGTCTCATAGATCTCGAAAACTGTGTTCTTTTTTTTAAAAAGAATTATTTTATTTAATTTTATTCATTGTCATCATTTTATTGTATTTTCTTGAAGTTGACCAGAGAGAGACACAGAGAGAGAAGGAAAGTGAGACAGTAAACTGTTAGGTCTGGGAATCGAACCATGGCCAGTCATCTGGGAGCCCAGCCACCTCAACCACTACCCCATCTGCCGGACCTTGTGTTCATTTTTTAATTCTGTTTTTTTCTTTGCTTTCTATACTGGGCAATTTCTATTATTTTGTTTTCCAACTTACAATTTTTTTCCACTCTTTCCTCTATTCTGCTATTGAGTAACTCATTGGGTTCTTCATTTTGGTTATTGTGTCTTCCAGATCCAAAATTTTGATTATTTCTTGTTTATGTCTTCTATTTCTTTGGTGAGGCTTTGCATTTTTCATTTGTTTCAATCATATTTATAATCGCTTTTGAAGCACTTTTATTATGGCTCCTTTAAAATCTTCGTCAGACAATTTCTGCATCTGTATGTCAGTACTGGCATCTACTCATTGTCTATTTCGTTTGAGATCTTCCTTTTTGGTATGATCGATAATTTTCTAAACTAGAAGGCAAATAGTTTTGCATTAGATTATGAGACTCTTGGGCTTATTTTAAGCCTTCTCATTCAGTTGGCTTTTTTCCCCTTGACCCTCTAGCTGGGTGGGGCGGGGGGAGAGGAAGGAGAACACAGCCTTGGTATTTCAAGGTGGAGGCGGAAGCCCAGGTTCTCGGTTGAGCCCCCGCTGGTGTGAGAAGGGCTTTCTTCATTGGTACTGCGTGGAGGTGAGAGTTCTAGCAGTCTCCAGGGGTAATAGGTGCAGGTGGACCTTCTTATCACTGAGCAGGCAATGGGAAAGTCCTGACTCTCCACCGGGCCTGTACCACGGGAGAAGGAGGGAGGGAGCACCGCAATGCTGCTGAGAGAGATGGCCGTGTGGGCACCACGCGCGACCTTTGCTGGCACAGGGAGGAGTGGGGCCGCAGTATTTCTCCACTGTGTTTGACTGGAGTGAAGCGCTTATTGTAGAAATGGTTTCTGTCTTGCTGGGGTGCCCCTTGGCTTGTCCTCTGGCTGGAAAGAGTAGGCTCTTGCTGTGACTTTCTGTTTGCACCTGCTGGGATTTCTAGGTTGTTGGCGTCTTCAGCTCCCCGTGTGGAATGTACAGAGCACAGAGCAATCCCAGGAGCTCACCGTTGTGCAGTGACATGGGTTCCGGAGTCCGTGGCCTGTCTGTCTCCCAGTCGCCTTTCCAGAGTCTTGGGCTTGCTTCATAGAGAATGTCTAGGGCCTTTGATTGTATTTACTGGGAGGAACAGGGAAATAGGGAAAAGCGTATCTACTCCATCTTCTGGATGCAAAAGTTGATCAGGCTTTATTTTTAGGCTGCTGAGCCCGTCAAAAATGATTAGAAGTGAAAGCCAAAGACAGGTTTTGGTTGAAGTGAGGATAGAGACTGCAGCCCTGACCCTCAGTCTCCTACCCCTGGAGCTCCTGGGACTCCACAGAGAATGTGGCGCGAGCCAGCCCCCGGTACTGACTGGCCCTCTCTCTCCTCCAGTGCAGAGGGAGAGGCCTGCACGTGAGGAGAGAATGAGCACTTGGGAGCGTGGGGAGAGTCCGGAGTCGCCTGCTCTTTAGGACGCCCTCACTGGCCCCCTGCTCTCCCTCCCTCCCTCCCACACTTTCTCACTGGTGCTTACCTTCCAATGAGCGATGCTCCTCAGCTCCTTGTCCCCAAATCCACTTCTGGGGCGGGGTCCGGGCAAGCTGAGCCGCACACAGATCCAGTCTATGCCGCCAGTGCTGTGTATCAGACAGGTGGCGAGCTCCGTTGGAAACGACCGGGAGGGGCCATCTGTCTCCGCAGCACCACCCTCTGAGGCTCCTTCCGGTCAGCCTTGCACCCGGCGTGCAGGGCTGTCCTCGCAGCCCGGAGCCTGCTCTGAGATGGTGCCGGTTAGAGCAGTCGCCCCTGGGCTCAGGTGTTTGCGGACGAGCCTCCTCATCGCCGTGGCTGGCTGGGTGTTCTCGGAAGGCCTTCCTCACAGGTGGTTCCAGGAGAGCTTTCTTGCACTGCAGACTGCTTCCCTGACTCCCTGCTGTCTGAGGGCCTCGCCAGCTCACAGGGATACCCCGCGACCAGGCGTCTCCGCTGCCCTGCCCTGAGGTGGAGCCCCACCGAGGGAGCCCCACTCTTGCCCACCCTGGAACCGCCAGCTCACACCCTGCAGTGCTCGGTCCCCAGGGTCACATGCTGGGGACCCGTCTGCCTCCTGCGCCTGTAGGTGAGGGGCGGACAGCCCGCGTCTCCTGGGGCTTCATCTCGGCTCTTACTCCCTAGGAGGGGCTTTGGTGGTGGACCCTGAGGCTCTGGGACAAACTGTCCTATGGGAGGTGACACCGTGGACCTCTGAGTCCCGGTAAGTAAAAAAAGAAAGTCAGGCTTTGGTAAGGAGAGGCTGGATCTGAAAGGATTATGCTAAGAGTTTGGAAGCACAACAGGGAAGATGTCCTGACCATCTGGACCATCTCAGAAGTTAGGCTGCAAAGGGTTTTCTTTTAAGTGTTGTATTTGTTTTTGTTTTTGCCATAGGGTGTATGTGCTCACCAGAGAGAGACAGAGATAGTGAGAGGGAAAGTGAGAAATCACACCCCAGGGGAAAGGGGGAACGGCCGCATCCAGTCCCGTCTTCTCCATTCTCCTGGTATTTGGGGCACGTACAGACATGCGCCTGGTGTGATTTTCAAGCTGCCGGGTCTGGGACTCAAACCATGCTCGGCCATGTGGGAGTTTAGCACCTTAACCACTATGTCACCTATTGGCCCCAGGACCTTTCTTTTATAAGGAGGAGTAAACAAAGGAAGAATGAAGGTGTTGAGGGGTGATGAGGTGATAAATCTGAGAATGCTTCACCCCTGAGCCCCCGTTCTGCGGGGGGCGGGGGTGTTCAGGCGAGGCTGCACGCTGGCCTAGGCCGAGGGCAGGTAGAACTCAGGACCTGGATGAACCAGAGAACCCTAACCCAGATTTGCTTAAGGCACATTTGTCCCTATTGGTAAGCAGGGACAAAACGGTCCAGTAACTCGTGTGTGAGGTTGGAGCCTGGCCTTGTCATGGGGTGAGCAAGGGGCACCATGACTCCTGAGCCACAGGGAGAGGTGGTGGGTTTAGTGAACGCTTTCTAGAACACGAAGGGGCGGGGGGATTCCTTTAACCGGCACGGTTTTCCAGGGTTGCAGGGCTCAGGGAAAAGCCAGCACCCTCAGCACCTTCCCGGGGTTTGATTTGCATGCCGCAGGGAGTGAAGACTAGACCCAGTGCTGTTCCGTCTCACGGGGGGGCCGCTCTCAGCGGCCCAGGCTCCCTCTGTGCTCTGGGGCTGGGGGCCGGGGCGGGGTGCTTCCTGGCAGCCGCAGAGTTCCTGGGCGCTGCTCCTAGTGGAGAGCTGTGCTTCCCTCCTCCGCCTCCCCTGCCCCAGCTCGCGCCCTCGCCCTGGGCCTCCGCACAGCTGTTTTGCCAACATCATCGCCTGATTATCTTTCAAGTGGCTTCTTGGAGCAGATGTTTCGGGCTCCTTCCTGCATCGAAAACAAACAGGCGCTGCGTTGTCGTTTGCTCTCCCGGGGAACATCCCTCGGCTGCCACAGCTTCTTCTTGAGAGGTTCGGGGACGTCTGTGAAGTCTCTCTGGGCTCCTCGCCAGGAACTTGGCTCCAGATGGAGGGCAGAGGCTCCTCAGGTCTCCCGAGGTGTGTGTGGCCCCTCGACGGTGTCGAATGGCAAAGCGCACTTTTAACAGAGTCAGTCCATCTGGGCCAAGCGTGGGCCTCGCCCCGCCTCTCCATCTCCTCTAACCTTTGGGAAAATATCAGCATCTCGCCAACTCTGATTCTGAAAGACCCCAGGGTTTGTCCCCAGTTGAAAATCCCTTTTTGTTTCCAGTCAGTCCCACCGAGAAGATGCTCTTGGGCTTGCTTTTCGAGGTTCGCGCTATGAAAGCAATGGCTTCTCGGTTTCCTTTTAGGCCTATGGAAGTCTAATGTGAAGTCGCGTTCATCTTTCAAACTTGCTCATTTAATCTCACCGCACTGAGAATCCGGACTTCTGGTGGCCCAGACGGCTGCTTAGGGGCGGGCAGGCTGGGCTGTGCCTTACCAGGGAGACCCTCTCGCCCCAAAGTGGCTGCCTCTCCTCCTGCCGTGTGCTCAGCACTCACTCCTTGGCGGTCAGGGCAGCGTGCGCAGGTAGCCCACACTGGCCAAGGCCTGCAAAGTGCCCTGGGGAGGAGGAAGAAGGGGGAGGCCTCAGCCGGGACATGCTGGGGAGGGAGAGACGTCTCTCAGCCCTCAGCAGCCGGGAAAGGAGGCTCAGCGGAACCCTCGTCCGGCCCCTGAGCTCACCACCCTCAGCCGGAGGCTGGCAGCAGACAGATCAGCCCACACGCGCGGTGCGTCCAGGGCTCTGCCCCAGGCTGCCCGTTACTCGAGATGACGCCCCTTGCTCATCATCTGTTCTGGAACCCCCAGCGACGCTGGTGTTGCAGTCCGTGTCCTCTGTCCCCTCAGCCCTGCCTTTCTCTGCTTGGGCTTACCCAGGATGCATGTGGCTGTCCCAGGGCCACGTTCCTTGTCCACCTTACGGCGCAGTGGCAGTCTGGGCTGAAGCCTGCCCGATGCCCCTGCTCTCTCGGCCCTGAGACGCTGCCTTCTCCCCGTTTCCCTCCTGTCTTTCTGGCTACTCTTTGTCCGTCCCCTTCGCTGGCTTCTCCTCCCTGCTCTGTAAATGTGCACACCGCTCAGAGCCAGGGCCTCTGCCCTCCTCTCTCCTCTCTCTAGACCAGCGTTACATGCATGCCAGCGCCCAGGCCCTCTGGGGCAATTGCTGAACACGCTTGCTCCTGAACCTGCCCTCGGGGACCTGGCCGTGGGCCTGGGGCCAGAAATGAGCGTGAGCAACAAGCACCCGAGGCCTTCCGCTGCAGGGAGGCCAAGGAGCACTCTGAGGAAGTTGTGGATCGCACGGCTACCTGTGTGACCTCATCCCATCCCAAGGCCGGACACGGACTCCAGGCCTGGTCTCCACGTCTACTCGACATCTTTATGGAGTACCAGCTGGGCGTCTGAACCTTAGCATCTTCAGGATCGAGCTCTGGATTCCCCTCCCCAGGCCATCTGTCTGAATCCGATCTCAGAAACGGGAGTGGCAACCTGTCCACTCTCTCGTGGTATTTCAGGGGGCTCACAGTTTGTGATTATAAATGTATTAACACTTCGGCGCATCTTTTTTGCCCCTTTGGCCAGACAGCATGTTCTAGGAGGGCAGGGGCTGTCTGGTTTTCCTTACCTAGCAGAGCAGCACAGACCGACACTTGCTTAGTGACTCGAGGGGACTTTGCTGTGCCCAGTTTGCTCGCCCAGACCTGTGTGCCTGCTCCGCGGCCTGCTCTGGCCTCCCGCTCTGGCGTGCCCCAGCCTTCTGCTCTGACCGGTCTGCTGCGTCCCGCTCTAGACTCCTCTGTTACAGCTGTTTGGCCTGTTCCACGCTCTTCTGTCCTGTCCCATTGCTTTCAGCTTTTTCTCCCTATTTGTTTCTTTCTCTCTTGTAAGGTGTGTTTTGCCGTCGGGCATGAGCATTCGCTGGAGAGACGAGAGACAGAGAGAGGGCCATCAGCCCCCGGGAGGACGGCCACGCCTCCATTCCTCCTCTTCCATCCAAGTCCTGGGGTTTGGGGCACACACACCCGTGCGCCCAGTGTGACTTTTAAGCTGCCATGTCCAAGACTGAACCGCGGTCGGCCACGTGGGAGTCTAGCACCGTCACCACCACGCCACCTGCTGGCCCCTACCTCTTTCTACCTGTGCCAGCCTGTACCTGCTTCTATCGCATTCCCTCTGTTCTGCTTCGCTACGTTCACTCTGTTCTGAGTGCTCTTGTCGCACTCTGTCTCACCCCACCCCAGTGCTTTCCTCACACGGTTTGGAATGCCTGCCTTTTGCCAAGGAGCTATGAGATAAGAAAAGGAACTATCGTGGTGGGCCCGAGATGGCCCTTTAACAGGTGACGGGGTGGGGAGGAGAGAGAGACTGCCGTAGGGGTCTTAGCTGACCTGTGATGGGAGAGTTTGGTTAGAAAGAGAGGGTGACGTGAGAGGAAGCAGGACATGGGCCCAAGCGCTAGTGATCCCCTGAGGACTTTAGGAGGAAGCCGAGTCCAGCAGGCGGAGGGGTGGGTAAGAGGAGATAAAGGTGCAGAGGGCGGGCAGGCCCTTCCCACGGGCCGGCTTGGTGCTGTGCTGTTTCCAAGCGCTCCCGTGGCCTGCTGGCTGACGTCAGGACGGGGGACAGGCCTCGTGGCCCAGTGGGATGAGAACCCTGGACAAGCACCTTCGTGAGGCCCAGATCCAGGCTGCACAATGGGCATGATAGCACGTCCCTTGAGCTTCGTGAGACTACGTAGATTGGACTGCTGGGCAAAGGGCTGGACGACATTCAGCCCACACCTGACCCTGCGTGGGTGCTCGGACGCCGTCCGCTCCCGTGCTCCTGCCCCCGTCCACTCTAGGCCGTCTGGTCTTACTAGGTTAGCTCTGAGCTTCAGTTACCCCAGCCACCAAATGGCAGACTCTGGGGCTGGACTCCAACATGACCAACCACAGTTCGAGTCCCAGACCTGGTGGCTTGAGAATCACTCTGGGCAGGTGTACGTGCATGCCCAAAATCCCAGGAGGGGAATAGGGGAGAAGGAATTACGTTGGAGTCATCTCCCCAGGGGACAATTTCTCCCTTTCCCTCTCACTGTCTCTGGTGAGCGCACGCTCCTTATAGCATAAACCTAAAACAACCCCCCCCCCCCAATATTGGAGAGGTGTGATAGAATCGCTGCTTTGAACATGAAGGGACCAGTTGCACAACTGACGATTGTTGATTGAATGACCGATTGCTCCTTTCTACCCACCACGATTACTCTCAGCGCAGGGCTGGTACACACGGTGCCCGGTAAGTACCCGTGCACCTGAAACACAGGCAAAAAGCCTCTGAGAAAGGGTAAGGTGTGGAGGGCTGTCCAGAGCAGAGCAGACGGGTGGATGCGGGAGCGGAGCTGACGCAACTGGCACCAGACCTCCAAATATATTCAGAATGAAGGAATTAGAAGACGACGGAGGAGACTGCCAAAAAGAATTTATCTCGGAAGTAGAGCTTGGGGAATAGCACTAATATTTTCGGAAATTGAAACTCCAACCATGAAATTACCTATCATTTATCATACATGGTCTCGCAAAGGGGAAACGGAAAAGCGTTTAGTCTCATTGCTTTTTAAACATGATTGCTGAGCATGGCCATCCAGGCTGCGGCGTTGAGATGACGTGTCTGAAAGGGGCCGACCGGCAGGTCCCTCCGGCCTGCTGCAGGCCGCTCTCCGCAGACTGGCCCGTGTCAGGTGCCCTGGGCATGCGCCGCGACGGCCTGACCCCATGCTCAGCTCGGCCAGCTGGGTATGGTGTCAACTTTGGCATGCACAGAAATCTCCAAGTCTCTTGAATCGTCCCCAGGCCCTTCTTATTCCTAACAGCCATCTGATTTCTAAAGCCATCTGGACTCTGGATTCCAAGCGTCCCTTCTAAAGGACCCCTTCGGTCGGCTTCCACCTCCACCTCCAGACTGAAGACCTGCAAATCTCTGTCCCCCAGACCCACTGAGGATTCGAGGCCTCTATGTGAAACTTGTTCCCAGGCCTCTCAACCTGCAGCACCCAGGAACCTGCCAATTGCAGCATATTTGGGGTGTAGACGTTCTCCTCCTGAGCTTCCAGGCTTTGGCAAGGGCAGTCCCGTTGCCCTGGTCGCTGAGACAGGCCCTGAGGTGAGCCGGAGTGGGCGCAGCGATGAGAGGTCAGACTGCTAGCCGGGACGATGACAGCGGCAGATGTGGCCCCCAGCTGTGGGGCGGCGAGAACACAGCAGGGTTCCCAGCAGGGCAAGGTCCATACCTGGTCTTCCCAGTGGTTCTTTGCCCTCTGTCTTCGGAATCCATCCGACCCCTGCTCTGACGCCTGGTCTCGGTCAGGCCTTCCCAAACTCTCACCCGGGTTGCTGGGAGGAGGCCTGACTGGCGTCCCTGCCGGCCCTCTCGCCTCCCGCCCACCCGACCCCACTCGTGGCTGCAGGAATACCCTGTCTAAAGTGCCAGCTGTGCGTATTGTCCCTCTGTGAACCACTCTAATGACTGCTGTGGCCAGCTCCTCGCAGGAACTCCGACGTCTCCACAGGCTTCCCCCCAGCAGCCCTCCTCCCCACGCCGCTTCCCTCCCCCCCAGCTGTCCTCCTCCCCCAGGCTGCTTCCCCCCCAGCTGTCCTCCTCCCCCAGGCCGCTTCCCCCACCCCGAGCTGCCCTCCTCTTCCCACACCACTCCCCCCCCAGCTGCCCTCCTCCCCACACTGGTCGTCGGCCCACATAGGTCAAGTGTGCGGTCGAGTACGTGAGCCAGGGATTCTGAAGAGAAGCCACGCTGGAGGTGGAGGCAGGGGCTCCACACAGAGAGCGGGCGTGCGATAGATGAGAAGAGGACGAGGCCCAGGGCTGACCTCAGACCGCCCTACACCGGGAAGCTGGGAGAGGGGACAGACTTGGCGAGACCCTGAGAAGAAGCAGTTGGCCTGGTGGGAGGAAGCCAGAGAGGGAGGTGGCGGAGCCTCCGCCTGGGAAGAGAAAGGCTCGCTGGAGGCCAGGAGGGTCCCGAGTCAACTACTGAGGGGCCCTGAGAGGAAGAGGAAAGGGACCGCTGGGCATGGGACTTCGTGGCTAGGGGGGCCCTGACAGAGGCGAGTCAGCGAGGCTGTGGGGACAGAGGCCCACCGAGAAGGTGGAGGCAGGAGCTGCAGACCCGTCTAGAAACATGCCATGCAGCGCAGGGGTGCGGGGGTGGGAGCTGGAGGGGTGAGGACTCAGTGGGGTTCTCCTCGTTGTAGGGGACCCTAGACTGTCCTCTGTGGCCCATCTTTGCAGAGGGAAAGGTGGTGACCCGGAAAGGGGAGACTCTGTGGCCCAGGGGACGATGGTGGGTGAAGACCCCCCTGCAGGGAGCGGTCCACGCAGCAGGAGGGAGCCTCGCACGGGCGGGACGCGGGTGTCAGGACAAAGCCTGAGCAAGTGAGGCTGCTGGGGGCGAGAGCGAGGGGAGGTGGAGCAGCTGCCAGGAGGGCGGGAAGCACACAGCAAGGACCGAGCCGCCGCAGCAGGGCTGTGTGTGCAGCGGTGCCGCGGCCCACTTGGGAGCGGAGGCCGTGGACGCGGAGGCTGAGATGTGGGCGAAGGCCGGCCTGTTTGCTCCCCAGCTGCATTCGCTGCGTAGGTGCGGGCACTGAGTAGGTGGGTAGTTGGAGTTAACCAAGGCTGGCATGGGGAGGGAGGGGGAGAAGAGAGAACCAAGGTGGGCATGAGGGCGGTAAAGGGCAGTGCTGTGAGGCCGGGCGGGCTGGGGGTGGAGGGCTCCTGGCGGAGGAGGGATCACTGGTCATCGGGAGGCTGGCAGGTGGCAGGTGGCCGCCTGGTGGGATGCTCGGAGTAGACCGTGTGGATGGTGCAGCTCCCGCCTCGGGCAGTCAGGGCTGTGCTGCCCCTGGGTGTGGCAACCGGGGTGCCAGCCAGGGAGAGGCATCGAGAGGCTTGCATGGCAGATGGGTCCTGGGGAGGGGGTGCTGATGTGGCCGGAAATGAGACAGGAGAGGCAGACAGAGGGCATCTGTGGAGAATGAGGGGTGCCACCCAGGGGTAGGTGGTGACCCCACCACAAGGACAGAGGTGAGAGGTCAAATCTACTGTCGGGGATTCAGAGGAGCTTTTGGTGGGAGGGGGACAACTGTCTTGGGAGAGGCGGGGGGAGCTAGGAGGACACCCACCTCCACTGCCTGGCCCCGTATGTGGGATGTGGCAGGGAGCATGGGCGAGGGTGGGCGGGGCAGGCAGGGCGGTGTGCCGGAGGGCAGCCGGGCCATAGCTAGGACAGGACCTCAGCGGAGACGAGGCTGGGGGGTCTGTGCGCTCCGGCCCCTCAGGCCTCGTCTTCTCCAGGAGGCTCAGGTGGTGCTCCGTGCTCAGGGGAAGCATCAGCCCCCATCGCTGTAGCTCCCAGTCCCCTGGCAGGAAGATGGTGTCCGGGTCACTTGTGGGTGGGTGACGAGGTTGCCATGGGATCGGGGAGGGCCAGGCCC
Organism: Tupaia tana; assembly: GCA_026018925.1. NCBI lineage: Eukaryota > Metazoa > Chordata > Mammalia > Scandentia > Tupaiidae > Tupaia > Tupaia tana. The sequence goes on along the minus strand of JAKSZU010000023.1, from coordinate 2,100,395 downwards.
AGGCCTGGGCCGGCAAGACCTCTCCACTGCCGTGTTCAGAGCCGATGGGTGCGCAGCGTCCAGCCAGGCGAACCCACCAGGTGGTGTGGGAGGCTGCCCCGCCCCCCGCGCTGTCCAGGCTTTGCAGGTGAGAGAGGAAACTCATTTCGAGGGCAATTGAGCACCGGAAGCTGCGCCCAGCTTGGCAGGCGCCCCGGCACAGGGTGGAGGTAATTACGGTGCACAGAAGGGGGGCTGGCTTGGGGCAGGGGCAGAGGGGCTGGGCAGAGGTGGGCAGGTGATGCCACCTTCTTGCAGTGGGGATAAACCTCAGGGCACAAGCCCAAGTGGGCGAGCATATTTGCATTTCTTTAAATTAATTCAGACTCCCAGTCCCTGTGCCAGGAGATGTGGGGAATTCAGCCACCTGCTGGTGTCCTGGGAGATGCCCACGGGCCTGGCCCTCGTGGCCCCGCAGAGCCAAACTTGGCTGAAATGAGGGCTAAGCTACTCATCACTTCTGACCGGGGCCAGACCACCAGTGGACAGACGCCGAGCCCTGCTTACAGGGGGAGGCAGTGGGGGCTGTGGCCACGGTGGGCCTCCCCGACAGGGCCTCCCTTAGCCTCCCCATCAGCCCCACGGAGCAGGCGCTACTGTCCAGATGAGGAAACCGAGAACAGGAAGCTTCTGGAAGGAGGTGGGTCTACGCAGGGCCTGGGGTGGGCTGCACTGGAGAGCTATGACTGGGAAGGGCATTTCTGGAGGAGAGAGCGACGGACTGAGCTGTGGGAGCGGGCTGAGTCCCAGGAGGCGACCTGCAGGGGCTGCGGGTGTCTCTGCCTGCCTCCTGGGCTTGGCTGTGGGAGTGGGAGTGGGGACCAGAGGGTGGGGAGACAGGGTATCTCTCCCCTGCTCCTCCCTCTGCTGTGCGGGCCCGCCCTCGAGGTAGCATGTCACCGGGACAGTGTGGTGTCTGCCAATGAACGAGCCAAGCCGACTGACACGGAGAGGTGCGGCCCCTCAGCCCCTCGCGTGTTCATGGGAAGCGCATCTAGACGTCTCAGTCTCGGCCCACGTTACCCAGAGGAAGGAGCTGAGGCTCCGCGCAGGGCCTTGGGCTCCAGCCTCACCCCTCCCACCACTCACAGCACTGCGGACCGCGCTGCTGCGACCGCGGGCCCCCCAGGATCCAAGGGCCACCCCCGGGAATGTGCCGGTCCTCTCTCCCCCTGTGGGGCTGTCCCACGGGGCAGCGGGAGAAGCTATGACGTCAGAAGCCAGGCCAAGACCCAGCTCTGCCCTCACTGAGGGCCACTGGACGCCCTCCGCCTTCTCTCACCCCGTCGTTGCACCAAGGACCGTCCCCGAGGCCCTTCCCCTCTGGAACTGGGTGCCTCGTTTGGCCTGACCTGTTTGAAGCTGAGAACTTGCTTCATGCCCGCCCTCCTAGCCCTCCCGGCCATGGCCCAGATGCGTCTCGGCCACCTCTGCCTCAGACTTGGCCCCGCACCGGTGGGATTGCCTTCCCAGGGGTGGGGCTGGCCTTAGCTCTGGCCCTCTCGAAGCTCCTGGATCTGACTTCCCACTGAACGTGGACATTCATCCAGGGTTCCGACAGCAGGCGCTGCCCCGGCGGGCCCTGCTCCTCACGGGAGCTCCTTACACTCCACCGGGCTCCGCCGGGACTCTCCACTTTACAGAGGACGGTGGAGCCGGGAAGGGCGGACGGCCGGACCGCGCCACCACACGTTGGAGATGGCAGGGCACGGATTAGAACCCAGAACTCCAGGACTTCAAAGCCGGGCTCCGACCTTGGGACACATCACTGAGACGGCCATTCTGGCTGGGCTCCGGGGTGAGAGCCATGGCTTTAGTGACCACACGTCTTCCTCCTGGATGCTAGGGGGGCCACACCACGGGGCCGCTTCCCAGAAGCGCAGTCAGACCCCCAGGCGTGTCTCCACGGCCTGCATCCGGGTCTCGAGCCGGAGCCGCCCGTCCTGGCGCGGGCAGGCAGGCGTGCACCGCGGCCGTCTCCAGGCAGCCGTAGCGTGAATCACTGGTGGTGATTAGCTAAATCATAACATCGCTCCTGCCATGCATAAGCGATGAGCCAACCGGTGCCAGGCCGCGGCGCCGCAGCGGGCACCCTCCTCACCCCCAGCCCGAGAAGCCACCACGCGCTCGCTGCCTCTCTGTGTTATCTGGCACATCGAGTGCTGCGACAATGAATATAGATTGACCTTATTATAGCGCCGGCTGCGGGTGCTAGGCGCAGCCAGGCATGCTCTGCACAAATTAAAGGTGTCAGCATGTAATTTACGGTTCGTGGCGGGAAGGGGCGGTGGGGCGGGAGGCACGGAGCAGGTAGAGAGGAAGGTGGGCTGGGAGAAGGGCTGGCACCAGGAGCTCAGCGCTGCTGACAGGAGGTGCGGCCGGGTGTCATTCCCGTCCCAGCTTGCTCATTTTAGCTGTTCCTTGCTCGAGGGGGGCAGCCCCTCCCCGCGGCTCCCCACACGCGCTTCGCGTGCGTGTGTGTGTATTTTTCAGTTAAATTACTGGTTTTACCTGAAGAGCGTGAAGTAGGTGTGCTAATTTACGGCTCGGCGGATAAAGCCGCGGCGCGGGGAGTTGTCTGGGAAGCCTGTAACACGACATCATGTTCCTAACACCCGAGGGCCGCTTGACATCGCGAGTTGGGCCTGTGATGAAAGTCGCAGTCTTCGCCCCTCCTCCCTTCTCCAACACAGAACAGATTAAACTCTCAGTAATAGATCTCGGGTTCCTGCCATCCCACTGATACACACAGCACACAGTTTGACACAAAGAGTAAGTTATACATCACAAACAGCCATCTCTGCTCTTCCACCCAGAATTAATTTCCATTTGCGAAGCTTCCCTCCTCTCCAAGTCCATTTTCCTGTCGAGCAAGGTTCTCTCTCCTCTTGCAAAGGCAGGGGAGGAAAAGTGCAGTTCAGGACAGAAAGAGGCCACTCAGGACGGCTAGTTTAGCCCCTACGCTGTGCAGACGAGGACGTGGAGGCCCAGCGAGAAGACTGCCCGATGCCATCCTGCGGTGTTCACAGCAGAGGTGGGGATCGAACCGGGTCTTTTGACTGATGAGCCAGGCTCGCTCCACCACACCCAGCCAGCCCAGAGGAAAGTCAGGCTGGCTGCCCAGGAGCTGGGCTTTCTCTGTGTCCTTCTTACTTCCTGCAAGCTGCCCTGCTGGGAGTCCCGGGGGGGACCTGCGGGAGGCTGGGATGCTTTGGCTGTCTCCTGGGCTTGGCAGATGGGTGGTAGGAGATGAGCCCAGAGCTGGGCGGAGAGGGGCCAGGATGCGTCTTCCCTGCTCCCCCCTCTGTGTCTGCCACTTTGCAGGTGGCCCCCCTCTGCAGCTCCAGCCCTGCCCCTGCCCTTGCCCCATAGGGCTGGGCTGTGGCTAGCCTCGGGGAGCCTCAGCCCCGTGGGTGGGGTTCCTTTAACCCTGCCTGCCTCTGTCAACAGCTCCTCTGAATCTTAAGTTGAGCCTTCCAGGGATTACGTTTCCTTGGGTACCCCAAGTCTCACCTGGGGTCCCTGTGCTTCACGGAGGGCCTGTGCTGGCTACGGGTGGAGGGTACCCAGATGTCCCTCAGTAGCCCAGTGCCTCTGGGAGCACCTGCCCTTCACCCAGTGTGCTTTCGGGCCCCTGACCTCGCTCTGATCTCGCTCTGCCCACCCCACCCCAGGCGCAGTGTAGGCCTGTCCCCCCACCTCTGGGAGACTCAGGCCACTCCAGCAGGCAGTGTCTGCTCGGCCCACCTGAGGGGAGTGGAAATGGGGGTTTGGTGAGGCTCCAGCACTTCCCCAGGTCCAGCCAACCTAGGCAGGAGCGTCCAGTTCTGAACTCGGGGAGAGCTGGGTCCAGAGTCTTTCCTCTGTACCATGGGGTGGCTTGGCCTGCTGGGCTCACGTAGGACAATGTGCACGAGTGACAAGGTGCATTCAGGGAACAGCAGAGCTTGTGGGCAGGGAGGCAGGGCTGCAGGTGGCAGACAGGGTAAGTCAGGGAGGGCTTTCTGGAGGAGGTGATGGATCCTGAAGCTGAATCAGAATCTAGATGGAAACACACAGCCCAGAGCTTCCAACCACTCTCGGCAGACTTGGTGGCACCAGTCACCTGGTTGGCTGGGGCTTCAGAGAAGTGGGCTTTTTAAAAGTTTTTATTTTTTATTTTTTGGCCATAGGGTGCATGTGCTCGCTGGAGAGAGACAGAGAAAGAAAGAGAGGAAAAGCGAGAAATCACTCCCAAGGGGAATGACCAAGCCACAGTCCCTTCTCCTCCATTCTCCTCTTGGGATTTTGGGCACGCACACACATGTTCCTGGTATGTTTTTCAGGCCGTCAGGTCCAGGACTTGAACCACGTAGTCGGCCATGTGTGATCCAGTGCCTTCACCACCACTCCACCTGCTGCCCCCATCCGTTTTAATTGCCAGAGGGTGCATGTGCTCCCAGGGGAGAAGTGAGTCCACACTCCCCAGCGGGGTATGGTCACGGCCCAGTCTTTCCCTCCGTTTCTCCTCCTGTTTGGGCGTGCGCACACACGTGCCCAGCGTGTTTCAAGCCCCCAGGTCCAGTGCTCTAACCGCAGTTGGCCACGCGGCATCTGGCTCCAATGTGAAGCACGCAAGCACCGCACCTCGGCCGGCCCGGGGAGTGCGTGATGAACGGGTTCCCAGGCCTCGTCCCTGCCGCCCGAGTCGGCACCCTGGGGGTACAGTCCAAGAGTCTGCTTGGCTCTGTTTTGTTTGAAGATGGCTCTGATCTACAGCCGGTCTCGGGTGCTGCAAACCTTCCGCAGGCCCCGTTTCACAAGGAGACACATGTCAGGAGCGAGAGGCCGCGGAACCCTCTCTTACTCTGTCTCCGGGTCTCACAGCGGCCTCAGGGCTGGCCCCGGCTCCCTCGGCTCCCAGCACAGCTAGCTCTCGGGCCACTCGCTCTCGCACGTCTCGGTGGACGGTGGGAACAGCCTCCTCCCCACCAGGCTCTGCAGCCAGTTCTCAAGATGGCAAGCGGGGGGTGGATGAGGCTGGTGGCAAGCACAGCGCGCCTGGAATAACGTGGCATTTAGAACATGAATCACTGGCACTTGCCGTTTTCCTCTGCACCGCCGCGCCCCCACCCGATGCTCTGGGAACACCAAGCCTGGACGTTCACTCCGGCTGGGACCCACGGGGGCCACCGTGTGCAAGAACGTGGAGCTCGAGACGAGAGTGGGGGGGCTCAGGCCCCGTGCCGTTCCTCCTTGCGGTCTGCTTTGGGCAAGGCGCTGCCCCTCCCTGGGCCTCGCGACTGCACGCTTACTGCCCGGCTTGTCAAGGCCCTCGGCCGACCACGTGGAGGGCGACCCTCTCCTGAACCCCACTGCCATTCTGCACTGCCACGGTTAGTGTTCTGTTCTTCTGGACCCAGAGTAACTGCAGCCCAGGATGGTGCCAGGGGCGTACTGCGGGTGCGGACGGGGAGGCAGGAGGGTGAGGGGGCCCGGCAGGGGTGGCGAGCGGAAAGCCGGGCGGGTCAGTAACAGGGGTCAGCAGCTGGATCCAGGCCAGCATGCAGGTGCGGGCGAGGCGAGGCAGTGGGCTGGCCTCCGGAGCCGAAGCCCTGGGGGGAAGGTGTGCACGCTCCTGGGGTTGGCCAGGCAGCCCTGCAGGCAGAGCTCCCGGCTGCTCTGCCCTCGCTGGCTCCCCAGTCCCCCCAGGTGTCTGCCCCCACCTCCAGGCAGGCCTCACGTACCCGTGTCCCAGAGATCACACAGTGCCACGTGCGGCAGGTGCCCCAGGGACACCCCTGTGTGGAATCCGGGACCCCCGTTTCAGCAGGAGAGGAGCCGAGTGCAGGTGGAGCCCGTTACCCGGCAGGGCGGGGTTCAGCGTGTGTCCACGGGGAGGAAAGGCAGGAAGGAGGCTGCACAGGGGGACGGACAGGCCAGGCGCGTGCGGTCCCATTGCCGGCGTGGCCCAGGGTCCTGTCCGCAGACACAGCCAGCTCCTGCCCAGTCCTGCTCTCTTCTGCAGTGGCTTCCCCTTCTCCTGGGTTGGAGGTTGTCCCAGAAGGCGGGAGCGGGAGGCCGTGGAGGAAGGTCCCTAGGAAGCGGAGCTCCCCTGTAGAGACAGGAAGCCAGCGGCAGCCTCAGGACTCTTCTCTGGTTCTCTCCAGGCAGCAGGAGGTGCCTGGAGCTGAGCGCCCCAGCCCTGAGCCTCGGTCAACCACCTCGCTCTGGAGCCCCCGGGGAACTGGGCTGCAGGCCCCCACTGAGCATGGTGGGGGCGGGGCCTTAGGGAGCCGGGAGTGGAGAGTTCCAGGGCTGGGCCCAGAGCCCACCGGTGGCTGGGCCAAGGTTGGTCACTTGCTGCCGGCTCCTTGCCGTCGGCCAGAGCTGGCCCTCTGCTCGACTCACATGCACTGGGGCATGCGGTCAGGACACGTTTCCCAGTGGGAGCTAGTCTCTGCCGACGTCCTGGCCAGCCGTGTCCCGCCGGGCAGGAAGTGCCCAGGACCTGTGGTGACAGTGACGGTGACGGTGACGAGGGCCGCTGCCAGCTAGCTGGGCGGGCTCCACCACAGCTGCTTCTTCTCCCTCCTCGCTCCCTGTCCTTCCTCCCCGTCCACAAACTCGGTACCCGAGGGTGGAGGTCGGGGCGGACGCGGGGATACGCAGACCTGGGCGGAGAGCGCGAGTCTCGAGGGCTCTGAATGAAAGGGGACAGCTTGGTGTCCGAGGTCACCTCACTGCTGAGGAAGCAGAGGCTCCCAAGGAGGTTACGGGACTCACCTGGTGACTTGAAATCCCCATTTTACAGATGGGAAATCAAAGTCTTGGAGACAAAATGTCCCCCGCTCCCCGTGACACCGTCACGTCAGGACCACCTGAACTCAGGGCTGGGCTCGCTCTGTCCACGGCAGGCACCTTCGTGTGTACGCTCTGTTGTTAAAGTCACCGTGCTGTCTCCACCTTACCGATGATGAAACAGAAGCTTGGAGCAGTGGCGTGCTTGGTGAGGACCGACACCATCAGCCCTCCTGAGAGCAGCAAGTCCAGTCAGGCTCCTCCAGGAAGCCTGCCCTGACTACTCCAGGCCACCCGGAGTCTCACTTTCTCCATAGTCTTACTGTGCTTGTTTTGAGGGCTAGAAAATGAAGGTCAGAGGAAGCTAGGGCCCCTGCTGCCGTGGTGTGTTTTGTGGGCTGAGACCACGTGGGAGGCCAAAGTTCAACTCCCAGTCCAACCTAAAGGCCAGGCGCGGTGGTCTGCACCTGCAATCCCACACTCAGGAGGCCGAGACAGGAAAATTATGAGCTCAAGGCTCGACTGGGCAACATAGTGAGATCATGTTTAAAAAAATAGACAGGCGGGGGACCAGCAGGTGGCGTGGTGGGTAAGGTGCTGGATACTCCTACATGGCTGACCACAGTTCAAGTCCTGGACCTGGCAGCTTACTTTCTCACTTTCTCTCTCTTTCTTTCTGTGTGTGTGTCTCTGGTCGAATTAAAATAAGTGAATGAATAAATAACTTTAAATAAAACAATTCTTTTTAAAATTTTTATTTATTTATTTATTTTTAGAGGTTTTTTGCTATAGGATGCGTGTGCTCACCAGAAAGACAGAGAGAGACAGAGAGACAGAAAGTGAGAAATCACCCCCCAGGGGGATGGCCATGCCACAATCCCTTCTCTTCCATCCTCCTCTCAGGATCTTGGGCACGCACGCACACGCGCCCGGTGTGAGTTTAAGCCACCGGGTCTGGGACTCGAACCGCGGTTGACTACATGGGAGTCCAGCGACATAGCCATTATGCTAACTGCTGGTCCCAATAATTCTTTTTTAAAAGGTCGTCAGGCTGTATGGCATACACCTACAGTCTCAGCCATGCGGGAGACTGAGGCAGGAGGATGGTGACATGGTGAGACTCTATTAAATGAGAAGAAAGAAGACACAGAAGGGGGAGGGGAGGACGAGGAGGAAGGGGGAAGGAGAAGAGGAAGAGGAAGCAGGAGGAGGAGGAAGGAAGAGGAGGAGGAGGAGGAAGCATTCAAGCAGCACTCACTGCACCGAGTGAAGCGGTAAATCAAAAAGATGTGGCACACGTTGGAGCGACCTGCCGTGCATATTTGAATGCACCGTATGACACCTGGACCCTGAGGACCACCACTGAGGGGTTCACTGAGATGCTCACCAATGGGCGAGGAAACTTCGGCTCAGAGCTCAGGTTCGAACCCAGGTCGGTCTGACCCCACGCTCGAGGTGCTTTCTTCTCTGTCCACTCCACGTCCTGCTGGTCTAGTTGCTCTCTGGGCGCCGTCTCTGCGGTTCAGATCTGTAGTCACACGACGGAGACCGGTGCGGGCCTCGAGAAATAAGCAGAGCAGGGCAGAGGGCAAGCAGGTGCCTCCCTCCCTGGCCACTTCCCTACCCAGAGTTCTCAGCTTCTCCCTTGGTTTTCCAGAGCCTCAGGTCCCCTACTAACATAAGTGGGGTGGCACTGACCTCTGTTCATTGGCTCGCTGTGTGCAGGTGGGGCCAGGTGATGAGCTGCCAGTGTCCGGCCCAGGTCTCGGTGCCTCCGGGCTGCCGCCCACGCCTGCCACCTACCCACCCTCTCGCCCAGGAGGAACCCTGCCTCTCCTCCAGACCCCATGTGCACAGGGACCTGGATGTCACAGACAGGGACACGGGGGTCTGCGTGTGCTGTCCTCACTGGGGATGGCGGCCACACAAAGTGCATTCCACGTACCCTGCCCCGCCTCTGGACTTCGTTCACCCCGCAGGGAGGCGAGGCCCTGGGCTAGGGCGCTTCCCCTGGCTGGACCACCGGGCTGTGGGAGAGCTGCTGGCCCCAGTGAAGGCGGCCGAGGGTGGCCACGAGGATCAGAACACAGCCTGGAGACGGTTGCTGTGGACTCCCTGCCCGCCACATCTCCATCAGCCAAGTGCCAACTGTCAGGGCCCCCACTAGGATGGGGGAGGCACTAGGGAGGGAGACGGCGGGCCACCAGGTCAGGGAGAGGCCATGGGGCAGGGCGGCCCGTCTGGGCAGGCAGGCTGGGAGCTTCGGGCCGTGTTTCTCCCTTGCGTTGAATCATCCTCTGGGGCTGAGGGGAAGGGGTGAGGGGAGGGTTCAAGAAGCCTCCTTGCAGGGAAGCATGTCCACGCACTGCGTCTCCCTCCCTGGGCCCCTTGGCACACTCCTTCACGCGTCTGCTTTCCTTTGCCCCAGCAATGCACCTAGAGCCCTCTCCCGCAGGCCCGTGGCTGGCTTCTTCGTCCTCGGCATTCTCTCCCTCTGGTTATACCAGGAGCCTTTTTCTCCCCCACCTCCCCACTGGTGTGGGCAGACGGCTCTCCTCCAGAGTCTTGGTCGCTTGTGTCTCCAGCGGGGTGGGTCTTATCAGATCAGTTCTTGCTTCTTTTTTGTGGACACCCCCCTGGAGCTGAGACTCTGGGTGGCTGTTCTCCGCAGGGGCTCACCGCCCACCACAGCAGGTGTGCGGTCAACGCCTCCTGAAGAGCAGAGGCACTGCTGTCCCCGAGCTGGAGGCGCGACCCGGCAGCAGAGGAGGGGCTTACACTGGGAGTCCTGACTTTCCCAAGGGCGCTCATGGCACCGACTCGTTAGATGCCCCTACACCCAGTACAGGGCCGCACACCAGAGAGGAGAAGGCCCTGCGAGGGGCGAGGGCGAGGGGCGAGGGGGACCTAGCAGCAGGAGTGCGCCCCATCCTAGAGCTGGAACAGGCACGAGGAGGGCGCCTCCCACCAGGCTGTGGAGCCCGAAAGTGCGAGACCCCGATGGGAGGACCCTCTGCCTCCAGGAGGAGGCTGAGGCCCGGCGTGGTGCCGGGGCTGCCCAGAGGCTCCCGCAGTTAGAAGTGCTCCTCGCACTGCAGGCCCACCGGCCTCTTCCTCGGCCAGGCTGACCAGGGAGGCCCAGCTCGCCGATGTCTGTGTGGCACTACGGCATCTCAGCTGAGCGTCTCCGGAGGGCCCTGAGAAGAGAGGGCCAGCGGGGCCGCCGGGAGCCCGTGTGGAGGCCTCCGGGAGGGGCCTTACAAGGCAGGGGTGACGAGTGATGGGCTCCACACTTTCTGATTTCCACCTTAATATCAAATGGAAAACAACCAGCTCACCCAGTCCCCAGCGATGCCCACGTCTTCGCCAACTGGCTGGTGCGCTGTGTACCTTCAGGGGCGGAAACATGCAGATGATGTAGACGGGACGGGCAGAAGTAGAAATCTTTTTTTTTTTTTGAGAGGTTTTTGCTATATGGCGCGTGTGGTCGCCAGACAGACAGAGAGACAGAAAACGAGAAATCACCCCCCAGGGGGGATGGCCACACCGCAATCCCTTCTCCTCCATTCTCCTCTCGGGATCTTGGGCATGCAGGCACACGCTCCCGGCATGAGTTTAAGCCACCCCATCCAGGACTCGAACTGTGGTCAACTACATGGGAATCCAGCGACATAGCCATTACGCTAACTGCTGGTCCCAGAAGTAGAAACCTTGAAATAAGAGTTTCAAGTGGAAATACCATTTCTGCTGCTTTCCTCCCCTACAACAATCGAGTCCAGCCTTGGGGTTCGTGTGGCCCTTGGCCGAGCACGGCTTTGGCATCTGGCAGTTGTGTGTTTTAGCCTAGGGGCCTTCGTACCACTGTGGGGCTTCAGACAGCTTCTGGGACACAGTCTCCTCCTCTGTGGAGCGGGGTAGGAACTCCTATCTCCCTGCAGGGCTTAGATGAGCTGACTGGGGAAGGTGTCTGGTTCCGAGCTGGGCAGGCTGGAAGAACACACGTGGCCACTATGGTGATCATCACCACGACTGGGTTATCCTTTCCTGCTAAAGTTAATGCAGCTCAATTCCAAACACCGTAGGCCTACAGGCTTGTTTTCTGAACTGTCCCATCGTCGTCATGGCCGCGTAGAAACCCGTGACTAAGGTGACACTTTCCCTTCACTGGCCGAAGCACCCAGGGCCGATGCGGACGGCTGTACCTGGAGCCCGCCTGAAGGAAAGCCGGCTGGGTACCCCCTAGGACGGGGGAGAGGCCGGTCAGGTTTCAGCTTTCTCTGTGTTCCTTTTAAAATAATTGAAATGTCAGCTTGGGTTCACGGGCTGGTCACGGTTTCGATCCTCCCTGGCTTCAGAAGGCAAGTCCATGAATTATACAGCGCCAGAGCAGACGGTGCTAAGTAAGGCTGCATCGCAAGCCAGGCTTAATAAGGACACTCCAGCTATTCTTGGAAGGCATTTGCAAGTCAAAAATCTGGTGCGTGGAGATCTGATGTCGACTTCAGATTCTGCAGATCTCAGCTGGGTCAGCACTATTTTCTGCTAAATCCCATCAACAAGAAATGAGCAGGGCACATACTCTGTTGCGCTTTGTTTTTTGTTTTTGCTTTTTGGTGACAGCACGAAGGGTCACGCGTCTATTTCCTCCCACCCCACCTCCACTCCTGCATCCCTGTACCCCTCCAAGTCCTGCCCACACACACGGTCTCATGGACTACATGGTGTGGACAGACAGTCGTGTGCTGTGCAATTAAAAACTGTTCCTACCATTATAGCTTTGTGCTAGGTCGTGGGAAGACGAGCACTTTGCTGTCTTCCTTCTGATTTTCCACCAAGGTTTCGTATGCCCCACTCCTGCTGTTCTCGATAGCACGTATCATGTCTTAGGAGCTCAGTCAACAGGGGGAAGAGAAGACAAAGCAGTATTTATTGAAAACTAGAGACTGACACTGATTTCAAACCTGAAATTACACTGGAGAAGAGGAACCACAGTGAATGCGGGGAAGCGGGTCCCCTCTGAGCAGGGAAGCGACCGCTGCTTGGGTGGGGGGTCCTCAGGAGGGGGTCCTGGAGTGCCCAGGCAATGCTGACACTGCTGGTTCATTAGCCCCACTTTGAGTGGCAAAAGTGTAGACTGGCTCCATTTTTCCAAGAAGACTTGTTTCAACTGAGACTTGCGTGGAACCCCATGTGAGTAGCAAGGGTGTAGACGAGGTCCATTCCCCCAAGACGTGCACTCAGACCTCAGTGTGCACGCGTTGGGCTCAGGGATGGTGGCGGGGCTCATGGCTTTCATTCTGCTTCCGGACTGTGGTTTGGAGCTGCACGGCTGGCTCCCTCAGGATGCAGAGCCGGGGTGCTGGGCCAGCACAGATGTGGGACAGTGTCTGGACCAGCAGTCAGGAGGGGAGCTGAGTCACCCCAGCTCCACCTGGTGTTCTCCCTAGCTGCGTGTCATTGAGCAGCGGCCTGGCACGGATTCCCTTTCATCACTGTGCATACCTGACCTGGGAGAGGGGTCTTGCAAAGATTCCCATACAAGAGCAGGACTGAGATTCAGGGCAGGGCTGTGATCCAGGCAATGAGGAGCAACTGTGGAAAGAGAGCTACGAATTATGTATGTATGTATGCATGCATGCATGTATGTATTAGTTTTGCTGTAGGGTGCATGCCTTCGTCAGAGAGATAGAGAGAGAGAGAGAAAATGAGAGATCACCGCCCCTCCCCCCCTTGGGAGATGGTCATGCTGCAATTCCTTTTTCTCTATTCTCCTTTTGGGATTTTGGGCATGCACGCACACACACCCAGTGTGATTTTCAAGCTGCCGGGTCTGGGACTTGAACTACTCCATCAGCCATGTGGGTTCAGCTACCCCAACCTCTATGCCACCTACGAGCCACATAATTTGGGTTCAAATTCTGGTTGCAGTGTCAGAGTGTGTTTGTGGGCAACTCTGCCCGTCTTCCTGGACCTCAGCGATGAGACACCGGCTGGGCCAGCCCGGGCCAGCTTGGAGAAGGGTGTGGGCTCTGCTGTGTATCGCACCTTTTCTTCTGAGGTTGTAAGGCTGACTTCCCACAGACCAGGCTGTGGCAGCCCGGCACTGACTAAGCTCAGCCCCCAGTCTCCGTCTCCCAGTCAGAGCCTCCCCTGTGCCAAGCCCACAGCTGGTCAGAGCCACAGTCCCGGGATGAGCCTGGATCAGGCGACCCATTCTAAAGGAAAGTCGAGCTCTGGAGGGACATACCTCCTCATCTGGGCGATCTTTCTCAGTGCTTTACAGAAAATGCAGTGGTTCATCTTCCCACCTAAGTATGGCTGGGGGAGAGAGGAGCACGTGAGAATGGCTGCTCACTAAGCAACAGTGCATGCCCTCGGAGCACTGTCAAGCGCCTTCTTTGGTGAACATCACCCTAGGGTCCGTTTCCTCTCGAGCAACAGCCCCCTTGTGACATGCGGTTCTCTCCCGCCCTGCTTCGGGCCACCAGATCTGGTTGAGACTCAGGCCTCAGCTCTTGGAATGGATCCACACTCTGAGCCTCCTCCAATCAGAATGATCATTGTATTTCTCGGGCCACTGTGATTGGTTCAGTGTGCTTGGGCACGTGACATTCACGGTCCAATCAGGAGTCTCTGGAAACTGGCTGGGCAGGCTGCCCTCCAGCTCGTGGCGTCCCTCCCCCTGCCGGCAGCCGTTCCCACTGGTGTGTGCTGAGATCTCTGGGTGGTGGTTCTCCCTGCTGGTGCCGGCTGGGATGGGACACACAGCGTCCTCTCCTGTCACCGGGAGGGGAGCCTCTCCCGTAACCCCTGCTGGGGGAAGTCCATCTGTTCTCTCTGCCCTAGGCCGGGGAGCAGGACTCTGGGCCAAGTGTCTGGAGCCCTCCCCTGGACAAGCACCCTGCTCCAAGACCCACTCACCCTCCCGAGGCGCCGTCCTCACTTCTCACTCGTCAGAAACTCCTGGTTCTGTTCCGTACTCTCCCACTGGGACTGCACTGCAGGGTGGGGGAAGGGCTGCCTGCCCAGGCTTCTGCAGCCCAGCAGCCCGCTGCCCTCACCCCTGTTATCCTATCTGCTCTGGCAGCAGGGCGGTCTGCTTCTCCTGCTACCCTGCCTCGGCTCGGGACTTCATGCCCCCATCCCCTCAGGGTTTTGCTTAAGATGTGCAAACTTTGCTATTAAAACTGAAAGAAAAGTCCTTGCAAATCAGAAGCAAGAACTTATCTGAGCTGTGAGTACCAGAAACTATGCTGAATCGAAAAGAGTCAGCTGCTGCTTCTTGGTGTTTCACATCTCTGATTTAACAGTGCTCATCTACCTTTATTTTTAAAGAGTTATTTATTTGATTTGATTATAAATTTGCTATAGGGCACATGCATGAGAGAGAGAGAAGGTGAGAAGGTGAGAAAGCAAGCAAGCCGCCAGGGCTGGGACTTGAACTGTGGTTGGCCCTGTTGCAGTGCAGAGCCTTTACCACCGTGAGAGCAGCAGGAGGTGTGCTGCTGGCCCAGTGCTCACCTCTCTGGAGGCCAAGGTGCCTTAGACTGAGTGTACACGGTGCAGTGCACTATCCCGCCATCCTGCCACATCACCGTTGGTGCCCTCAGTCCCCCATAACCTTCCTAAGTTCTTGTGAGGGACCAGGAAGAATCAACCATCGTTAAGTACCTGAGTTCTAGCCCCAGCTCTGCCCTGTGGTTATTGCATGACCCGGGGAGTCAGTTGCTCTTTTCGAGCCTTACCTTCTTATCTGTGAAATGGGGAGAGCAACCACATCTTGGTTTGCAGACCAAAGGCGTTAGTCGCTATGAAAGTGCTTTGCAGACTACACAGTATGGCATAGACAAGTGGCATCATTATTTTTCAATGATCTTTTTGGAGAGGTTTTTGCTATAGGGCACGTGCGCTTGCCAGAAAGACAGAGAGAGACAGAGAGACAGAAAGCGAGAAATCACCTCCTATGGGGGATGGCCACGCTGCAATCCCTTCTTTTCCATTCTCCTCTCAGGATCTTGGGCATGCACGCACACGTGCCTGGTGCGAGTTTAAGCCACTAAGTCTGGGACTCAAACCATAGTTGACTACATGGGGGTCTCGCAACGTAGCCATTATGCTAACTGCTGGTCCCTATTTTTCAATTTTCACTCAGTTCTACACTTCTTGGTGCAGTCTTCTCAGCCTCTGCCAAAGGCTTCTCTTTGGGTCCCCATGGCCCTTGGTCCCAGAGCCGTGACAGTACAGCACTGCGCTGAGCTGACCTGTAATCTGCCTGCGGGGCTTCGCCCTGGACATGAGCACTTACAGGGCAGGACCACGCCTCTCAGCTGTGCATCGCAGCCAGTGTCCAGCAGGAACGGCAGCCCAGACATGTCTGGATGGAAGCAGGGGCCCTGGGAAGGTGCCCAGTGAAGTCATGTCAGATACACGAGTAATTAGTCAGGGGCAGAAACGGGCTAGGGGCGTCTCGACTGGGGCCATCACATCCCCCTCCCCCAAGGGGGATTTGACACCCTGGAGACAGTTGGGCTGGCGTTGTGGGGGGAACTGTAGGTATCTAGCAGGTGGCTAGGGATGCTGCCAAACCAACAGAGCACTGCGCAGCCCCACCACCAAGAAGTATTCTGCCCCAGTGTAAAAATATGCCACTGTCGGGCCGGCAGAGGGCATGGAGGTTGGGGCGGCTGGATCCCGCATGACCAGCTGCGGTTTGAACATCGCTCCAGGCATGTGTGTGTGTGGGCCCGAAGTCCCAGGGGAAAAATGGAGAAGGGATTGTGGGGTACCATCACTTCTGGGGGATGCTTTCTCACTCACCACTGTCCTGCGAGCACACACACACCTACAGCAAATAAACAAACAAACCAAAACGTCATTACCTGGGAACCTCCGCAAACTCTTATTTTTATTAGGTTTTGGCTATAGGGCATGTGCCCTCGCCAAAGAGACAGAGAGAGATAGTGAGAGGGAAAGTGGGAAATCACTCCCCAGGGGAAAGGCCACACCGCAATCCCTTCTCCATTCTCCTCTTGGGATATTGGGCACGCACATACACGCACCTGGTGTGATTTTCAAGACGCCGTATCTGAGACTCGAACTATGGTTGGCCGTGTGGGAGTCTAGCACCGTAACCACCACGCCACCTGCCGGTCCCCTGTGAACTCTTTTTAAACAGCTCTAAGAAGTAAATGCTTTGAGTCCTGAATTTGAAGATAATCCGTACATCTCAGGTAAAATTGGACTTTGGGTCTGCGAGTGTTCAAAAGCAGTTTTCGATGATCTTTGGTGGAAGGAGAGAGTGGGATATGGTGGCTAATTGAACAATAAGGATTCCAAAAGTTATTTCTACTTGGGGGTGGGAGAGGAGTGAGATTTTGGTAAATGCCAGCCAGGCTGGAGAAGACAAGGGGCTGGCATGAAGCAGGCTAGGGTAGAGCTGCAGGGAGCCGGTAGGCCCGGGACAGGAGCCTGGCTGTGTGCCGGGCTCTGAGGCTGCCCACCACGTGGCTGTCCTTGCTGGCACCTTCCCCGCCTGTGAACGCAGCCACGGCGTGTGACCTGACCTGGCCAGTGCAATGGGAGCAGACATGCTTTCGGGGTGACTGTGTGCTCCCCCTGTTCTCCGTCAGGGTTGCTAGAGCAGCCTGGGTTCCAGAACGAGGTGAGGATGGCAGCGAGCATGCCTGTAATGGCCAGGACGCGCCAGGAGGCGACAGCACCCCAGGCTTTACCACTGCAGCGAATGCCAAGGCCCAGCCTCGCCTGCCTCCGCACTGTGGTCGGCTGCTGTGGAAAGTGACCATGTCGCTGGGGATCAGCTTGTCTCTCTTGTCCTCTGTGATCCTCAGGGGTCTCTGAGGCATCTCAGCTGAAGAGATGGACGTCAAGGGTATTGCTCACCCGACTTGCCCGTCGGGCTCTGAGAGCTCGGTCAGCACCGTGGTGGGCGGCCCCTGGGAAGTAAGTGAAGGCGACGAAAGGCCCTCTCGTGGCCGCTGAAAGTCAGTGTCAACTCCAAGAAAGATGCAAGAGGGCTCTAGCTGTTCAGTCACTACGGATGTCGCCATTATCACAGATGACATTAATTTTTAAGAGAAGAGGAAGAAAATGTGTCACATTTCCGTTTTGTGCATATGCTGATCGAACGAAAAGTTTATACCAGATGCCAACTTTAAATAAGGACGTAAATATTTCATTGTTTGTGTGGATGCACGCATCTCTGTGCACACAGTATGTGTCTGTACCGACGTAGAACACGGAGTGTCGGCTCGGCCCCCACGGCCATGTCTGGAGACATTTCTGTTGTCCCAACTTGGAGATGGAGGGGTTCTTGGCGTCGGGTGGGTGAGACCCTGTAGTGCCCGGAGCAGCCCGGGTTCCTGGCCCCAAATGCAGCAGTGGTTATGGAGAGACCCCGGCTGGAGGGACCCAGAGTCAGGCGTTCAGGGCGGCGGGTGTGAGCGCAGGGAGGGCTCGCCCCTTTCTTCAGGGCCTGTTGACATGCAGCCTCCTGACTCACGAGCGTCCCCATGCGGGCTGACTCCTCTCACAGAAACCGCAAGTCACAGGCCAGCGGGAGGCCAGGCCTAAGGCCCTTTCAGACCGTCTCTGTGGCGTTGAGAGCACACGCAGGGTCAGGCATGGCCGTCTCAGGGTGACAACTGTTGACTCTCCCCAGTATTTACCCCACAGCTGGGGTGCGAGCTGAGACTGGGACGGTCAAGGCCTAGAGGAGGGGAGGGTGTGTCGCCTTCCAGTCTGGTGAAGGTGCGGTGTCAGCACGCCCTTTACTTATTTATTTATTTATTTTTCCATTCATGAGACGTTTTATTTCAACTCTCTGAAGATTCTTTTAAAATCTGAATATCAATACAGAAGCATGTATTTACACATTAATTCCAATGTAGGTACTTACTTTGAAACTAGGAGAACACTAAGAAAAACACATAAGCTACTCGGCATGCCATTTATCTATTTATTTATTTATTTAGGAGAGGTTTTTGCTATAGTACGCGTGCGCTCGCCAGAAAGACAGAGAGAGAGATAGAGAGACAGAAAGTGAGAAATCGCTCCCCAGGGGGATGGCCACGCCGCAATCCCTTCTCCTCCATTCTCCTCGGGATCTTGGGCACGCACGCACACGCACCCAGCGTGAGTTTAAGCCACCGGGTCCAGGACTCGAACTGTGGTCGGCTACATGGGAGTCCAGTGACATAGCTGTTACGCTAACTGCTGGTCCCCTGAGGAATTTAATAACTATTGGGTTGTTACAAAAGCACGACTTTTTCTGTTTTTTTCTTCACAAAAGTGCATCATGATTTTGCCAACGACCCAATATTCTGACCATCACTTCACACAGAAGTCTAGATTCTAGGCTGACTGGCTTAAAGTCTAAGTTACCTGAAGCAACCCCGTGACAGGAGGCTCAAGGTTGCCTCCACTGGCTTAGAATAACCAGGCCTACTTCTAGAACTGGGTCTGAGTCAGTCCTGCTCAAACTGCATGCTTCCTACAGAGGTCCGGGAAGAATGGGGTGGGGGCTGCGTGCACGAATGCAACCAGGTTTGCTCCAGCCCTGAGTGCCCTTCCCGCTCCAATTGTCTTGGCTTCTCCATTGTCCCCCAGGTATGCACCCTTGTAAAGGACACCCCACCCTCTTAATGTCCTTTTCCCCACTTTGCTTCAGTCACACTCTCTGGGGTCTCTGCCATTGTTTGGGGGAGTCTACCATCACCTTTCAATCTTCCGAGAATGTTCCTCTGAATCTGTGCAGAAGGGACGGTGGGATCCCAGACAGGAGTCGAGCCCGGGTTGGTTCACTTTGTCAGCCTGCTGTGCACAGAGAGGGTGGCTGAGCACAAAACTCTGGGTCTGCGGGCCTTGCCCCCCGCCGGGCATGCAGATGGCACAGAGTACGTGGATTTCTGTCAGGTTTATAAATTGCAAGAGCGATGAGTGTCCTGTGGTCAGGAACCCAGAAGGCCGTATAAACATACTCTTTCCATCTAACCCTGTAATCCCCAGTTCCCAGAGTGAGTCACACTCATCTACTCCCGCGCGTCCTCCCAGTTATGCTCTATGCACATCTCAAAGTACAGAAGCGGTGTGTGTGTGCGTGCAATCAGACACTTCTATGCAGAGGAATTAGGGTACACAGATGTCTGTGGAATTAGCAAATGAGTGCTGGAAGCGAATCCTGACTGGGGAGGCTCAGAACGAGGGAGGTGACTTGGGCTTGCATCACCCGCAATGTCAGTCTCTGGAGAGACCGAACCCACACACAACTCCACACAGAGTTTTTTGATTGTTTTTAATTTGCTAGAGGGTGTGTGCACTTGTCAGGGGAAGGAGTGAGAAATCACCCCCCAGTGGGGATGGCCACATCTCAATGCCTTCTTCTCCATTCTCCTCTCGGGGTTTTGGGCACGCACACACACGCATGTGGAGTGTTTTTCTTTTTCTTTTTTTGAGAGGTTTTTGCTATAGGGTGCGTGCACTCGCCAGACAGAGAGAGACAGAGAGACAGAAAGCGAGAAATCACCCCCCAGGGGGGATGGCCATGCCGCAATCCCTTCTCCTCCATTCTCCTCTCGGGATCTTGGGCACGCATGCACATGCGCCCGATGTGAGTTTTAAGCCACCAGGTCCGGGACGCGAACCGTGGCTGACTACGTGGGAGTCCAGCGACATAGCCATTACGCTAACTGCTGGTTCCCTCGTGTGGAGTGTTTTTCAAGCTGCCTGGCCCAGGACTTGAACAATAAAGTTGGCCGTGAAGGATCCAGTTGCTTTAACTGCCATGCCACCTGACTTACTCAGACAGCGAGATTTTCATACGCAGATCTGACCCAACCAGGGTGGGAGGACGGAAGGGCAGAAAGTGGCCACTAAGGATATCCGAAGGCAATGACAAAGAGGCAGCTGTCACCTTCCGAGCCGGGGACCAGGGAGGGGACTGCGGTCATGAGAAGCTGGGTGCTGGCAGAGGCACCGACAGAGCTGGCACCTAAAGCCCAGAGGAGGGGTGCTACAATCAGAGCAGATGCCTCTGAGGAGGACACGCTGTGGCTGGCCGAGAGTGTGGCGAGAGGGACTGAAGAAGTATGGCAGGGACGACGCGTACCCCTGCCCCTCCCGCCTGTGTGGGGAAGGGACATGCGGTCTGCAGGATCCTTCCCCGGCACCGAGGCAGAGACCACAGGTGGGCGTGCTGAGTGGCCGGGGTTGCTAACCGGCACACCTTGTCTCTGACTCTGGGCGCCCTGGTGCGAATTAGAGCATGAGCCGGCAGTGGAAAAAGGCTTCGCGTGGTTTGCTTTCGGGACCCAGGGGCATCTGGGGCCCTGGGCCTGCCTGACTCCCTAACCGGGTATAAGTAGGAGGAGCCTGGAGAATGTAACTTGCCCGAGCTCTTACAAGTACAGTAGTCAGCGAGCGGAAAGAAGTTACCACTGAGTTTTTTTTTTTTTTTTTTTTTTAAGGTTTTTGCCATAGGGCATGTGTACTTGCTGGAGAGGAGAGAGATAGAGAGACAATGAAAGGGAAATGAGAAATACCATCCCCTACCCTCCCCAAGGGGATGGCCATGCCGCAATCTCTTCTCCATTCTCCTCTTGAGACTTTGGCACACACACACAAGTGTCTGGCATGAGCTTGAAGCCACCGGGTCCGGGACTCGAACTGTAGTCAACCACGTGGGAGTCCAGCACTGTAACCACTGTGCCACCTGCTGGCCCTCCCATTGCACAGGAAACTGCCCGGGCCTTTGGTTGGACGTGGAAGGGAAATTTGGTGCTGTGGTGTCCATGCCCAGGCACATAGGAGCAGAGACGAGGGTGGAAACAGCTCGTGTGACTGCTTTCTTCAGTCGTAAGAAGAGGAAAACAAGCTCTTACAGTGTTCGAAGGCAGTCTTCATCCAGTCTGCAGTAGTTCTCGGACTCTGGCTGTGAGCAGAACTTCGGGGACTCGGACTAAGCCCTGGGGCCACTGGAGGTCCCTTTTCTTCAGAGTTGCTTCCTAGGGACGGAGAACAGGATGAGGAAAAGGGGTGAGACAGAAGGGACATTCCAAAGTGACGCCAGGGCCATTTCCAACGCTCGAAGTCTAGCAGACAAGAAGTGTCTGGCAAACTGGGTCTGAACCAGGTGGAACCGGTGGTGCCTGGAGCCACTGCCTCACCTTCAGACTCGTTCTGCCCTCACTGCAGGGTGTCAGTACGCTGGGGGACAACCCCATCTGCACCGTGACAGCTGAGGAGAACAACGCAACGACTGGACCTACGCTGCCCCTTAGTCAGCTGGCACTAAGCCAAGCCATATAGGCCAGATGGCCACCGAAGTTAGGCTGCCCTGCCTACCGGGCTCTCCTTCCCGGTGTCAGTCCCCTGCCCCGAGATAGGAACGGGACATCAGCGTCCCTCCTCAGCGGTGGGTCCATCTCTGGAGTAGTCTGCTCTGTGTACTCGCCGTAATACACTAGCTTCCACTCTCCCTCGACGGCTCGCTCTTGAATTCACACATACCTCACACGCGTGGTAGAGACGCCATGCAGAATCTGGCCGTGCTCAGATCTCGGCTCCTGACAAGTAGACGGCGGGCCCGGCGTGCATGGAACAGGCCAGGGCCTGGCAGTGCGGGTGGAATCCCTGGCAGGGGGCGTAGAGGTGCTGAGAGAAGGCGTCCTGCAGGCGGCACTGGCTCCAGGAAACCATGGGCTCTCACTGAGCACCAAGCTCGCGGGCGCCGCCCTGTCGGCTTCTCAGTGCAGGTCTGGGTCTGCGTCTGCGTCCCTTCTCCTTCCCCGGCTGGGAGTGCTCAGGAGAGCCCGCTGTGCCCGTCAGGCCTCCCGGGGCTGCCCGACCTGGCCGCCGACACACCATAGGCAGGTCTTGGCTGGGACACACGTTGGCACCTTGGAACGGCTTCTTGGAAAATGCAGGTGGTTGGCATTTGAGCGTCCTCACTGGCACTTCTGAGGAGGCTGGAGCCGCTGCCCAGGGGGACAAAGAGGTGAGGGAGAGCAGCCTGGCCGTCCTTGAAGTGGAGTGCGGGGAGGCCGCCAGCCCGTCTGCCCCGAGAACAGCCAGGCGAGGGCAGGGGACGGGAGAGCGAGGCGGGAGGGAGTCAGTGCCCAGTGCCGGCTAATTTGAAGGGAATCTCGAGTCGCCGTGAACATCACCACGTGGCATCCAGTGCTGCCTTTGATGGTGGAAAGAAAGCAGCTGCTTTTATCCCTCTTCAGGGCTCGTTTTCCCCGGCGGTGAAGCAGATCAGGCAGCCGGGTGGAAGCTGCAGTTGGTGCAATCCCTCAGGAAAGGCCGGGCTAATCGCTGGTTAGGAGCTAACGGAGAGGGGGCCCACCGTGGGCGTGGGGTCTCCCTCCCGCCTGCTCCATCGCGCTCCCGCAAAGGCTCTTCCAGAACAAGGCGCCCACGCAGGCTCTCCTGACAAACGGAGGCCCCTCGTCCTGACCCGCAGTGTTTCTGCGTTTGGGGGCCACCGGGTGGGTAAGGTGAGGGTCCTTTCCCTGACTAGGGCTGCAAGAGCAAGGGGCTTGACGCCGGGCCCAATACTCTCTCTAATCCTGCCAGTAACGCGCGGTGAGCAGTGTGGGTATTTGCCAGGGACTGTAGGCTCGTGTTATTCCCGCTGCCTCATTCTCTCTCTCTCTCTCTTTTTTTTTCTTTTAGTTTTTGTCAATATGGCATGCACACTCACTAGAGAGGGACAGAGCAAAACAGAGTGAGCAGTCACCCCAGGGAGGACGACCACCCTGCAATCCTTCTCCTCCACTCTTCTCTCAGGATTTGGGCACACACGCACATGCACCCAGTGTGATGTTCAAGCCGCTGCGTCTGGGACTCAAACTGCAGTCGGCGAGGTGGGAGTCCAGCACCTTCACCACCACACCACCTGCTGGCCCCCTGCTGCCTCATTCTTATCAGCTCATTTGTAAAAAGTAATAACCTGGAGGCTCCCTCGAGGGATCTGTAAGGCGTACTTGTCTAGAAAGTGCAGAAGGGACGTTGTGTCAGACCTAACCAGCGACGGGGAGCCAGCCTGTGCCGCGTGGCCGCTCTGCATGGCGGCTTGGTGGCCGGGTGCCAGCTGCCCGGCTAGAGGATCGGACGGGGAGGTGCTTCACCTCGTGATGGTAGGAGGTGGAAAAACTGTCATTTCAAAACAGCAAGTGGGTCCTTTCTCGAAAGAGGGCGGGACTCGCTCTTTAGGGCCAACTTTTCCTTTGTGCCGTGGAAACTATCAGAAGGGACCCTTGGGGCCAGAAAGTGAGTCTCCCGTGGTGGCTTCGGGGAAAACTGGGAAGTAAGCCGGATACAGATGCTCCAGTGGGAGTGTGGAGACCGGTTCCCGGCACGTGGCTCTGCCGATGCTGGGTCTCCCCGTCCCTCCCCCTTCCTTTGTCCGGGGTCTAGTCACTCTGCTGCACCCCCGCAGTCTCTGACTGCTGCTGCTCCAGAGGGGTGGCCTCCCCTTGGCTGTTCCGTGGTAATGCAGGGGTGGGAGGGGCGGGCGTGGGTGCGGGTGTATCCAGGGCCCTGAGCAAACTCGGGCTCCTGTCCTAACCACTGCTAGGCAGGACGCACTCTTAGAGCAACCCCAGGCCAGCCGTGGAAAGGCCTGCGGGAGCGAGCCTGCATTCTGCTTTGGCCACCGGGACTCTCCTGCTGGACTGACATGCTCTTAGTCTCTCGGGCATAACCAGGTCCCTGCGAGTTTTATAGGCACGCTCTCACCACGCTTGCACCCAACCTTCCCGGCTGAAGGTCTGAGGGGAGTAGGAGATTACGGGGCAGAGGGGACATCGCACCCCTGGCGTGGCAGTGGAGGAAGGCTGACAACCCCGCCCTGGGGGGGAAGGACCTGCCCATGTACTTAGGGATGTGGGGACTGTTTTCAGAACCAGCCTGGAGCCTTCCTCATGGGAAGAAATGCTTAGAGCAGCTCTCTCAGCCCTACCTTGAACGTGCTGCTGGGCCTGCCAGCCCCTCCGTGGCTCTGACCAGATTTGGTCCCGTCCCCACAATCCCAGCTCCTGTGCCTCCCACACAGAGCACCTGCAGCACCCCTGGATGTCCCCCGCCCTGTTCTCAGAGCTCTGGCCCATCATTCTGTGGGGCAGGGGAAAGCCACCTTACCGGGGTAGACAACAGGACTGGTCAGATGGGTGGCCCTCGGGCCCTCCAAACACAAGGACACGTGAGGACACACGGACTTGGTTACTCGGAAACCAGACAGCTTACCTCCATGAGGAGACCACACCACAAGGATTCAAAACAACACTTCCTTTCTAGGGGCACCCATGCAGCCCTGGGGCTGTGCGTATTATGTAGGCCCGGATGTTAACCTGCCTCCCACCAAGGACACAGTGAGCTCTCCGAGAAGCAGGATGAGAGACTTGCAGTGGACACCCCTGGTGGGTTGTGTGGCCCTACGTGACAGTGGATACTTGAGGGGACTTCCCA
Organism: Tupaia tana; assembly: GCA_026018925.1. Classification (NCBI taxonomy): domain Eukaryota; kingdom Metazoa; phylum Chordata; class Mammalia; order Scandentia; family Tupaiidae; genus Tupaia; species Tupaia tana. Next base: position 2,076,092 of record JAKSZU010000023.1, on the reverse strand, counting down.
GACGTATGGCAGATTCTATTTACATGAGCCTTGTGGGGAGTTTTCCCCATACTGGGGCCCCTCCGTTTAGAAAAAGTGAGAGGGCCAGCAGGTAGTAGTTAAGGCACTGGATCCCACAGGACTGACCATGGTTCAAGTCCCGGATGCAGCAGCTTGAAACTCACTCCAGGCGTGTGTGCATGTGTGCCCAAATCCCATGAGGAGAGTGGAGGAGGAGGCATGGCCATCTCCCTTCTCACTTCGCCTCTCTCTGTCTCTCTCTGTCTCTCTCTGTCTCTCTCTGGCAAGTACGTGCACCCTATGGTAGAAACCTCTGAGGAAAGAAAGAGAAGATGACATTGTGGAGGGCACAAAAGCGGTGGAAGTAGTTATGGAGGCTGGGGATAGTGTGGAGGGAGGCTGGGGGCAGGGAGGAGCACAGGGAGGGAAAGCAGGGAGGGAGATGGAGGGTCAGGACATTTGTGGGCTGCAGAAATGGTGTATTACACGTTGACGATAATGTGTAGGTAAGTATTCCCAACTGGACTGGTCTGAGGTGTATTTCACGTGGGGTAGATTCTCTGTATAAGCCAAATGATTTATAGAGATCGAATGTTTAAAAAAAATAAGAATAAAAGAAGAAAAACATTATATATACATATATATAAAGAAAAGAAAAGGTGACATTGAGTGTATCCCTGAGTTTAGCTGACCCCCCCTTGGCCTCGGCCCCAAAGGCAGTCAGGGTAGACTCAGCTCACAACAGGATTGTCAGAGATGACGTAATCGCCTACACTTGTCTTTGCAGCCAGGGAGGAGCCCACGCCATCCCTAATACCTGGTCGCCTTAGGCAGGTGGAAAGGTCGGTGCAGAAACAGGAGGACCCCACATGGCTTCCACACAGAACAGGTCGTTGGTGGCGTTGTTCACAGGACCGAGGCCGGGGCTGGGGAGGGCGCGGCCGAGTCGGTGCTGCGGGCTGGTGGCACCTGCTGCCTGCGTGTCTGCTGACGGCGGCCTTGATGAAGTGCCACAGGAGGCTCGCTGAATGGGTGTGGCCCACCCTCCGTCGGGCAAATGCATCAGAGTGGCTGGCAGAGTGGAGTGCTCAAGGGAGAATTTCCCGGAAGCTAAGACGGTAGAGGTGAGAGGTGGGTACGGTTGGGAGGCCATTCCCCTGGGCCTTCGAGTGCTGCGTGTGCTGTGTGCAGAGCTCTGCCTCCCTCCGTCCAGGTGACTTTGTCAAGGTGCTGTATCGCAAGCAGCCTAGGAGGGGGGCGTCTCCCTCTGGGACCACGGCGGGTAGGCGTCACGGTCCTCAGAAGAGATTCTCCTCCCAAGCTCAGGGTTTCTCTCCGTGTGTAACCCACTGTGAGTGCAGCTGTCGCCCTGCTCTCGTGGTACCTGGAGCTTAGAGAAGCGATGCAGAAAACGCCGCTCCTCTGGCCCCGCTGTCTCAGGAGGTGATGAAGTCCTTTGTCTCTGACCCAGAGTCTCGCATCTCCTGCCAGCCCCCAGGAGGCCGAGACAAGTTACCTTGTGAGCATGCAGCAGGGGGAAATCTCAGACACCTCGCAGTTCTCGTCTGGAGGCAGCTGGGGGGCCCTGGGTGCGACTGGCGGGCTGACGGTGGCCCTGCACACGCCGAGCTCTGTCTCCCCGACTGCCAAGCAGGGATCGCGGCGCCTGCTGTGGAGGGTTAGGTACTGCGTACTCAGGCCCGGCGCACGGAAGCCCTGACAGGTCAGCGTTTGCCGTCCGACTGTGCCCTCCGTAACCTTACCGGGCCGGGCCCCACGCCTCCCTGTAAGGCTGGCGCTCCTCTTAACGGCCTGTCGATAACGGGAGTTTATCTTCCTTACACTGAAATTGGCCAATTTACACGCCACCCCTCACCACAGCCACTGGATGTGCCTTAATCTAATTAGACTAATTTCAATTTCCTGGATTTAATTACTTCTAATTTAATTAATTTAGAATGCAGTACACAAGGTCATTAATTAGGAGACGTTACTGAGGGGTTCCGAAGGCGAACTGCAGGATGTAAGCGTTTATGCAGTTTTGGGGCCACGTCCACCAGTTGGCACTTCACACAGGAGGCCGCGAGGCCCTGGACGGGCGGGCGGGGAGATGCAGGGACCCAGTGGCCTGGCCCCACGCACAGAGACATTTCAGTCCACTGCTGCCGGGGAGGTGAAGAGCGTGACCCGCCGTTGGCACCCAGACGTGAACTGTGGGAAGCAGGGACGCCGCCCTCCGGTAGAGCCGGCCTCGCTGTGTGATTTCTGCGTTGCTCGGTAAATGAGCACACGGCGGGCCCGCTACGCTCACGTCTTTTTCTTTTTTGCTACACACATTTGAGGACCTGTAACCATGAATCATCGTCATCCTCTTAACGAAGACACGTGTCGTCCTAAGTGCCTTTATATCGACTGATCCGTGTGCCTGTCATAGTGAGGAGCTATGATCCCCCCTGCCGAGCAGAGGAGTCGGGGTGTGGAGCTACGGCAGCGCTCGCGGGCGTGGCTGGCATCCGTGTCGTGCACAGGAACAGACAGCACGTACTTCACTGTGAGGCAGGCGAGGAGGGTGAGAGTTCAGGCCCCGGTGCTGCGCTAATGCCCTTCAGCTCACACAGGTGGCCCTCCAGCTGGAGGTGATGACAAGGGCGAACGCTCAAAACTCTTGCTGTGGTCCAGGCGTGGCTCTAAGTGCGTGGCAAGTGTGGACTTCCGGCGTGGCTGCCTCCCCTGTGGCTCACTGCTGGGGCAGGGCACTGCCTGGGGTGTCCGGGGGTCAGCCGCAGGGAAGGAGTGGGCCTGAAATGGCCGTATGAGCTACAGTCCCTCACTCCGGTCTCCTGGCCCTGGACTGAAGGGGCCGTGAGTTCTGCTCACCAGTCAGGACTTCGAACTACAGTGTCTTAGGGCCCTTGGAGCCAGGGCAAGGCCTACTCCGCCATGAGTTAGCCCCTCCTCCGTAAGGTAAGCCCTGTTCCCTGAGATTGACCCTCTTCCCCAAGCTGAACGCTCCCTGAGCTAGACCTTCCTCCCTAAGGTAGACCCTCCTCCCTGAGCTAGACCCTCCTCCCTGAGCTAGGCCCTCCTCCCTGAGCTGGGCCCTCCTCCCTGAGATAGACACTCCTCCCTGAGATAGGCCTCCTCTCTGTAATGTAAACCCTCCTATATAAAGTAGACCCTCCTCCCAAGGGCAGGCCCTCCTCCCAAAGGTAGGTCCTCCTCCCTGAGCCGGGCCCTCCTCCCTGAGCCGGGCCCCATGTGCTGTCCTGGGAGACGACGCACAGCTGAGTTCTGAATAGTCTGAGCTGTCTGGTCTGTGGCCGGCTCTGCAGCAGCCTGAGCGCCATCACTGGGGTGGTCCAGCGGAGACAGGTTGGCAATCGTTGGCTCACCTGCTCACTTGTTCTCATCTTGAACGCTCATCCCTATCCTTTCCTGCCAGCTAACTCCTCTGCAGCTCAGTTGGGACCAGCAGATGGCATAATGGATACATCGCTGGACTCCCATGTAGTTGACTGTGGTTTGAGTCCTGGACTCAGCTCATCCCAGGCACATGTGCATGCATGGCCAAGATACTGCAAGAAGAAGGGGAGAGAGGGATTGCAACATGGCCATCCCCTCCCACCCCTTTCCCGGTGGTGATTTCTTGCTTTCTGTCTCTCTGGCAAATGCATGAACCCTATAGCAAAAAAATCTCTCTTCCAAAAACAAACAAACAAGCAAACTCATGCTAGGTGTGTGTATGTACCCAAAATCCCAAGAGGGGAATGGAGAAGAAGGGATTTTAGCATGCCCCCCCCCCCCGGGGGGGGTGATTTCTCACTTTCTGTCTCTCTCTCTCTCTGGAAAGTGCACAGGCCCTATAGCAAAAATATCTCTTAAAAAAAAAAAAAAAAAAAAAAAAAAAAAAGACTCGGCTCAGTTATCACTTCCTCCGGGAAGCCTTCCTGCAATCTCCACCTCCTCTGTGCCTTTATCACTGCAGTTGTCAGGGAGCACAATGACCTGCTTATGAGTGTCTTCACCCTGTTCGTGCCACCCCCCAATACCCCGTAACGGCAAGGCTGAGGATGGCGGACTCGAGGCTCAGCCCAGCTGAGGGAGAGGCAGAGACAGCTGGTCTGAGTCTGGCCCCCGAGCCACAAGCCCGTCCCGAATTCTGCCATTCATGAGGACATAGGTTTGAGTGAGGCCTTGGCAATGGGAACAGCGGGCGGAGGCGCAAGGGCCGTTTTTGGAGCAATGTCAGCTTGCCAGCCCTCAGCACACAGTGCACGTGGCAGAGAATCACACGGGCCCTCGGCGTGGTCTCTGAACCCTGCAGGTGGGGAGAAGCCGGGGAGAAATGAGAACCAGGGCAAGCAAAGCCTCTGCCTCCCTGGGAGCCACGGGGCTCGTTTGAGCTGGAGCCGAAGCCCCTCTGCACACCGAGTCCCGCACTTAACAGGGTGCGCTGGGCCCAGCCCTGTGGTTTAAGCTGGATTCCTTTTCTATTAAGATTGCTCTGGCCCCGGAAGATTAACTCCCAGTCACCCCTGTGAAAGCTGATCCAAGTGGAAAATCGAGTTAGAGAATTCCGCTTCCCTTCCCTCACACCTCAGCAGATTAAGGAGCAGGCTGGGTGCTGAGTTAGGGGGATTTATGGGAATGTGCAGAGGCTGGCTTTGAAACGCTCACTCTTCGGGATGTTGGCATCCTTGCTTCCTATAAATCGTGCTGGTATTTCTTAGCTTCTCCTTGCCAGCAACGCGGAGGCCTACAACACCTTTTCCGTGCAGTAGCCTGTGAAAATATTGAAGTCGGGCCCAGAAAAACACCAGCATAGAAAGGGGAAACTTTGATGTTTGCTAGTTATTTTCAGACACCCCTTGCCAAATCTTAATTTTTCTAGTTTACAAGTGAGGGATTCTGACCATCTGTCTGCTGTCAACCGATGTTTGTTTGGACGGAGATTTTATTTTTTTTCCTCCCAATCTAGCACTCCTGTTCTTACAAGTAGTTTATTGGACTTCATAAATGTCAGCTTTCTGCAGGCATTTTGTAAGCAGCTTATGATTTAGTATTTAATCAAAATTGAGCAGTCAGCGTCTGTAATCAATCTGAAGCGGGAGTAACAATGACAAAGAAGCTCAAAAGGCACCCAGAACACATTTCACGTCTCCCAGCCAGCTCTGGAGAACTGTTCGCACCCAGAGGTGTGGGGGTGGGCAGACTGCTGGAGGAAACGCACACTTATTGAGCACCGAGTGTGTGCTATTTTATGATGGTGTTAGTGATTCATTTCCACAACAATGCTGTGCAGTAAGCCTTCCCCAAATCAGTGGCTTAAAAAAATCAGCATTTTTTAGTTCATTGATTTAATGGATCAACTGGGAGGTCCTTCTGGCCTTGGCTAAGCTTTTGCATGGCCAGGGAGAGGGCTGTCGGGTGATCTTGGCTGGCTCCGTCTGGGACAACAGGAGCGACCTGGTTCTGCTCCACCTGTCTCTCCTCCAGCAGGCGAGCTGAGGCATGTTCTCACGGTGACGCCGTGTGCAGAAGCAGCAGTCCATGCTGCAGACGCTCTTCCAACTGCGAGCATCACATGTGCTGACGTCCTACTGGCCAAAGCCAGTGATGTGACCAGACTTGGAATTAAAGAGAGGGTGTTGGCCCAGCCGCCGTGGAGCAGCAGTAACGCAAGAACCCTGTGGGCTGGAGGCCATAGAGTCGACCACAGGTTTGGATCCCTGGGTCAGCCCAAAAGCACGCTTGGTGAGTGAAGTTACCTGGAATTCTGAGGAGCTCAAGGGAAAGGGGATCAGGATGCAATGAGACCCTGTCAAGGATGCTTCTCTCTCTCTCTCTCTCTCTCTCTCTCTCTCTCTCTCTGTATGTGTACATGGTCTCTATCATAAAAAGAGAGAGGGTGTCTTAGTTTATTTGTGCTGCTGTAACAAAACATCATAAACAGTGGGACCAGTAGTTAGCGTAATGGCTATGTCGCTGGACTCCCATGTAGTCAACTGCAGTTCGCATCCTGGACCTGGTGGCTTAAAACTCACGCCGGGCGCATGTGCGTGCGTGCCCAAGATCCCGAGAAGAGAATGGAGGAGAAGGGATTGTGGCGTGGCCATCCCCCCTGGGGGTGATTTCTCCCTTTCTGTCTCTCTGTCTCTCTCTGTCTTTCTGGTGAGCACACACCCTATAGCAAAAACCTCTCTAAAACAAGAAAAGAAAAAAATGCATATCCTAGACAGGGTGGTGTGGAAGCTACAACAACGTCTTTCTCACAGCCCTGGAGGCTGAGAAGTCAGGATCCGGTGCGGGTGTCTGGTGCGGGCCCTCCTCCTGTCTCGGGGAGGCCGTCCTCTCGGGGGCCCTCACAGGACAGAGTGAGCAAGGCCACTCTCTGGGGGCTGTTCTAAAAGCCAGCAGTCCCGTGCACTCTAATGACCTCCCAGAGGCCCCGCCTCCTAACGCCATCGCAGCGGTGACCGCACCTCGGCATAGAATTTTCGGGGGATGACAGAGCTTATGTTGTAAAGGGGGTAGACTCTATCGCTTTGTAGTGAGAAGAAGTGCAAGTTCGCAGGCAGAGGGAGAGGTGAGAACCCCAGTGCAGTTGGCGTATCCGTGTCCCGGGTGGAAGCATCCCCCAGGGAGGGAATTGCTGTAACCCAATAGCCACGTGGGCAGACTTACAGATTAGGCTGTCCGCCCCAGGTTGTCAGCGGTGCCGGGAAGCCTGGACCATTCCTCAGCCTGGTTCTTAAATAGTTAGCTTGCGGCTCTCTCCATCTTCTTTTCTCTCGCGGTAGGTAAAGCAAAAACAGTGGAAAGTTCTTAGAAATCATCATCCCACCTCCCTCACGTTAGAGACGGCAAACTCGAAGTCCAGAGAAGAGGTGACCTGCTCCAGGCCTTCCTGTGGAGGAGTGGGACACGGGAGGGCCCTCAGGCCAGCGCTCTTCCTGCAGCCCGGGGTCCCAGGCCCCACCTCTGAAGATAATCCACTGAGCAGGCTCTGCAGGGGCCTGGCGTGGTCAGGGTAGCCTTAAGAGACAGCAAAATGATTCACTTCGAGGCTCCCGGATGGACGAGAGTAGCCAGGTCTTTGCTAGGTTTACTAGAGAGGAATGAATGCATGTTTTGGTATTATTAATAAATGCCCTTCTTGGTTGGTGCTATGGACTGAATTAGGTCATTGCCCCCTCTGTCCCCTTCCATAACTTGGTGCCCTCGCTTCTGATCTGACTTGGAGGGAGGTCTTTAGGAGGTGATTAAGGCTGAATGAGAGCCCGACCCATAGCTCAGAGGGTGAGGGAGCTGGGTCCCACACAGCCGGCCATGGCTCAGGTCCTGCCCTAAGGGGCTAAAAACCACACTGGCCTCATGAATGTACACACCCAAAACCCTGCTGAGAAAGAGGAGTGCAGGGACCAGCAGTTAGCGTAATGGCTATGTCGCTGGACTCCCACGTAGTCGACCGCGGTTCGAGTCCTGGACCCGGCGGCTTAAACTCACGCCGGGCGCGTGTGCGTGCGTGCCCAAGATCCCAAGGGGAGAATGGAGGAGAAGGGATTGCGGCGTGGCCATCCCCCCGGGGGATGATTTCCTGCTTTCTATCTCTCTGTCTCTCTCTGTCTGTCTGGCGAGCGCACGCGCCCTATAGCAAAAACGTCTCCATAAAAAGAAAAAAAAAAAAAAAAAAAAAAAAAGAGGAGTGCGGAAGAAGGATCGCAACATGACACACCCCATTAGGGTGCATTCTTCTGGTACGCACACGCACCCTCTGGCAATAAAATTTTTTTTTAAAGTTTAAAAAACCCCAGTAGGGGGTGGCAGGTGGCGTGGTGGTTAAGGGTGCTGGACTCCCATGTGGCCGACCACAGTTTGGCTCCCAGACCTGGCGGCTTGCTTTCTCACTTTCCCTCTCTCTCTCTCACTGTCTCTCTCTGGTCAAATTAAAATAAAAACAAGCAAAAAGCCCGGTAAAATAAAAAGTGAGATAAGGCCATCGAGGGGGCCCTACTCTGACAGTACCGTGCCTTACAAGAAGAGAAGAAAGAGGCCTCTGCCAGGAGAGGGCACGGTGAGGTGCCTGCACAGCCAGGAGAGCCCCGGGTGGGGCCTGGCTGCGGAGACGCCCCGATCTCAGACGCGCGGCTCCCAGAACGGAGAGCACGCACATCTGTCGTTGGAGCCACCGGTCCCTGGGGCTTGTGGGGCTCCGTTACGGCAGCCTGAGCTGAGCACCGAGACTCCGGTGACTGAGTGCTGGTCGTCTGCCCTCTCGGGCTTCACCTGAGCCCTGCTCACCATATACCGTGGTTTTCCCAGAGGGTGAGGGCGGCCTCCCAGGCACCCAGCTCTCCCCCAGGCCAGCAAAGCCCTCACTGTGCTTTCCCTCAGATTAGAGAGCCCGGGACCGGGCGGAGGCCGCACAGCCACGGCTCCCTCTCTGGATCCCAGAGCAGCCAGGGCCTTGGGAGAGGTCGCTGTGCCCTCCTCCCGCCCCCACTCTGCAGAGGAGCTCCCCGGCGGGTCACACAGATAGTGAGAGGTTTGATGAGTAAAATCAGATGTTTCCTAAAGACTTCCGAGTCGTGGATTCCAGTGTGTGGCCAAAGGCGCCCACGCCAGGCTCTTCCCCCTGGTCTGTCCCCACAGACCGCCGTGACAGTGCCCCAGCAGCGGGAGCCCGTCCTTGGCCAGAAGCAGACGCTCTGGCCAGCTGGCCTCGGAAGGCTGGGGCGGAAGCAGGCACGGAGGGGACGGGCTGGCCAGTTCTTCATCCCCGCCAGCCTCACCGTACCGTGTCTGGTGGAAACTGTCACGGGCGAGGCCAGGAGGGAAACTGTGGTGCTCCTAAGAGTCAGTGGCCAGTCTCCTGGGGCCAAGGCCTTCTGCGCCATCGGTCCCTGGTCCCTGGCCCTCCCCCTCTGGCTGATCCTGACTCAGAACCTCGCACACCCGCCTGGCCCTCCTTCCCTCCGCTGCCCCAGAGTTCAGAGTCCATGTCTCCATCCTGACCTCTGCAGGCACCCGGTGTCAGGGAAAGAGCTGCCACCCTCAGCTACACCCCCGGACGGCTGCTTGTTCCTGGGAGTCCGCGGGCCTCGCTGAGCCTCCTTCCCTCCTCTGTGAGACGGGGAGACGCGGCTGTCTAAAACCTGCAGCGACACCCAGGTGGTCTTGCTGTGGCTGCTCGGTGAGCTCTGGGTTATCGTCCTCTCCCTGCCCGTCGGCCCCTTCCGGCCCGGCTAGCTCAGTCTCCCCAGCACTCTGCGCCTTCAATAATTCAGCACCAATGGTTTATGAAGCAGAGGCTTTCAGACGGGCGGGTATTGACCTGGCAAAGAGCGCATCTTCCCTCTGGGGCACCCAGGTCCCTCTGGCTAGGAGGGAGTGGCCCGAGAGACAGTCCCGAGTCTGTCAAACCTCCCCAAACCCTGGCTTCTGCAAGGTGGGGCTCATATGCCCTTGTGCGAGGTTTCTGTGAGGACAGGATCAATGTCCGTGAAAGCCTGGCTCTCCCCACACCCATCCCTCCCCGGGGCTAGGGCAGCTTCAGCTCGGGGGTGGGGGCGGTGTTAGCCCCGGTCTACACAGACTGCAGTACCCGGGCACTTCTCACCTCCGGCCCGTTACAGAGTCTCTGTCGCAGCCCCGTCCCTGGGGCCTTGTTTCTGAAAGGTTTGCTAGAAGGTACATGCCCCTGCTGGAGACAGACGGAGTTGCCAAAGCGGTGGGAACCCAGAAGGGCTGGCTCTGAGGGGCACAGTGGAGGGGTCAGGCGCCGGGCGAGGTGGGCAGGGCAGGCATGGCTCGCTGACCGGCCAGTCACCCAGCCTCGTCATCAAGCTCTCTGGCCCGGAATCCAGCCCGAGGTGCTCACTCTCCTCCTCCCTGACTTTCTGTGGTCCTCACTTGCAGCCTTACTGTGCCATTTCTTGTGCCAGCTCCCCCACTGTCCCTTGCTGACCCTGACCACTCCCCAGGTGGCGCGATCTGCTGCTCCAGACTGTGACTTAATCTGGCCCCTAGTCCTGGCCATCACTTACAGGCCTGCTCAGAAGCCGCCTCCTCCAGGAAGTCTTTCCAGGTCTGGTCCTGGTTCCCCGTGTGCCTAGTTAGTGTCCCTTACGCCTGCCTGTTGATATAAGGCAAGTCCAGAGCCAGTGGCTGGGCTCCTCCTCAGCCCGTCCGTCACCACCGTCCTCCCACCAGGTGACGGCAGGTCGCTCACTGCCGTGCAGGGCATGAGCCGCTGCTCTGCCGGGACGTCTGCTCCCTGCCCTGCTCCCACAGGGGTACTTAGGACCCACAGACGCAGCTCACACCCCGCTCCTGGGTAGAGCCTCGTGTCTTTGGCCTGTATGCTCGCTTTGCAGTGAGTCCACGAGTCTGGTGACATGCACTGTCTCCTTTGAAGTCGCAGTGCCTCACACAGGGCTGGCACGGGAGCGGTGCTCAGGAACCGCGGCATCAGGGGACTCTGGCGTGTGTCCATCAGCGCCGCCCAGCAGGGGCAGCCGAGGCAGGTGTACTGGAGGGTCGTTGAGGCAGGTCTTTGCAGCAGCCTTGGCGTTTGGGACGCAGTCTTGCAGCTGGCTGGGCTGGGGAATGCTCCTGCAGCAAGTGTGTGTGTGTACATGTGCGTGTATGTGTGTCGTGTGCGTGCATGTGTTTGCGTGAGCTGTGTGAGCGAATGCATATATATATATATGTCTCCATTGTGTGTGTGTGCATGTGTTGTATGTATATGTGCGTGTGTATCTGTGTTGTATGTGTGCATGTGTGTATGCGCGTTGTCTCTGTGTGCCTGTGTGTGAGTGAGCACCCCTGTGGCATGTCTGCTGAGGTCTCGGGGTCCTGCCAAGCGCAGGGGAGTTCAGCTCCTGGATACTGTGCCTGTCCCCTGACCTCGGGGGAGCCCTCCTGGGCCCCAGCCCGACTCCAGGTGCTGGAGCTGGCCCCGAGCGCCTACATCGTCATGTGGCCAGGCCGTGTTGCTCAGGGTCGGGGCACGGTGTTGGAGTCAGACAGCCCTGGGCTGCAGGTCTGCTCTGGGGGATTCCTGGTGCACTTTCCCCTGAGGCGGGGGTGGGCGAAGGCCCGCATGTGGGCGGTCGGATTGAGTCCGGGTTTGCAGGAGAGACCCCGTGGCACGTTGAGGGTAGGTCATAGTCTTCGATGACAAAGCCGCCGGTGGGAGAGCAGGGGTGACGTGAGAGCCCTAGCTCGAAGCCCGGGCTCCTGAGCCTCCCGTCCCCGCTCACATCCCGAGGCCCAGAGGGGTCCTCGCAGGGCGTCCAGCCCACAGAGGCCGGAGCTGGCACACAGCCCGCAGTCGGCAGGGACAGACACTCCGTGCATACGTCAGCCTTCTCGTTTACAGGCGAGCCTGAGGAGGGCTCCTGTGAGCCACTTGTCGGGGACACCCAGCTGGGCAGGCCCCAGGCCAGGCCTCCCGATGGCCGTCTGCCGTCACCCCCACTGTGCTGTGCCCCGAGTGGCAAACCTCAGGAGGGAGAGGCCGGTGTTTAGGAGGAGCTGAGGCAGAGAGAGGCGGTGTGGTGGGCAGTTGAAGGGACACAAGGAGTGAGACCTCGCCCGTAAGTTCCCACCACCAATGGGCAGTTCTGATATCCCAGTCCGCAACTCAGATCCGAGCTCAGGGAGGCCGGTGACTTGCTGAGGCCCTGACCTGAGAAAGGGCCCGAACTTGAACTCTGGCCTGGATTTCTCCAATCAGTGCTTTCAGCTCCACGGGCAGCCTGGAGGGAGCCTGAGACCAAGGCTGGAGTAACCTGGTGTGACGGCAGGGCAGGGCAGGGCAGGGCAGGGCAGCGCAGGGCAGGTGCTGCTCCCCCAGCGAGAGCTCCTGGGGCTGGGGCAGGCGGGGGTGGGGGTGTCTTGAAAAGGCAAGTGGTGGCTTTCCCCTGAGCTACCAAGGAGCCCAGGAGGACCCATCTGCTCTCCAAGCGTCCAAGATAGCCCCCGGGCTCCCTCCTGCCCACGAGGGTGACTTCCGAGTGGCCGAGGGCCTGATGTGCCCACGAGGGAGGGGCCTGTGCTCTGGGCAGGTAGGAAGTGCCCAGAAATGTCAGGCTTCATTTGAACAGCTCCTGCAGGATGGACAGAAATAGACTTCATTTCCACAGCATATCCAGTGCACACCTGTGCTTATGCACACGCGTGTATGTGTACATGTATGTCACAGTTATTTAAGGAACCACTGCTACCTTTGCTGTGGGTCTGCATACTCTCTGGGATCCTGCCCTGTACCCCACCCCACACCGGGGGTCTGTGCACCGGGGCCTGACAGACACCCTAGAGGGAGCCCTGGCCCCTGAGTCATGTCCAGGGCACATCCCAGGCACCTGGGGACCAGCTGCACAAGAGGACGTGCAGCGACCGCTTGTCTCTCCTGCCCACCTGGCGCCCTCCTGGAAGATACAGCCCAGCTCCCCAGCGGTCGTCTGCGCTGTGACCTGCCCTCACCCCACCTCCGCCCGCCAGCGTGGCCGGGATGCTGCGAGTCCGACACCTGAGCCCTCCCGTACGCCCTTTGGATGAGACGGGCAGATCAGAAGTACGCCGTCTGTCAGGGCTCGAGCGAGACAGCAGAGTGTCCCATGACAGCGTCGGGGGCGAGATGGGGCTGGATTCTGGGGGAATGAGGTGGATCTAGACGCGGTCAAGGCCACACCCAGATGGAATGACCGGCGCCGGGTCTCCACGGGGTGAGGGGCTCTGTCTGTGGCCCTGCCTGACTCACTTTCTCATCCATGACAGGAATGGAATGATGAGGAGAGAGGGGGGAGCACTCGTGGAGGAGCCCCTTGGCGTCGGGTAGCACCACAGCGTCCCCCTAGACGATTCCTTTCGTTTTCCACGTCCTGGACAGGCGGCTGTACCACCCCTTTACAGACCGGGCCATGAGGATCTAGGGAGGGCGAGTGCTGGGACTTGAATGTGTCCTTCCAAATTTATGTGTCAAGATCTCGTTGTGACAGGATTAAGAGGAGAACATTATTTGTTTATCTGTGTATTTAGGTGTTTATTTATCTATGTTATTTAAGTGTTTGTTTGTTTATCTATGTATTTAGGTGTTTATCTGTTTATGTACTTAGGTGTTTGTTTGCTTATCTATGTACTTAGGTGTTTATTTGTTTATTTATGTATTTAGGTGTTTATTTGTTTATCTATGTATTTAGGTGTTTATTTGTTTATCTATGTATTTAGGTGTTTATTTGTTTATTTATGTACTTAGGTGTTTATTTGTTTATTTATGTATTTAGGTGTTTATTTGTTTATCTATGTATTTAAGTGTTTGTTTGCTTATCTATATACTTAGGTGTTTATTTGTTTATTTATGTATTTAGGTGTTTATTTGTTTATCTATGTATTTAGGTGTTTATTTGTTTATTTATGTATTTAGGTGTTTATTTATTTATCTATGTACTTAGGTGTTTATTTGTTTATCTATGTATTTAGGTGTTTATTTGTTTATCTATGTATTTAGGTGTTTATTTGTTGAGATTTTTCAAGCCGCTGGGTCCAGGTCTCAAACCATGGTCAGCCATGTGGGAATCCAGCACCCTAACCACCATAACACTGCTGGCCCTAAAAGGAGAAAATTTAACTTAATCTGATTGCGATGTTAAAAGGTGAGGCTTTGGGAGGAGAGTCGGGTTTAAGCCATCAGGGTGGGGCCCCATGACTGACTGCTGATGGGCTTATAAAGAGAGGCTGACCAGGGACATTGAGCAGGGACACATGGACATGGACCCACGTCCTCCTGTCCTCTGCTGTGTCGTCACGCAGCCAGAGACCTTACCAAGTGTGGCCCTTGGACCTTACACCTCCAAACCATGAGCTGTAGATCACCCAATTTTGGGGACTTTCTAGTCTTAGCCTCAGAAGGGACTAAGCTGTAAGGAACTTACCCAAGGTCCCAGCCACAGTATGGTGAGCCTTGGACCCCAGGTGGGCCTGACTCCGGAGGCCGTGGCTCTGGCTCCGTGGCACCGAATTCCATCACTGCAGGGCTTGTGGGTTGTGGGAGAGGTGGACACTGCAGGGTAGCTGTGAGGCCTTCGTGAGCATCGGCAGATCACTGCGCACTGCCACGCCCCGTCACAGACCTGTGCTCACCTGGTTTAGGATACTCGCCGCCAGACACAGGATGTGGGCGCCTGGGTCAGCAGCACAGGGGAGAAGGTGCTGGGTTCTAGTGGACGGGACGTTCCACGCGGGTCAACAATGGCCTGTGCGGCCAGCAGAGCTCCTGTCACCTGTCACCGTAGCCGCCGAGAGCGAAGGCACCAGGAGGGAGTGAGGGAGCTGGCACCCTAGTCAGCTCTGTGCAGGAAATGGGGCTCGGGCGGAAGCCGAGCAGTGAGAACAGCGTTTCAAGCTGCCAGGCCCTCAGAGGGGCCACGGGGGACGGGCCCCTGGCCTCCTCCTCTCCCTGCGCCACCCCCAAAGCGTGCTGATACCCTTCGGGCAGTTACAGCCACGTCGCGATTCTCTGAGAGGTTACATGCTTTCGGAGTACAGGCCACGGGTTCAGGCTTGAATTCATACTCCTGTAACCCGAGTCAGCGTGGTTCCCGGTGCCTCAGCTGCATTCCAATTGCATCCAATAACTGAACGAGAGTAAGAGAGATTTTCGGTCTCCACGCACATCACTCAAAGGAATGCAGAACAATGTGGTCCCTCTACTTTCTGCTTCAGTTCTCTTGCACTTAAACCGTTTATCTTGCATTCCTTAGAAGGCCAGCAGAGAGCAGGGAGGTCAAGGCGTCTGGGTCCCACATGGCCGACTGTGTGGTTCGAGTCCCAGACACTGGAGCTTGAAATCACACCAGGCACATGTGCGTGCGTGCCCAAAGTCCTGAGAAGAGAATGGAGGAGAAGGGACTGTGGCGTGGCCATCCCCCCGGGGGGTGATTTCTCGCTCCCGCCCCCTCGGGCGACTGCACACACCCTGTGGCAAAACAACAATTTCGCTAGAAACTTTCACTCCACAACATGCTCTAAATGCTCCTGGTACCCGGGCAGCCCGGGTGCCACGTCTCTGTGGTCCCTCCCTGTCTCCGAGATACAGATGGGCTTATGCCTGGGCCTTCTTTTCCTTGTCCTTCCTTTTCCTCCCTTCACCTTTAGCTTTCTCCCCCCTTTACTCCTGATCCACATTCTTCCCTGCACAGCAGGACTTGGGAACACAACTGCAGGCCAGAGAGCGTCCTTCCCTCCAGCCCCACTGGTACTGCCCACCCCTCTTTGTCCTTTTGGGAACCAGAGAGGCCGAGACAGGATAGTCCTGGGATTCTGGGGGGAAGCAGAGTGGGAAGGACC
Source organism: Tupaia tana (assembly GCA_026018925.1). Classification (NCBI taxonomy): domain Eukaryota; kingdom Metazoa; phylum Chordata; class Mammalia; order Scandentia; family Tupaiidae; genus Tupaia; species Tupaia tana. The sequence continues at coordinate 2,060,741 of JAKSZU010000023.1, read as the reverse complement.
ACATCTGGGGTCGTGGTGACAGCACACAGAGCACAGGTGAGGAGGCTGGAGCACTGCAGGCCTGCCTTGTCCTCGTCACACTGGTGTACAGGCACTGTGGGTGGCAAAGCCCGGCTGCCCATGCATCACAGACCCCAACGCAGACCGTCATGTGACAGCCACCACAGAGAACGGCAGCTGGCAGAAGCCTTCTTCACCCCGAGGCCCATTCTTGCGTGGTGCACTTCCGTGTCCTTGCTGGGCCCTCTTCCCTGAGAGCTGACTCGGGTCTGTAGCTCGCACCCTGAGCTCTCTGGGGGAGGGTGGACTGTGCTCCTGACATTTCCCAGCCTCCTTTGCAGCTAGGTTGTGCCATGCGGCTCTCTCTGACCTACAGGCTAAGATGAATGCGGTTAAGAGCTGGCGTCCTTCCTCCTCTCTTAGCTTTAGTGAGGCGGTAGGCCTGGTGTTCCCCAGGGCATGCAAGATGGAAAAGGGCCTCCCGACCCCCGCGGCACTCTTTATGAGCAAGAAGTGAGCTTTCATTGTGCATTAGTAAGCTCCTAAGGTTTCACTGATGCTCCTGTGTGTAGCCTGGCCTATCCCAGATACCCCCGGATAGCAGAAATAAATCATTGCTGCCCTGAGTTCTTTTATGGGAAAAGAAGAAAGCTCTCTCTGGAGCTCCCCAGGGCAGCCGACTGGCACTTGCCCTCCCGGTCAGCATCCAGCCCAGATGGCAGCCCCGTTCGGTGAGCCTTCATGTGGGCTACTTCATCCCCCACCAGTGTGGCCAGTAGCCACCCTACACAGACAGGTGTGTGCAGAGCTGGAGGTTTGCCAAGGACGCGTCCTCGTGTCCCCAAGGGTGTCTGTCTGAGGAGGGAGGTTCTAACAGAGAATGTTCAGAGGCAAAATGGACTGCCTGGGGAGGAGAAACGCCCTCTAAGGTAGGAAGGAGGCCAGCTGTCCGTGAGGGAGGGGCGGGGCATGGGGATGGATGCCAGCCCCAAACGGGGAGAGGACGGGCTGGGAGGAGCTGACAGACTAGGGGATGTTGTTCTGTTTTGTTTTACAATTTTGTCACAGGGTGCATTATGCACTCTTCAGAGAGAGACAAAGATAGAAAGAGAGGGAAAGTGAGAAACCACCCCCCAGGGGGGATGGCCACGCCACAGCCCTTTCCCCTCCATTCTCCTCTCAGGACCTTGGGCACGCACACATGCCCAGTGTGTGTTTGAAGCTGTCATGTCTGGGACTTGAACCATGGAGTCAGCCATGTGGCAGCCAGCACCTTAAGCTCCATGCCACCTGCTGGTTCCAGACCAGATGAGTTTTAAGACCTTTCCAATTCTGAGAGTCCCCAGCTTAATGCCTAACATTATATAACATTATACATATATATATATTTTTTCTTTTCTTTATTTTAAATAGATGAATAGATAAATTTCCATCACCAAGAAAGTAATAAACTTGGCTTAATGAGCAAACAAAAATTGTAACGCTGAAACCACCTTTCCTGAAAGATATCGTCTCGTGGGATCAACGTTCGCAGCTCTCACCGGTTGACAAATGGTGGCAGGTGGTCTTGAAGGCGTGTGAAACACATCTGTAATTCACACGTCCACCGTGAAGAGGGCGGTGCTGAGGGAGGAGCTGCGGCCCTGGGACCGGCTGAAGTCATCCGCTAACAGCCCTGTAATAAGGACGCCAGGTGCTTTGTCACAGCCAAGTGCTCTCCCTGACACCTGGAGGGCTCAGGATCATTACCGCTGAGCTTATTACCATAGATCACGGATGACCACGCATCGCGGAGCTTCGTAGCAAAGCCTCAGAGGACAGTCATCCCTGTCTTATAGGCGGGGAGAGGGGTTTCAGAGAATTTCAGAGATCACAGGGCAAGTAAAGGGGAGATCCAAGACTTTAATCCAGATCCTTTGATTCAAAGGGGTGGGTTTAGGATGAAAGTGCACGTGCACCCCCGGTTGGAGGAACTCGGACTGCGATCAGTTCACGTGCTCTTGGGTTCCCGAGAACTTGCGCTCTCTGTGTGTAAGACTGCAGGAGATGTCCCCGGGAGAAGACAGCCCTGAACTGCCTGAGAGCCAAGGAAAACCCATGGCCTGGGGCACAGATCGTCCTGGCCTTCGGGCCCCGAGCCTTTGTCTGCCCCCCTCACCACCAGGGAACCTCAGGTTCTTCATCTGAGAATGGGAGCACAGACGTTGAGCTGGTCTCCTGCAAGGAGTTTCAGTGAGGAGCCGAGCTAAGGTCCTTGGTTTTTTTGAGAGGTTTTTATTTATTTTTTTTTCGCTATAGGGCGCATGCGCTCGCCAGACAGACAGAGAGAGACATAGAGGCAGAAAGCGAGAAATCACCCCCCAGAGGGGATGGTCACGCCGCAATCCCTTCTCCTCCATTCTCCTCTCGGGATCTTGGGCACGCACGCACACGCGCCTGGCGTGAGTTTTAAGCCACCGAGTCCGGGGCGAACCGCGGTTGACTACATGGGAGTCCAGCGACATAGCCATTACGCTAACTGCTGGTTCCCATGGTCCTTGTTTTAATTAGGAATGCTTTTAGCTGCAATTAACGGCCAGATACAGTGGATTTAACAGAAGCTTCGCCCCTGCTGCGATCGGCAAAGTCCACTGTGGGCAGTGCTGAGTAAGAGGAGGTGGTTTATAATGCCTGATAAACATGACAGGGTGCCTCTAGGCCTTGTGTTCAGGTCCAGGCAGGAAAAAGAGGGAAGAGGGATGGAAGTTGGCATCTATGTTAGAAATGCAAACGTTTTCTTAGAAATGCAGTCGTTGCAATGCTGGCCAGAAGCCATCCTCCAGAACAAGGGAGGCTGGCCAGCAGTCATTTTTGGCTGGGTGCACCACTGCCCTGACCAAATCCAAGGTTTTTATGGGAAATAAGAAGGGGCCTAGATGGATAGAGGCAGCCAGCAGTGTCCGCCACAGCTTCCACACCGAGGGAGGCACTGGGCTCACAGGCGCTGTTAAACCCTGGCTCTTGGGGACCGGCAGGTGTTAGTAGTTAAGGACCTGGACCCCACACGGTCCACTGTGGTTTGAGCGAGCCCTGGACCTGGCAGCCTCCTATCTCATTTTCTCTCTCTCTCTGGTCAAATTAAGTAATTATGATAATAATAAGATTAAATAAGTAATTCTTTAAAAAAAAAATAAATACACGAACCCTGTCTCTGGATTAGAGCAAAAACAAATTGGATTGTCTCCGCGTTTGAAGGGCAAGCGTGTGTACTGTCAGGGGGGAAACAGAGTCAGGCGGAGGACAAGAGGGAGGGCGGGCCGCTGCTGATCTGGAAGGCCCAGCAGAGGGGCGCAGCACCCCGCCCCCCCATTTGTTCAGTTTCATTAGCTCCCTTCGCTTGGCTGGGAGAACAGAATGGAGAAACTCATTAACCGCTGCTGTGTTTGTGTGTCTCCACCAGAAGATGGCTAACCACAGACTTCCTCTTGACTCCTGGCAACAGGGAGAAAACCAAACCACAGCAGCCTTCATTGCTGAAAAGACAAAACGGACTCATTTGCTTAATAAGCCCAGATGGAGATGCTTTGTATCTGGGAGGGGATACTGAGGACTCCAGGCCAAGGAGCCTTGGCCATGCGGTGCAGCTGCCGCACTCGCACTGTGCGAGGAGCCACCCCGGGCAGCTCAGAAGCGTGCGGTCTGCACCAGGAGGTCTGCACCAGGAAACCACGCCTCGGGGTCAGCAGACAGCGCTGGAGCCCCCGCGGCTGGCTGTGGGCCTGGCGAAGCTGGGACGCTCGCAAAACCCACGGCCCTCTCGTCCCCTAGATGTTCACGACTTCCGGTTTCAAAGAATCCATTTGTGTATTTTTCTGTTCTCGTATTTTCTGCTGTGAGTTTTAGCTGTTGATTCAATTCCATTTTGTCCCTTTATTTTTGGTTTGCCTGCCTTTTAATTCTTTATATGTAGTAAGCTCCTTTATTTTCACTCTCTTTAGTAGTGAAGGCACTGTGAGTCATACATTTTCCTCTGAGTGAAGCTCTTTTCAGGACCCCATAGGTTTGGAAATAAAATGTTCCCTTTTAAAATCTATTTCTAGCTGGTTTTTAATTTCAGTTTCAATGTTTTCTTTCATCATGGGCTATCTAGAAGTATGTTTATTAATTTCTAAGTCATTAAGAATATTTTCACCCTTTTTTTAATTAAAATGGTTCTGGTAATAGTAAGAGATTGTAACCTGTGAAGTTTATAATTCTAGGGGCGTTGGTGGAAGGGAGGGATCAAGGAGAAAGAAAAAAACAAAACATTTTATGAAACAAAAATTTTTTGCTGGTGATAATGTATATGGGAATATATATTTTTAAATATTAATTTATTATTTTATTATTATTTTAATTTGCTGTGGGGCATGTGAGTCCACCAGAGAGAGACAATGAACAAGAAAGAGAGAGAGAAACAAGCTGCCAGGTCTAGGACTAGAACCATGGTCGGCCATGTGGGAGTTCAGTGCCTTAACCACCATGCCACCTGCTGGCCCCAGCATGGGAATATCTTTGACTGGACTAATATGCAGTGTATTTGTGCTGGGAAAATTCATTTTATATGGTATGAATATGTACAGTGATTAAATGTTAAAAAAATTTTTAAAAAGAGAAAGAAAAAAACTCCAATTTTAAATCAGAAAAAATATTCTGTGTGTCCAAGTGTGTGTTCACACTTTATAAATGCTCTATGGAGCAGGGAAATCTGAACGGGCAGACTCGTGCAAGGACTGGACTTCTCAAATGTCCTTGTAGTGGAGACACCTAATAAGTTCAGATCTGTTTCCGGCCTTGAAAGCTGTGTGTCCATGGACAAAGCACAGACTTTTTCTGAACTGTATTTTTCATTTTTAAAATGGCAGCAATAAAAATATCCATCTCCTGACAATACCGTAAAGACTGAAGATTATGTGAGATTATGTAGGTAAAAATATCCCAGTAGTTGACTGTGGTTCGAGTTCCAGACCCGGTAGCTTACAACTCACACCAGGCACGTGTGTAGTGCTCAAAAGTCTCAAGAGATGGGGGAAGAAGGGATTGCGGCGTGGCCATCTCCCCGGGAGATGATTTCTTGCTTTTTGTCTCTCTGTCTCTCTCTGTGTCTCTGGTGAGCACATGAGCCCTATAGCAAAACAAACAAACAAACAAAACCCTCTCTTAAAAAAATATATCTAGTAAGTCATCAGGGAAGTCATGATGTATTTTTCTGTTTTTCTATGCAAAAGTGTGTCATAACTTTCCTGACAACCCAATACAACGATGCCTGGCACAGAGGAAAAACCTCACTACATAGAAATCTGGTTATTTTCATTGTTATTTTATTGTTTTTATAAAATAGGGGAAACCCCCAGACACCCACACATACTGGAGGGTAGGCTGCTACCGGTTAAGATCGGATTGTAGTCCCCCACAATTCTTAGGAAAACTGAATATGCCCATGCATGTAGACATGCTTTGTAAAGAAGCATGACAGCAGAAGAAAGTTAGCATATCTATAATCTGGTTTACAAAACGCCAGCTGGGGCCTGCCGGTGGCGTGGTGGTTAAGGCAGCTGGATCCCACGTGGCCGACCAAGCAGTTCACATCTTAGACCTGGAGGTTTGGAAAACATGCTGGGTACGTGTGTGTGTGCCCCAAATCCAGAGAGGAGCATGGAAGAGAAGGGACTGTGGTGTGGCCGTTCCCCCAGGTGGTGACTTTTCCCCTCTCTTCCCAGCACGTGAACGTACCCTGTGAAAGAAAAGAAAAGAAGAAAAGCCTCCGAGCTCGTTTTCTGGTTATTGTGGAGCTCAGAGGGAAGAGGGAATGGACGGCTGACAGCAGCAGTGCTCCCCTTCCAGAGGGGGAACCGGAGCACAAAAGGGTGGCCGCTAGCCCAAGGACACAGCAACTCAGCGGCAAAGCGAGGCTTCAAACCCAGTCTCGCCCTCCAGTTGCTCCCACTTTGCCGGCCAGCCGCTCTGATTCCTCCCTTGGAAGAAGAAACGGAAAGTTAGCCTCTGCCGGTTACCCTTGGCACTCTTGGCGAAGTGGCGACAGGCACTCTGAGCGTCCTCGTGTTACTCTGCATCCCTCTTGGTGAGGGGAACACCAAGGTCGGCAAGCCGAGGGAAGCTACAGAGGGTCGAGTTGGTTGGAAGTGGTTGGCCAGTTGGGGTATTGCATGGGGCAGGGGAAAGCTAGATTTGAATTGGGGCAGAGACCCTCCGAGACAGCAGGTTGGTACCTGCCTGAACTGCAGCCCTTATGGCCAGGCTGCCTGGCTTCCCAGGGACTGACCCCGGAGCGCGGTCCTCCAGGGAGCCCTCTGCAGGCCTCCGCAGGCCTCCTGGGGCGGACCACGGGCAGGAGCCCCGTGTCACCACCACGTGGCTCTGCAGCGTGGCGAGGCTCACTGTGGGGACAGCCTGGGCAGCACTGAGCAGGCCCAGTGAAGAAGGCAGGCCAAGGGCCAGCAGTGGTGTGGAGGCTAAGGTGCTGGATCCCACATGGCCAGCTGCAAAGTTTGAGTCCCCTGGGGGGTGATTTCTCACTTTCCCTCTCTCTGTCTCTCTCCAGCAAGCGCACATGCCCCATGGTAAAAACAAAACAAAACAAAAACCACACAAATAAACAAGTAAATAAATAAGGACAGCAGGACGCCGTTCAGGTTCCCGTCTGGCAGACGCTCTCCCCAGCACAGCCTCCTGTAGCTGCAGAGAGGGTGGGCCAGGTGTGTAGACGAGGCCTTCGGCCGGGAGGCTTCCGGTGTAGACAGGCCTTCGGCCGGGAGGCCTCCGGTGGGCCCTCTGGCTGTGAGACCAGCAGTTCTGTAGGAACTGAGGCCCTGCGGGGAGGCGATGCGGGTTCCCCAAGCCCCGGGTGAAGGCCCCTGCCCCTCTGAGGCGCTGGAATCAGGGACTGCAGCCTCTGGCTCCTCTCCCCAGCCACGTGTCCCTCCCTCTTTCTTCTCTCCGTCTCTGGCAGCCTAGTGTGCGTAGAGGCTGGGGAGAGGGCCCGGGGCCCTGCACCAGGGTCGCAGGCAGGTGCTGAAGGCCGCAGAGGGCTGCCTTAGAGCCTGTGGCCGGGAAGAGGTGGCCTCCTGGAGAGCCCGGTCCCGAGGGCAAAGGGGTGCTCATGCTGGATGGGCCCTGAAGGCTGGCTCTTCCGTGGAGCCCTGACCCCAAGCCAGTGCACAGGAGCTGACCGCTGGTACCAGGGGACCTGCAGGGACCTCTCCAGGAAAGGAGACAGAGACAGAATACTCAGAAGCATCCCCATATTTTGCTATTGTGGATGGTAAAGCCAGACAAGAAAGGGTCAGAGAGGAGCTTGTCTCGGGGCAGGGGGGCATAAAGAGGGGTGTTGGAAGCCGGGGCCTCTCCGTAGCAGGCCTGGGGAACAGGCTCAGCCCGAGGACCCCATGGGAGCTGGCAGTTCTGAGGAAGAAGGGTGAGTCCTGGGCTAGTCCCTGCAGCGAGGCTAACCCTGGCGAGCCGCGGCCTGGGGCGCAGGGAAGCCCAGGACTGCTGGGACGGGCCGCGGTGTCCCTTCGCGTCTCAGGTCCCCTCTGGTTCCATGCCGCGTCAGCGTGAGAAACCAGGGCCATTTCTACTTTCCCAAATGCAGAGGATACGTTCCCCTTTCCTTCCTGTGTGTTGCGGAAAGCTGGGCTTCCTGGGGGTTCTCAAAACCCCGGAGGCTCTGCCGTCACTTTCATGTAGAGCAGTTCCTTCAGTAGCAGAGGGGCCGGCTGTAACAGTGGGGGGCAGACCGGCTGCCCGGGGTGCTCTCGGGCTCCTGCTGTGGTGCGCGCTGGCCCACCTCCCGGGAGAGAACGGGGCGAAGCGCTGAGCACAGGACCTCTGTCCTCTGTCCTCTGCCCCCCCCCCCCCCCCCCCCCCCCGGTTACGCCAGGCGTCGTACTTAGCGGTCACGCTCCCGATCGAGTCTCAGTTCCCCACCTGTGAAGTGGAAGTGAGGGCGCAGAGGGAGGCTGCGGGCCTCCGAAGTCAGTGAGATCTTGGTACGAGCCCTGAGCAGTGTCTGGCGGGCTCGCGAGGTCCGCGGCTGCTGTAAGTACTGACCTGCCTGGGCACACTCTGCGGGCCTTGACCCATGCCTCCTGCATGAACCCATCGGCTTTTGGTTTGGTGGGCAGTGACAGTACATCTGATAAACTGCCCTGCCTCTCAGTGGCTCTTTTTTTTTAGAGGTTCTTGCTATAGGGCGGTGTGCTCACCAGAAAAGACAGAGAGACAGAAAGCGAGAAATCACCCCCCAGGGGGATGGCCACGCCGCAATCCCTTCTCCTCCGTTCTCCTCTCGGGACCTTGGGCACGCACGCACACGCGCTGGCATGAGTTTAAGCCGCCGGGTCCAGGACTTGCACCGCTGTCGACCACATGGGAGTCCAGCAACATAGCCATTACGCTAACTGCTGGTTCCTCCCGGTGGGTCTTGAATCCCCTCCATGTGCCACCTCTGGGTTATCTCTTGGTTTCTCTCCTTCTCTAGAAATAGACTGAGACTACACCATTTCTCAGGGTGCGGCTCAGATCCCCCTGTACCGTGCGGCCAACCCGGGAAGGAGCTCGGCATTCCAGCGAGGCTGTCAGAGAGGCGGCAGCACACGACCCCTCACAGCACAGCTGCGGGGTGCCAGGTCAGCGCGCCTCTGCCCGTGTGCCTCAAATGGGGTCAGACACCCCGTACCTTCTCCGCTGGATCATGATGAGGATCAGATGAGTTGATACTTGCAGAGCGCGGCCGGTGCTGCCTGGGAAGGGCTCACTCAAGGCCGACAATTTCTGCAAAATAATGCTCAGAAACACGACTGAATGGCTGTGTGAGTACCTCACGAAGGGATCGTTGGGCCAGTCCCTTGTTGGGCACTTAGGTCGTTTCCAGTCCTTTCCTCTTGTAAATAACGCTGCACTGAACATCTTGCACATAAATCCTCCCATTTCTCTCTGATGGCTTCCTCTAGATCTCGCTGTCTTAGAACTAAGTCCTGTCCTCCCGTCTTTTCGATGATGCCTTTTGAAATAAAAGTAAAACCTCTTTTCCATCAGAGAAAGAAACATATGGAACATGTTAACCAAGAAGTGGTTCAGGAGGAAGGTGGAAATAGGTTCAAGATGGGTTTGGATTCATTTCAGGTCTGACACAGGGAGGGTTATAAAGCCCCCTCTAGCCCCTTCCTGGAGGAGAGGCAGAGTCTTGGTCCTCGGGGACCACCGAGTCCATCTTCCAGGCAATTCCAAGGAGCTTTGAAGTTCTTGGTGTGGGGGGAACAAAGATCCACAAAGAAGCCGGAGTGTGTGGGAGCTCGGGCACTCCCCCAGCCAGCGGGGGACTGCAACTGCTGCTGCCAGCTGTTTGGAGTGTGGTAGATTTCAGGCCCCGAGGTCTTCCTGCGCTGCTGTACTAAAACGCTGGCTTCCATTGTGCAGTCTTCTCCTGTCTGCTCTTCTAGCCTCCCTCCCGCCTTTGCACTTGTCAGCTTCACTTGGGATTGCCATCTATTTACCCGTTCATTCCGGAGAGATCTAGAGCCCGCTGGCCCCAGGCCAGACATCAAGATGATATCTAGATCCAGACACGCTTGCTTTGAAGGCTCAATCTCACATGCATTAAACATATTAAATATAATTTTTTCTCGTGAAAAATTATAGGACTGATTTTTTAAACTTTGCTTTTGAAATGATTTGGCTACAAGTAGTTCATTTGATGTATGGTTGGCTTTGATTTCTCAGCAATTATCGGGGGGATGCAAGAATTTTTGCAAAGTGAGAAAATCTAACCTGCATGACGTTTTCAAATAGAATGAAATTTTTATGAATACTAAATGAGACCGTTAATGAGGTTGATGTAACATTTTGTTTTGCAGACTTTTCATTAAAATTTTATTAACTTCTATTGCAACTTTTTTTCCTCGATGTTTCGGGTCCAGTCATTTCGTTTTGGGGTCTCATATTTTCAGAGTTCTGAAAAGTTCTCAGGCCCTCCTAAGTGTCAAGTAGAAAAGGGAGCCCTACCAGACGTGGGGTGGAGAGATGGGAGACCCCGTACAGTTAGTATGGAGCTTCTAGAGTTACAGAGTGACAGATGAGTTAGCCGTTGTCACAGGAGGGAACAAGCATTGTTCTGCTAGAACTGGGTCAGGGTGTGGAGGAAATACCATGCTCCTGGATGTGGGGGTGGGTCAGGACGCAGAAAGCAGACATTGCCCAAAGCCAGAGAGTGAATGACCCGCAGGACTTGTCCCAGCAGGTTCAAGGAGGAGATACTTTGCAAGTGGGGGAAACTGAGCCTGCGAGGAGACGAAGCTGATGGACCCGTCAGCGTGGCCTGCGACGATCTCAAGACGCTTGTTTTCCAGACCAGCAGCCTTTCTGTCATGGAGGAGCCTGTGAGAAATGCAGATTCTCAGGCCCCAGCCTTCTCGAATCAGAACCTTCCATTCGGCAGGATCCTCAGGTGACTCTAGTGCACTTGAGATCGGAAAGGTAGACATGGGATTGGGAGTGCAGAGAAGGGGAAGGTGGGAGGCGGCCAGCCTGGGGGCCTGCAGCAGCCCAGAGCTGCACTTGACCTTCAGCTGATTTCAAGTTTGGCTGAAGGTCCAGTCCCTGAGGCCTCCGTTTCAACAACAGCTCGGGGCTGGGGCTCCTCCTGCATGAGGACTTCTGGGGCCTGCAAGGTGCTTCCCACTGGCCTTCGCTCCAGACAGCCTGTCTTGCCTGCTGGCTCTTTCAGCCTGCGCACCACCGATTACCTAAGAGACTGGAGGCCATGTGTGTACTCTATTCCTGTGAGTAAGTGACCACATTAGGATAAGCAAGGGGCAGCTCCAGGAAGGGAAGAAGGAAGAGGTATCAATAGCCAAGGGAGGGAGACGGCGCTGCGCTGCCATCAGCTAATTGGAAGTCTCGCTGAGACAGCTCTTTAAACATAATGGCCCATCTTGCTGCTGTGGGCTGACCACACCCTCTCCTGCCCCCTGTGCCTGGCTGGGCCTGCCAACGAGTTAGGGTAATGGAGAGAGTCAGAAAACTCAGCTGCTAGGCTAGGCCATCTTAGGCCAGTCACTTCTCTCTGGAATTCAGCTTTGCTATTCATAAAATGGGAGAGGGCTGGGTCAGTGAGTTTCAAACAGGGCTGATAATAGAATCACCAGGAATGCTTTTTAAAACAGCTATAGATTCCAAGGTTGCATCTTCTAAATGCTGATAGGGACAAGGCGAGGCCAGGAATCTTTGTCATAACAAGCGTCTCGTATAACTCTGACCTGGTCCAATGAGGCGATTGGGAGTCACTGGGTTGGAAAGATAACCTTTAAGCTCCTGTCCAGCTCCAACACTTTCACACTGTCGATAAGGATAGATTTTGCCATAAACTCTTGCACAGCATCAGTACAGTCTTGCAGGGGGAAAAAGGACAAGGAAGACAGGAAGCTTGTCTTCCACTACTGGCTCCATCTCAGGTTCATTACCTAGTATCCGTCCTGGGCTGAGCTGCACCTAACTCACCTACACGTACAGTGGCAGGAAGCACAGTGCTTCTGGCTGAGCACGGTGTCTGGTTGCCACGGTTCTCGAGCCTGAGGAGATTTAAAAAATACAGATGCCAGGTCCCCATCTGCTGACAGATTCTGCATCAATACATCCGGGATAGCTCAGGACAATGTGTGATTAAATAATGGCTGCTAATCCTAAAGACCAATCAGATGTGTAAATCAGTGACCTATTCACAGGCATCGCTCAGTGGGACAACTGGTATACCGGGACACCATGAACTACACAGGGTCTAGTGTGGAGAGCCCACTGCCATGGTGGCAACCGTGTGGACTTCACGGAGATCCAGGCATATCCTACTCACCTCAAGTCAAGGAGTTGAGACAAATCCTGCCAGTGGAACACTCTACCCTTTGCACCTGAACTAACAGATGACCTCTCTTTAATTTCTGGTGCTACTCCTAACAGGGTAGCCTTGGGCAAGTCCTGGGAGCTCCCTGAATGTGTTTCTTTGTCTGTAAAACGGGGTCAACAGTGACTCTAACCTCCCAGCCTACTTGGGAGGAGTAAATGGGAGAGCCTGAAGAGTGATCACATTCTATACAAGTTGTTCACTCTTTCCAGCTGCCTTCAAGCCACCTGCACTGTGACCAGGGATCCCCAGCTAGACAGAAGGGTAATCTCTTTCCCCGAATGAAAAGAGCACTTAGAAAGGGTGTGCTACAGCCAAAGGGCCCACAAGGAAACAGATCCTCAAGCTTTCCGTCCAGGTGGTAATTTCTAGAATAACCCCACTATGCACAGTCAGTTGCCTTTTGCCCGTTATTATTATTATTTTTTAATGTGTGTGCTTTTGCTAATCTTTTGGGGCCTTGTTTGGTACCCCATTTGGTCAGCATGTTGGCTAGCCAGTGAGCCTGAAAACGAGCTCCAGTGAGGCTGAAACCTCAGCACCTATCCCCTTTGCTCTGACCTCTTTCTGCCTTGACCGCTGGCCTGCACTCTTGCAGAACCCTCCCAGCCGGTCTCCCTGACGGCATTCTTGCACCTACAGCATGTCCTGCTCATAGCAGACAGAGTAAGTCCGATCATGTCGTCAACGTTGATGAGCTGCCCATTTCCATAGAGTCAAGTCCAAACCGGTGCATAAGGAATGCCCTGGAATGCCTTCTTGCTCTCTTAGAAGGGAACCCACATTTGCTCCCTGGTTTACAAAGCCCTGCACAATCTGACCCTCTGTTTCTCCCTCGTGCCATGCTACCTACCCGTATTTATTTTGAGGCACAAGGGTGCTCGGTGTTCTGCTAACGTGCATTACCTCCTTCTTTGCACACGGCTCACTGGGTTTCCAAGAGCCTCTGTAGTGAGGTGGGACCGCATCTGGGTTCCAACCAGTGGACTCGGAGGAAATCGCTTACGCCATGTCCGGGTCTGCTCTCAAACACCCAGAGCCTTACGCTTGCTCTTGGCGGAGGACGCCCTAGCAACTCTGACTAGGGAAAGTAAAGCGGTGAATTAGCAGGAGCTCAGGTTCTGAAAATCATCTCCTAAAACCTTACAAGGAGGGGCCAGCAGGAGACATGGAGATTGAGGTGCTGGATCCATAATGGCTGACTGCATGGTTCGAGTCCCAGACCTAGAGGCTTAGAAATCACGCTGGGCACATGTGTGTGCAAACTCCAGAGTGGAGGAGAAGGGATTGTGTTGTGACCGTTCCCCCCCACCGAGGGGGATTTCTCACTCTTTCTCTCTCTGTCTCTCTCTGGTGAGTCTGGTGAGTGCACAAACCCTACAACAAAAACAAAAACAAGAGTAATGACAACAAAAACCTGACAAGGAAAAGTAAGCTCTTACTGTCTTGGATCACTGAGTCTGGGGTTGTGTGCTACACAGCTAGACTAACTCACCCTGGCCGATGGTCTGTTCTCAGCTCCAGGAGTATGTCGCAGGTTGTCCCGTTTCTCCCATGCTATTCCTCTACTTAGAAAGCTTTTCCGTGTCATTCCTCATGTTTGTCTCCCTCTTAACCTCAGTGTCAAGTCACCACCCAGCTATCAGATTATATCTGTGTTCTGACTTTTTCTTTTGAGAGTTCTTTTTTTTGTTTTCCTATAGGGTGTGTGTGCTCACTAGAGAGTGACAGAGACGAGAGAGAGAGAGAGAGAAAGTGAGAAATTACGCTTTCAGAGGGATAGCTACACCACAATTTCTTCTCCACTCAGGATTTTGGGCATGCACACACAGATGCCCAGGGTGATCTTTTCTCTTTTTTTTTTTGAAAGGTTTTTGCTATAGGGCGTGGCGCTTGCCAGAAAGACAGAGAGAGACAGTGAGACAGAAAGTGAGAAATCACCTCCCAGGGGGGATGGCCACGCCGCAATCCCTACTCTTCCATTCTCCTCTTGGGATCTTGGGCACGCATGTACACGCGCCCGGCGTGAGTTTAAGCTACCAGATACGGGACCTGAACCGCAGTTGACTGCATGGGAGTCCAGTGACATAGCCATTACACCAACTGCTGGTCCCCTCAGGGTGATTTTCAAGCTGCCAGGTCTGGGAATCAAACCATGGAGTCAGCTGTGTGGGAACCAACTGTCTTAACCTCCATACCATCTGCTGGCCCCTTACTGACTTTTCAAAAAATTGTTTTGCAACATGTGTATTTCTTGTCTTTTCTTTCTTTCTTTTTAAATTTATTTATTTTCACTTTTACTACAAGGATGTGCAATTGCCAAAGATAGACAGAGGTGGGGGGATGTGAGAAAGCACCCCTTGAGGGGTTGGTCATGACACACTGTAACCCCTTCTCCTCCATTCTCCTCCCAGGATTTTGGGTATACGTGCACCTGTGTGACTTCTAAGCCACCGGGTCTGGGACTCAAACCATGTAGTTGGATGTGTGGGATCCAGCAACCACACCACCTGCTGACTCACTCGTGTGTTTCTTTAGGTTTGTTTTCCATCACGGTCCTGCCTAGGGTATATGTTCTCTTGGGCAGGAATCAGTCTGTCCCAGTCACCTTTCTGTATCTTATGCCAGACAAAGTGTCTGACCAACGGCAGTCATTCGACCACCACCAGTTTATGGACTAAATGAGTGAATGAACCAATTTTACAATATATGACCATTTTCAATTCAATTCAAATATTTACCAGATGCCAACTTCATGCAAGGCATTTGACACACAAAGAATGTATTCTGTACTCCATTCTCTTCACTGCCCACCGGGGGGGTGAGGCTGTTATCCCCAAGGGGCACTGCTAGCAACCACAGCACACAGCCTTTCGACAGGACGTTCCCTCGACTGCCATCATATTGCTCAAGGTAGGTATTATTATTGAAGTTCATCATTTATTTCTATTCTTGAATTTGTGTGTGAGAGAGAGAAGAGAGAGAGAGGAGTCGTCCCTAAGAGGGTGTCAATGCCACGACCCGCCTCCAGCCTCGAGCGTGGGTACGTGTGCCCAGCACACTCAGGGAGGGCTCTGAGCATGCACCAGGAGCCTTCTCTTATAGATCAGCCTCACAGTGCTGTTTTATCTCTGTGTCACCACTCAGCCCCCAGGGTGGGTATTATGAGCTCCATTTTCCAGACGGAAACAGTCAGAGCAAGCCACTTTCCCAAGGCAGTGTAGCTAATGAGGTCATGGAGCTGGACTGAAACCCTGGCCGTGGGAGGGTCTGGAAGAGAAGGGCACGCACCTCTCTCCAGTGTCTCCCTGAAGTCTGACAGCCTCATTAGGAATCCCAGAGGAGGTCCTGAGTGGGGGGAGATGAGCCGCGGAGTCCCAGAGCTCAATTCGCCATGGGATTTTATTTCAGATGCGAGATCCATCCTCCCTTCTGACGCCTGAGATCACTTTGCATCCCGGGCATGCCGCTCCAGTTCCTTGTCTGAGCACGGCTGCGTCGGGCACCGAGAATACGCCAGAGACGTGAGGGCCCAGGGTCATGTGGGGAGAACAGCCGGAGCTGCTGATAGGCAGAGGAAATCTGTGATTAATTACGGCAGATGAAAGTCAGAGGCCATGAATCGTTGTGGAGGGCAGGGCGAGCTGGAGGCTCACTCCCCGGCTGCACTTGGAGACCGCACCTCCCTGCTCAAACCAGCAGTAAACTTGAACGGCTGCAAGTTCTGCGCCTTGGCCAGCTGCGGATTGGATGGCTGCTAGAACTCAGGAATTCTCTGGGGTGGGAGCTAATTAGGGTGCAATTTTTCAATTACGGAACACTGAGCAAGCTTCTCTGGAGTCTCCACACACCGTCCCTCCGTGGATACACTCCATTTGTCTACTTTGCTTTATTTCTTAATCATTCGATGATCTGACAACAATTATTTGTCATCTGGAAGAGAAAATTGTCACTTCGCTATTGTTTTCCCCTCGAAAATCCCGGGTTTTGTGGCGATGGTTACATGTGATAAATGCTTGGCATTCCCGCTGCCCCTCCCCCACCCACCCAGGGTTGGTGTGGCAACAGGAAAACATTAGCCTGTGACGTGGCCCCTCTGATTGAAACTCCATTTGCAAGGAGGCATGGAAACGAGCAGGCCGAGCTTAAGAGGGCCGCAGTCCCAAGCTCCGCGCCCACCATGTCACCTAGCTCGAGATTGTGGGACATTTGCTTTGGAAAATTTGGCCATTTTACTGAGTTAATAAACCAACTTATTAACTCACAATCCAGAATGCAAAACAGAAATGGAGCAAAAAGAAAAAAGGCGAAGAGAAAAGAAAGAAGCATGCCACCAGGAACGGGGAAACTTAAATGACTTTGTTTAAATGTCATGGTACTCTTGAAACCCTGTTCTCATATGTATGCAAGTTAATTAAATGGAAAAATGTCAAATTAGTTGCTTAAAATATTAATGGCAGGAACTATCCCAGATTCTAGAACAGGCAGAGCAGAGGAAACTAACCTTTTAGGGCTTAACCCTTTGGTGGGTTGTCCTTTCCTCCTAAAGCAGACATTTCTCCTGTCCTTGCACAAAGGTCAGTGGGTGCCCACATTCTGTAAGGTTCAGGGTGAGAACTGCCAGTGCGCTTGTGGCCTGGGATTCTCCGTAGGACCCCCGGGTGGCCCCCCGGTGTGGGCTCTGAGGGGAATTCGAGGCCCCTGGAGAGGCCCAGCAGCCCATTCAGGAGTCTGAGCAGTTCTCCGTTTTTTCTTTTGGTGTTTGAAGGTCATTTGAGTTTGAAGAGCCCATTAAGATGCAACATGGGAAGGTCAGCCCAGAAAGGAGAATACGGGTTCTCTCGAATTCTGTGCAGTACCAGTGGGCTGCAAAGCCTGTGCTGTTTGAATACAGTCACAGACTCGCGTGCAGGACCTGGTAGGGAGAGGCCTCAGGACCCCTAATCCAGCCTGTGTGGCAAGTGGAGACCTGAGGGGACAACGAACAGCCCGGGGGCCACACAGCTGTCGCATGTGAACCTGATCCGTTTATTTATACAACGTGATTCCTGCCCGCTTCCCCCGGACACGCGTGTATCCGGGAGGACAGGGAAGCACACGCATGAACAGTGAGTGCCTGCACCCAGCAGTGCCAAGGCTTCCCCCTGGGGGGAAGGCAGGGCTGCGGTAGGGGAGATCGCCACGCCGCCCCACCACGCCAGAGAGCTTTTGCTCTCCACCCGGCGGCCAGCTGCATGTGAGACCTGTCGGGGCCGAACCGCGGTAAACGTGCTGTTCAGCACTGCCACAGGCTGGGCCACATGGGGAGCCCGGGTTCAATTCCCGCCCACTCTAAAAGCCGGGTTCAGTGGTGAGGGTCGTAGTCCGGATTCTCAGGAGGGCAAGGCGGGGGGTTGGCGCACAGTGAGACCGTGTCTCAAAAGTAAAAGGAACTACGGGTCAGCCAGGAGCATGGTGGTTAAAGCGATTGTGCCCCACGTGGCAGACTGCCTGACTCGAGTCCCAGACCTGGCCCCTTGAGAAGCATGCCAGGTGAGTGTGCATGCCCGAGGTTCGAAGAGGAGAATGGAGGAGAAGGGGTTGTAGCGTGACCATCCCTGAAAGAGCAGGGAGGGGTCTTCTTTCTCACTTTCTCTCTCTCTCTCTCTGTCTCCCCTCTCTGTGTCTCTCTCTATGTATGTGTGCACTCTGGCCAAAAAAAAAAAAAAAAAAATCTAAACTAAACTTCCCCCCCACCATTCTGGCAGAGGCAAGGAAGCTGAATACTCTGAATTGAAAAGTGACAGCTCAGCAGGTAGCTACGTAATTCTACCATCAGCAGGACCCGGGCTTACATAGCACCTCTGCATTTTACAGACGAGGAACGTGGGATTCCCCCAAGCAAAGTGAATGCCGAACTGAATCCGCTGGAGGTTCTGTTTCCTCGACAGGTGATGGGGTATCTGTTTCCCAGTCACTGCAGAACCAGCCGTAGACATGCCAAGTAATAGGAACAGGCCCACTTTCCAAAAGCCGAAGGCGGGAGATGCTCTGAGATGCTCTTGGGGAAAAGATCCACTCCGTTTAGAGAAATTCTACGTTGCTCCTTTTTTGCACCCGTCGGTGTGGCAGGCTCAGAGCCTCCAGGTGTACGCACGTCCGAATCCTCGGTGCCTGGGGGTGCTGCCGTAGACAGAAGTGACTTGACAGGTCTGACTCATTTCAGCATCTCCACAAGGGAGAGCCCCGTGTAATTACGAGGGTCTTTGTATGAGGGAGGCGGGAGGGCAGAGTAGGGAGTGGGAGACGTTGCAACAAGCAAAGATTAAAGAGGTGCGCTTTGAAGACCAAGGAAGGGGGGAGAAGGTAAACTCAGGTGGCTACGAGACGCAAGAAAAGTCAAGGCAGCGGACTGTCCCCGAGCCTCCGGAAGGGACCAGCCTCCGACACCTTGGCTTTAGCCCATGAGGCTGGTCCCTTTGGGGACCAGCTTTGGGCCTCTGTCCTCTAGAACTGCGAGAGGACAAACATGCGCTGCACCAGCGGACTCCGATGAGAACAAAGACAGCCCGTTACTGCTAAGTACCGCACCGCCTCTGCTGCCTTCTCCTTCCCGGGCCTGCGGGTCGGCTGAGTAGCTCGGCTTCAGATCGGGTGCCGGTTTGATCCCTCCACCTGCTGCGTTCTAGGGCAGTGGCTACGGGGGTGCCCCTTTCACAGCACTGGGGAAGCGTGAGGGCCCACCGGTGGCTCTTGCTGTGCCTGCTCCCTGGGCAGCTCCGGCTGCCCCACTTCTGCCCACCTCCTTTACCAAGGTAAGCCCCATCCCGATGGAGCACCGTGGGGACTAGAAAACCCAAAGCCTGGCCTGCTGGAGGGGCTGTGAGTCACGCCGCACAGGCTGGGGTGCGATCGCGACGCAGGAGAAGGGCGGTCAGATCTGGAAGCGGCATTCGGATTTGCCGCTTTGCCCGGAGATTCACGACATACCTTTGCATGGTGAGAGCTCCGAGACGTTCTGCAGTAAATAAACTCCCTACCTCTGTTTAACACAGGGTTCCTCAGCTTCTTTGAGCATGGACTCCTATGTTCATCTCCTAGAAATAGTGTTTTTTTTAAGGTTTTTGCCACAGGGTGCATGTGTTCGCCAGAGAGAGACAGAGAGAGACAATAAGAAGGAAAGTAGGAAATCACCCCCAGGTGATGGCCATGTCTCCATCATTCTCCGCCTGGATTTTGGGCACACATGCACATGCAACCAGCGTGAGTTTCAAGGCACCAGGTCTGGACTTGAATGGCCATCAGCCACGTGGGAGTCCACACCAACCACTACCCAGCTGCTGGCTGCGGTAGTTATTCGAGACCCATTCATGTAGGCAGCTCATCTTCAGAAGTCGAAGGGCGGCGTGGACCACGGACTTGACTGGGCCTCGGAGAGTGGACTCAGCTGCACGGGGGCACCGGGGACAGACCCGCTGAATGCTTCCTCTGGGTTAAAGGGACTTTCTCCCAAGATGCTCGTCACATATTCTATTCTTACATGGGAAAGAAGAACCCATTGATGGGATTTGTGTTGTCTGAAAAAGTGAGCAGGAGTGTCTTAGAGTCCCTTCTTCGCTGTTTCATGTGCTGGTTTGAAATCCCGCAGTCATGGAAGGTGAACGCCCCCACCGACCTGCGGCTCGGCGCGCCTCCCACCCACTGGACTCCTGCAAGTGTGCAAGGGTTGGGAAGCACTGCTTGGGTGGAAACAGAGGGAACTGGGGACACTCGCGAAAGTCTGATGATCAAACACCCGCCAACAGAATTTCTCCTGGAATGGATGTGGGAACTCCCCCCACTTTCACGAGGTCTGAAGACCAGGGCAGGCAGAAGCACCGGAAACAAGGCCTCCAGGAAGTCCGCCCCCACGTGGGTGAACGAGCCCCCGGGAGTGGCTGTCACACTTCTCTGGGGGGGTCAGCTGCAGTGGATGAGGCCGTTGGGTGTGTGAGGGCCGCCCGTGCTCAGGGAGATAGGGACGTCCCCACACCCTGCCTGCCTCCCTCGGCGGGAGGCCACTGTGCTGGGAGGGCTGGCCCCTGCCCGCGGTGACTGTGTGACACACGTAATTGGCCTATTTCCGTGTAGCACATCCTAACGGAGGCCATTATGGCCCTAATAAAAGAAATGATGGTCCATGAATCCCAGGATCAATGAAGGGAAGCAGGCAGGCCGGAGCGGCTCCTGAAGCGTCCAGGGGGGCTTCAAGGAGGAAATGTCCCTCGAATTGAAGGTCAAGGGGACGAAGGGTTATCAAGAAGTTTGTGTGACACGGAATTAAAGAATTTGGAGGCAAACATGTTGAAATCCATGCGGATTTTCCATAATATACATGTTCCATGAGCTTTTTGAAGACCCCTTGCATTTAGAGGGCACGGACCATGTGACAGGCTCTCCCTCCCACCCCTGGGAAACAGACTAAAGGCACAGGCTGGTGCGAGGAAGATGCCAGAACAGGAACGTCTCGACGGAGTGGCTGAGAGGCAGGAGGAGCGACTTCCCGAGGCCAATTGCTGGAATGGTTTTGAAGGCTGCACAGGAGTTTCCTGTTGAGAAGGGAGCCAGGAGGACAGTGCTCAGGGAGAGCACGTGAGAGCCCGAGGCGGCCCCGGCCTGCTGAGCGTGGAGACCAGTAGCCTGAGCGCCACCAGGAGCACAGACATGGAGGGGAGGGTGGCAGAGGCGTCTGCAGCGGCGCAGTGGGAGGAGGCTCTCTGCAAGCGGGAGTTTGGATTCTCTTGGAGGAGACTGGAGGGCGAAGGCACGGTTACTGGAAGCCAGCACTGGTACGGGTGAAGAGCGGGGCCTAGAAACCTCTTGCTTTGGGCTGTCGCTCAGTACCAAGTGTTCTGGCACCCTGGGAAGTGTTGCAGGAATTGCAGGCCCGGCTTCCCAGTCAAGCTCACAGAGGTGCCGGCTGATTCTGGTCTATACCAGTGCAGAGGTGCGTGGGTGCTTATGACACCCAAGCAAGCATGCCCAGCACAGCGAAGGATGCCGCGTGGATTCGTGGACTGGGGGCAGGGCAGGGACTCAGGGAGACATGTGTCCATATACCTCCAAGCAAGGACCTATCAAGAGACGCTAGCAAAGATGTTTTAACGGGCAGATGAGGTGTTCCCTGGGCAGGTGGCTCTGGTAGACAGAGGAGTTCTCAGTTCTTCCTGAGGCTCCGAGCCAATGAAGGAGTCATGCCCGTGGCTTGTCGGCCCTGTGGTGAGAGCCAGCATGGCCAAGGCCACAGCTCAGTCTGCTTCCCCTTTGCTAATGACCAGAAATCTCACAATCCCATTGCCGTAGCCAAGAGGAGAGCTGGATTGTTAGCTCAGCCTTGCCATCAGCCGGTGGCTTCCCCAGGGATACTCGCTCATTCTCTGCGTTTTCGTGTCTTTCTACTTCACCCAACCATCCAATGAGTCACCTAGTCCAGTTGATCTTACTACCCCAACTATGTTTCCTTCCTGCCAGTGGAGGCTGCCATCATAACTACTTGGAAACTGCCAGAGCCCCTACCTGGGCTCCCAACATCCCTTGCGTGCCATCCCTGGTCTATCTGAGAGGTCTCTAAAGAGTCAACTCATAGACAAAAAGGCTTTGTGAGCTATAGATGTCCTTGTTGCATGTCTTATCTTTGGTGAAAACAACCCAAATGCCTATCAGCTAATGAGCAAGTGAACAGACTGTGGTATGTCCATTCAATGGAAATTTTTTCCTTGTAAAATAGGTTCTTGTTGTATTGTGATCCTCCTGCCTCAGCCTCCCAGATGGGATCTACAGGTGCACACTATTATGCCCAGCTTTTTTATTTTTTTAAGATTATTTTTCTTTCTTTATGATTAAGCACATGTACACACATGAGAGAGTGAGGGTGAGAGAGAGAGATGAGCACCCTCCACAGAGTCTGGACCCACCGTGATACCTTTTCTCTAGTCCTCCAGTCTGTCAGATCCTGGGCGCTCATGTCTGTGCCCGCCATGTTTTTTGGGGGACTGACCAGACTGTGGATTTGAACTACAGTCACCATCTGAGATCTGGCTTCTCCTGAGCAGCACACTATGCCATGGAGCCAGCCCCCGGGTCTTACGTAGACAGGATCTCACTGTGCTTCCTGGGCCAGCCTCAGGTTCAAGATACTATTGTCTCGGCCTCCCTGAGTCTCTGGGATTCCAGGCACCAGCTTCCCATGTGGTCCCAGACTACGAAGCATACATCTTAGCAGCACAAGTCCTCACGGGTAGGCCTCAGTGGGATATTAGTCAGTCATAAAAAGCAATGAAGAAAAGAGCTATTGTATGACACGTGACTCTGGTTAATAGTAAGGCCTCATCTACTGGAAGATCGCTAAGAGGGTAGGAGACTGTAAGTATTCTTACCGCCCGAGAAAGCCCGTGAGGTAACGCATGCTTCAATTTGTTTAATTTAGCCGTTCCACAATGGATCTATTGGGTGGCTGGAAAAGTCATGCTGTATTTTTGCACAGAAAAATAGATCATCATTTTTTCGACCACCCAATATATTTCAGAACATCATGTTAGACACCATAAACATATGCAATTTTTAATTGTCAATTAAAAAGAAATTCTAAAACAAGCAATGAAATACTAATATACAGTAACAAAAGAGATAAACCTGGAAAACATGGTAAGCAAAAGAAGCCAGCCACCGCGGACCACAGATTACGATGGCAGTTACACGGAAGGTCCAGAACAGACCAACTCATGGTGGGGGCAGACGTACAGAGTGACTAGCTGCTCAGGGCTGGGCTGGGGTGGCAGAGAGTTGCGGGACAGTTAAAAGGGCCAGCACTTCTGTGTGAAGTGATGAAAATGCTCTGGAATGCCCGAGCTGGCGGTCACACAACTCTGTGAGTATACTAATAGTCATTACATGGGGGTGAAGTGTATGGTCTGTGAATCATATCTCAATAAAGCTGTAGTTAAAAAAAATAAAAGAAGTAAGAAATCTTTCTAGCTCATAGGCCACGCGAACACAAGCCATGGGCTAGACTTGGACGTGGGCCACGGTCTGGTGATCAAGGGGCCTATACTGCTGTCTAAGACGCGGATCTGCTCCTTCTGCCCCTCTCCGTGTTACAGCTCAGAGAAGATCATTTGCAGACGGGGTCTCAAAGTCCCTCTCGGGTCCCTGTCATCTATGGGACCTTTCCCAGGCCCCCGGGATAACGGGTTGATACCACACAGGCGTTGTCCTTCAGTGTGGGCCTCCCCTTGGGAAGGCAGGAGCTCCTTGGCAGCAGGGAAGCAGAGACGCTGGCCCGACCGCCGCCCAGCAGGAGCTTCCAGCATGCAGTGAACACTCAATAGCTGCTTCTGGAAATGAATGGAAGCCTAGTAAGGAGCAGGCCAGCCAAGCTGTACTAGACGAACCCAGCTACATCACAGGCTGAAAGGCTTTTGAGTCTCTCTAGCAACCTACGCCACTCACCTTCTATGACTGGACAAGGCCCAGAGTGAGAGACTTACCTGTGTGGAGCCACCCAGCTGTTGGGGCTGTGGCAGAGCCGGAGTCTGACTCTCTCGCCCACCCTGGGGGCTCTGGAGCTCCTACCTTCCTGCATGAACACTGGGGAGCCCGGCAGACACTGCTGTAGGTTTTATGCCGATTCTGTGGGTTGGCTAAGCCAGACATCCCATCAGCCCCTGCCTGGCTCTCCTCACCTGTCCTGCTCAGACACCCTCGCGCTCTGGAGAAGGGGCCAGAGACCTCAGGAGCGACCCACAGAGCCGGCCAGAACTTCAGGATCCTGAGTTCCAGGAGCAGAGAGCACAGCCCAGCCTCTGCCGGGGCTGGAGCGGGGGGCTGGGCCAGGCTCAGCTCCGGATCCCACGGCTTGATTTATTGCTGTGGGTACTTGTTCCACACATGTTTTTCCTACGCCTGGGGACACCCTGGGCAGACTGCGGTTTTCTTTCTTTCATCGTGTGTGTGTGGAGAGACGTCTGAGCCAGTTGTTCGATCAAGGTCCTTGCAGGCTGCTAAGTCATTTAAAGACACTGGGTTTTCATTGGGGTCGCTCGTTCCTGCAGGTGCACAGCCGGCCCTTCAGCCTCCACAGCCTGCAGCTGAGCCCCTACTACGTGCCAGGCCCTGGATCCTCAAAGTCTCGACAACTGCACGTGGCAGGGAGAGTTGGCCTTGGTTTAAGGACAGGTACCCAGAGCTAGGAGAGACCGCACGGCGCGTGTGCAGCCCCTGGTTAGCAAGCGGTGGGGCTGGTCCAGACCAGGTGCTCAGTGCCAGCCTTGGTTTTTGCCACATGAGCCCTTGTGTCCTCCCCTCCTTAGGGAGGGCCTCCTTGGCCCAGGCACCAGACCTCGGCAATGCCTCCCAGGTAGTCCCCACCTTCTTAGAGCCTAATTCCTATTCGGGCACTGCCGTGTGCCCACCAGCCTTGGGGGGAGCTTTACTAAAACTGACCCCTCGGCGCTATTTCCCTGGCCCACCCCAGTTTCCTGCTGATGCTCCGACTTCCTGAGCTTACAGATCGGCTGTTCCGACATCGCTCACTTACAAAAACAGAACCCAAGGTCCTGCAAGGTGAGCTCGGCGAGCAGGTTGCCGGCAGAGCTGGGTCGAATCGTGTCCCTGTCTCTCCAGTCCTTTCTGCCCTCCAGGGCTGCGATCACGCTATGGTTCTCTTTCTCCATGGAAACCCATGGAGCCATATCTAGTCACCTAGCTGCAAGTAGCTGGAGGTGGAGAGAGGCCTCTTCATCACAGGTTGTGTGTGGGTGTTTAATTTTATTTATTATTATTATTTTTTTAATTTGACCAGAGAGAGAGAAGGAAAATGAGAAAGCAAGCCACCAGGTCCAGGACTCGAACCACAGTCACCCATATGGGAGTCTAGCACTCTAACTACCACGCCACCGGCTGGCCCCTCAGGTTGTGTTTTTGTCCTGGTGGTACTCCCTTATCTCTGGGGTGGAGATAACAGTAGACCAGGAGCCAGAAAAACATGGCCGCAAGGCCTTGCCTGAGCCGCCCTGGCACGAGCACAGGGAGCTGGGAGTCAGAGCCCACCCTTCGAGCCCCACCACCTCACCGAGGAGACAGTGAGGTCAGAACAGGGAGTGACTAGCCTCAGCACACGGAGGTGGGATGAGAGTCGCGTCCCAGACCAGGCGTTGCTGTGAGTGCG
This sequence comes from Tupaia tana, assembly GCA_026018925.1. Classification (NCBI taxonomy): domain Eukaryota; kingdom Metazoa; phylum Chordata; class Mammalia; order Scandentia; family Tupaiidae; genus Tupaia; species Tupaia tana. Next base: position 2,035,626 of record JAKSZU010000023.1, on the reverse strand, counting down.
GCTGCAGTTTCAAGGGACCATTTGCCTTTTCCTGTGCACCGACAAAGGAAGAGTGAGAACCGCGGGTCCCTGAAGCCGGCAGGCAGAGGCCAGGTCCACTGAGGAAGCGGATCCTAATGTCTGGTGTTGTCTGAGCCCTGAGAGGCTGGGTTGGAGGGTAGTGAGCTCCCTGTGGCAGGGGATGGCCAAGTCAGGGCGGATATGGCCCTCCAGGGCGCCTGGAGCAGGGCTCGGACTGCAGGGGGCTCAGCAACTCCGAGGAGGGACCTGGGCTCCTAGACTCCTGCAGCCATCTGTGGTTGGGGTGGGCAGGCAGGATGGTGAGGGGCATGGCTGTCGGCGACGGAAGAGCCAGTCATGGCCATCTGGCAAAGGCTTTGTGGGGGGTTCTCTGAAATGTGGGTCCGGGCTTGCAGTTTACCTCAGCCCTGGGTGGAGGGGGGTGGGTCTAACTAGATGAAAGGCCACAGCACTTAAAGGGCATCACAGGACCCCTGTGTGGAGAAATGAGCCCAGGAAGTCAGCTGGGATTGATGCGGCACATGAAAGCACAGGAAACAGCCAGTTCAGCTCTGGGCAGCCACCTGGGCACCTCTGGGGACCCGGGGCTATGGGCCTCCACACCCAGTGGGCCTCGGGGCGTGGCCTCCAGGGAGCCTCCTCCAGTCACTGAAGCAGGTCTAGTCCCACTCTAAGCTGACCTCCCTCTGGCTGTGTTCCTGGTAAGTCACTTGACGTCCGTGTAACCTCCCCAAGAGCAGGGTATGATGTTCCCAGCAACAGTGGGGGCGGAAGTGGTTCGAATCCCACATTTTGATTTTCTGAGTAGGGGAGTCACTCTTCGCAGTCTCTTTCTGAGGTTGGGGCTGGCCCAGACTGACTGTGGTTTCCTCTGCGTGTGTGTGCGTGCGCGTGCGCGTGAGTGTCTGCAGGTGCACGCGTGCCACAGTGCACAGGGTGTTACCTGCCTGTCGTTATTCACTCTGAGGGGCCCAGGTCTCCTTCAGACCTGCCTGGAGTGCCGACACACTCTGGGGCCAGCCAGACACCGGATCACCTGGGCAGGCCGCAGTCAGTGCCGTGGAAGGGAGCTGGGAGTCCTGACCCTGGAACGTCACTGATGCCAGTCACAGAAGACAAGAACGTCAGCTGACCAGGGCTCTCTTTACTTCCACCTTTTCTCCCATAGATTTTCCTAAATCTTGGATGTCTCGTGTCCCCTCTCTTTAGTCAGGGATGTAACTGGATCTGCTTTAGCTGTACATCGGCACTTTCATTATTTTCTTTAACCATGTCCAGGTCTCGGAGGACACCGGCCCTTCCGTACTATCTACTGCTAGGAAGGCTTGAGAACCCCTGGAGCTGCTCCCAGAAGCCCTGTCCCCCAGGAAGTAGGAAACCTGGGGTCTCAGTGCGACTTGGCGCCAACCTACAGAGCCCACCGTGGGCTGCCTAGTTCTCAGGTCGAGGAGCACCCACCAATGCCTGCCCCCATCCCACCTCCCTGAATTGATCCAAGGCTAGAGGGGGTGATAGGAGAGGAAGAGCTTTGTGAAACGCCAGCACAATCCATCTGGCTGACTTTTCCAGGAGCGAATTCCCTAGTGACAGGAGTTTGCCTCTGCAAGTGTTGTGCTGGGCTCAGAGCCCCGGGGGCGGGTGGGGGAGCAAGACCTCACCTCTGCCCCAAGGGCTCATGGCCTATTGCTGTTTCTAGAAGTGGATTCGATCCTGTGCCCCTTTTGTGTCAACTGGTAGAGGGTCTGTCACCTGTGATTTTGGGGGTGACGGAATGCTTACCCTACCTGCCACCCTTCCTTTCCATGTTCCCAGCCCCTCACGGGCTCACTGGGTGGGAATGTCAAGTAGGGGACCTCCAGGCGTCCTCTTGTCTAGGTGGCTGTTGAAGGTCACGAAATTCCGGGGACTGAATTGCACACCACGACTGCATAGCAAGTTGGCGACCAATGTAAGACCAGGTCTTCTGCCTGTTTTTTTGTTTGTTTTTGCCGTAGGGCGTATGCACTCACTGGACAGAGACAGAGAAGGAAAATGAGAACTCACTCCCCCGGGGATTGGTCACCCCACAATCCCTTTTCCTCGATCCTCCTCTCAGGATTTTGGGCACACATGCACACGCCCCAGTGTGATTTTCAAATCACTAGGTCCAGGACTCAAACCACAATGACCATGTGTGATCTGGCACCTTAACCACCATGCCACCTCATGGCCTGGTACCGAGTCTTAATACACATTTATTCTTAACACGTAGGCTTACAGTATAATGATTTCAAATGGAAAATAATAGTCACTAAGCTGAAAAGAAGAAAAAAGGAAGAATTTACATAGTTTTGGCTACATTATTTTAAACACATTCAGGTTTTCTCTCTGGAAAAAGAAAAAAAAAGTCTCACTTATGTTCCTTCATCTGGACCTTCGCGTGAACTTAGAACTTCTTCACACCTTGCTTAGAGAGAAATCACAACACAACAAAGACCCAGGAATCAAATAAACTGAGAGGCCTCTGGCGCTGAGACACCGCTGCTCAGATGGATGGTGAGGAGCCGTCCCCCAGCCGGAGACGCATTGCTGTGTTTGTGGTGGCCAGGTCACAGTCGCTGGGGTTCTATGAGAGCAGCGGGGACAGCTGAACTGTGGGGACCCAGAGGGCGTGTCCTCTGTACACATATGTGACATGTGTGTATACACATGAGGGGAGACGTGCACACAGCTACCCCATATCGCACATACGTGTGCATGTCAGCATGCACACCGGTACACACAGGTGGCAGTGTACCGTTTTTTTCCCAGTGTGAATTGCACAGCAGAGAGGCCGGAGACATTCAGGGTACCTCTGTGGCCCAGAGCAGTCACTATGTCACGATGGCTCCTAGCTGGGAGGAACGGATGGCAGTCTGGGTGTGGAGTTTCACCGCAGCCTGGGGCTCAGCCGTAGTTGGGGCGAGGGAGGCGTTTCACAGGGCCCTGCAGACCACGCCTGGAGGGGCCAGAGCCCTGAGAGTGAGTCCTTGTCCCTGCAGTCCAGCAGGCTGGCGCAGGCCCACGTGCCTGGCGTGGGCTGGGCTGGCTGGCCCTCAGGGAAGCTGTGGCCCTGCTCCATGGCACTCCCCGAATACTGGCCCACCGAGTTTCCCACAGAGGACACTGACTGGAGCCCTGTGGCTGCAGAGAGGTTTTATTTGACCAGAATTTTTCTCAGTAATTTCCAGAGCTGCCAGTATTGAAATGTCGGGTGTTTTCACATTTAAAAAACCTGGAATTTCCTGAAAACTTGGGAACTCTGACTACACTGGGCCGGGTTCCTGTGTGGCCACCGTCCCAGAGTTCTCTGTTTTTAGCCAAGGACATGCCTGCTGTGGTCCACGCCTAGTGACCTCGCTCATTTGTTACCTGCCTGGCCATGGGCACTCGGTCTGTGATCCACGGCCTACTCTGTCTCTATTTCACAGATGAGGAAGCTGGAGACTGGTTTAAAGTGTATGGAAATTGAAGTTCAGAGAGCACTTTTTTTTTATGGTTTTTGCCATAGGGTGCTCACTAGAGAGAGAAAGAGACACTGTGAGAGGGAAAGTGAGAAATGACTCACTGGGAGGATGGCCACGCCTCAATCCCACAATGTCCCTTCAGGATTTGGGGCATGTAGGCACACAAGCCTGGTGTGATTTTCAAGTCACCAGGTCCAGGACTTGAACCGCCATGGATCATGTGGGAGTCCAGTGTCTTTACCACCATGCCGCCTGTTGGCCCTGTGAGAGCACCTTTTTTTTTTTTCCTTTTCCAAACAACTTTAGGCCCACTGGTCAAAAACAGCAGGGTTAACAAGAGATATTGAAATGTGGACCTCACCCCACCCCCAGCGTGGACTGCACCCCGTCCCCCTCAGCCATTGCGTGCTCCCACATAAAAGATTCCAGGTACCTGGGGCCCCTTTTCCACCGACCGTCTGGGGTGCGTTTGGTCCCTCAGTCATCACAGACTCCGCATTCCTAGCAACCCCGAGTCTCGAAGGCATAGCCTGTCTGCCCTGACGGCCCGGAGCTCAGACAGGAGGTGTCCTCGTTGGGCCCCCATATGCCCTGCTCCTGCCTCTGGTCTGGGTGCAGCTTGTCAACATGACATATCCACCTCGGTTCCCTCTAGCGATTCTTCTGATCTCCGAGCTGCAGGGAGCTTGCATATGTATAGATCTGATTTTCACACGACAGGCTGCTCGGCAGATGGAGAGCCAGACCCTCCGTTCAGCTGAGAGTTAAGATGTGGGAACTAGGTGGCTTTTAACCAGCCGGCACCGCTGCCAGCTCTCGACCTTAGAGAATTTTCATAGGGGGAAAGAAAACCAAAACCAAACCAAAAAAAGAAAAAGAAACCCAAACCCAACAACAACAACACACACAACCAACAAAACCAGTTTTCCTTGCTCCCTGAAACCAGATGGCAGATGGTAGGGAACCAATAAAACAGATTCGAACATTTGTTTATTTAACACTGACTGTAATATGACTTTGTGGTCCCTTGTAAGGAAACACCAACCTTCCAACCGAAGAAATGATGGATTCGAGTCAAACCTCAGGGCTGCCTGTGAGGACATACTCCCTGGGAGGCCCCGTGGAGAGGGGGTCCAGGGAAAACCAAGCACCGGCCTGGAAGCCTCCCGGCCGCTTCGTCTCCCGGCAGGAAACCCGGGAGGTCTTCGCGAGTGCTGACGGCCACTTCGTTTCTGCTGCTCGCCTTTGTCGCTGCTCAGTCCAGAAGGCAGCTGGCCACATGAAGAATGTCTCTGCGTCATTTCTGCAGCAGCTGCGGAAGCCGTGGCCCCGGGCCGCCAGCTCCAGAGCCATGGGAACGAGGCCTGGCACTTGCGAGAAGGCCCCTTCTTGGCACTCTGTGCTGGTGCTAGCGGGGTGGGCACTTGGCGATGCGATGTGGCTCCTTGTCACGCTGGCCCCTCCAGGCCTCGGTGAATCGCCCGCCACAGCCCTCTATCCGTGTCACGGGAAGCCCGACCCCGACACAGTGTGACTGTGAGGACAGAATGGCCCTCCGGTAGGGCAAGTGCCAAAGGCGGCACGTTTGCAGACTCCCGGGTAGAGGATGGGGTCTCCCCTCGGGCTGGGAGGCGGTGGAGCTGGTCAGAGCAGGCTTACCGAAGGAGCAGCCCTGGCACGGACCTAATGGCTGGCTGGGGAGCCGACCAGATCAGACCAGGGTCAGGGCAGGCCAGGAAGTGGACGTGAAGAGTGAAGTGAGTTTGGGGAGTCACAAAGGTCCCATAGGGCCATATAGAAATGCAGGGGTCGTGGGACTGAGGACAGATCATGGAGGTTCTTCGAAGCCAGCTTTAGGAGGGTGTCTTCCTTCTGATCTGTAGGGGCCCCCAGGAGGGGTGAGGGGCAGGGCATGAGGAATCTGGCTCCAGGGAGCGAGGAGCCAGCCCCAGTGAGGGTGCAGAGCAGGGCCGCGGGGGTGACCAAGCGGGCTCATCTGTGCTAAGGAGGTGCTCCAACGCTCCCCGAGAGCACCCTGGGGAAAGCAGGCGTTGTCAGAGTGGTTTCGAGCAGCTGGGCTGTCAGAGTGATGAGCTCGCCAGACCAGCCGCTGAACGAAAGAAGAAAAAAGTCCCTACAAGCCCCATTTCCCTGCCCTTGCCCTTGCAGTAGAGCTCTAAGTGCAAAATCTGTCATCTATTAATCTGTTAGAAGTTGACAAAAGGGCCTTTGATCAGGGGTTGTTTTTTCTCTCCTTCTTAAGTTTCCCGATGACACATAATAGCCCACTTCAGCCGCAGGCCCGGAAGCACGGCCATCATCCTCACTTCAACCCCAGGGGCCTCTCCTCCTAGCCTTCCCCCGCCCTAGTATTAATTAGCCCGTAAGTGGTTACATGTGTTCCTTTTCGCGTGTCAGTTGGAGTCTGTTATTTGAACTTCACAGCAATTTGGGAACACAGACGTGACGGCCTGGGCCCAAGTTGGGAAACGGAGCCCTTCAGAGCACTCACGTCCATTCCGACCTCCTGCCGCAGTCCCCTGTCCCCGCGGCCTTCCACCCTCACCCCCACTTCTGCCTCTTCTCAGTCCTGACTTAGAGCCACCCTAACTTTGCAACGCAGCTCTGAGAACCAGATGTTTACAGCCAGAGGAGACCTTGGGGGCCTGAACTGCGGTTTCTTGTTCTAAAGTTAAAGACATTGAAGCCCAGAAGGGAGAGTGCCTGAAAGGAGCTCCTGCTGATGGCCCGTTACGTACGTATTTCTTACACGTGCTCTCATTGCACGCTCAGAATAACTCTGTGAATTAGGAATCACAATGCCATGTTTTTCAGATGGGGAAACTGAGGCCCCTGGAGACTGAGCGAAGAAGTCTCTAGGGCCAGACTGCCCAAGATTCTATTCTGTCTCCAATACTTGCCAGCCGTGTGACCTTGAGCAAGTCCTTGGCTTCTCTGTGCCTCGGATTGCTCGTCCACAGTGGGGCAATAAGAATACCGACTTCAAAGGGCTGTTAGAAAGATTGAATCAACCTAGTGTTTTTGGTTACTTAGAACGGTGTCTGGCACATAGAAAGCACGTGCTTTGCCAGCCAGTTACTGCTGCTCTGAGAGGCAGTGAGTACAGTGGTGAGAATACTGCTTCTGGAATGAGATGTTCTTGATTTGAATCTTAGCTGCATCAGTTACCAGCTGCGTGAACTTGGGTGAATCATTCATTTTCTCAGTGACTGGCACTCGTCCGCAAATGACGCTGCTTCTGATGGTGGAGGGTCCCTCGGTGAAACGCTGTTCCCACATGTATACCTTGCAGTGAGTCTTGCTAACTGACAAACCCACAGAACTTCTCATCAGCTCTTTAGTGATTTTAAATATGAGTGGACTTAAAAAAATTATAAGTAACATCAAGAAAAAGATGAGAAGATATTACATTTGGGGGCTGGGGGGGCCACAAATTCCAGAATGTAAAAAGAAAAAGTGGAGGAATCAAAATAAGAATGAAACAGAGCTTTTAAAAATGAAAATGGACTTAAAAAAATAAGAACACAGCATGTGGAACATGAGGATAAATCAGAAAGTAAAAAAAATTAATAACTAAATAAAATAAACATTGAAAATAGGAAAGAAAGGTTAAAAAAATAAAGTATCCATCTAGAATATCCAACATTCAAATAATAAACATTTCCAAAAAGAGAGAAATGAAGACTATACAAGCAGGGCAATCATCAAGAAAATAATACAAAAATAAAATTCCCAGAACTGAAGTAATGAGTTTGTTTGAATCCACTATATGTTCAGCACAGCAAATGACGAAAAGACCCACATCAAGGCAAACTATCGTGAGATTTCAAAGTACCGTGCATAAAAAGAAGATATTGAAAGCTTCCAAAAAGAAAAAACGAAAAGCAAACACAAATACAAATGCATATGAAAGATCAGGGCACAATCCAGCTGGTGGCGTTGTGGTTAAGGGACGACATCCCACATGGTCAACTGTGTTGTTCAAGCCCCAGACCTGGCAACTAGAAACACATGCCAGGCACAGGTGTGTGCGCGCACGCACGCTCAAAATCTGAGAGGAGAATGGAGGAGAAAGGATTGTGACATGGCCATCCCCCCAGGGGGTGATTTCTCACTTTCCCTCTCTCTGTGTCTCTCTGGCAAGCACACATGCCTTATACCAAAACAGACCAAACAAACAAACCAAAGGATCAGGGCACAGGATGGCACTGGATTTCCCAACAACAGCACTGTAAAACGTTCTGGACCAGAGAATTCTATACCCAGCCAAGCTATTAATTAAATGTGTGCTTCTCAGTAGCAACACTGAAAACTAAAACCAAAGAAACAGCATCTTCAGAATTCTGAAGAAAATTGACTTCTGATATAAAATTTATATTCAGACAAATAAGAATCCAGCAGGGGTTCTAAAGAAATTTCATTTATTTATTTTTTTTTAAGAGAGGTTTTTGGTATAGGGTGCATGCACTTGCCAGAGACAGAGAGACAGAAAGCGAGAAATCACCCCCCAGGGGGGATGGCCACGCAGCAATCCCTTCTCCTCCATTCTCCTCTCAGGATTTTGGGCACGCATGCATAAGCGCCTGGCGTGAGTTTTAAGCCGCCGGGTCTGGGGCTCGAACTGTGGTGAACTATGTAGAAGTCCAGTGACGTAACCATTATGCCATCTGCTGGTTCCTCTAACGAATTTTTTTTAATGCAAATTATCCCACACTGCCTTCCAATCTCCTTTTCTCAGGAGGGACTACTCCAACAAAATGAGAGGGTCAACCAGAAGACGGCATCTACAAAGCAGGTGGTCCAGTGGAGGAGAAACTGAAGGGACCTTAGAAGTGCATTTTTACGCATTTTATTTCTACAATCGATGCCAGGATTACAGCCAGGCCCAGCCACAGAGCACCGTCTCTCCCTTGGACAAGGGCTCGCCTTCCTGTGGCTGGCAGTACTGCTCTTCTGACTGAATGCTCTGCCCAGTTGCCTCACCTTCTAAACAGGGTATTAATATCACCAATGTCACAGGGCTGGTGTGAGGATTAAATGCGTTAATATTTGAGAAGGACTTAGAATGGTATCTGGCGCATAGTCATACAATACTGGTATTTGTTAAGTAAATAATTATGAAGGGATGTGCAGGTGAAGTTTAGTAGGTTGGAAATGTGTCACTTTAACTTGAGCCACAGATGAGGTGACTCCATCAGCTCCCCAAGGTCATGCATCTTAGATACTCCCAAATATTCTTTCCTGAAGGCACTTCGACTCGTGATGCCAGTGCAAGTCTCACCACATCAGTCAGTCCCTCTGAACACTCAGAGGACTCCTGTTCTGAGCAAGAAGTCAGCGTCCTGGCCTCCTCACCAGTCACCTTGACCCGACCAGCTCCTCTCAGAGACCCGCAGGCAGCCCCCCAGGAGCTGGCTCCTTCCTGCCTCGGGACCTTCACCCCTGCTGTTCTCTCTGCCACCACCCCTTCCTTCCTGGGAGCTGGTTCCTACTTACCCTTGGTTCTTAGTTGGGTCATGGTTTCCACAAAGAAGGCGTCCTGGGGCCGGCAGGAGGTCAGAAACCCCACAGCGCATTCTCCTGGCCCAGCGTGTGTTTAACTTTGCATTCGGTGTGGCATCTACGGTGGTCTGCGTCCCTTACTCAGTCATTTAATCACTCACTCGGCGTGTACTCATCGAGGACCTCTCATCTGCCTGTGCTTTTCTGGCCTCAACCATACAGCAGGGAACCAGACAGAACCCACTGCCCTCTGCGAGGGCACCTCTCACGGTCCTTCAGGGCCTTTGTCTCACTAACCGTCTGTACCCCGAGGGCGAGAATCTCATGTGATGTTTGGCTCACTGTGAACCGGGTGGAAGGCAGGTTTCAATATGTATTTGTTGAGAAATAAGCTGCTGGAATTTGCTGCCCTCACTGAGACAGAAGACGAGCTGGAAGATCCTATCCCAGTCCTACAGAACCTTGGAAGCCTCCTCCAGGCAGGCAGGAAGTGAGGCTCTGACTAGCAGTGTAGCAGGAGGTTAAAGGAAGAAAAGAGAAGCCGCACCCAGCGGAGTGGTCTCCTTGGCAAGTGACCCTCCTGCCTCTTCCTCTCCCTCTCCTCCCCTGGAATCTGGCCAAGCTCCTAAGCAGGTTGGCCTCCGGACTGACAGGGACCTAGGGGTAAAGTGGGGAGGAATATCTGAGTGTGGGTACCCTGTGACTCATCCAGAGAAACTGCTGCAGGCCCCACAGAGCACCCCAGGCTTGTTTGTGTCTAATTTCCCCAGGGGCGAGTCAGCCCCTTCATTTCACTCTGAGGTTTAGGGTTTCCCCTAGAGTTCTAGGTGAGACTCGCCAGGATGTTTTGCATAAGTGTGGGAAGGTCTTGAGGTTGGGAGCAGGAGATGGGTGGAGAGTGAGCTAGGGTCGGCAGAGGCTCCGTGGGCCCCTTCCTCCGAAGAGCTCGGGCACAGTCCTTATGTCCTCAGCTTTTCTTCCTAGCCACTCTGCAGAGGAATCTAACGGTAACACCAGAGGAGACAGGATAGATATTTTCTTTTTCTTTTTCTCTTTCTCTCTCTTTTTCTTCCTTCCCTCCTTCCTTCCTCCCTCCCTCCCTCCCTCCCTCCTTCCCTTCCCTTCCCCTTCCTTCCTCCCTCTCTCCCTCCCTCCTCTCCCTCCCTCCCTCCCTCCCTCCCTCCCTCCCTCCCTCCCTCCCTCCCTTCCTTCCTTCCTTCCTTCCTTCCTTTCTTTCCTTCTTTCTTTCTTTCTCTCTCTCTCTCTTTATTTTTTTCTTACCCAGGGGAAAACTAGGGAGAGGAATAAGAATTAGGAAGCACATGGCCCTAAACAGATAAGAATTAACAGGCTCCATCTTCCATATCCAAACCAGCCATCGCGCTGGACAGATAGCGTGCATTTTGCAAATGTTTTAAAAGCCAGTTGAGGGGCTGGTAGGTGGCATGGTGGGTTAAGGCACTGGACTCTCACATAGCCAACTGCAGTTCAAGTCCTAGACCTGGCAACTTGTTTTCTCACTTTCTCTCTCTGGTGAGTGCATGTGCCCTATAGTAAATTTTTAAAAAAATGATAACAATAAATAAATTAAATAAAAATTTAAAACAACAGCTGAAAGATTGGGGGACCTCAAAGCAGATATATCTGGCTCAGGGCCTAGTTTTATCACTTCTGTCTTATGAGCAATGGGCTTTTTTTTTCTCTATGTCTACTCCTCTGCGTTCTTGCAGTACAGATACAAAGGAGCTCATTACTGCACATTTGTCCTTGAGAGAATCACTTATCTCAGATTCTCTGTGACACATGCAATTGAGTAGCAAAAAGTCGTCTTTTTTTTTTTTTTTCATGCCAGAAGACACACATGTGTGCAAAAGAGAAAGCACCCCCTTAAAGGGGCCTTGTTATTGCAATTCTTTTCCCTCCAGTTTGCTGTCCTGTCAGGTTCCTGGGTGCACACACACATACCTAACACCTTTCCAGCCACCAGGACTGGGATTCGAGCCCTGGTTGGCCATATGGGATCCACGTTCCTCCACACAGCGCTTAATCATTACGCCGTGGGACAGGACTGAGCAACAACTCTCTTAAACCATCTTCAGTGTCATAATGGAGACACTCCATTCCCACAAAACACTGGCCTTGCCCAGGACACACTGAACCCTTAAAGTCAGCAGCTCCAGTGAAGCTACTCTCTGCTTTGCCTGGACGCCTCTGCGGCCACCAGTGGAGCCCTGTGTGCTCATCAGGTGTTGGGCTTGCTCTCAACCTGTACCTGTTCCCCTGGTTCAATAACGCAGCTAAGCATCCCATAGTGCGGTGACGTGTGAGTGCGAAACTCCGAGTTCATTCTCTGTACACTGAGGTGAGTGCTTTGCAGAGAACGGATACCTGCAATCTCTGAATGACTTTCTGGTGAATTAAGTGTAAGATACACTGAAAGTTGCAGGGGGAGGCCATGAAGTAGAATCTGACATTTAATCTGTGTTCTCGCTCCATTTCAAGAAACAGAGACTGGGAATTGTCAACAATACTATGGGGTGTGGTTATTCGGGAAAGAGTGCAAAGAATTCCAGATAGCCAATCCAAGTGACTCCCCATTTCTATGACTGCTTCAGTAGGGCCCCAGCAAACTGGACCTCAGCAGATTCAAGGGGCCCCGCCCGCACCTTCAGTGTTTCTCAGTGAATTGGTGACTCCAGCCACAGAGGGCCCAGATTCCCCGGGGGCGGGCAGCCTCACCACAGTCCCACTGCCAAGGAGCTGCCCAGCTTCTTACAGCAGCCCTCAGTGGCTCAACACCCCCGAGGCCAGCGCCTGGCTTGCTTTGAGTTGTATTCTGGTAAACATGGGACCCCCTCCCATGCTCCTTGAAGGGCGCTGCATTACTCACCTTTAGTTCAAGTCCAGAAAGAGGCTGACGCTGAGGTACGAATTAGCTTCCTGTATGCTCCAGGTGTCCATTTCCCAGCAGGATGGGGTCTGCTTGTCCTTTTAGACAATTATTCTTTCCTAAGTCCTTTCCACTTATCCCAACCCTGTGATCAGCCCTTCCTTCCAAAAGACCTACTTTAGCCCCTGTTTCTGCAGATTTCTGGCAAGATTCTACCAGATTCCTGCTTTGCTTGTATAGGGAAGAAGACTACACATTGAATTAAGACAAATTTGCACTCTAGCTCTTCCTAACTCCGAGACCTTGAACTACATAACTAACTTTTCTAAAAGTTGTGGTTTTCTCATTTACGTGATGGGAGTTAAAATGGCTCATTGTGAGGAACAGCAGTTGGTGTAATGGCTATGTCGCTGCACTCCCATGTAGTCCACCGCAGTTCAAGTCCTGGCCCTGGTGGCTTAAACTCATGCCGGGCGCGTGTGCGTGCGTGCCCAAGATCCTGAGAGGAGAATGGAGGAGAAGGGATTGCGGCGTGGCCATCCCCCCTGGGGGGCGATTTCTTGGTTTTTGTCTCTCTGTCTCTCTCTGTCGTTCTGGCAAGCACATGTGCCCTATAGCAAAAACCCTCTCCAAAAGAAAAAAAAATAGAAAGAAAAGAAAAATGGTTCACTGTGACAGTTTATTGAGCTAACATCTATTTTCTTTACAAAACTTTTTTGTGCCTACGCTCCGCCTACTCGCCGTGCTTCTCTGCTACTACGGATGCATGGCTGGGAAACCTCTGCTTTCGGTGGAGGCACAGTGAGCTTCTCTGATTGGTTGATGAGCTAAAGAAGGGGTTGGCAGGGCTAGCCAATGGTGTGGCGGTCAAGGTGGCTGGATCCCACATGGCCTACTGCGCAGTCCTGGCCCCAGACCTGGTGGCTTATAAAACATGCTGGGTGCACGTGCACAAGTGCCCAACAGCCCAAGAAGGGGCCGGAAGAGAAGGGATTGTGATGTGCCCCCCCCCCCCATGTGCAGGACCAGTGTTTGCAGATGGAAAGGGAGAGTCTCCATTACCCTCACCACCCCCCTGTGAGTGCACACGCCCTATGTCAAAAACAAAACAAAGACAAAAACAACAAAAAAGTGGGTTGGGAAACTTTTTTTTATAAGGGGCCAATAGTGACTATTTTGGGTTTTACTCTGCCACTATATTGTGAAAGAAGCCATGAGCGCTACATAAACAAACGGGTATGACTACATCCCAATACAGCTTCACAACATAGGCTGTGCGGGGGCCAGCAGATCTGTATAGGTTACTTTGCTGGACTGTCATGCGGCTGACCATGGTTCAAATCCCAGACCCGGTGGCTTGAAAATCACACCAGGTGCTTGTGCGTGTGTGCCCAAGATACCAGGAGGATGGAGAAGGAATTGTGGCGTGGCCATGCCCCCGATGAGTGATTTCTCACTTTCCCTCTCACTGTCTCTGTCTCTCTCCCTTTCTGGTGAGCAGACACGCCCTAAGGCAAAAACTTCTTAAAAAGGGGGGGACTGTGGGCTGGGCGAGGCTTTTGGGGAGTAGTTTGCCTACTTTCGGGCTAAAGGTCAATACTTTTGAACTGGGAGTTAGTTCCAGGTTCCTGGAAGAAAGCGGCTTGCACGGTGCCCGTTTGCTGGGAGTTCTTGCCAAGAGCGTCCAGAGCCTTTCGCACCTTCCGGTAAGCACCGCTGTTCTTACACACAGGCCAATACGTCAAACCTCCAACCAGCTCGGTCAGCTCTCCCATCCTGCTTCCCTAGTAGCAAGCAGATTCAGCAGGGTTTGGTGGCCTCTACAGCATGTGGAACAGTAACGCTGAAGAGGCCACCCACCCCACGCTGCTGTGGAGGGAGGGCCCAGTCATTCTCCCCTTCTGTTTGCTTCTCTTAAAGCACTAAAGATTTCCCAAACTTGAACACTCATCGAATCACACACAGTGCTTGTTACAATGACGTCCTGAACCCCAACTTCAGAATCGTTATCTTAGAGACGGCTGAGGACTCTGACCTAACTAGAGTTCCAGATCCTTCTGAAGGAGGGGCACAGCCTTAGGCCCCTTCTAGCTCTGACACTCAGTGGTTGTCACACAAGCAAAGGAAGGCTGTCTCCTTCGCTGTGCTGGGCTGGGCTGTGGTGGGACAGAGGATAGTGGTGGTGGGGATCTTTATCTCGACTGCAAGGACGTGGCAGGATGTGGCTGACCCGAACTTCCTGTGAATGGGGGAACCAGAGAACAGGGGAGAGAGTCACAGCTGGTGGCAGCTCGGCCCACATGCCTGTACTGTGCTCAGTGAGTACTGGGAGGCAAAAGCCTGCCCCCACCTCCTCTCTCTGGGATCTTGGCCAGCCACTTCACCTCTCGCTAGCGAGTCCTTAGCAAGGACACCGTGAGGAACACACGGCATGGCGCGTCTAAAGTATCTGTCTCAGTTAATGGTAGGAGAGTGTCCTTCAGTGGAATGAGTGCTCCCCGGCCCCCTCCAAAAATATACAACTGCCCAGGGCCAAGGAGGCCTGCTCCATGGGCCAGGCTTTATCCACAGCCGAGTGCTCCATCTTGGAATGAGGGAGCTCACTGACCTTGCTCGCCTCACTTTGCTTAGCTGTAGAATGGGGTTAGAATGAGCTCGGAGAGCCCCTAGAGCTACCTGCCCGCTTTCTCAGGATTCTCTTGAGGGGTAGATGAAACAACGGAATAGGAAATGCCCTGGTGCTGTCCGAGGACGAGGTGGAAAGTGTCAGGATGAGCCCCGTAAGGTGGGCGTTGCCGACTTAGCTGCAGAGAGGAAGAAGACGGTCTTTAGAAGACATTCTTGCTAACGCAACTTTCTCTCTTTGACACATTTTCCTCTGAGCTTATCGGTTGGTTGGAAGCCAACTGTGTACCCAGCCCTGGGCTGCACGTAGGAGGAGGACAGTCTGAAGTACTACCCTGGTCCCTAACCGTGAGAGGCTGCCTTTCCGGTTTGGAAGATAACCCCTGGGTGCACGGACAATGAAACAGCAAAGGATGACAGTGACGGTGCTGAGGATGGTGACGACGGTGGGAAGGCAGAGGAGGAGGCAGGTTATTCTTCATGCCCGCGTGCCGTGGCGAGGACCACCACGTGGAGGGCCACTGTCTTATCTGATATTTGGAAAGATCAGAAAAGGAAAACTTGGATTTTACTGGTGAACAGAGTATGAAACCCCTCTGAGCTCAGATAGGAAGAAACTAGCTGAGTTGGACTCTGGCTTCTTTCTTTTGGCCCCAAGAATGCCATTTTCCCGGAGACACCTCGTCACTTTCTTTAAATTGCAACAGAGCATTGTGAAACGCGCATTATCATCAGATAGGAGCCTGAGTAATTTTCACAAGAGGAGTGGATGTTACAAGGCCTCAGAGCGCAGGCGGGTCAGGGCTTGGCTGGCCCTTGCCTAGTGATCAGAAGAGCCTCAGCCAGCTGAGCCTAGAACACTGCGAGGATCAGGACTTGTGAGAGCGGGAGATGGGCGGAGTGAGGGAGTTACAAGTGGGTCCAGAAGGAGGCAGGCCTCAGTCCGCCCTCTGACCGTACGACGCATCTGCTGGAGAAGAGAAAGGGGTGGGGAGGCCCCTTCTGAAGAGCCGGGCATTGCTCTTCTCCCTGCTGCAGGTGGGAGTCTGCCACTTCCCCTTCGGCATCCTGGTCCCCTTCAACCTCAAGTCCGTCCATGATCAAATCAAGAAGCAATCAAGTGAAAGAGCCCTCTGCAATCGTAGCCCAAAGGCAGGGTCTGCTATTTCAAACTTCTTTCTTTAAGAACTGTCAGAGTGCTTCTGAAACAGGAACAGCATTGAGGCCACAGCAGCTCTGACTCACGGAGAGCACATCAGAGAAACAGCGCCGATAAGGGCCTGGCAGAGCAGTGCGTGTGGGCAGAGGCGTCCTGGTGTTCTCTGAGGCTCGGGGTCTCTCTGGGCAGCCTGCTATGAAAAGAAGCCTGTGGCATTCAGAAACCGGGTGGCTTACTCCACAGGCAGGTTTTGGGGTTGGGGATAGAGCCCTGGTCTTCTCTGGCTCTCAGTCAGGAGCCCAGGCCCAGGGCTCTGGGTCGCTGCACGTCTCAGGTCATTACTGAAGTAAGGTCCATCTGTCTGTCTAGCCGAACACCCAAGCTTTTATCTAGCTACCCACGGACCTCCACCCATCCAGCCATCGTCCAGGTATCCAACCATTTATGTGAGCACATACTTGGGGCAGGTCCTGTACTGGGTACAACAGATACTGTCGTGACCAAGAAAGGCCCAGGCCCTGCTCTCACGAGGCTTAGAGTCTCCTGGGGGAGAGATGCATTGAACACATGATTACGTGGGTAACTCTCACGTAAAGGGACCTCCCATTAGGCCCCACCACCAACTCTGCTGCATTAGAGATTAAGTCCCCAATAATCGAGTCCTTGTGAACACATTAAAGCCATAGAGTCCCCTTTTCATTTTCCTATTGGTACTGATGATAGTGTGGTAACTTATTAGAGATTAGAGCAAGGCTTTAAAGAAGGAGGCAGAAGTATTTTTGAATCCGCATCAGCATCTTATTTAGATCCTACCTCACTTTAAATCTAATAAGCTCCAAATCTTGAAGTATTTCCCATATAAAATTGATCTCTCTCAATAGCTGACCATGGGGAGCCAGAGTCAGGCTGCAGGGGCGACCAGGGGACAGTTGGAGAGAGAAGGCCATGAAGGTAAACTGAGGAAGGCAGAATGCCCGGTGGTCAGCCCAGAAGGGCAGGAAGCATGGCCAACGTCTGGGAGATGGCCCTTGCTGGTGCCAAGCCAAAGGCAGGGCTGGGGCAGGTCAGGGAGCTGCCCAGAGGGGTGTGGGTACTGACCAGGGAGCCTGCAGACTCCGGGCCTTGCCCAGGCCTCGTGACCCACCCTCTCTGACGTTCTGTCTTGGTTATATGACTGTCTTTTTTGTTAATATTTTTTACTGTTATAAACTTACATTTATTTTCGATCACGTTTATTGACGTATAATTCAATAACATTTGACCTTTTGGGGCATTACAGTTCACTCAGTTTTGACACATGCATAGATAGCACTGTCCCATAACCACCATTGTAACTGAGAAACAGTTCCATCAGCCCCTTCCCCAAGAATTCTCTCCTGCTGCCTTTGCAGCCAGTCCCTTTCCCCTGCTCCCCAGTCCCTGCAGCCGCTGATCTGATTCTTATCCGCATAGATTTGCCTCATCCAGAGGATCTTACAGATGAAATCTTTCAGGACATAGCCTGTGAGTCTGACTGCGTTCACTTAGCGCTGAGTATTGTGGAGGCTTCTGATGGTCTGGACTTGGGCCACAAGTCTGTGTCTGAATCTGACGAGCCAGCCTGGGGGTCTATGTTCACTTACATTTGGGGTTTTGGAAGGTGGGATGAGGAGAGTTAAGACGTTTACAAAAGTTTACCTCAAAAACATGAAACAACAAAGCAGTCGTGTCTCAAATTAAAGTATACTGGGCAAAGAATATTTACCTGCAATAAGAACATTCTAGAATATAGTGCTGTGAGTGATAAAAGGCTGTTTCAAGTGCGGTGTGGGATATAATTCATTTCTTTAATAAGATTTAGGATTTTTAATGTTTTTACCACAACAAAATGGCATGGTAAGTGATGAATTTGTTAATTAGCCTGATTTAGTCATAACACATTATAAACATATATGAACACATTTTATTGCACTCCATAAATATATACAATTATTTTTTGTTTGTTAAAAATAAAATAAAAGATTCAGGAATAACTTTGTAGAAATGATCTTTATTTCACCTCATTTTTGGTTTTATTTTAATTAAGCAGATAAGTTTATTTGAAATAATTGGGAAGGGAAAAAAATCACCAATAATTCTATCATCTTGAGATACCACTATTAACACTTTGAATTCTAGGTTTTTCTTTTTCTGTTTGCATACATATGTTTGATACACATACAGACACACAGACACACAGACACACACACACACACACACACACTGGGGCTTCAGAAAGTTCACAGAAAATGTGTATCATGAAAAAATTATGTGTGGATTTCAAAGTTTTTGCACCAAAATAAATGTGTACTTTTTTGTTTGTTTGCTATAGAGCATGTGAGCGTGTGTGCTTGCTAAAGAGAGGCAGAAGAGACAGAGACAGAGACAGAGAGAAAGTAAGAAATCACTCTCCAGGAGAGATGGCCATGCCACAATCCCCTCTCCTCCCTACTCCTCCTGGGACCTCGGGCATCCCACATGCCAGGCATGTTTTTAAGCCACTGGGTCTGGGACTTTAATCACAGAGCTGGGCATGTGTAATCCAGCTGCTGCAACCACCAGGCCACCTGCTGGTCCAATAAATTTGTACTTTAATTCCATTTTTCTAGGAATTTTTTGAAATCTCCTCATACACACACACACACACACACACAAATACACACATATCCATTAACAACTTTATTATTGTGGTAAAATGCATATAATATAAAGTTTAGCATCCTAACTGTTTTTAATGTACAGTTCAGTGATATGGAGTAATTCATATCTCTGTGCAATGACCAGCACCATCCATCGCTAGAGTTCTCTCGTCTTGGAAAGTTGAATCCCAGCACCCATTAAATGATAATTCTGCTTCCCTCCTGCAGTCGCTGGCAATCACCCTTCTACTTTCTGTCTGCATGATCTTGACTACTTTAAGTATCTCACAGAAGTGGAAACACAAAATATTTGTCTCCAAGTGACTTACTTCACTTAGTATAATGTCCTTGAAGTTCATCCAGGTTGTAGTACATTTTAGAATTTTTCCTTTTTAAGGCTGAATTGTATTCCATCATATAAATATACCACATTCTGCTTATCCATTTATCTGTCAGTGGATAGTTGGGTTGCTTCCACATTTTAGCTGTTATTAATAATGCTGCCATAAATATGTACACATATCTGTTAGAGACTCTGCCCTCAATTTTTTTTTTATGTGTATAACCCAGAAGTGGACTGCTAGACCATATGGTAGTTCTAATTTTACACTGAGGAACTGCTTGCCATACTGTTTCCATAGTAATTGCACTATTTTACATTCCCACTAATGCACAAGGGTTTTGATTTCTCCACATCTTCATCAACACTTGTCATTTTCTATTTTTAAAACTATAGTTATTCCAATGGGTGAGGTGTTATCTTATTGTGGTTTTGATTTGAATCTCCCTAGTGATTACTAATGTTGATCTAATGGCTTAACGGTCATTCAAATAATGTCCATTAAAGTTCTTTGCCCATACATTGAATCAGGTGGTTATTGTTACTGTTGACTTTTAGAAGTTCTCTTTATTTTGTGGAAATTAATCCCTTATCAGATATATGATTTACAAATATTTTATCCCATTCCATGAGTTGCCTTTTTATCCTATTGATAGTTTCTTTTGAAGAACAAAAGTTTTCGGTTTTATTTTTAGGTTTTTGCCACAGGGCACATGAGAGACACAGAGAGAGACAGAGAGAGGGAAAGTGAGAAATCATATCTCAGGGGGGACAGCCATGCCACAGTCTCTTCTCTTCCATTTTCTTTGGATTGGGAGCGTACACACATAAGTGCCTGGCATGATTTTCAAGCCACCAGGTCTGGTACTCAAACTGTGGTCTGCCATGTGGAAATCCAGCATCTTAACCACCACACCACCTGCTGGCCCCAGTTTTTAATTTTTATAAAGCCCAAATTATTGATTTAAAATTTGTTTTCTTATTTTTGGTTGTGGTTTTAATGTCATATTCAAGAAATCACTGTCATATCCAATGTCGTGAAATGTTTGCCTTATATTTTCTTCTAAGAGTTTTATAGTTTTAGGTATGTGAACAATCTTGAGTTAATTTTATTTATGTTGTTAGGTAAGGGTCTAACTTTATTATTTTCCATATGGATATCTAACTTTTCAGCACCATTTGTTGGAAAGATGGTCCTTTCCCCATTAAATAACCTAGAAATACTTGTTGAAAATCATTTGACCTTGGGGACCAGCAGGTGGTGTGGTGGTTAAGGCACTGGACACTCCCACATGGCCGACCATGGTTCGAATCCCGGACCTGGTGGCTTGCTTTCCCACTTTCTCTCTCTCTCTCTCTCTCTGTCTCTCTCTGGTCAAATTAAAATAAAGGAATGAATAAATGGAGTTAAATAAATAATTCATAAAAAAAAAAGAAAATCATTTGACCTTTTATGTGAGCATGTCCTCCTGGGTTTTCTATTCTGATCTATTGCCCTACATATAAATTGGCCTTTATGCCAGTAACAAACTGCTTTGATTACTGTAGCTTTGTAGTAAGCTTTGCAATCAAGATTATGAGTCCTCCAACTTTTTTCTTTTACAGAATTGTTTCTGTGCCACCAACTCACTGCTTTGTTTACTGTAGGTTTGTAGCAAAATTTGAAATCAGGAAGTGTGAATTCCCCAACTTCGTTCTCTTCCAATATTATTTTTGTTATTCAGATTCCACATGAATTGCAGGATGAATTTTTCTATTCTGCAAAAAGATGTTGTTGGGGTTTTGATAGTGTCTTAGACTGTATAGGCTGCTATAACAAAATACCATAAGCTGAGTACCTCATAACCAACAGAAATTTATTTCTTGCAGTTTTGAAAACTGGGACATTTTAAATCAAGGCAATGACAGATTCATTGTCTCATGAAGGCCCACTCCTTGACTCACGAATGTCACTCTCTTACTGTGTCCTCACATGGTGGAGGGGCAAAGTAGCTTCCTGGGGCTTCTTTTAGGACACTAATCCTGGGACCAGCAGTTGGGATAATGATTATGCTGCTGGACTCCCACGTAATTTATTGTGGTTCAAGTCCTAGACTTGGCAGCTTAAAACTCACACCAGGTACATGTGTGTGCATACCCGAAATTCCAAGAGGAGAATGAAGGAGAAGGGTATATGGTGTGGCTATCCTCCCCGGGGGGTTAGTTCTCACTCTCTGTCTCTCCAGTGAGCATGTGTGCCCGGTAGCAAACACTCTCTAAATAAATACATAAATATTTATAAATTTTAAAAGAAAGGACACTAATCTCATTCATAAGAGCTCTGCCCTCACGACCTAATCTAGTTTCTAAAGATCTCCACCCCCTAATACTTTCTTTTTCTTCTTCTTTTTTTTTTTTTTTTTTTTTGTCTTTTTTTTATTCTTTCGGCATTCTGTACACTGACATAGAGGTAAAAGAAAATGACTGAAATTTAAGTGACAAAGAACTTTTTACAATGAAATCCACAGTTGTATAGATTTATCTTACTCACATGTCAGTTAAAAACTCACCAACTATTACAAAACAGGACAAATTACATCACAAAAAACCCAAAAAGTAGAAAAGAATTTCATAAAAAATATATCCAACTATGAAAACTATTGCTCTCTTGGTGTCTTCGCGTCCTTCTCTTCTGTGTGCTTATGTACAACACGTGGTTCCCACGGATGAACGCGTCCCCCTACTTACTCTTCAGCTGCCCATTCATGCACTCCTCTGTCTGCTCCAGGGCTGTGTTCATGTAGCCGTCCAAGCCAGCCAGGACCCCTCGATAATCCACTCCAGAATTTAATTTTACCACAACTGGCCCTCTGATGATTTGCTTCTAAAAGTCACTGGGGGTTTGCTTTCGCAGACTCATTTTAACAATCTTGGGAGGCAGGAACCCTGAGTTCTAATCCCAGCTCTGCTACATAAGTAGCTGTGGGACTTGAACAACTGATCCTTTCACCTCTCCTGGCCCCGGGTTCCTCATCCCGAAGCTGGGCTCCAGAACCCTCACTCCCCACGCACAAGCCCAGCCTCCCACTTTCCAAGTTCTTCAGGTAGAGAATATGGAACACAATTTAATGTGAGGGCAAAAAGTACGGCTACAAATAATTTGCCACAGCTCTAGCTTCCCTGGGATTGGGCCAGTAGCCTAGTGGTTAAGGGAGCCAGAAGCCATATGGCCAACTACTGGACCCAGCGGCTTGAAAAACACACCATGCACATGAGTGATATGCCCCAGATCCCAGCAGGATGGAGAAATGGAAGGAAAGAATGTGGCATGACCATACCCCTTTGGAGGATGCATCTCCTCTCCGTTCTTCCTCTGCCTCTCTTTGGCAAGCTCATGCTCCCTTTGATAATAAAAACAAACAACCACCACCAACAAAAACACACCAATGAAATCATCTTAAGCAATCCCTTCGTTTTAGGAATGAGAAACTTGTGGCTCAGAAAAGTTGGGGGATTTACACAAGATCACAGAGTCAATCCATGGTAGGACCAGACCTTCAGTAAAATATTCCATACTTTTTCTATTCTGTCTCACATTATTTTTTTCTCTTTAACATCTTATTATCTTTTCATGTAGTAGTACTTCATTATTTTTTAAAATTTTAGTCATTCACTATACATCATTACAGCATACAGAATGAGATTTCCCATTCAGAATACACTGTATATTAGCTCAGTCAAGCACATCAACATACACGTTATTGTCAACAAAAATTTTCCATTTCTTATTTCCTGTATATTTTGCTTTTTTTTTTTTTTTTTTTTTTTTTTTGCCATCCTTGATTCCCTATCTCTCACCCTTTGCCATGTCCCACCATCCTCCCACACTCTCTCCGGTATTGATGGTTGCTTTCTATGTTTTTACCCCCATTTTATTGATTTGCTAATGAACTTAATTCATCTAAATAGTTCCACTAACAAGCGCAGCTGATATATACATATCCATGAACACAAGTCTGACTTTAGGCATAAATCTCAGTGAGTAGAATGAACATACTATAAAGTAGCACCTAGCTGGGGCTATATAGCTTGCTGTAGTCATTAAATATGCATTTTTTCCCTGAAACATTTTTTTAAATTAATTAATGTACATTCATCCCCTAATCATGGTCACAGCATACAAAAAGTGGTTTTCCACCATCCAGAATATACTGCCTAGTGGCTTAATCATGTATGTATGTTAGCATCAATAATTTTCCATTTCTAGTTTCACATATATATGTATATGTATATGTATATGTGTGTATGTGTGTGTGTACACACACACATACACACATACATATTTACCCTTATGTCTGACCCTCTGCCCTTTCCCAACCTTTTCTCACACTATCTCTGGTGTCTACAGTTGTAATCCATTCCTTCCCCCCACACTTTTTATTGATCACACAATTTCTTAAATAATCTAACTACTTTCAATAGCAAGTTCAGATGGTAATTTCAAGAAAAGCAGTTTTGAATTGGCAAGGAAATTTGCTTAAAACTTAAAGCCTGGAAATAGGTGAGTATTCTGTTCAAATAGTGGGTACATGAACCTATTGACAGCTCAAGACAGGACAAAAACCCTTAAAACCAGACAACAAAGCCTAGAAGAAAAGCAGCAATATTTTAGTCAAAAGTTACAGAATGCTATTTCACCAGTTCAGACTCATGTACTTAATCTATCTTGAGATTGAATTGTGGGATAAAATATTCAATTCCAGACTTGTCCCTACAATTAAGTTAGTCATTTTCTTAGTTTTTGAACTTTTATTTCTGTGTGACTACATTTAATTTTCCTGACATAGCACTCCCTTAAGAACTTCTTGGAGATCTGGTCTGGCGCTGGTAAATTCTTTCAGGTTTTGATAATCTGAGAATGTTCTTCTCTTTTCTTCCCATGTGAAGGATAATCTTGCCAGGTACAGTATTCTTGGTTGCAATTGCTTTTCCCTTAACACTTTGAATACATTTTCCCATTTTTTTCTCGTTCACATTGTTTCTGATGAGAGGTCTGCTGTTAGTCTGATGGGATATCCTTTGTATATAACTTGCTGTTTCTCTCTTGCCAACCTTAGTATCTTGTCTTTGTCTATGGTTTTGGTCAGTCTGGCTATAATGCATCTCAGAGAAGATCTTCTTGGGTTGATTCTATTTGGGGTCCTTTGTATTTCTTGGGACTGGATCTTTAAGTGCCTCTCTAGGTTTGGAAAGTTTTCTTGCAGGATCTCATGGAATAGATTATCAATGCCCTTATGAGTCTCTTTGCTTTCTGGGATGCCAATTATCTGGATGTTTGGATGTTTGATGGTATCTAGTATTTCTCATATTTTATTCTCAAATTTTTGGGCAATTTTCTCAGTCTTTATGGTGGATTTTTCTAGGCTAGCAATTTTCTCTTCTACATCTGAGATTCTATTTTCTGTATGATCTACTCTTCTTTTAATACTTTCAAGAGAGATTTTGACATCCTGTATTATAGTCTTCATCTCTAACAGTTCCATTTGACTCTTTTGTAAAGTGTGTAATTCCTCTTTTAGATCTTGCAAGAATTTCCTCACCTCCCAGAACTCGTCAGCTCCTTTCTCCATTCTCTTCTGCAGTTCATTGTCTCTCTTCTCTTCCATCTCTGTTAGCTTCGCCATTATGAATGTTCTAAATTCGTTCTCAGACATTTCCATGATTTTCATTGAACCGTGTTTGAATGAAGAGGAGTTATTCTTTTTCCTTGGAGGAGAGGTATTTTCTTGCTTTCCCATATTTCTTGTGGCCCTGTGGTGATTTCTAGTCATCTGATGGAAAGTGTGTTTCTTCCCAAACATGCGAGTTTGTGGGCTGGAGGCTGAATTATCTGTGGAAAATCTTCATTTCTCCTGCTCCCCTGAAATCACTAGTTCTCAGTTGCCATGAAGATGTCTTCTGCGGCCTGCTCCCTTGCCTCTTCTGGGTTGGGACAGGGAACTCCACCCCCTAATGCTTTCACACTGATGATTAGGTTTCATCAGATAAATTTAGGGGAGTCACATTTAAATCATAGCAGACAAAGGTTGTCTTGATTCTGTAGGTCATTTTTGTAGTATTAATTTTAACAATTTTGTCTCCCAATCCATGAACATGGGATATCTTTTATTTATGTCTTCTTTAATTTCTTTCAGTAATATTTTGTACTTTTCATTGTTCAAATCTTTCACCTCCTTGGTTAAATTAGTTCTTAAGTATTTTATTCTTTTTGACGTTATTGTAAAAATAGTGTTTTCTTAATTTTCTTTCAAGATTATTCATTGTTAGTATATTGAAATGCAAAGATTTTGTAGCTACAATTTTGCTGAAGTCATTTATTAATTCTAACAGGTTTTTTTTTCAGTACAATATTTAGGATTTTCTATATATAAGGATACAACAGAAATCATTTACTTCTTCCTTCCCAATGTGGATGCCTTTCCTTACCTTTTTATTTTTGCATAATTGCTCCATGTACGACTTCCAGTACTACTGGGTCATCAGAAAAGTCATGACGTATTTTTCTACATTTTTTATGTGAAAATGAGTCACGACTTATGATGACCCAATATGTCAAATAGAAGTGGTGAAAATGTACATCTTTATTTATTCTTTTCTTAAAGTTCATCTTATTCATGATAGACAGTGTGCATACATGAAAGAGAAAAAGAAATTGAGAGAGAAAGGTGGCACTTTGACAGGGTCACATTATGCCATGATCCCCTTTTCCCAGCTCTCCAGCTTGTCAGGATCTTGGACATTTGTGCATGTATCTGGTGTGTTTTCATGCCAACATGGGTAGGTGAACCTGCAGTCAGCTGTGTAGCAGCACTGCAGTCCAATTTGCTACCAACTGTGTCACCAGGCTGAGCCATTGGCTATTTCTTGATTTTAGAGGGTAAAAAAAATTTAAAAGAAAAGATACTAATCCTTTTTAGTCTTTCAGCATTGGGTATAATGTTTGCTGTGGATTTTTCATTTACAGCTTTTATCATGTTGAGGTATTTTACTTCTATTTCTAGTTTGTTGAATGCTGTTATCATGAAAAAAAACATGAATTTTGTCAAATGCTTTTTATGCATCAATTGAGATGATCATGTGGTTTTTCCTTTTTTATTCTGTTAATGTGGTGTATTACAATGATTGATATTCATATGTGAACCATCCTTTCATTTCAGAAGTAAATCCCACTTGGTCATGGTATATAATCCTTTTAACATGCTGTTTGAGTTTGGTTTGCTGTATTTTGCTCAGGAGTTTTACATCAGTATTCAAAAGGGATATTGGTCTGTAGTTTTCTTACAGTATCTTTGCCTGGTCTTGGTTATCAAGGTAATGCTGGCCTCATACACTGAATTAGGAAATTTTTTCTCCTATTTAATTTTTTGGAAAACTTTTCAAGAAAGATTGGTGTTGATTCTTTAAATGTTTGGTAGAATTCACCAGTTATGCCATCAGATCCAAGGTGTTTCTCTGCTGAATTATTTCAGAGATTTTTATTATTATTTTATTATTATTACTGATTCAATCTTCTTACCAACTGCAGGTCTATTCAGATTTCTTTTTCTTCATACTTTAGTCTTAGTAGGTCTCGTTTCTAGACATTTGTTTATTTCATCTAGGGTATCCAATATGTTCATACATAGTTGTTCATAATGTTCTCTTATAATCCTTTTTATTTCTGTAAAACAAGTAGTAATGCTTCCACTTTCATTTCTGTTTTTAGTAATTTGTGTGCTCTCTCTTTCTTAGTCAATCTAGCTCAAAGTTTGTCGATTTCATTGATCTTTTTGAGGAACCAAGTTTTGGTTTCATTGATCTTCCCTGTCATTTTTCTATTCTCTATTTTGTTTACTCTGCTCTGATCTTTATTGTTTACTTAGTTCTGTTTGATTTCAGTTTGTTCTTTTCTTTTGGTTCTGTAAGTATAAAATTAGGTTGATGTTTTGACATCTTTTATGATTTTTAATATAAGCATTTATAGCCACACACTGGTAAGGTTTTTTTACTATTATTCTTCATATCATCTCTCTTCCTCTGTCTCCTTTTCTTATCTTCTGAGACTCCCTCACTGTGTATGTTCATTCAGTTCCTGTTGTCCCATAGGTCCTTTAGGCTCTAGTTACTTTACTTTCTTCTTTCTGTTCCTCAAACTCAATACTTTCAATTGTCCTATCTTAAGGTTCATGAATCCTTTCTTCTGTCTATTCAAATATGCCTTTGAATTCCTTTAGGGAACTTTTAATTTCAGCTATTACATATTTCAGTTCTACAATTGCTCTTTGGTTTCTTTTTAGGTTTCCTATCTTTTTATTGGTATTTTATTCATATTGTCTTCTTGCTTTCTCCATGTCTTCCTTTAGTTCTTCGGACATCTTTAAGACAGTTGTTTTAAAGTCTTTATTTAGTAGGTCTGCCATCAGATCTTTCCCAGTGACAGTTTTTGTTGGTTTATTTTTCCTTTGGAGTGGGCCACACTTTGTTATTTCTTTATATATACCTTGCTATTTTTGTTGTTGAAAAGTGGATGTTCGAATCTAATTGTGCAGTAACTCTGGAGATCAGCCTCTCCCTTCCCTCCAGATTTCACTGTTTTATGTTTAAGTTTTTATTATGTTTATTTTTCATTTTTATTTTTGTCTCAAGGTTGAAGATCAGCTTGAGATATAAACTTCAGGTCTCGGGTATTTCCTGAGTCTGTACCTTTCCTTATGTTGGCAGGGGATGGTGGGGAGGTAAGGGAGGAAGATCACTGAGCCCTTTAAATCACCTAGAAGTTGCTTCAGACTTAGTTGGAGAGGCCTGCGAAAACCATGACTACCTGCCTCCATGTCTGCACCTCCATAATCAGAAGCAATAAGCAGCAACCAGAGCATAGATCTCCAAACTTAGAATAAAGTCCTTTTTGCTTACCCTGGTTCTTCTAAGCTATGTTCAGGCTGCTCCAGGAACACATATACAACTACCACCATGGGGCTAAGGGTGAAGAATGGATGACTGCTACCAAGCTGAGAGCTGAAACTGACAGTAATTACCTACACTTTTCCTTTCAAGCCTTCCCCGTGGAAGCTGTTAGCCTTCAGACTAACAGACTCCAGAGTTCCAAAATAGTTATATCGAAATGATTCTCAAAGTGCCATGGCTGTCTAGGTGGGTAGACTTATTTTGGTGTGTCCTACTCTGTCATCTTCCCAGATCCTCTCTGTATAATATTTATTTTAAAAAATAGGAATATGGGCCAATCCTATAACCTAGTGGGAGCTGGATCCTGCATGAACAACTGCAGTTTGAATCCTGGTCTTAGCAGGTTGAAAACACACTGGGCCTGTGTGCGTGCATGTGCATGTTCAAAATTCTGACAGGAGAAGGGATTACGGTGTGACCATGCCCCACTGGAGGGGTGCTTCTCTCCTCTTCCTTCCACTCTTTCTCTCTCTCTGGTGAATGTACATGCTTTCTGGCATTAAAATAAAAAATTAAAACAAAATAGGAATATATATGCTATGACTTTCTTTTTATCCAATGAAATCAATAGTCATTTGTGTCTTTAATAATTAGACACTAAATGACTTTTCATTTTATGACTACATAGTAATTTTTGTAACTAGTAGCCTATTACTAGACATTTTAGCTTATTTCCACTTTTCACCCCTATAAACCACATTGCAATGAACTCTATATGTGTGTATATAGATGTGTATATGTATGTATGTATGAATATTTCACACACACAGCATATATAGAATTACACATATCTTTGCTCACTCCTCTGATTATTCCACTAGGAAAGAGGAAAGAAAGGTTTTTGGTGACACTTGGAGGAGTGAGGGGACAGAAAGTGCACAAGGAAACAGAGTTTTCTAAGAGAGAACAACCTGACAGAGACCTAGAAGGTGAAAACGTACCTCAAGCTCAGAGAATGTTGCCAACTATGGAAATATCCAGGTTCTGCTTTCTTTTGAAGTCCTGCCAATCACCCCAGCTCTCCCTGCAATGTCTGGATACTCAGAGGCTCTGGCCGTGCTGCCCAGGGCTCTCCTGGTGCACCAGTGCACTGTCCCAGAATCCAGGGCCACACCCTGTGCGACTAAGAGCTCACAGACCAGTTCCTCTAAGATCCCAAGCAGCCATACAAGGCAGGGACGGATTTTAAGGACAGTCTCCTTATGTCTTAAAATAGGACCCACTCAAAAGGAAACACATCCCATATGTGTCTAATTCACTTAGTAAGAAAATAAAATGGTTGACGGATTCCCTCCCTTGTTTCTTTCTTTTTTATTTAAAAAGAGCTGTTTGATGTCTCAGAAACCCTTTGAGGCCTTTCATTGTCCTTGCAGACCTACGAATGAAAGAGTCCAAGAGACAGAAGCTATTGGTGAAAAACCCAGGCACCAACAAGGATCTGGTTAGATGGAGGTGACAACTGCAGAATTTTGGAAGTGGCTCCAGCCTGGGTTCCAGGACAGCATTCTGGGATGGACAAGTGACAAACTCGAGAGTTTTCCTGAGCTGGAACACACGGAGCACTGGGTCAGCAGCTGCCTGTCATCCCACAGTGCTGGACACACCCCTGCGTGACTTCAGGGAAAGACCAGTGAAGAGTGTCCATGCCTTTCCTGCCAGTCCCTGGTCCTGGGCTGGGGAACACAGGGGACCACAGCAGGTGCTCGGTCAGGTCTGTTTCTTCTTCTTTTCCTTTTCCTTTCCTTTTCCTTTTTCTTTTCTTTTCTTTTTTTCTTTTTCTTTTCTCTTCTTCTTCTTCTTTTTTTTTTTTTTTTTTAAGATTTTTGGCACAGTGGGTGTGCACTTACCAGAGAGAGATAGAGACACTGAGAGGGACAGTGAGAAATCACTCCCTGGGCCATGGTCACACTGAAATCCTTTCTCCTCCATTCTCTTCTTGGGATTCTGGGCACACACACGGGCACCCAGTGTGATTGTCAAGCCATCAGGTCTAGGACTGGAACCTCAGTTGGCCCTCCAGGAGTCTAGAGCCTTAGTTACCATGCCATCTGCCGGCCTCTGACCAGGGCTGATTTTGCCCCAGGGGACATTTGGCAAGGTCTGGGGTCTGGTTGTCACAACTGGAGGAGGTGGTGCTACTGGCCCCCAGTGTGTAGAAGCCAGCGAACACTGGTGAACACCCTACTATGGGTAGAGCAGCTCCCACGACCCAGTTCTCCAGTCCACTGTCCAGAACGGCTGGGAAGCCTGGACTTTGGCATGAAAGGACCGAGTCGAGGTGTCCTGGGAGCATCGTACCCCTCCATGGAGAATCATTTAAAACAGCACTTGATAGTAAGATAAGCACATCTAGTAAGGTGTTTTTAGTAAGTACAGTTCTTTTCCTCACCCCAAACCCTAATGTCCCTCCACTCCTCCACCTTATACCCCCCACACTCCCTTTTTCCGGGGTTTCAGACCCATTAGAACATCTCTCTGCGTCCAGCAGAATTGAAATAAAGAAAAGAGGCCATTTGTGAATACCTCACGGCAGGCCTAAGGGCGCGCGCGCATGCCAGGGACTCCTCCGGTAAAAGTCAAGCAGCAGAGTGGCTGAGCCAGGCTGAGGGGCCGAAGGAGGGCGTATCGTGAGCTTCTGGCACTGTGGGGCCCACAAAGGTCGCCCACCGATCCGACAGACTGGGAGTGGGCACAGCCTAGATGGGGCATCGGGGGTAGCGGGGCCCTACGGGGCCAGCCAGATGGGCGGGTCACAGCTCCGAGATACTCCTGGCCCCCACCCCCCACGCCACACAGCAGAGGGGAATGCCACAGTCTACAGTGAGAGACTCGAACCAGAGAGCAGAGAGCACCATCTCCTCTGTCCATCCAGCGCCAGACATTTTCAGACTTTTTTTTTAAGAGACATTTTTGCTATAGGGCACATGAGCTCACTGGAAAGACAGAGAGACAGATGGAAAGAAAGTGAGAAATCACCTCCCAGGAGGGATGTCCACACCACAATCCCTTCTTCTCCATTCTCCTCTCAGGATTTTGGGCACACATGCACACACACCTAGTGTGAGTTTCAAACCGCCAGGTTCGAGACTCAAACCACGACAGACTACTTGGGAGTTCAGCAACATAAATATTTTGTCATGTGCTGGCCCCATAGACTATTTTTTTCTTTAATGGAGTGTGTCTTTCACTTCTTTCGTAGGGCATGAGTGGTGACAGCGGAAGACAAAGTTAACATGAGTTGTCGGGACAAGATCGCAAGTCATAGAGAGTAAACATCCAGCTGCCTCATGGTCCCGGGTCTCTGGGGTGCAGGATGTGTCTCTCCTGAGCCCTTGGGGAAGTTGTGGGAGCTTGAAGAGCCTGGGTCAGGCACAGAGTTCCCGGTCACAGAGAGGCTGCCCAGAGTGGGGAGTGGAGGAGCGGAAGGGAGCCCTGGGCCCTTGTGAGCCAGTTCCTTGACTGGACTGGGAACACGGCAACCAGGTGGGTTCCAATCCCTGGGGGAAGCGGGACCAGAGGGGTCTTTTTCAGTGAAAACAAAACTTCACCAGTGGCCCTCCTGTCCACTCGGGCACTGGGGGCGGCTCTTCTCTGAAACCACCTCCTTGCTAAGGCCCTGTCCCACGTCCCTTGCCCTCAAGAATATTTGTCCCTGAAGAATATTTCCCCAAAACCACGTGTACCCAGGGCCCCGGTCAGGCTCTGCTGCCCACACAGGCTGTTAGAAATGCGCGTCCACATATCAACTGATAGACGTAGATATTTTTTCTACAAAAATAGGACATTATGTACTGCTGATCTTCGCCTTGACTTGATTACTTATAAATCTATCTGAGATTACTCCTTTTTAGCAGTGTTCCCTCTTATAAATGCACCGTCATTTATTCAGTCAGACCCCCTACTGAAGATTTGGCTTCTAAACCTCGGCTAAGATAAGCACCATTAAGATGGCACCCTGCGCATGCCCCTTTTGCATGGAGCAATTCACAGTGAGATGCACAGACGCATTTCACAGCAGAGCTCTGGGGTCAAGGGTGCGATGTAACAAACCACGAAGAGGCGGGCAAGTGACTCCCTCCAGCCGAGGCGCCCTACGTCCTCGCCCAGCGCCCAGCGTTGAGATCTCTGCCAACCCGCTGAGTGAAAAATAGCTCTCGTTTTATTTTGCATTTCTTTGATTTTGATCGAGACTGTATCTCATCAGTTTCAAAGTCATCTGCATCCCTTTTTCTGCCAACTGTCTGTTTTAAGCCTCGTGGCCATTTCTCTTTGAGAGCATGGAACTAATATGTATTGATATTCACGTCTCTGCCAGGTAAGTCAGACATGGCCCTCCACCCTCTACCGGGGGCCTCACCCTCCCTTATCGACCTCTATGGGTCTAATCAGGTGCATCTCACAGACACACTTGGCTATCTGGAGTCAGCAAGCATTTGTGTGTGTGCACATGTGAGTGTGCATGTGTGTGCAAGTGTGAGTGAGGGACGAGTCTATCTCTATTTTGTGTCATTCTTCCCTTTCTGCTATAACTCATTTGAAAAGTAAGCATGCTCTTAGCAGATGCCGTTACAACAGTGCGATTCCAGCCACCCTAAGATAAGCGTCTTCGGGATTCTTCCTTTAATACTGTATTCTGCGTCTGTGTGCTCTTTTGAGAAAATTAGGATCGTACTATACATACAATCTGTTTTCGTATTTTTCTCCTAACCCTTGTTATTGCAAATTCTAAAATATCCAAAAACCCATTTTTGTTGCCCACCGCCTAAGAATTCTTCCACATTCTTTCCAAAAGTTCTTGAGCTCATTCTGCACATGGGCTTCATTTCCTCCCTCCTTTCTCATCACACACAAATGCTCACTCATAGCCCACTCATCTCCTTGTGTGGATTTCTCAAAGGGCAATTCCCAGATCCAAGGGTGGAGCTTTTCTATGATTTCTGATGCGGTAGCTTAGCTAGGTCAAAATGTATTCCACCTGCTTCTAGTGGGTCTCGTAGAT
Source organism: Tupaia tana (assembly GCA_026018925.1). Taxonomy (NCBI): domain Eukaryota; kingdom Metazoa; phylum Chordata; class Mammalia; order Scandentia; family Tupaiidae; genus Tupaia; species Tupaia tana. Next base: position 2,002,945 of record JAKSZU010000023.1, on the reverse strand, counting down.
CCTGGGTCACCAGAGTTCAAGACCTCGCTGCAGCATGGATTTGAGGCGTGGTGCAGGCTCTGTTGGGGAGATGACCTTCTACAAGGGTGACGTGAAGCTGAGTTACGGGGGAAGGCAGGCAGCAGCTCTGATCGGGGCGGGAGAAGAGGCACAGCTCTGGCTTGAAGAGTGATGGTGGTCAGTCCTGTGGTTGAACTTTCCAATCCAGGCAGAAGCAGGCAGAGGCAGTCGTGCCACTGGCAGCCAGTTCTGCACTGTGCTTTTTTTTTGGAGAAGTTTTTGCTATAGGGCGCGTGCACTCATCAGAAAGACAGAGAGACAGAAAGTGAGAAATCACCCCCCAGGGGAGATGGCCACGCTGCAATCCCTTCTCCTCCATTCTCCTCTCCGGATCTTGGGCACACACACACACACACGCGCCCAGCGTGAGTTTAAGCCACCGGGTCCGGGACTCAAACTGTGGTTGGCTACATGGGAGTCCAGCATAGCCATTGACATAGCCATTACGCCACCTGCTGGTCCCCTGCACTGTGCTTTTGGGACTCACCCCGGAGAGCCCAGTCTGGGATATGGGCTTCTGTCTCCCAGTGATGACGAGAGCTACCTATTCTTAGTGAATCCCTTCTATCAATACTTAAAGTAGCTGAGTGGACTCTGTGGTCTACAACTAAGCACTGATCAGCAAAGGCTCCTGCTTGTCAGAATGTTCTCTGGGTGTCGTCCCAGTTTACACCCTCACTGCGTGTAAGAAGACAAGGGGCTAAGGGCTGTTGCTCTCCTGGGTGTGGGGGGAGGTGGCCGGCAGTCAGGCACTTTCATAAAGAAGAACTCTGGCCAGTGGTCAGTGCTAACGCTTGATTTTTGAACATAGATGTCTTCCAGAAACTGGGCCATGCTCCTTACATACATGAGTCTCATGTTCCCTACAACCACTGTATGAGGGACTGCAGAAGTGGAAACTGGAGTCAGAGAGGTCATGGTGAGGAGACACACCACGGTCAGAAAAATCTTAGCACAGAACATCTCCAACCACCCACTGGAACCGTCCCCATTCTGGGGCTGGAGTCCCTTTAGAGCGTCCCCAGCAGGAATCGCCTGGCTTGATGGTCTCCCCGCCTCATGAGGCAGTCACCCGTCTTGGCCGACGGCCTCTAGCTGGGTTGTGTGACGGTGACCGTTGCCTCTTCTTTCCCAGGGCCCCAGCTGGCCTGTCTGGGGCTGACTGTGCTCCAGCTACAACAGGTGCACATTTCTGCCCATAACAGCAGAGTCGGTCGGTCATCCTCACACCCCAGGGCAAGCATTTGTCACCTCTTCTCAGCGGCGGCAGTCGGCCTGCCTTATTTTCCCACGTCGGAAGGATCTGATTATAGCAGGTCCTATCTTGGTTCCATGTCATAGATTCTCTGACATCAGGATGTGTCTAAGGCTGGGCACCGGGACCGCGTCCCCCCGTACCCTGCCAGCCTTGGCCAGCCTTGTCTCCCCTCCGTCTTGTTGGGGAACGCGGAAGCCCAGTCACTGTCTCAGCTGAGGGTTATGTGCCGTGAATAGCGGTGACAGACGTCTGTGACCTGGCCTTGCAGGGCAGTGTTGTGTGCAAACTATGCCTGTGACAGATACCAGGCGTACCGTGAGCAAGGGAAGGCTGTGTAGACAACTCAATGACTGTCTAAGCCCACCTCAATACCTACACCCTCATGCCTCCAAGTCGTTTGCCGCACTCTCTACCGAGCTCAGTAACAGTAGCTAAAAACGGATGCAATACAATTGGATGTAGGGGCCAGCAGGTGGCAGGGTGGTTAAGGTGCTGGACTCCCACATAGTTAACTGTAGTTCAAGTCCCGGACCCAGTAGCTTGAAAATCATCCTTGACAGGGCTGGACATGCTGGCAGGGTCATGGGGGTGGGTGACCAGATCTGGTCCTGCAGGGAAGGTGGCGGGTGGCCTTGATCTCATTTTCCCTGTTTGCTGACGCGTCCCCAATTCGGCTTTACGAGACCTTTCCAGGAGTCCGCTGTGCCTCGGGGCCGGGCTGCCGAGAGCAGAATGTCCAGCGGCGAGGGGGTGGCACGTGGGAAGGGCCTGGCGAGGGCAGGTTGTCCGCAGCCCCCCGCCGCCCGCAGGCTCTCGGGGTGCTCTGGCCCACTGTGGAGTCTCAAAGGGACATGTCGGGAGAAGGCAGGGCCTGAAGAGATTTTGGAAATGTCGGCCCCAGGGACAAGGTGGTAGAAGGCCCAGGGCAAGGTTCCCAAGGCAGACCACGTGAGAGCCGAGGTGGCCTGGGCCTGGGGCCGGGGATGCCGTGTCACTAGCAGTGCCATCGGACAGCTGACCCGGGGGCCACTTTCCTGGAAACACACCAACTCGGGCCTGTGCGTGGCTTCCGCGCCGTGCCACAGTTTCCTGTCCGTGAAGGAGGGCGGACTCATCAGAGGTGACACGTCAGCCTTCGGAATGTGTGTTGAAATCTGAATTGCTTCTTTATTTTTTAATGGGAATATATTACATGAAAAAACCGTATTCTTAGAGCAGCAGCTAGCCTGGAGGTTAAGGTGCTGGATCCCATGTGGCTAACTGTGTGGTTCCAGTCCTGGACCTGGTGGCTTGATAGTCACACCAGGTGCATGTGCACACCCAAAATCCCGAGAGAGGAGAAAAGACTGTGGCCTGGCCACCCCCCTGGGGAGTCATTTCTCACTTTCCTTCTCTTTCACTCTGTCTGTGGGGTGAGCACACAAGCCCTATAGAAACAAAATGTATTCTCTAACAGTTCTTTTTTTTAAAAAAAAAGGATTGAAGACAGCCTGTAGCATGGTGCTTAAGGCAGCTGAATCCCATATGGCCAACTGCACAGCTCGAGTCCTGGACCCAGTGGCTTGAAAAACATGCCAGGTGTATATGTGTGTATCCAAAATCCTGAAGGGAGAAATGGAGGAAAAGGGATTGTGGTGTGACCATCCCCCACGGGAGTGCTTTCTTGCTTGTTTCCCTTTCTCTCTCTGGTGAACCCATGCACCCTCTGGCAAAGTGGGAAAAAAACACGGAGGGAGGAGGAGGAGGAGGACATCCGAGTGCCCAGAACTCCTGGGCCTACGCAGCATGGTTTGTGTGACGGTCACCCCCCATGTCCTGGCTCTCCTCCCTTCTGACCACAGTCCCCTGGTTCCTCACCACACTGGCCTCTGGGATCCAGGCCGCACACGGGCAGGGAGCGCGTGGGAGCCATGTGCCCCGCGTCTGGGCGGGCCGTCCCGCTTGCTGTCATTTTCTCGTTCCTTCAAAGAGACAGTTGGTTGAAACCATCAATAAGAGCCTTTCAAGTGTGCATTTCTGTCACCCTCTGAACGTGCCTCTCGCCAGCGTTAAATGGAACTGTGATTTCAATGTTGTGGAATTTGTCTCCCCGGCTCCTTACTGTCTCCATGACAGGGGAGGAGAGGAGTTAGGGTGGTCTGGGGTGCTGACCAGGAGGGCTGCAGTGCTCAGGTGAACCTGCTCAGGCTGCCGATGGTGTTGGACGAGGCCACCTGGTTCCTGGAACGCCTTCGGGCCGCGGTCTTGGATTTCTCCTCTGCCCCTTCCAGAAGCCCGAGCCTCTGGGAGTAAGCTGAGGGAGTGCAAGTGAGCCTGCAGGAGTGGAGGCACAGGCCGACCCAGGCTGAGCAGTGAGACACCTACCCACGGCTGGCTCCGGGACGGGCTCAGGTCCCGACGCTCGGCAGGAGACACTCTGGGTGTTGGGAGACGTCTGTGGGCACGTCAGCCCTTCCCTGACTTTGTCTGGGCCTCAGTCTCCTTTGTCACATGGGCTTGGAACAAACCCACAGGCAAACCTGTTCCCTCTGCCTCCTAGGAGGAGAAGCATTAGAGGCAGAAGCCCGCCTCCGGAGAAGGACAACTGCCCCAGAGGGCTGTAGGGTCTCTCGGGAGAGTCCTGTCTGGGGGTCTCTGTCACTTTTGCCCTGAGCCATGGGGGACCTTGCTGACCCAGCATGGAGGGTCCCCTTGAGCTCTCCAATCAGAGAAGCCCTCACAAGCCGACAGAGCCCGGAAGAACTGCGTGCCGCTCAGCCTGGGGTGCGCAGGAACGCAGCTGTCCTGCAACGCTGGTCAGCTCTGCAGGCTGGGGGTTCAGATCCCTGGCTGCCTGACAACTCACCAGGCACATACGCGAGGTCCAGGGATCCTGAGGAGCTGGAGGCATGGGGAAAGGGCCCATGGCAAACAGACGTTGTCAAAGGTGTTCTCTCTCTCTGTCTCTCTGTCTGTCTCTCTCTCATGCACGTCTCTATAATTACAAAATAATAATAATAATAATAATAATAAAGGACATGCCATCCAGATGACCCCACATCCCCTGCAAACTGCCAGCTCCGTGACCTCCTTCATGTGGCCTCTTCACAGCCAGAGAGAAGGCCGTGCCCAGCAGCTGGGGGCACTGTCTCCTGGATTTGGGGGCAGACTCTGGGAGGGGCCCCCAGGATCTTGGCAGGACTCGGGAGAGGAGTGCTTTTCTGCAGGCTGTCCTTGGTAAGCTGACTACGGTGAGTTGGAGAGGAGGATTCAAGGCCCGTGGAGACACAGACATGTCTGAATTCACAGGTGGTGTGTGAAGTGGGCCTGGAAGAACACTGAATTTAGTAGCTTGGGTTTGAACCTTCACCCTGTCCTGGATGGTGTGGTATTGGTGGCCAACTAGGTGGTTTTCCTGAGCCTCTGTTTCTTTCCTGGTAAGACGGGGAAGATGGCTCCCCAGCTTCCCTCACAGCACGGTTATGAGGACAGATGGGAGAAAATAGTTCTTAGGCTTGTAAGGTAGCCACTGCCAACCGGGGCATGGCGTCGAGCAGGCAGACTTGAACATGAGCAAGAGCATGGTCTGCGGAGGGGAGGGCAAGAGGCCCAGCCCCCTGGAGTGTGGGCCCCATCTCCACCCCAGAGAGGCTGGGGGCGTTGGGGGAGTAAGAGCTTGATTCTAGAATCCTGGCCCTGCTGTGTGACCCTGGGGCAGCTCGATACCTCTCTCATTGCCCCGCTGTACAATGGATAATCACTCGAACCTCACAGAGTAGTCTGGAAGAGTAAAGTGAAGAGGGCTCACTTATGGGAGATGTCTCACGCACACAGTAGGTGCTTAATAAATGTAGCTGCTAGCGTTGGCTGTGACCCTCTGCTGTGTGCTTTGGCCCCAAAGCAATCATCAGGGGCTTATGGGGCTGTATGAAGCCAGCAAATGATCACGTGTGCACTCACAAGTATTAGTTTGGTGTATTTGTGCCATGTATCTAGGATGAAAATGAGGCAACATTTCTTACAAAAGACTTTCTTGCCCAAAACTGCCCTGATTAAGCTCTGTTTATTAAAGAATGGTGGTGGGATGTGACTGACTGCAGTTTGAATCTCAGCCCCAGTGGTTAGAAAAACATGCCAGGTGCACTGTAGGCAGGCCCAAATCCTCACAGAGGGGAGAAATGGAGGAAGGGGGTCACAGCCGGACTACGCTCCACCGGGTGGGGTTCTCGCTCTCTCTCTCTCTCTCTCTCTCTCTCTCTCTTTCTCGGCTTCCTCAGTTCAGAAAGGCAAAGAGGAGAAAGGGGCCCAGGCTCAGGCCCCTGAGACCCCTGGAGCTGCAGTGAGGCTTCCTGGAGGGAGAGGGTGGGGAGGGTCTCCCCTCCGGCCCTGCAACATCAGTGTCAGGAATTTCCCTTGGAGCTAACCAGGACGCCTTCCATCCGTAGGGGCAGCAAGTTGGCGATGCCCGGTCTCCTGGTAGGGTGCAGGCTGAAAACGGAAATGTCTTCAAGGGGTGTTGAAACATTCCCAGATGGCGGGTCTGCCCTCCAGAGAATTGGAGAGGGGATTTCTCAGGCTTTGGGAGGGTGTCAGGGAGGCCCTAAAACACTGGCTGTCTAGAGCCTGGGCAGCACCCCCACCCCCAGGCAGGGGCCCACGGTGTGACGCTTGTCATCACACTCTGCTCGTCTGTCCGCCCCTTGTCAGGATTCAGTGAGGCGGGCACAGCTGATCAGCCAGGGCTGAGGACAGCGGCGTGGTTTAGCACTCTCTCTATCTGGAGTGCTACAGAGCAGGAATGAGCGCCTGCGGACATGGAGACACCAGGCCCGTCACCGCTGGCTGTTGCTGCAGATAGAGCACTTAGTGCTGCCTGCGAATGTGCACCCAGAAGCTAAGTGATGGGGGAAAAATATAAAATGGATGGGCCAGCAGGTGGCATGGTGGTTAAGGCACTGGACTCCCACATGGTCAACCATGATTCGAGGCCCAGACCCAGAGGCTGGAAAATCGCACCAGGTACATGTGCATGCATGCCAAAAATCCCAGGAGGGGAATGGAGCAGGGAGTGCAGCATGGCCGTCCCCCTTTGGGGGTGATTTCTTGCTTTCTCTCCCACTGTCTCTCTGGGAAGCATATGTGCCCTATGGCAAAAAGCTTTAAAAAAATTAAAATGAAGTCGCACTGAGCCAGGCGGTTTCCGTGCACGTGTGTTTATGTGTTGGAAGCCATGTCTTTCCTCCTGTGACATTTGGTATCTACTTTCCCACAGCAGTATTTTTCAAAGTGCTTCCAGGTTCTGCAAGAGGTGGCAAGGAAACATATCTGTGGTGAAAGTCACTCAACTGGGAAATAATTCATGAAATCGAACCTAGCCCTCTCTTCGAGGATCACAAAGTACGTCCGCATATTAAAGGCTCTGAGGTTCTGGGTGAAGGAACTGGTTGACCGCATGATCAGGGCCTTTGCATGGGTCACGCATCACTGAGTGGGATAGGTGTGAGGCCGACACGCAGAGGTGACTGCACCCTGAAATCTGGGTGGGGACCACCTTGTGAAAGGAGGTGCTCTGGGCATGAGAAGGTGAACTGGCCAGCAAGGCTGTGCAGTTCAGCCCCAGAACAGTTAAAGCACAGGGTAGGCCATAATATCTCAGCATTTACCTAGTTTAGACAATTAATTTTTTAAATGAATGATTTGCTTGTTTGTTCACTTATTTATTTTTCCATAGGGTGTGTGCACTTTAGAGACAGACAGAGAGAAAGTGAGAAATCACCCCCAGGAGAACGGCCATGTTGCAGTCCCTTCTCCTCCTTCTCCTCTCAGGATTCAGGGCACACAGACACACACACATACACACACACACGCACGGTGTGGTTTTCAAGCCACCAGGCCCGAGTCTTGAACTATCAAGTCAGCCATGTGGATCCAGACACCCCAACCACCATGCCACCCCTACAATGAGGCCCGTGGAAGGGAACCGAGTTCCTCGTTACTGCCGGTCAGACCCTTGACCCTAGAGGCCAATGCTGGAGACCAGGGGGCAAAGGGCTTTGGTGGAAGGGCACCAGAAGCCTGCTGGAATCTACTGGAAGCTTGGAGAACCAGGAAACGGCTGGGAGCCAGGGGAAGGGCTGCTGAGGGCGTGGTGGGCCCTGCCATGGAGGCTGACCTGCAGTAGCCCACCGCAGCCAGGACCTGCTACGTAGAGACGGCCCCTAACGCTGCGATCTCACAGTGGGTGCGGAGTGACTGCACATGGGCCACGGGCTTCTTTTGGGGCACGTGTAGCTGAAGCCTGGAGCCTGCCTCTCACTGAGACGCCCCCAGGAAGCAGGCGCATCCACCTGGTTGGGCACAGTGAGGTTATAGATCCCATCGCCCACCTTTCTGTTCACACCAGGAGGCCCAGCGTGCCCTTTTCTAGAAATGCTTCACACTGATGTGACAACGTGGCCTTGATGCATTCCCACTCACCACGCTGGGCAGCATCCGAGATACTTGGAGTCACTCACCCGTACCACTCTCCCGGTGGCACCCACTCTCCCCGTCGGTGGTCACCGCAGCAGAAACTGAGGAGTGCAAACAAGCGCTCTTGAATTTAGAAATCTCTGTGAAACCCACGTCTGGGAGCCACAGAGCTTGTCTGGTGTCCAGAGCTGAGTGCCGACTTAGAGGTACAGCCTGCAGTTCGTTAAGCTGTTTGTTTCTACAGGTCAGATCAGGTTAATGACTTGCTAAGCAGAACAAGGAGTCCTCAGCGGGAAGGAAGGAGAGTTCAAGGCCAGCACCAGTCTCCAGGAGTGGCCCTGCTCACACGCTCCATGCCCCGACCCCTGCAGTTGAGGGGACAGTAGAACCCCCAACAGCTGAGGGCTCTGAGAGGTGAAGGGTACCCACTTCCTGAGAGAAGCCGGGGAGGCTATGAGTGTCATCGGGAAGCCCCAGCATTCTGCTTCGTGAAGAATCACTGCCCTGGGGATGGCCATGCCACAATCCCTTCTCCCTTCTCCTCTCAGGATTTTGGGTACATACATACACATCCAGTGTGATTTTCAAGCCACCAGGTCTGGGACTCGAACCGTGGTTAGCCATCTAGGTGTCCGGCACCTTAGCCACTACGCCACTTGCTGGCCTGAACCCCAGTACTTTTTTAAAAAGGCTTTAAGTGCCCATCTCCTTGGACTGGCCTCAAACACGATTTAACTTAGAATTTCTGACCACAGCCTAGGCGGAGTTGAAATGTCGAGACGCGTGGGCAGTTCTGCCCTGTAACGCGCAGCTGGACGGTGCGTGCCTCAGGAACCTGGCCTCAGGAACCTGCCAGGGGCAGGTCCCTCCAAGTCCCCAGTGGCTGAGGGCCTGGTGGCAGCCCTGTCCCTACTAAGCCCCAGCCTCGTACGCTCAGTGAGTCATTGCTGTCCCCGTCAGGGCCATCAGAAATACTGGGCAGAAAATGCCGAGGAGAGGCTTCTGAACCCCCGTCTGCACCTGGACTTGGCCACCTTGCTTCCTCTTGGAGGGCACCCTCTTTTGGGGCTCAGTTCTCGTCGGTTAATGAGCTCACCTTTGCTGCTGACAGAAGACAGAGCCTCAGGTGGCCAGCGCCTACCCACCACAGGCTCTTCCGAAGCCTCTTCGCCCGGTCCTGCCGGGGAGGGGCTGCTGGCCCCAGGCTATGGGCATGGACACAGGTTCACACACGGGAAGGGACTTGCCAAAGCCGGACGTCCCACTCATCAAATCCGAGACTCCGTAGAGCATAAGAGTCACTTGTTTTATAGCCAATAAAGAAAGAGAGAGCGCAGCCAGGAATGACTGCAAGGTGCCCCTGGGCATAGGCACATTCCAGCCCAGAGACGTCACGGTGGAGGCCACGAGGGGCTTCGAACCGACAGCCTGCCACACGAGGCGAGCGGTGGAGCAGGGCGTGGTCGGACAGGGGCCAAGGCCCTGGCTCCTCGTGTTCAGTCAGGTCGCTGCCCAGAGGGCCAGTGTGTGCAGACATGAAGCTCTCAGCAGCTGCGGATGGGACATGTCACTCACGGCGGGGGGTCTGGCCAGCAGCCGCAATGGAGCAAAACCCTTGCTGCCCCTGCAGAGCAACCCCCTAAGAACGGCCCAGGAAGTCTGGGCGGGATTCTGTCACAACTCAGGAAACCCACCCCTCACCCGCAGCGTCGGCTGCCACGTCCCAGGCCAACTTGTGCAAGGCCTGCTTGGCTTAGACCAGCCCCTCTGCACTTAGAGGACGGACTCCCAAACCAGAGGCCGGAGAGCTGCCGAGCCTTCCCGCTGACGATGGGGCCAGGGCCAAGCCCAGGAGACTGTCCAGGCTCCCAGGGTCCTGCCCTGCCCTGGCCTGAGGCCGGTGCCCTGGGAGGCTTGGCTCTGCCCCGCCCCGGCCCCTCCCCTTGGCTGGAGCAGGATCTGTGGTCTCGAGGGGGGCCTGCCCCGTCTAATAGATCCTGCAAACTGCCATCGCTGTGACCCCAGACGGTCCCCACAGCTTTAAACATGGTAAGCTAGACCTTTAGTCACCCCTCAGGGGTGCCCACAACTGGGCACCACCTCCCGGTCTGACCTACCTGTTCCTGGCTCCGGCACGGCCGGCACCACCTCTCAGATGGCCGCCGGACCATTGCTGGCGGGTGCACACCGAGCGCGGGCGGCCCCAGCACTTCCGGCCTTGAGGTCACCCGGCCTTCCCAGTGCTCTCTCAAGGGGTATCATTTCCATTAAAAAATTGCTCCAGGGTGTGTGCACTTACCCGAGAGAGACAGACAGGGGCAGAGAGAGAGAGGGAGAGTAAGAAAGCACCCGGGGGTGGCTGCATCACAGTCCCCTCCTCCACTGGGAACACCGCACATGCTCTAGGCATGCTCTCCAAGTCGCTGGGTCAGGGACTTGAACCGTGCCATGTGGGGCCATGTGGGATCCAGCCCCCTTAGCCACCACACCACTGGCTAGTCCCTGTCATCTCCATTTTAAAGGCGATAAAAGTGAGACTCAGAGAGGTCAAACACGTGTCCAAAGTCACACAGCCGGTAAATAAGGAGTGCCTTACCAAGCCTCGCTCCTGCGCCTGGCGCAGCGCCTGGGTGGCATGAGCACCCAATAAATCCTTACGGGATGACAGGCGGAAACTGCGCAGGGCCGCTCACCGAGGACGAGCTGCTCCCGCATTTCATTCACCTGAGCACCTGCTTTTGCACTCTGTGTGAAAATACAGAGGACGTGGGTTCCAGGTAACCGAGGCTTCACACACACACACACACACACACCTCCCTTAACGACCCGCCTGCAATTGATATACTGCTAAGTAGCGTTTCTTGTGCTGGGAGATTCTATTTCCACACCAGCAGCAAATATGACCTTTGTGTCAGCTGCCAGCTGCTTATAATTCTGACAGATGCAAGCACATTTCTGGGAAGCTGTAGCCACTCAGACCTTGCCGATCAACGGGCAACGCTGGCGGCTTTGGTAAGATTGATCGGCCCGCGAGAATCCCATTTACAGCCCTGACGGAGCCTCGGTTTACCACGGCCCGAGCACTAATGACTTCGACAGCTCCGATCTAAATCTGTCAGCAGGGCTGGTGGCGATATTAAAGAACACTCCATTTATACGAAGCAGCAATTAGAGGGATGCTCGCCAATGGGCCACCTCTTCCAAGCAAATCCCCAGCCTTCCAAATGGTGTCATGCTCGCGGTTATTTTAATCCACTTGGAATTTCAGGGATATTAATGTGACGGGCCATCGGAGAGGATTAGCCAGGTTTATTTCTGCTGACATTTCAGAGAGCACACTCAGGTTCCTGAGACGTGCCCACACGCCCCCCGGCACAGGCACAGCCCTAGCCCTGGTGTGGGGTGGGGCGGCGAGGGCGGGAGCGCGGCTGCCGTGAGTGAAGCTGTCCCCTCCCACTCAGCCTGCCAGCTTCGCTTCCTTCCTCCGCCTCCCTCCTGCCTGCCGTGGCACCCCCACTCTCTGCCTGCCTCCCCGGGGCCCCTGCCCTCCCCTCCCTCTGCATCCTGTCCCTTTCATCTTGTCCTCTCCGGGAAACAAACCTGTGTGTAAGGTTGTCAGATCAACGCGGCATTTCCGATCAATAGCGGAGACTTGTTTGGGTGTAATCCCATGCAATATTTGGGGGATATACTTATACTAAAAAGTGTGTTTGTGGTTTCCCTGAAATTCTGAACTCTGAAACGCAGAGTGTCTGGAAGTCCTCCATAGGAGGCAGGTATAAGGGAGAGACGTCATTGCTGGATGGTAGTGTCGCCCCTGGACCTGCCTGTGGAGTTTGTCCTTCGGCACTGTCACCCGGCCCTACGCATCCCGTTACGTGGCTCCTGACTCTGGCTGTCTCTCCCCGCCCTGTTGTGCGTGTGCTGAGGGCAGGGGTTGGGCCTTGAGTATCGAGCCCCAGGTGCCGACATCCGTGGGGGCTGTACGTACTGAATGGGTGAAGGATAATGGATGTTGCTGCAGTCACAGTCCTGCGTTTCTCACAGCATTTCGGGGGCTCGTCTTGTTTTGCTATAGGACACGTGAGCTCGCCAGAGAGAAAGGGACAGTGAGATCACCCCCGGGAGACCACCACGCCACAGTCCCTTCCTGCCAGCCAGTGCCTCTCAGGATTTCGGGCACGTACGTACGCGTGCCTGCTGTGATTTTCAAACCACTGGGTCTGCACTCCGACCACGCAGCTGGCCGTGTGGGGTCAGCCCCTTGACCTCCGCACTCCGACCATGCAGCTGGCCGTGTGGGGTCCAGCACCTTGACCTCCGCACTCCGACCACGCAGCTGGCCGTGTGGGGTCCAGCACCTTGACCTCTGCACTCCGACCACGCAGCTGGCTGTGTGGGGTCCACCACCTTGACCTCTGCACTCCGACCACGCAGCTGGCCGTGTGGGGTCCAGCACCTTGACCTCTGCACTCCTACCACGCAGCTGGCCGTGTGGGGTCAGCACCTTGACCTCCGCACTCCGACCACGCAGCTGGCCGTGTGGGGTCCAGCACCTTGACCTCTGCACTCCGACCACGCAGCTGGCTGTGTGGGTCCACCACCTTGACCTCCGCACTCCGACCACGCAGCTGGCCGTGTGGGTCCACCACCTTGACCTCCGCACTCCGACCACGCAGCTGGCCGTGTGGGTCCACCACCTTGACCTCCGCACTCCGACCACGCAGCTGGCCGTGTGGGGTCCAGCACCTTGACCTCCGCACTCCGACCACGCAGCTGGCCGTGTGGGGTCAGCACCTTGACCTCCGCACTCCGACCACGCAGCTGGCCGTGTGGGGTCAGCACCTTGACCTCCGCACTCCGACCACGCAGCTGGCCGTGTGGGGTCAGCACCTTGACCTCCGCACTCCGACCACGCAGCTGGCCGTGTGGGGTCAGCACCTTGACCTCCGCACTCCGACCACGCAGCTGGCCGTGTGGGGTCAGCACCTTGACCTCCGCACTCCGACCACGCAGCTGGCCGTGTGGGGTCAGCACCTTGACCTCCGCACTCCGACCACGCAGCTGGCCGTGTGGGGTCAGCACCTTGACCTCCGCACTCCGACCACGCAGGTGGCCGTGTGGGGTCAGCCCCTTGACCTCCGCACTCTGACCACGCAGCTGGCCGTGTGGGGTCAGCACCTTGACCTCCGCACTCCGACCACGCAGCTGGCCGTGTGGGGTCAGCACCTTGACCTCCGCACTCCGACCACGCAGCTGGCCGTGTGGGGTCAGCACCTTGACCTCCGCACTCCGACCACGCAGCTGGCCGTGTGGGGTCAGCACCTTGACCTCCGCACTCCGACCACGCAGCTGGCCGTGTGGGGTCAGCACCTTGACCTCCGCACTCCGACCACGCAGGTGGCCGTGTGGGGTCAGCCCCTTGACCTCCGCACTCCGACCACGCAGCTGGCCGTGTGGGGTCAGCACCTTGACCTCCGCACTCCGACCACGCAGCTGGCCGTGTGGGGTCAGCACCTTGACCTCCGCACTCCGACCACGCAGCTGGCCGTGTGGGGTCAGCACCTTGACCTCCGCACTCCGACCACGCAGGTGGCCGTGTGGGGTCCACACCTTGACCTCTGCACTCCGACCACGCAGCTGGCCGTGTGGGGTCAGCCCCTTGACCTCCGCACTCCGACCACGCAGCTGGCCGTGTGGGGTCAGCACCTTGACCTCTGCACTCCGACCATGCAGCTGGCCGTGTGGGGTCAGCACCTTGACCTCCGCACTCCGACCACGCAGCTGGCCGTGTGGGGTCAGCCCCTTGACCTCTGCACTCCTACCACGCAGCTGGCCGTGTGGGGTCCAGCACCGTGACCTCTGCACGACCTGCTGACCCTGGAGTGCTTTCTAACAGAGCGATGAACACGGTCGGAAGAGGAGCCGGCTCAGGCTAGTTCTGGACTTCCATTCCCAGCTGGAGGGGACGGCCTGGGAGGTGTCTGGGTGGCTCAGGGAGGGAGGAGCTGGGTGCTCCCAGCGGGTCTGCGCACACTTGAGCAGGGTAGCCACAAGCATGGCTGTGTGGCTGCGTGTGACAGCTGAATGTTGGTTCTGGAAGCGGGTCTATTACTGTCACCCTCACTCTCGCATGTGAGCAGAGACTCAGGGAGGTTACGTGATTTGCCGTAGACACACAGCCCACAATCGGCGGAGCTGGGCTTGAACCCACGCAGCCTGGCTCCGGGTCTGTGTCCCAGTCCCTTTCCCAGTGGTCACGACCTTCGCACTTACATATCCGTGTTCCCAGGAGCCCCCTGGGGCTCTGCATGCGGTTCCCAGAGCTCTGTGAGGTACGCAGTACTAGTCCCACCTCACACCGCTCGGGGCTAAGGCACAGCCCTCGGCCGCGTGGCTAGCAGGGAGGGCTGAGGGCTGAGGGCTGAGCTCTGGCTGCTGGGTGCGCCCTGATCCATGCTCCCACGCGGCTTCTAACAGGGATCAGGACACGCTTTTTCCATTTCCATAGACCATGTCATTTGGGCTGCGGGACCTGGCCCAGGCCCGTTCACCCCACAGGGGCTCCCAAGTGCCTGGACCTGGCAAAGCCCTGGCTGGCAGACTCCGGGAGGGCAGGCTGGTGCACAGGCCGTTGTTCCCACCCTGGAACATCCCAGCTGCGAGGGGGGCCCTCTGGGCCCTGCCGAGGGCCAGCTCCTTACTCTACCTGCAGAGCACCGCACTCGGCTTCCCCACAGCCCGCCCAGCCTGGGTAGGGCCCGCTGGTTCTGGCAGGATTCTGGTGCTAGACCCCGCACAGTCCTGGTCTCCCGTCCATCCGATGGCCCCGTTCCCACATCCGGCCACAGCCTTCCTGGCTCAGAACGCTTCAGCAGCTCTAGGTTCACACACCCTTGCGACTGGCAGGTCATCTCCAGGAGCCCTGTCCCATGGGGCTCCTCCCGCTGGGCCCCTCCCCACTGTGGGCCCTTCACCCTGCACCCCTCCCCACTGCGGGCCCCTTCCCCCGCCGGCGCCCCTGTCGCCCTGCAGCACCCTAGGCAGGTGCTGAGCCCAAGTGCAGGTCCCCAGGAAGCAGTGCCTGGACAGTGGCCGGATGTAGCCTGGGTCCACTCGCAGCTGCAGAGCCCATCTTTCAGCTCACGTCGCTGTCCTGTTCCTGCAGGGGCCTGCGTGCCGCCGAGGGCGGGGCTGGACTCAGAGCTCCCGTTTGGCCTTCCCTGGAGAAAGGGAGGGGAGAGCCCAGGGAGGGTGACAGCGGGATGCCCACACTGGCTGGGGCTGGCGGGGAGGGACAGCGGCCAGCAGAGAACTCCGGGTGCTGGGTGTGAGCAGGGACGAGGAAGGGTGTCCCGAGATGGCGGGGCGGGGCGGGGCACCATAAACGGAGCTGGCAGAGCTCTCTGAAGTCTCGGGACAGGCGCCGATGCGCACGCCTCACCCGCAAACTCCATTTCCCTGCATGTTCATAATTTTAGGAGTGATTCTTTTTTAAAAAAAGAGATTTCTTTGTTGTAGGGTGTGTGCACTCGCCAGAGAGACAGAGAGCGAGAAACCGCCCCCGGGGGAGTGGCCGCCCCACAATCCCCTCTCCTCCTGGATTGTGGGTACACTCACACAGGGCCCAGTGTGTTTCAGGTCGCTGGATCCAGGGCTCAAACTGCAGTTGGCCAGGTGGGAGTCCAGCGCCGGCATCACCATGCCACCTGCTGGCCACTTCAGGAGGAATTTCATTTGCCCCCCCCCCCCACGCCCTTCTGGCCAGAGCCCCAAGGGTGTCTTTTGTTGCCTGCTAAGTCTGCAGATTCTTGGGACACCTTCCACCTCTGGCTGGAGACGGGGAGCGTGAGGGGAGGGGTTAAGATGCCCAAAGCGAGACAGGCCAGCGGGTTGTCTTCTGTCTGTCCCCTCTCCTCCTCCACCCTGCTTCATGGTGTTCAGGGCAGGGAAGGGCCAGGCAGAGGGCAGGTTCAGGGCAGCGCGCTGGCTCTCAGCTCGCTGGGTCTGACTGGAGGGCTGAGGGGAAGTCTAGGGGACACCAGGCAAGGTCAGAAGGGTGGCTGCGGAGACCCAGGGCACCCAGGACTGATGCCGGACTGGACCTCCAGGCTGAACTGGGCTGCAGGACCGGTGGTGTGAGGAAGGGCAGCCCCTGCTGAGCACCGGCATGCAGCACCGTGGGCACCAGCACGAGGTCACGTGGGCTCGCCACGCCACGCCCATGAGGCAAGAACGGTGCCATTGTGAGCTGAGCTGACTGGCCCTCCAGGAGGTCGAGGTAGGAACTGGAGGAGCAGGGCTGTGACCCGGCTTTGCTTCCGCGGGCAGCTTTCCGCCTCCCCACTGCCCTGCGGCTCCCCCTGCCCCACCCCTACCGAGCCACAGAACTATCCCAGGCCCTCTACATCGGCTCTTTTTTATATTACATTAATCACATACGTCTTTACAGTGCATTACATTTCTTTTTCCAGCACGATTACCATGCATATCAGTCAAGACAAACGTTACTATCCACATCATCACATAGTTTTTCGTCTTTTTTTCAGATTATTATTATTTATTCTCATTATTTTTTTAGATATTCAATCACTATATATCATTTGGCTTGTAAAGAGAATTTACCTAACATGAACTACTTCTCAGTCCGGTTGAGAATGTTACACACGTCATCATCAACAGGTAATAAACCATTTCTGTGTCCCACAAATGTCCTGCCTCTCTATTTGTTCTCCTGCTGTCCTTCTCCGTACTCCTCCCTTCTCTGCCCCCTCCCCCATTCCACACTGTCCATAACTATTTTCACTGCTTTTCTGTCCTCCAATATTTCAGTCTCTACCATAGGGTGCAGATAGTCCGTATATATTAGGTGGATACATATAGTATCTTTCTTTCATTTCCTGGCTTGCTTCACTCAGCAATAGAGCTGTATTCAACCACTTTCTATCAAATGCCAGGGTCATGTTGTTTTTTATGGCTGAGTAGTATTCCATAGGGTATATGTGCCACACTTTTTCCATCCATTCATCTGTTTGTGGACATTCTGGCTGGTTCCATGTCTTAGCGATCATGAAGAATGCTGTAATAAACATTACCATCAAACGCTTTTCTGACTGAGCGTTCTCCTGTACTATGAGTAAATACCCAGAAATGAGATTGCCGGATCAAATGGTGGTTCTATTTGTAGATCTTTGAGGAACCTCCATATTGTTCTCCACAGTGGCTGGACCAGTTTACATTCCCACCAACAATGTAGGAGGGTTCCCCTTTCACCATAACCCCGCCAACACTTATCACTTTTGTATTTTTAATCTTTGCCATTCTGACAGGGGTTAGGTGGTATCTCATTGTGGTTTTAATCTGCACCTCCCTTATGATGAGGAAGGTCGAGCATTTCCTCATATGCTTTTCGGCTGTTCATATGTCTTCCTTAGAGAGATTTTTGTTCAGCTCATTTTTCCATCTTTTGATTGGGTTAGACATTTTTTTTTGGGGGGGGGGGGTAAGCCACTTGAGTTCTCTGTGTATCATGGTTATCAGTCCCTTAACTGAGGCATAGTTTACAAAAATCTCCCATTCTGAGGTTGTTGATTCATACTAATTACTGTGTCCTTTGCTGTGCAGAAACTTAATATGATGTAATCCCACTTCTCTGTTTTAGGGATTATTGCCTGTGCTTTGGGGATCTTATTTAAGAAGTCTTTGCCTACCCCATTATCTTCCAGAGTTTCCCCAGTGTTTTCCACCAGTAGTTTAATAGATTGAGGTCTTAGGATCAGATCTTTGATCTCTTTTGAGTTGATTTCTGTTAATGGTGAAAGATGAGGATTCAGTTTCTTCTTTCTGTGGGTGGATACCCAGTTTTTCCAGCACCATTTGCTAAAGAGGTTTTCTTTTTCCAAATGGATTGATTGACTGGTATCCTTTGTCAAAAATCAGTTGGCTATAAGCTTTGGGATTTATTTCTGGGGTCCCTATTCTATTCCATTGGTCCACATGTCTGTTTCTGTGCCAGTACCATACTGTTTTGATTATCACAGCTTTATAGTATATTTTTGGGTCAGGGAGTGATATGCCACCCACTCTACTCTTCTTGCGCAGGGTCGCTTTGGCAATGTGAAGTCTTCTATGTACACCAGCTGGTCTGGACTCCAGGCATTTGCATATTCAGTTCTCTGTCCCTCCGCTCAGGCATTGCCTCCTCTAGGAAGCCCTCCAGGGCTTCCCCCCGACCCTGAAATCTCCTCCCTGCATTTCCTTGATGTTGTGGTGATAATTTCCTGGTGGCTTGACCTACCCCACTAGATTTTGGAGGACTCCCTTCAGTACTCCAGCCCTAACCCCACACAGTAGGTGCTCTTAGTCCGTGGCATGCTGCTGTAACAGAATACCACAGGCCAGGTACTTATAAAGAAAACAATATTTCTTACCGTTCTGGGGGCTGCAATTCCAGAGTCCCTCAGGGTTCCACATCTGGCAAGGGCCTTCCTGCTGGGTCATCCATGAGGAAGTGCAGAGGGCCCGAGAGCACACACCGGAGTGGGGTGGGGCCGGGGAGCCCACTTTATAACAAGCCCACCTCTGTCCGAGATAACCCCACCCCCGTGAAGCCCTCACCCCTGGGGGGCAGAGTCCTTGGGCCCGACCACCTCTCCCTAGGCCGCACCTCCCACCCTGCTGCTCTGGGGGGTCCCAGCGGGGACACTCAGGCCACAGCACTGTCTGTGTCTGTCACCCCCAGGTCTTCCTCTGCACGCAGAGGCCCCAGGCCTGACAGATGGGTGAGGAAGGGTCTCTGGCAGGGTCACGGGCATCTCTCTGGAGGACCTGGCCTTTTCAAGTGCCAGTCCCTGGGTCATCTGTGACTTGGCCTGGGCTGGGGTTCAGGGAGCCCCAGGAAGGCCAGCCTGGGCCTGTGGAAATATAAAGATGGGAGCTGTACTGCTATTTCAGGGCTCCAGGCAGTTCCTTGTAGAAATGACCGAAGCAAGAACGAGGAATGCCCAGAGCTCGGCAGTGACCCAGGCAGGGTGCAGGTGTTGCCTCTGTGACAAGCTGCTTGGCCCAAGCCTCAGGCCAGGCAGAGGTTTCCGGGGGGCTCTGGTTCACCATCCTGGAGACCTGCTCATAGTTGTCCCCTCCCCACCTTCTGGGTAGACCCCCGATCCTCCAGGGTGGGCCATGGAAGGAGGGGTGAAGATCGTGAGGGTTGTCTGGGCCCAGCTGGGCCGTGTATGCTTGTGTGGGGTGAAGCCACCGATGAATAAAGGGTTGAGCACACCCTTGCAGATGTGGGTTTAAGGCCCGGACCCATCGCCTCTTCCACTGGCCCTTGTGAGCAGGGCTTGGCCCTCTAGGCTTTGTCTCCTCTGTGGAGTAGGGACCTTGATATCTGAGGACCACGAGGCCAGTTACATGACCAGGATTGCGAAAGTGCTTGGACGACTCGAGCATACTGCAGGGAGACCTACCCTGGCTGGGTTAGGGCGTTCAGCCCAGACTGCCTCAGCTGATGGAGCTCTGAGGTCGGCATCGAGAAAGTACAGAAGTGCAGACTGGGCCCCGCCTTGGGTCGACAGTGTTCTGAGGGGGTCACGGGCGCTTCAGCCCACACCCCAGGGTGCTCCCCACGTGCCATGCAGAGCCGTGCGTGCACAGAGGAGCGAGGCGGGGTGGGCCAGGGCAGAGGCTGCCTGAGAGGGGAGCGGGGCTCAGATGATTCTTGGAGGCAGGACTGGGGGTAGCAGACAGCCTCCCGGAGCAGAGCCGAGGCCCGACTCCGGTTCCGGGAGGTGCGGCCCAGCTTACGGAGGAGGCCCGAGCAGCAGGGAGGCTCCAGCTGCCAGTGGGAAACTGTTTCCCCGTTTCCAGGACTTCTGCAGGGAGTGGAGGAGGAGGGGGAAGCAGAGCTCGCTCTCCCAGTTTGCACGGCCCTGGGAGGTGAGCCTCAGCCATCTGTGGAAGACGGAAGTGTGTCCAGACCTGGAGCCTGTCTCTGAGTCTACCCACCCTGCCTCCTGGCCCAGAAGCCCTCCCTGCTTTGATGCACTCACAGGGCAGCCCATAAAGTGTTGTCATGGCGTTTCTGTCAATGCTGTAGAACTTTCCATTCTCTGGCACAAGCAAATGTTTCGAGCGATGACGAGAGCTCCGCTCCTCTCCAAGACCTTCTTGTCGTCTGGCCTAATTGAATTTCATGGTGTGTATGTCGCGAATCTTCTCAGAAGGAGGCTTGTTGCTTCCTTTACTTTTGGAGGGCTGGCCCCCTCCTCCCCACCCTCACCTTCACAAGGCAGCTTGGCAGCATCGTCTTGGAGCCGGCCCTGTGACGGCCAGGGCTGACAGACAGACCATGCCACAGGCCTGGCGTGGGGCCCCTTCTAGGCTGAGAGGAAGAACCTGGGCCTTTGTGAGCCCTGTCTGTGGTCAAGGCCAGGAGAGCAGATGTGGGTCTTGCCCTCACAGCCTCCCAGCCCGTCCCTCACAGGAAGCAGTCCCTGCAGGAGTCAGCCCTGCTCCGGGGCTGTTTGGCTTGTGGGGAGGTGCCCAGGCGCCAAGCGACAAGTTCAAGAGGTCCTGGCTGGAGAGCTGGCGTCCTGTCGGAATTCTTCAGTTCGAGAATGTCCTCCATAAAACCAGTCTGGGATTGGAGCACGACGCTTAAGTAACACTTAGCTCATGAGTGGGACCAGACAGCATGTAACACTATTGCTTCCACATGGGGAATCTGGTTTTAAAATCAATTTGAAATTCCACTCGGAGAGTTTCTTCTGAAGGGTGGAATGTTGGGCTCCACCTTGGAGGCGGGGAGGTCGAGCTGTCCCGCAGGGGGCGGGAATGCCAATTGTCACAGAGAGGGGGAGCCACAGTTAGGCTGGAGAGAGCTGGCAGGAGCACAGAGCAGGGGAGACACAGATGCCAGCCTGGGGAATCTCTGCACAGGCAGCCAAGCCAACCTGGGTTCAGGTCCCAGAAAGAAAAACTTCCAAAAGGAAGTCATTCCCTGTCTCTGATCCTCAGCTTTCTCAAGAAAGAAGGGAAGGAAAGGAGAGAGGGAGGCGAGGAGGGAGAGAGGCAAGAAAGGAAGGAAGGCTGGTTGTCTCTTAACCTGCTCGGGCTCCCACAACTAAACACCGGAAGTGGGGAGGTTGTACACAGAAATCACTCGCAGTTATGGCGGCTGGGCAGTCCGAGTCAGGGCAGAATCGGCGTCCTGTATGCGTCTGCTCACAGGTCGTACCTCCGGCTGTGCCCTCGGAGTGGTGACGGGTCAGGGTTTCTCAGGGGCCCTGTCTAAAAGGGCACTAATGCCATGCCCGGGGACTCCCTTCATGGCCCCACCTTCTAATCCCGTCACGTTGTTGGCATTGAGGATTTCAACCATGACTCTGGGGGGACGCAGTCATTCAGACCTTGGAAGGGAGGAAAGAGTAAGAAAAAAATAAAAGCCAGGCTCCCTTCTCCCGCGCTGCATGTTGTCTTTAAAGTTACATCGTTGACGCTTTATTTTTTTA
Organism: Tupaia tana; assembly: GCA_026018925.1. NCBI lineage: Eukaryota > Metazoa > Chordata > Mammalia > Scandentia > Tupaiidae > Tupaia > Tupaia tana. The sequence continues at coordinate 1,981,663 of JAKSZU010000023.1, read as the reverse complement.
AGTTTCTGCCATAGGAGCGCATGAGCTCAACAGTGAGACAGAGAGCGCAGGTGAGACGTCACCTCCCAGGATGCGTGGCCGTCCATAATCCCTTCTCCGTTCTCCCCTGGGGCCTTGGACATGCATGCACACTTGCCTGATGTGGCTTCCAAGCCACCGGGTCCTGGACTGAAACCATGGTTGGCCGTGTGGGATCCAGTGCCTTCACCACCATGCCACCTGCCGAGTCACATCACCAACTTCTGGAGAGGCCTGGAAGTGTGTGCCTCCGAGCGTGTGATCACACTGGCGGCGGCCACTGTTAATCCTCATTGCAGCCTCATACAAGGTCCATGTTAGCTGCACATCCATGATCTCGGAGCTCTGCAATAGGCTTCTTTACCTGGACTGGGCTTCGCTTCTCCATCTGTCAAAAGTAGGTAGTAAAAATAGCTGCTTTCTTAAGAGTCCCCGGGCGGAAGTGTACGAGCAGGGTTGTCAGCTTCCGGTGCTGACACGGCCCAGCTGTGTGCGCCATTCTCCCCTCAGCCCTTCCACAGATGGCCAACCATTCCTTTACCTTGCTGGGTCTTGTTTCCCCACGTCAGCGTGGGTCTTCCTGAGATCGTGTGGAGGCTGAGAGGATCACATACGGCAGGTAAGCAAAGGTGTCAGGCTTCTCCCAGGCAGGCCCAGAGCACGACTGACAGCAGGGCCGTGGACAGGGCACGTCCTCAGGGGGGACGTAGGTAGCCTTTTTGTCTCTTCTGGGGTCTGGGGTCCGGGGTCTGCCACTGGCTTGTTAGTGGGGAGTGGACTGTGGAGTCAGTCAAGGAGGAGGGTCGGAGCCAGCCCCACGTTGCCTCTAGTAGCCACTTTGGGCAAGTCCCCTAGGCCCCAAGCCCCAGCGTCCCCATCGACAGAGTGGAGCTGGGCTTCTCTGTACCCTGGAAGCACGTAGGCAGGTAAGAGGCCCCAGCGACTGGTCGCTGCCGCCATTATCTGATCAGGCCTACCATCGCTCTGAGTCACGTGTAACCAGAAATTCAGAGTTAAAATAACAGGAAAGAAGACCGCCTCTCCCCCTTGTCTCAGATTTGCCTACAAGTGATTCACCGAAGCACATGACACCACCCCCTGGCACAGTTTCGAGAACACGGTGAAATTGTAAGTGAAGTTTGGCTAAAGACAGAGTGATTAACTGCTTACGCACGGCCTCCTTTCTTCCCTCCTTGAAAGCCGCAGCCATCCAGCCAACTAGATTGAATGATCGTGATGTTGCATTGACACCCAACGCGGTTCCCACTAAATGCGCTCGTTAGCTAGTAAAAGTTCAGTGAAGTCTCTTTACAGAGCTGCTCTTCTGCCTCCTCCCCGCTTTCCCTATCAAAAGACCCCCCCAAGTTTCCGTGCAGCCATCAAGATCGTCCGTACGTTTCTCCCAAACCATTACTTAGGAGGCCGGAGCTTCTGCAGAACGGAGAAATTGCCTTCAGAAAGATATAAATAGGGCCAATTTAGACATCTTTCTTGCCATGGTGCCACCGAGGACTGAAGGACAAACTAAAGAGATTCCTGAGACTCTCGTTTAAATGTTCCTTCAAGTCTTAGCTGTCTCCTCTTTGAGAGCAAATGGGTTTCAATTACGCCAAGCCTGTGAGCAGGAAACGTGGAACTGATGCCTTCAATCTCCCCCATTCACCGGTGCATGTGGGCTGCCAAGGGCTCTTTGTGCCAGCGACGCGGTGCGCAGGGAACGGTGGTTTGATTTCACATAGAAAAGCGCCCATTCAGCGCAACCCAGGTGTGCTCTCGCACAAAGGCCTTGATGTTGGGTGATTTCTCATTGAAACCCGGACTCAGCCGCACAGCGTCGGAGGCCTCTTCTGCCTGCCAGGCTGGGCCCGTCTGCCTCAGGGCAGCTGCCTTCGGGGAGGGTGCGGCCATCATGCCACAACTGTTCAGCCACCGGCTCATCCAGGTGGACTCGAACCAGGAGCCTCCCTGCTCCTCCGGGCTGCTCAGGGTGAGAGAAGGAGGACCCGGGACCACACGGCTCCCCACAGTGGACATGGCCACTGCCAACCTGTGAGCTGCTGCTTCTCTCATCTGGACCCCAGCTAATGGGTACACCAGGCAAGAACTGAGAAACTTCTGGAATGTTCCTTCGGCCCAGGGGTCTACATGTTAGCATCCGTCACCTACAGCTTTTTCCGGAGGGTTTGCATCATTTGCATCGTGGGGTCAGGGTTCTGTGGGACTGAACTGCAGGAACTTCTGGCCAGGACGACAGCCCGAGAGCCAGGGCCTGGAGAAGGGAGCCCCCCACCTCGTACAGAAGGCGGAGACCCCACGTTGGGCTGAGATCCACTAAAACACAGCATTCTGCTGCTCTGTGGCTAGGGCCCACGGACCCTGGTTCTGTGGCTAGGGCCCGCGGACCCTGGTTCTGTGGCTGAAGCAGGGGTTACCTGTGCGGAGCCCCAGGCCCACAGGAGCTCCGTGTTCCCTGCAGGGGTGGGGCCGAGGGCAGGACGTCAGCTTCGTGTCCTCTGGATGCATGACTAAGATGTGGGAAAAACGCCGACCCTGCAGATGCCAGCCTGGAAGCCTCCCTCTGTGGTCTGACAAACCTTCCAGAAGCTTGCTGGGGTGCGTGTGAGGGCTGTGGAACACAGAGACTAGCAATGTTAACAACAGACAATCATTTAGGCCTTTAGAAATCTGTGCCATTTAATCGTCCTAACAACGCTGTGAACGGGTCATTTTTATCCTCCCTGAGCCCAGGTGTCAGAGGGGGACATGGCAGCTCGGGGCATTCCATGGAGCTGGACGTTCCGGCTGGCTGGCTCTGTGAACAGTGTGGCTGCCACGTGGGCACTGAGGGGCTGCGGTGAGGGGCAGGTGTCACAGGACAGGACAGCCTGCAGAGCTCCCTGGGGCCTCTGAGACCCTTGCTGAAACGGTGCCTTTGTCTGCCTCAGACCAACCTGGCAGGGGCAGAGGTGGGAGCCCAGCCTGGCCCCTCGCTGCGCAGGGCTGACCCCGGGGGCACAAACACACCCCTTGGCCAGGGGCTGAGGTACAGGGGCAGAGGGAGGCCGGGACAGTCAGCTCTGTCTGTAATCTGACATCCACGGGGTGCAGGGGCCCGCCACCCTGGTAGGGACCGGCAGCTCATCCCTGGGTCTCCTGGGAGGACAGAAAAGGCGCAGTGGGGTCGGCTTAGCGGCCCTGAGCTCACACAGTGGGGTCGGCCGGGCGGCCCTGAGCTCACACAGTGGGGTCGGCCGGGCGGCCCTGAGCTCACACAGTGGGGTCGGCTTAGCGGCCCTGAGCTCACACAGTGGGGACGGCTTAGCGGCCCTGAGCTCACACAGTGGGGTCGGCTTAGCGGCCCTGAGCTCACACAGTGGGGTCGGCTTAGCGGCCCTGAGCTCACACAGTGGGGACGGCTTAGCGGCCCTGAGCTCACACAGTGGGGTCGGCCGGGCGGCCCTGAGCTCACAGGCCAGCCCTCGTGCTGAGGGCGGGGAGGCAGGCAGCCTTCGTTTTCCAGGACTGTCACAGCGGCTCTCGGCTGTGTCGGGAAGTCCGCCCGCCCTGACTGGTTCTGAGTGAGACCCGGTCCTCCCCTTATCCTGCATGTTTGTTTGTGGATGTGGAAACCGAGGTCGGGCCGGATGAAGTACCATGGCAGGAGATGATGGAAACGCAGCCGCCAGACTGGGACCCGGCCTCTAACTCAGGGCTCTTCACGTGCTGCTCTGTCTACTCCTTGGCATCCGGCTTCGAGACCCCGCCGGCCAGCGCGAGCCCCAGTGTGAGCCGGTGCAGGACGGGGCTGTGTCTTCGCACCCCCACCCCCATGCCTCCCATCGAGGGCTGGCAGCCTGGGCCCACAGATGCCCACCGAGTGAACAAGTGACTGGCGTGGGAGGGCTGTCGCTTCCCTGGGGTCCCCTTTCACACGCATGTCCAGGAAAAGGGGCGTCTTCTCTGGCGCCGGGTCCAGAGGCAGCGCCCGGACTCGGGGCTGGTGGGCAGCAGGTGGAAGGACCCCAGGGCATCAAGCGCGTTCTCTCCCTTAGACGAGAGCCTCCTGAGGACTGGGCCAGACCTTCCCTCCCTGGCCTAGACTCGGGCTCACACCTGGAGAGGCTCACAGCTGTCTGGATGTGGGATAGGCTGGGGCCGGGCTTCCGGGCCACCAGCTTCCAGGGAACTGCTCCCGTGGGAACCCGTGGCTAATCCCGGGCACCTGAGGTTGGTGCCATCGGCTGTCACAGAGGAAAGCAGCTGAGTTTATTCTGAGCCAGGGGGCCTAGATTAGACCTCGCTGCTGCTGCTTTGCAGGTCCCGGCTCAGGGCAGTCGCTTCGCCTGTCCAGCCTCAGTGTCCCCATCTGCCGAATGAGGCTGACAGGCCGCCCTGTGGACTCTGCGGTCGAGGGGCCGGGGCACAGCGTCTAGCACGGACCTGGTGTGGCCAGGCGTCTCGTGACAGCAGTGGCCTCGCCCGGGCCTGCTGCCTCCAGCCTGGGCTCTGCTGGGGTCTGAGCCAGGGTGAGGAGTGGACGGGCGAGGCCTGGACAGCAGGTCCCAGTCCTGTCCGTGCTGCGAGGAGGCCCGGGTGTTAAAGGAACCCAGGCTCCTCCAGGCTCCGTCCTCGTAGGAACCTAAAGAGCCATCCTGGGGCCCCGACGCCGGGGTGTCCTGTGGGTATCCCCAAAGGCATCCCTTCAAAGCAAGAGGTGAGGAGAGCCCACCCGCTCACACACACCTGTGAAGGCGCTGCAGTGGGGCCCACAGGCGAGGGTTTGGAGTGGGCGGGAAGGAAACAGGAGAGGGAGCTGCCCTCTAGCCCCTGGGTTGAAATTCTGCATCAGTTCAGCTTTGTAGCCTTCAGTGAGGCACCTCTACCCTGTGTTCTTCAGTCTGTGAGTGGCTGGCTGGATGAAAACAGTGGCTTTCGAAAGCAGAGCGTACCATTACAGAGACTTGGAAACTCACCCAGAGCAGAAGCCTGTCCCAGCCCACTCGCTGCTCCGGAGGAGCGGGACACTGTGGGGCATGCCCCTGACCTCTCGTGGAGGCCGCCCTGCTCAGGTTGTGCACCTGTGCAGTAGATGCCCTCAAAGTCCCTGGGCAGCTCGAAACACCCCTGAGTTCCTAAGCTCTCCAGCCAGGATGTTCAACAGAGATGGGAGTAGCAGTCTCACGCTACCTGGGCATTTCTTTGGCTTGGGTGTCAGTTAGTGCTCTTTGAGTGTAAGCCACAGAATCGACTCAGGGTGACTTCAGACAGAAGGGGGACACAGGGAAGGGTCCCTGACATCCGCAGACATGAAGGAAGAGTCGCTTCTCTGAGCCTCGGTAGCTTTGGAGACCTCAGCAGAGGGAATAGGTGGACCATGTCTCTGGAGTGCTTTCTCAATGTGTCTCCACTTTAAGTGGCTACCAATCACTGTGGCTTTCATTTCAGAAGAGAGAAGGTGATTGGTCCAGCTGGGGTCAGGTGTCCATCCTTGGGCCAATCAGCTTGAGCAGAGCTGCTGGGTGCCCGCAAGTGTGTCTTGGGAGGATTCAAGAGAAGGGGACAGATTTCTGGTACGTACTGCCTCCTCAGCTATGCTGTCCATTCCTGGAAGATACAAACTGACTGATGTTACTATGCTCTTTTTTAAGTAATTTATTAAGTTTCATTTCTTTCTTTCATGAGCAAGAGAGAGAGAACCTCTAGCAGGGTCCTGATGCCATGGCTCCACCCTAGCTTCCCTGGCCCCGGCTCATGGGCACACACGTGCCTGGTGTACTCAGGAGGGCCTCTGCACGTGAATCTGGAGCCTTCCCATGAAGGTCAGCCCTTGCAGAATGTCACGTTTTAGCACTGCCATTGTCTGGTCCTCGCATTTTTATCGTAGGTACCTCTCCCGTAGCAAAGCAAATTGTTCCAATCCCAAAATATAGGCACAGAAGCCCTAGAGACTTGGTTAGAGGATGGAAGAACATTTCTTTCTGTTTCTATAATTCCAAAAGCCCACAACTTACAGTATGACATGGGCAGAGCAATCCAATCTACTCTGTAGCTGTGACAGTCAAACATGTGTCTCCCTGATCCCAGGGTTGAATGTGGAAAATCGGCTTCGAATGAGGAAATGGTGTGTGTGAGATGTCTATAGAACCATGAGAACACCAGGCACGGGCACCAAAACAGATTCACACTTATTATTTGAATGTGTGCCACTTGGAAATGTTCTTTATTATTAATAATAATTAATGATTAAATGGTTCAGAGAGTTCTAATTTTCTCCTCCTATCAAAAATTAGCCTTCCCCCCATTTTCCTAAATTGCTACCTTTTTGATAATGTGTATATAATTACTGAACACTCCCCGATTCCACCCAAACTCACTCTTTGTTAGGCCGGCTGACTTTGCCTGCACGCTGTCAGAGGCTGGGGAGAATTTTTAAAAAACTATTAGTATCGGGACCAGCAGTTAGCGTAATGGCTATGTCGCTGGACTCCCACGTAGTCGACCGCGGTTCGAGTCCCGGACCCAGTGGCTTAAACTCACGCCGGGCGCGTGTGCGTGCGTGCCCAGGATCCTGAGAGGAGAATGGAGGAGAAGGGATTGCGGCATGGCCATCCCCCCTGGGGGGTGATTTCCTGCTTTCTATCTCTCTGTCTCTCTCTGTCTGGCGAGCGCACGCGCCCTATAGCAAAAACCTCTCCAAAAAAAAAAAAAACTATTAGTATCAACGCAATTAAACCAAGAGAAGGCTTAGATTTTACCTTTTCCTCCTTTCTTTTCTTCTTCCCTTCCCCATCACAGCAGAGTTGAGAGAGGGAGAGAGAACTGTTGTCTCTGACTGGTTTTGCAGCTTTGCCAGAATGCGCAGTATCTGCATTTTGCTCAAAGAACTTAATAAAACATCCCCAGCAAACTTCGGGCTGCATTGTTCTCGTCCATTACTGGTGCGGCCTCGGGTTTCTCCTCGTTAATTGCTGCGAGCAGGGAAGCTTTACTCAGTGCGCACTGTACCCAAGCATGTATGGAGTTTAATGAATCATACTAACTCTGCACTCCAAGCAATTAGGTAAATCTAGCTGTTAGTTAGTGAGGCATAAAATAAATTTAATCTCTCGTCTAAAAAATCAATTATAGTGCTGTAATGTATAATTCAATTTGGGTCATGCTACATAAATTTTCTGTTTTTAGTATGTTTTTAAACTGGTTGTTATTAGATTTTGCAAGCTGTGTGTGTGTGTGTGTGTGTGTGTGTGTATGTGTGTATGTTTGTCGACCAGAGGATGAGGAAAAGGGATGACGCCAAGAAAGTCTGAATTTATTCAGGAAATAGTATCTCAAAGGGTCTCTGCTCATTTGATTCCCTAGGTCTTACTCAAGTACCTACTGTGTGTACCATCTTCATGGAAGACAGAGAGAAGGCGCAATAAATATCTGCCCTTAAGCAGCTTTCTAATGTAGTGCAAGGCCAAACCACATAGAAAATTGGAAAATAGGAGCCAGCAGATGGTTAAGGTGAAGGACTCCCATATTGCCAACTGTGGTTCAAGTTCCAGACCTGCTGGCTTGCTTTCTCACATTCTCTCTCTCTTTCTCTGATAAGAGCATGTACCCTATAGCAAATTAAAATAATAATAGTAAATAAAATTTAAAAATTATTTTAAAAAAGAAAATTAGAAAATAATAAGTGAAACTGAAGGATACAGATATGGGCAAGGGGTATTGGAAAAAAGAAGTTGGGATTTAAAATTTGGACACCTGGGCTCCTTTTTAAACTCTGCTACTACCTAACTGTGTAGCCTAAAACGAAAAGACAACTCATCTGAACGTCAGTGTTCTCATCTGTAAACCAGGCACATTAGCCCTTTCTCACAGGGTTTTGAAGGTAGATCGGTGTGATCGTGGCTGGTGGCACACTCGTGAGCACCTCAGGTCTGCCGCCCGGCTGAAGAGGATGGAAGTCAAAGCTGCCTCCCGCCTCCCGTTAAGTCCCTGCAGGGTGGGACGTGTCTCCCCTTCTCCCCCACTGTGGCTGGTACCCATTCCTGGCCCAGCATGCAGAGACAGCACTGCGGATGTGCAAACTGGGCCACAAGAAGTAGATGTTACCGTTGCGGGTGGGCAGAAGGGACACTGGAAGAGGGAACCAGTGACCGGCAGCTTACCAGGGCCTCTCTACTGTGCCGTGTCTTCATGATGCATCTCTCTGGCCCGCAGAGCGCGCTGCATGGTATTCCCCCGCTGCTGGGGAGAGAGCTGAAACTCAGCGAGGTTAGGTCTCACCTGAGCCACGCCGTGAGGAAGCGCCTGGACAGACATTTGAACTCAGCCCTCCCTGATGGCTTTACCTTGCCTTGTCCCGCCCACATAGATGACTGGCAGAGTTGGGAAAGATGAGAGAGGGCCCTAGGAAGCCTGGAGCCTAGAAACCCCCTCCCAACCAACGTCTGGAAGGCCCTCCACCCTCCCAACTCCCGCCTCCATCTGCCCATTTGATTTCGTTAATGGAATTGTTAGGAAAAATTACACACCGTTACATTTCCCTGCTAATCTCCCAGCAACAGCCATGGTAGCGAACATTATTAAAATGGTTAAGACTCCATCCCAGCTGTCTCTTTCCAATTTTCTTCTTCCAGGGGGTGCGCAGCAGAGCGGGAGCGGGCTTACCTTCCGAGCCGCCTCCATGGCGGGCAAGCCCAGGGGTCGAACGCAGACCTCCCAAGACAGCCAGGGCCATGTGGGCGTGTGTGCTGGGGGACCGGGGAGAGCCAACAGAGGCTTGGGGGTCGTAGAGAAATGGATTTCTCACACTGAGTCCTGCAGGTCCACTCGGAGGTCCACTCTGAGAACACATCCACTACCGGGGGGGTGGGGAAACCGAGGCCAGGGCGCGCGTATTATGTCTAACAAGCCGTGAGCTGCTCGGCACCGTCCTCGACTCGCTTTGCAGGGCCTATGGGTCATTAAAGAGAAAACAGTCTAAACTAGCGTGGGTGAAGTAGCCCCCACAAAATGATTCCCATCACCAGATAAGCCTTTAATTAGCAGAGCATCTCACCCAGCTGAAGCAGCGTGCTCACAGACGTGCACCCGGTGTTGTTAATTATGAAATGAATTTGCACATGCATGATTTATGGGTCTTAGAAAAAAAAAATCAGCTGCCTGCTTTATTTATGCTTTCTGCCCTCCGAGAGAATTCACAAGAGAGGACACCGTGGACAGTCCCAGTGTTTCTTGGAAGCTTACCGTCCCTTTCAGTGACTTCTATGTCTTGCTTACATCAATCAGCTAAATATTTATTGAATTCTCAGTTGCCCAGCTCAGAGACGGGCTGGGGAGACGGGGTGGGCGCGAGTCATGGTTCTGGAACCGTGTCGAATGACTTGTATACCTTGGGGGGCTCTTGCAGGATGTAGGGTCTACCCTCCTCACTTCACAGACAAGGAAACCGAGCCCAGGAAGGGAATTCATTACCCAAGAGTTGCACAGTGGGTCAGGGTTGGGGCCCCACACTGGCCTGAGGTCCCACTGGGTGCTTCCATTAGTCCCTGACCAGCAAAGGCAACACTTTGCTGGACACTGGACACTTTGCTTCCTATCTGTAAAACAGGCACAGTAAGGGAACCAGCAGTTAGCGTAATGGCTATGTCGCTGGACTCCCATGTAGTCGACCGCGGTTCGCGTCTCGGACCCGGTGGCTTACAACTCACGCCGGACGCGTGTGCGTACGTGCCCAAGATCCCAAGAGGAGAATGGAGGAGAAGGGATTGCGGCGTGACCATCCCCCCTGGGGGGTGATTTCTTGCTTTCTGTCTCTATGTCTCTCTCTGTCTGTCTGGCGAGCGCACGCGCCCTATAGTGAAAAACGTCTCCAAAAAAAAAAAAAAAAACAGGCACAGTAAGAAAGCATGGAGCCGTAGCCTAGTGGGCCGACAGGCTGTGACACACACACACACACACACACACACACACTTCAGACAGCATGGCCGAACATAAAATAATGAAGGGGGGGAATGCCCAGGTGAGCAGACTGCCAAGTTCCATCTGTCGAGAAGGCCAGAACCCCAGGAACTCTACAGAGGGAGTTACTGGTCAATCCCGGGGCTCCCGGAGGAGGTGGCCCTTGTTTTGGCCCCGAGGGGTCTGGACAAACAGACAGGATAGGGTGGGCCGGGGTAGCTGGCAGGCAGGGAGGACCAGGGCAACCGTGTGTGCCCCACCCCCCTTTTCCCGTGCTCCCAGTCTGCTTTCGGGAGTCCCGAGGGCCGTGCGGATGTACACGGTTCAAGTCAGTCACCCTCTGCTGGACCCTCTCCCAGCCTGCAGGCGCAAAGGCACAGGTTAGGTCATCTCTGCTGGTGCCCTCAGGGCTGAGGAATGCCGCCGGTGGCTGGACCCTGTGGGGTGGGGCTAGGAAAACCCTGACCGGCCTGAGCCGAGGCTGGCGTGGTGCAGACTGCTGGGCTCAGAGCTCTGTCGGAGTAGATGCAGGGAGACGGAGACGGAGGAGACAGATACAAGCCCCTTAGTCTGCGGCTGGAGAGCTGCCCCTGTGCTTGCCAGGAGGGCAGTGAGCTGCAGAAGTGGCAGGAGGGGACCTCGATGCTCTCGGGACCTCAGCGAGGGGCCCCAAGGCCTCCATAACCTGGCCAGGCCTTTCTGGGTGGAAGGATGAGAAGACACAGGGCCTTAGACACCCCAGGGGACGGAGCACCTGGATGCTAGCTGAGGTCTGCCGTGCACAGCTCCGTGGCCCGGGCAAGCCTCTCTGTGCCTTCGTGCCCCCATTTGAAAATAAAATGGGTGGGGAACCAGCAGTTGGTGTAATGGCTATGTCGCTGGACTCCCACGTAGTCGACCGCGGTTCGAGTCCCGGACCCGGTGGCTTAAAACTCACGCTGGGCGCGTGTGCGTGCGTGCCCAAGATCCCGCGAGGAGAATGGAGAAGGGATTGCGGCGTGACCATCCCCCCTGGGGGGTGATTTCTCGCTTTCTGTCTCTCTGTCTCTCTCTGTCTGTCTGGCGAGCGCACGCGCCCTATAGTGAAAAATCTCTCCAAAATAAATAAATAAATAAATAAATAAAGTGGGTGTGCCCAGTGGTCTCCACAACACTGGTTTTCAGACTGTAGAGGGCTTGGCAATCAGGAGAGAATTGCATTGAAAGGAGAGTCCTGGCCCCAGCCCTCAGAGATCTGGGCCCGTGTCTCGGCGACCAGGATCTCGTGTCCCCAGGCCGTCAGGACGCCCCGTGCTCTACGTGTCAGGTGGGCCCAGACTCTTGTGCTCCCCACCTGGGCACCCGCTCCTTCCGCCACCCCGCCCTCGGTGGCTAGATGTCCTCACGGCCCCCGCATGTCTGCCCTCTCTGCTCCATGTTGCTGGCTCGAGCAGGCTTGCAGTGGTAAAAGTCTCAGCTCCGGGACAGTCTCTGGTCTGCCCCTGCTCAGCCCAGTCTGTGAAGCCGCTCTCCTCCCTGGAGCCCCTAGAGCAGCGTAGAGAGTGCAGGCCTGAGACCCCACACAACCTTGCCCACTGTCTCCGGAAGCGGGTGTCCTCGCCGCTCCTCCCCCCTGCACAGAATGCCTCCCTCCTGCTCTCGGCTTCAGGAACCCTACTGTCTGTTGTTTTCTCTTATCATGTGTTGTTCACATTGTTCTTCTCCTTACAAATATAGAAGAAGGCAGAGTAGAAATTTGCAAACGTGGCAACACAGAAGGCAGAAAACTCCTCACATGTGTGGCTTCCTCCTGAGTAACGAAAGCTAGCCTGCTATGTTAAGTTGAAATCAGCAGTAAACAAATAGAAATAAATACGTTCTGCAGCAGAAGTTTAGTTATGCCACACACAGTAGTTTGTGATACCCCCCCATCCAATAAGCAGTAGATCTTAACCCTGTATCACGCCACTGGTTGAAGAGGCACCACATTCTTTTTCATGACCGTATAATACTCCACTGGATAAATTTAACAGATTCCCTATCTAATCGACATTTGGCATTGTCTTATTTTTGACAATCACAAAGCACCTCTTCAGCAAACATCTTTACATACATGGCTTGATGTACTTGAGTGGTTGTAGGATACGCTTCCAGAATAGAATTTCTGGATGAAAGGGTATAAGATACAACTTCAAAAATTTCATGGGAAAACCCATTAAAATACAAGTGTATTTTTGTGCAAAAAAAATTTGCACTCCACAAATAATTTTTTTCACACTACACACTTTCCATGAGCTTCTTGAAGATCCTCCATTACATTCAGACTGTATTGCTAATTTGACTCTCAAAATGGATTTTTACCAACTTATTCACCCACCAGTATATGTCTGTTTCCCCCTACTCACTCTGAGTGTTATCTTTTACCTCTTTGCTTTGATGAAAGCTGCTTTTTTTAATATTACCTTTTCCTAATTATTAGTGTGGTCGATTGTTTGGGGCTGTTCTTTGAAGTATCACATCATAACCTTTGCCAATTCCTTTTCTTTCCAGTAGTAAAAAAAGCAAAAGTTGGTAAGGCAGTTACAGGACTTACAGACGTAGCAAGGCCAGGGGTGCACAGTGAATCCGAAAGCCCCAGCCTGACCCCCACCATCCGGCCTTCAGCTTGCACAAACCCGTGCTGACCCCACGCTATAAAGCACGCACACAATGCAGAGCAGAACTCCCTCAAGCTTGTCTTTTCGATCAGAGGGTGGGATCACCGGCCATACTTAACCAGAAGCCGCCTCCAGGTGGGCATGCTGCGACCGCGGCCAGAACTCCATTAAGAAGTAAGATGAGAGGCAGCTGGCACCACCCCCTGCTCCTGGGGGGTGATAACGCAGAGGCAGAGCTGCTGACCAGAGAGCTGGGCCACAGCAGCACCCTGGGCTGCAGGTAGGTGGCTGGGGGTCACGTCCTGACTTCAGAGTTGATTCCTTTTGAGACGCTTCTTTGGAAACTGTGATGTCAGCTTCAGGGGCCTCTCATGAAGCCCAGAGGGGACCGTGTACAAAGTCCCGGAGCCTTCTGTACGCGAGAGATGTGAGTACGGAATGCCGATGCCTGGAATTCCACCATCGAGTGATATTACTGGGGCCAGCAGGTGGCGGTGTGCTGGTTAGGGCGCTGGACCACCCCGTGGTCTCCACCACATAGCCGATTGCGGTTGCAGTCCCAGACCTGGTGGCTTGCTTTGTCACTTTCCCGCTGTTTCTCTCTCTGGAGAGCAAATGGGCCCTTGAGCCAACTGAAAAGATAATTAAGTAATTCTTAAAAATAAATAAATAGGGGACCAGCAGTTAGCGTAATGGCTATGTCACTGGACTCCCATGTAGTCGACCGCGGTTCATGTCCTGGACCCGGTGGCTTAAAACTCACGCCGGGCGCATGTGTGTGCGTGCCCAAGATCCCGAGAGGAGAATGGAGGAGAAGGGATTGCAGCGTGGCCATCTCCCCTGGAGGGTGATTTCTCGCTTTCTGTCTCTCTGTCTCTCTCTGTCTGCTTGGCGAGCGCACGCGCCCTATAGCAAAAACCTCTCCAAATAAATAAATATCATATTCCTAATGTCTTAAATACACTCAATGCAAACTACCTTCTGTTAACTGTTCTATATATAATACAAGGACTAAGAGCATGGGCCATAGGGCTGGAAAGAGTTGAGTTCAAGTCTGCTTACTGGCTGAGTGATTCTGGACAAGCTACTCAACCCCTCCGAGCTGCGATGTCTCCTTCCATACAGGGGTTGTAACCACTTCTTGGTTTGCTCTGGGGAGTTAATGAGCTACGTGTTGAAAAGCTGATACATGTAGGGGTTCAATAAATGTCAACTCTGTTGTTAATGTTCTTACTAGAAAAGACTAACAACACTGATCTTAACCACAACGGCCAGTCTCTCTCTCTCTCTCTCTCCCCCTCCCCCTCCCTGAGCTTGTTAAGAGTGGGCTCACTGAGAACCCGATCACCACTTCCTAGGCCATCAGCCAGAGTCCTGCCAGTGTAGATCCCGCCTCCTTGTTTCTGTTCCCGACACTGAGCTTCCCGATCCAGACCGCCTGCGGAGGAGGAAGGGGCTGCCTTTCGTGGCATGATTTGAAGAGTCTGAGAAAGTCTTCGAGCATGTCCTGCTTTGCTGTCTGCAATGGTGACAGAAGGCCCGATGTCTTGGTCTGTTATTGCATTGCTAACAAAATGCCCAGGACTGGATACATTTGTCGATGTAGGGTTCAGTGGCTTGTGGTCTGGTAGCTGGAAAATTCAAAGGCATCACAAATGGCATTGGGAACTTTAAGGAGAGCAGATCATGGTCTGTATGCACAAGGCCTTCTCTGCAGTTCTGGCCTCATTCTCTCTGCGTATAAAACCACCGCCGCTCCATGTGGAGGCCCTACCCTAACGACATCATCACACCCTGGACACCATACGGGAAGCAAGTTTTCACTTAGCACTCTACAGTAAAAGCAAGCCCCAACCCATGAATTTTTAGGGGACATCCAAATTCAAACACATGAACCTTTGGGGAACAAACCATTATCCCAACCATAACACCCAGCATTCCTGGAAAGCCTCACACTGCAGTTGAAATTTGCTTTTCATATTACTGAGGTAACAGCCTCGGGGATTCCCGCTGTGACAAACTCCTGGTGCCCACTCTATCTTCTTGCTGAAAGGCCCTGGACAAAGTATTTAATCTGTGTCCCAGTTTCCTTATCTGTGAAGGGGAGGGATGCATATTGCGCTGACCTCAGGAGGATGATGGTTTAATGAAAAAAAACAAAAGCAGTCTGCATGGCCTGGCCCGTAAGGCCCACTAAGTGCCATAATGGCGAGTGTCACTTCTCAGGGGGGTGCTTTCCACCTTCTCTGGTAACTGCTCAGTGTGTAAAAGTTCCTTTCTGTGATGTCTGAGTCCATTCAGGCTGGTATAATAAAAATACGAGGAGTGGAATGACTTATGAACAATAGAAATGTACTTCCCACAGTTCTGGAGGTGGGGAAGTCTAAGGTCTAAACACCTGCAGATTCCGTGTCTGGTGAGGGCCTACTTCCTGGTTACAGATGATATCTTCTTACTGTGTCCTCATATGATGGAGGGGCAGGGTCTCTCTAGGGTCTCTTTTCAAGGGCATTGATCCCCTCATAGCTTAATTATCTCATGAAGGCCCAACCTCTTAATACTATTGCATGGAGACCATGTGAACTCTGGGGTGACACGAATGTTCTTGAGACTGCCCACTTACAGCGCAGTTACTTATAACGAAAGGGCGAATGCTGGCGTTGGTCTTATACCCTGCAGGAGGCTGCCTAGAATACTGTGGGAACTGTCGAGGGCTGGAAA
Organism: Tupaia tana; assembly: GCA_026018925.1. NCBI lineage: Eukaryota > Metazoa > Chordata > Mammalia > Scandentia > Tupaiidae > Tupaia > Tupaia tana. Next base: position 1,966,337 of record JAKSZU010000023.1, on the reverse strand, counting down.
AGTCCAAGATGAGCTCATCATTCCTGTGTGGTGCACTCCTGGGGTGACTGAAAGTAGCCAAGCGACAGGAAAGCCCAGGCCCCTCCCCAGTCACTCATCATGCAAGGCCACCATTATATTTTTGAACATGATATGTGTGGAGAAGCACAGAGGACTTCTGCTCATGCCCACTGGAATCCTACCTCCCTACGTCCAAGCACCCGTCAGAAAGTGACCTCATCCCTCATTCCCGTACTAACAAAAACTCAGCCTTCGGAAAGATGCATTTGAAACTTTCTTTTGTCTTTCATCTTTGCAACTGGAACCTTCTGCTTCACATAAAGATTTTTATCTTAAATTCTGGTACCTTAGTTTTGGTTCTTCTAGCATGTTGGACCCCTGACTTTGCTCACTGATTATTGGGTTTGTTGACAGTCAGATCATAGCTTCTGAGTTTTTGCATCACAAAGCCAGCTGCATCATCCTCTACATTTTGAGTGGATTAGATGACTTAAAGGTCATGGCCTACGTTGTGGTTCAGCACAGAAACAAAGAGGAGGAAGGAGCTGATGATGTTGGACTGTCAGGCACTTCCCTGAAAGATTTGCCTGAGACAGGGGCTTCAGCAGTAGGGTTGTGGGAAAGACTGAGAAGCCAGAGGCAGGGCAGGCTCCCAGAGGACAATATTGAAGTTAGGGAGAAGGTGAGTAGATGAGTGTTCCAGGAGGGAGGGGAAGGGAAGGGGAGGGGAGAGAAGGGAAGAGAAAAGGGAAGGGAAGAGAAAAGGGAAGGGAAGAGAAGGGAAGGGAAGGGGAGGGAAGGGAAGGGAAGGGAAGGGGAGAGAAGGGAAGAGAAAAGGGAAGGGAAGAGAAAAGGGAAGGGAAGAGAAGGGAAGGGAAGGGGAGGGAAGGGAAGGGAAGGGAAGGGAAGGGAAGGGAAGGGAAGGGAAGGGAAGGGAAGGGAAGGGAAGGGAAGATGTTTGGAAAACTCCTGGCCATGCAGTCATAAATGGCTTCTCACCAAGCGGTACACATTCAGATTCACCGTTTTCTGGACATTAGTCTCTAGAATGGGGCTGTTGATGTTAGGGAATTGTGGAATTCAGAGACCCTAACCTGAGAGGATGGGACCACAGTGCAGTGTGTTGTGGAGGGAGATGCTGCTATGGGCAACCAGGCCGCTACTTCCTCCACTAAAGCCCTGTTGACTCCTTGCAGGTCCTTGTATGAGCCAAACATGGCTGTAAGTCAAGGCTGAATATTTCTTCTGCTTGAACTCTCTCCTTCCAGTAGGTGTGTATTTTCACTTCCTTGGGTCTTTTCTCAGTGGTTTCCTCAGTGAGTGCTCTCCAGACACACTATTATTGCACACACACACGTGTTCCCTATTCCCCCCCCACACACACACACACACTTTATTTTCCTCTGTAGCATTTATCACCATTATATGTACTAATTCTTTATTTGACTATTTGGTAGGTTGTTGTCTAACAGTCTACCTTCCCTCATTACGATATTTTTGTTATCTATTGCTATATGACACACTTCCCAGAAAGTCAGTACCTTAAAACAATGAGTACTTTATTTTAGCTCACAATTTTGTGAGAGGCACTTGGGAAAGGCTCAGCTGGGTGGTTCTTCTGTTTCATAACCTGGTGACGGGGTTGCTCTGTGGCGATGGAGGTTGCTCAGCTGGTCGCTGGACTGGAAGTTCAGGATGGCTCCACTGGCCTGTGTGCTGTTTGGTGAAGCGATCAGGAAGGCCAGGCTCAGCTAGACTAGCGCTCTACACCTGGCCCTTCCAACATGGATGGAGTTGGATTTTTCCACAGAGGCCCAGAGCTCCTTGAGTGTTTTCAGAGGTACACTGGAAGGTGCAAGTAATCTAGCTTTAGAACATTGCTTCCACCTCATTCTAGGGGTCAAACAAGTCACTAAGACTAGTCAAGACTCAGGGAAGAAAAGACTCCACCTTTTAATGGGAGGAATGCCGAAGAGTGTGTGGCTATCTTAAATCTTTGTGGCATGCTTCACCAAGGTGGGTCTTTTTGGTTTTGATTTTTTATTGCCAGATAGCATATGTACTCGTGAGAGAGAAAGGTGGGGAGAGAGACAGAGGAAGCACCTCCCAGTGGGGCATCTTCATGCCATTATCTCTTTTCCTTCATCTTTCCATCCCATTGGGATTTGGGGCACACACAGATAAACATCCCATGTGGTCTTCAAGCTGCCTGGGCTGGGATTTAAACGATGATTGGCCGTGTAGGATCTGGCTCGTTTAACCCCAGGCCATGTGGCCAGCCCAAGGCAGGCACTTTACAATGGTTTATATATAGAATTTATCATCATTGGATATACTAATTCCTTGATTATTTGGTTAGCTGTTGTCTATCAGTCTGTCTTCCTTCATTACAATATTTTTGTTATCTATTGCTATAAAACACACTTCCCAGAAAGTGAGCAGCTTAGAACAGTGAGTATTTTATTATAGCTCATAATTTGTGAGCGGTACTGGGCAAGGGCCTGGCACGCAGTAGGTGCTCAGTAAATGCATACTGCCTGAGTGAGTGAATGGATAAATGTAGTTTCTACAGTCCGTGCCAAGCCTTCCCTCCTGGAAGTCCTCTCCCAGCTCAACCTCCTCCTCCCACTTGGCCCGCTCCCCCTTAAGACCTCGGGCTCCTTCCTCCTCTGTAGATGACCCGAGAGACCAGGCCTGAGTTCCCTGAAGGGAAGTTTGAGTTCTGTGTCCTACAGGACGGGGGATTCAAACAGTTCGCAGGTCCTGACTGTATGTGTGGTACGGGAACATCATCTATGCACAGATTCATGGATTACAACCGCAATAAGGCAGATTTTACCATCGCATTTTATAGATGAAGACACTGAGGCCAGAGGCGTTGAGTCATCTGCCTCAAGTCGCATAGCCAGTCGTAGTCTAGCTTGGTGTCTCCACAGGCACAGGTGTGGGGGTAGCAGGGGGCTCCATGGACTGATGGATCCTTCCCTACTCTGTGTTTGTGAAAATAAGGCTCCCAGGGTTCCCCTTGAGGTTCCAGGATCCAGTGAAGCTGAATTAGCAGGGCCTGGCTTTTCTTTTCTCTCCCCTGGAGACCACGATTTCCTACCACTGCAATGCTCTGGCAGAGGAACTGGGTTTAATATGCATGAGCCCGCCAGGCAGGAGTGATTAGCTGGCTCCCTGTTAGAGGAGGAGGAGGAATAATTGAGCTAGGTATTTACATAACAAGTCAACGCTGTGGTCCACAGGGTTCTGGTAGGTCCCCCCAACCCCCAGCTTGTCTACTTTGTGCTTCTCCTCACCCTGATGGCCAAGGAAGGACAGCAGTGGCTTCGTACCACTCCACAAGCGAGGCTGTGTGGGGCCAGCAGGTGGCATGGTGGTTAGGGTGCTGGACTCCCACATGGCTGACCACGGCTGGAGTCCCGGACCTGGAGGCTTGTTTTCTCATTTTCCCTTTCTCTGACCAAATTAAAACATAATAAACAAAAATAAATAAATAATTAACTTTAGAGAGAGAGGTTTTTGCTATAGGGCACGTGCATACGCTGGAGAGAGAGTCAGAAGCCACCCCCCAGGGGCAATGGCCATGCTGCAATCCCTTTTTCTCCATTCTCCTCTCAGAAATTTGGGCACACATACACATGCACCAAGCAAGAGTTTCAAGCTATCGGGCTCTAGGACTCAAACCACAGTTGACTATGTGGCAGTCCAGCACCTTAGCTACTGTGCCACCCATTGGCCCTGATCATTCTTTAAAAATAAATAAATATAGCTTGTACTGGGTCGTTGGAAAAGTCACAATGCATTTTTGCATAGAAAAGTATGTAATGACTTTACCGACGACCCAATATATTAAGAGAAGAAAATTGATTTGTCTGGGAGAGGGTCTGGTGACCTGTGCAGTCTGGACCCATAAACAAACCATCAAAACCCTTCTGCAGACTGAGAGCTGATGGGGCAAGGCAGAGGGGCCGAGACTGGGCTTTTAACATGGCCCTCCCTCCTGGCCACAAACCTCAGGGGACCTTAGCTGCATCCCACCCCATTCTGGCCTCATCTTTTCTGTGACAGGAGCCACCATCTGCGCCGTGACCCTCTGAGGTCAAGGACTGTATCCAGCACTGGGTTAAGGGCAGCAGGCAGGGAGAGGTGTCTGGGCACTGGGCCATTAAGAAGAGAATTCCTCCTTTGTGGCTGTACAGGAGAGGGCGGTCATGCTCCCACGCCTGCCCCGGAGCGGCCTTCAGGGTTACCCCTGGTCAGCGCTCTCTGGGGGTTCTGGAACCAAAGGTTATTAGCTCATAATCACCTTGTTCACGGCTGGCTGGGAGGTGCGCAGTGTGCATGAGTCTGACCCCGGGCGAGAGGGAAGCCAGCCAAATCCTCTGGCTGCAGTTAAAAGGGCTCAGCAGCCTCTTGAAGGTGAGCTGCAAAGACAGGCTGGGGATTTTCTAGGGGAGCGGGCAACGTCAACCACTGGCCTGCCAGCCCGTTGGCCCCTCTGCTAACACACAGAAGCCCAGGTCTTCCATGTCTCTGGATGGTGGATGGTGGCCTGTAAGGGCCAGAATGCAGAGGGACAGACCCGGGAAAGACCCGAGGGAGCCACACGTTTCATCATACACTGACTTCTCTGGGCCTCAGTGCATGTCTGTGCAGGGAGCAAGCTGTGAGTGCGTCCCTGTAGGGTGCGTCCCTGTAGGGTTTGCATGAGGATCCAGTGAGCTGCTGCACGTGGCTGGCTCAAAACAGAAACGCCGCCCCAAGCGGAAGCCCCGCGGTGTCTTAGGAAGAGATGGTGGAGTGCGGTACCAAGGCCTCCGTCCAGTCCCATCTCGGCAGAAGCCTTGGGTGACTTGCACGGCTCTGGAAGGAGGATGATGCGCCAGCTGTCCCCCGCTCCCTGGGAGGATTAGATGGCATGGCGGGAGGTGCGGGGCTCAGTGAGAGGCCTTGGAGTACCTGCCTGGAGGGTTAGGCCTCAAATCCCAGGCTGAGAAGACTGACCGGTCGGCAACAGCGGCTCCAAGTGCTAACGAGCCTGCTTCCCGGAGGGAGGGGCTGGACCCCGGTGCATGTCAGAAGGGCAGAACGGGCTCCATTGACTGTACAGTGCGACCAGCTGCTCTATCCCGGAGTGGAGAGGGGTGCTAACCTCATCACTGGGCCTAGCTGAGAACGGTCGAGAGAGGCTCCAGGGCCAGCAGGTGGTGTGGAGGTTAAGGCGCTGGACTGACCGCAGTTCAAGTCCTGGACCTGCTGGCTTGAAATTCACACAGGGCTTGTGTGTGTGCGTGCCCAAAACTCCAGGAGGAGAATGGAGGAGAAGGCACTGTGGTGTGGTCATCTCCCCACGGGGTGATTTCTCACTTTATTTCTCACTGTCTCTCTGGTGAGTGTATACACCCTATGGAGAAAAAAAAAAAAACTTAAAAAACAAATAAACAAAACGAGAGGCTCCAAGAACAGGGGAGGAAGGGGCCTCCCATGTATCTTAGGAGGGAGTTGCATGCCTTAATTTCTCGTCACTCTCAGAAATCATGTGATGACCTCTCCCCCAGCCACCACCCCTCCCCTCCCCCCCACATGCACCCTCTGCACACCCATGGCTGTGGTGTCTCCAACATGCCTCAGCACACACCCCTTCTCTGTGGTGACGGTGGTGTCTGCCCACAGGTGCTCCAGCGCCTAAGCCTGCTGAGGGGGCCCCGTGCAGACCGCATGTGACCTCCCAGCTTCTCGTCTGTTCTGGATGGCAGCTCCCTCTCCTGTTTCCTTCCCGCCCACTCCAAACCCTCGCCTGTGGGCCCCACTGCAGTGCCTTCACAGGTGTGTGTGAGCGGGTGGGCTCTCCTCACCTCTTGCTTTGAAGGGATGCCTTTGGGGATACCCACAGGACACCCCGGTGTCGGGGCCCCAGGACGGCTCTTTAGGTTCCTACGAGGACGGAGCCTGGAGGAGCCTGGGTTCCTTTAACACCCGGGCCTCCTCGCAGCACGGACAGGACTGGGACCTGCCATCCAGGCCTCGCCCGTCCCCTCCTCACCCTGGCGCAGACCCCGCAGAGCCCAGGCTGGAGGCAGCAGGCCCGGGCGAGGCCACTGCTGTCACGAGACGCCTGGTCACACCAGGTCCATGCTAGACGCTGTGCCCGGCCCCTCGACCGCAGAGTCCACAGGGCGGCCTGTCAGCCTCATTCGGCAGATGGGGACACTGAGGCTGGACAGGCGAAGCGACTGCCCTGAGCCGGGACCTGCAAAGCAGCAGCAGCGAGGCCTAATCTAGGCCCCCTGGCTCAGAATAAACTCAGCTGCTTTCCTCTGTGACAGCCGATGGCACCAACCTCAGGTGCCCGGGATTAGCCACGGGTTCCCACGGGAGCAGTTCCCTGGAAGCTGGTGGCCCAGAAGCCCGGCCCCAGCCTATCCCACATCCAGACGGCTGTGAGCGTCTCCAGGTGTGAGCCCCGAGTCTAGGCCAGGGAGGGAAGGTCTGGCCCAGTCCTCAGGAGGCTCTCGTCTAAGGGAGAGAACGCGCTTGATGCCCTGGGGTCCTTCCACCTGCTGCCCACCAGCCCCGAGTCCGGGCGCTGCCTCTGGACCCGGCGCCAGAGAAGACGCCCCTTTTCCTGGACATGCGTGTGAAAGGGGACCCCAGGGAAGTGACAGCCCTCCCACGCAAGTCACTTGTTCACTCGGTGGGCGTCTGTGGGCCCAGGCTGCCAGCCCTCGATGGGAGGCATGGGGGTGGGGGTGCGAAGACACAGCCCCGTCCTGCACCGGCTCACACTGGGGGCTTAAACTGTCAGTGAGGGTCTTGAAGGCCGTGGAGGAAGTAGGGAGCAAGAGTAGGGTGAGGTAAGCGAGGCACTTGCATTGGGATGCAAAACTTCAGGGGTGCCAGAAGACCCGGTAGTCATCTTGAACCGTATTATAAGGCAGCGTGTTACAAATGAAAAGTAGTGCAATGGATTTTTGCATTAACTTTGAACTTTTCAGCAAGTGCTTGGAGGCCCGGCCTGCTTGACTGGGTCAGTAGCAACTGCAGTGCGGTGCTAGGAGCCACTTGGCTGACTGCGGTTTGGGTCTCCAGGTCAGTTGGCTAGAACTCTGCCAGGTAGGAGTGCCCAGAATCCCGCCACTGGAGAAGGGACCGTGGCGATGAAGGGCTGCTTCTCTCACACGTCTGCACACACAGGCACGCGCTTGTCTCTCATGAATAAAACACACTTTAAAATACCGCTCTGAAGTCCATCCCTCCGGGTTAGTGAGTGTCTGCGTGCCCCTGTAATCTCCCTCCCCCTCTCCTAGGCTTGGCCCAGGGGCCTGCATTCCATGGGGAGCTGGATCAGGAAGGCAGAGGACTGCAGAGCTGGGGCGGGGACTTTGGCCTCTGGGCTCTGTCGGGGAGGGGCCAAGGAGAGGAGGCGGGATCCTCCTAGGAGCCCACCCTAAGGCCAGGGAGACCCTCTGTGAGGGCTGCTGGGTGCAGAGAGCACCTGGCTCCTGGCAGGCTTGGCTGCAAGCCGAGACAGGGACCAGAGGCAGAGGGAACCTTGGAGCCATCTCCTCCCACCTCTCTGGCTTAGCAGGCATGGAAGCACACCCAGCCTGGCCCAGAAGGCTGCGACTGGCTAGCTGGACGGCTCCCCTGTGGGCCCTGGGGGGCTGAGGCCCAGTGCCCCTCACTCCCCATTCCCCGCCTGCTCTGCTCCCTGCTGAGGTGGGGGGACCCCCAACAGCGCAAAGGAGCAGTGGGAGGTGGGTGCTGAATGCAGCCAGGACAGAGGGCAGGCCCCAGACAGACAGCTGGCCCCTCCCGGCTAGCTCTGGGCCTGGAGATGTCCTGTGTTCTCTCCAGTCCTCCCACAGCCTGGGAGAAAGGGGGGGACTGCACGGAGGAGGAGACGGTGGCCTGAGAACAGCATACGCCCTGACAACAGGACTCAGCTGAGGCCTCTCCCCGCTCACCCCCCCAAGCCCCATTGCCCTCCTCCCTCACTGCTGGCGGTCAGGACACCCCTCCTCCCTCACTGCTGGTGGTCAGGACACCCCGCCTCCCTCACTGCTGGTGGTCAGGACACCCCTCCGCTCTCCAGCCTGCCGACCCCAAACTGTCACTTGTAACTTTTACCAGCCCTCTTAAACTTCCCAAAGTGAATATCATTATTAATATTATTTGCCTAATTAGCACATTGGCTGAATGACAGAAAACATGCAAACAGGTTTTGCCAAGGAAACTCTGTCTGATTAAAACGGCAGCCTGTCTAATTAGATGGAGATTTCTTCATTAGTTTCCCGTTTTAGATGCGCTGTCTCCCTCTCCCAGCTCCCTCCAGCCTTCCAGTTCCCTCCCTACAGGGAAGGCCTCTTTCCCTCCCACTTCTGCCCCCTGCCCCCGGCCCACACCCCTTCTCTGGTAGTAGCCCACCCAGGTCTGCTCCGGTCTGAGCTGGAGACTGCACTGCCCTGAAGCATGGGTCCTGCCCACCTCACAGGCCTGGGAGCTCCCAGCATCAGAACCTCAGGGATGGGTCTGGTTTGGGGCGGGGTCTCCTAGGCCTCTAAAACTTCCTTTCATACCACTTCTGGCTGACAAACAGATCAAAGCAAAACAAACAGAACCCCCAGGGCCTCTTGGTCAGACGCCATCAGCAGCAAAATGCACACTGAAGAGCAGTAGTAAGAATCACACTCAGTGGTATTTATTGAGCACCTACTATGTGTCAGAGGCCAGTGATGTTGCTCATGTTATCTCCATGGCAACTCCAGACAGGCTGGCGCCGTGCAGCTGAGAAAGCTCACTTTCCGGGAGGCTGGCCTCAAACCAGCACATCCCTGTGAGCTTCCACGCTCCGGCTTCTCCCTCTCCGGGGCTCCTCTGTTGGTGTCCTGAGAAGCTTCCCCACCTTTCTTTGTTTATTGGCTCCTCTTCTTCCCCTCAGCCACTGCTCTCCAGGGACCAGGAGGTGCTGACTGATAGCAGTGGACAGGGTGAGGCCAGGGCAGCCCAGAGATGTCCTGCATTTGGGTCAGTCCAGGCTTCTGGAATGACTCCTTCAAGGGCTTCAGGGTGAGAGGGGTGGAGATGCGGAAGCGTGTGCACACCTGACAGTGAGGTCAGGCATGAGCGGGGTGGGGCATCTGGCCTGAGGGGGGCAGAGGAGGAGGAGAGGTGGAGCCAGAACCTTCTAGATCTATCCCATGACGGGAAGTTATGCAAAATACTCTGCACGTTTCCACGTGTCTACTCTTCATGACAGGTGTTATCATCTCCACATTAAAAAAAGAAGAAAAAAAGGCCTGAGGTGCAAGAGCTCACTGCAGAGAGACAGAGTGGGTGGGGGCTGAGAAGCGCCCCCCATGGGACACGGCCACCTAGCAATCCGCTCTCCTCCACTTCTCTCCCTCGGGATTTGGGCACGCATACGCTTTTCTCAAGTTGCTGGGCCCAGGACTCAGACTGTGGAGCTGGTCACGTGGGATCTAGCCGCCTCAACCACCAGGCCACCAGATGGAGAATCTGAGGCTCAGAGAGGTTCTGAAGTGTGGGGGAGACCGTCTCGCTGCAAGGGGCTGCACCGTGTCCTGTGGAAACAGGAGCAGAGTTACTGCCGACCCTGAGGGCGTGGGCCAAGCAGGCAGTGGATGGGTGAGATCCGGCTCAGAACAACGGGAAGGTTTCCAGCTGCTGTGAAGGGGCTGTCTGGGTGGAGTGAGCTCTCTGTCCGTGGAGGTGTGCAAGCAGGGAGCAGATGACCTTCAGGGATGGAGCATCGCCAGGTAGGAGCTGGTGTCCAGAGGCCGCTTCTGTCTGACCCGGCCTGTTATACCAGCACTGACTGTGCCCAGACACCGGGGCTGGCTGAGCAGGGCAGGCGGGGCTCCTCCCTCGGGGAGGCGTGGCTTCTGCTTCCTCCCTCCCATGAGAGGGCTTTTCCTCCCCACAGTCTCAGGGGTGCCCAGCTACACTCCGGTCCCTTAGGGCAACCCCCTTTGGGACCCAGGACTGCTGTCTCTGCCTGCTCCAACCTGCCCAGCGCCATCTCGGTTCCAGGATTCTGGTACTGGGACAGAGGAAAGCAGGCACAGGTGGGTAAGCCACTCTCCCTACTCCCCACGCCCCACCTGCCCTGAAAGCATGTCGCAGGCAATTAACCACCTAGGAAGCTCTAGGATACTGCTCTTCAGACAGGCCCTGTAGGACAGCAGGTGGCTTGGTGGTGCTGGGGAAAGACGCAGTTTACAGAGGACCCTGACTCCATGACCCAGGTGGGCATGGCACGTTGGGGTTCGAGCCCTGCACAGTGCAAGGAAAGACCTGGCCCCTGTCTTCCCGGAGCTTCTTGTCTAAGTGGGAAAACAAGTCTCGTAGCCTGGGGTGTGTGGGGGGTCTTTCCATCCCCTCTCTCATCCTCCTTTGCAAAGAACCCTGGCCTCTGGTTCAAATCCCAGCGCCGACGCGTCAACTCTGTAACCCTGGGGTATTTCTTAACCACTCTGGACCTCTGTTTCTGCCAGTGAAATGTGGAAGTGATAATGCTCCCGAGATGGTTGCAAACATTAGGTAAGTTAGCGTGAACGAAGCAGCCGTGCAATCCCTGACTCGGAGGACGACCCCCGTCCTCCATTCCAAACCCTTCCAGTGGGTGAGCCAAGTTCGCGAGCATGGCGGTAAGTGGCCGGCTCAGGGAGATGTCTCCACCACTGCGGGGGGAGGGTGCTGACCGGCCTGCAGTGGATGAAGCTCCTTCCTGGAACCCCTAGCTCCTTTCCAGCTCCAACTTGTTCTGGGTCTCAGATGTGTCAGAGTCATGCTCAGCCCGGGGGCCTAGTCACGCCTGGTGGCTTCTCAAAGCCTCGGCGTGCTCTCCTGGCAAAGGGGAGCAGGCCCAGCAGGCCCTGGGGGGTTGAGGCCTGCTGGCTGATTTTACCAGGAAGCCGCAGACCCCCGGGGAACACGATCAAGGAGGAAGACAAACCTCATTAGAGGGCCCAGCGCCTCGGCTCCGTCACCATGGCAGCCGGCCGCCACGGGCCAGGTGGTTTTTATTACTGAACTCGGAAAACTTTACGGAGGAGCCAACAATGAAACTTTATTCTGTTGTTAATAGCGTGTCTCTTATTAGCATGTATCTTCTACCCTTCCTAATAACCTGGACATTTCCGAGCCGCATCTATAATTAAGCCATTAATCCCTTACTGGAATTTCTTGTTTTTCAGAAGCAGCAAAGCAGAGGCCCGGCTGGCGACCAGGCAGGGGAGGGCAGACGCCCCACCCCATCGCTCCGGGATGTCATTCTCATTATTGAATCCTGACCCAGCGTGCGCCGATAAGCTCCGAATTAAAGATGCCCTATCTCAGAGGAACTCAAAGCCTGATCAGGGCCTGTCTTGTCCTCGCTGACTCCTCTGCCAAGCAATTAGCCTGGAGGGTATCTGCGAGCTGGTGGCTGGGAGGGCAGCTCGCTCTGGGGGTGGTGCTGGGGAGGGCCGTGGGGTCAGGGAGCCCCCCACCGGAGTTGATCTGAGCTGCCTGGTGGCCACGCTTCCTCTGCTCTTAGCAGTGTCAGTGTCAGGCCCCATCTGGGGGGGGGGGAGCTTTACTGACTGACCCCTGGGCCTCGGTTCTGGACTGAACTGTGTCCGCCAAGTGCGTGAGTCCTCACCTCCGCGACCCTGGACGCGACTGTATTTGCAGATGGCATCTTTGAAGAGGTAAAGAAGATAAACGGGGCCACAGCCACTAAGACCGATGGCCTTAAAAGAACAGGACCTCGGGACACAGACACCCCAAGGGAAAACCGCGAAGACGAGGAAGAAGACGGCAGTCTCCAAGCCCAGGAGGGGGGCTCAGGGGACCCACCCTTGACCCGGGACTTGCAGTCCTTGGAAGGAGGAGAGTCCCCTTCTGCCGTGGACGCCTGGCGACAGATACGGCGCTTTCCGGCCTGGACAGGGCAGGTCACCCCCGCATGTGCCTTCACACTCCCCCGGGGCCCCGAGGACGGAAGGCCAGGCCACCGAGCCCTGCTCAGGTGGGTCCTGCTGTGACACAGCCACGAGGGCAGCGAGGTCCCCGTCTCCATTTCCATTAGCTCTTGGCTGTCGGAACTGGCTTTTCCCAGAAGGGACTTGGCCAGGGCATCTCTCTGAGACCTTGAAATGAGTCTAGGACGAGGCCCTGTGGGCAGAGCAGGGAGCCCCATGCCAGCTCCCGGGGAATGTCAGGGTCGGCACAGAGTCCAGAGGTGATGTCAGCAGGGGCAGCCTTGGGGCCCGAGGGTCCCTGCTGTTCTTCAGGAAGGCCTGGCAGGGGGGGTGGGCCACCCGGCAGGGCAGGAGGGTGGACAGACACCTCGAGACTTGTAGCCCACATCTTCCCACTGTCCCTTGGTCACCCCTCCCCCTGCCCGCCACCCTAAGCAAAGTCCCGTAATCTCTGACTTCAACCCAGAGAAGCTGGTCATTGCTTCGGTGTGGCCAGGCGGCTCTTCAGTGTGCCTCCCTCCACAGAGCTCCGGCCGGCAGGCAGCCAGCAGCCAGCCGAGGGTTTCTGTCTAAGATGGCAGGCTGAGGAGTTACGGGGGACACCTGGGCGTGACGAATGTCTGTGGCCATGGACTGACGGCTGGGAGCTGCGGGGAGCCCCGCGGGGGCTGGCAGCCGGGAGAAAGCCTGAGTAAGTGGGTGCAGAGCGGGGGAGAGTGCGCGGGCCAGGGGTGGTGACAGAGAGGCCTGGGGCCCCGGGAGGCAGTGTGATTTCTCGTTTCTGGACTAGCACCTGGTCGGTGGCGGGAATTCGGGGACGTACCTGAGGAATGACAAGGTTGTCATAGTCATCCCACCCGGGGGAGGAAACGGCGCAAGAACTCCTGTCACACATGACAACTGCCCCGCACTGCTGCCAGGCTCCATCCCTGGATGCTGGTGACGTCGTCTGTCTACGGTGGAAGCCGGAACCCCGGAACCCCTCTCTTCCTCCACGGCTCGTGTTCTAGTAGGTTCTAGACTGCTCTAGCCCAAACAGCCCCTCTGTTTCTCTGGCTCTGCCCCTGCCTGCCAGGTCTGCACACGCACACACGCACATGCATGTACATGCATTGCATGCACAGCATGGAGCCCAGCGGGGATGTCTTGCACGTGCCCATAAACCAGGCCAGTTGCAGCAGCCGCCATGTTTTAGTGTCACCCTAAGCGGTGCCCACATCTGAGACCTCCAGGGGGTGACAGGACAACGCCTACCACCTCCTTCCCTGGGAGCGGTAACACCCGAGGCAGGAGGGCACTGGGATGTGCAGCTGACCAGTAGGGAAGCCACCACGTGGGTGTCTGCCCAGGAGGCAGAGGACACAGCTGCCCTCCACTGTACAGGGCCCTGGGTCACCTGGACTGCTGGAAAACGAGCTCAGTGTCTGCTCCCACCCTCTCTCCAAGAGGCCAAGTCTCTGGAGCTGTCCTGGGGGCCCGAGTGCTGAACTAGGTCTTGCTAGGTCCCGGCGCCCTGTCTCTTGGGCTCACATGCAAACCAACGCATGCCACGGGACCCTGGGGCCTGGCCAATGTAATGCCTCAGGGCTTAGAGAGAGCCGAATCCCAGTCTTTCGGTCTCTACCGTGGAGTGCAGACATTGGTGTATGTTAGGTGGAGACGCAATGTCTCTCAGAGCCCGACTTGCTTCACGCAGCAACAGATCTTCCGTATTCGTCCACTTCCTATCAAATTCCCGGGCCTTGTTGTTTTTTTATGGCTGAATAGTATTCCATTGTCTTGACTGACATGCATGGTATTTGTGCTAGAAAAAGAAATGTGCACTGTAAAGAAATATGATTAAATGTAAATAATTTTTTTAAAAAAAGGCAAAAAAAAAAAGAAATACCTGAATCCCCACACAAACATGACCCAGAAGTTAACTTTGCCCAAGCGTACAGAGTCACTATATTTTATAGATTATAAACAGCACACCTTTCATCTTGAGTATTTTTTCTTTCTGCTCTGCAGTGCAAGGATATCCATATTATTATTGTCTTCATAAGCATAATTCCTTTTTCTTGTTTTGTTTTTTTTTTTTTTGAGAGGTTTTTGCTGTAGGGCATGTGCACTCACCAGAAAGACAGAGACAGAGATAGAAAGCGAGAAATCACCCCCAGGGGGGATGGCCATGCTGCAATCCCTTCTCCTCCATTCTCCTCTTGGGATCTTGGGCACGCACACACATGTGCCCGGCATGAGTTTAAGCCACCAGGTCCGGGACTCGAACTGCGGTTGGCTACAAGGGAATTCAGTAACATAGCCACTATGCCAACTGCTGGTCCCCATACGTGTGCCTCCTAACAGCTCCCGAGAGCCCAGCAGTGCTGTATTTGACCCAGCACTCTGCTCATTTTGGACCTGTAGCCCCCTCCCAGGCTGTCCTGTCATAACGGGTGCCATGGGGCACCTCCATATACTGGTTTGTAAATACATATTTTCAGAACACGAACAACCAAGAAGTGTAGAGTCTGGGCCAGCAGGTAGCATGGTGGTTAAGGTGCTGAACTCTCACAAGATCGACCATGGTTTGAGTCCCAGATCTAGCAGCTTGAAAATCATACCAGGCACATGTGTGTGTGTGCCCAAAATCCCAGAAGGAGAGTGGAGGAGAAGGGATTGTAGTGTGGCCATCCGCGCCCCCCCAACCCCGGGGAGGGGGGCGATTTCTCATCTTCTCCCTCTGGCAAGTGCACGCACTCTATGGCAAAAACCTGAACAAAGAAAAAAGAAGGAGCATAAAACTTTGATTCCAGAGCTCGTTGCCGCCCAGCTGGCTTGCAGCAGCTCTCATGCCCACGTTCATGTGGGAAGGCACCCGCTCCCTAACTAACTGCCGGGGCGTCTGCCTGGGTGGACGTCCTCGCCTTCGCTATGCCTGGAGTGATTCTCAAAGCTCAGGGTCTGTAAAGAGAATTGGCTACGGGCTGCTCGCAGGCCATGAGGTCAGCTGCAGAGGGTTTCTGGACAGACATTTAAGCACAAGCATGGATCTGCATAACTGTTTACACGTAGCGACGGTTCTGGGGAGGGTCTCGTGTTCAGGCCGAGCTCGCCTTCTAGGGTCCTCGAGTAAGGGGACACCCGTGCTTGGCTTGGTGAGGTGAGTCCCTGCTGCTGCTAGGACCCCTCCTGTCCTCTGGGGTGGGGGTCCTTCCTGCTTCTGCACACCCACCCTGGCCCCTGTTTTGATGGACCCACCCTGTAGCAGGTGCTCACTCACCTGAGTCAGGACAGGCCCGTCAGGTGCCCAAGGAGCCTGGCCAGCATCTGCCCCGAGGCTGTGCAAATCCCACACTTCGAGGCCAGGGTCTCTAACATCCACGTCTCTAAAGCTTGCCAGTTTTCCATCCCATTTGCTGTAAAACCCAGAGGTATGACTCCCCTCCAATTTGGCAATCATGTCTTCTGCGGTGCCTGGTACAGATTGGCCACCTCCTCCTTTTGACATTTTGGTGGTAGGAGGTGTGCGTGGACCTTTGTGGCTTTGTACAGGAAGAGAGCATCTAGTTCGTGTCTGCGATGCCTGGGTTTACGCTTACACCAATTCCTGGGTTGCCCAGGTGAGCACTGTCCACACCCCATACACGTGTGTGTGTGTGGAGGGATGTTGCCTGTTTTGTGCTGCACGTTTGCCATGTATTGTTTTGTTTTGTTTTGGAGAGATTTATGCTATAGAGGGCTCACCAGAGACACAGAGAGAGTTGGAGAGAGAGAGAGAGATGGAGAGAGAAAAAGTGAGAAATCACTCCGCAGAGGGAGTGGCCACACCACAATCCCTTCTCTACCATTCTCATTTTGGGCATGTATGAACGCACACCTGGCATGAGTTTTAAGCTGCCGGATCCGAGACTCAAACCACAGACAGCCATGTGGGAGTCCAGTGCCTAAACCACTATACCATCTGCTGCCCTCCTCCCTGCTATCTACTAACTAAGGCAGTAAGTTACACACAGTGGAGAGGACCCTTCTCGGGAGGCCCTTTGGTAGGGACTGTTCTTACAATGAGGATCTTTACATAGAAAGCCCAGCCACTCTGGGAGGTGACAGGCCGAGATGGGGTCCGCACCTCGCTGTTGGGCACACCCGTGGCCCCCTCGGAGGTGACAGGAGGAGCAGCGTCCAGCTTGCTTGGCTGTCAGACTGCCTGACCCGAGCTCCGGGTCCCCCACGTCCAGCTGTGCGGCCCTGGTCATCCCTTAACCTTCTGGGCTTCAGTCGTCTTGGGTATAATCTAGCCTAACAGTACCCACTTAGTGACGCTGCAAGAGTGAAAGGAGATAGCCAGGCATGCAGTGCCCGGCACGTAGTAGGAGCGACTCGTTTCCGGCCACCCTTGTGCCTAAGAGCATCTTGTTCTCAGCGCCACTTCCCTGGGCTTCAGCAGTAACCGTGCACCGTGGGCAGGCACACTCCCAGGTGGTTCTCATCCGGTTAACCCTTCGGATTCTCATGGTAACGGGCAAGCACAGTTATCCTGCGCTCAATATATCATCCTTATCTCCAGAATGTGAACCGTTCCACCTCCCACCCTCCTCACAGGGCCGCGGCAGGAATCCCACCGGAAGCTGTGCTAATTGCACTGTAAGCTCTGCAAGGCCAGACGGAGGGAGGTTGTAGGAGAATCTGGAGCTGCCCTTGGAGCCTGTGCGCCTACAAAACTAAAGCTTTTATCTGACGACGTGCTAAGCTGCACCGGCACGAGCTGCTCCTGTCTTCGTGCACGGTCTTGTTCGTGAAGGCCAGACGGCAGACTGG
Organism: Tupaia tana; assembly: GCA_026018925.1. Lineage (NCBI taxonomy): Eukaryota > Metazoa > Chordata > Mammalia > Scandentia > Tupaiidae > Tupaia > Tupaia tana. The sequence goes on along the minus strand of JAKSZU010000023.1, from coordinate 1,949,547 downwards.
AACAAGACAGACACGGTAGTCAGAGACTGGATTTTGCTCTGCTGTGGCTTTGGGCAAGCTACGTACTCTCTGAGACTCAACTTCCTCTTCTTTAAAATCAAGTGGTCCTGGGGGACCAGCAGTTAGCGTAATGGCTATGTCGCTGGACTCCCACGTAGTCAACCACGGTTCGCGTCCCGGACCCGGTGGCTTAAAACTCACGCCAGGCACGTGTGCGTGCGTGCCCAAGATCCCGAGAGGAGAACAGAAGAGAAGGGATTGCGGCGTGGCCATCCCCCCTGGGGGGTGATTTCTCGCTTTCTGTCTTTCTGTCTCTGTCTGTCTGGCGAGCGCACGCGCCCTATAGCATAAAAAAAAAAAAAAAAAAAAAAAAAAAAAAAAAAAAAAAAAACTCTCCAAAAAAAAAAAAAAGTCAAGTGGTCTCTGTGGTCTATCTCACAGAGTCTATAAAAGTGCAACGAAATAATCTCGGTAAAGTACTGGCCCATTTAGTCAAATATTTACTGAGCATCTACTATGTGTTAGATACAGTTACAGACAGTGGGAGTTGGGTGCTGAGTGGGCATGAAATCCCTGTCATTTTGGAGAGAGGAAACAGACCATGTATAATCAGGGTACTTCCTGCCGCATGGAACATAAAACGGGAGAGTGAAACGTCACTCCCTCGCAGCACAGCCACGCCACAGTCCCTCCTCTGCCATTCTCCTCCTGGAATTTTGGGCATGCACATACATGCACTCATGGTGATTTTCAAGCCACCAGGTCCAGGACTCGAACCATGGTTGGACATGTGGGAGTCCAGCAACTTGACTACCACACCACCTGCTGGAGGTAGTATTTAACATCTCACAAAATGAATCCAAAGACAAGAGAAGCCCAGGGTTGGACTAACTCACCAGCTCCTCTATGCCGTCAAGGGTAATTCTTTCTCCTCTGCCTTCCTTGGCGTACCAATGCTTGTCTCCAGCGTGGTGCCCCTGTGGACATAAGCTGCCTACTCAAAATCCAGGTGGCACTTTTGAATGGCAATAGCAAAGGCCGGAATGTTGGGGCCAGCGGGTGACATGGAGGTTCCAGCGCTGGATCCCATGTAGCTGACTGACAGCTGGAGTCCCAGACCCATCAGTTTGAAAGTCATGCCGGGCACATGCGCGAACACGCTCCAGATCCTGAGAGGAGCAAGGAGGAGAAGGAATCGCAGCACGGCTATCCCCCACAGGGAGTGATCGCTCACCTTCCCTCTCTGTCTCTCTCTGGGAAGCACATGTGCCCTACAGCAAAACTGGAAGGAAAAAAAAGAAAGAAAAAAAAGAAAAGAAAAAGGCCAGAAAGGCGAAGGCCCTTCCTGGTGTCCATCTTCAATCTTTCTTGAGATGAAACTCCTGTAACATGAAATGATCATTTAGAAACATACCACTTGGTGGCATTTAGTACACCCACACCCTGAGCTACCACCACCCACATCAAGTTCCAGAATAGTGTCATAGCCCCCAAAGAAATCCCCAAGAAGCCTTTCCCAGAGCTCGGAAGATATGCCTCAAGTCTTCATCAACCCAGAGTGACATGATTATTGCTTTTTTATTATTCATGATCGAGTACGTGCATGTGCATGAAAGAGGAAGGAGAGAAGCATCTGCCCAGGGCCCAGTCACACACAGCCCCTTCCTCCATCCCTCCAGCCCTCCAGGATCCTGGGCAAAGGCACATACACCCAGCATATTCTCAGGCCGACCAGGGCAGGAACTCAAACCACGGTCGGCACATGGCTTCCAGCTCCGTAGTTGGGCACGTTATCAGAGGCTGGGCCACCTGACCATTCTTCAACCAGGTGCTAGCAGGAAGTGTGGAATTATGATTGGCCTGTCAAAAGTGCTTCCTGCCCAGCAGCCCCTAAAGCCCTAGGCCATGAGATTCTTGTTTGAATGAATGAATGAATGAATGAATGAAATTGTTGGCAGAGTGGTGTACATAATAGATGTCCACTTTACGCTTCTTTCCCACAGTAATGAGCATCAGATGAGCAGGGAGAGCACACTCCAGCCTTTCCAACTTGCCAAAGTGAAGAAAATAAAATAAATCTAACCAAAACAGCCCCACTGCGGGTATGCCCAGTTAGTTTTCAGTGCTTGGGGAGGCGGTCTCCGCCACCAGAGAACAGCACGCACCGTGTCGGAGCCGGCGGAGGAGCGGCACCTGGAGCCTGCGTGCCTCGCCAGCCTCCCATGAATTACCCAATTACCCCGCTTTTCTGATCGTCTCCACCCCTACCGACTGCTCGCCTACTCTTTCTCAAAAATGCTGCTCGGAAACAGTAGACCATATTACGCATTTCTGAGACACCTGTTTGCAATCACACTTCCTTTCATGGGACTGTTTTGAAGCTTGTTTTCAGGCTACCTAGAAAGCCAAGCTGGTACAGCGCGCACCTGCACCAGAGCTCCTCTGCACACCTAAGGGTGTGCTCCGTTTCTTCCTTGCCTTTGGGCACCTTGTGAGAATGATGCATCACCTTCACCGGTCGGACAGCACCTCAGGTGCAGGGAACATTCCAGATCGTCCCTGCAGCTCCTGCCAGGATTAACGGCGGATTAGATTGGCACCTCCGCTCCAGCTCTCTGGGGTCAGCTGCCCTGGCCACTCCAGGTGGTTAGATGGGCTGCGGATTCCCAGCACAGAGAAGCAAACAGGACCTTTGCACAGCAGAGATGGGGCCTCATGTCCATTGCAGACTCATCCTTGCCCTCACGTACCAGATACGGATGGAGTAAGTGCACACCTCCGGGTAGGTGCCAGGCACACAGCGCAGCCACGGGCCCTGGACGGTCCATATTGGTCAGATAGCTTTCACGTGTGTAATTGCACACATGGAAAAGTCTGTACACTGGCAACATCCTGCCAGCCCCGTCCATCACCAAGGAAAAGCTGATAGACGACATGGTCTGAGGATCATGGAACTGCTCCTCATCTGCATTCCGACAGGCTGTCTTGGAGAAGTCCAGACCCTCCTTCCAGCTGACTTTGGCTGGTACTCTTTTGCTGGTATCTGATGTGCTATGATCTCTTTTCATAGCTGGATGAATATGTGACAAAGCCTGTGTAGTAAAATATAAGAGTAATTATCGAATCCGAGTCGGGTCAGCAAACTTTTACTTAAAGGGCCAGACAGTAAGTATTTCCCACGTTCTGTGGGCCATCTGGTCCCCATCACGACTCCGTGCGCCTGGAGAGTGGCTGTCTACGAAAGCAGCCATAGATAATGCATAAACAAATGGGCCTGGCTGCTTCCAATAACGTTTTATTTACGGACACTCCAATTTGAATTTCATATAATTCTCACATGTCACAAGAAATCATCCTTATGTGGATTTTTCTTCAGCCATATAAAAACCATTTGAAAATCCATTCTTAGCTCGCAGGCCATGCAAAAATAAGAGGCAGGCACGATTGGCCGAGGAGCCATAGTCTGCTCTGCCCTGATCTGGGTAGTGGAGACACGGGCGTTCTTCCAACTTTTCAAGATGATTGAAAATTTCCCGATAAAATGTTGAAAAATTATCTTTTCTAAGTCAATGGTTTGTCTTTTCTCTTTAATCTAATGTTTTCTTATTAAAACAAAAAATGCTTTGGGGGGCCACCAGGTGGCGTGGTGGCTAAGGCGCTGGGTTCCCACATGGTCGACCCCAGTTGGAGTCTGGATCTGGCTCCTTGCTTTCCCACTTTCTCTCTCTTGCTTTCTCTCTCTGTCTCTCTGGAGAGCTCACATGCCCTATAGTAAATTAAAATAAGAATAAGAATAAAAAATAAATATTTTTTTGAATATGCTTTGGATCATATTGAAATATTTATCAGTAGCTAGCTAAATTTGGGACCAGCAGTTAGCATAATGGCTATGTCACTGAACTCCCATGTAGTTGACCGTGGTTTGAGTCCTGGATCCAGTGACTTATACTCACACCGGGCGCGTGTGCGTGTGTGCCCAAGATCCCAAGAGGAGAATGGAGGAGAAGGAGAAGGGATTGCTGCATGGCCATCCCCCCTGGGGGGTGATTTCTTACCTTCTGTCTCTCTGTCTCTGTCTTTCTGGCGAGCGCACGCGCCCTATAGCAAAAAAAAACTCTTAAAAAGAAAAAAGAATAGCTAGCTAAATTTGCCAACCTCTTCCTCTGCAGTTAATGATTAGGTTCCTGTCGCAGAACCCTCCACAGTCCCCACCCTGACATCACAGAGCTGTGCTCTTACGTGTCCTGAAATCCCGCGGGAACTCGCCTGCATGCTGGGAGCTGAGGCGGAACTGCAGTACGGCCCGCGAACACCCAGTCACCCACAAGCTTGGTCGTTGGTCCTGCCCTCGGGGAAATTCGTCTCGGTCCCCCGCCAAGCTCCCCGCATAGGCTCGTCTGACTCCAGGCCGTTTCTCCGTGGTCCCCTTGTCCACTCCTGGGACCCCCTTTTCTTCTTATCGCCCCTCTCCCTCAAGCTCCATCCCTCCTCACCCTCTTCGGTGGGTCCATTTGGGGATGACTTTTGGGCAAAATGGAGACACACCCAAGACATAAAACCTGGGAGTGTTTGGCTCGCGACCAGGTCAGAACCTGGAGGGGAGCAGGTATGGAAGGGGGCAGGCCAGCCGGTGGTGTGGCGGTGAAGGCAGATGGATCCCACGTGGCCTGCTGTGCTGCTGTCCCAGATCCAGCAACTTGAAGAGCACACTGGATGCGTGCGCGTGCTTGCACGTGCTAAGTCCCCAGAGCAGACTGCAGGAGAAGGGATTATGGGGCAGTGCTTTCTCACTTTCCTTCCCTCGCTCTCCCTTTTTTGGGCAAGTTCACATGCCCTGAGCAAATCTTTTAAAAAGAAAGGAGAGATGAGGTGGTGCAAGCGGGGGGCGCTCTTTATCTGTGGATCGGGCTGCTGGCACGACACCAGGCTGGCGGCCTTGACAGACAGCACAGGAGTGGGCAGAGCAGCCCTCGGATGAGTCCGTCCTCTCTCCCAGCCCCATGTGCTGGGACCCGCAGGCTGGCAGGCCCCGCTGGCTTCTCGGTCAGCTCCTCCTCCCCCTGCCAGAGTCCTGCTTCTTTCTGCAGGACACATCCCCAGGAAGGCTGCCGGTCACTGCCCTGCCCAGCCCTGGCTGCCGGTCACTGCCCTGCCCAGCCCTGGCCTGGGATCTCACACCAGTGACACCCAACATGCAGGGCGGCAGGGCGGCAGCCCACAGAGCCAACTGGTCCCTCGGCCACATCAGGTCATTTTCAAAGCCCAGTTGCTCCCACTGTGCTATAAATAAGAGGAATTTATTTTTCTACAAGAACATTGCAAAGCCATGACCATGGAGTCACCCTGACAAGCCTTCCCACACACCACATCCAGCTCCTCAGAGGTCTCTGCTCTCTGCCCAGACTGGACCCACGTTGGGCTAGGAGGCTCCTTACGAGAAAGAATGTCAAATACGAAGTTAGTGTGAGGGTGAGTATCGTTCAGAAAGAGAAAGCACAAGCAATCCTAATCACATTATAAAATGCCGAGTAAATCGCAAACATGAGCGTCCAGAATAAACTCCACAGCGTTTCGTTGTGCTAACTGCCTGGTGCGCGTTTCTGGGCCCTTTCCCTATGTTTTCACTGCATATTCTTTGACCTGCCTCTTCCTGTGCCAAAGATGGTGTGTGATTTATACAGAGAGTGATGGGCGATTTCCCCTCCCCTTTGGAGTCGTCCCTAGCATTGCATTTTTATTATTGATCATTTACAGAAGTTTCTTTCCGCTTCATACCTCATTGCCAGTGGCTCGTGTAAATTTTCTTTATTTTTAAAATTTTGTTTTGAGAGATTTTTTCTATAGGGTGTGTGCACTTGCCAGAGAGACAGAAAGTGAGAAATTAACCCCCTGCCAAGAGGGAGGGCCACACTGTAATCCCTTCTCCTCCATTCTCCTCTCAGGATTTTAGGATTTTAGGCACGCACGCACGTGTGAGTTTCAAGCTGCCAGGTCTGAGACTCGAACCATGGCGGACCACATGGACTCCTAAGCGGTCGTAACCACGACGCCACCTGCTGGCCCCAGGTCATGTAAATTTTAAGACTTGCCAAATATGAGGTGACTTCTACCAGATTTCTTTCATATACCAGCTGACACAGACTGTGCTCCACGTTGTATTTCAGGGTTATCGTGTGGTTTCCAGACAGGGCAGGACTCCTGTTTTGGCCAGACCCCCCAGGAGCGTGCTGGGCTGCTGACAGGAGGAGCATCCCTTCCACCAGCTGCTGGTGCTCGCTGCACTCGAACGGTGCCTTCCCACCACCATCCACAAACAGAATTTGGTTTTTATCAAAACCTTCCCCCAGTCCTCTTACGATCCCACATGGCCTTGGACCACAGCTAAGGCATCTTCGTGGACCAGCTGGGCACCGAGACCCTGCCACAGTGCCACAGCCATGGACACTGAACCATCTCTTCTAGACCAATGAGAACAGGATCCGCCCAGTGGGTTCTGAGCTCAGGGAAGGCCGGCCGAGCCCAGAGTCCTTGGTCAGAGGGACCTTCCTGGGCATGCCCATGGCCTCCTGCCCCCCTGCGTCTCCAGCCCTGTCCGCTCCATCCCTGCAGCTGAAAATGCTCACAGAGAGCCTCCCAGCACTCCTCTGAACCTGCTGCAAGGCCAGGAGGTTCCTGACAAGTGGCCTGCGTCCACAGCCCTAGTCACCACCTCCCTCACTTCCACCTCCACCTTTCTCAGACTGATTTCTGGGGGCTCGGGGCCTCAGGCCGACCAAACAGAAAGCATCGGCACCCCTCCAAATGCTGCGTGATTTCTCCAGCTGAGGTTGCGGGGACGCTGGGAGCTGCCTGCATGTGGCCCAACCGCTGACTCAGGGGGGGTCTGCCCACTCCGGGCGGTCTCAGCACTTTACCCCTCACCAGCTTTTCTTCTGTCTTCCTCCCCCCCAGGAAAATGGGAACGACTCAGGCAGGTGGGCGGTGGGATTTGACTCACCCGTCAGACTCAAATAAAAAAATAACGCAGGTCAAGCAGCTTCAAACACCAGGGCCCGGGGGTGCCTCACACAGGACAGCCCTCGGCCCTGCAGCAGAGAGGAAATAAGCACATCTGAGAGCACTTCTATATGAGACGGTTAATATTGTACGACGTCCACGCCCACGGACACGGCCCTTAAATCGAGAGCCCTCCGGTGACGGTGACGGAGCCGACAGGCGCTGGGCTCTGTGTCGCCAACTGAGACAGAGCGTCCAAGAGGAGGAGAAGCCCCCTGTCCTTTCCACCAGGTCAGGAGTGGGGTCAAAGGAGCACCAGACGCGCGGGTAAGTGGGTATGGGAGCCAGCTGGTGCTGTGGCGGTTAAGGTGTCGGACTCCTAAATGGGCAAGCATAGTTCGAGTCCCTGGCCTGGCAACTCGAGAACCACACTGGGCATGTGTGTGTGCATGCCCAACGTCTCGAGAGGAGAAGGCAGAGGGGATTGCAGCACGGCCATCCCCCTGGGGGGTGATTTCTCATCTCCCCTCTCTGTGTCTTTCTCAGGTGAGGGCCCTATTGCAAAAATCTAAAAAGAAAAAGCAAGCTAGTATGAGCCCTCCCACCGGGACCCTAGATCCTTAGGCAGGCAGGTCACAGAACCCCAGCATGGAATGCGAACCCAGCATGGAATGCGGCAGAGGGACTCGCAGCTGGCTCTGGGGCTGCTTAGAGAAGTAAGTGAGACACGGGGCGTAAAGCCCTATGGGGGCTGCGTGGAGACATACCCAGCCAGGTTAATTGGAGGGAAGTGCAGGGGAAGGGCAAGGAAGGGCTGGCTGCGTCCCCGTGTGGGGACGCGGTGTCCCACAGTGTACCGGACACGCCAGCTGCTGCCCGGAATCTCTCCATTAAAACGTCCTCCCCTTAGCCTGAAGCGTTGATCCCAATTAAAATGCTAATTATCTCCACTTTTCCCCACTAGTCTGTCATTGACCCTGGCGTGTGGATGAGGGATCTGAGAGCTACGTTTGAGAGAACACAGAGGAAGGAAGGGACCCCCCACATCTGTCTCTGCATTCTTGTCCCTGCCATTCCTCTCTGGCCCCTGCTTTCGTCGGGGTGCTCTTTGCAGTGACCTACACCCCCACAGTGCCCCGCTCCACGCCTCCGGTCTGGCCCTTCTCTCCTGCCTGGCCTGCCTCCTGCTCCTCTCTGCCCAGCTCCGGGAGCCTGGCTCAGGCTGTCCCCCGAGCGCCTCCCCAGCCCATCTCGGGTCCAGCTCCCGCAGCCCGTAGTGGGGACGGGGTGCGCCGTGGGATGGCGGTGCTGGGCCGTGCTCACATGCGGTCACAGCCCCCGTTCCCACAGGTCTCCCACAGACCGTGCAGAGCATGGCGTGATGTGGAAGACAGAACCCGGTGTGCGGGGCTGGCACACGCGTGACCGTGACACTCCCTACCTCTGGCCGCAGCACTCCCTGTGGAGGGAGAGTCACTACGAAGAAGAGCGTGCCAGCAGAGAGACAGAGGGGGAATGCCTCCAGCTCTGGGACTCGAACTGTGGTCAGCCACGGCGGAGAACAGCGCCTTACCACCACGCCACCTGCTGGCCCTCTGCTGAGTTTTAATAACTGTGGGGTGGCCTGAGGTTACTATCCCCATTGGACAGATAAACTGAGCCCCCGAGGGCCAAGCAGACCTGTCCAAGCTCCTGTGGCCACGAGGGCCACGCCCAGACAGCCCTTCCCCGGCTCCTGCTCCCTCAGGGGGAGCTGCCGAGTCAAACCAGCCAGCTCAGGGGTGCATGGGGACAAGGACGGAGACGCAGGGAGAAGGTGCCAGTCCGCGGGCTTAGAGGGGGCTCCCACACGGAGCTTTCGCCTCCTCTCTCCGACCAGGCTGTCCCGGTGGTGCGCTGGAGCGGAGGTGACCTCAGCTTCTCTCTGCCCTTTGGCTGCCAGTGCTCAGGGTAGGAAGCAGGTGGCTGTCACCTCAGAGCACCAAGAGCGTGAGCAGAGTGAGGCCAGCACAGTAAGGGTCTGTCTGTACTATCCATTTTAAAAAGTTGTATAGATAGATAGATAGACACAGAGAATTCTTTTTTTTTAATTTTATTTTTTTGGAGAGGTTTTTGCTATAGGGCATGTGCGCTTGCCAGACAGACAGAGACAGAGAGACAGAAAGCGAGAAATCACCCCCCAGGGGGATGGCCACACCGCAATCCCTTCTCCATTCTCCTCTCGGGTTCTTGGGTACGCATGCACATGCGCCCGGTGTGAGTTTAAGCCACCGGGTCCAGGACTTGAACTGCAGTCCACTACTACATGGGAGTCCAGCGACATAGCCATTACGCCAACTGCTGGTCCCTAGTTACGTATTTTATTTTTAATTTGCTTCAGGGCAAGTGCACTCAGCAGAGGAGAGAGGGTGAGAAAGCAAACCTGCAGGTCTGGGCTGCTGTAACCCTCCAGCTCCGAGCAGCTTTTGCCACAGGGCGGGTGTCACGACCCCTGCGCTCTCCTTTTACAGGTGGGGAGACGGGCGGGGGGTCTGCTGCAAGGGACCCGAGATGTCAGTCCCCCGGGACTCGGGCAGGGGGAGGGTGTGTGCGGGAAGGCCTGTGTTCCTGTGCGTGGCCTTCCAATGTGGGTGTGGCTGGGGCCCCCGCCAGGCCCCGGGACCCAGGTGGACGGCTCCCAGCAGGGCCAAGAGGAGCTACAGTGGGCCGGCGAGCGAGGGCTGCTCCACGAGATCTCCAGGATGGGCAGCGTGCAGCTGGCTTCGCCCGGGCACCGGGACGTGTGTGGCTGGACGACGCCTCGCTGTAGGGGCTGTCCTGCTTGGCAGCAGCCCCGGTGGCCATCGGCACCTCCCCCTGCCGGTCGAGAGCACAGAGGATGGCCCCTGGGGAGCACAGTCTTCTCCCACGGAGGACCCCTAGGAGCGAGGACGGGCAGGGCAGGAGGACGGCGCATCTGGGGAGCCTCGCAATGGGCCTCGCGGGAGTGGGGCACCCGCAGGGGCGACGGGGCAGGTGAGGCTGCGCACACCCTCAGGGCACTGGCGAACGGCACCGCGTGTTCTGTGCAGGCGTCTGCGAATGTTCTGGAAGCTGCTCCGCTCAGCTGACCCCTGGCAGGCAGTGTGTTTCTTGTCTTGTCTACGTGTGCAGGAGCTCGGAGCCCAAGGGTGCCCCACTGTCGTGAGAGCAGCGGTTCTGAAGCTGAGTTTACTCGACGCCAGCACACCACGGGGGACAGGCCTGGTCGGAGGCAGGTGAAGCCCCTGTGTGGGAGCTCCCAGATCGCTCTGCATCCCTGCTCTGACTCAGCTGGTTGGAGCCGACAGGATTTGTTCAAATGATGAAGTACAATGGAATGTGGGCCAGGAGGGGCGGGGTGCAAAGGCATTCGACAGCCACGCGGGCTCGAGGGCACCACAGACTCCCGCCTGACGGGAACGGGAGAGTCTCTCCTCAGTCAGGCCTCCACTGGCAGGTCACCTGCCCTACAGGCAAAAGATCTCCAGCCTCCACTCAAAGTCCTTTCACCGAGGCCTGCCTGAGCACGCGTGAGATCATGTTCGCTTTTGGAGGGACCAGTGTGCCCGCGATGCTTCCAGCCACAGGCGTTGCATAAGCGAGTCACTCCACGTCGGTCTGCACCAGCTCCCAGCCTGAATGCGCTGGGCTATTTTGGTCCAGACCACACTGGATCATCATGACAGCCCCAGGGCACTCCCTCCTATTTACGGTGAGCAGCTGCTGTTTCTGCAGGCCCAACTCCCTGATAGAAACTCCACCCTGATTTCCTAACTGTCTTTGGGGAATTCCTCTGAGGCGCCCATGTTTATTTATGAAGCTGGTTTGGAAACAGAGCAGGCACTGCAGCAGTGTCTGAGGTCAGCTGGGAAGTGCCGGCACCCCCAGGTGGGAGGAGTGAGAGAAGCAGTAGCAGCCCCCCTGCCAGGGCTGCCCAGGGGCACCAGGCCTGGCCGCATCTCCAGGCGAGATCAGGTTGCTCTTTGCAGGACTGCCCCGTTCCCTGTTACCTTTCAGTTGTTTCCTTTTGCTTCGGCAGCTAGGAAGCTCAGCGGTGAGTCAGATCTTAGCCAGCCTCTTTAAGAGTTTGCTCTCCAAGTTCTCTAAACGGCTTGGGAAACCTCTTTGAGGTTTTGGTTTGGGCTGACTTGTGTATGTTCTAATGTTGTAAACTGCCTTAGATACATTCAGGAAGTGGGCGGGGTATACGTCATGAACAAATAAACCTCAAACACACAAGCATTTCCTCCTGCCGCCACTAAGTACGCCTATCCCAGGCGGCTGCTACTTGCAGGCGGAGGCCACATGAGAGCCCCGAGTTCAAGTCCCAACCCACCCTAAAGCTGAGCATGATGGTACACACTTGCAGTCCCATCTGGGAGGCTGATGTTGGGGGCTGGCAACACAGCAAGACCCTGTCTTTCACAATAAAAGGGGTGGGGCTGTTTTCCTGCGTCTCTGCTGGAAGCCGCTCTGTGGTAGAGCTGAGGCAGTAACCTCAGCGATGCCCCGCTGGGAGGGCTAGTGCTGAGAGGGAACTAGGCCTCAGAGAGGAGCAGAGCTGGACCCCCACACACCAAACGCCCCTGCTATACTTACAGCGCGGAGGCGAGGACGCGGAGGTCCAGAAAAAAGGGAAAGGCTTTCTCAACTCAAGACCAGGGCCTCATCTCCTCTGGCAGCTCTCGCCCGGAGATGCCTGCCCTGTGAGCCCGCCCTGAGCCCGTGGGCTGGTTGGGCCGTGTCCTGAGTTCACAGAGACCTTCTCAGGCCGGCACTAGGCTCCAGAGGGGGAGTTCCAGGGGTGGGGCTGTCCAAACGAAGGCCGAGGTTGTATGGAGGGTGCACTCAGGTTCTGAGCTCCCGGGGACCTCCACGGTGGGTTCAGACAGCTTCCTGTCACGCTGGTCCTGGGTGAGAGTAAGCCGGGGCTTCTCCCCGAGGGGAAAGGACAGCAGCTCCACGGTCGGGGAAGGGCGGAGCCTGGCCCAAGGAGGGCGAGCCGTGCTTCCCCGGGTGGGATGCCTGTCCCTGCCCGCTGTACGCGGCTCGCATTTCCTGCACAGAATGCTGTGTGTCTGTAAAGCCTCGCCCTGCCTCTCCAGGCACAGAGAGGGGCTTGCGATGGGGAGAAGCAGGCAGGTGGGGAAGGCGCTGACTCACAAGTCCTGGGTCCCACGGGTCGGGGAGGGGAAGTTCTACCCTGGAAGGAGGTCCCCCAGCTGCCTTCTGGGGCCCAGCATACCCATGGGCACTGGTGGTTGCTGGAAGGATGTTGAGACGCAGCAGAACGATCCCCCGATTAGGAAAGCTGCGAGGATTTGAACCGCCTATTTTGTGAGATCACTGTACGGTGCCTGGCTGCCTCAAGAGACAAGAGGGACAGGCTGGGGACGGAAGCCAGGAAGACCCCACATTGAGGCTGGGAGACAAGGCCGGTTCCTGTCCTAGACACCTTCTCTGCGGTCTGGAACGCGCTGTGACCGAGGGGTGAAGTGCAGGGCCGACGGGTAGTGTCACTGCAGGTTCCCGGGGTGTAGGCACTCAGCACCATCCGCTCCAGCTGCCAGAGCAAGCTCGCTGATCAGAGCTGGGGAGAGACGCGGACCCCTCTCGTAAGCAGACCCAGGCTGGCCTGAGCATCCGGCGTGGTCTGAGCCGCTGCTCTGACTCTGACCGCTCCTGCCCCAGCTTCCTCATCCACAAAGTGGGACTGAGAATGCTGTCTCTGTGTCCTGCAGGAGTCACTAGACAGAGACCAGGTGGAAGGGTTTTCCTGTTTGGTTTTGGTTTTGGTATTGTTTTGAGAACTCTTGGAAAGGGATATATACACTAAAAATCACCAACTTGGGATATTTTTCTTAAGAGAGATTTTTGCTAAAGGGTGTGTGTGCGTGCCAGAGAGACAGAGAGAAACGAGACAGAAAACAAGACATTACCCCCCACCCCCAGGGGAATGACTATGACCATGCCATAATCCTTCTCCTCCACTCTCCTCTTGGGATTTTGGGCATGCACACACACACGTACCTAGCTTGAGTTTGAAGCCGTCGGGTCCAGGACTCAAACCACAGTTGGCCACGTGGGAGTCCAGGGACATGATCACTACACCATCTACTGGTCCCAGCAATTTTGATTTGGGGGTTTTTACCACAGGGAGTGTGCGCTTGCTGGAGACAAAGAGGGAGCAAGCTCATCACAGCCTCCCCCGGGGGATGAGCACGCTGCAGTCCTTCCCCATTCTCCTGGAGCTTGGGCGCACACACACGTGCACCCAGCATGATTTCAAGCTCCAGGTCCGAGACTGGAACCGTAGTCAGCCACATGGGAGTCCAGTGCTTTCACCGCCATGCCACCTGCTGGCCCCGTGATCACCAAGTTTGATCTTCTGTGCCCAAACAAAGAAAATGCCTGATGACTAGGTGATCGGGGGACTGGCCCAACAGAACAGAGGCCTGGGTGTGAGTCCAGGCGAGTGACCTGTGCAGCCTCCGGCCTGTTTCCCACCTGTGAATGTGAGTTCCACTTTACACCTGGGCACCCTCCGTGGGTGTCCTAAAACCCAGGAGATTTTTGGAGAGATTTTTGCTATAGGGCGCGTGCACTCACCGGAAAGATAGAGAGAGACAGAGAGACAGAAAGTGAGAAATCACCCCCCCCGGGGGGTGGCCACGCCGCAATCCCTTCTCCTCCATTCTCCTCTCGGGATCTTGGGCACACACGCACACGCGCCCGGCATTGAGTTTAAGCCACCGGGACTGGGACTCGAACCGCAGTCAACTATATGGGCGTCCAGCGACATAGCCATTAAGCCAAATGCTGGTCCCAACCCAGGAGGTTTTCAAACCCACACTTCTGAGGGCACGCATGGAGCAGGAGCAACAAGAAAGGGCCAGCTCAACCATCAAAGAGACGCTTGCACTCAGAAAACGGAGCCCTAATTATTCCTTTCTGCTCTAAAGAGACAGGGGCCCAGAAGAGAAGCCGGCAGCTCATCCTTCACGCGCCTATTTAAGCCGAACCAGGAGGAAGAACTGTACGTACACAGGCTGGAATTTGAATATCTAATTTGATGGGGCATATAAATTGGCAGTTATTCAAATGAGGGAATTTGCATATATAGGGTTTAAGGCTACATGATAATTCCTTCATATTTTTTTCCATGCTGCGGAGTGAGGACTTTAGATCTTTCTCCTTCTCGTCAAGGCTTTTAGGAAAGGATTGAAAAGGCAGCTGAACGGAGCCCAGGAACCGCCCCGGGCGCCTCAGCTCTGGGTGTGGGGTACGCGCCCCGGGAGCTGCTGGGAGCCCTTCTCGGAGCGGACGCGGTAGCACCACAGTGGCCTTCCCACACGGCAGGCTGTGGCTCCCCGGCCACCCCCGGCCAGGGCACCTCTGTCTCTGAGGGTGGCCGAGGCTCCCCTCGAGCTCTGCTCCATCCCCGGAGAGCGCGGCTTCTCACAGTGGGAGCCCGGAGCAGCAGCAGCCTCCCCTGGGCACTCTTAGAGAAGCCCATTCTGGCCGGACCTGCAGCCAGAGCCGCACCTGTTCTAGTGACGCGGACCCTCGTGGGAGCCCTCTGATGACCGTACGTGCCGGGTCAGTCCATGATCCTGGCTGGGAGTCCTGGGGGAGGGTCATGGCAGGGTCTTTCTTTTTTTTGGAGAGGTTTTTGCTATAGGGCGCGTGCGCTTGCCAGACAGAGACAGAGAGACAGCGAGAAATCACCCCCAGGGGGGATGGCCACGCCGCAATCCCTTCTCCTCCATTCTCCTCTCGGGATCTTGGGCACGCACGCACACACGCCCGGCGTGAGTTTTAAGCTACGGGGTCCAGGACATGAACTGCGGTCGACTATGTGGGAGTCCAGCGACATAGCCATTACGCTAACTGCTGGTCCCAGGGTCTCTCTCTTTCCCTGACCCTGTGTCTCGCTCTCACGAAAGAAATCCATAAACTTGAAGGAAAATAAGTGCAAGCTCTTGGGCCCATCCAGGCTCCCTGAAGCAAAACCTGGGGCGGGGCCAGCACCCGTGCTTTGCAAGCCCCGCCCGCCGTGTGCTGGGATGCAAGAGCTCTGCCCTGGCGTCTCTGCGCTCGCTCGCCGGGGCCTGTGGTCCGCATATAAGCTGCCTTTGCGTTGGCTTCCCAAGGCCGATTTCAAGGTCTCACTCAGGGCCCTTCGGGGAAAGAGGAGGGGGGCCCTGAGTTTCCTTCAGGAGGGGAGAAAAAGCGGCACTGTCCCTCCAGGGTGTGGTGGCCTGGGTGTGGGCTGTGGGGGACCACAGTTCTCCCTTGCAGGCTGGGCTGACTGAGCCCAGGGAAGGCTGCTCCCTTAATGGATGGAAGCAGCATTAAGTCGCTGCTGAAGAACCCAGAAGTTGCTAGACTCTCAGCCTTCCCAGCTGGACTCAGGCTTGGCGTGCGCCCTCCACCTGAGTAAAGCCTGAACTGTCCACCCCTCAGTGGAACTCCTAAAGCCACCCCATGCCAGGAAGTGGGCATCAGGCAGGGCCTGGGCAGCGCTGGTCCTCGGAAGCTTGCTGCCCTGCAGGAGAGCTCCTGTCAATCAAGAGCTGATGGCTGTAGCAGGGGATGTGCAGGGACCAAGCAGCAGGCAAGTCCCACCTGAACCCTGGCCCAGAGGTCAGATAGGGGAATCTTCCTAAAAATGGTGAGGGGGTGGCCAGAGCCTCACATCTCATGGAATGGGGGCCCAAGAAGTGGGTCAGATATGAGAGGCAGCAGCACATCTTGGAAATGTGCTGGGCAGAGGGGAAGGAGAGGCTCCGCTGTGTTCTCAGAGGCCACACAGCCTGCAGGGTGGAAGCTGGGTTGGAGGTAGTTAGGGTTCAGGGCGATCTCAGAGAGGGGCTGCAGACAAGCCAGGAGAGAGAGGATGCCAGCCTGCAGACAGAGTGGTAGTGAGAGGGGGAGTATGCCAACAGAGGTGGGTTGCCTGGGCAGGGAGGGCTTCCTCCCAGGTCTCTGGCTTGGGCATCTGCAGAGTAGGGAAGATTTTAGGTCCTGGAGGTGAGTCCCAGCAAGAGAAGGTGGAGCCTGGATGCAGAGAAGGTTGGAGTCACTGGTACTGAGTTTCCCGGGTTGGACCCGAGGTTCAGTTGGTAAGCCCTGCTAGACCATCGCTAACTAGCTGCGGACAGCTTGGGGTGGCCCATGATCTAATCAGGTGCTCAGGTCCCTCCCAGCTCTCTGCTCTGCAGCCCCAAGGTGTAGCTCTGTCCTCCTGTTCACAAAACAACTGCAGGAACTCCAGCTATCACGTCCACATTCCAGACGAGAGGAGCCTAAGAGGAGAGAAGAAAGAAAATCACCTGGAAGTTGAGTCAGACCTCTGTCAGGAGCTTTGCTAGAGGGCTCACCCGATGACTCTTACTCTGAGCCACTTTTGCCATCAATAGCTACAAGATAGGCTGGTTATAAAGTTTTTAGCTAGGTACACTGCTACCTCCAAAGTGTGAGATTTTTTAAGATTTTTTTAAATACACATTCAATCACTACATATCATTACAGTATGCGAAATGAGTTTTCCCAGCATGAATACACTATTCTAGTATTCTTGGTTGAAATTGTTTTTCTTTTAGTATTTTGAAAGTCTTTCCATTCCTTTCTTGCCTACATTGTTTCAGTTGAGAAATCTGACGTTAGCCTAATAGGATTTGTAAGTGACTTGACCTTTCTCTCTTGCCATTTTTAGAATCTTGTCTTTGTGATTCTTACCATTCTGGCTACAATGTGCTGTGGAGAGGATCTTCTTATGTTTACTCTATTTGGGGTCCTTTATAGTTCTTGGGTCTGCATGACTGAATGCTTCTCTAAATCTGAGACATTTTATGCAGGTATTGTCTGATTCTTCACCCTCTGAAATAGCTACTATATGGGGATTTAATAGTGTCTAGTATTTCCCGTATGTTGTCTTCATTTTTCTTTTTCGTTATTTTTGGTAGTTTCATCTAAGTCAAAGATTTTGTCTTCCAGCTCACAGATGCTGTCTTCTTTGTGGTCCAATCTGCTATGAATACTTTTGAGGGAGGTCTTGATTTCCTGTATGACTGTCTTCATCTCTGACTGGTTCTTTTTTATGGTGTTTATTTCTTCCTTCAAATCCTTAAGAGACTTCCTCATTTCTGTCACCATGAATATTCTGAACTCTGTTTCCGACATTCCTGAGCATTCTTTCGTGCTGTCTGTGGTTGAAGAAGAGTTGCTCTGCTCCATTGAGAGAGGCGTTTCCTTGTTTTCCCATAACTCCTGTGCTTCTGCTCTGGTTTCTAGTCATCTGATGGATTATACACTTCTTCCTACTTCTCCGACGTTGAGTCTGTAGTGTTAGGAGGGAAGAAGAACTCTACTTCTCAGATGTTCTTGGTAGAGGGCCTCATCTTCCCGTCAGAGAGAGTATATACAGCCAGCTTTGGGTGCTGATGCCTTTCCCAGCCTCTCAGGAACAGGTGCACCTAGAACTGAACTGGAGCTGAACTTCCGGGGGGGAGGGAGCAGGAGTCAGTAAACCTGAAACCTCAACATACTCCTGGGTGGGCAGAGGGCAGCCAGAGGCCTGAGAGGGTCTTCCTGCCTCAGTTTGTCTCACGGGCTGCTGCTGCTCTCTGCTCACGGAGAATGAATATGAAGTAGGCAACTAGAAACCTCTGTGGCAGAGGAATAAATAGCAGATATTAGCATCTTTTTTCCATTTGATTTTACTTTTTAAAAACCGAAAAAAAAAATTAAAAACATTAGCAAATGAGGTCAGGTTATTAAGAAAACCATGAGGAATGTTTTAGTCATAAGGAACGGAAAGCTGCTTGACTGCCTTGAGCAAAATAGGGGATTTGTTGTAAGAATCCATGGGACTGTCTCCGGTATTGTGGGTGAGAAGCTGGTGGGCTTAGCAGGGGCTGGGGCCAGAAGCAGGGAGCCTGGCCCAGGGTTTGGCTTTCTCTTCCCTCGTCTCTTTCTGGGCTCCCATCTCTAATTCCTTCTGACCTTCTTGTCTGCTTCAGGTCTCTCTCCCTTAATCCCTTCCTCTCTTCCTCTTCCTCCTTCCTCCTCCTGACCATCTCTCTCTCTAATTCTCTGTGTTTTTCTGTGTGTGTCTCTCATCTCTGTCTCTCTATCTCTTTGAATTTGGACTTTCTCTCCCTCACATTCATAGCAGAATATGGTTACCCCGCCCTGACAGTTGATATGACCACAGAGAAATCCCCACAATCTAATTCAAAAGTCCCTGGGCATCTTGGTAAGCTAGGGTTGCTCTAACAAAGTCCCTGAGACTGGGTAATTTATAAGTCACTGAAATGTATTTCTCACAGCCGGGAGGCTGGGAATCTAAGATCAAGGCACTAGCTTGTTTTATGTCTGATGAAGGCCGCTCTTTCACAAGGTCGCTCCTTGCTGTTGCATCCTCCAGAGGACACAAATACCATGTCTTCTCACATGGCAGGAAGGACAGAAGGACAAAAAATAAAATCTTAGCAGGTTCCCCTAGCCCTTTTATATGGCTGCTAATTGCATCCATGAAGACAGAGCCCTCACCTCCTAAAGGCCCCACCTCTTCTTATTGTCACATTGGCAATTAAGTTTCTGCACAGGAATTTGGGGGACCATCTTCACCTCATAGCACTGGGTTAGAACGTAAGATAGGCCGAGCTTGAGTCAGAGGCTTCAGCCCTGGTGCAGCCAGGCGTGGTCCAGGGAGAGCCAGTTCACACCTGCAGAGACTGGGGCAGCTCATGTGAGCATCTTGGGTGGCGCGCAGGCGTTTAGGCCATGTGTCCCTACAAAACCTCCTCTCTAACACCTTCGATTTCTGTATGAGCCGGTCCATTTCCAGAAAGTCTCTACACTGCAGGCCACGTGACTTCCTGGCACTTGCTTCTGTTTTTATTTTACAGGTACAGCTGTCCTCGGTCCTTAGCGTCTCGTGACCTGGAGGAGGACGGTGAACATGTGAACCCACAGTTACAGGCAGAGCACCCCCACACAGAGAGCCGTGCCCAGCACAATGGATGCACCAGAGAGGAGAGGAAGTGCTGAGTCCAGCCAAGGAGAAGGGACCAGCACCGACAGAGCTAAGAGAGTGGCTGAGACATAAGGGAGTCCGGCAAACGACATGACAGAAGCAATGTAAAAGATGGCACCTGGGGCCGGCCTGGTGGTTCAGGTACCACGGTGACCATAGTTCGAGTCCTGGACCTGGTGGCTTGAAAATTGTACCAGGCCCATGTGCATGTATGTGTGCCTAAAATCCCAGGAGGAGAAGGGACTGTAGCATGGCCATCCTGTCTGAGGGTGATTTATCACTTTCCCTTTCACTGTTTTTTCCTCTGACTCTCTAGTGAGTACACACAACCTATTACAAAAACCTAAAAGAAAAAAGAATAAAAGGTAGTACCTGGGGGTTGGCTCCATAGCCTAGTGACTAAGGTAGCCAGATCCTAGATGGCCAAGCTTGTGGTTCGAGTCCTCACTCTGGCAATTTGGGAAATTTGTTGAGTGGTGTGTATGCTTAAAATCCCAAGAGGAGAGAGAGATGAAGGAGAAGGGATTTCAGTGCTACCATCCCCCTCTCTCTGCCTCTCTCTCTGGTGAGCCTGCACACCCTCTGGCAGACTTTTTATAAAAATGTCAAATAATGCACTTGGATCTGAATTTCCCAACAGCTGAGTATAGATAGGCTTGCTAGCACCAAAGCCAAGCCAGGTCTGAGGCCACTAAGACACTGAGTAGGCCGAGACGTGCTCCGGGTGGGCTCCAGACATGACCCCTGCAGCAGCACTGCATGCTCTTTGTTCTTAGAAGATTTGCTTTTTCTTTTTTGGGTTTTTGATATAGGGCATGTGTGCTTGCCAGAGACAGTGCAAGGGTGAGAAATCACTCCCGGGGGGGATGGCCACACCACCACCCCTTCTCCTCCGTTCTCCTCCTGGGATTTTGGGCATACACGCACACAAACCTGGTGTGATTTTCAAGCCACGGTTCTGGGACTCAAACCACTTTTGGCCATGCGGGAGTTCTGCACCTTAACCACTACACCACCTGCTGGTCCCAGAAGAGTTTTTAAAATTGAATTTGCATAATAGGTAATATATGTGAATTATTTATAATTATTTAAAATACTGGGTTGTCGGAAAAGCCACGACATATTTTTGCATAGAAATACATCATGCCTTTTCCAACAACCCAATGTTATTAATCTCTGGTTTATTTTGCCTAGCAATTCAATTTTTTTCATGAAAATTTGTAATGAGTAAGTGTATATCCCTGGTTATATTTTTAGTCATTTTTCTGTATGGAAGAAAACTTGGCTCTGTTCCTCTGCCTATTTACCATATCAAAACACCACCAATACCTCCCTACCTGATAGCAGCAGGTCCTGGGAAGCAGAGTAGGAATTCCCGGGCCCCAGCTTCTGCTTCTGAGATGTAACGCTTACAAAAGGAATGGTGTTCCCCTCGATGCTGGCTATGTGAACATGTGCGTGTGCACACACACACACACACACACGCACACACACCCCAAAATAGAAATACATGATGCTGGTAACGTTGTGGTAAAACACACATTCTTATCCAATGGGGTAGCCTGGAGAGACAAACAATGCATTCCAAGAACCGTAAGAATTCTTTCCCTCGTCAATCCTGGTGATTAAGCCTAAGGAAAATTAATAACATCCCTGCCAACACACACATATGCACACACAAAGCTAAAAGGTATTTATGAATAACCTTACTTATTAAGAAGAAAATTAGAAATGTGTATTTACTTATGTTTAGGCTGAGCAGGAGACTTTATTTCCTCTTCCCTAGGTAGAGCATTTGGGATCTGGAGCAGAGAAGGTCCCAGAACTGGATGCCAGTTGTATGCCCAGTTTCCCCTCTCTGAGCGCCGCGATCCCACTAGCACCTGCTAGGTGCCCTTACAGAAAGAGGACTCACTTTCCAAGCAAGTGGGGTGGCAGGATTGATTACCAGCCCAGCGTTTTACAAAGAGCTGCAAAACGCCCTCCATTATTCTTGGAAACTCTGCCTTGGCATGAAGACATCCCGTCTGGGACTGCGCTCGGATCTGAAAGGAGAGACTATCACATCATTTGATACCTTACCACAGTGTACTTTACAAAGAAGAAAAAAGGCTCAAGTTCAAACACGTTAGGGCTTTTCTTTCTTTCTTTCCCCCTCCCTTTATTAAGCACTTTATATTCTCTAAGAAGTTTGGACTCATTAATTACAGCAGTGGTAATTATAACCCACTTGTACTTCTGCAGAGCCCTTCTGAGCAGCTGAGAGGCCTTTGTAAATACAAGCTCATTAATTGTCATCCCAGCAGCCCTGCAGGTTGACGGCAGCAACTGTCCTCGGAGCCTGGGGCTCCCGGGCTGCTTGGGCTGAGGTTACAGGTGACCAATGCCAGGGCCTTGGGTTGCCTGGAACCCTCTGTGGGGACAGCCATTGCCCGAGCACTGAGGCTAAAGACTTCCTGGTCTCTGGCTCTAAGGGTGTCAAACTATCTTGGAGTTTCGAAATCAAAGACCTCACCTAACACCCCCAAACACCATCCCCGCAGGACAGGCCCAGAGACAGGAGCCCACACACTCCAGCTAGCGGCAGACGCTTCCCCGTCTCTGCACCATTGCTTGGCTGTGCCCTTCCTTAGGCCCGCCCTCCTCTTTTCTGGACAGCTCCACCATCAGCTGAGTTTCTACTCGTCTTTCTTTTCCCGGGCCTCACCCAAAAGTACAGTCTGAACTACAAACAAAGCTGACGTATGATGGTTCAACATTTTATTATTTTGGACTTCACGATGGTGTGAAAGCAATACAAATCCAGTAAAAACCATACTATACACACCTTACAAGCATTCTGTTTCTTATTTTCAGTAAGTTACAGGAGTTATTCCACACTGTTAGGGAACAAGCTTGGCGTTAGATGACGTCGCCTGACCGCAGGCAGTGGCAGTGTTCCAGCACGTGTGAGCTGCCATGTTTGGTAGGTTAGGGATATTAAAAGGACATGCAGTCCTGGCTTAGAATGGTTCAACCTAGGATTTTTTTTTTTTTTTTTTGACTTACAGTATTTTCAATTTGCAATGGATGTATTGGCCGTAACCCCCGTTGTAAGTCCGGGAAGTTTCCAGGTAATCCTGAGAAGCGCAGTCTCCCCCGACCTTGCTGTCTCATCTTGCTGGTGATTTTCTGGCCCGTCATTTGGCACCCCATGAAAGCGTAGTCCAGGCATTCTCTTGACCAAATGCCTCTTGAGGGAGGGAAACACCTTTCCCACACTCTGGGAGCGTCAGTGATGAGCACAGGGCTCAGTAGACAGTGGGGGTCCAGAGATGCTAGCTGACAGGCTGAGGGTGCTCAGCACAGCTGTTCCCTAGGAGGCAGAGGCAGGGGCAGAGGAGAGGGGCAGGGACAGTGCAGGAGGCCCCTGCCACCTCCTGCTTCCAGCCCAGCCAGCCCGCCATGAGCCCAGAGCCAGGGGGCAGCACCCACTCCCCTCCAAAGCCTGCTCTCTTCTCCAGGCCTCACTTAGCTGCCCCTTCCTCCCCACCAGGCCTGTCTGCAATAGCAAACCATGCCCAGCCTCCAAGCCACCTGGCAAATGCTGCCTCTGAACCTGCTCTTTCTCCACGAAAAGGAACTGGTTTGTTCAGAGCCCTCCCAACCTGGTACACAAGAAACGGTCCAGATTGTGGCTTTCCCCTTCCCTGCTGCCCGGCCTTTGGCTGGCTTCCCCTCCCAAGCTGCTGTGTCCTCATCTCTTTCCTAGTGACGACACGCCGACCCTGTAAGTGCATCACGAGAATACAAGGTAGCACATGGGGCCTGCCACATGACATGCGTCACTCCTGTATCCTCTGCTTGTGAAGGGGCAGGAGGCACCTAATCATTGCTGGGAATGGGTGACCCTGAATCTATTGGGTTTCAAAGACTCTCAGGTGATTCTGTCATGCAGCTTATGGGGGTCGTAGGCCTAAACCAGACTGTCCTGTAAGAGCACAACCCGGGTTCCAGAAAGTGTGTAACAGGGGGAGGGGAGAGGGAGATCTGTCCAAGGTCAACATAGTGAATAAAGGTTTCAGCAAAGGCAAGACACACCAAGCCCTGTTGGGACATTTGTATTATCCAATCAACTTGGTGTTCAAATCTCATCAAATATATGATAAACATAACCACCCTCTTTATTTTTCTTTTAAAAAGTCTGCTCACATAATATATGATTACATTCTCATTATAAAGCAATTACCACAGATAAAGTAGAATGCCCCGACACTCACCCTCTGCTTCCTCCCCACTGTCATTGGATTTTCTGTGTAGCCTTTCAGAACTTTTTCTGTATATTCAATTACTTTCCATTCTATTTTGAGGGTACGTAAAAAAACTTTACAAAGATTATATTATATTGGTGGTACTCATTTCAATTTAATATTAAACCTGGCTTCTCAGTCTACATAAGATGATGGATAAAATTGTTGACTAGAGTAGGAACCTATTCAATCATAGCCCAGTATTACCCGAATTGATACTTTGTTTGGAAAATCCTGCTGAGTGTTTGTTGAAGGCCAGGCATTAGGTGCTAATCAAAGTCCCCTGAGTTCTACTAAACTCAGTTTTCTAGGGTCCATGCCAATTGCCTTACTGAAATTAGATTCATTATATTTATTGTATTCCTCTGACCACCCATCTGGGAATCTTGCCGGAGGGCTTATTTTGACATAACCTTATTTTGATTTGCTCATTCTTTATAAAATCATCTTGGCCCTTGGTGGTCACCATTCCACTCTCTAATTGCTGGTAAATTGTGGATTTAATCCTTTGTGCTACAATCTGCCCTTCATCAGTATCAAGCTCATGAGTACCTACAATTTCCATTGATATTCAGCTATTCTTGTCTCCATAGTCCTTCCAGTATCATCCTCATGTATTTGGTGATCTTTGCACACTCACTCAGGAGTCACTCTTTCCTTTCCAGCTCAAAGCTTGCTTTACTAGCCTGGGGAAAAATCAATAGCATAAAACATCTGTTTCCTCGTTATCATCTGACATCAGTGTAGGATAGAATGAAAGGCCAGTAGGTTCGGGAATAAGACAGACCCTTATTCAAATCCTAGCTCCACCATTGGTCAGCTCTATGACTTGGATCAAGTTGTTGTTAAAACTTGCTAATCCTTGCTGGATGTGTCTTTCTTTCCCTCTCTATTTCTCTCTTTCTTCTTTCTCTCTCTCTTTCTTTTTTTTTTCTATCCTTCTTTTTTAAATTGCCAGAGAGAAAGCAGACAGAGAGAGGGAGAGGGAGAAAACACCCTCCAATGAGGCATGGTTATGCCACAATCTCTTCTCCATTTTTTTCATCCTGTTGAGATTTGGGACATGCATGCCTATGGGCCTGGCATGCTTTTCAAGCCACCAGGCCAGGATTCAAACCATGGTCAGCCATGTGAGATCCAGCTCCTTTAATCACTGTGCTAATAAGGCTGGTCCCTTGCTGGATTATTTCTATAAAATGGGCATAACTTGTTTAACAGTAGATATAATGCACTTGCTCAATGAATAATATTTACCATCATTTCCAGTGGCTCTAACAACTATTGCTTGTATCCAAGGAGTAATTTCTTTGTAAGTTGAGTCTTTCTCCAAAGCAATCAGCCATTGCCTGCCAAGATCCTCAATTCCTTGCATCCTCTGCTGAAGCTGATGCCATTCTGTTTGGAAAATCCTGCTGAGAGGTTGTTGAAGGCCAGGCATTAGGCACAATCAAAGTTCCCTGAGTTCTACTAAAGTCAGATTCCTAGGATCCATGCCAATTGTTTTACTGAAATTAGATCCATTAATATTTATTGTATTCCTCTGATCACCCATCTGAGCATGCAGGGCAGGAACGAAATTCTTCTGAGCTTCTAAAGTAAAGACCAAAGAGAGAATAAGATGATTCACGGCACTTTGGGGCAGGTAGTAAATGAGCTCTCATACTACTTTGTGGTGGAGACTCTCCTGGTCCATGAATAGGGGGATACTCTGTGGGTTCTGTTTACCTTGGTAAATCCATCCTATTTGCATCCTCTGTGGAGAAGATCTTGGCCACAGCTCACTCTAAATGCTGGTCTCATCTACAGACTTGGTGAGGTCTATTTTTCTCACTACTCAGCCAAACTTCTTTCTAAAGGAGAAAACAGGCTCTAAGAAGGAAGGAATATCTTGGATCAAACACTTGTCTGTGGAGCTGAAGCCAGGACACAGGGACTCTTGGGTACCATCCCTTCCTCCAGGGTAGCCCCTCACTGTTCCATCTCTTCATAGCTGGCAACAAGGGACACTCCCAGAGCCTAAACACGCAGTTCAGAACCTTTCCATCATTTGCCTCTGCTCCTCCCTCTACGTGCTCCAACAGTATGCCATGCCAGGGGGTGGCCTAAGCATCAAGAATCCCGTCTCCGTTGTGTGCCCTTAGACTGGTCGCTGTCCCTTTCTGGGCCCGTGTTCAATGTGGAGGTTAGGACACCTGATCTGTAAAGTCACTTTCCACTCTGATCATCTGTGTCCGTAAGGTCCACATCCATCTCACTCACCTTCCGGGTCGGCAATCCCTGGTGGCAATCCCCTTCCATTCGTGCCTGCAGGCCTCACGGGTCAGTCACTGGGCCTGACGTGTGCAGGGCAGACAAGGGCTCCCCTTTGTGCAATGACATGTACGCCAGCTACCACCCCTCCCCAGACCTCTCCTCAAATCTACCTGGACTCCTGTGGGGAACCTCAGGAAGGCCACCCTAGAGCTGGGGCTTCCCTGGCAGGGCCAGCATCGGGCCATTAGCTGCTAACTGCGACCCTGGAGGCCACCGGGGCACACGCACATGCACACTGCTTCAGGCCTCTGGCACACACCTCACTTCCACCCCGCCCGGATCAGCCTTTGGAAAGGAGCTGAAGCAGTGCCTACCTGGGCCCCGAGCGCCTCCCTGCCTGGGCAGCCACATCCAGCAGCGCCTCGCGGGCTCCCCCGGGACCGTGCCTGCAGAAGGATGATAAGGGAATCGGATTCTCCAGCGACACCAGAGGCGCAGTCCAAGGATCCAGAATATTTAGCTGTGTTTACCCGCAATAATCAGCTTCTCAAAGACATGTCGCCGGGCAGCTCTTGCTACATTGATTATGCTGCCTCATATTTTTGGCCCCCGGGGGCAAACAGTGCTGATTAATATTTCACAACACAGTTTTTTTCCATATTCCTTTCTTCACGTTGTTGCTTTCCTCTCTTTTTATTTCTTCCTCCCCCCAGAGCCCCCGAGAGCCCGACAGAGACACGGAACGCTTTACTGTCTCTTGTGTCTGCCCGCTCCAGTAATCAGCGGACTCAATCACGCTTGCAGTGTTTTTATGAATTAATAACAGGCACTTTGGAGGGCTAGCGGGGGAGGCAGGAAATGCAATCTGTGGAAGCTTAATGAGCGCCGTGGGGAACAGCTACCGCCCCGCTCCAGCCGTGCCAGGCTGTGCTCTAAATCATCGTCTCTGAGATTACCCACTTCCAGACCGGCTCGACAGCTTGCACGGGGCTCCTGAGTGCCCCTCTGCCCCTGCCAGGTCCTTCCAGGAAGCAGGGCCTGGGAGAGGCAGCTGCAATACATCTCCACTTTGATCCTAAGAAAGACAGGGAGAGAGGATCAGGCTTGGCCAGACAAATGCCCTGCATTTATGTGCATTTTGCATCTGCTGCTCTTTGACACGCAGGGTGTGGAGGGTAAGAACAGGGCCAGAAGGATCAGGGGCCACCCAGGGAAGCCCCTGGAGAGACCCACAATCCTAACAGGGGCCTTGCATGGGGGCTCGCTCTTGCAGGTCTAGAAAGGTGCGGTTACGGGGGCTCCCCACGGTGACTAGGACCTGAGGCACAAATTCACAGAATCCGAAATCCTAAGCACTCACACCACAGATTGTAAAAGAGTACTTTGAAAAAATTCCGACTCATGGGACCAGCAGTTAGCATAATGGCTATGTTGCTGGACTCCCATGTAGTCGACCACGGCTCGAGTCCCAGACCCAGTGGCTTAAACTCACACCGGGTGCGTGTGCGTGCATGCCCAAGATCCCGAGAAGAGAATGGAGGAGAAGGGATTGTGGCGTGGCCATCCCCCCTGGGGGGTGATTTCTCACTTTCTGTCTCTCTGTCTCTCTCTGTCTGTCTGGCAAGTGCACATGCCCTATAGCAAAAAAACTCTACAAAAAAAGAAAGAAAAAAAAATTCCAACTCACCATGATGTGATACCCGGCCCTGCTGTGTGTGACCAACACCCGGTTCACACCCTGGAGGTAGACGGCTCCCAAGTCCGGATCAGCAAGACCAAGGCGGTCCACGGACTGTGTGGGGACCTTAGGGCAGATGGCCGTGGTCTCTGGACCGCTCTTCTGCACTCCCTGGTGTTTCGGTTACTCATAGGCACCATCAGGCCGCATCCGCACTGCGCCCCGAGCAGCTCTGTCTAAACCTGGACATCACGTTCTGATCTTACAAAGGGGGTGTTGTATGACCCAGTGAACCAGGACCCCGTGGCCAGGGTCAGAGCAGTCCTCACTACAAGCTGGTGAGGACTCAGGTGCTGACCTGACAGCTGTTTGGAAACGAGGCATGCCTTGGCTTCTTCCTTCTCCCTTTTTAAATCCCTTCCTTCCCTTTCCTTCTCCCTCTCCCACGGGGTTTTGCAGTAGGGCACGTGCATTCACCAGAGAGCACAGACAGAGACAGAGAGAGAGGGAAAGTGAGAGGGCACCCCCCGAGGGTGATGGCCACACCGCAGTCCGTTCTCTATTCTCTTCTTGGGATTTTGGGCATGCACACACACGTCTGGTGTGATTTTCAAACCACTGAGTCCGGGGCTTAAACTGCAGTTGGCCATGTGGGAGTCCAGTGCCTTAACCACCATGCCACCTGCTGGCCCCACTCCTTTTCTTTTTACTTTTGGTAAATGTCATATCTACACGAAAGTCGAGATTATGCTGTGACGAACCTCACATGCCTAGCACCGAGCTCGGTCATTGAACTGAGTATGTGCAGTTTGGTCCTGGAGCGCGCAGACCACCCGTTTCCTGCAGGGGCCGGTCTCTACCCCAGCAGGTGCCGAGAGTCCAGGATGCTGTGAGATCAACCAGTTCGCCCGGCCTCCCTCTTTAAAAATGGCGTCTGCTCACCCTCCCAGACCTCACCCCTCTCCAGACCATCTCCCCGAGGACTCCTGACAACCCGTGAGGGACAGGGCTTGTCTCCCAGTCACGGATGAGCCCTTGGGCTTCCATCATCCCTGTTCTTGCTCATTTCGCTCCCATTCAGTGACCTCGCAGACCTGAGAAAGCCGGAGCTTGGGCGGCACAGACATTCTAACCTGGGGCTCGAGGTGCCCTGCGGTGCCGCTCACGGGCACCTCCCAGGAGCTGCGGGGAGGCGGGACACGGCTGGCCCTCTCTGTCCACTCCTTGTGCCAGGTGCCATGCTGGGCTGTGAGCCTCAAGCAGAAGAGCATCTGCATCTGCCCTCGGGAGCTCACGGCACAGTGTTAAAATGCCGGGCCTGGGGAGAGGGACCGTTGGTCCCTCGGTGCGATGGCGTCTGCCCATCCTCCGTGACAAGCCAGGAAAAGACCACAGAGGTGATGGTGGTGGTGGGAGGGTGGGCACGGGAGAGCGAAAGAGCGGGAGGGAGGAGAAGAGACGGAGAGACGGGTAGGCGGGTGGATGGACAGGGACAGGTGGAGGGCGATGAATAAAGGCGTGCCTACATAGAGACCTGCCCCTGGGACACAGGAAGGGCTAAGCAGAAGGGAGACCTGAGCTGGGGCCATGGAAGGCGGGGGTGGGGGCGGAGTGTGGGGCGGAGTGTGGGGCGAGGGGTGGGCCTGTGCTGGGAAGTGACTCGCCAAGGTGTCAAGCCCACCTTGCATAGTCTTTTTTTTTTTTTTTTTTTTTAAAGATTGTTCATTTTATTTCATTTATTATTGCCGTTATTTTTTAATTTGCAGGGCACACATGCTCACCAGAGAGAGATAGAGGGACAGAGGACGGGAAAAGGACTCGAACCGTAGTTGGCCACGTGGGAGTCCAGTGCCTTCGCTACCACACCAGCTGCTGGCCCCGTGAGTTTTATGGTTCTGTAGCACGTGGCTCGCTAACCAGGAAACCACAGGCCCAAACGTGGGTCCCGTGCATCAGTCACGCTCCCTCACTGTGGAGAACTGTTCTCACCAGAATTCCTCGAACCACCCCAGGCTGCAGGCCCAGCCCTCAGGAGAGCGGGGGGCACTGTTTGTTCCCCCCGTGTGGTTCCCAGACTCGCAGCGCAACTGTGAGCACATCCACTGGGGGTCCCCAGGCTGCTGCCACGTCTGAGCCAGGACGTGTCCTTACCTCCGTCCCGAGTACTCTGGGCACTCCAGGGGGAGCTCGGGCCTTGCCATGCCGGGGCACACCTTCCTGGGAGGCCGGCCCCTCCTTGCGTCTTCCCTCTCTGCCCAGCCCCGGGTTTGCGGTTCCCACCAGCCCAGGGAGTCCGCCCTTTGGCCAGTTCTCAGGGGCCCAGAGCTAATGGCTGAATATCGATGTCCCCCATTTTAGTGACAATGTCTTGAAGATTTAAAAGCCTTCAACATCCTCAAGAATAAATTTCTCACAATGACATGTCAAGCCCTGTGACATGCCTTGGCAAAAACTGCTTCTCGACAGGAGAGATGTCCTTCCTGACGGCCTGACGTGGCCACGCAGTAAGGCCCGGGCTGCCCGGCGTCCTCGTCCCCGTGTGTTACTCCTCACAGAGTGCCCCTGCTGCCGGAGAGCTACGCGGGCGGCTTCGAGGCTCTATCTCCAGGGGGGGACTTCAGCACTTGCTCATGGCTACCCGGCTGGAGAGAGCGGGCAGGCGTAGACCCGTGCTGCCCGCCCCGGCCTCAGCTCTGCCTGGGCAGGCATGGCTCAGAGGACAGTCTCGGCAGAAGTGCTGCGGGCCGAGGTTTGGTTTGGTTTGGTTTCCGTAGAAAACACATCTTTGCTTTTTTAAACACAGAATCTTGCTGTGCTGTGTCTCCCAGCGGGGACTAACTGGGGCTCTCCTTTTTTAAATTTTTTTTTGAACAGCTTTTTCACTACAGAGCATGTGCTTGCTGGAGAGACAGAGAGAAAGTGAGAACTCATTCCCCAGTGGGGATGGCCATGCTGCAATCCCTTCTCCATTCACCTCTTAGGATTTGGGGCACACACGCACATGCCCAATGTGAGCTTCAACTGCCGGGTCCAGGACTTGAACTGCAATTGGCCACGTGGGTGTCCAGCACCTTAACCACTATGCCACCTGCTGACCCGGCCTGGTTGTTTTTCTTTGTTCCTTTTGGACGGGGTCTTACTGTGTTGCCCAGGCCAGTCTGATGCTGTGATAATCCTGCCTCAGCCTCCCTAGTTGCTGGGATAACAGGTGCACACCGCTGGCCCTGCAGATAGATCGCACCAGGAACGGACCCTGGGGCTCCCACTGTGATAGGTAGGTGCTATGAGCAGGAAGTCCCGATATGCCAGCGAAGAGGACATCTGACACATCAGTCACTGTAGTCAGGGATCGCAGCCAGAAGAGGAGAGGAGGTCTACTTTTATTCCTCCCTCCGCCGTGTGCGTCTGCACACAGGCACTCACTGGGATGCCCGGTCAGCACGCTCCTTCCCACTCGGGGCAATGAACTGACACGGGCAAGTCGTCCCCACCCGGATGCTCATCCCTTCAGAGTCCACACTGGGCATGCGCAGTGCCCTGCCTGATGGAAAGTACACACGTGCAGGAAAAACTCTCAAATTCAACAAAGGGCCCAGCTATGATGACAGACCTCCCCTCCTAAATAGTTATGACGAGACCCCACCATAAAAATGACTCCGGGGCCGGCAGGTGGCGTGGTCGTTAAAGGCACTGGATTCCCACGAGGCCGACAGCAGTTTGAGTCCCGGAACTGGCGGCTTGCTTTCTCCCACTCTCTTTCTCTGCGTCTCTCTGTTCAGATTAAAAAAATAATAATAACAAATACAATTTAATAAATAAATAATTCTTTAAAAAATTAAAAAGTAATACCTAATCTCATTCCCAGCACAGTTGCCTCTAACAGCTGCCCACACGTACATCCTTCTGGTATGGGGTGTATTCTTTTTCTGTTAAGAATCTTCACTTCCTTATGAAAAACTTCTCTCTTCTGACTTCCAGTGTTTGTGACTTCATTCTGTGTCTCTGGGTGGGTGGGGTCTCGAACCTTACAGGCCTGGACCCAAAAAGCTGAGTATTTCACACAACGCAGCTGGCTTCGTGTGGTCCCAGCCTGTGGAGACAGTCCCTCAGCAGAGGACGAGCCCTGGGCCCAAAATCACAGCGGAAAGTGGAGTCAGACATTCGCCTGAGCCCCACAGACACTCGCACTGGCGCATGCCTGACCCTGAACTAGGCGTGGGCAGGGCAGGGCAGGGCAGGACGGAGCTCTCAGGTCAGGGCTTCATTTTGTCAAATGCTTTGATGTTCAGCCAAGGCACAAAGTGCTCTTTCTTTGGGGCCAGCAGGTGGCATGGTGGTCAAGGCACTAGATTCTCACATGGCCTACTGTGGTTCAAGTCTCAGACACAGCAGCTTGAAGATCATGCGGGGTGTGTGTGTGTGTGTGTGTGTGTGTGTGTCCCCATATTCCTGAGAGAATGGAGGAGAAGGTATTGTGACATGGCCATTCCCCAGGGGGCGAGTTCTCACTTTCCCTCCGTCTGTCTCACACTCTATGGCAAAAACCTAAAAATTAAAATCTTTTGGTAAACAGAAATGTGTTCTGACATCACATCCTCCTCAAATGATAAGTGATTTTTTTTTCCTATAAGAAAGTAGCAATTTCTTTCTTTCTAAAGAGGAGGTTTAAAAATCCATCTAAACTCCCAGATCCACGCCGACACATCCGCTGTGCGCTGCTTGAAGCAGGCAGGTCCTCCTCAACAGCCCCCACCCCAGCAGGTGTGGCTCCTCAGCCCAAAGGTCCCTGGTGCAAAACCAAACTTCCACAAAAAACGGAAACCTTTTCTTTTTTTTTTTTTTCAGCTTCGCATTTAAATAAGCTCTACTTAAATTGGATTTAAGGTGGTTTCACTTCCCTCTGCTCATCTTCAAGTCAAAACTTACCTTTCCTGTGTCCCATTCCCTCAGAGCCTTCCAGATGACTTAAAGCTAATCTGCTCAACCACTTTGCATTTAGAAGGATTTAACCAATATTAGAATAATATTTTACTCCTCCCCGAGAAAACTATGCCTTTTTAAACTCATCATTGCCTTAATCCAACGTTGCACAAAGCGTGTGACTGTGGAGTACTGGGTCTGAAAAGGG
The DNA here is from genome assembly GCA_026018925.1 of Tupaia tana. NCBI lineage: Eukaryota > Metazoa > Chordata > Mammalia > Scandentia > Tupaiidae > Tupaia > Tupaia tana. Next base: position 1,917,139 of record JAKSZU010000023.1, on the reverse strand, counting down.
CTTTGTGACATGTTTTCCCGGCCGCTGGGGTTGGGAAGCCTTGCATCATTACCGTGGTAAATGCTCTGAGAATCATGCAGAGCGTGTGCTGCTTTATGTCTGTTTAAACGAGCATTTCCCAGCTCCCCAGGGGACACAGAGCTCTCTAACACGGCTGAGAAGCCCAGGAATCTAGCCTCACCTGACACACCTGGGAACGTGGTCGACACCCCCAGCGAGATGGATGAGGAGTTCAGGATTTTCTCTGCACCATGGCACCTCCCTCAGGGACCTCCCTCGGGTTCTGTCGAAAAAGCACCAGAGGCTCCCGGCTGGTCCCACCCTTGCCCCACCACGTGACTGCGAGCGGTCACTCGGCTTCTCGGGGACTCCTAGACGCAGGAGGGTGACCTCTGCCCTCTGTACCACGTGCGATCGGGTTGGAAGAGGCTCTGGATACAAGCAGAGCTTCTAGGACACCCCAGGACTCATCGCCCTACATTCCAGAGACCCAAGACCAGTTGCTTTCTTTCTTTCCTTTTTTTAACGTTTTGAAAAGTTTCTTTCTTACATGAAAGTGAGAGATGGAGAGAAAGAAAGAGAGGGAGGGGACAGAGAAAAGCCAGCACCCTCGACTGGTCTCACCATGTCTTCCCTGTCCCCAGACTTCGCAGTCAGCCAAGACCATGGTCATGAGCACCTGGTATGTACGGGTCAACCCAAGAAGTGAACTCGTGACCTACTATTTTGATCCAGATCTGCTTGAAGGCACATTACCACTGAAGCACTGAGCTGGCCCGACCAACTGATTCTTAACCACCGGGGAGGAGGGAGTAAACCCGACCTTTCTCCAGCCCCCAGGACTCCGCATGGTACTGCTCCCTCATCTCCACTGCTGGAGGCCAGCCGTGGAGTACGGCTTTGCACGGAATTCCACATTTGGGCGATCCTGCTTGAGATCCCACCTAGGACTCAGCCTAGGCGGGGAACAGGGCCGGGGTGTCGGGGGGCACACATATGGCCCTCTCGGCCATCTCCCCAGCTGCCGCGTGGGCATATCCGTGTGTCCTTGAGTGCGCCCTCCCCAAGCCACACCTGTTAGCGATCTGCAGCAGCGTGTGCGGTGCCTGTGTGCGACAGCCTGGCTGTAGAAACCCCAGGGAATTATTTTTGTCGCATACATACATACCTTGTGTGCAGTGAGACAGGGGTGGTGTTTATGTCTCAGTTCTCTTTTGCAAAGGGAAAAAAGCCACAGTGGAGTTAGAAATGTGTACATTTGGAACCGCCAGCCCCATGCACTGTGTATATGACTCTGCTGTCTGAGACGTCAACATGCACTTGAGCTTTCTGAGACTGGGTGGGGGACAATTTGGCCATGGGCACGCGAGGCTTTTTCTGCAGCAGGTGCCAAAATCAGACATTAACATGCAACACCTCCACCACCAGAGGAAAAGAAAATGGCACACAGACATGAAGATGCAACCTCATTTTCTTCGAAGAAAAGGTAGTTGTTGGTGTGACATGTTCTCGTCACACCAGCGTTGGCTCTTCAGCCCGTTTCGGTCTTTTGTAGATGCTCAAACATGAAACCTCTGAGAGTGCACACAGAGAATGCACACAGAGAATGCACACAGAGAATGCACACAGAATGCACACAGAGAATGCACACAGAGAATGCACACAGAGAATGCACACAGACAACTCAGAGTATCTCCCCAGCCTTGCTGGGAGCTTCCCAGCCCGAGACTCTGTCCCGACTCCGAGCAAGCTCCTCGGGTAAATAGGAGGTCATAGGGTTTTAGAAATTGGAGCCAGTAGGTGGTGTTGTGGTTAAGGCTCTGGACTCCCATGTGGCCGACTGCAATTTGAGACCCAGACCCAGTGTCTTGAAAACCATGCTGGGCACATGTGCATGTGTGCCCCAAACCCCAGAAGGAGAACGAAAGAAAAGGAATTGTAACATGACCAAACTCCCCAGGGGTGATTCCTCACACTCCTTATCACTGTCTCTCCTCTCTTAAAAAAAAGAGGATCTTAGTAATTGGCACCCAGGAAGAAGGGGCTGATGTGCTTTTGCTTTTAATGATTTATTTTATTATTATTATTATTATTGTTTTAAGTTTGCTATAGGGCATGTGTGCTCACCAGAGAGAGACAGGGAGGGAAAGAGAGGGAAAGTGAGAAAGCAAGCCACCGAGTCCAGGACTTGAACTGTGGCCAGCCATGTCGGAGTCTAGCACTTTAGCCACCACACCACCTGCTGGCCGAGGGTCTTAGAGCAAGTGGGTCAGGGAAAGATGGTATGAGTGGGGCAGAGGGGGAAGGTGAAAGTGACGGTGGGAGAGAAGGCGCTGTGTCCACATATGGTGGTTCAAGAAATAACAAGGCCTAGGAGCAGGTTGCTGGGATCTGGAACCATGCTGGGTGAGCTGGAAAGGGAGGGAGCATGGACTAGGCCTGTGCTCTTGGACACAGGTGGGCCTGCGTCTTGATTCTGATCATGGGAAGGGCTGCCTTCGTCCTGGGCGCCTGTGTAGACACGTCGGCAGCCCAGTCCTGCATGTGAGTGGTCACACCCTTGGCTGCCATTTTGGATTCTACCTTCCTTCGTGAAAGGAACAAAAGCCCTTCCCCCCCCATCCCCGCCTTACTCCCCCCACTCACCCTCAGGCCTGACTCCCCCTACTCACCCTCAGGCCTGACTCCCCCTACTCACCCTCAGGCCTTACTCCCCCTACTCACCCTCAGGCCTTACTCCCCCTACTCACCCTCAGGCCTTATTCCCCCTACTCACCCTCAGGCATGACTCCCCCTACTCCCCCTCACATTGCTTTCAGATCTGAAGTAGGAGGGTGAATGTGTGAAGAACATGGATTATCTTAGTTTGTCAACCTCTTTAAAGGAGATTTTCAAAGTTTGGAAACTATCTATCTTCATCCATTTTCTGATGCTTTAAGAAAATACCTGAGACTGGATAATGTATAAGGAACAGAAATTTATTCCTTACAGTTCAGGAGGCTGGGCAGTTCAAGATCAAGGTGCTGGCAGTCGATTGTTGGGTGGGGGCTGCTCTTTGCTCACAAGGTGGTGCCCTGTTACTGTGAACTCCAGCAGGGAGGACTCATGTCCTCACATGTCCTTATGTGGCCGAGGGCAGAAAGAAGAACTCCCTCCATTAAGCCCTGTTATAAGGGCACCCAATCCCCTTCTTGAGGCTCCACCCTCAGGACGTACCGATCCCCTGAAGGTCCCACCTCTTAATACAGTCACATTGGCAATTAAGTTTCCAGATGAATTTTAGAGGACAAAATACGTAACCATAGCACTCTCAAGTAGAAAGAAATGTAAAACTTCAAAACAGCCCACCTGTAATCACTCACTGGCCAGTCAACCATTGTCAGAGGTTTGTTTGTTTTGTTAGTTTCCTTTCAGTCCTTGAGGAATGGTTTTTCCAGAAAGATCTTTCTCCCAGAGCAGCAGGAGCTATGTTAAAAGTGATGTGAAGCACAAGAGGGGACAAGGAGGAGCCTGAACAGAAGCCAGCAGAGCCCAGAAAGGAGAGCAAAGAGAGACTGAGTCTAGCCTGCCTCCTCCCACCTTTGAGGACAATTGAAGGGGAGCAGGGAAGCACTCTGGAGGAAGAGGTCAAGAGGGAGACACGGGAAGCTTCTTAGGGTGTCTTAAGCAAGAGTCCTGGGCTGTGGAGAACCAGGGGTTCGTGGGCCCTCGGCTGGGAGGGGGAGAGAGGTGGACAGGACCTCGAGGCATGCTTCCTGCCCCGGCGTGCCCGAGCCCAGCAGTGACTAGGAGCTGGGCTTTGGCTGCCCAGCAGTCTGGGAAGCAGTGATGGTTGAATCCCACTGCCTGGGAGTCAGGGACCTGCTTGCCCTGTCCCTGCCTTCTCTCTCCCTCTCCCTCTCCCTCTCTGCCTGCAGCTTGCTCTCTCTGAGCTGGCCGGGCCACTCAGACCGGCCACCTGGTGTTTTCTACCTTGGGGACTGCCTGAGCGGCACTATCCTGTCAGGAGTCTGCCAGGCCTTCCGCCCCAGGTGGCTGCCGTTCTGCGACCCGGAGAAGAGACTACGGAAGCTGGGCAGCATGGTTTGCCTTGAGGACCAGCAAGGACCTCTCCCTCTCCAAGGCGGTCAGGTCCCTCCTGCCAACACCGGAGCGCTGTGCAGAGGCAGTGCGACGGCCTGAGCCCTGAAAGGCAGGCAGGGCCCAGGGTCCTCGTCCGGGATCTCCCTTGGGAGCACGGCTTGGAGAGGTCATTTGCACATGTGGGTTCAGTTTTTCATTCGGTTAAAAAATGATGATGAAAGAGGGGCCAGCCGTGGTGCGGTGGCTAAGGTGCTGGAGCCCACACGGCTGGCTGTAGTTGGAGCTGCGGATCTGGCGACTTGAACGTCAGGCCAGGCACGTGTGCACATGTGGCCAAAATCCTGAGAGGAGAATGGAGGAGGAGGGATTGCGGCGTAGCCATCCCCCTTAGGGGTGATTTCTCACTTTCCCTCTCTGTCTCTGTCTCTGTCTCTGGTGAGCACATATGCCCGATAGTAAACTAGAAAACGAGAGAGAGAGAGAGAGAGAGGAGAGAGGAGAGAGGTGGACGCGAGGCACACTGGACAGCGCAGGATCAAAGGCTCGGCCGCAGGGTGAGGGGCTGAGCGCAACCCTAGGGCTGAGGAGGAGCACCGCACCCTCCTCCTCTCAACTCGGGGCCCTGTGAGCGCTGTCCCAGGCCCCAGTGTGGCCCGTGAATCAGGCCCTATCTGGCCACCAAGGAGCCTGAGATGAGCGACAGGTTCTCAGGACCAGGCTGGAATTGAGGGTGGGCACGAGAAGGCAGAGGCCGACTGGGCTGCCTCAGCCTCATGAGAAGAGGACTGTCATTGGACACATTTAGCTCCAGTCTCACGAGAGGAGGATTGTCATTGGACAGATTTAGCTCCAGTCTCACGAGAGGAGGACTGTCATTGGACAGATTTAGCTCCAGTCTCACGAGAGGAGGACTGTCATTGGACACATTTAGCTCCAGTCTCACGAGAGGAGGATTGTCATTGGACAGATTTAGCTCCTGTGTCTGATCTGACCCACAAAGCCTTCCCAGGCCTCAGGGAGATGAAATGACTTATCTACGGTCGCTTGGCTGGAGGAGCCGAGTCTCAAAGCCGCTTTCACGGCCCGTGCTCCTTCCAGATCCCCGCACTGCAGGAGTCCTGGGGCTAAGCTGGGGCTCCCAGGGGTGGCGCGGCACCCTCCCTCCCGTGCTGATAGCGAAGCTCTCACTAGCAGCTAAAGCTCAGAGCCTGCTATCCATGACGGGTGCATGAGACCCTCTCGGCAGAGAGACGCCTTACCTGATGGAAGGCAGGGGAGGGAGTCAGTAGCCCCCGTGTGGGCTGAGGGCAGACTGCTGGGGGCAGCGGCCCTAGGTGGTGGGCAGGGCTGGTCCCTTCCCTGTCCAGAGGGAGGCGGAGGCTCCCGACTCCTCACCCAGACTTGGCCTTGGGACTTGCCTGTCTGTTACTACCCAAGCCTGGGCCTCCTCCCTCCCCCCCACAACACCCTTTGACACCCCTTTAAAAATGAAGGGTGCTTGGCAGGGCCCCCCCTCTGAAATAGATAAGAGGTAATTGCCTGCCTTTGACTCCTCTGGATGTGAAAATGGGATGGGAATGACTCACTCTGCTTGAAAGGTTAGTTGAAGGTTATTACAGGAAAATTGTTATTCATACATTTTTTTTCCTGTGTGGTCAGGATAGCCTAAAAGATTAAATTCACAGAGTGCATAGTGACCCATGGGGCGTCCCAGGGGAGGGGAGATAGGGACAGAGACTGGGCTGAATAATTCATGCTCCCAGCCACAGCTCACAGATTCCAGGAGGGTCTGCACTAGGAAGGAGCGGAGAGGGCCGCCTTTGACGACGGCCTGTGCTGCTCGGCGATGTCGGTGGCAGGCCGTGCTGCTGTGCTTCTTCAACGCCTGTCTTCCCGCCCTGAGAGGCTGGGCGGGGGCGAGCGGATGCTGTCACAAGAGGCTGGTGACAGACAGCCCCCTCCTGAGTGGCTCTGGGCCACCCGAACACATCCCGAGCCTGGGGCAGGCAGTGGGTCTTAGAGAAGCCCGAGGCCGGCCTTGCCTCCTGCGAGGGTGCCCAGGTCCCTGGCTTCACAGTGTTCAATGAAACTGGTCAATGGCGAAAGGAATAGGTAGTTTATTCGTAACAGCAAAAGTGCGCCCCCGAGGGGTAGGCGTGGGCCTGAGCGGACACACGAAGTGGCTGAAAGTTCCCAGTAATTGCACTCTGCGGATTTATACTTTTTACATCTAGGTCATGTGGGTTGGTCATTGGCTGGCCCACGGATGGTTCTCATCCCATGGGCTCCATCAAATGTGCCAGGGCCCACTGACCCATCTCATTGGCTCTGTCAGGCGTACCTTAATCAGCTAACCACCCCCACTCATCTGCCTACATTACTGGAGTGGGGAATTTTCTACCCTGATGGACTTTTCTATCTAGCTGCATGGGCAGACTCTCCAGGATGCGGAGAGATCGAGGCAGGGCTGTGGGAGGTCACGGCTTATCGGGAGCACTTCTGGCCCCACTGACTGCATTCCATGGGAGACTTCCTGCTCTTCCCTGAGGGTGCCAGGGCAGCTCACCAACCATCTGTGCTCAGGGTGGTCAGGACAGGAGGCTGCAGAGAAGGAGATGAGATTCAGAAAGGGCTTGGGGCAGCAGAGGTAAGCCCTGTGCCCTGTGGTGCAAAGGTCCAGGTGCCAGCTGGGGCTTCCCAAGACAGGGACTTGAGCCTCAGCTCTGTGACCTTGAGCGCTGGGTGTCTCTGTCCCCTCCTCTGCAGAAAGGGCAGGGTAGCTGCGCCTACCCCACAGAGCTGCAGGGAGGTGGGCGTGCGTGGGGAAGGCTGGGCACAGTGCCTGGCCTGGCAGCGGGAGCTCAGTGCGTTCGGATTCTTCCAGCAACAGCAGACTTCCGGGTTGCCTGGGGAAGGGCCTCTGCGTGAGCCTCCTGTCCTTGCCGGTTCCCTCTCCCATCCTCCTCTCCTGAGCGAGATGCAGACAGACGCCTGTGCCAGCTTGGGCCTCCCCTCCTCGACCTAGAAAATCCCAAGGGCTGGACAGAGACCAGGCAGGGGAAACAGAACCCAGCAAAGACGGTTTCAGGCACTTGGGTAGCTTGAAACAACGTGAATTCTGACAGCGCCCGTTCTTTCCAGAGTCCTGGGCTGTGTGCTCACGGTGGTGCAGCCTTCCTCCATGAAGCCCTGGAGACCCGCACGTTGGGGGCACTCGCCCAAGGCCACATGGTTACGCAACAGCCCCAGGCCCAGCTCCTGTGTCCCCACCCTAGAGCCCTTGCTTCTGCCATGTCCTCCGGCTCCAGCCTCGTCTGAAGGTTGCTCATGCTGGGACTGCAGGTTTAATGTCCACTGGAGGTTTACACAGATTGGCCTTTCTGTTTGAACAGCGGCTCACTGTCCACCCCTGTGACCCGACCTCAGGTGGGTGAGGTGTCTCTGCACACATCTGTGGGTCACGTGGACGCAGCTGGTCCTTGAGACAAAATGCTGTTGTCTGGGGTCCTAACTCAACCCTCGTCAGGCGGTTGGGCTGCCCCGGGTCTGGGATCTGAGTGACGTGTGGGTCTGAGCCTCCCTCTCCTCCCTCCCACAACCGTGCAGTGAGGAGCAGCTCGTGTCGGCCACTGTGCGGAAGAGCCAGGTCCCCATGGCCCTCGCCCTGGCTGCCCTCGGAGCTGGGGTGGCGAGTGCTGCAAGAGCATGTCCTCCACCAAGGAGAGCAGCTTTTAGAGACCGCAAACCTGGCGGAACTCCAGCCAGCCCGTGGCCGTCACGTGTCCTGGCCACACGGGTCCCCGAGCTCAGAGACCCCTGCATCCTGTCTTCCCAAGAGCGGGCTCACGGGCTCCCTCCCACGGCTGCCGTCGGGGTGAGGGGCCAGCGGAGAACGTCTGACGCCTCCCAGCTTCTGAGCGATGGCAGTGACGTCACCTGGCCAGGATGCGTTGGGCTCTGAGGAAGGAGCCCTGCAGTGACGAAGCAGACGGGTTCGTGAGGACGGGGTGCCGGCGCCGTGGCATGACTTGGCGGGGTTCGGTATCGTGGGAGGGTGCTGGGCGGGGCTGGCACAGGCAAATCCAAGTGAGGACAGTGGTGCTGTCTGAGGGGGCACCCTGAGGGCCTGGAGGAGCTGGCCACCTGAGTGGAGCAGCCGGGGCCACCGTGGGCCACGCGGGCAGGTTGTCCCTTCTCGGAGGGCAGCTGATGTGTGTGCACAAGTTGGAGGAGGAGGAAGGGTGAGCCCTGCTCCTGCTCAGAGTCTGTTCTCACGTAAAGGCCCTGGCGTCTAGCGACAGTCTCACGGGACAGACCTCGCCCACCGGCCCCTGCTTGGGTGGGAACTCGAGTCTTCTCGTCACTTACGGAGACAGGACACGGGGCGAGATGGCTTCGCCGGGTGATGCAGGAGAAGGTCAGAACGTGAGGTGCATTCCCATGGGCACCCCGAACGTGGGCAAGGATGCGCAGCCCCTCAGTGAGCCGCCTGGTCCCTGGGAGGAACAGTGTCTGTGGGCTGTGGCCGCCCAGCACCCCGCCTCTCCTCCCGGAACGCCAGCCACCACCTCGGGCGGCCACACCTCTCCTCCACACGCCTCAGAGACGGCCACACGGTGCCCACTGCCCTGGCCAGGTGCCCTGCCTCGTGGGTGATGGGCCCGGGGACCAACGCTTGCCCCAGTGGGGGAGTTTTTATTTCTAGCTCTCAGAGAAGGAGCTCTGTCCTTGGCACACTGTCAGAGTCAGTGACAGCCATTTTTCACCCCGAGAGGAAGCCTGCTGGGGGGCAGGAGCGAGCCAGGTCAGTGCTCAGACAGAGGCCAAGAATAAAGAAGGGCGGGAGGAGGGAGAGGCCGAGGGAGCATCGGGTCTGTGGCTGGCCCCCGACCCCCTTGGCCTTCCCAGCCCCAAACAAGGTGACGATCACTCCCACACAGTCCCCTCGCCCTCCTCCTAGTGCTGGGTGGGGCGGGCAGCGCCTGTCCTCCCAAACCTGGTCGCTAGCCTGGGCTGGCTGCTGTGGCCTCGGGCACACCTCCTCGCCTCAGGGCCCCGGCCTGCATCGGGCCGCCTGCATGGGCTGCAGGAGTTCACGGCCGGACCTGAGCCCAGAGCTGCTACGGCGGAGGTCTAGGGACAGCTAGCTCATAAGCCTCCTCCACGCGCCGCCACGGTGCCCGCCCCCCCATCAGGACATCAAGCCTCTGTGCCGCGGCACAATGGCTGCTTCCAGGGGCCAGCTCAGGTCCCGGCCACGCACCCCGGGGCTGACCTGAGGATTCTGCTCCCTCTGCCTGCCCAGGGCTCAGCTGCTCCCAGCCCTCCCTTCAGTTCTTTCCTCCTTACGAATGGGCCCTGCAGCTCCTGCCTACCAGCGCCCAGACAGACACACCCCACGTGCCCAGATCCCGGAGCAAAGGCAGTGCAGCCCAGCCGGAGACTGTCCTTCCTCTTCTGCCCTTAACCAGTGCTCAGCACCTGGTGAGCCCCAAGGTACCCTCCGGACTTCGGGAGAACTCCCGGGGACCTCCCCAGAGAGCTGGAGAAGGGAGCAAGAGAACGCTTTGTAAACTGAGCACTAAAACTTGGGCAGATGATGCTTCGTAACTCACCCCTTCCTTCTGCAAAGTTTAGCCAAGCCCAGTAAGAGAATTCCGCGCAGGTGTTCTATCAGTTCCTCAAAATAAAGGGATCAGAACAAAGCTTAGGGGACTGGGCGGAGGGACAGCCGTAATGCAGCGTTTTGCGAAGCTGACCCACACAGGAGGGTTCTGCGTTCGTGTCCAGAGACCTCCCTAAACACACCGGGTGTCCATGTGTGGCAGAGACGGGGAGTGGCTTGCTGTGTGAGGATCCTGTCGGTGTGCTGTCTCTGTCTTCCTCTGTGTCTCTCTAACGTGGAAGAAAGAAAGAAACTCTGAAAAAGAATGCAGCTTGGGGCTAGCAGGTGGCGTGGTGACTAAGGTGCCGGACCTAACACGGCCAACGCTGTAGTCCGGGGCCTGGACACGCCACCTTGAAATTTATGCCGGGCACGTGTGCTCGTGTGCCCACAATCCCAGGAAGAGAATGGAGGAGAAGGGATTGTGGTGTGGCCATCCTTCCTGGGAGAGTGATTTCTCAATTTCCCTCTCACTTTCTCTTTGTTTCTCTCCAGTGAGTGCAGGTGCAAAGATCTAAAAATTAAAGACTAGAGCCTACCTACAAGCAGTCTGGGACCCGGGGCTGGGTCCTGGAGCAGGCCAGAGGCGCGGGGTGTGGGTGCACACACAGAGCCAAGTGCAAGGCCCTGCTTTCCCCGACTCCGCGTCTCCCTGGTGTGCCCGCCCTTGATCTCCAGTGCTCTTTTCTCTTTTGAGATATTTCTGGGTGTCTCCGATTCTCCAGTCTCTTTCCTTGTCAAACCACCCCACGCTGTGCTGCACCCGCATTCCCGGAGTACTGCGACGTTTCCACGCCTACTGGATAAATCGCACATCGTGCAGTGGCCAGCCCAGCACCGCCACCACGCCCACGTCCCACCGTCCTCCCACCTATTTTCAGGAACCTGTGTCCCTCCTGGAACTTGGAGAAGGCAGCAGCTCTGTCCAAATTTCTGAAAGGAGGACCCGCCTGCTCACGTTCAGCCATGCAGACCACGTCCACGCTTTCTCTGGTCACACGAGGAGGCGGAGGCCCAGCAGACGCCCACACCGGAGGGCCACTGCCCTAAGGAGCACGGCCATCGGGCTTCGCTCAGAGAGGTAACTTTTTTAGGGGCGTAATTTCTATAGGGCTCACGTGCTCAATGTAGAAAGACCGAGAGAACAGGGAAAGGACCCCACGGCATTGGTGACACCCCAGTCCTTTCTCCTCCATCTTGTCTTGGGATTCGGGCCATGCACGCACACATGCTGGTGCGTTTCTCAAACCACCAGGTCTGGGACTTGAACTGTACAATTGGCCATGTCAGAGACGACCACCTTAACCACCACGCCACCTGGCTGGCCCCCATTTTTTTGAGAAAAATGTATACAGATTAAACCCGGTCTTCAAGGGACGGCATGTGACACTACTGGGATCACAGAAACAGCCACGAGCCGTGTCAAGGCCGACCTCCGCGTGGTGCCTGTGACACCACATCCATGCCGGAAGTTACCCCTGTGGGATCCAAGGAAGCAGTGTCGTGCGCTCCCTGCATTACTGCTTACGATTGCGCATCAATCTATAATCACTGCAAAAAGAAAAAAGAAAGAAAGTTGTAAAAGAGAGAACAAATACAGGGGCCTAGAGGGTGGCAAGAATGAAACACGACAGTCTGTGAGGCTCGCCACGTGGGGAGCTCCCAACTCCCACCCAAAGGCCTCCGTGAACATGCCAGCACACGTGTGCCCAGGACTCAGAGCTGGCTGAGACCTGGGGTGGGTGGCAGTGTCCTGACCCTGTTGGGGGCTGTCTGTCTCTCTCTCTGTCTTTCTGGGTCATAGAATAAATAAATATGGAAACACTTAAAAAACAAGCAAACAGAAAGTCTCTCGTGGAAACGTGCCGTACAAGTTACCCCTTTCTGTTTTCCACTGCCGTGAAGAGCAGGTCCCATGATAAAGAAGCGGACATTTTCAGCAAAGAGCGGAGGGTGTTCCCCCTAAGCGTGGTGGTTTGTTATCACGCCTACTCTGTAACCCTCCCTCCATGCTCTGCACTCTCAGCGTCCGAGGAAGGAGGCCAGGAGCCACAGCCTGGCAGCAACAGACGGGTCTGTGGACTCCCCGCATCTTGGCCCTGTATGTGCTCGGCTTTAATAGGCAAGGTGAGCATCCGCACGTCAGACCGTGTGTGCAGGCACCCTGCTCTGGGGGACCCACACCCCTCTCCACGCCACGTGGAGCTGCTGAGTGTGGGACGCTGAACCTTCCCACTCCACGGGGGTAGCCAGGTGACCGGCTGACCGTGGCTGCAGCGACTGGTTCAAGGATGAGCACACGACACAAAGCTAGCCAGAGCTTTGCACAGACTGGCCTGCCGGGACCGACTCCGCCCGCCTTGGTAGCAGGCAGATGTGAGTGGAGGGCTGCCGGCACATCTCTCCTTACCGCCAGGAGAAAGGGAAGTCTCTGCAGGAGAGAGAACCAGCACGGGGATGGAATCAGCTGGGAGAACGAGGGGTGCCACGGAGTCTTCACCTGGATCCTGGATTTCCTTGGACACAAAAGAGGCTGCCCTGCCCTTCCAAGGGATTTCTGGATACCTCTCCCTGGTGGGCGCCCTGTTCACTTCCATTGCTCTTCTCTGTCCTCTGAAGCTCTCATCAGGGGGCCAGCAGATGCTGTGCTGGTGAAAGCCTTGGATCCCACATAGCTGACAAGGTTCAAGTCCTGGACCTGGCAGCTGGAAAAACATGCCAGGCACATGTGCGTGTGTGCCCAAAATCCTGGTGGGAGAACGGAGAAGGGACCGTGGTGTGATAGGCCCTGAATTGGGTTATTGTTCCATGTGGCTCGAGACCGAGGACTTGTACAATACCCTAACTACATCCTTCCTTCACAGCCAGTCAAAGAGAAGGGCGAGTCCAGGCCTCCCGGGTCTTCTAAGCCAGGGGGAGACACGTCTTCTCTCTCTGGCTCTCCTCACTGTGTAGCACACGCACGATGTTCCGGACTGTAAGCTGCCTGCTCTGGAGAGGAAGGGAGCGTTACTCCTGGGCAGGCTGCAAACGCTGAATTCTGACTCCCGCTCTTACGTTTTTTCCAAATGTCTTACCACAATTAGGACTGAATCTCCTCTTGTCGAATCTCTCCAATATTGTCCTTAGTGAAAAAAAAGAAAGAAAAAGCCATCCTCTCGGTAGCGTAACTTTCCTAGGTACGTTCCTCATACCCAGTCCGAACTGCTCCAACACTTACGCAACAATTTTATTCAAAGCGACTTGCCCTGCAGATTAAGCAACGACCTTCTCTCTCTTTTTAATTCTAATTTATTTTTACTTCAGAGGAAATTCCATTCCAATACCCTCTCTGCAGCAAATCAGGGAGTGTCAACATGACCTGCGAGGCACTAGGCACTTGTGCCTTGGGTCATGATTTTGGGGAGGAGTTGGCTGGGACAGGCATGGGTACCTCACTTAAGTCAGGCCAGTCGTAGCTCTCGCTTGGAGACTTTTCTCCAGGAGAGGACTTGAGTCAGACACTCTTCATGGGGTTGCTTGTGGGGGCCCGGGCTGCCCGCTGCCTTGTAGACCAGGCAAGGAGTGAGTCCAGTTTGAGCAGCAGGAAGAACACGAAGCTCTTCTCTGGGTCGAGAGCTGGAGGCAGAGACCAAGCGGCTTCTGGTTCTGCCCTGTTCCCGAGGCCAGGAGCCCTCTTCCCTGTGGATTCCGTGAAGTTAGACAACCATGCATTCTAAAAATAGATCACCGCTTCTCCTTTGAAACCAAATGCAGCTGGTCCTGGCTCTTGTGAAGAAATCATTCTCCGTAATGCGTTCGCGTTTCCACTAAACTGCGAAGCGCTCCCCACGCCCCGCTCTCCCGTGTCCTCCTTCCCGTTCTCAACCAAACGCGGCTCGCTGACACAGGTACACGACGCGGAATGTCAAATACAGGTCAGTGGACGTGGCGGTGGTAAAACAAGCAGAAGGCCAGCTCGGCTTCTCAGTGCTCGTTGGTAAGAGACGCCAACGACGTGCTCGTCCCCCCTGCTGGCGGGGGTGGCCAAGGTCAGCCCCTGCTGTGGCTGCGAACTTCCTGTCCCCACCGGATCAGTCAGCCGAGGGGAACGTGTTATTTAAGCACACGTGTGTCAGCCTCGGTGTGAGACAAAGACGCTGCCAGCCGCACCACCACGAAGCGGGCAGTGACTCCTCTCCGGCCGGGCACCATTTTGGAAAGTTGCTTGGGGAGGTGGCCTGCTCTTTAATGACATCTGAGACACATTCAAGGCTAATGCTTTTGGAAAACAGCACTGGGAAGGTTTGGGAGGAGGGAGGTGGTGGAAATCAAATGACCCGTTGAAGCTAAATTGCCAGCCTCACAGAGCCATACCTTCTGCCTGGGCCTGGGGCCACCACTTCGCTACCTTGCTCTTCCAATTAATTACTGTGTTTTAACACTATCTCCAAAGATAATTGCCTGTCAGTGTATCAGTATGTAACACCTCGGGGTGAGCGGGCTCTGCGTTCGGCTGTCAGCACTAATAAACAGGGGTGAAGGGGGCCCACCTGCTTGCTTGGGAGCACCCGGGATCCAGATGAGCCTGGGGAAAGATGCCACCTCCTCCTCTCACGACCCTAGTTAGCGCAGAGTGGGGGTGCGTGGGCTCTCTGCAGACGGGCTCCATGGTAGGAGCGCTCCCGCCAACACCCGGCTTCTCGTCCATAGATCAGTGCTTGCTAATTTAAGCTCGAGGACTGCAGGCTGGATAGAAAAAAGGACATTTTCTGGGGTTGGGGGGAGGCACTTACGCCATCACCCTACCAAAAGGCGAGACACTGGTCAACAGGCTTAATCATTCCAGCGCTGGTAAACACTCAAGTCTTTTCCAAATAAATCATGGTTGGAGGGATTCTTTGCTGTTATTTTTTTGAAGCGGAAGGGAAGAGTGATGGGATGCTAAGACGGAAGCTATTTAGTTAAAGCTCGCTGCATTAAATATTTCAAAAGGGGGAAGAGAGAGTTCCCCACTTCAAATTAAATTGAACCCATTCGGCGAATGTCTGAGCCTCATATGGAGTAAGTGTCAATTAACGTGATAAGTAGTGGGTCTGGCACCGAGTTCTGGATTGTTCTGAGGACTGCTTCCCGGCGTGGCCACTCCGCGCTCTGGGGGAAATTGAAACTGATCCACCAACTGCGAGCTGGGCTTCTTCTGAGAGACAGATTCCAGCTCAATACCTCTGAGTTAATTGGCATTTTATTCTCATTTAAATCTCTGCCACAACCTTTTATTTTTATGTTATTTTTGTATTTCAGAGGAAGCCACCATTCCAGCAACTTCCCTGCAGTTTCAGGGCGCTCAGAGCAAATTGGGGAATGTCGTAGATCTCACCAAGAGACCAGAGCCCTCCGCCTCTGTCAGGACTGGAGGGGGTGAGGATGCCTGCCAGCTGCCGGTGTGGTGCGGCGTGGAGGGCAAGGGGACCGTGAATGGCAGTGGCCCTTGTCTCTAAAGCCCGAGTTGCTTCCCGCGTCCTGGGTGAGTGGCACCTTGGCACGCAGGACCTTCCCACGACCTTCAGGAAGGGAGAGCCAAGGGGCAGGGAGAGACCTGGAGTGGACAAGGTCGCACGTCACTGGAAGCTGTGTGGCACAGATCGGCCCGGGCAGCAAGAAGGCTCCTAGGGCGTGCCCGTCCCAGGGGCTCACAGGGGTGTCATTGGAGCTGGGGCCGGCCGGGGCGCTGGCTCCACCTTCTCAGGAGCCGTCCTCAGGAAGTGCGAGGCTCCTGGCCTTGGTTTCATCTCCAGATGGCGTCCGTCTACGGTCATCTTCCGGGGAGAGTCCCCGCGCCCGGTGCCCCTGACGAAGAGCCGCACAGGGCTCGGGGTCCTCACCTGCCCGCCACCACTCCCGTCCCCACACAGCAAACCCTGGAGCAACAGAAGGCTAGTTCTGGCCTGAGACCGATTCTGTCTCCCTTGGTAACCCACATCCCCACAAACACGAGCCCAGGCCCACACAGCTGTTCACTCCCTCGGACTCCCCCTCTGGGCCCCCAGAGCGCTCCGTGGCTCACCGAGTCCCCCGGGCCCGTCAGTCTGTGGGTACACAGAGGCCTCGGCACTCCATATGTTCACCAGGTCGTCCTGGCTCGTTCCGTTCACCTGGCGACACAGAACCCCTGCAAACCTGTCTCCTCCCTGTGTTTCTGGGAGTTCCCAAGGAAGGTCTGAAACGAGTGCCCAGGAGTCCATCCTGTTACTCAGAGTGACGCCGTGACCACCGGGTGCCGCTCCCTCGCCCACGTTTCCACTGGGACACGTGTCAGCAGCCTGGTGTCCCTGCCCGCAGCCTCACAGATACCCATCATGACGCCCGAGGTTCTCAGAGGACCCGGGAGAGGAGGAATAGATGCTTCCTTCACTCCGCGGGACACCTGTCACCCAGGACCCCCAAATCTAAGACAGCTGCATCCGCTCCCTCCCACAACTCTGGCATCAAAGCAACCAGAGGGGCCAGCAGGTGGCATAGTGGTTAAAGCGCTAGGGTCCCACTCGGCTGACACAGTTTGAATCCCGGACCTGGTAGCCTGAAACTCACTCCGGGTGTGTGTGTGTGTGCATGACCAGATTCCCGAGAGGAGAGTGGAGGAGAAGGGACTGCAGTGTGGCCATTCCCCGGGGAGTGATTTCTCACTTTCCCTCTCTGTCTCTCTCTGTCTCTCTCTCTCTCTGATAAATGCACATGCTCTATGGCAAAAATCTCTTAAAAAAAAAAAAGAAAAGAAAGCAACCAGACATGGCCCAGGGGCTGGGCAGAGCGTAAAGGCATGCCCTTTTCCTCCACGGCCCTCGCGTCTGCTCCAGACATCTGAGTTCAAACCTCTCCCAGCACCGCCTCCCAGGCTGAGCAGTTCTTCCCAGTGATGTGGCCCCTCAGCAGGGCAGCGCTGACTCCCCCCAGGGCCAGCAGGAGCTGCTCCGGGCCAGGCCTCCTTCTGCGTCCTCTCTGTCCGGTGACAGAGCCTGACGCAGTGGCCTGGGAGCTCACATGCCCCTCGCTTCCAGCAGTCCTGCGGGGACAGACCCAGAGTTCGTCGCCCGCGTCCACTCCCAGTGCTGGCCTTCGTCTGTTTCTTCTCGTGCCTTAGAGCTACAACCTAAACGGTTGTGTTCTCTCCATGAGATGCGGCCCGTGTCCTGGCGTGAGGAGACCTCAGTGGGATCAAAGATCGACCGAAGTCAACAAGGGACAAAGGGCGAGACGAGGCCTGACCCGGAAGTCCCCACGTGTTTCTAGATTCTAATTCAAGGGGCCTGGGGAGGTGCCCAGAGAGACGTGCACTTCAGGAACTGGCCGTGGTTCGGAGACGCTGGCCTGGGCCTCCGTTTGCGTAAGGCTCGCATGACTGCTCGCTGGGCGTGGGGCTTAGTTTGGCTGGAGTGGGGCAGACATGGACTTTCTCCCTGGGTGTGTCCCCTGGAAGTCCTCGGACGTGTCTATTCCATGACGCTGTTTCCACATCACGTGGACACGCCATGTCCCTCATCTGATGCACCTTCCGGCTCCGTCCAACTTCCGCATGAAGACTCCCCGGTTAGGCCAGTAGAGCCCGCTCCCTGGCCTGGGGGATGCCAACTTTACCTTCCCAGAGACCCTCACCCTGAAATGTCAAACTCCCCATGGCTCAGCCCGGCTTCGGTCCCAAGTCTGGGTGAGTCGAGAAGCTCAGGTGCAGGGCTGGGGGACCGAAAGGACTACTGCCCTGCGGTGACAAAATGCGATCTTTCTCTCACAGATGTCACTTACCACCCCTCTTTGCCATCCTGCCTTTTCCTCGGGCTCTGGCTAATTTAACTGGGCTGAGCTAAGGCACTTAAAAGTTAACAAGTGCTCTGAGCTGCTTTCTTCCACTCTCCTTCCAACCATGCATGTGTCCCGGACGTTGCGAATTTTGTGACTGACCATCACGGCTGCCCCTCGAGAGACCTGTGGCACGGTCACCATCAACCGCTCTGATGTCTCGGGGCCGACTTCAGCTTGTACGCCAGCTCTGTGCGCTGCTCTTCGACGTAATCGCTCTTTCACTATTTACACAACGCTGTCCATTTTTCCGATGACAAAACGTGTCGCGCCACTTTGATGGCTGGTGTCGCATACATCTTGACACACTCCGGCGACCCCGTCCCCATGCGAGAAGCCAGGCCCTGCGCTCACAGACCGTGGAGCGCTCCAGTCACCAGAGTCCAGCATGGAGTGGGAGAGCTGCGGCTCCCTGCCTCCACCAGAGCCTGGGGCCCTTGAAGGCTGCGGTACGAGGCTGGCAGTGCCAGGCCACACCACGTGCCGTGGTTGGAAGATGGAGTCTCCCACAGAGGAGGCGGATCTGCAGAGTCCTTGCTGAGTTTGGAACAGCCTGACTGCTCCACCGGATCTCTGACCAGGACAGTCTCCAGGCGCCTCTGAGGTGCAGGTGTCTTCCAGTCCTGCCGCTAGCTCTCCACGCGAGTGGTGTCTGAAACAGAAGGTGGGGGCGTTGGCATGTGGGAGAGCTGGGCAGCCCCCACGCTCATCTGATGACGGAGTACCAGGCCTGCAGAACCTGGCCTCTCGGCGGGGCAGGAGGAGTGTATCAGATCGCATGGATCCATGGGTATGTGCTAGCCCATGGCGAGTTCTAACATAATTCAGACAGTATCTTCATTAAGGAAAAGAGAACTGTTCTGAAGACTTTGCCAGGGGACTTATGCACTCCCTGGAGAGAGACAGAGACAGGGAAAGTGAGAAATCACCCCCACAAGGTGGCCGCGCTGCAATTCCTTCTCGTCCTCCTCTCAGTGTTCTGGACATGCACACACAAACAGCCAGTTCTGAACCTGGATCTGGGACTCAAGCCATGGGGACCCTGCGCCTTGACCACCACACCCCTGATGGCCTTCTGCCTTCTTATCTAGAATGTCTGTCATGGCTCTCATCGTAACTCTGTGGTTGCCTTGAACGCTGTTTCTACGGGGATTACAGGATAAAGTGTTTTCCTCCTTATCCATCTTCAATAATCAATCAGTTTTTTCAGTATTGATAAAGCCTTATTTTAATAGCTTTCCACTGAAATTAAAAAAAGAAAAGAAAAGAAAAGAATGGCAGCACCCCAGAGAGCATTGGTGGGGGATCCGGGCCAGTGGGGAGAGAGCAGTACCCACGGTATCCCTGGACTGGCCACGTCTCCCGGCAGATGCCCGTGGACAAGGCAGTGGGACAGTGTAGCTGGGAGGGTCAGACTTACTTGTGAGCACACGTGAGGTGACACCTGAGGACTCCCTGAAATGCCCGGAGGGACCAGAATGTCTGCAGGGGCGGGGCCTGCAGCAGCAGATAGGAGCAACGGGCCACGGAGGTCTGGAGAGCCGCTGTCATTGCGATCTGCCACCTCCAGCAGCCGTGGTTCACGCACTGGCCCACGGTTCATGCACGGCGGGAGGACGCGCTGGCTGGTCTGTGGTTTAAATGCCGACTCTATGCTGATAACGCCCACATGTGTATCTCCAGCTCCGACCTCTTTCCTGGACTTCGGTCCCATGTATCGGAACACCCACTCAACATCTTGACTTAGATGCTTAACAGGCATCGCAAACTCCGCAGAGCCAAGATTCCTAGTCTCCCCATCCCCAAAACCGTCTCTCCACACTTTCCCAACCGAATTGATAGCATCTTGATCCTCGCATTGCTCAGCCAGAAACCTGGAGAGGCCCTGACTCCTCCCTTCCTCCTCTCGTGCTCACACCCAGTAGGTTAGGAGACCTAGAGGTTCTGCCTTCAGAAGGATCCAGATTCTGACTCCTCTCTCACTTCCCCTGGGACTGCCCTGTCCAACCTGCCGTCGGGTCTCCTCTCCAGGATAGGAAACGTGTCCTAGCATATCTCCCCACTTTCAGTCTTTTTTTATTTTTATCTTTTAGGTGTTTGCCATAGAGCATGGATGCTCACTGGACAGAGACAGACAGAGACAGAGGGAGAGCGAGAAATCACTCCCTACGACGGACGGCCATTATCCTCTCAGAATTTTGGGCACACACGTGCACACACTCAGCATGATTTTCAAATTGCTGGGTCCTGGACAGTGGCCAGCCGTGTGGGAGGCTAGTACCTTAACTGCACTGCTAGCTCCTCAGTCTCGCCCTTCTTACCATTATCTTTCTTTTTTTAAGAGAGAGAAATTTTTGCTACCGGGCGTGTGTAGAGGCTCAGACACAAGAACAAACTTGCCCACGCTGCGTAACTAAGAAGTGTCTGAGCTGACCAGCTGTGGCCAAGTCCGAGTCCTGAATTCTCTCCTCTCCCCACTCATTGCCACGCAGCTCGGAGCAGGACAGCGGGAGCGAGGGGCTCAAGACGAACAGGCAGATCTGGGGCGGTCACTTTTCAGAAATACGCAGTCTGGAAGGGTTCCTTCAGGGCTGAGGTCACCCCAAGATGTGCCAGCCGACACCCCACCTGGCAGCCTGGTGTCCCGCTCAGCCATGACGACCACGTTCCTCGGACCTGTGCAGGACAGGGTCCTCCTGCGACCCCGCCACGGACCAGGCTCCTCCTCTCCTCGCCCTGGAATGTTCTCCATTCCTCGCACATTGAGCTGGGCTCCTCAGCTTCCCCTCTTCCTTCTCTCCAAGAGGATCTGAAACCAATGGCAAGCTGGAGCGCAGTTCGGGCACTTTCGCCGGAGCAGTAGACTTGGAGGCCGAAGGGTTCTGTGTTGACAAGGCTCAGACCACATCGAGGGCTGCAGGAGAACCTAAGACCGTGTCCAGTGTAATGACAGCCAGACACAAGAGAGCTTACTCACCCTAAGTTTTAAAAACCCGATGTGTGCAATTTGGACCTTGCGAGAGTTGTTTTGTCTATTTCTGTGGGTGCTGGGCTGTCCCCCCACCCCCGCAGATGTCCTACAGTGCGGCTCCACTTCTGGAGTTTGTGTGCATTAGCAGACGCAACTGGAAATTCTTGAGCTCTTGCAAAATGGGTGATTTGGAACCAAAGTCTGGTCCGTGAGTATGCTCACGCGGTGGATTGCTGGAGCTTCCCGTGGCTGGAGGAGCTTGGATACTGTCGTGTGCCTCACATGTTGAGAAGGCGTGTGGCATGTTCTCAGATCACTGTGGCTGGAGCTAGTCCATTCCCGCTGGAGTCCAGCCAGGGCCCTACTGTGGGGGTCACCCAACTGCAGGCCCACCCTGGGCTCAGTCACAAAGACATCGCTGAAGCCCTGCAGGTACTGAGATCAGCCCGGCCAGAACACGGGGCCATTTGTAGCTAGCAAAGGCCATTGCACTCCGTGAGGGTCGGCTTTGTATTTATTTACTGTTTTAATTTTTAAAAACTATTTTGCCATAGGGCACGTGTGTTTTCTGGAGAGAGAGAGAGAGACAGTGAGAAGGAAAGTGAGAAATCACCCCCCAGAGGGTATGGCCACGTCGCAATCCCTTCTCCTTCATCCTCCTAGAATTTGGGGCACGCATGCACATGTGCCCGGCTTGATTTTCAAGTCACTGGATCTGGGACTGGAACTGCGGTCCAGCACCTTAACCACCACGCCACCAGCTGAACTCAGCTTTTTATTTCTTAGGTTATTTTATTCGTGAGAGAGAAAGTGCATGTGCATGGGGGAGGGGGCACTCTCCTCAGGTCCTGACAGGTGGTCCCCCTACCTTAGCCCCGTGGCTCATCGGCATCTCGGGCACATACATAACGGGTCATCCTCAGGTCCACTCGGGGCCTGAACACACGTCGGCCACGCGGCTTCCAACGAGCAGCGCAGCACACTGCCCTCGGCGCCGCTGGGGCCGGGCTGGCGGTCAGCCCTTGCTTGGTTCTGCTGGTGTTCTCTAATGTTGTGTACCTCACTCATTCATTCAACAAACACTGCGAGCGGCCACCACTCCTTTACTTCCCAGGAACACTCTCAAAGTGACAGCAATCATTGTCACTTCCCGAGCATTCGTAGTGCAACAGCATTACGTGGCCATAAGCGTTACCCCACCAGCCACAACCCAGGAGGAGAGGGGCGACTGACAACGCGGAAGAAGACGTCTCAAGACCAGTGAAAGCCAGACACCAAGTTTCCCAGGGGGTGCTGTAAGACAGCCATGGGCCCAGATTAAGAACACCTGCTCTGAGCTTAACTCTGCCTTAGCAGTAACATAATCCCTCGGGGAAACACGTCAAGTGGTCATCCGCTCTCACAGGCCGAGTGTGGGTACATCACCAGTGTTCTCTGCAGCTCCACCCATCTGGTTCGGAGCAAGAGAAGGAGGTGAGAGTCTTAAGGGCTTTGACAACTGGGAGAGAAGAGACGGGAGGAGAGAGAGAGGACACCTGGGCCCTGAAGACACCTGTGGAGAGGGCAGAGATGCAGGGGAGCCGTTCCCTCCTGCTCCTCCCAGGTCCTCACCAGTCAACTCCTGGACGTCTGCCATGATGTGAACACACGCAGGCTCAACGAAGCACTCTGCCCAGGACGGTGGGCAGCTCTCGGAGCAAGTATTCACAGGGATGAGGCATGCTGCAGGGTGCTGGGCCAGCCCTTCAGGAGCTGCCCATGGCCTCTGCACACTCCTGTGCACTGTGCACATGCCCTCTGCCCAGGGAGGTGAGCCTTGCACAGGGCCGGCCAGGAGGGCACGTACAGGCAGGGCCCGAGACACCCAGCACTGCCCGCACTGCCGGGGCCAGCAGCTGCATGGGGCCAGCAGGCCAGCCCTCCCAGCAACCCCGCTCCCGGCCAGCTGCCAGCCCCTCCTCCCTCTGTGGCCAAGGTCTGGACACACTGGCTCCTCCCCGCTCAGCTGGAGAGCACAGCTTAGCCTTCCCGCGATCCCACGTGGACCGTCCTGGCAGGGCAAGTCCTCCCTGGCCACACGCCCTCGCTGTGAAGCTACACGGCTTTGTACAGTGCAGGCCTCGCCCCCCACGCTCCAGACAGGACACTCAGGCCCCGAGGCTTAGCAGACGTGTCAGCCAGGACTCAGGACCACGGCAGCCACCAGCCTGCCCGTGCTCAGGGCTCACATGCCACGGGTCTGCCGGTGTCTGTGGGCACAGGGGCCAGCAGGCCAGGGCGCGGAGGCCTTAGAGGCTCCCACGGCGGCACCGGGATGCAGGCTCGCCTCCTCCTGGGCTGTGGCAAGGATTAAGGTTGTGGCTGGCAGGGGTGAAGTTCACAGCCATGAGTCCCGGGCCAAACGGTGCTTTCTAGCTCCTCATGGGGATCCCCTCCCACACACACACCACATACACCATCACACACCACCACACACCACCACACACCATCACACATACCACATACACACACACACCATCACACACCATCACACATCATCACACATACCACATACACACACACACCATCACACACCACCACACACCATCACACATACCACACATACCACATACACACACACCACCACACACCACCACACATACCACATACACACACACCATCACACACCACCACACACCATCACACATACCACACATACCACATACACACACACCACCACATACCACATACACACACACACCATCACACACTATCACACATCATCACACATACCACATACACACACACCATCACACACCACCACACACCATCACACATACCACACACACACATTACACACCACCACACACCACCACACACCATCACACATATCACACATACCACATACACACACACCATCACATACCACCACATATCACCACACATCATCACACATACCACACATACCACATACACACATGCACCATCACACACCACCACACACCATCACACATACTACACACACACACCATCACACACCACCACACATTATCACGCGTATCACACACACACCATCACACACCACCACACATCATCACACCACACACACCATCACACATACCACACACCATCATACATCATCACACACCACCACACACCACCACACACCACCACACATCATCACACGTATCACACACACACACACCATCACACCACCACACATATCACACACATATACCATCACATATCATCACATGCATCACACATATCACACACACATACCATCACACCACCACAAATCATCACACCACACACACCATCAAATAGCTCTTCACAGGAATGCCCCTCCACACACACATCACACACACACCATCATACCACACATGCACCATCACACTTATCATCACACAGCACACATACCACACACACTACCGCACTCCATCATACACCACACATACCACATGCACACCATTGTACACCACACACACCATCACACAGCTCTTCACAGGAACCCCACCCACACACATACACCATACACACACCATCACATGCCACACACCACACATACCACACACACCACACTCACCGCACACACACCATCACACACCACACACCATCACACAGCTCTTCACAGGAACCCCACCCACACACATACACCATACACACACCATCACATGCCACACACCACACATACCACACACACCACACTCACCGCACACACACCATCACACACCACACACCATCACACAGCTCTTCACAGGAACCCCACCCACACACATACACCATACACATACCATCACATACCACACACCACACATACCACACTCACCACACTCACCGCACTCACCACACACATACACCGTACACACAACATCACACACCACACACACCACACACGCACACACACACCACCACCACCACACTCACCACACACACACACACCACACTCACCACACACACACACACACCACACACACACACACACCACCACCACACTCACCACACACACACACCACACACACCACACACACCACACACACACACACACCACCACACTAATTCCTGCTGTGCCAGGCCTGCTGCCCTTCCCTGGGCTGCCGTGGCTCTAGGGAGGCCCCCGCACTTCTGCCCGGCCTGGCATGTGTGTGTACCCCCACTCTCCTGGCCCCCAGGCCCACTCTGCCCACCGTGGCCTCTCCCGGCCTGCAGCCTGGCCTAGCCCTGCCCCTCCCGAGGAGAGCTGGACCTTCAACCCACAGGGCGGCCAGGGCTGAGGGAGGGACGCCGAGGAGCAGGCTGCCGGGCTGGGGGCCCAGTGTGCTCACCTGCCTCTGCCCTGCCGGGGGAGGGGGAGGGAGGCTCCACAGAGCCCCCCGCCTGCAGGAAGGGACGGCCCAGCACAGCACCCAGGCAGCCCGGCACCCCGAGGCCCTGTGCACCCTGGTAGGCTGAGTCCCTGAGGAGGGCTGCACGGAATGAGATGGTGACTGGGAGTGTCTTACCCCAGCCTGCTGCTTCCCTGGGGGCAGGCATGGTCCAGGGTCTCCCAACAGCGGGCTCTCAGGAACGCATGTCATCAACAGAGAGCTCGCTGCTCCTCAGGAGAGCAGGGAAGTGCGTGCACACCCCCGTTCACACTCACACGCGGCTTGGCTGGAAGGTCTAGGAAGGGTTCCCTAAGTCCCAGTCTCGTTCCCAGGATAGCACACGGGACAGACATCACTCTTGTCCACAGCTGCCCTCGGTGGAGAATCCAGTCTTCTCGGAGAAACAAAAATGCACCCTACAGGAGGACAGTTCAGAGCAGCTATCACCCAGGCAGGACACCTGGGAAGGGAGTGAGGGCCTGGAGGGTGCAGGCAGGGTCGCCCTCCCGTCCATCCTGCAGTCCTGCTGCAGAAAGTGCCGGAGAATGCTGGGTTCAAAGCCTGAGAAGGGAAGCCGAGGAGACGAGCTGCCTGAGCTTAGCCAGACAAGGCCAGAGCTGACGGAAACAGCACAGGTGCCAGGTGCCCCTTCCAAAAGCCTGCCAGCACCTCCTCCCTTACTCCTGGCATGGGTGAAAAACACGCGCACACACACTCACACGTGTGTACATGCGCGTACCCCCACACGCAGAGACGAGGCAAACCCGAGTGAACGCTGGCTGTGTTTGGTGATGTCTGCTGGAGTACGAAGTGCCGTGCCCTGGAGCTGGCCGTGAGGGGTGAGCCTGCTGTCACGTGCTGGCTGTGCGCCCCGAGCAAGCCTTCGTCCCAGCTCCCTGGCTGCACCGTGAGCTAACAGCAGCCCCCGCGTGGTGCAGGAAGCTGGTGGCTCTTGTTCCCCCAGCAGATGAGGGCAGAGAGCCCACACGTGTGACCCCCAGGCCCTGTGCAAGGGTCAGAGAGGGCGCTCGTCCCCGGGGGACGCGGGGCTGAGCGCTTGGAGTACTTCCAGTGTCCCTCAACAGCAATCCCAGGAGACAGCGGGCCTCACCCTGTGGGGGATGGCGCGCAGGGAAGGTCAGCAACTTGCCAGGCCCCCGGCCAGGGGGTGGCGCTCCGTCTGCCTGGAAGGCATGGTGCAGTGTTGGACTGTGTGTTTTTGTTTCAATTTGCTATAAACCATGTATAGAGACAGAGAGTGACAGAGAAAAGCAAAGTGAGAAATCACCCCCAAGGGGATGGCCTTCCCACCCTCTCCTCTCTTGGGACTTTGGACACGAATGCACACCTGTGTGGTGTGTATTTCAAGCCATCAGATCTGAGACTCTAACCGCACAGTAGGTCATGTGGGATCTAGCACCTCAGCCACCACACCACCTGGCTGGCCCAGACTGTGTTTGCATGATCTCTCTAGAGCCCAGTTTGTAAGGCCCACAGGGAGGTGTGTGTGTGTGTGTGTGCACGTGTGTGCATGCATATATGTGAGAGTGTGCACATGCACGTTTATGTGCACAGTGTATGTGTACATGTGTGTGTCAAGACCATGCGTACATGTGTGTGTGCGTGCGTGTGTGATGCGTGTGCATGTGCTTATCTTCCACACTACATCTCCGAGGTGTTCCAGCTTGTCTCCCAGCGGGGAGCGGCTATGAACAGCCCTGGACTCGCGCTCTGGCCCTCTCGAGACCGGTGAGGCTGGTCAGGGTTCTGGCTGCTTCTCGGCCCTACCCATGGTGGGGCCGGCGTGACAGCAGGGCGGCGGGGCGCTGTGCTCTAATGAGGCCTGGCGCCATCTTCACCTGGGTCAGGCCTAGGGCCGGGGGCAGTGAGAAGGCTGCTTGCCCAGGTCCCTGCACTGTCTGGGTGTTCCGTGCGGCCTGGACCTGGGGCCTGTCTCACAACTCCCCCAGCCCCGGAGTGAGCGCATCCAGCTCCTCACAGCAAGGGCCAGGGCCCTCCAGGCTCTTCGATGACCTTAGGGCCTCCCTGGGCCAAGGCTCCTTCATCCGGGACAGCTGTCGGCATGGAGTGGGGCTGGAGGAGGTGTTCCCAGGACCCACTCTCTCGGAGCTGTTGTCCCCTCCCCTAGCAGGGCCACGGGGGGTGGGCACAGCAGGGCTTCAGCTTCACGGACCAGAGCAGGACTGGCCTTGCCACTACCTTGAGCTACCGGGCAGGCCAGAGTCTTCCCTCCTGAAAAGCTGGAGTGAGGGCCCTGCCTCCCAAAGTCATCCCAGAGATAGGACCACGGGACCGGGCCCAGGGCAGTGGCTCAGAAACTGCAGGGCGACTGAGATGCCCCCGCCTCCGCGGCTCGCTCTTCCGGTGCCTCACTCCTTCCCTGAAGTGAACCCCACCCTCACCCCCGCGGACACACCCACAAGAACCCTTGTGCTGACATTCAGAACCCAGGAATGTCTGCGTAATCCCAGCCCTGAGCTACGTCTCCATTTATCTTTCCTTCCTTTCTAGATTTTATTTTTTATTTTAATTTCATTTAGCCCAGCTCCCACACTAAAAATACCAACTCTCGAGATAAAAGCATGTGCATTATGATTTTGCCTTGTTCAGCTTTCCGCGATACAGTGAGTGCTTCGATAATGGGAAGGGAAAACCAGGCGCCCCGTGCCAGTGCTCCAAGCATTTCTCCGTCTGCTGCAGGAAAGGCTCTTTGGGAAGAAATTGATCATTTTGTCCCAGAGCAATTGTGCCGGAATTAGCGAGGGCTGCAGGAAGGCTCGGGTCGGTTACTTTCCTTCTCTGAATGCAAGTAAACTTTATTCCAGATGAAACTGTGGCTGGTCCCATAAATCATGACCCCTCATATACTTCATGCATCTGCAACAGGATGGACCAACACTCCTCTCCCGGGGCGCTGCGATTGCAGAGAGCCCATAAATCCTCGTGGTGCCTCCCTCCTGCTCTCAGAGGTCTGTGGGGGGCATCCGGCCTTGGCAGAGCAGGGCTTTCCACGCTTCTCTGCCCTTCTGTGAAACCCGAGGACCCGCCAGGGATCTGCCTGTGCCGCCGCTGTACTGCGGAGGGAGTGGGAGCGTTTCCTCTGCATTGCTGTCCTCCCGGGATGCTCTGGAATACCGGGACAGATGAAGGAAGGCAGAGGCCTCCCGCGCTCTCCCCAGGTGGCAGGTGACACACTTAGGCAAAGACTTCCCTTTCTATAGGGTCTGGACTCTAATGTCCCTGGGCGTTATTGCTGTCCTTGGGAGCAGAGTGTGTGTGTGTGTGTGTGTGTGTGTGTGCGCCTGCACACTGAGTGTTCGGAGATGGGGAGGCAGAGAGGCCTAGAGCAGAGCCCCCCTCAGCTCCCGAACTGTCCCCAGCCTCCCCGTCCGGATTCAGTTCAGTGTCATTTTAAACTGGATCCTCGGTCTTTGGGACGGGCACCGCAGAGAACCAGTGCCTGTGCCCGTGCCCGTGCCTGTGCCTGTGCCCGTGCCCGTGCCCGTGCCCGTGCCAGTGCCTGTGCCTGTGCCTGTGCCCGTGCCCGTGCCCGTGCCAGTGCCTGTGCCTGTGCCCGTGCCCGTGCCCGTGCCTGTGCCCGTGCCTGTGCCTGTGCCTGTCTGTGCAGGGAATCAAGCCCAGCCCTCATGGGTAGGAGATGGGGCTGCCCTACAGGGGGTGGGCGTCACCCATGGAGACCCTCAATCAGAAACATGCACTTCTGGAGGGAAATTAGTGCGCAGTTCAGGTGAGGAGAGGAGTGGAGAGCGCGGCGCCCCAGGGCTCCTGCAGGCACGTAGCTGACTGCTCTGCTGCCGGCTAGATTCCGTTGGACGGGAATGTCATAGCTAACCTGTTTCCCTTTGGCTATGTCTCTTTCCACGTGTCTGCTCTGTTCCTCACTGCCGTGGCGGGACTCAGAGGTGGAGGGTGGCAGGAGGTGTGGCCTCCTCGCCCCTCCGTGGAGGCTGCGGGGGCGGTAGCAGGAGGGCATAAGGGCAGACGTTCTGGTGTGTACCTGGGCTCTGCGGCTGTGGAAGAAACAGCTGCCTTGCAGACACCTTGGAGCAGATCTAAAGGCCACGCCCACCCCAAATACACCAAGGGGCTTTCCCGCCGTGGGGACAAGTGTGTCCTTAACTTCTGCCACCGTTGCTATGTCTGGTGCACAGCAATGTCAATACCTTTGTCCCCAAGCATAGAGAGAACTTCTTACCTCCTATTTTATTTTTCTTAAAAGCGTTATTTATTTATTTATTTCCATTTGTTATTATTGGTTTTTTGTTTTGTTTTGTTTTGTTTTAAATTGACCAGAGAGAGACAGAGACAGAGAGCAAAGGAAAGCGAGAAAGCTAGCCGCCAGGTCCAGGACTCGAACCGTGTTTGGCCATGTGGGAATCCAGTACCCCCAACCGCCACGCCACCTGCTGGCCCCTTACATTTTATTTTCAATCAAATTCTCTGCTCTTTCTCCTGCTTGGATCAAAGTAGGAATTGGCTTCATGTGACAAAGACATACTTAGCCCCGCCACGTGCTTTGCACTTTCTAGGCTTCTGTGAGGTGGAGCAGACCTCGGAAACGCCAGGGTCGAAGCTGAGAGGAGGCCTTCTCTCAGATCACCTCATTTACTCAACTGAGAAGCAATTCTAACGTGGGTGGTCGCCCACCCGTGCCTACATGCCTGCTCTGGCTCTCAGCATTCTACCTAGTAGGAAGTCAGTGAGGAACTCTGCCCCACCGTCCCTATGGAAGGGAACATTCCAGAATTTGTATCGCTCTTCTCGGGAACTGTCCCTCATGCCCACGTTCCCAGGATCTGCTCACCTTCCGCCCAGGCATCCCCAGTGGACGTGGTTTTTAGACATGTAGCCCACCAAGCCCCGTCATCACAATTTCCTTAGCCATCTCCTTTCTAGTTCGATTGTTCCAGACTCTGGGTCCTGGACTCCTGTGAGCTCTATTTCTGGAGTTCTCTGAAACTTTTGGTCCTAAAATCCTTAGGATTAGGTTTGATTGCACATAGGGAAAGAAACTCGGGCAGCAGGAACTTAAAACAAGATTGGTATTTCTTACTCCCCTCACATAGCGGAAGCTGGAGGGAACGAGCCATTCAGCACTGATACGGAAAATCTATGACCAGGTCAGAAACGGAAACTCCTGCCTTTCTTCGCCAGCTTCAGTATCTGGCTTCTATCCTTGTAGTCAGAGACGGCTGCTGAAGTTCCAGCCATCAGATCTGCATTCCAGGCAGCAGCAACAGAGGAAAGGAAAGCAGAGAGTCCAGTCTTCTGAGGTTTTCTGGAAGTGTCACATGATGCTGCCATCACCCAGAATTGAATGATGTGGTTGCACCCTTCCAACAAGGGAGGCTGGTCTTGGCTGCAGTATGCTCAGCCGAAAGCCAGGCTTCCATGAACTAGGGAAGAAGGGGAGAGTGGCTCTTCGGTAAGCCACTAAGAACCTCTGCCGTAAGGGCCACGCCTTCAGTAGAGAAGCGGTTATCGCGGGGAAGGGGATGGTGGGAGGCAGGAACTTTGGTTTTATGTTACAGAAAAGTCCTCCCCACAAAGGCTGAAACCGTGACACCTTTTTCAGATATTTCTCTAACGGGGCAGAGTCCAGAGCAGAAAGGACGCACCCGATGAGCCCCAGTAACTCAGGCAGCGAACACCTCGTGTCCCCGTACCCAGCTACAGCTGCTCCTCGGAGAACTGGGCCCCGAGTCCAGCCGGGGGTCGGCGATCGCAGCCTGTCCTCAGGGCCTGCCCAGCGAGCACAGCCGAGGCTGCAGAGACCCAGCCCTCCGAGCTCTCCCTCTTTCTTCCCAGAAGGAGGCAGCGACCCCTCTGCAGGCAGGGGTGAGTCCCTCCACAGGAGTGCAAGGAGCGAGGAGCACGCAGGCCGGCGAGATCTGTGGATAGCATAGAGAAGCCCACCCTCCAGGCCAGCTTTGATGGGTGATAGATCTGATGTCTCGATCTCTGCCTGTTTGCAGAGGAAGAAGGTTACCCCAGGACCTTCCAGCCCCACGACAGTTGATTGACAAGGCAAGGTGCAGGGTAAGGTATGCTAGAGTAAAAGGAAAGGGTGAGAACAGCAAAGCCCAGCACGCGTTGGCTGCCTCCACCTGCGGGAGGCTGGGCTGCAGCTCTGTGCTGAGCGGAGTGCCCTGCGGGAGCCGCATCGCTGGCAGTCACTGCCGTAGGCGGGCTTTACCAAGGGGAGGTGCAGAGAGTGGCGGTGCCCCGAGCAGGCCTAACCCGGCCAGGGAAGGCCTTGCTGAGCGAGTGCTGGTTCAGCTGGCACATAAACAGGAGCAGGGGTTTGCAGGCCAAGGGGCATGTGGGCTGATGGGAGAGGAGGCAGAGACCAGGCCTCTGTGAACACCCGGGCCTCAGAGGAGACGGCAGGTTCGAAGATGTGAGGGGCCTGGGGGAGACTGGCGAACTCGAGGTCAGAGGCTGCAGTGGTGTTGAGGCTTGGCTCAGACTCGCCTGGAAAGCCTTGCTAAAGAGAGTGGACCATTCTGTGGCCAGTGAGACGTCCCTGGAGAGTCTTAGCGGGGGTCAAGTGGGCTAGCTTGACATTTAGCAGGATGGTAGCCATTCTGAAATCCAGAGCCGTAAAGGAGGGCCCAGGAGAGCTGGAGGAGTCGGGAAGGCCTGTGCGCACCGCCCAGACAGAAGCCACTTTGGAAAGGAGGGTCTGGGCAGACAGATGGGACGAGGGAGGAGAGAGCAGATGTGGGCTACCCCTCAAGTATGGGGAGGGGCAGGCAGACCCCAAGACCAGGCAGAAGACTATCACATGGGGTGCTGCGGACAGGCCAAGCCGAACTGGGTAGCATCTAAGCGGAGCTGCTCAGGAAACACGGTGGACACAGACACACCCGGGAGACGCCCAGGACCAGCCCGTCTTCCACACCCCAGCCTGGACGGTAGCTGAGCCCCGCCTACTCCGCATGCCCACAGAAACCCGGGCAAACTCCTGCGGAGCCCTCATCACCTGTTTCATGGCCCTGTAACCCATGCCCGCTGTTTAATGATGCCGATTACCCGCGGCCGGGGGTGTGCCGTCCTGATGCCAAGCAGAGCAGTCCTACAGCTGTCACCACTGGGTGCTCACTAAGGGCCAGGCACTGCTCTAAGGACTCAGCAGGCGTGACGTCCCCGGGGAAGCCCTAAGGGCAGGTGTACCGTGACCCCCATTTCATGATGAGGAAACCAGGGCCCAGAGAAGTTATAAACTGCTCGGATCACACACTGAAATAAGCAGAAGACCTACGTAAGCTGTGGCTCCTCTCTGTGTTCCAGGGCCTAATGCTCTATCTGGAACACAGCAGGTGGTCGACGTCTGCTGGGTGAAAACACAGGGACGAGGCCAGCAGGTTGTGCGGAGGTTGAGGCCGCGGGATCCCACGTAGCCGACAGTGACCGGGGGGCTTGAGAATCACTTTGCATGTATATACAAAATGCCAAGAAGAAAATGAGGGAGAAGGGATTACAGTGTGGCCATCCCCCCACAGGGGAAGGGGGTGATCTCTCACTTTCTCTGTCTCTGTCTCCAGCAAGAACTCACATCCTACAACAAAAACAAACACGATAGATACATGGACAAGCACAGCCTGGTACTTTCAGGCAACCGGAGCAGGGCTGGCCTGTGGGTCACCGTCGTGTTTCTATCTTGGCTCAACCTTTCCTTGAGCACAGCCCCCCTCTTAGGCATGTCCCCAGAAAACAATGCTGCGATGTTGTGACAACAAACCTACCGGCAGAAACCCTATGCCTGCTGACAATCCACTGCCATCCATTTGCAGGGAGGACCATGCAGTGTTCAGTGAAGTAGGGGACAGCCATTTGGAAAGTGATAATCTGCCTGAGAAGACCCAGCCAGCCAACCAACAAATCCGCCAGATATGTGCTATATATAACGAAGAGCCCAGACTTTTCCACAATTTACATTGGAAATTCAAGCTTAGGAAGTTGGACTAAACTGCATTCAAATCCAGTGTGTCTAAAACAAATGGTGGAATTTGTTGAGAGATTATATAGAAAAGTAAGATAAAATTCTTGGTTAAAGACTTATAATTACCTCTATTGTTTAAAAATAGTTTCAAAACATGGAGGAAATTCAAACCTGAGCATTATGCTAAGAAGAAGTCAGGCACAAAAGACGCAATATTGTATGATTCCATTTTATGAAAAGCCCAGAAAAGGCGAATCTAGAGACAGACGGGGGCTGCGTGCCGGGGCTGGGGACTGGCTGCAACGTAACGCAGCGTCTTCGGGGTGATGAAAGCTGGACCAGGGTGACAACTGCACGATTCTATGAATTTACTACAAATACTGAATTATACATTCCAAGTGGGTGTACGTTATGGCATGTCAATCATACTTCCATGAACTTGCTTTCTGAAAAAGCAAAACTCTTGAAAACAACCAAGAAATTGTTATTTCAGATATGTTTGCAAAAGGTCTTAGAGAATACGGAAGCCAGTTTTGTAGGTGGCCTAGGGGAAGGCCATGGCTGACAGAAGTTCATAGAAAGAGTGAGGAGTTCTGGGCCAGCAGGTGGCATGGAGGTTTGGGCAGCTGGATCCCAAATGGCCGAGAAAATGGTTCTAATCCCTGATCTGGTGGCTTGAAAATCACACTGGGCACATGTGCATGTGTGCCCAAAACCCCAAGAGGAGAATGGAGGAGACAGGGTTGTGGTGTGGCCGTCCCCTGCCAGGGGGTGATTTCTCACTCCTCACCCACTCTGGTAAGTGCGCATACCCTACAGCAAACTAAAAAAATTAATATTTAAAAAAATAATAAAAACTTAAAAAAAATAAAGCATGAGGAGTTACATGAGGCTGGGACTCAGGACTCTCAACCCCCAAGTGAAACTATACTCTGGTCCTCAGAGAGCTTGTTTGTGGTGGCTATCAGGAGGGTGAAAGTCCCTCCCGTCCAGACACTCCCAAAGATGATGTTGGCCGGTATGTCAGCTTCTCCTCCCGTGGGCCTGTGAGACAGGAGCTCTGGCAGCCCTCTGGGGCGAGTTCACAGCATGGGCCGGCAGGAGACAGGAGCTGGTCTGGTGAGGTGTAAGGACAGGTACTGGGGAGGGAGCTACAGTTGGTTTCCAGGCTCACAGGCATGCAACACCCCATACAGGCCAGCAGTGCCCAAATCGAGCTGCCTCCTTCCCAATGGGCCTCCAGGGAAGTCAGTGTGTATCTGCGGAGCAGCCTCGGTGTGTATCTGCGGAGCAGCCTCGGTGTGTATCTGCGGAGCAGCTCCATTTTGAGAACAGAGCAACTTCTGAAGTGAAACCTGCACCGAGAACTGACAGCCTTCGAGTCTACACATCCCTGAGAATCCACCAAAATCCCACCAGTGTGTACTTGAGACAGACAGCCCAGCTGGGAGAAGGTAAGGTCCTTCCCTTCCTGCAGCAGAAAATCCCATGTGGCCTTGACGGCCGAACTGAACGCAGGCAGTCACCCCCCGCAGCCACTCGCCCTCCCTCCCATCCGTCCGTCGTCTCCAGACTCTGCTTTCTCCTTGCTGGGCTCTCACTCCAAACTGCCATGATCATGTGCATCTTACTCTTGATCATTCGGGGCTAAGCATTTTGGCTCTATGCGTGGTTCCTTCTTCTTATGTGGGACTTATTCCCTCGGTCTCTATGTCTTCGATTATTTCAGTCTCTGCCTTTGTCTCCCCAACTCTGTGTGCATCTCTGTGTGCATCAACTTCTGCATCTCTTTGCCTCTTTTAAGAACATCCTACACCTGAGATATGGGGTCCCACTGAGGACACCCAGTAGCCCCGGCAAGAATAGTTCTCTCCTCCTCCCAGAAGTAGCGCTGCCCTCGCTCCCCATTGCCCACCACAGAGAGATCGGTCAGGACCCCACGGCCAAGCGTAACCCTGTGGGCACCACCCATCTCCGTGTGCATCACTCGTCCTCCCCACAGGCATAAAGGGGAAGCAGGGCTGCAAAGGGCATCTGCAACCAACCCT
This sequence comes from Tupaia tana, assembly GCA_026018925.1. Lineage (NCBI taxonomy): Eukaryota > Metazoa > Chordata > Mammalia > Scandentia > Tupaiidae > Tupaia > Tupaia tana. The sequence goes on along the minus strand of JAKSZU010000023.1, from coordinate 1,882,206 downwards.
CGAGTGTCCCAACCCTTCTTGGGCCATGAAACCCCACAAAGCAATGATGTGCTCGCCGGCCAACTCCCCGAGCCGGTCGCCCTCTCTCCCTGTGTGGCCAGCAGGCCCCCGCTGAGTACCACACAGGTTTATGAAGGAGCCCGTGAGAAAGCTGACGGAGCGCAAGGTAGGGACCAAGCCTTCAGAAACAGCGCCATGTGCACCAAAACAAAAGCCGACTTGGGGGAGCTTTCAGAAGGCATAGGGCTCCTTTGAGAGTCCGTGGTCTGATACGTGTTGTCTGGGTATGACTGTAGGGAGCGGGACGGTGACACCTAGTAAAGTGGGAGACTCTCTGGGGCTGACCCACATGGGAAGAGTCACGTCTGGAGACCTCTCTGAGCACACCAGGCATGGCTGACACTGGTGGCGGATGGCCGCACCGAGGCCCTGTGGAATGTGTGTCTCTCTCTCTCTCTCTGAAGCAATAAATACATGAACAATTTTTCAAAGATATAAAACTAAAAGGTCACTGAATGGAATCCTTGCCTAGAAATAGAGTCCCTCTCCTGGTGCCCAGTCAGGGCCCAAATCCAGGCAGTCAATCAGCCAAAATTTTACAAGGCTTACTTTGCAGAATGTCTGGGGAAAATAAAAATACCCACAAGCTCTTTCCGAGTGTCTTATGGTGCCAGTTCCTGCCCTGGAGAAGCTGGCAATCCGGGGAGACTGGGAGTAAATGTTTCCAGAGTATAGGGCAGGGGACCGCTCTCAGGCCTCGGCAGACAAGGAATCTGTCAGGAGAAAGGAGGAGTCCGAAGGGTGGGGGCCTACTATTGGCACGTCTTTCCCACAGTGCTTTGAAAGGGCAAAGAAAAAAAGGGATTTCCTTTAGGATAGTCATGACGTCATCGGCCCCTCGCGTATTTGCAGAGGAGAAAGTAGAAGCTCAAGAGGTTAAGCGACTTGCCTCAAACCACATAGATAGCACGACTCAGCCCAGGGGTTTCCAATTTGATTACTTCAAGAGGATTTTACTTTTTTTTTAGAAAAGCGAACATACATATTAATCAGAAGCCCTTAGGTTAAATGTGGTTTCGGTTCTTTACCAGATCTTCTGGTAGCGAACTGTGTGGTCAAAGGCATAGGTCTTACAGGAACACCCAGCACTCATCTCCTGTGTCATCAAGATATGAAGCCATCATTACAGGCCAGCTGGTGGCACGGTGATTAAGGCAGCTGGGCCCCACACGGCCGACTACAGGTCTGAAACCCAGCCCCAGCAGCTTGACCGTCACGCTGGCCACCTGTGTGTGTGCCCAAAACCCCAAAAGGAGAAATGGAGACGGGACTACAGCATGACCCTCCTCCCTACGGAGGTTTTCTTTCTCTCTCTCTTTGGGAGTGCACACACCCTCCAGCAAGTTAAAATAGTAATAACTCAGACACATTTCAACTGGAACTTCTAAGGAAAAACATTCAAAATCACCAAGGAGAGATGTGAAGTTTCCTGAAACATGGAAAGGCAAGGGAAACAACATAGGGGAAGGACAGAGGCATGCAGCTGGCTGAGGGGAAGGCCAGAGTCAGCGAGAACTCTGTTTTCCTGGAAAAGGGTGAGCGGGAGCCGCTAGCAGCCTCTGATACCACGGTCATCCTGACAGCCAATACCGCACAGCCCAGGCCCAGTGAAGGGGGCTCCTGAGAGCCACGGGGCTGCATCACTTCTGGGAAGGACCTTGACTTGGTAATCCCCACTCCCAACACCCAGGTCCCTGCGGAGCAGCTCCATTTTGAGAACAGAGCAACTTCTGAAGTGAAACCTGCACCGAGAACTGACAGCCTTCGAGTCTACACATCCCTGAGAGTCCACCAAAATCCCACCAGGCCTGCCTGGATGGCTGCAGCAGCCACCCTGGCTAGACGGATCAATAGAATCATGACCATGATCCAGGCCCACGCAGCATAGTATACTCGGCAACGCAGACCAACACAGCAGGACTACCTTGAGGAGCAGAGCGTGGCCTGTGAGCACTCTCTCTGAGGACGCTGGGAAACTGGGCAGCCCTCTGACTCACTGGCAGCTCTGCACTTGCACTCCCCCTCTCCGAGACTCAAAACTTTGAAAATACTTCCTGCCCCCTCTGTTTTCTCCTGCAGCACAGCTTCTCAGGAGCCCCATGAGCTGTGGGTGTGAGAGGAAGGGAGAGGAGAACAGTTGATAGAGAGGGATCCCCTCCCCTGGGAAGACAGGAAGAGATGAGTACACGGCACAGAGGCCCTCCCAGAGCCTGTCGCACACCTGCTGCCACCTGTTAGCATTGCAGAGGCCCACACGGTCTCCCACCCATGCACCTGCTGACACCCACTAGCATCATGGATGCCTGTCTAGAACCCCCCTCCCCCAACTACAGGTTTGAGACCCACCTGCTTGCATCATTGAAAACTGCATGGAGCCCATATCGACACCAATGATAGCCTCCACCCCTCCATCCTAAAATCAACTGTTTGTTGAGGGGAGATGTCACAGCTGTGGAGACATTCAAACATTGGGATGGTAGGGAGTGCACACAAATGAAAATCTAAACAACCAGCTACCCTCTAAGTTACAACTTCTTTTTTTTTTTTTTTTTCTTTTTTTTTTGGAGAGGTTTTTGCTATAGGGCGCGTGCGCTCGCCAGACAGACAGAGAGAGACAGAGAGATAGAAAGCAGGAAATCACCCCCCAGGGGGGATGGCCACGCCGCAATCCCTTCTCCTCCATTCTCCTCTCGGGATCTTGGGCACGCACGCACACGCGCCCGGCGTGAGTTTAAGCCACCGGGTCCAGGACTCGAACCGCGGTCGACTACGTGGGAGTCCAGCGACATAGCCATTACGCTAACTGCTGGTCCCTAAGTTACAACTTCTCAACCAGCACTCCTATCCTTCTTGTATGTAACTCATTCAAGACAGAGGGTATTACTTTTAGTTGCTATCTCCATTCAGCTACTTCACCTGGAAGAAGATCCCCAGGCTCTTTACAGAGTCCCAGAACTCAGAAAACTGCCTCACAGGGCAGGCTAAAGCTGGCCATTGGTATAAGGCAATGCACCCCCTTGACAGGAAGAATTAAGTATACCATCAGATGTCTAAATATGAATGCAGAGACACAGAAATAAAATTTAAAAAGGAAATACTTCTTCTCCAAAGAATGTACCAAGTCCCCACTAACAACAGATAAAATGTTAGAAATCAGAAATGTCAGAGACAGAGTTCGGAATTTTGGTCATTACAAAACTCAATGAGATATAAGAGAATAATACAGAAAAACAAGTCTAGGAGATGAGAAAAACAATCCATGACATGAATTGGAAATTTAGTAGACAGATAGACATCTGTAAAATGGTTTTTAAAAACCAACAAGAAATCCTGGTGACAAAGAATACAACACAGGAAATAAAAAGTTCTATGGAGAGCATTAAGAGTTTAGACCATTGATGAGTAGCCCAAGTCATAAAAAGAAAAGAAAAAAATAATAACTGTTAAAAATGAAGATAACAGAGACCAGCAGGTGGTATGGTGATTAAGGTGCTAGACTCCCACATGGCCAAGAGTGGGAGTCTTGGACCAGCGACTTGAAAATCACATCAAGTGCATGTACGTATATGTCCAAAATCCCGGAAGGAGAGGGGACTATGGAGTGGCCATCCTCCCAGGCATGTGATATGTGATTTCTCACTTTCTCTTTCTCTCTATCTCTCTGATGAGTGCACACACTCTATGGCAAAAACCTAAAAAAAAAAATAATAATAAGATAGCCTATATGAAATTTGGAATTTGGGACACCATTATGTAACTAAATAGCTACATAATGGGTATCCAGGAAGGCAAAAAGATAGGAAAAGGCATAGAAAATCTAGTTCATGAACTATTAGCTGAAAACTTTTCAAATCTAAAGAGACAGACATCTAGATCTAGGAAATTCAAGTGATGCAAACAGATTCAACATAAGATCTTCCCCAAGACATATTAGAGTCAAAAGTCAAAGATAAAGGTAAAACCCTAAGGATGGCTAGAGTTAAGCCAAGCTACTTATGAAGGGCGCCCCATCAGGATAACTTCCGATCTCTCAGCAGAAACCTTACAAGCTACATTTGATAAAATACATCCTTTCATGATTAAGACTCTCAACAAAGTAGGCATAGAAGGTACATTTCTTAACATAATAAAGGCTATATGTGACAAATCTACAGCTAACTTAATAGTGAATGGAGAAAAGTTAAAAACTTTTCTGCTTAAAATTAGAACAAGACAGAGTTGTCCATGTTCTCTGCTTCTGTTCAGTACTGGAAGTCTTGGTCATTGCAATCAAACAAGAGTGAAATAAAAGGCATCCAAATCAGGAAAGAAGCTAAATTGTCCCTATTTGTAGATTACATTCAGGGAAAAAAATGAAGAATCCACCTCAAGACTCTTAGCTGTGATAAGTGAATTCAGTAAAGTTACAGAATACAAAATCAACATACAAAAACCTAGCATTTTGTAACAATAAACAGAATGAGACAAAAGTGATGAAAGCAATCCCATTTTTAATACACACACACACACACACACACACAATACTTAGGAATCTAATTAAGGAAGTGAACGATCTCTACCATGAAAATGATTTAAAAACTGAATAGACAAAGTTTTAAAAAAACAAAAAAAATAGATGGGACCAGCAGTTAATGTAATGGCTATGTCACTGGACTCTCACGTAGTCGACTGCAGTTCGAGTCCTGGACCCGGTGGCTTAAACTCACGCCGGACGCATGTGTGTGCGTGCCCAAGATACCGAGAGGAGAATGGAGGAGAAGGGATTGCGGCGTGGCCATCCCCCCGGGAGGTGATTTCTCGCTTTCTGTCTCTCTGTCGCTCTCTGTCTGGCGAGCGCACACACCCTATAGCAAAAAAAAAAAAAAAAGAAAATAGAAAGATGTATCTTGTTTATGGATTGGAAGAATCAATATAGTTAAAATGCCAATACTTTCCAAATACTCTACAAATTTAATGCAACTCCTATCCAAAAACCAGCAACATTTTCATAGAAATAGAGAAAAAAAAAAAAAACACAAAATTGGTCAAGAATCCCAAAAGATCCTGTGATACCAAGGCAATATTGTGAGAAAATAATGAAGTTGGAACCGTCTCATTATCTGACTTTAAAATATATTACAATGACCAAAACAGCATGGTACCGGCACCAAAACAGACACATAGACCAATGAAACATAATAAAGAATCCCCAAATAAATCCAACAACATATTGCCACCTGATTTTTAAAAGAATTATTTATTTATTATTTATTTATTACTATTATTTTTAAATTTGACTAGAGAGACAAATGAGAGAGAGAGAGACAGAGAGAGAACATGAGAAAGCAAGCTGCCAGATCCTGGACTCAAGTCATGGTCCACTATGTGGAGAGTCCAGTGCCTTAACCACCACACCACTTACTGACCCCACCAACTGATTTTTGACAAATTTTTGACAAGGAATTCAAACAGCTCACTCACAAAAAAAACATAATCCAATTAAAAATGAGCAAGCAGGGGCCAGCAGATGGTGTACTGGTTATATTGCTGGACTCCCACATGGCCGACTACAGTTTGAGTCCCGAACTTAGTGGCTTTAGAGATGGAGGGGAAGGGATTGTGATGTGCCCATCCCCCCTGGGGGGTGATTTCTCATTTTCCCTCTGCTGTCTCTGTCTCCTTCTCTCTCTACAGCAAAAATTAAACTCTTAAAAAAAGAATAAAAAGATGGACAATCGGTCTGAACAGATAACTTTCAAAGGAATACAGATCAATGGCTTAGAAGCATATAAAAATATGTCCAACATCTCTCTCTCTCTCTCTCTTTCTCTTTCTTTTTTTTAAAATTTTTGCCACAGAGGATATGTGCTTGCTGAAGACAGAGACAATGAGAGGGACAGTAGAAATCGCCCCCTCATGGGGATAGTCACACAGCAATGCCTCCTCTATTATCCTCCTGGCATTTTGGGCACACATGCACTTGCACTCGGCATGATTTTTGAGCTGCCAGGTTCGGAGCTCAAACTGCAGTGGGCCATGTGGGAGTCCAGCACCTTAACCACTACACCACCCACTGGCCCTCCACATTGTAGACTCTTCTTGTGTATTAACCCGACCCACAAGCCATGACGAAGACAAACAGGAGGACATGAAGCAAACGTGCTCATTGCCTACTAAGTTGGGCCTGTCTTGGCCAGACAGGTGATGGTGGAGCAAGGTTCCCTCAGCTTCTACAGACTCCCATGGTCCATCTCAGACAGCACAACCTGCTGGCCTGGGTCACACCTCTCAGGTCATGTTCCAAGATCTTGGGGATGCCCTCCCCTCAAAGCTGGGTGGACAAGGAGTTCCTTGGCCTTGTCTCCTGCTTCCACTTGGGTAAGGTGCCCTGGGGCATTTACCTCTCATCTTGTGTTTGTGAGACCCTGACAGCTGACCAATTGCTCTCCACTTAATGCTCAGTGCCAGGGAGTCTGGTGTTTCCAGGGTTCTATCCCAACTTCCATTCTTGCTCTTTCACTTTCCAGTGGAGTGCACTTTGACCTTCAGCCTTCAGAAAATCACCCAGTTTCCCTGGGTTTCAATTTCTTTACCAACTGAGAGAATCGAGTGGGACATGGGAAGACCCTACCTGGAGTGTGCACAGTTAGCCTGCTCAACACAGCTTATTGAAAGTAAAAGCGGCAATTATGGCACCAACATCATGTGCGAGGTTGGTCCATTTAGTGGGAATTCCTGTTCTGCCTGCTGTGCGGAGGTGTTGTTGAGATCAATAAGGTGAGGCATGTTAAAGCAACCTTTGAGAAACAGTACCTGAAACCCAAATGCAATGTGCAGTTATATATAGTTTCAATGGAAAAATCTAAACATTGCATTTTCCAATCTGCTAGCAGCAAACCATGTATTCATAGACCTGTACTCCCATTCACATTAACAACCCTGGGAATATTTACACTATCAGCCAGCAGAAGCAATAAAACTGGGGGGCGATAAAGTTGAAATCCACTCTGGTTTATGAAACTCTGGCTGGAAGTAAATGACTGTGGAGACTCGCATGGTTAAGAAAAATAGGAAAGACAAGGAGAAAATAAAACCTCCTCTCGCAAATATTTAGAATCAGTAAATACATTACGGAAATAATGCATTAGCCATGTGAATGCAGTTTATCTGCCAGGAGATGGCTGGATAGCTGAAGAACACAGTGGAAAATAGAAAACCCTCCACCTTGGTGCTTGTATCAATGCCATCTCAGTGAGAATGACAAACCTTCTCATCCCCAGTTCCCACCAGCACCCGGGAACCGCAGTCTCATTAAATGAGTGGAAGAAATCAGTTTGTGGGAATATCCCTTAAAATGAGACACACATCCTGAGTTTGTTGTCATGAGGCAAGGGACCTCTTGGGGCCTCAGTTTCTTCATCTATAACATGGGTTGAACATGATCTAGATTTTTTTTTCTTTTCACATTTAGTTTATATTTTGTTAAAAATAAGCTGATAAAATCCCAATATGAAGCAACATGGAAAACAAAAACAGAATGAAGGGGCAGGCAGAATGAAGGGGTGTGGTGTTTGAGGCCCTGGACTCCCATGTGGCCAACATAGTTCAAGTCCCAGACTTTGTGACTTGCTTTCTCACTTTCCCTCTCTCTTTGTCTCTCTCTGGTGAGCACACATGCCCTATGGCAAATTTAAAAATAGATAATAGAAATAAATAAATAAAATTTAAATATATGTGTGTGTGTGTGTGTGTGTGTGTGTGTGTGTGTAAGCAAAATGAAAAATGACACCAAAGCAAGTTGGGGCAAAGCTGTGACCAGTTGCTCTTCCTGTCCCTTTCTTGTGTGCCACATAGCACCTCCCTGAACTCCAGGGCTCTAAACCGCACAGTTCCAAAACAGCCCTTCAGATGGTCATCAGAGATGCTTGAAAATGTGACTTTCTGACTCTTTGACATTCTTGGGTTCGTCCAGCCTTATTTGGTCTCCTCGCCTTATTTCCTGAGCTTGCGTGTGCCAGACAAGCCCCACGTGTGTATGCATGTGCATGTGTGTGTGCGCGTGTGTGCTGGTGGTCTCTCCCCACCACCACCACGCTGGGACTGTGCCCTGTGTCCCAGAAGGGCTGTCCACCCACCCTGGCCTCTCCCTGCAGGGCCTAAAGGGGCATGTGTGTGAAGCGTTTTCAAATAACCTGGATGAGTTTTTTAATAATTTTTCTTTTTTATTGCTGTTCCCAGCCCACCTAGTCCCAGCTGTGATGAGAATCACTTGTACAGTAAAGTGCTGTTCATAAAATTGCTCCCACCGGAACCGGCTGCACACTCAGGCAGCCCGCTGGCTCCTTCCTGTGTGGCTCCTCGGCCCGCCCCACCTGCCCTCTGCTTCGTCCCTGCAGGCTTCCTCTCTCCTCCCCTCTTTGCACCCCTTCTTGCTCATTCTCTCCTCCCCGCTCACTCGTTCTCTCGCTGTCTAGACTCCCTGATGTCTCTCCTCTCCTCCCTTTCTCTGTCTTCCCAGGGTCTACAAACTCAAGGCCAGGCTGGCTCGGTGAGGCTGATTGGGAGGCAAACACCGAGAGTCGGTCAGGAACAAGGACGGTGGGTTCTGGGAGCAGCGTGTGCTGTGAAGGGCCACCACGAGAAGAGACGTTAGAGGGTGTGAGGAGGCGGGAAGGAGCCTGCCTGCAGGTCACGGGAGGTTTGAAAGCCCGATGACAAGTGTGACTCCGACTGATAGTCCTTTCCAAGTCATTAGGGTCCGACAGCTGAGAGGACAGAAACACGTCTTACTGAAAAGGTGTAAGCGGTATACCAACTCACAGAACTGAAAGCTTCAGGCTTTTAATTTTTTCTTTTTTTAACCTGCCGGAGTGTGTGTGTGCTTGCCAGAGAGAGGACGGGCCATGGTCATGCCGCAACCCCTTCTCCTCCACTTCTCCATCTCATCAGGATTTGGGGCACACATACAGACACCCACAGTGTGTTTTTCAAGCTTCCAGTCCTGGGACTTGAACTGCACTCTCCAAGTAGGGTCCAGCTCTCTCAGTCACCAGACCCCAGGCTGGCCTCCTTCGGTTCAGGTCTATCAGGGCTCCGGCCCAGTCAGTCCTAGTGGTTTCTCAGCTCTCCCTCGCTGCAGCTTGGCTGAGTTCTCATACAGAAGAGGCCTGCAAACAGCAGCCGGGCCAAGGGCTTCCTGTCCCTTTCCAGCAGGAGGAAGGGTACCGCTTCCCAAGGCTCTCTCTTGAGGAACCTCCGCCTCAAATCTCATTCCACTGCATTGGGTCACATGTCCCTTCTGAGCCAAGTGCTGGTAACAAGAATTGAACTGATTACCCTGGTGCCAATCAGGTGCCCCTCTGGAATGAGGAGAAGCCTCCCAACTCAAGCGCTCCACAGGACGGCCGGGTAGAGGGCTGCACAGACAACCCAGCACCCTCTCCAACCTGAGGGTCTCCCAGAAGGGGTGTCAGGACGGAAGGCACAGGAAGCCCAGGCCAGCAAGGAGCATCCTCTCAGCAGCAACACTGGCTAAAGGGCTTGGGAAAATACATCATATCAGAATGGTTACAGGTACATTATCGACTCGAATGCAAAAGGCACATGCGATTCTAAATTAAAACCTAACACTTCAGAGGAATGATCCTCCACGAAGCAGCACGTGGCCCAGCTTATCTGTTTTGATTATTACTGCATTTTTTAAAATTTCACCAGAGGTTGTGTGCACTCTCTAGAGAAAAAGAGAGAGAAAGTGAGAAAATACCCCTCATGAGAGATGATCACCCCGCAATCCTTTCTCTTCTATTCCTCCCTCCCTTCAGGATTTTGGACACACATACATGCCAGGAATGATTTTTCAAGACGGTGGGTCTGGGACTGCAGCCATGCAGTCAGCCACGTGGGATCTGGCTGCCTTAGCCACCACACCATGGCGGACCCATCGCTGCATTTCCAACACGGAGGAAAAGCAGCGGGCCGTTCCCATCGTGCAGTGGCTAAGCCCTGGAAATGAGATCCTGAATGGCCAACTGCAGCTTAAATCCTGGCCTTGACAGCTTGGGAAACTAGGTGCATGTGCATATCCCAAATGCTGATGGGCTGGAGAAACGGAAGAAAAGAGATTGCAGAGTGTTACATCTGGCTGGGTGCTGCTTCCTCTGTCTCCCTGGTGAGCACGCATGCCCTCTGGCTGCATACCTGAGAGAATCAATGAGAAAGGGCTGCAAACGCAAGCCTGGGGACTGCCCGTGGCAGAGAGACTAGGGGCAGAGGTGCCTCTTCGTTTTCAAGCCATCGACCTCCATGGCTTACATCCTCTGATAAAGCCACGCCAAGAGCAGTACGAGCAGTCAAGAGCAGTTGTGGACGCCCACCTCTCCTGCCTGGGGCGGGGACTCGGGAATACAGGTCCCCGGGTACAGGCCAGGTGGACACAGGGCCAGTGTGACCTGCCCCGACGACTCTGAGACCGGCATCCCAGTGGCGTCCTCCCTGCACAGGCACCTGAGCTCAGCCACTCTGAAGCTGCATCTCAAGGACAGAGCTGATCCACCCAGGAGAGAACAAAAACAAATTTCTGTTCCACTCGGTGGTTCCCCAAGGGTTCTGAAACTTCCCACGGCTGCGTCTGGGGGAGGCCGGGCAGGCAGTTCCTGGCCTCGTCTGGCAGGGTGCGCCTGGAACGCTGAGCCCCGGCGAGTGGTTTTCTGGAAGCTCCCAGTGCAGGGCGCCTTGGCAAGATCAGAGCCCGCTGTGTCTTCAGCACCGGCTGGAAGGTGTGTGCAAAACCGGGCTTGGACGCGCCCCAGGCCCCCTGCCTCTGGTAGGCTGCGTGACAAGGCGGCCTATCTGCTGGGCCTTGGAGTGAGGGGCGAGACTGGCTCCGACTTGCCAGTCTGGTTCCTGTCTGAGCTCCAGGCCTGCAGCACGGTCCACAGGGGAACGTCGGGGACAAGCCGAGCACACAGGGCCCTCCCGGAGTTCTCATAGCCAGGACATTGTCAATGTTCACTCTGTTCGAATTCCCAAGTACCTGATAGACAGGGTCAGGGTGTGGCGCTCCGAGGGTCCCCTCCCAAGCCCACCTAACGACAGTCTCCTCCTCCCGGGCCACAGTCTCTGAAGCCCGTCTCAAGGTCAGCCGCGCGTTTCAGTCTTCCAGCCTCCATGGTGAACGTAAGTCCTCCCAGGTAGGAAAACGCCAAGCCATCTCAGTGGACGTTCGGTCTTCCAGCCTCCCTGGTGAACGTATGTCCTCCCAGGTAGGAAAACGCCAAGCCATCTCAGTGGACGTTCGGTCTTCCAGCCTCCCTGGTGAACGTAAGTCCTCCCAGGTAGGAAAACGCCAAGCCATCTCAGTGGACGTTCCGTCTTCCAGCCTCCCTGGTGAACGTATGTCCTCCCAGGTAGGAAAACGCCAAGCCATCTCAGTGGACGTTCGGTCTTCCAGCCTCCCTGGTGAACGTAAGTCCTCCCAGGTAGGAAAACGCCAAGCCATCTCAGTGGACGTTCGCTGCAGGACTTCCCTCCCCATTGGCAGAGCCCAAGCTAGGCCCCAAGCGAGGGGCAGATCAGGGTGCCGGCGGCCGGGCAGGCGCTGAGTTAGGAAACGGGACAGGAGACAACAAAGGCAAGTATTCTCGCGTAATGACTCAGGGTGGCTTCAGGAGGGAGATTTCGCATAAAATCATCTGCAGCCGCAACCAAACAGGAAGGACGGAGGAGAGACTTGGATCCCAGACCGGGATTTTTAAATGAGGGGAAATCCCAGCCAAGCCTGGAGCCCCCCAGACAGTCGGCAGGAGGGCAGCACGGGACCGGCCGGCAGGAGGGCAGCACGGACCCGGCCGTCCTCTCAGCTGTGCCCAGCTGCCTACTCGAGACTCAGGGCTTCCCTCCCTGAAGCACAGGGCGTGGCAAGAACCATTTCTCTCGACAGAAAATGGAGGTAAAAGGACAAGAAGTATTTCCACTTGGCTGATCTGACAGCTGCGGATTTCATTTGTGTTGGGTATTGACCTCTAATTGTTTCCCAAGTAGCCTGGGGCCAGGGGATCGATAAATCCCACAGATAGTTAATATCCCTCTGGCACGCCCGGCTTTAGGCTGGAAATAGTCAAATTCGTGGTTCTCTGCAAATCCGGAGGGCTTCAGGCTCTGCGGAGCTCAGCGGGCTGGAGTCCAGACAAAGGCCTGTCTGGGGCCCGAGAAGGCCACGGCAACTCCAAGGACCGGGCTGGGAGGGGGTTCGCAGAGTTGCTGGCCCCAGTTCTCCTTGTCTCGATGGGAGAATCGGGGCCAGGGAGGTGAGGCCACCACTCCAGATGCACTGGGGAGTGGGAGGGCCAGCCGGTCCTTCCATAGACCGGCCGCTGTTTACTAGTGCGGAGCTGAGGCCGTCAGCTCACCTGCCCCAGACCTTCCACGGGGAGGACTGGGTGCTGGAGGAGACACTGGGTCTGCGGTGACAAGCGACTCTCCTGTGTCCCTCCCTCCGCGCCTCAGCAGCCGGCCAGCCGGGGTCGTGGCCCTCTCTCCTGGCCGAGCCTCGTTTTCTCAGTGGCACGATGGGAGCGTTCTGGAAGCCTGTGTGGCAGCACTCTGCGAGGAGCTGGTGAGAGCAGGGCCTCGCTCAGAGCCTGCACGCAGTACGGGAGCCGCGGCGAGCCCGAGCGAGGCCAGCTCTGCTGTCTGTAGAGGAAGGCAGACAGGCAGGCAGCACGGCCTAAGGAACCCCAAAGGCTGCCCTGGGGGGCGAATCTGGATTTACAGCCAAGAACTGCCCTGGACACTGGCTGTTCCCTGCTCAGGGGCGTCAGGAGGGTAGATGCCCCACTGGATGGCAGGGGCCTGGTGAGGATGAGGTAAACTCTCTTGGTCCTCCCAGGGCCAAGCTCCAGGTGAGCTTGCGAGCATTTGCCGAATGCCACATCCACAGGACGATGTCTGGTTCGCAGGGTGAGGGTGTCAGGGGGTCCACGGGACCATTAAAAGGGTGGGCAGAGGAGGTAGCAGGTGGTGTAGTGGCTACATCCATCGCCAGGACTCCCACATGGCTGACCAGTTTGAGTCTCAGACCTGGTGGCTGGAAAATCATGCGAGGTATGTGTGCGTGTGTGCCCAGAATCCCAGGAGAGCGGAGAAGGGGTTGCAGCGTGGCCATCCCCCCTGCACCTCCGGGGGGTGAGGGTGGCGAGCTCTCACTATCCTTCTGTCTGTCTCTCTTTCTCCGGCGAGTGCGCACGACCTAAAGCGAAACCTGTCACACACACAAGAAAGACAGGTCGCTGGGTAAGACACCATCCTGTCTTGCACACACATAAGCACACACGACTGGCCAAGAAACCAGGGTCAGCCGAATCTGAGGGGAAACTTCCGGCGGCCTTGCTGCCGGACAACGGCACAGCGGGGTCACTGAGCACCGGGGCTCCCCTGATCCTACCCCGCATCTCACGAGGCGGGTTTCCACAGAAACAGCTCCCACCTCGAATCCAGAGTCGTTTGGTTTCAGCATGACGCCTACCTGCTGCGTGATTCTGAGAAGCTCGCTTCCCCTCCCTGGGCTTCAGCTTTGCTGTCCAAGCAACGGGGAGATGAGCTGTCTGTACCCGCCGGTCAGACGAGGTCTGTGAGGCCGGCCGCAGCCCACAAGAGACAAGAAGGCCGTGGCGGGGCATCCGATCTAAGGTCTTTTAAATACTTCATTTAGCAGAAGATTTTCAAGTTGTCACATGATTTCATTTTGTTCAGAGCCCCAGTTTATAAAACAGCAAGAACTGAGTTGTTCAGGTGAGCCAGAGAAGGGGCCCGGCCTTAAGGCCACCTCCTCACCAGTGAAACGCCATTAGAAAAATAACTGCCTCATTTTAGAGGCTCAGAGAGGGCCCTGCTCCAGGTCCCCCTTGCCACAGATCCTTGGAGGCCCAAGACTCTCTGGGTGTGAACACAGATGACACAGGAGAACCCCTGCTTCCATTGGGGAGGGGCCCATGGGCCACAAGGCCCCTGAGAGCCACCTGTGGTTTCCAGGCAACTCGCACCAGCAAGCCCAGCCCTCCCCAGTGGCACCTCACTGCTGTCCTGTAGCCCAAACTGGTTTGGAACAGAGCACTGCCAGCTGGCGGGCAGGAACAATGGAGTGGGCCCCACCGGGCAGGCTGTGCCCCTCCCATTTGCATGTCATTAAGCTGCAGGCCAGTTAGCAGAGGGGCCACATAGCTTCAGAGTCCCTGCCAGGCTGGGGCACTGGGGCCTCGTTTGCATTTTGGACCCCTGCCCTGCACTACAAGAGGGAATTGGAAGAGGAGGGGTTCCTTGGAGAGGTGACCGGGCGCTGGGCAGACAGGGGGGTGTGCCCCCATCTCTGAGTGGACCCCAGCTTTGCTCTCTCTCCCTACCACAGTGACACAGCCTGAGAAGGCCTGTCTGAGGTGGGGCGGGGGCAGAAGGCTTCGTTGCTCTCAGAGTGACAGCATGGGCCCACGTGGCACTCGGGAGAAGACAGGGAGAGTCTAACAAGCTGGGCAAACCGGCGCTCCTCCGAGCATCACACACACACACACACACACACACACACACACACACACACCAGCCTAGCCGAAAGGAAAAAAAAGCAGACAGACGCATAGGCGGCGTTTTCTCCACACACCCCTTCTGACACCTCCTCTGCTGCGGGTGAGTGACAGGGCACTAAATGCAAGAGGTTTCCTGTGACAGAGAAAGGATTTTCCTGAAGCATTCAACTCCTGACCTTTAAGAGCTCAGGGAGCAAAATGATTTTCAGTCACTGGGATCTGAGTGAAAGGGATGTGAATTGATCGACTGCCGGGCTCAGGCCTCCTGAGGTCTGTTATGTCATTAAAATCTTACGATCGAGTTATCCTAATGTATTCCAGCAGCCACCTTCTCCGAGGCCACTAGGAAATAGACTCAAAGTGATGCAGTGTGAGATGCTTTTCCCAATGGCCCCGCTCCAGGGCTGGGAAGGCCGGCAGTGAGTCAGGAGGCAGAGGTCAACCTGGCCACTGCCATTCGGGGTTGTCTTTTTTGATATTGGACTGTGGTAACTATTGTTATTGCTTCCTCTGATCTATCCCCCTCCGCCTCCCTTTACCTTGGAAAGACGCCTCCCTTTGCCTTGGAAAGACACCTACCCCTCTGGCCACAAATGGTTACATACAGTGTATGCTGCCGGCTAGTTCCTCTGGCAACAGTGATTGGCCTGGAGGTACACCTGACCCAGCCGAGCCAATCAGAATCTTCCCTGGGAGTATTCTCTTTTTACTGACACTGCTGTGTCGGGAGAGTGTGAGCAGAGGTTGGTGGAGGGAAGAGCGACAGAGGCCTGATTCCTGAAGCTCCTTCAACCGTGTGGAGATACCTTGTAGGTTTCCTAGCACCCCATGAGCCTTAAAAACTACCCTTTGCCTTAAGGTGGTCAGTTGATTTCTGTTGCAGCTGAACTCCCGCCATGTGATAGGAACACACATCCTCCAAGGAATAACAGGCTGGGGCCCGGGGAATGGCGCTGACAGGGGATGACATGAGCGTAATCATGCAGGTCAACGTGCAGACCACTGCAGCCCCTCGAGGAAGACCCTTGAGAGAGCTCTGCGTCTCCAGAGCTCTGCTTCTCGACTCTGCAGTCTCACACCTTCATTTGTCTGGCGCCAGCTTCCACTGTCAGCTGCTTTGCTCCTTCCATGTTTCCAAGTGAAGTTCCAGGACCAGAGAGAAACAGAATCCGATGGGCTCAGCTTAGCTTCACAGGTCAGTCTGGTGTCTTTGGGTCAGCTGCCCGTGACTGAACCAATCAAGTGAGGTGATGGGGCAGGGAGTCACATGGTACAAAACATGGCCACTGTGGTAGGAGAGGTCACAGGCTAACCCGTGACTTCTCTGTAAGGGAAGGGGCCACAATACCTCTGGCACAGAATCTTTTGCTTAGATTAGCCTGGGGGAGGCTTAGAATTACCTACATTTTTCCCTTTCCTTCTCTAGAAACTTCTTCTGAGGTGTGAGGTTTTTATTTGTTGATGGGAACCTCTCCCTCTGTTCCAGGGATCTTGCTCACAGGTGCCTCTCTGGTGTGCTTCTTACTTGAATTGCAAATTGAATCATTGCATAAACCCTACATAACTCAGAGCCCCATGTTGGCAGTATCTTATTTTTCAATTTCTTTTTTTTTAATTGAATGAACATATTTTATGCAAGCCGTTCTACCTTGGTGAAGGCTGTTCCCCTGTGATTCATCAGAGTAATAACTAGAAACACCATTATTTGGCTCCATCCTCCTGCTGAGAACATCACATAACTGAGAAATGTTCATGCGTCTCACAGAGTTTCAGGGGAGAGAAACAGGGGGTGTGCGAGGAGGAGTAGAGGGAGGATGGAACAAACAAACAATTATGGGCACACACACAGGTCAACATCCAGAGACGTGGTTAGACACTGAGAGGAGCACACAGACCTATGTGTGGGTTGTTGATCACACACACACACACACACACACACACACACACACACAGACCCAGAAAGAACCACACATAACTCAGATACCTCACACTGGAAAAAAATAAAAGGAAAACACCGCATAAACTCACAGAATTTCTCTGGAGAGCTGATCCAATTGCCTCACTCAGCATGTAAGAAAAACAAAGCTCTGGCTGGATGGGAGGCTCTGCACGTCAAGCCCACATGGGAAGGTCTAGTATCTCCCGGAGTGCAACAGGCACACACGAGCCAACATTGGGGCAGACTGCCGCTGGATGGACCATGGCACCAAGACTCTGTTGGGGGCTCTCTCTTTGTGTCTCTCTCACTCACGGTACAAGTGAATTAAAAAAAAATATGAAGCTCGGAAAGGTAGCTGATACTCCTGTGTGTCCCATTGGTAGACACACGTTCCTAAGTCTCTGCCTAGAAATATATAAGTCAGGGCCAACAAATGGCATGTAGGTTAAGGTGGCTGAATCCCATATGGTCAACTCTGCGGTTCAGGTCCCGGACCATTGGCATGCAAATCACGTCAGGCCCATGTGTATGAGGGCCCAAGGTCCCAAGAGGAGAATGGACGAGGGATTGTGATGTGGCCATACCACCTGGGGGGGTGGTGATTTCTCACTTTCTTTCTGTATCGCACTCTGGCAAACACACACACCCTAAATTAAAAAAAAAAATTTTTTTAAAGACAAAAAGAAATGCATAAATCAACCTGCCTTAGATGCAGACTTTATTTATGTTTATTGAGCTCTTGCTGCTGGGTTAAAGATTTTCAGACATCTTCATTCCTTTGATCTAAGGTAGAATTAGAGTATTTCTGCTATTGCTGTGTGTGTGTGTGGGGGGGGGTTGCCTTTTATTTTGTCTTATTTTATTTTAAAATGACTTTTATTAGATGGGCTCAGCACCTGGAACTATTTGCAAAAGATTTTCCTCAGGGCAGAGACCTCGGCTAATGTCTTACCAAGCCTACCACGGTCTTTGAGGCCGTGAGAATGGACACTTTTAAGGTCAGAAAAGTCAAACATTCCACTCGGGTTTCTGAGACTGCCCCATTTCTTCCTCAGCCTCTGATAGCTCCCCTCAGCTTCTCTGTGAATGAGCAACTTGATAGCTGCCCATTTCCTGTTTTTTTTAAAGAATTTTAAATTTCATTTTATTTATTATTATTATTTAACTTGCTATAGTCATTAGAGAGAGACAGGAAGAGGGAAAGTGAGAAAGCAAGCCATCGAGTCCAGGACTCGAACTGTGGTTAGCCATGTGGGAGTCCAGCACATTAACCACCATGCCACCTGCTAGACCCTCAATTTCTTCCTTTTCTAATCTTCTCTTCTTCTCACCACCAGACTAATTGTTCTCATCTTGTCCTTAAAAAAAAGTTTATGTATTCATTTCTTCCATGAAAGAGAGAGACATAATGAGGCACTCCCACAAGGTCCTCATGCTGTGGTCCCGCCCAATTTCAACTTGCCTGGACCACAATGTGCAGGTATGCCCAGGGTGCTCAACGAGGTCTCAGGCTGCGAACCCAGACTCTTGCCACATGGATCCAGTTGCATTACTGCCATACAATAATGCATCCTGCCCTCCTAAGAGTGATCAG
The DNA here is from genome assembly GCA_026018925.1 of Tupaia tana. Lineage (NCBI taxonomy): Eukaryota > Metazoa > Chordata > Mammalia > Scandentia > Tupaiidae > Tupaia > Tupaia tana. The sequence continues at coordinate 1,864,061 of JAKSZU010000023.1, read as the reverse complement.
GACCCCAACCTGTCTGTGTCCACCTCTGCATTGGCCTTTCATCTTCTGGCTGCAAGTGGAAATATCCAACTTAAACCAGTTTACACATAACAGAGAGGAACAAGGTGTGTGCAGATTCACGTAACTGGCTGTCCAAGGGGTGAAGGCTGGATTCCAAGGTTAGCCAAGCCCCAGGACATCTCTTTGTCTCTGCCACTCAACTCTGCTTGTCTCTTGATGGCAACTTGTTCTATCCTCCTCCTTTAAATTTTCAGTGTCCTTATGATTTCTCTATGTGTTATAAACGATACAAACATATTGTCTTCTAAACAATAGAGAATTTTTATACCTACTCTAATAACCTTTGCATTTTAACCAGACATATAAATCCATTGAAATATATTATGCTTACTAATCTATATAGGTTTATTTATGCTACTTTAGTATTCTTTTTTAATTTTAATTTCTTTTATCAATCACTACATTATCACTTTGCTTGTAACATGAATTTTCCCAACATAAATACACTTCACACCAGTCCAGTAGAGGATACTATATATGTTACCATCAACAGATAATAATCCATTTTCTGTGTCCTATAAATGTTTTGCCTCTCTATTTTTCTCCTTAATATCTTCCCTTACACTCTAACCCTTCTTCCACCCTCTTCCCATACTGTATCTAGTATCCATAACCATTTTTCATGCTTCTAAATCCTCTCATCTTTCAGTTTCCACCATAGAGTGTGGATATATGTTAAGGTACGTATTAAGTGGACACATACAATGCCTCTCTTTCATAGCCAGGTTTGCTTCACTCAGCAGTAAGTCTCTCATATTCATCCACTCTCTATCAAAAGGCAGGGTCTTGTTTTATATGGCTGAGCAGTATTCCCTAGAGTATATGTGCCACCCTTTTCCAATACATTCATCTGTTTGTGGACATTTGGGTTGTTTCCATGTCTTAGCAATTTTGAACAATGCCACAATAAACATACATGTACAAGCACTTTTCCAACTGAGAATTCTCCTGTCCTTTGGGTAGATACCCAGGAGTGGAATTGCTGGTAGTTCTATTTGTGGATCTTTTAGGAACCTTTATATTGTTCTAATTTACATTCCCACCAGCAATGTAGGAGTGTTCCCCTTTCATCACAGCCCCGCCAGCACTTATCATTTTTTTGTTATTTAATCTTCGCCATTCTGACAGGGGTTAAGTGGATCTCATTGTGGTTTTGATCTGCATCTCCCTTATGATGAGGGATGTTGAGCATTTTTCATATGCTTTTTGGCTATTCAGATGTCCTCCTTAGAGAGTTATTCGTTCAGCTCATTTTCCCATCTTTTAATCAAATTGATCATTTTTTTCTAGGTAAACTGTTTGAGCTCCCCTTGTATTTTAGTTATCAGTCCCTTATCTGACACATAGTTTACAAAAATATTCTCCCATTCCGAGGATTATCAATTCACACTAGTGTCTTTTGCTGAGCAGAAACTTCTTAATCTGATATAATCCCACTTGTCTATTTTTGGGATTATTATCTGTGCTTTGGGTTTTATTTAAGAAGTCTTTGCCTACTCCAATGTCTCCCAGAGTTTTCCCAGTTTTCCAGCAGTAGTTTTATAGTTTGAGGGCTTAGGTATAGATCTTTGATTCACTTTGAATTGATTTTTGTCAGTGGTGAGAGATAGGGGTCCAAATTCAGGTGGCTGTATGTTCTGGGACTTATTTCTAGGGTCTCTATTCTATTCCATAGGTCCACATGTCTGTTTTTGTGCCAATACCATGCTGTTTTGTTTATCACAGCTTTGTAATATATTTTGGGATCAGGGAGTGAGATGCCTCCTTGGGATTGGGTTGACTATGTAAGATTAATTTGAGTAGAATTGCCATTTTGATTATATTAATTCTTCCAATCCAAGAACGTGGGATATGTTCCCACTTTTTCACATCATTTTCTATTTTTTTTTTTAGCTTTTCATAGTTTTCCTTTGTGGAGGTCTTTGACTTCTTTTGTTAAATTTATTCCTAGTTATCTTATACTTTTTGTGGCTATGGTAAATTGGATTGCTTTCTTCAGTTCTATTTCAGTCTGCTTGCTGTTCATATATGGAAATGCTACAGATTTTTGTATGTTGATTTTGTATCCTGCCACATTACTAGATTCATTTATACTTTCAGTAGTTTTTTTCATGGATACCCTTGGGTCTTCTATGTATACAATCAAGTCATTTGCAAATAGAGACAATTACATCTCTTCTTTTCCTATTTTAATGCCTTTTAGTTCATTCTCTTTTCTGATTGCATCAGCAAGGACTTCCAGCACTATATTGAAAAGGAACGGAGAAAGCGGGCAGCCTTGTCTTATACCAGTTTTTAGTGGAAAAGCTTTCAGCTTTTCCCCATTCAGTATGATGTTAGCTATTGGTTTTTCATAGATAGTTTTTATTGTGTTGAGGAATGACCCTTCTATGCTTATTTCGCTGAGAGTCTTAATCATGAAGGGATGTTCTATTTTATCACACGCTTTTTCTACATCAATTGATATGATAATATGGTTTTATCTTTCTTTCTGTTAATATGTTGTATTATATTTATGATTTTACGTATGTTGAACTACCCTTACACCCCTGGAATTAAAACCTACCTGGTCATGATGTATAATCTTTTTTTTATATGTTGTTGAATATGATTTGCAGTATCTTGTTGAGAATTTTCCATCTATATTCATCAGAGATATTGGTCTATAGCTTTTTTTTTTCTTTTTCATGTACTTGTCTGTTTTGGAGATGAGGGTGATAGAGGCTTCATAAAATGAATTTGGTAGGGTTCCCCTTAAGGATCTTTAAAAATAACTTGGGTAGAATGGAATTTAACTCTTCTTTAAAGTTTTGTAGAACTCAGAAGTGAAGCCATCAGAACCAGGGGTTTTCTTTGTTGGGAGGTTATTTATTACTAATTCAACCTCATTGTTCGTTATGAGTCTATTCAGGTTTTCTGTGTCCCCCTAATTCAATCATAGTAGATTTTATGTGTCCAGGAATTTGTCCATCTCATCCAGGTTTTCTTGTTTGTTGGTGTATAGTCGCTCATAGTATCCTCTAATAATGTTTTGTATTTCTATTATATCTGTTGTAATATTGCCTGTTTCATCGCAAATTTGATTTATCTGGTTCCCTTTTTCTTAATTAGTCTAGCTAATAGTGTGTCGATTTTGCTTATCTTTTCAAAGAACCAGTTTTTGCTTTCATTTATTTACTATATAGTTCATTTATTTTCTATTTAATTTATTTCTACATGAGTCTTTATTATTTCTTTTCTCCTGGAGTGTTTTGAATTTTGTTGTTGTTGTTGTTTTTCCAATTCTCTGAGGCCAAATGTTAGGTTATCCATTTTCCATCTTTCCATCTTTTTCTTATGCCCACAAATTGCTATGAACTTCCCTCTTATGACTGCTTTTGCTGTGTCCCATAGATTATAGAAACTAGTGTATCCATTATCAATGGTTTCCATGGATCTTTTGATTTCAGTATTAATTTCTTCAGTAGTTGTGACATCATTCAGGAGTAGGTTATTTAGTTTCCATACAATTGTGAATTTTCATGTTTTTTTTTTTCTGAAATTGATATCAAGTTTAATTCCATCATGGTCAGAGAAGATGCTGGATATAGTTTCTGTGCCTTTGAATATGTAGAGCCTTGTTTTGTGCCCTATCATGTAGTCAGTCTTCAAAAAGACTCCATGTAGGGGTGAGAAAAAAATATATTTCATAGTTTTGGGGTGTAATGTTCTATACATGTCTGTCAAGTCCATTTGATTTATAGTATCATTCAGATCCTCTATCTCTTTGCTTATTTTTTGTCTAGATGATCTGTCCAAAGGAGATAGTGAGGTGTTGAGATCCCCAACAATTAGTGTATAGCACTCTAGCTCTCCTTTTAGATTTAGCAATCTTTCCTTCATGTATTTGAGTGCTCCTCAGTTGGGTGCATATATATGTATAAGCATTATATCTTCTTGATGAATTAGCCCTTTTCCTACTATATAATGCCCTTCTTTGTCTTTCCTTGCCATTTTTTGTTTTAAAGCCTATTTTGTCTGTATTGTGATTTCAGCTTTTTTTGTTTTCCATTTGCATGGAATACCTTTTTCCAGCTCTTCACATTTAGTCTATGTATGTCTCTTTTTTTCCCCTTTTTTTGGAGAGGTTTTTGCTATAGGGTGTGTGCACTCACCAGACAGACAGAAAGAGACAGAGAGACAGAAAGCGAGAAATCACCAGGTCTGGGATGCGAATGGAGGACGAGAAATCAACCCCCCCAGGGGGGATGGCCACGCCACAATCCCTTCTCCTCCATTATCCTCTCAGGATCTTGGGCATGCACGCACATGCGCCTGGTGTGAGTTTAAGCCACCAGGTCCGGGACTCGAACTGCAGTTGACTACATGGGAGTCCAGCAACATAGCCATTACACTAACTGCTGGTCCCAGTCTATGTATGTCTTTATCCAAGAGGTGCATTTATTACAGGCAACAGATAGAGGTTTTCTGTTTTGTTGTTGTTGTTTGTTTGTTTTTATCAATTAAGTCAATCTGTCTCTTGATTGCAGAATTTAATCCATTTGCATTTAACGTTATTATTGATATTTCTGGAGTTTCCCCTACCATTAAGTTGGCATTTTCCTTGGTTGTTGTTGTTTTGTTTTGTTTTGTTTTGTTTTTCTCTTCTGTCTGTCTCTTTTTACTTTTCCTGGTACAGTACTCTCTTCAGAATTTCTTGAAGAGCTGGTCTGGTGTTGGTAAATTCTTTCAGGTTTTGTTTATCTGAGAAGGTTTTTATCTTTTCTTCCCATATAAAGGATACTCTTGCCGGGTATAATAGTCTTGGTTGAAATTGTTTCTCTCTTAACATCTTGAATATATCTTCCCATTCTTTCCTTGCTTGCATTGTTTCCTGTGAGAGATCCAATGTTAGCCTGAGAGGATAATCTCTGTAAGTAACTTGATGTTTCTCTCTTACCAATTTTAGGATTTTGTCTTTATCTGTGGTTTTGGCCAGTCTGGCTATGACATGCTGTGGAGAGGATCTTCTTGGGTTGATTCTGTTTGAGGTCCTTTGTATTTCTTGGTTATCGATGTTTGGCTTAGAAAGTTTTCTTGCAGAATTTCATGGAGTAAATTATCAATTAGTTTCTTTATCTTCTGTGATATCAATTATTTGAATGTTTGGGCATTTTATGGTATCTAGTATTTCTTATAGATTGTCCTCATTTTTGTTGTTGTTGTTGTTGTTATTTTTATCAGTCTTTTTGGTGATTTTTTTCTAGGTCAGAGATATTGGTCTTCTAAATCTGAGATTCGGTTTTCTGCATTGCTTAATCAGCTTTTAATACTTTTGAGAGATGTTTCAATTTTCTGTATTACAGTCTTCATCTCTAATAGTTCTGTTGGATTTTTTTATGGTGTCCATTTCTTCTTTAAAATTGTGGAAAAACGTCCTTATCTCCTGGAGTTCATTGTCTCTTTTCTCTTCCATCTCATATAGTTTTATCACCATGAATGTTCTGAATTCTTTTTCTGACATTTGAGTAACTTCTGTTTTCAAAAGTTGGAAGTGAGTTACTGTGTTCTCTTGATGGAGTTGTATTTCCTGGTTTTCTCATACCAAATAATGAAACTGTTAGTCATTTGGTGGTGTGTTCACTTTAGGATAACTCTTTGGAGAATGTTTATGCACCTGTGAATTTGTTTTCTTCCCTTCTGCTGTGAATTGCTTCTGTGTCAATGTTTCTCTTCTGCTGTGACTAGCAATGTGTTCCCCCACAGGAGCAGATTTCTGTTCAGGTTTCTTGTAGCTCAGATGAGGGGGATGGACTCTGAAGTTTGGAGCTGGGGCTGTGGCTGTGGCTGTGGCTGAAAGTCAGCCCTGCCTCAAATTCCCTGACTGATCAGGAGGCCACAAATGAAGATGGAGTCTGTTTTTTTTTTTTTTTTGAGAGGTTTTTCGCTATAGGGCGCATGCGCTCGCCAGACAGACAGAGAGAGACATAGAGACAGAAAGCAAGAAATCACCCCCCAGGGGGGATGGTCACGCCGCAATCCCTTCTCCTCCATTCTCCTCTCGGGATCTTGGGCATGCACGCACACGCGCCCGGTGTGAGTTGTAAGCCACCGGGTCCGAGACGCGAACCGCAGTCGACTACATGGGAGTCCAGCAACATAACCATTACGCTAACTGCTGGTTCCTGAGATGGAGTCTGTTTGAGAAGCCTGCAACTGCCCTCTCTTTCTAGTTCAGAGGAGGGGGGAGTGGGCTCTACTTTTGTATTCTTTTAATTCTGTTTTTTTTTTTTTTCTATACTTTTCCTTTTTTTTTAAAGAGATTTTTGCTATAGGGCACTTGTGCTTGTGCTCACTGGAGAGACAGAGAGACAGAAAGTGAGAAATCTCCCCACCAGAGAGGAGGCCATGCCACAATTCCTTCTTTGCTATTCTCCTGTAGAGATGTTGGGCACACATGCACACACACCCAGTGTGAGTTTCAAGCTGCTGGGTCTAGGACTCAAACCATGGTCGAACATGTGGGAGTCCAGTACCTTAACCACCATGCCACCTGCTGATCCCTCTATGCTTTTTCTTTCTATTCGAGTAATTTTTTCCCCTTCATGCCCTTCTTCCTTTTACTGAGTTGTAGCTTATACATTTCTTTAAGTGTTATACTCTATTTTATTTCTGGAAAATGTTATGTTTCTATTTACACACATATATGGACAAATTACCTGTTACTTTCCTTTTTACCTATCTCTCACCTTTATACCCAATCCTGTCATTATTTTTTAACACATGTATATTTGACTTAACAAAGACTTAAGTTTATAAAAATCCTGACTATTGAAAAAATAGAAGACCTTAGAATATGTTACTGTTATTGGCTTCATCCCATGTTACATGTTATTCTTGTTCAAAATTTTGAATCCACAGTTTTAAATCCCATGATAATCTAATTTTATCACAGTAGTTTATATAGGAAGTGTTTGATTAGATTTATCCCATGTTTATTATTTTCTTTCCTTATCATTTTTCTTGCATCTCAGTCCTTGCTCCTAGGTACAGTTTCCTTCTTCCTAATATTAGCCTGCAGTAGATGTTTCAGAGAAGATCTGTTAACAATAAACCCCTTTCATATTTCTGTCTTTAGCTCTCTGTGCAGTAAGTATTTTCCTCAAACATATTTTTCAGTCTGTCAATCCTCTCTCTAATTGTATCTAATTGGCTCTTCAACTCTACACTTTTTAAAGATAATAATGTCTATATCTTTTTCATTTCTAGTAATTCTGCTGGATTCATTTTGTGACATGAAAGTTATTTTCTCATGCTGACATGTTCTTTCTTATTGGTTCCTCTTTTTATGCATTTTTCATTCCATACACGCTAATTTTGATAGACTAATAAGTCTGTTACCTGTAGTTCTCATGGCTGAAGGGAAACATATTAAAGTCTGGAATTGCATTTTGTTGAGTCTCTTGACTCTCACTCAAGGTGGTTAGATCCTTCATGTATTTTGCTATATAGAATTATAAGGTTGCCTTTAATGGAATTTTATTTGTAGAGAATCCTTTGGGTTGGTGGCATGTTGCCAAAGACTGAATTTGCTTCTTTCTGATCCCCTAGGGCCTTGTCAATATGAGCATCATTTTAATGTTAGTTTATGGATCTAGAAGTTCCCATCCATGCTGATAGTACTATGACATACCCCAATGCTTGCCTTACAGGACATAGAATTACATTATAAATTAGAGTAAACTCTCATCCCTGTAGTACATTAGGCCAAGATACAGTTTTCCTGATGTCTCCTGTGGATGTTTTTCTAGTTAACCCTCTTTCCCACTTTCATGCATGGTTCTCATTTAAAACTTAGTACAGGCTCAGCACCTGTCTCCTGCTCCCATGTGCAGATTTAGTTTCAAGTCCAGAGACTGCCCACCACCACTCTCAGGCAGCTGAAGCCTAAACTTATATACCAAATGCTCTGATTCTTATTCCACCTTCATTTTGGACCTTTCATGATTCTCCATGTTTTTTGCAAGCTCAGTTAGACATCTTATATATATTTATTATAATGTATATGTTATTTTTAACGGAATTTTAGGAGGTACAGAGTTCAGGTTATTTAGGTTTCTGCTTTCCTCCATGTGGACTTCATTCCCAGAGTGGCTTTCTCTATGTGGTGTCATCAATAGCCTCTAGAAACCCCAGGCTCACATGGGTTATGGAGAAGAGACCTGAAGCAGAACATGGCCCATTCCTGACACAGGGACGACTCTCATTGGCTTGATTTGAGTAATGGGCCTGTCTATGGGTCGATCATAGTGTCTCAGCCTGCCTTCCAGGGAGAGATTAGCATCAGTCCACCCAAACCACAGGCATGTCAATTTCAGGAAAGGGGGCAATAGGTGCTTGATGAGCAAAGACAACACATGTCAACCACAGCCACTGTAAAATGTATGAAATATCGCTTCATGTAATCCTTACCCTGTAGGGCAAGATTTGTAGGATTTGTTAAATATCTCAGGTTCATGCAGATATTCAGGGCCAGAGCTAGCTATGTGGTTCTTCTGATTCAAATTGTGGCCGTTATTAATTGTGGTGGAATGTCTCGGCCTAGTAGTTAACGTCATGGATTTCTCAGTCCTTTTTGTCTATCTAACTTCATCTCTTACTGCTTCTCTGCTTGCTGAGCTCTGTGCAGTTTCACCATCTGCTTCACTCAGGCTCCTCCTATAGCTCTAATGTCTTCCCCGTGGTCTTCCAACCAAGCAACAAGAGGACAAGATCCGGAGCAGGTATGACAACAGGTTTCTTTTCATACCAGCTCTGATCCATGGGTAGTATCTGTGTAAGACAGATATGAAGGTTGTATCGAGGTTGTGGTATCTGAGGTCTGACTCGGGGGAGCAGGGCCTGAGGCAGATACCCTGTGTGTATTGTTTATGGAGGGAATGCTCTCCAGGGAAGCCTGTAAGAAGGGAGGGATGCAGAGGAAGCTAAACAAAGTCATAATTCCAGTTGAAGCCTGACCTCAGTCTGATCCCACAGGGAGTCCTGGAAGGGAAACATCCTTACGGAGTTGTCCTGCAGTAAAGCAAGGCTTTCATGTCCCTGTGCCAGTCCATCCTTGTCTGCAGCTGACTGAGGGTGGAAGGGCACACACCCTTCCAGGTATCTCCTGGAAAGGAGAATCCCAACTGCTAAGAGAAGCTCCAGGGAAGACTGCAGCTGTGTGCTCTTAGCATCGCCCACTCACAGCTGGGTGTGGGGAGAGGTAGCCAGGCACAGAGGATCTGGGCAGGGAACCAGCGACATCCATGATGGTGGGAGGGGGTCGTAATTGATTAATAACAACAGCAGTTATGAAGGCTGCCCTGTGCGGAGCATGTGTGTGTCAGCTATCACCCTTCGCACCTCACATCTGTCCCCTCATTCGGTCTGATGACAGCCATCTAACCAAGTACTCGTACTTCACAAGATTACAGGTAAGAAAACTGAGTGAGACCCAGTCTCATTACTCCAGGTCACACGGTAGATAGGAATCTCACCCCAGAACCCAGGCGTGTCACTACTGAAAGATGCCCGTATGGGCATGAGAGGCAGGCGCGGTCACACTGGGATGGAACCTGCCGCCTTGAGGACGTTGGGAAAACCTACCTTGTCCAGGACCCTTGCTTTCCCAATGTCGTTGACCGTAACACGTGTGCTGCGTGGCTTGCCAGCTCCTACTGTCCCGGTCATACCTGCAAGCAGAAGCGCCGTGTGAAAGGAGGCCTGACCATGTGGAGGGCATCTGGGCATGAGCAGCCAGCCAGGGTGCTGGGAGAGCTGGAAAACCGTAACATGGGAAGGACAAGCCGACTTGAGCTGCTAGACCCAGGCAGGCGTCCTGAGAGGAGTCACCTATGACCTACCTCACAGCAGAAAAGGACTGCTGAGTTCACAAATTCAAACAGCTGGGAGCAGACCCAGAGAGCGGTGATGTATGCCGGGCCTCGAACGCGGTGCTTTCAGCTCTCAGCCTCTGACAACGGCGTGCTGGTAAAGCGTGAGCTGTCAGCTCGCCGAGCCTACAAACCCCTCATCTGTAGCACTTGCTGGTTTCCATGGTGGAAACACTCCCACTGTGGCCCGTTTCACGCTACCAAAGTGACGCCGTAGAATGCAGAGCTGGGGCAGGGAGGGCCCGGTGGGCTTTCGTGTGTCAGCAGAAGCTGTTCCTGCGTGCCCGTGCTCCCAGGGGACGTGCTCATTTTGCAGGACCAGCGGTTTTCCAACCCTAATCCCATAAGACATCTTCCAAAAGAGCAGTCTAAGGTTACACAGATTTGAAAAGCAGAACATTCTAAATCCCATTCTCAAAGCACGGCTTGCTACGTTAGCTTACTAAGGGCCCCCAAAGTCCCGCAGTAAAGAAACCTGCATAACTTCAATTAGCTCAGCATTTCCACAAACCTGTCTGACCGCCCAACCATTTCATCACACACCTCCTAGGAACATTCCCTGGACCTAGCGTTGAGTGGAATGCACTGGAAAATGGCACACAAAGGGCCACGGCTGAGAGAGGTCCAACGTGCTGTTCTGGTTTGTTTTGGACGGTGGAAATAAGACCAAGGAGCTAAAGTCAGGGGAGAGAGAATTTGCATCGGTAAGAGGAGTCTTTTTTAACCCTGACAGCCACCTATCAGTAGGATGAGCTAGGTGTTGAAGGAAGAAGGTCCTCCTTGGCCCAGAGGGTAAATGTCCCTATGCAAGGAATGCTGAGAAGGAGATCCCTACACCAGGAAGACGATTCCCTCCAAAGATTCCTTGTGACGTGCTGGGATTCTATTAACTCAAAGTGCTTAGGCCCGCTGGGGCCTCAGAATGGGCCTGTCATGTGCTGCCTCCATGTGGAAACAGAATTCCAACTCTATTTGTGTGTGTGATACAATTTTAGAAGGGTGAGGATGTCGTCACGTCCCAGAATATACTTCTTTAATGTCTAGTTTCTGCATTAATTCACCATTAAAACTTTTCTGCTTTAGCTTAATACTTTCTCCCACGTTCGCATGCACATTCCCTGGGAAAGGGACAGAGCCACACAAGCTGCCGTGGGCCGATTTTACCCCCGCCATGTGGTGAGGGTCTCAGCCCCGACCTGAGCACGTGCTGAGGACGACTGCAGGGGCCGGGGCAGGGGTACTGGGTGTCTGCGGTGGGGGGTGGGGCTCCAGAGCAGGGAGACTGCAGGCCAGGAGGGAGTGGGCGTGCAGAAGACAGCCTTGGCTGTCGTCTGAGTGTGTTTAGGGTTGGGCCTGTCCTAGAGAGATCCCAGAACTATTTTAGGAGGCAGCACATTTAGCTGGTTTGCAAATCATCCCGAGACGTGGGTATTTCTGATGAGACAATCTGTCCTCGAAGGAGATTTCAAAGCCTTTACAACCAAAAGGGATGTGCCTTTTGAATATCGCCGTGGAAAAAGCACAACCACCCTGGCCTGTTTTACTGCCCGGCCCAGCAGCAGGTGAGACGTTATTTACGACCACGGTAGCCTCATTTGTCCAGAGCTTTCCAGGTGAAAACTGCCTTTATGATTGGGCAGAATTCCCGGAACAGCCTCAAAGAGCAAGTGGTCTGGTCTCTGTTTTATAGATGGGGAAACTGCGGCATTTAGCCTAATCTCACCCAAGGAGTAGATGGCAGACTTTAGATTTCAAACCAGGTTTTTCAGATTTCAAACCCCGTTACAGTTATTATTTGTGTCTTTTGTCATAGGGCATGTGTGCTCTCTGGAGAGAGACAGAGAGAGAGAAGGAAAGTGAGAGATCATCCCCAACCTCAGGGGGATGGCCACACCGCAATCCCTTCTCCTCCCTTCCCCTCTCAGGGTCCTGGGCAGCACCACATGCTCCCAGTGTGATTTTCAAGCAACCGGGTCTGGGACTGGAACTGGGGTGAGCCATGTGGGATCCAGTGCCTCAACTACCATACACCTGCTAGCCCCATAAAATTAATATTTAAAATTTAATTTGCCATTTGCTTATGATCCAGGGATGACTAAGAGCTGGGAATGGGTCATGGCATTGTGATCTATTAAGGGGACTGTCTCTCTCTGTTTCTCTTGCTTATTAAATTAACAAGTAAACTTTTTTAAAAAATTGCATTTAACAAGGTAATGTAAGTGTTTAAATTTAAACTGTCAAATAGTTGTACAAGGCTTTTAGTGAAAAGTAGCAGTCCCTACCGTAATGCCCTCCTCAACCCCAGTTTCCCAAAAACCAGAGGCAATCGCTTTCTATATTTTAACTATTTCTTCTTCTAATTTCTAAGTAAAACATTTACACTTCTACTTCTTGACTCAAAAAAATAATAAATAGAGGCCCAGGTGCAGTGATGTGTACTGCTAATGTGAGGCTCTGCTGGCTGGGACTACATGGGAGGCCAGGGTTTGATTTCCAGTTCAACCTGCAGGCCAAATGCAGTGCATGACTCAGGGAGACTGAGATAGAAACGTTGTGAGTTCAAGGCTGGCCTGGCAGGCATGGCGGCATGAGCTTGAGTCCCTGCTCCTTGAGAGGCTGAGGCAAGGAGGGTGGCTACATGGCAAGGCTGTCTTCATTTAAAAAAAAAAAAAAAAAAAAAAAAAAGAAGTTTTTAGATGTAATCTAAAATCTTACTTCTGTATAAGAAAAGGATTTAATATTTTACCCCATTCTCATACACAATGTTACACACATTCACGCACACACTTTTCCCTTCCCCTTCTCTGCCCAACACGATGTGGTTCCATCACATTTTTCTTAGACTTTGTGATGGGGCATGTGTTCTTGCTGGAGAGAGACAAAGGGAGAAGAAGGAGAGTAAGACGTCGCCCACCAGGATGATGGCTGTGCCCCAATCCTTCCTCTTCAGGGTTCCTCTTGGGATTCTGGACACCCACATTCAGCATCTAGTGTGTTTTTCAAGCCAACAGGTCTGGAACGCAAACCATGGCGGGTCATGTGGGGATCAGCAGTTTAACCACCCCACCACCTGCCGGCCCCACAATGCTTTATTTCTTATAGAATAGGTTTAATTTCCATATTTTCTTTGCTCCTTTTTTTCTCTCTCTCCAGAGAGGGAAAAATAAGGAGAGAGAAAAAGAGCATAAGAGAGATCAGGTACTGGGACCAGCAGTTAGTGTAATGGCTGTGTCGCTGGACTCCCATGTAGTCGACCGCGGTTCGCGTCCTGGACCCGGTGGCTTAAAACTCACACCGGGCACGTGTGCGTGCGTACCCAAGATCCCAAGAGGATAATGGAGGAGAAGGAATTGCGGCGTGGCCATCCTCCCTGGGGGGTGATTTCTCGCTTTCTGTCTCTGTCTCTCTTTGTCTGTCTGGCGAGTGCACACTCCCTATGGCAAAAACCTCTACAAAAAAAAAAGAGAGAGATCAAGTACTCTCCAATGGGATATATCACATCAGGACACTTTTTCTTCCAGGTCTCAATCTTGACAGAATTTTGGGTGCACAAGTACATATGCCCAACATGTTTTTCAAACTGTTAGGAGCAAGATTTGAACTTGCTGTTGGCCATATGGGCTCTGGGTCCCAAGTGCACCAGGCTTAGCTGCTGTGCTACTGGGGCCGGCCGACAGTTCCTTTTGTACAGCATCCTGTTTCTGTTACACAGGCAAGATGGCTCTGCCCCTCTCCGAGAGGGGAGCTGCCGCTCCAGCGCACCTGGCACGGGGCAGGAGACCTCCTTCACAGCATCACTTAGGATTGTGGTTGGGGACCAGCAGATGACCTAACAGTTACATCACTGGACTCCCATGGAGTTGACCACAATTCGAATCCCAGACCCGGTGGCTTAAAACTCACGCTGGGCACGTGTGTGTGCGTGCCCAAAATCCCAAGAGGGAAATAAAGAAGCAGGGATTGTGGCATGGCCAACCCCCTGGGGGATGATTCCTTGCTTTCTGTCTCTCTGGTGAGCACACACTCCCTATAGTAAAAATCTCTCTCAAAAAAAAAAAAAAAAAAAAAAAAAAAAAAAAAAAAAAAAAAAAAAAAAGGATTGTAGTTGGCCCTTTTCCTGGAGAAACACATCAGAAGAAGTTAGTGAGCTAGTGGGAAGAGTCCACACCTGCTGAAGCCAGTCTCAACACCGTAATGACACCCTTCATGTTCTCTTCGCTCCTCCCCATTCAAACATGTCTGTGCTGGTGCAGGTGGTCCACCTGGAGTGGCCCAGGCCCTCACGTCTTAGGGCACTGAGCCCTTGTCATCATGCCCTCCTTGAGCTGTCAGGTTTCAGTCACAGGTGGGCAATGGCGTGCCCACTGACGCCGTGTGTAGCACCCAGATCGCAGCCAGAGCCTTCCCTTCCTGTTTGTCAGAGCAGCCCTACCTGCTCCCGATGACCAGAGTCCAGTTCTCCTGCCAGGAGGGTGACCCTTTTGTTTGATCAGAGGTCTCTTGGCACAGGCGGCTTCACGGATGAACGGTTAGTGGAATGAATGCTCAGCGTGCCTCAGGAAGAAGAGCATTCCCCCTAGAACCGGGACAGGACCCGAGACCCACTGAGCCTAAAGCACCGGGAAACCTCTCTATGTGGGTCGCTAGGAGTGATGATAGGCAGGCTTGGTTCTCAGAACCATCAGTTTCACCTACTGGGGATACAGCCACCACCCACCAAGTCCATCTACGCATTTCCCTCGGGTCACATCTCTCCCCACACAAAGTCGCCGGCAGATATGTAGCCCGCCCACTGAGAGGACTTCCCCACACAGCCGAATGTTAGTCAGCAGTCCATTTTCAGCTTGCCTCTGATTTCAAGCCGATCCAACCAAGTTGGATGGGAAGTTTAACAAAGAGATAGAAACCATGAAAAAGAACAAAATAGAAATTCTGGATCTGGCAACTACAATGACCAAACTGAACACTGAATGGAAACCTTCAACAGTAGACTCAATCAAGCAGAAGAAAGAGTCTCTGACCTTGGAGAAGATTATATAAAATTATCTAGTCAGAGAACAAAGCGAAAAGAAAATGAAAAAGAGTGAAGAAAGCCTATAGAACTTAAGAGACTCCACCAAATGAACCAGTTATGGGAGTCCCAGAAAGAGGAGAGAAAGAGAGAAAAGAAAAATCTTATTCAAAGAAACGATGACAGAAAACTTTCTACATCTGTAGAAAAAAATGAACATTCAGATCCATACAATCCAAAGAACTCCAAATAGATTAAACATAAAGAAGTCTTTGTCAAGTCAAATTATGATCAAGATATCGAAAATCAATGACAAAGAGAATTTTGAAAACAGTAAGAGGAAGAAAGTTTCCATGTGAAGCGTCCCCTTATACATTTTTCTCAAGTGGAACATTCACCAGAATAGATTATATGTTAAGCCACAAAACAAGTCTTAAGAAATTCAAGATTGAAATCATATCATGTATCTTGTCTGCCCACAGAGGTATGACACTAGAAGTCTGTATGGGTCACTAGGAGTGATGATAGGCAGGCTTGGTTCTCAGAACCATCAGTTTCACTTCAGGAAAAAAAATTTAAACTCACCGATATGTGGAAGTTAGGCAACACAGTCCTGAACAACAAATAGGTCAAAGAAGAACCCAAAAGAGAAATCAAAAAATGTCTCGAGACAAACAAAAATGAAAATACAACATACCAAGACATATGGAATCCAGGAAAAGCAGTTGTTAGAGGAAATTTTACAGTGATAAACTTCTACATTTAAAAAAAAAAAAAAAAGGAACTCTGGGACCAGCAGTTGTCGTAATGGCTATGTCGCTGGACTCCCATGTAGCCAACCATGGTTCGCGTCTCTGTCTTTCTGGTTAGCACACACGCCCTATAGCAAAAACGTCTCCAAAAAAGAAAGAAAGAAAAGAAAAGAAGAAAATTAAGAGAAAATAGAAAATCTGAACCTAAAGAAAATGAATAAGGAGATTGAATCAGTAACTAAAGTCTCCCATTAAGAGAAAGCCTAGGACCTAATGGCTTCACTACCAAATTCTACCCAACAGGTAGAGCTCATACTAATCTTTCTCAAACGCTTCCAGAAAATAGAAAGGAAGCAAAATGCATTTTATGAGACCAGCTCAGCATTATCCTGAGCCAGACCCAGGCAAGGACACAATCAAGAAGAAAATGGCAGGCCAATTTCCTTGATGAACACAGATACAGAAATCATCAACAAAGATCTAGCAAACCACATTCAAGAGTCGGAGACTATAATCAGGTGGGTTTTATCTTTGGGATGCAAGATTGTTCGACATACGCAGATCAATAAATGTGATACCCTGCTGTAACAGAGTGAAGCCTAAAAGCCACACGGTCATCTGGACACCCTCCCAGGCTCCCCGCCCCTTCCCTGCCGTCTCTAACCTCAAGCGCGTTGCTGAGGCGCTCACATTTGGGCCCGACCATGACCCAGCCTGCTTACCCTCAAAATCACTGCTTTCAAAGAAGGGCACAATATAGCCTGGGTGTGTGCCGTGGTTTCAGGGCGAAAAGAAGACAGAGGACACATATGCGGGATTATCTTGGGCTTGCCCCCAGTGGCCGCTCTGTTAGAATAAACAGAAGCGTGCGGTGTGTGTGGAAGTGTCTTCCATCCAGGAAGTACTGGGGTATGTGTGGAAGTGTCTTCCATCCAGGAAGTACTGGGGTGTGTGTGGAAGTGTCTTCCATCCAGGAAGTACTGGGGTGTGTGTGGAAGTGTCTTCCATCCAGGAAGTACTGGGGTGTGTGTGGAAGTGTCTTCCATCCAGGAAGTACTGGGGTGTGTGTGGAAGTGTCTTCCATCCAGGAAGTACTGGGGTATGTGTGGAAGTGTCTTCCATCCAGGAAGTACTGGGGTGTGTGTGGAAGTGTCTTCCATCCAGGAAGTACTGGGGTGTGTGTGGAAGTGTCTTCCATCCAGGAAGTACTGGGGTGTGTGTGGAAGTGTCTTCCATCCAGGAAGTACTGGGGTGTGTGTGGAAGTGTCTTCCATCCAGGAAGTACTGGGGTATGTGTGGAAGTGTCTTCCATCCAGGAAGTACTGGGGTATGTGTGGAAGTGTCTTCCATCCAGGAAGTACTGGGGTGTGTGTGGAAGTGTCTTCCATCCAGGAAGTACTGGGGTGTGTGTGGAAGTGTCTTCCATCCAGGAAGTACTGGGGTATGTGTGGAAGTGTCTTCCATCCAGGAAGTACTGGGGTGTGTGTGGAAGTGTCTTCCATCCAGGAAGTACTGGGGTGTGTGTGGAAGTGTCTTCCATCCAGGAAGTACTGGGGTATGTGTGGAAGTGTCTTCCATCCAGGAAGTACTGGGGTATGTGTGGAAGTGTCTTCCATCCAGGAAGTACTGGGGTGTGTGTGGAAGTGTCTTCCATCCAGGAAGTACTGGGGTGTGTGTGGAAGTGTCTTCCATCCAGGAAGTACTGGGGTATGTGTGGAAGTGTCTTCCATCCAGGAAGTACTGGGG
Source organism: Tupaia tana (assembly GCA_026018925.1). Classification (NCBI taxonomy): domain Eukaryota; kingdom Metazoa; phylum Chordata; class Mammalia; order Scandentia; family Tupaiidae; genus Tupaia; species Tupaia tana. The sequence continues at coordinate 1,846,581 of JAKSZU010000023.1, read as the reverse complement.
TGTGTGTGGAAGTGTCTTCCATCCAGGAAGTACTGGGGTGTGTGTGGAAGTGTCTTCCATCCAGGAAGTACTGGGGTATGTGTGGAAGTGTCTTCCATCCAGGAAGTACTGGGGTGTGTGTGGAAGTGTCTTCCATCCAGGAAGTACTGGGGTGTGTGTGGAAGTGTCTTCCATCCAGGAAGTACTGGGGTATGTGTGGAAGTGTCTTCCATCCAGGAAGTACTGGGGTATGTGTGGAAGTGTCTTCCATCCAGGAAGTACTGGGGTGTGTGTGGAAGTGTCTTCCATCCAGGAAGTACTGGGGTATGTGTGGAAGTGTCTTCCATCCAGGAAGTACTGGGGTATGTGTGGAAGTGTCTTCCATCCAGGAAGTACTGCATCGTTCTCGCAGACGCGCGTGCAGACATGGAGGCCGGGCCGCTTCCCACGGGGAAGTGATGCATGTCCTAGGTCGGTTCCAGTCACCAGTGGCTGCCGGGCTGGCAGCATGCCTGTGTGTGCCAAGCACCGCAGCAGACGAGAGCTACGTGGGAGTGAGGCTGGCCAGGTCCTGTCCTCGTGGAGCTTCCGTTCCGGTGGACAGAAGTGGCGACCACTTTGGAGAGAGAAGCCCCCATCTGGCTGTATAAGTACTCATTGAGAGTTAAGTAGAAAACTAATTTAAAAAGGGTATCTTTGGGATCAGCAGTTACCGTAATGGCTATGTCGCTGGACTCCCACGTAGGCGACTGCGGTTCGAGTCCTGGACCCGGTGGCTTAAAACACGCTGGGCGCATGTGCGTGTGTGCCCAAGATCCCGAGAGGAGAATGGAGGAGAAGGGATTGCAGCGTGGCCATCCCCCCTGGGGGTGATTTCTCACTTTCTATCTCTCTGTCTGTCTCTGTCTGTCTGGCGAGCGCACGCACCCTGTAACAAAAACCTCTCCAAAAAAAAAAAAAAGGGTATCTTTATTAATAGTCACATCTTTTTTGAAGGGAAAGGAGAGCTGAGACAGAAGATTCTAGAAGGCCATTAAGAGGGTCAAACCGGGCGTGGTGGCGCCCGCCCTAAGGCAAAGAGGGTCAAACCAAGAAACACAGCCATCGCGGCCTGGAGGTTGAGAATGGCTTAAGGGACATAACCGCAGGCCTCCCCAGGGAGATGGAAAGGCAGAGGCAGCGGCCTTAGCGCTGAATGGTGAGGAGCTTGTGCTAAGGAGTAAGAAGGCACAGTACGGAAGGCCCGGGAGGGGCGGTGAGTGCGGCTCGAGTGCTGGACCGGGAAGTGGAAGCAGAGGCCAGGACAGCCTCAGATGGCATCGTCCATGGCTAGGCATGGCTCCTCCTCCCAGGGCCTGGGGAAGCAGCAGCAGCATGACAAAGTCCAGCTTCGGAAGTCGAGCAAGGACCTACAGGATGGCCCCCGGCATGCACCCAGGACCTCTGACTTCCAGCAAGGACCGAACCAGCATGTGGCTGAGAACAGGGCCAGCCCTGTTGGGGACCACAGGGTTAGGGACAAGCTGGCCGATGTCTTCTCTCCCTCCGACCAGGCTCTGGCTCCCTCCCCATCCGCCCACCTGGCTCTCTGGCCCGCCATCTTGGCCCGGGGCTCTTCATTGTGTTTCTGCCTCAGGGAAGTAGGGGGGCTATCACTGAGCATGGGAAGCAAGTCCTCGTGCCCTGGTGAAGGGGTCTTGGGTGGAGAGAGCAGGTTAGACATGGGCCTTGGGACCGGAACGGGCTGCGGAGGATGGGGGAGGATGGCAGCACGTCGGAATGCCCAGACTTCCTCCGCACACACACAGCCTCAGTTCGGAGTCAGACAGGCAGAGGCTTCGCCCTCAGGGGCCTGCCAGGAGGTGTCCAGGCTGTGTCACAGCAAGGCTCAGTAAGACCCACGATGTCTTCCACCCACTCCAACCATCACATGCAAGCCAGCGGAGTGCCCAGCCCAGCCCAGCCCAGCCCAGCCGGGGCAACAGGGTCCACAGGGGAACACCAGGCGCACACAAACCAGCCAGGGCCACAGGCAGACAGCCACCAGCTGGGTGACAGCTGCCCCTGTGGAGGACGCTTCTGATCCACCAGACACAGCCCCCAGGACCACCTCACACAGAGGACCACAGGGCGCTGGGCCAGAAGCCTCCGCCTCCCCGCCCCCGCACCAGCCCTCACTCACCCCAAGCAGGTGCTCCCTGAAGTGACAAGGACGGCAATGACGCGGGTGGCAGCACATGAGTTACGGCGTGCCGGGGACTCGCGGGCCGGTTTGGTGCCCGCCTGTCTCCGTGAATCACCACGGAGCCTAATCCTTCATGAGAACATTCAGCAGTAATTGCTGGCGAAATGCCACTTGCCTTTTTCTCATTTTAACAAAACATTTATGCATGAAAGATTTAATGCCAGGTATCAAGCATATCATTGTAAATTTACCACTAATTAAGCCTAATTAAAATAATTAAATGGCTGTGGAGTCACCGTGTGAATTAAAATTGCTTCTCCTCGTACTCAGCCTTCTCACTAGCCAGGCCCTGGGTTTCAGAGACAAATAGGTCTCTCTCTCTCTCTCTCTCTCTCTCCCCCCTCCCCCCGATTTTTTCCATCGCCCTGCTCAGCCTCACGCGAGGTATTTGCACCGCCAAGGAGATGTGATAATTAAGATAATGCTGTGATTTGACGGTGCGGGTTTTCAATTTCGGGACCCCGGGAGATTTCCTTTATCTTCGGTGAAGTATAGACAATTTGACAAATCGAGTGCCCGGAGCAGTCACTGGCGTTTGCATATTCATTACTCACTGGGTTTTTAATCAAAGTAGCTGATGGACCCCTCGCACCACAAATAACTCGGTCATGAATAATTTATCCCAGCTCCTGGCCGCGCGGCCTCCCTCCCGGCGCCCCGGGGCTCCTGATTGGCTGCCAGGGCTGGCCTGCCGGCGCACATGGCCGCACCAGATGTTTGGGTATCCGTATGTGCACAGCTCATCAGAATCGCGAGGCCGCACCCAGGGGCCGCGGCTCCCCAGATAGGCCATCTGGAGTTGGAGGGGAAAACAAACCTCGGTGAATTGTGGGATGCGCGCACAGCGGTGGCTGTGAAGGGGTTCGCCGCAGTGTGGGGGTGCGCCGCGGCAACCCAGATGGGGCAGCTGGAAATGGGGTGCGCTGGCAGACACAGACAGGGCTGGCCGGGGCTGGGCTAGGCAGGCCCTCGTCAGACCATCTTGTGGGTGGCCCGAGGCCACCTGGTCTGCTCTTCCGCAGGTCCCCACCACGCATTGCCCCCCACACTCACCCAGGTCCCCACAGCCCACTGCCCCCCGCGCCCACCCGGGTCCCCACCGCCCACTGCCCCCCGCGCCCACCCGGGTACACAGGGCCTGTCATCCGGGCACCTGCACCTTTGTTTGGGGCCCTCCCCCCTGCCCCTCCCTGCCCTCAGAGAGTGAGTTTAGCATGTCCGGGGCCTGGTGGAGCCCCTGCCCCTAGTTACAGCAAGCCCCTCCCGTCTGCTCACACGCCACATTAAACGCGCTTTCATGTACGGGGAAGAGCCCGGTGGCAGCCGGCAGCACCGACTTGGCCTTCGACTGACCCTCGGCCTTTTCCCTAGACAGCGGCTGGCTTTGGCTCCCCCAGTACCCGCACTGCCCCACCTCCTGACAAGCAAGTGTTTTTTATTTTTAGAGATGTTTTTGGTATAACTTGCATTTGCTAGTTGGAGAGAAGAAAGACAGAGAGACGGAAAGCTAGCAATTCCCTACCCCTGCCCCTGGCCACGCTGCAGTCTCTTCCCCATTTTCCTCTAGGGATTTTGGGCACACACACACACAATCCGGCATAAGTTTAAGCCCTGGGTCTGACTTGAACCGCAGTGGACTACGTGGGGATCCAGCACGCAAGTGGTTTCAAAGACGCCGCCTCAACCCACGGAGCCCCGACAAGGAGCAGTCCGTGACCCTGGCCACCAGAGGCTCGGCTGATCCCCCGGTGCCTCTGAGCACCCCCCTCCATTCCAGGCCACGGTCCGTGTGGCTTGCAGATTGGCATGGCCCTCCTCTCCTCCATACGCGCTTTGAAGAGCAGGACGGACCTCTGGGACCTGCCTCTACCCTGCTGGGTGCCTGGCACGACCCATACCCGTCAATGGCAGATGAATAAATGAACCTTCTGCTTGATTTTGCAAAGGGCAGGGCAAAACAGGCAGAGGCGGTGGGACGTGTACACTGGAGGCAGTGGGACAGCCGTCTGCCCTGCACTCAGGGTCACCTGAGCCCTAGAGCTTCATGGGGGGGCTCTTCCTCCTGTCACTGGGCCACCTCTCACCCTGCACACTCATGAATTATGGATACTGGGGGAAGGGCACCCTGGGACCCAGACCTGCCCCACCCCAGACTCTGAGGTCAGAACTAGACCTAGCCCCCGAGACTGACCTTGCAGAGGTGGCCCTTAGGCACTCAGATTCCCTGTGAAAACCGGCGTAGGTGACCCAGGGCCTCCTGGGCTGCAGCAGGAGAGATGGCCCTGGAGTCTGCGCCCACGGTAGACCGTGTGTGAATCCAGGGATATAGCATGCCCAGCCCTGCACCCAGCGCAGCGGGAGCTGCTGGGCCAGGACTGAGACCAATTACCAGGCAGGCAGGAGAAGCAGCAGGCCACGCCGTGCCTGTGACAATGAAAGTGGAAATAGTTCATTATTGTTTCTCTATTTGTTTAAGGTGTCATGGGACAGGAGGGAGTAAAGAAGCAGGCCGAGCCAAGGCAGATGCCCCCGGAGTCTGTCAGGCTGGTAACGACCCCGTCGGCCCCCGTGGCTGCTGGCAGGTTCCTGAGAGGAGGCTGCTCACATCACAGGTCTGCCCGGCCCGTCCGTGGGCTGGGTCCCCCACTGAAGCCTGCTCACTGTCCAGGTCATCGCAGAGAGCTGAGGTGGCCTGGGTCCTGGGGTGGGCAGGCCAACTGCAGGTGGGGTCTGGGAACCACGGCCAAGAGCAGAGGCACAGCAGAGGTGATGTGAAGAACAACGTCGAGCAAGGTGGCACGCTCTCTGGAGGCCAGGAGACACCAGGGCACCAGCAGAAGGTCACCGTGCTCACCCTGCTCTTGCCCTCCTCTGGGAACCCATCCAGTGGACGATACTGACCAGGCTGGACTGGTCAATCCCAGACTGCCCACACTATCCCCTTTGGGGACCTGCCTCCACCATCACACGTCCCAAGTGAAGCAGGGACCAGCCAGGGCCTTTCCCGACCGACGTGGAGGGGCGAAGCCGAGGAGGCTGGAGGACTGGCCGAGGTGCCGACCGGGGGCAGACAGGTGAAATGGGGGACTACCTGACGTTCCCTCTGGAATTCCACGGTGGACACTTTGGAGAATCTGCCAGGTTAGGCTGGAAGAAAGACATGTAGACCCAGAGACAGGAGCAGCCGTATCACCTGCTGCAGAGCTTAGAGAAAACAGGCACCGATTCGGGGCCAGCAGGTGGCGTCGTGGTGAAGACACTAGACTCGCACATGATCCACTGCTGTTCAAGTCCTGGACCCGACAGCTTGAAAACCATGCCAGGCATGTGTACATACATGCCCAAAATCTCAAGAGGAGAATGGAGGAGAAGAGATTGTGGCCTGATCACCACCACCACCACCCCCCCGAGGTGATTTCTCTTTGTCTCTGTCTCTCTCCTCTCCAGCGAGCTCATGCACCCTATGGCAAAAACCTTAAAATATAATAAATAAAAAGGTACGAACTCTGCTTCTGAGAGAAGACCAGATTAGCTGGTCCCTGGAGACGACTAAGCAGCTAGAGACGGTTATATCTGGGGCCAGAGACCCTTGCCTCCCTGCCCCCCACAGCACACACGGGTATATTTGCGGCGTGCCCACTTAAGGGCAGCTTGGTGATGGGGGTCTGTTCCTTGACCCCACAGAGCCAAGCCTTCTCTGCTAATTGCCACCCCTCCAGGAGGCCTCCCCGGAGATCCTTGCGGATCTTCCCCACTGACTGCCAGGAACTGGGGCCCAGGACACGGCAGCGGCAGTGCCGGTATGTTCCCCGCTGGAATGCCCCAGCCCCCTGCCGCCGTTGCCTGGGGACAGGGTTCCCATCCTGGAGTTATTAGCCTCGCTGGTGTTACAGTCAGGGCAATAACCAGTAGTCCCGATGCCTTAAACTTCATTTTCCTTGTCTGTGCTCTATCGCTGAGTTTTCAAAGTCCACGTTTAACAGCAGGATTATAGTTTTCAACTCCAATTTATGTTTCCAACTCAGCAGACATTTATTGAAGACTTACCAGGTGAAACACATGACGCTAGACACTGGGGACATACAAAAGAAAGATGATAAAAATAGTGACCCCCCCCCCCCCCGGGGACAGCAGGCGACATGGAGGCTAAGGTGACTGGATGTCACATGGCCGACTCTGCAGTTTGAGTCTTGAAAACATACCAGGCACATGCGCGTGCCTGCCCAGAACCTGAAAGGGAAATGGAGGAGAAGAGATTGCAGCACGGCCAGTCCCCCCAGGGCTGCTTTCTCAATTTCTCTCTTTCCACCTCATCTCATCCAGCTCAGGCAGGTGTGTTGCCAGGACCGTGGTTCTGGATCCAGTCTGCTCTCAGTCCCCTTCTTACCTCTTAGCTCATACCTGCTGTCTCTTTTTCTTCTTTTATTCTTCCTTGTTCTCAACGACTGTTGATCTGCCTAACTTTCCCTCCCGCGTAGTCTCATCACCCCTTGCCTCTGATGACCCTCTCTGCGCCCCGCTTGCCCCTCTGTCTAACTGTGGTTCGGTGCACGTGGCGGAGAGCGAGAATCTGCAGAGGCAGCACCCCAGCACACGGAGGGTGGTACGGGCCCGGTCCTGCTCCGGGTCCTCCTTCTCTCCCGGTTCCACCACCTGCTCCAGGAAGCTTTTTCATCCCAGTCCAGAAAGTACTGAGGTACCTCCGCAGTGGGTGAGCTGTCACCTTCACTACTGGCCTTGTGTTCCACCCCTTGGGCAAAACGTGATGGGCGGTATCTTTGTGCGCTCACCCATCATTCTCCACTGTCACCCAGCAATCAGGACACGCCGAGTCCCTGTTCATTTCCAAGGACGTTGAGGTGACTTCGTCCGCTCATAGCCCATAGACACACAAATGCACTGTGTGACGGAAAGAGAGTTGGGAGCGTTGGTCTGTGGGCGCGGAGGCCGGGAGAGGGACCGGAGAGAAGGAGGATCCATAGAAGAAGCAGTCTTCGCAGCCGGCCGGCACACTCTGACCAGGGGAGGTGCCCGCAGGCCCAGGCCGCCCGTGGTCCCAGGATCGTGGACGGAAAGCCGCCCGCAGTGTGGCTGGGGGAGTCCCTGGTGCCTGTGGTGCAGTCCCAGGGTCAGGGCAGAAGCCAGGGCGTGGGGAGGGCCCGCGGGTGGGAGGCCTGAACCGTCAGCATGCACAGCCCTGCGGGCGCCTGGCTGCGAGGGGAGAACAGGGCAGGAGCCGGACAGAAACGTGGAGGAGAGTCGGTTGTTTTCTGTTTGTCCCTAAGGAGAGAAAGTCTGTCAGTTCCCTCTGTCCTTCCCTTCTCGGGAAGCTCCCAGCTGCAGGTGCGCTGAGTCTGCGTCATGGCTGGCTCCAGGGGGCACCTGCCACAGCAAGTGGCCTGGGCGTCGGGCGGCCCTGCCACGCCCGGGAAGCTTTCTGACCCGCTCGGCTACTCCAGGGGATCCCTTCTGAGGGGTGGGCTCTGTGCAGACCCCATGCATTTGCCTAGTTGGTTCATACCACGCACAGGCCTGAGGATCGCCGAGTAGAAAGCCCCTTTCTGTCTCTGTCTCCCCGAGGCTCCGAAGCAGTAGGCAGAAGGTGTTCAGAGCCAGCAGATGCTGAGTGCTGTCCCTTTAAGCCACAGACTCTGCAAGTGGCCGGCTGAGTGGAAGAGCTGGAAACAGACCCCGGCGTGGCCATATGAAAGTGCTCCCAGAGGTGTGGGTGCTTACTGCCGTAAACACAGGGTAGGAATACAAACTTACGGGACCGTCAGGTCTAAGGAACCTCTTCTTACAGATGAGGGGGCCGAGACCCAGAGAAGGGGACAGGACGTGCCCGAGTCAGACAGAGACTGTGGCAGGCCCAGGGCTAGTCGGAGTCCTTGAGCTGTTGGCTTCTAGCATCATCCTCTCCAGCCACTGGACACGGCCACACTCTGCCTCTGGGGGGCGCTTGACAGGACTGGGTGTGAAAATGGATTTGAACTCAGATCATTCGCCAGAAAAACAATGTGGTAACTCTCTAGCCAACTAGGATGGATGTAGGTGACACCTGTCGTTCTGTCCTCAGGGAAGCCCACCCTGAGCCCTGGTGGACGCCCCAAGGCCCCCGGCACATCGTTGAAGCTGGGGTACTCCACTGTGCTAGCTCCAAAACGTCCATGCACACCAGACAACGCTTGGCCACGCTGGTCACTGCACTGTCCCAATACTTAGCCCGTGGACAGCCCAGGTTGCAGCTCAATTAGAATCTGTTGAAATAATTAATTAGTTCATTAATTCTGCTCTGTAAAACCAGCTCTCCTGGTGGAAAGGTTTCAGAATCCTGACCTCGAACCTAAGGAAACTCCCTCCGACGCGGCCCATGCTGCAAAGTCAGGCCTTCTCTCCTGCCTTTCCCGCCCCCAGAACCCAAGGCCAGGTTGAGCAGCACTGAAGACAGACACCTGCCACCCCCGTGTTTGCACGCCGCGCCTCTCGGACACTCCCCATCACACCCTCTCTGTCCTCAGCAGTACCGTGCTGACTGCCAGCTTACTGGAAGCCGTCAACCACCCCTGCTGTCCATCTTGAACACGCCCCCAAGATTTGCATAATTGGCTTGGGGGCCCCAAATATAGGTCTCGAAGGCTTATCCTTAGTTAATTTGCTCTTTCACTTTGCTATTGGGCCTGTGTGCTTGCTGGAGACAGACGGAGAGAGAAACACGGAGAGAGGGACCAGGAGAAATCGTCCTCAGAAGGGACGACCACGCCACAGCCCCTTCTCCTTTCTCCTCTCAGATTTTAGGCATGCAGGTACACAAACCTGGTTTTCAAGCCACAGGGTCAGGTATCTGAACAGGCCTGCTGCTCATGCGGGATCCACTACGCCACCATCTGGCCCTATCCTACACAAATTTTCTCACTGGATTTGCCCACTAATCTGGGCTGTCAGAGTATGTACACGTGCTCTCGTTCCTCTACTGTGTTCACTGACCTTCCCAATTTCAGACATTTGAAATTTTAGAAGGCAGTTGTTCTAGGTCTGCAACTTCACTGATTGAAATGTAAATTGATCAGCCTTTAAGAAGCAGTCCTGTGGCATGCCAGACCCCCTCAGTAGGAAGATGCTTTTTTTAAAATGTTTTGTTTTAGTTTTAGTTTTGTTTTTGCCATAGGGTGGTGCTCACTGGAGACAGAGAAAGTTAGAAATCACCCTGCGGGGGGACGGCCATGCCACAGTCCCTTCTCCCTCGTTCTCTCCCTGGGATTTTGGGCACGCACACACATGTGCCCAGCCTCATTCTCAAGTCGCCAGGTCCTGGCTGGACCCGCAGCCGGCCATGTGGGAGTCCAGTGCCTTAACCTCCACGCCACCTGCTGCCCCCAGGATGAGGGTCCTTTTTAGCTGACACATCTTGGGCACGCTTCATTAGTTACAAATGCTGCTTGTTACACCATCGGCCAGCTCTGAATTTCTCCAAACCTTGGTCCACAGATCAAAGACGACATGAAAGGATCTTTTCTGTTTTCTCTACCCAGCCTCCTGAATACCTCCAGTCCTCTCTCAGCCTTCCCTCTTCCTCTTTCTGTGCATTATTGCACTTTTCTCATGACTGCCCTTTTTATAAGAAAATATACATAGTTTGGGAACCAGCAGTTAGTGTAATGGCTACGTTGCTGGACTCCAACGTAGTCGACCACGGTTCGCATCCCGGACCCGGTGGCTTAAAACTCACGCCGGGCGCGTGTGCGTGCGTGCCCAAGATCCCGAGAGGAGAATGGAGGAGAAGGGATTGCGGCGTGACCATCCCCCCTGGGGGGTGGATTTCTCGCTTTCTGTCTCTATGTCTCTCTCTGTCTGTCTGGCGAGCGCACACGCCCTATAACGAAAACCTCTCCAAAAAAAAAAGAAAGAAAGAAAATGTACATAGTTTACAGGTTCATAGTGTCAGTATTTGAGAAACTCAAATCTAGCCCAAACTTCTCTTGTGGGCTTTCTCAGGATCACACGGAATGTCTCAGAAAATCAATGTGTCACAAATGTCTGTGCAAGTAAAGAAAGACATCAAGAGTGGATTTCAACAAATTCTTTGTAGGAAATCAAATCTAGGTTTTACAGTATTCTTCTCGAATATGAATGTGTTTTTTCCTGGCTTCCCTGGAAAGGAAAACCTAAGACAAAATCTGCATGTTGATGCTTTATTGGGAGGGTTCAATCCCAGGACACCAAGAGTGAGGACCAAAGAAAAGAAAGAATTGGAAGGAGTACTGGGTTGAATTATATTCCCCCTAAACTCATGTTCATCTGGAACCTCAGAATGGGATCTAATTTGCAGGCCCAATTTATTTTATTTTATTTTATTTTGTATACAGCTTTATTTGCCTCAGGGTGCTTGTGCTCACCAGGAAGAGAGAAAGAGAGACAGAGATAGTAAGAGAGAAAGTGAGAAATCACCCTCCAGGGGTAGATGGTCATGTTGCAATCCCTTTTCCTCTACTTTCCTCCCAGGATCTTGGGCACGCATGCAATGCACCCAGCATGAGTTTGAAACTATCAGGTCTGGGACTCAAACCAAGGTTGGCCATGTGGGAGTACAACAACATAACCACTACACGGTCTGCTGGTATCATAGGCCCAATTTAGAGTGAGGCCACACTGGATTAGAGTGGCCCTAAATCCAATGACTAATGTCCATGTAAGAGGAGAGATATGGAGGTTCACAGATGCACACCAGGAGAAAGCACCATGAGAAGGTGGAGACAGAGATTGGAGTGGTGCTGACACACCAAGCCAAGGAAAGCCAGAATTGTCAGCAACTCTCAGATGCTAGAAGGATTCTTCTCTAGGCCCATCAGTGGGAGCGTGACCCTGTTGACAGCTTGATTTCAGACTCCCAGCTTCCAAAAGGAAATGAATTTCTGATATTTTACACTGCCACTGTGTATGTGGTACATTGTTGTTACAGCAGCCCTAACAAATGAATACAGAGAAAATGTAAATGCAGGTTGTATGTCCCAAGGTAATCACGCTTTGACACAAAATAATGCTGGATGTAGCTGGACAATGTGTTCAGAAGCACCATTCCTTAGGTGCAAGGAAGAAATGAAAAGAATTGATTTGTTTTCTCTTCCCATTCTCTCTCTCTCTCTCTTAAAAAATAATATTTATTTTATTTTATTTTATTTATTTATTTTTAATTTGACCAGAGAGAGAGAAAAGGAAAGTGAGAAAGCAAGCCTCCAGGTATGGGACTCAACCCATGGCTGGCCATGCAGGAGTCCAGTGCCTTAACCACCATGTCACCTGCCCCCCCCCACCTCCTTTTTCTCATTGGTCAATGTTTGCCATGTGGTATGTTATAACAACTGAACTTTCAAATTGTGCCTTCCTAGGAGCACAGACTGGAAAGTCAAGCCTACGCCTGCAGCTTGGTACTTTGAGTCAGAAAGTAGTGCTAAGAATCAGAATCTCTGTGTGTTCTGGGCAAATCAGACTCCATGGCCAGTGCTGGGGAGCATGCAGAGCCTGACTCTCAAACCGAGAGAGGCTGAGACAAGGATGGTGTCAGCTGATGAAGCACAACTGGCCCTGATGGGAGACTTCTAAGCCAGCAGCTGAGGACCAGAGGCAGATGAGGCAGGTGAATCAGTAAAGGCACATGTAGTACTCATAAGGATGTGAGAGCACCTGAGAATGAAGACATTGCCAAATCATGATCCAAAACCAATACCTATAACTGAGCCAGGTGTACAACCAGAAATGGTGCTGTGGTCTGTGGAGCATACACTCCCTATCAGGATGAGCTTTGATCAGTTGCTACCTGGCAGGAGATGGGTTCAGTGTTGCCAGATCTTCCAATTTTTCACAAGAAGCAGAAAACTCCAGATTTTTTTTAAAAAATGAATTATTATAATTTTTCAATGTCATTTTATAATAAGGGAAAAGAATGTCTAAATGCAATGAGTATGTGAGAACTAAATTAAGAAACTTAAAATGCTCTTAAAGAACATAACAGAAAGCTTAACACAAGAGAGACATACCATGTTCATGGATGGGAAGACACATTATAAGGATGCCAATTCTAAGTTAGCCTATCATTTTAGAATAATACTTAATAGCAATTTGGAAAATACACATGTGAATCTAAAGTTCACATGAGAAAATAAACAATAATAGGAAAATTCTGAAAAGAAAAGTAAAATGTGAGAGAGACTGGGTTTATCAGAGAGTAAAATATAGCATAATGCTTTAGTAATTAAAACAATGGTGATGGCACATGAATAAATAGAAAGGAAAATCTTAGAAACAGACACCAGTACAAGAAGGAATTTAAAATATGATAGAGATGAAATGTCAAGATGGGGCATGGATTATTTAATAAATGATGGGAGCTAACTGTGGACATCTAGGGGGAAAAAGTAGCTCCATGCCTTCACCTTTCATAACAAATAATCTCCATTTAATATAGCATTGATTTTACTCATTTATATTGTTTACTTTCTGCTTTCTCTGTCTAGAATGTAAATACCATGAAGCCAGAGAGTTTTGACATTTTTATTCACTGCTCTGTCTTTAGTACCTAGAACAGTGTGTGGCACATACAGTGTAGTTGATAAGTACTTAATGGGTGAACTGAATAAGTGAACCAAAGATTTGAATACTAATAATGAAATCTTCAAAGTAGTAAGAAAAACCATAGGAATCTATTTTTTAAACTTAAAGTGGATAATGCTTTTTGAGTATTAAAAGAACTCAAAAACAACTTTAAAAAAGTCAATCAGTTTGGGACCAGCCAGGTGGCCTGGTGTTTAAAGTTGCTGGATCCCACATAGTTGACTGCACGGTCCAAATCCCAGAGGTAGCCACTTGAGAAACACATGAGGCACATGCATATATGCCAAAAATTTGTTTTAAAAAAAGGAAAAAAAATCAATCACTTTGATCATCAAAAACTTTTTTCTCTTTGTGGCAAAAGCCATTATAATTAAATACAAAAAACTTTTAAGTATTTTCACTTTTATCTCATGTATTAGACAAATGGCTACTAACCTAACATATAAAGAGAAAAAGACAACAACACAAGAGAAAAATTGGCAAAGAATACGAATGGAAATTCACTAAAAGATGTCCATCCTCATTCATAATTGAAAAATGCAAATTTTATGAAAAATGGAATTCCAGGGACCAGCAGTTAGTATAATGGCTATGTCGCTGGACTCCCATGTAGTTGATCGCGGTTCGAGTCCTGGATTGGGCAGCTTAAACTCACACCAGGCGAGTGTGCGTGCATGCCCAGAATCCCAAGAGGAGAACAGAGGAGAAGGGATTGCGGCATGGCCATCCCCCCTGGGGGGTGATTTCACGCTTTCTATCTCTTTGTCTCTTTCTATCTTTCTGGCAAGCGCACACGCCCTATAGCAAAAACCTCTCCAAAAAAAAAAAATTGGAATTCCAGTACAATACCAGTTTTTTTATCTATTAGATCAGCAAGACTGAACATTTTGATACTTTGAAATCAGGATCCCAAATCAATACCTGTAAGAGCCAAGCCGTGACACAAGCGCTGAGCCAGGTGTACAGGCAGAAATGGTGCAGTGGTCTGGGGAGCGCACACTCCCTATCAGGATGAGTTTTGACCAGATGCTGCCTGGCAGGAGATGGGTTCCGTGTTGCCAGGTCTTCCACTTTTTCACAAGAAGCAAAAGTGTCATGGGAGAGGGTGTAGGGGACAGACCCCTCACATTGCCTATGGGAGTATAACCTGGCTCAGATCCCTGAGGCAGGCGGTTGACTGATACTATCAGTATCCAGAAATCCCACTTTTAGGAAGTTACCTTACAGATTCACTAACACAGATACAAAATGGGTTAGAGAAAGCTGGTCATTGCACCGTTGTTTATTGGTTAAAAAAAAAAAGACTGGAAGCCACTGTGTCCCTTGGGCTGCTTAGATAAGTGGCGGTGGCATTATAAAATTGAGTACTGAGCCTTAGATGTCAGATAGCATTAAAACAACAAGGAAGTGAGTCAGCGTCTGGTGTGGAGGCTAAGGAGTTGGATCCCACATGGCCACTGCACAGTTTGACTCTTGAACCCAGTGGCTTGAAAATTCACACCAGGTGCATGTGCACAGGAGCCCAAAATACCAAAAGGAGAATGGAGGAGACGGTATCGTGGCATGGCCATTTCCCTCTCTCTTTCTCTTCCTGTCTCAGGTGATCACACACATCCTATGGCAAAATTTAAAAACAAAAGCAACAACAAAACCCAGGAAGCTCAGTGTGTGCCAACATGGAAAGTTCCCCAAGGCGTATTGTTAACTAAAAAAAGCCGAGGTGCAGAATAGTGTGTCTAGTGGGTTGCCATTTGTATGATTTGAAAACATATGTAGTACATATATGTACATACACACATACATGTACAGTTATGCATCCCATAATGGCACTGCAGTCAGTGATGGGTCACATAAACGAAGGAAGATTTACATTTATATTATAAACGGGTATGAGCCAGCTGCTAGCGTGGTGGTTCAGGTGGCTGGATCCCGCATGCCCAACTGCATAGTTCAAGTCCCGGACCCAGTAGCTTGAAAAATCTGCTGCGTGCATGCGGCTGTGTGCTCAAAATCTAGAAAGGGGGAAATGGAGAGGGGATTGCAAGGTGACCACAGCCCTGGGCGCTTCCTCACTTTTTCTCCCTCTCTCTCCTTTGTTCTCTGTCTCTCTAGCAAGCACAGGAACCCTACAGCAAAAACGAAATAAGTAAGGAAGTAAAAAAAATGACAGAGGACAACGTCAAGTCAAAAGAAAAGAAAAAAACGAGGAGAAGATGTTTGCCATATGAATACGAGACAGGGAGACCGTATCCCACATAGATAAATTGCTATTACGGATCTGTAAGAAAGCGTAGGAAAACGAGCAGAGAATGTGGAGGGGCATCCACAGCAAGAGAAGCAGCTGCGAGCCATGAGAAGACGCGCCTGCTCCCGCGCCATCAGGAATCCGGAAGCTAAAACAGCAATGGGAACTGCACAGCGCCTGTCAGTCGCCGGAGGGGGCGTAACCCGTGCAGGAGCGGATCGAAGACATTGTTTTAGGTGTTGCTGAAAGCTACTCACGTGAGATCATTGCTGGAGGGCGACTTGGCACAATCTGTCCCATTTTTAAATATTCACATCCTTCTACTCCAAGTTTTGAGTAGCCACTCTGGATAGAACCTTTCACGTGAGCAGAAAGGAAGATGCTCATTACTTGTTTTGCCATAGCAAGAAAAAAAAAAAAAAGACGAATCAGATTCAGTGTTCATCGACTTAGTTAAACTCACACATCCATATCCTAGAGCTCTTCACGGCAGTGTTTTTAATGTGATAGATCTACATAACAATAAGTAAATAACTAAAGCTCTCTGGAAAGACATATTGTTAAGAAAATAAGCAGCCTATAGAGCAAAGCTTACACTATTTCGCAAGCGTAAGATGAGACGTGCATTTCTATGTTAACATAAAGGTACACGAATGCTCACAAGGTAGTCCCAATTATAAACTCCTTTTTTTTTTTGGAGAGGTTTTTGCTATAGGGTGTGTGCACTCGCCAGAAAGAGAGAGAGAGAGACAGAGAGATAGAAAGTGAGAAATTACCACCCAGGGGGGATGGCCACGCCGCAATCCCTTCTCCTCCATTGTCCTCTCGGGATCTTGGGCACGCACGCACACGCACCCTGCTTGAGTTTAAGCCACCGGGTCTGGGACTCAAACCGCGGTCGACTGCATGGGAGTCCAGCGACATAGCCATTACGCTAACTGCTGGTCCCCCGATTATAAACTCCGACCAGTGAGCACCTAGGGGGAGGCTGGGATGAGGGAGGGTGGAAGCGAGCCTCTGCCGTCCGTACCCCCGCATGCCTCTCAGGTTCTGTGACACGCTGCGTACGTGACTACACAGACATGACTTGCTACAGGAGTCCAGACAGAGGGGTGAGGAGAAACGGGGAGGGGGCAGCAGAGGAGAGCAACTGGGAATGGAGAGCAACAGAGGCAGAGAGGCCAGAGGGGTCACCCAGGGCTGCAGGGGGACTGGATGTGGGCTCAGGGTTTCAAGAGCACCTGGGGACAGTTCCCAGACCAGTCAGCTTGGGCTGCGGCCTTAGCGCCCAGAGATGGAGCCTCCCTCTGCCAGGTGCCACAGACTTTCAGTGAAGCCCGGGGTAGTCCTTACAGGCCAAAGGCCGGGTCAGACCCATTGGCAGAAACTGTCCTGCCCTGCCCAGCCCAGGAGCAGTGAGGTGATTTAAAAACCAGGGAGAGAGCGACAGAGACCCCGCATGGCGGTGCTTGGGTGTCTGCTGCCCTGTGCTCAGAGGACCACTCAGTCTGCCACCCCCGCTGTCTGTGAAGACCCGGTGCCACCTGCAGGTACTCCCTCAGGGACAGCCAGCCTCTTTATCCCAAGGAGTCCTTGGAGCACAGGAACCCCACTCCGACACAGCGGCTTTGGGAAGAAGTGCAAAAACACAGGGCCTGCGTGCTGGCCTGTGGACCGCTCCACTCCACTCCACTCACCGGGAGGAAGCTGCGACAGGGTCTGGCAGGGGGTGGTGCAAGACCACTTGGGGTCTCAACCCAACTCTGGCCCTGCCTCCAAACGCAGTGGGGCCCCTCCTGCCCTGAGCCTCGGTTTCCCCCTCTGTACTTGGAGGAAGTCAGGCCCTTCTCTGTGTCGGCCCCTTCGTAGGACTCCTCGGGGTCAGGAGAAAGACAGGCAGTGCGGAGTCCTGGGCTGACCGAGCTGCGGCTCTCCCTCTGGGGGGGCTGCCCCCTGAAGAGATCCCACCTTCCCCGCACACCTGGCTCCTTCCTGAACCACAGAGCTGGAAGTTGGACTTCAGGGGTCGCTAATTACTGGGTTATCAGGAAAGCCATGACACGTTTTTGCATAGCAAAACAAAGTTAAATAATAAAATAATTCTTAAAAACAAAAGCATAGGAACATGCATCATGACTCCCCAGCGACGTGACAAATGTGTTCTAATTCTTAGAAGGAAAGACGGAAAGTGTGGCCCTGAGTCTGAGTCCCAGCTCTACCACTTGCTATTGCCGGGACCCACACCATTGATTCATCCTCTTACGGCCTCAGGTTTCTTACCTGTAATGAGAATAATACAAGGGTTCTTCAAAAAGGTCATGGAAAAAACGCATATTATGGGGCCAACAAGTGGAATAGGGTTTGGAGTGCTGGACAACCACATGGCTGACGGCTGTTCAAGTCCCAGACACAGTGGCCTGAAACTCATGCCGGATGCACGTGTATGCGTGCCCAAGATCCCAGGAGGAGAAGAAGGGATTGCACCATGGCCATCCTCCCAGAGGGTGATTTCTCACTTTCTGTCTCTCTGTCTCTCTCTGTCTCTTCAGCAAGTGCAAGCACCCAATAGCAAAAGTCTCTCCAAAAACAAAAAAAAAAATGCGTATTATCAAAGAAACTATGCATAGGTTTAAAATTTCTTTTCACTCTGGTGAACTCATACTTTAATTCACTTTTTCTATGTACTGGTTGAAGTAATAAGTAGTGTTCACACCCTAAGGTTGCTGTGAGGATTCAGTGGATAAAGGAAGTAGAGTTTAACACCATGCTAGGTACATGAGGAGTTCTCAGTGAATGCTGCTTGTTAAAATGCTAACTACGGGACCAGCAGTTAGTGTAGTGGCTGTGTCGCTGGACTCCCATGTAGTCGACCGCAGTTCAAGTCTTGGACCCAGTGGCTTAAACTCACGCCGGGCGCGTGTGCGTGTGTGCCCAAGATCCCAAGAGGAGAATGGAGGAGAAGGGATTGCTGCGTGGCCATCCCCCCTGGGGTGTGATTTCTCACTTTCTAACTCTCTGTCTCTCTTTGTCATTTTGGCACGCTCACAAGCCCTATAGCAAAAACCTCTCTCAAAAAAAATGTTAACTACGTGGGTGTGAATATAGGCATATATTTGCACAAATCAGTGAATACACAAACCAGTGGGAGCTTATAACCCTAAGCTCCATTTCCCCTTTTCTTTTTAAATTTTTTATTATTTTGGGGGCCAGCAAGTGGCATGGTGGTTAAGGGCACTGAACTTCCACAGGGCCGACCACGGTTCAAGTCTCGGACCTGGTGGCTTGCTTTCTCACTTCCTCTCTCTCTCTCTCTCTCTCTGATCAAACTGTAAAATAATAATGATAATAATAATAAATAAAGTTAAATAAAATAATTCTTAAAAAATTATTATTATTATTTTAACTTGCTATAGGCAATTGCACTCATCAGAGAAAGACGAGGAGAGGGGAAGTGAGAAAGCAAGCTGCCAGGTCCAGGACTTCAACCGCGATCAGCCGTGTGGCAGTCCAGCACCGTAACCACCAAATCACCGGTGGCCCCCTTTCCTTTCTTTTAGTAATAGCTGGGCCTAGAGACACGCAGCTGGACACTACATTTCCCCGCCTCCTTTGCAGCCGCACGATGCTGCCCTCTGAAAAGGAAACTGCCGGCCCTCCACTTCCCTTTTCCCTCTTTCCGGGGCCCAGGGGAAGCTCCCCTCTCCCAGAGTAAGGAGCTAGTTTCTGCCATGCAGGAGGGGACAACCCCCTGGGAAATGACACTGCAATGAGACAGGAGGAGCCGGGTCCTAGGCAGTGAGGAACCACTGTGCTACCTCCCCCCAGATCAGCACCTGCTCTGACATGACCACCACATCTCCCACCTTGCTGAAGCCTCTGTTATTTGGTCTTTGCAAAACCAGCCAAACCAGGACCAGCAGGTAGCGTGATGGGTAAGGCACTGGACTCCCGCATGGCCAGTCAAGGTTCAAGTCCCGAACCTGATGGCTTCAAAATCACACTGGGCGTGTGTGTATGCTTGCCCATAATCTCAGGAGGAGAATGGAGGAGAAGGGATTGTAGCATGCCCCCCACCCAGGTGATTTCTCACTTCCCCTCTCACTGTCCCTGTCTCTCTCAAGCAAGAACATACACTCCAAGGCAAAAACAAACACAAAAAGGCAGTGAAATCACCATCCACGCTGGTGTTCACAGGAGGAGGTCATTAGAAAGAACTAAGGAGCTCTGTAAGTCCCTCTGTGGAAAGATCTCCAGGACGTATCGGGGGTGAAAACAGAAAGTTACAAAAATAGCACATACGGCATGATTCCACTCAAGGTAGAGCATGCACAGGCCCGCCTGCAGGGCAAACCCGGATGTCTGCAGTCCACATTTGTACATGAAAGGAAGCAGAAGAAGAGTGGGAAGCTCCCTCCTGGAGCGGGCACTAGGGTTAGGTCCTCGTGCTTCGAGTGAGAACTGTGCGCTATGTCTGAGTCTCTCGTAATGGAGCTGCAGTCACACGTTTCAGCCATGACACCTGAGAGCCCTAAGCTTAGAAAATTTGACACAAGGTGCCCAGGAAAACTTGGCTAATGAAATTGGTTCTGTCCCACCCCACCCAAGGCTCCCTCTCCCGAGCCAGTGTTCCAGGTCTAGTCTTTCCTCACCCCTCCATTCAATCCAGTATTCCCTTTGAGCCTTGCCCTCTCTGCTGACCATGGGCCGAGGAGGACACGTAGGCTAGCCGTGGTTGATGGTTTGGTGGTGCCAAAGCCAGGGTGCGCACCTACCCTGCACCGCATTCCCTCGGCATAGCTAGGTCCAGAGGTAGACCCGGCAGACAGTAAACACTAAGAAGGAAAGAGAGACTGACCGGGAAGACGTGATGCAGTGGCAATAACCCAGACATGAAAGACTAAGGTTGTGTGAGTCTCTTAAACGCAGTACCTAGAGTAGTCAAAGTCACAGAGCCAGAAAGAAGAGCAGTGGCCTGGGGGAGGGGTGGGGAGCTACTCCTTCATGGGTACAGAGTTTCAATTTGGGAAGATGAAAAAGTTATGGAGAGGGAATAATGATGGTTGCATGACAAAGGGAGCAGATTTAATGCCACCGTACGCTTTAACGTCCACTTAAAACTGGATATTCTGTGTGTGTGTGTGTGTGTGTGTGTGTGTACACACTTATATTTGTCATAGGGCACATGTGCTCACCAGAGAGAAACACAGAGAGGGAAGAAATCACCTCCAGGGAATGGGTGTCACCATCCCCACTCCATTCTCCTCTTGGGATTTGGGCACATGCATACACTCACGCGTGGCATGTTTTTCAAGCCACCAGGTCTGGGACTTAAACCGCAGAGTCAGCCATGTGGGGTCCAGTGCGTTAACCACCATGCCTCCTGCTGGCCCCAGTGCTGCCACAATTCCAAGAATTAGCCAAAGAGAGAAGGATACAGCAGAAAAGAAAGAAGGGCCGCAGGACTGAGGTGGATGATCCTCTGTGGGTCAGGGGTGCTGCCTGGTGCCATTTGAAAGTGCTCAAAGCATTTCCCCTTCTACCTCCAAATTCTCAGTCCTGAGAACTTGCCTCCAAACACCCTGATAGGGACACCAGTGCCACATCATGGGGTGCGGGGTTTGTATTAAGTGAGGACAAGGAGGTGATGTCGCAGAGTCCCAGGATGGACCTGAGAGGCTTGCTGAGGGTGAGGGAAATCGAGAAAATAAGAACTGAGAAGAAGCGTCGGACTCTGCAGTTGGAAAGCCAAAAGCGACTTGTCTGGTCTCTTCAATGGCTTTGTCTTCTCGTAGGAGTTGTCCCTGCCGCGTGGCAGAAGAGGAGAATCTTCATTTACTGATCCAGTTCCCTAGTGGTGGGTCTTTAGACCATTTCTGATGTTTTGTTTTGTTTTGTTTCGTTTTGTTTTTGCCTAGGGCATGTGCACTCGCCAGAGAGAGACAGAGAGAGGGAATGTGAGAAATCCCCCGATAGATGGCCATGCCGTAGAAGACAGGCGTTTACTTACAAACTCACAGTTCTGGTGGCTGGAGTCCAGCCCTAGGCCCACAGCGTGGCTGACAGAAGCCCAGGAAATAGCAAAGAAGAGAGTGGGGTCCTGACTGAGGTCTCACGGGAACTAACCCCTGCTAGAGCTAGAACTCACTGAGTCTCGTGAGGCGTTGTCGGTCTATTCAGGAAGCTGTTACCCTCATGATAGAATTGCCATGAACCAATCGTTGTCTGCTAGTTCTCACCCTGGAAGACCATGAAGGAATTAATGATTAATTATTAAGGAATTAATCGCATGGATTAATTAATCCACTTAATACCTTTCCAATACAGATGATACAGTCAAATCCCAGCACATGAATTTCTGCAGGACATATTCAAACCATAGCAAGCATCACACACCAGAACAAAAAGAGTTTGTTTTTAGAAGGTCTTGGTGAGGGAAAAGGTTAAGCCCAGAAATTCCCTACCCATCCAATTCATTTTCCATCTGAGCGGCCAACTGAAGTCACTTACAGACATGTTAGTCTCAGAACATGTATCACCACATTGCCTTTCCAGAAAAAAAAGATTTTCAAGACATGACTCAGTCATCTGAAAGGTGAATCAGAATTAGAGAGTCAGGGACCATAGCCCAGTGGTCGAGGAGCCAGAGCCCATATGGCCCACCACAGTTCAAATCCCAGCCCCGATGTCTTGAAAACACTGAACCCATGTGTGAGAGCCCTAAATCCCAACAGGATAGAGATAAGGAGAAGGGACTACAGTGTGGCCATGCCCTATGGGGGGGTGCTTCTCTCCCCTCTTTCCTTCTCTGTCCTTCTCTGGGGAGGACACACACACTCTCTGGCAATTAAAAAAAAAAAAAAAGAGGATTCTAAAGAGAAAACGTAACAGTACAAAAGAACTAGGGATAAATAAATACAAATATTGAAATAGAATTATCAAATTAATTCAGAAGGAAGAAGCAATTCCTCAAAGAGAGGATTTTTTTTTAAGTTCCCCCCCCCCCCCATAGGGGACATGTGCTCACTGGAGAAAGACAGAGTGAGACAGTGAGAGGGAAAGTGAGATATAACCCCCTCCCCAGAGGGATGGCCACACCACAACCCCTTCTCCATACTCTTCCTGGGATTTGGGGCATGCGCGCACACACACACACACACACACACACACACACACACCCAGCATGATTTTCAAGCCACTGGGTCTGGGACTTGAACTGCAATCTACCATATGGGAGTCCAGTTTCTTAACCACCGTACCACCTGCTGGTCTAACTTTTTTAAAAGAGAAATGAAAACTGGACATTTACACACTGATAAAATTAGTCAATTTAAAAAAGCAAATATAAATGTAAAAAATTAAGGCATAATACAAACTTCTGCCTTTAACAACCTACCGAGAGAACAAACCTCCTTGGTTTATTGGGGTTGACCTCACAAAAGCAGGAATTGTTTAATACGGGAGCATCTAGTGATGTAATGTGGCATGTGTCCCTGTCAAATATCTTATAAACTAACCCCTGTTTTCTAATAATTATTCAATGAACTGAAACATATCTAAATTAAAACATCACAAAATTAAGACTAGAAGGACACTTTTTTTTTTTAAGAGAAATTTTTGCTATGGGGTGCGTGTGCTCGCCAAAGAGACAGAGAAATCACCCCCAGGGGGGATGGCCACACCACGATCCCTTCTCCTCCATTCTCCTCTCGGGATCTTGGGCACGCACACACACAGCGTGAGCTTTAAGCTGCCAGGTCCAGGACTAGAACCGCGGTTGACTACGTGGGAGTCCAGCAACGTAACCATTACACCCTCTGCTGGCCCCTAGGAGGACATTTTTCTAATATGGTAAAGAATATCTCTCTGAAACCAAGCGTCACACTGTGAGTTGTGAAACACCGTTAGGATTGGCAAGGGAAGTAGGAACAACTGCCGTCGGGTCAGCACGCACTGAGGGCAGGTGCTTGCTCAGTGCTGCAGGGTGTGATCGAATCCCAGGGCAAGGTCAGAGCTGGCACATGTCACCACTGGGGAGACCGAAACTTATGAGGGCCAAGCGAAGACCTTCACGAATCTTTCTAAGGAGACAAATTGAAGTGGAAGATATACCCTGTCCCTAAGGGGGCCGTTAACTGACCTCCTACTATGTGCCGGCCACAGGCATTCTGGAAGGTGAGGGTAACCCTAATAAGGCAATAGAAAGCAAGGCTGGAATGCCAGAGGGCCCGTCTGTGGTGCTCAACACCCAGGGAGGGCTATGCCCAGGAAGCTGTTGGGAGCCCAAGAGAGTTTTTTGAGGTAGAATGTTCTTTGAGGTAGAGGCGTATTCCCGAGTATTAGAAAGGAGTGGCGAACACTGGCACCTAGTATATAGAGAGTAGGTTTTTACCATAAGCATGAGCTTACTGAAGAGGGAGACAGAGAGAGGGAAAGGGAAATCACCTCCCGGGGGTGACGGCCAAACCACAGTCCCTTCTCCCGCATTCTGCTCTCAGGAGTTGGGGCACACACACACTTGCCCCTGGCGTGATTTTAAAGATAGCAGTTGGGTCTGGGACTCGAACTGCTGTTGCTACGCGGGAATCCAGTGCCTTAACCACCACGCCACCCACTGGCCCCGCTGACAGTATTTTAAACCCTCTAGTTAAACAGCCAGTCATTGCTGGGGGGTGGGAATGAGAGGCTGGGAGGCGCAGGGACATCAGTAGAGGGCAGCAGATTGGGGGCCGGGATCCCAGAGCGGGAGACAGGACTTAGTGGGAAGGGGGAGCCAGGCAGGGAGCTGGCGAGGCCCAGGGTGGAGGGCCGGCTGGGTGGCGGCGCTCTGAGGTGTCTGGAACCGTGCCAGGGAGAAGGCGGTCAGGCACCAGATGGTCGGACACCGCTCACGTTCTGGGCCACCACCTTATACCAGAGCCTGCAGATGTTTTTAAAAGTGCACCAAACGCAGAGCAGTACCTTAACTTGAACCCCATGAGGAGGACACGTGGGGGGTTATGAAACAGCCAAGTGGCAGCGACTTTGTGGTTCCGTCCACGGAGAGCAGATCTCAATCTCGTTTTTGGAAAAGGAAAAAGCTGTTAACTGTGCGTGTGCGTGTGTGCTGCGACAACCGGGAATGGCCGGAGTGAGTGAGGAGGTCATTTCACTTTCACATTAACAATACGCTTCACTCGGGCCAGCAGGTGGCATGGTGGTTAAGGCAGTGAACTTCCACATAGCTGACGGCAGTGTGAGTCCCGGACCTGGTAAATTCCAGGAGGAGAATGGAGGAGAAGGGATTGTGGTGTGGCCATCCCCCCTGGGAGGGAGTGACTTCTCACTTTTCCTCTCACTGTCTCTGTCTGTCTCTGACTCCAGTCAGCTCAGGTGCCCTGAGGGGGGGAAGAGAGAGAAAAAGGAGAAGAAGTCAGCCAGCCTGGGGAGATGCTTTTGACCCTCTCTTCCCCAGGTGACTCTTATGAGTCAGATAAAGGAGCCAGACTCCAGCCTCAAGGCCCCAGACACTTCCTTCCGGTTCTAACCTCGCTGTAGTCCGTGAGAGTCGTCTTTACTCTCCCTGCTTTGACCACGTTTAGCCCCGAGCCAATAAGACTTCCGACTCCACATCACAGAAACGTCTTCGAGAATCCCTGTAGCACCCAATCCCCCTAGCAACGAACTGGAGTCGGCACAGAAAATATATATATTTAATGCTCAAATGCTTCAAATAGATTAAGCATTTGGTTTTACTTAGATTATTATTTTTTCCGTGAATATGAGCCATTTTGCATTTTGGAATCCTTCTGCAAACAGAGCAGTTTGTCTTTGTGTTTGCTCATTTAAAAACAAATATTTGCCTGCCAAGCAAACACTGTCTCTTAGGATGTGCTATTAATAGGATAATTAGGCAGCCGGTAATGAAAAGGATTGCCGGTAATTATGGCAAGATTTGTTTTGGCATTTGAAGGCAGCGGTGGAGGCTGGAGTGCTAAAATCTACCTTAGAGTTAATTAGTACAATTAGAACACACCTGAAAAAATAGCCCAGCTAATGAACGCCTCACTTTACTTTTTAAAGCGACAGCCCACAGTGCAGGCCCGTCCCTGTGTTCTAAGTGACAGGGTCACGGACAAGGCCTAAAGCTTGAATCTGGCCCTCGTTTCCAGAAGTGCCTGTTCCCCTGCGCTCTCCCCTCTCCACACTGCCCCACCTGGCCCATTTTCTTTTTTCAGGCTTTTGCCGAAGGGCGCATGTGATCGTTAAAGAGAAACAGAGGCAAATGGCCAGAGGGAAAGCGAGAAATCACCCCCCGGGGGGATGGCCACGCCACAATCCCTTCTCCTGCGTTCTCCTCCTGGGGTTTTGGGCATGCGCGCGCTCACACACACACACACACGCACACGTGCACGCCTAGCCCACCCCACTCTCTGTCTGAAAGCAGTTTCTCCTGTATGTTCTCATCGGAGCCTCATGCGGTGATAAAGGAGAGGTTGAGTTCATTCCCCCATTTCCCAGATGAGAAAATGGAGGCCCACAGGTGCCTGGAGGCTGCCCAAGGTCACAGCCTAGGCCTCAGAGCAGGGTGATTCAGAGCAGGGCAGTTTCTCCCTTCTGCAGGGGTCCCTGTCTACACCAGACGCCAATTTACTGTTCCTCTTTAAAGCAGAGCCTCGCCACCCACCACCTGCCACCCTGGTTGACGTCACAGGTAACAGAACACGAGTCTAAAAGCACCGAAATGATCCAACTTAGGAAGTGCCCCCAGACGTTTCCTTTTCCCTCCTCCGGGTGGTCTTCCCTTCCCTGGCTCACCCTCGGCGAGGTTTTCCTGGGGAAGCGGGCCGGCACGTGCGTGCTGAGTGCTAGCGGACCAGCGCACAGGGCTGCACACTGGCCGTATGTGTGTGGCCACGGAGCACGTGGGGTGTGCATGTTTGCATGTGAGAGATCCGAGTGGGAGGTGCACGCATACACACGCGCGCTGGGGAGGAGGCAATGAGGAGTGCAGAGGAAGGAAGACAGCAGTCAGCCCAAGGGGATCTGCAACGCAAGCAGCTTCTTCCGTCTTCCCAGTCTTCCCTTCCTCATCCAAAAGCGTGGGACGGAGCTGGTGTCCACTGCGGGTTTGTCACTAAGGATGCGGGTCACCAGCGTCACTGCCATTACCCTTACTGGTGCCTCAATAGCTCCGTGGTGTGAATGTGCACCACACACCCTGCGTATGGACAGACGCTCGCGCTCTCCGCACTCACAGGGAGGTAGCTGGGTGGGCGGTGAGGAGGAGGGCTGGGAGCCCTGGGCAGGCCACATCCTTCCCGATTCAGGAGCCCTGTTCTCTACACAGGGTAGGTACCAAGCCGCAGAACCCCACCAGGGATTCCATAATGGCTCACGCCTGAGCCTTTCCGCTGCCTCCTCCTCCGCGGCGCCCCCTGAATCTTCATCCCCGTTTGTAAACCACAGTGGTGACTAGCGACTCTCCAGGCACCTCGCTGTGTGTGTCTGAACACAGCATCAGTCTTCGCGGCAACCCCACAAGGTGGGTCTCCCCATGTCTTTAAGAGTAAGGAAATTAGGGACCAGCAGGTGGCATGGTGGTTAAAGCACTGGGTTTCCACATGGCTGATCACAGTTCGAGTCCCAGATCTGGTGGCTTCCTTTCCGGGACCAGCAGCTGGCATAATGGCTATGTCACTGGACTCCCACGTAGTCGACAGCAATTAGAGTCCCGGACCCAGTGGCTTAAACTCATGTCGGGCATGTGTGCATGTGTGCCCAAGATCCTGAGAGGAGAATGGAGGAGAAGGGATTGTGATGTGGCCATTCCCCCCTGGGGGCTGATTCCTTGCTTTCTGTCTCTCTTTCTGGTGAGCACACATGCCCCATAGCTAAAACTTGTCAAAAAAAAAAAAAAAAAAAAGAGTAAGGAAATTGGGGACCAGCAGTTGGTGTGATGGTTGAGGTGCTGGACTCTTCCACATGGCCAGCCATGGTTCAAGTCCCAAACCTGGTGGTTTGCTTTCTCATGTTCCCTCTCTCTGTGTCTCTGTCTCTCTCTGGCCATATTAAAATAAAATAATGATAATAAATTTTAAAATTTTTTTAAAAGAGTAAGGAAATTAGGGTCCAGAGATGTTGGGAAACAGGTCCTAAGCCACACAGCCGGGGTTGAACCCAAGTCCAGGCTATCTGTCTGACCATGCCGAGACCCTGAGGACTCGGGTCGGGAGGAGCACTCTTCCGGGCATCGCCGAGCTCCGGATCACCCCAGAGCCTCAGCACTAGCATACGCAGTGTTCTGCATCTTGTAAACTGCAAAGGAGGAACCCCCACATAAAAGATGGAGTCTGTGTCCCCTGCAGTAGCTGGCTTTGCTCTGATTAATTAGAAAATTGCATTTATATAACCCTTTAATCTGTATTTATGTGTTGCTGAGGATGCAGTGAGCTGGACAGAGAATTACACCCAGATTAGCCTTGATCCATAAGCGGCCTGGATCGGAGCCGCTATCTGTGTTGGAGGAACCCCACAGAGAACTCTCCATCTCTCTCACCATGGTCCTTCAAGGGTTACCCAGTAAATCCCACACCACCTCCGTGGTCAAAACGAGGGTTGAGCTTACTCAGAGAGCTCATTTTCAGTAGAGGAAGGCTCTCAGATTCCTGAACAAAATTGGTTTTATTCTCCTCCACACGCGTCTGGCAAGATTAAAGACCCGTTAACTATGCGGCTTACTCCGAGCTGTGTAGGAGACAGGACATGGCACAGGGGGTCGGGAGTGGGCTGGGCCTAAAACCCCACGTATTCAATCCAAAAGCCCTTCCTGAATAAAGGGGACTGGTGTAGGAGGGTATTTCAGAGCAAGATGTTTGTAGCACAAAAGTAGTTGGAAGGATTTCTGTCGTGGTTGTCATTCGTTCCTTTTTCTATTTGTTTTTTTAAGTTGGATCAACAGATGAGCGCGGGTGAGGAGAGGCAGCTGGGAGGGCCGGCTTCCTTCTTCGGCGTGGGAGTCTGTCTGACACCATGTGGGACGGGGCTCGGCAGACCATCCTGGGGTCAGCTGCCAGATGGGGCGGAGGGACCAGGCTGAGCTGGAGGGAGACGATGTGGCGGAGTTTGACTCCAAGGCGAGGAGCCCCTCACGGCTCCCCTCAAGGCCAGGAAGTTCGTGTTCGTGGAGTCCAGTGCAGCTGAAGGTGGCTGACCCTGGCCAGCCCGCTGCCCCACCCGGGCCTGCTCCTCGTCGATGATAATGAAGCGGTGGACTGAATGACTGATGGGCTCGGTCCAGCGTTAACCTTCTGCTCTATGAGCGTCTCTGTGGGAGTCCGAGCCGATCGGAGCAGCATTTCCAGAACTCTCCATAGCAAGGCAGTGGCCGAGCTCCAGGGCTTACAAGGGTGTCGTGTTTTTCTATATTTTTAATTAAGGTTTTTGCCACAGGGCATGTGCACTCACCAGAGAGACAGTGAGAGAGCAAGTGAGAAATCACCCTCCGGGGGGATGGCCACACCGCAACCCCTTCCCCTCCATTCTCCTCTTGGGATTTTAGGCATGCACTCACACACAGGGCAAATTTCAAGTTGCCGGATAAGGGACGCGAACCGTGGTCAGCCGTGTGGGAGTCCAACTATGTCACTAGCTGTCCCCTACAAGAGCGGGTTTTGCAGTCAGTGTGCTGGAGACAGTCCTCCAGGCTCTGCTGCTCACGGACCCGGCAGCCCTGGGCCTGCCACGTGACCTTTCAGGCTTCCTCCTCTGGAACCTACGGTGACGGTGACGGCCACGCGCCTACCTTACAGAGCGGGAGTGACAGCTGGTTGTTGGACACAGCAGGGACTCCGTCAGGGGGACTGTGACCATCAGCCTCACTGTCCTCACCGCCAGCCCCAGCACTCTAGCCACCGCGAACCGTACCTCGGACAGCTCCAGAGCGGCTGATTGGCTTGACGGGCCTGCGGGCCGTGCTCCTGCGGCCTACCAGGCTCTCGCAAAGGAGCTGTCTGAGCGAGCCACTGGCAGCCAACAGCCAGATTCTACCCTGAAGTCTTCTCTTTTTTTATTTTCAAGTTTTTGTTTTTGTTTTTGTTTTTATCTTTTTTACCATAAGGTGCATGCACTTGCTAGAGAGAGACAGAGAGAAGAAAAGTGAGAAACTCCCCCTACCCCTGTGGGGATGGCCACACCACAATCCCTTCTCCATTCTCCTCCTGAGACTTGGGCACACATGCCTGGTGTGATCCTCAAGCCACCAGATCTGGGACTTGAACTGCAGTTGGCCATATGGGAGTCCAGCACCTTAACCACTATGCCGCCTGCTGGCCTCCCTTGAGGTCTTCTTATTCCACACCCACCGGTCTGGTCCTTGGAGAAGATGACCAAAGACTCTCCGAGCCAGCATTACCAATTCCATGCGCTCACACTCTCTGACCTCGGATATTTCACCAGGAACGCGCTTCCGAAGGTGCCCTGCGGCCTGTACAGGTGGGGACACCGCCTCACTCTCACGGGGCAGAGGGAGCTCCTCGGGCAGTCGTGAGCAGGCCGGCACTTCCAAAGGAGCCGGGAGAAGGCAGGGGCGAGGCCTTGTGCTCCGTGACTCTCCCTGCTGGCCCGCCTTGCCCATCCCGTGAGACCAGGGCACGACACCAGGACACGCTTCCCGCACGTGCCCAGCGGGATGCCAGGCCCAAAGACGCCCTCCGGGGAAAGCAATCTGCCCCCGAAACTGGGACAATGTGACCGCCATGGCCCCATCTCCGTGATCAGCAACCTCAGTAAATTCAAGTCTCTGAGAGGTCCTGAAGTTTAAAGACAAAGTAGTTCAACTTCTCTTTACTTCAGGTTTCCAAGAGTTTCTACCAAGAGAGACCCCGTCACGTGCCCTGCCCCAGCGCCTCCCATGGGATTAGGGCAGCTCTGACCGTCCCCAGCAAACACACGCAAGCGCCCACCCTCCCGGGGAGGGTCGGCTCAGTGTCCACGCTTCTTGCCTGAGGGAGAAAGCGGAAGAGGAAGCCGAGTCATGTGGCCAGCCCTGCGGAGGAGCCCGGCCCCTGACCTGGGCAGCTGGGACAGAGGGGAGAGGCCGTCCCCGGGAGGTGCGGAAGCCCAGCAGCAGTCGCCGCCATCACTCCGCCAGGGCCACCCTGCAGAGCAGGTTGTACGATGCTCTTGGAGCAAGGCCGCCAGACATCTGGACGTTGCTGCCGGTCCCCGATCCTCCTGTTGCCATAAATTTCAGCTAATCCTCTGGGGCCGGGGATCATAGGAGTAATCCCCACATCTGTGTGGGCTTTGCAGCTCTCAAAAGCTCATTCGCGGAATTATCTCATTAGTTCCACTCGATGCCTATGGGAGGGACTCTGGGATGAGCGTCGCCATGTGGCAGATAAGATGCTGGAACCCAGAGAAGGAGAGTGACTTTCTCAAGGTCACACAGCACGCAGAGGAGAACGAAGATGAAGTCATGGGCCTCCCCCCGTCAGGACTCTCCTATGAGAAGAGGCACTTTACGAAGAACGGCCCGAGACTCAGCCCTGCCGCTGCCTGCCACAGTCCCAAAACCCAGGGTGTGGCTGGCCCCAGTGAATCACAAACCTGTCCCCATGCCGCTCTGTGTGAATGGGATGGAGGCGGAAAGCTGCAGTGGGAAGGCCAGGGCCTCACCATCAGATTGCCCAGGTTTGGACCCCAGGTCCAGCTTCCCACTCAGCAAACCTCAGGCTGTGTGGCCGAGCCTCGGCCCCATCTCTTCACCCCAAGTGGCGACACGGCGCTACCCTCTGCGCTCCCGTTCACCTGAGGAGAATGACTGCCCACCCCAGGGAGCTGCTTCCAGCCCTGCAGACGTGGCTCTGCATGCAGCCTGCACACCCACCTGCCCTGCTGGCAGCAGGCACAGGCATGCACCCAAGCCAGGCCGGCCAGAGGCTTCCCCGAGAGACTTGCAAAATGAGGTGGAGGAGGAGCCCCTTCCCCTCGGAGGTGAGGCTGTAGTGAGACTCGGCCTCACAAGGAGAGGCCCTGAGAGGTGACACCTGGTGTGTGGAGGGGAGCAGGGGACACAGGGAGGACTGGGGTGCAGCCATCCCTGGGGCCCTGATGCACCCGGGCGACACCTGGACCCAGCCCCCAAGACCCACATTATCCCGACATGAGGCAAGATCGGGAATGTCCGCCCCATGCCCACTGCATGGGCCTCCTCCACCTTCCTAGACCCCTGGATCAGAGCTGGAGGGGTTGCAGGCTGGAGCTCAGACCTCGCTCCTGAGTATAAGGGTGAGCGTCCGTCAGGTACCTGGGTGTGGGATGCTGAGAGCATGCAGCCAGTGAGCCTCGGGGAGAGGGCCCGGGTGCCAGAGCCCAGTCTGGGGCTCTCCGGGCTGCCTGCCACTGACACACATGGGAACCACAAGGGGAGAAGATGGCGCTAGCAGGTGCACGGGGCAGTGTGAAGGCTCCCGGTTTCTCAAAATGCACCTGCTTCTCCCAGAAAGTCTTTGGAGGGTCCAAGAGATGATAGGATGTGGACACAGGAAGGGGCCTAGCAGAGCCCAAGTGCCGTCCAAACCCGAGAGATTAGGTTAGCAAGTGATGGAGGCGGGAGTCCGTCAACACAGAGCCTGCCCCAGGGATGTGGTCGGAAGCTGGGCCGTCAGGGTTGGAGGATGCAGTTAGGAAGCAGAGGCGACGCCTTCTCCCAGTGGGTCATGGCCTAAAACGCAGTGCCCTGCTCTGTGCCCTCTACCCTAGCCCCCCAGGACCTGCACTGAAGGAGCCATGGGACCATCAACCATCCTGGCACGTCTGGAGCCGAGGGGCTGCCTGAGCATGCCAGCCTCCACCTCCCGCTCCATGCTGCCTGGCCTCACACAGTATGTGACAGGAGCGAGGCCAGACCGGGCTGTGGCCACACGGCTGCAGCGTCTCACATGCGCTCCTCGCAGGGTGGCCTGCTGCCGGAGTGCGCAGGCTTGAGGGCTTCCAGAGTCCGTGGGTGCCTGGTCAGATGCACTGGCACCCATATCAGGGCAGGGTTCTTTTGCACATCTGCCTCGCCTGTGCCCTGGACCCCTTCCTCACTCCTACACCAGGGCCTGGCCCATGCCTGCCTTGGGTCAAACTCAGCGCGCTGTGCCTCTGTCCGTGGTCCTGAAGCAGGTCTCCGGTTCACAGAGGCAGGGCCATTTCTCCCAGTCCTGGCACGCTCGACGGCTCATCCAGGTACTCACCCCATAAACACTTTCATCAGTTAGCTTTGGCTCTGTGATGTACTTCAAAACATGGGTGAAATGGAATTGAAGTATGAGTTTCTTCTGACGCCCAAACATTTTGAAATTCGTGCATAGGTTTTTCACGGTATGTGACTTGCATAAACTTTATGGAGACGCCATAATAAACCATCCCAAAACTTAGTGACTTAAAATAAAGATACTTATCATTTCCTCTCATTCTGTCTTTTCCCGTTCTACGGTCCACTTTGGCTTGGACCGACTGGGCTGATCAGTGGTGCCCCAGGGAGTGGCTGACACGGGTGAGCTCGGGTGGCCCCATTCAGGTCCGACGACTGGCCAGTTGTTGGCTGGGGCACCTCAGCGCCCTTCCACACAGTCTCCATGTGCTAGCCCAGGTTTGCGTAGATGGCAGACACGGGTTCTAAGTTCACAGGAGCAGGCAAGCGCCGACGTTCTCGTGCTTTTCATGTCTACGTCTCGTCCTCCAGTGTCTCGTGCTGCGAAGGGGGTCACGTGGGTAAGTCTGGAGTCAGTGAGAGGGACCTGGACACAAGCAGGAAACTGATCTTAGCTACTTCTTCAAACGAGCTGCTTCTCTGATTATCCTGCACCCCCAAAGCACTGCAAGGCTCACTCAACAGCGTGAGCCTCTCGTGAACCCACGGAGAATGACTTCACCCCGACGGCTTTAGAGCCGTTTTAGGTTGAGAGTGCATTTGGTCTCTGCCAAAAATCACTTTCGTAATTATGTCAGGAATGATTAAAAGTCTCTTCAAACCCTCCGTCCCACTGTTCAGGACCATTGCTTCCAGATCTTGCTGAATCAGAGAACTAGTTTGCCTTTTTTTTTTTTTTTTTTTTTTTTTTTCCTTTTTGTTCACTTCTAAATGATCAAGAAACCTGAACTACAAGCCTTTTCAACAATCTTCAACAATAATTTTTTGAGTTGTGCAAGGCTGGGCGATAAATCTGTAGTTCCCTTCTCGGGCGAATATAGAAGAGCTTTTGAGTACAGTCGAACTTCCTGCTCACCAGCTCCCCAGAAGAGAGGACATTTTAGAAAGCAAATTTCTAGAAGCCAGATCTTTACGGTCTTTACATAAATTCTCACTTACTCCTCACAATCTTCCTCCTTGATAACGTCATCATTTCCATTTCATGGAGGAAGAAGCTGAGGTTGGGGAGATTAAGTGTGTCGGCCAAAGCCACAGAGGTGACAAGCTTCATAGCAAGAATTAGAACTTGGGCAAAGTTTTACATTTGAGTTTTAATGAAAACTCAAGGTCAGTGTTCTCGGGCCAGCAGGTGGAGCGGAGGTTACGGTACTGGACCCCACATGGCCGACTTGGTGGCTGGAGTCCTGGACCCAACGACATGAAAACCACACTGGGCCCATGTGTGTGCATGCCCGAAATCCCAACAGGAGAGTGGAGGCGACGGGGGCACCGTGTGGCACCTCCACGAGGGGTGATTTCTCACTTTCCTTCTTTCTCTGTCTCTGTCTTTCTCTGGCAAGAGCACATGCCCTACTTCTAATAAAGTAAAAAAAAAGAGTTCTTTCCTCGACATTTCATAAGCCGCAGAAAATTTAGACTCGGGATCCGGGGCACTGGCTTTGATCAAAGATGAGCCTCCAGCTCCCGTGTGGCCACGAGACACTCTTGCCCTCTTTGCGCCTCTGAAACGTGAACATCGCTGTGCTCACCTGGGCTCGGATGAAGTGGCTGCAGAGAAAGGTCGGCTGACTTCCTTGGCGAGTGACTTTAACAATAGCTTGGTGTTTAGCTGCCAGAGGGTGTGTGCACTCACCGGAGAGTCAGCAAGACAGAGAGGGAGAGGAGAAAGCAGCCCCAGTGGGGCGCGGCCACTCTACAACCCCTTCTCATCCATTTCTCCATCTTGTCAGGATTTGGGGCGCACACACACACACACACACACACACACACACGTCTGGTATGTTTTCAAGGCGCCGGCACTGGGATTCAAACCTTGAGACCTGCTATGTGGGGTCGGGCTCTCTAGACTATGGGACCGTTCCCCACCAGCATCTTTCAAATATCTTAATGCGTATATTCTTTGCTCTGGCAGTTCTTATTTCTAGAAATTCTTGTTAAATAACTATGTGGGGCCAGCAAGGTGGCATGGTAGTTACAGTGGCTGGATCCCACCTGGCTAATGCTGTGGTTCAAATCCCAGATACAGTAGCTTCAAAATCACACCAGGTGTGTGTGTGTGTGTGTGTGTGTGTGTGTGTGCATAAGTGCCCAGACTCCCAAAAGGAAAATGGGAGAGAAGAGATTATGGCATGGCCATCCTCGCATGGAGGATGATTTCCCATTTTCCCCTCCCTCTCTCTGTCTCTCTTCAGTAAATACGTCTGCCCTATAGCTAACAGGAGAAGAAGAAGAAGGAGGAGAAGGAGAAGAAGAAGAAGAAGAAGAAGAAGAAGAAGAAGAAGAAGAAGAAGAAGAAGAAGAAGAAGAAGGAGAAGAAAAGAAGAAGAAGAAGAAGAGAAGAAGAAGAAGAAGAAGAAGAAGAAGAAGAAGAAGAAGAGAAGAAGAAGAAGAAAAGAAAAAGAAATGTGCCCACACGTGAGAAAGGGTTTATGTACAATGGTGTTTATTTCTGCATTATTTACAATCACTAAAAAGGAAGCAACGTAAGGCCCAAATGAATTCCGATTATCCGTATTACAAAGCGCCGTGCAGGGGAAGACGGGCTGATGAGGAAATAGGCCCAAGTTCCATTATCCTAAAGAACAAATCAGGTCTGTAGCTGACGGCACAGAAAGATCACCGGGACATATTGTCAGTGAAAAAATAAATTTTAAGATAATAAATTCACATATGTTTATTCATGTCTATACATTGGGTTGTCGGAAAAGTTGGGATGCATTTTTGCGTAGAAAAACGCCTCATAATTTTTCCAGTGACCCAATATATAGAGAGACAGATAGCAAGAGAGAGAACTTGGAGGAGAGACACCCAACCACTGGCCACCACCACCTCTAGAGACGAGATGATGGCTTAGTTATTGTTTGTTCTACTTTCTATGCGTCTATACTGTCGAGAATGCTCACACTGGGGCCAGCACGTGTGTAGCCATTACATCACTGGACTCCCATGTGGCTTACTGCGTTGCAGTCCTGGCCCCGGTGGTTTGAAAAGCATGCTGGGCATGTGTGTGTGTGCCCAAAATCCCAGGAGGAAAAAGGATTGAGGCATGGTCATCCACCCTGAGGGTGATTTCTCACTTTCCCTCTCACTGTCTCTCTATCTCTTTCTCTCTCCGGTGAGTACATGAGGCCAAAAAAAAAAAAAAAAAAAAAAAAAAAAAAAAAAAAAAAAAACTTTATTTATTTATTTATTTATTTATTTATTTATTTTGGAGAAGTTTTTGCTATAGGGCACATGCGTTCTCCAGAAAGAGAAAGAGAGAAAGCGAGAAATCACCCCCCCCAGTGGGGATGGCCACACCGCAATCCCTTCTCCTCCATTCTCCTCTCAGGATCTTGGGCACGCACGCACACACGCCTGGCATGACTTTAAGCCACCAGGTCCGAGACTCGAACCGCAGTCGGCTACAAGGGAGTCCAGCAACATACCCATTACACCAACCGGTGTTCCTAGGGCAAAAACTTCTTAAAAAAGAGAGAGAGAGAGAGAGACAGAAAGAGAGAGAGAAAATGCTCACATAGAATGTTACATTTGCAACGTAAAGAAAGGGATTTATTCCAGGGCTATAAGAAGCCTCCAGCTCACCCCAGCCCAGAGTAAAGCTCGAGCCATGCCCAGCAGCGGCCAGCTGGCCCGGGCCTGCTTCTGCTCAGTCTGGCCACTTTGTCATCAAGGTGAGCCCTCTGGGAGGCACGGGAGCCTCAGAAGCTGGAAAGACCACTGATGTAACACGAGGTGGTCCCGATCGGAGGGCAGAGACAGTGTTAGGCCCTGGCTCAGCTACCCACCTGCTGGCCAGGGCCTTGAAGCTGCGAGCAGCCTTCGCAGCCCTGGAGCCCCGGATCGTCCTCCACCCAGCACGAGCCTCTCCTGCAGGCCTCCCTGGGCCCTGCTGCCCCAGCTTTGCTCCTGCTCAGGAGGCCATGGACACCCGCTGCACAACACACATGGAGCTGAACGATGTCGGGGAGGCCAGGAATGCGGGCGGCTGGTCCTCACAGCTGCCAGTAGCCAGGATGGGGGGAGGGGCAGGGGACAGGACACCGGGCTCTGCGACTGACCCTGGAGACATGCCTTTGCGCTCAGCTGGAGTCAGTTCTTCTCCCCAGAAAATGGGCACGAGGAGGATCTTCCTCAGCCTCTGGGCCACCACGAAGATCACGCCCTCATAAGCCAGCTTCTCCGCCTGCCCTGCACTCAGGCGGTGCCGTGTCTGTGGGCCCATGTGGGTCCCTGACGAGCAGCCTCCCCCATCCCACCAGCTGCCCTGAGCCGTCTCTGACCAGAGCATACGGCCCCTGGACAGCGGCCTGAACACGGAGAGCCACAGCAGCCAGCGGGAGGTGTGTCTTTCTGACCGTGAGCTTGGCAGAGGTCAGACGAGGGAAATCCCCAGGGAGGCCAGCCTGCAGAGCTCGGGCTCTGCCACCCAGCCAAGGCCTGGCCGGGCAGGCCAGCGTGCGGGCCATCACAGCCCAGCCGGAAGGGTACTCCACGTTCGCGTCTTTGGATGAAGGGAAAGCGGAAGGGGGAGCTCGCAGCCAAGCTGCTTCATCTCTGCTGTGAGCAGACATGACAGCTCTCAGTCATGAAGTCAGTGTGTGCTCGGGGGAAAGAGGAAATAAGACTCTGACTTTCTTTTTTACATCAAACCTTAGTTTCAGTTTGCATCTTTGCACCTCACTCCCTGCATCTCCGGGGCTTGCTGGTGTGCATTCCCACCTACGCCCAGGACGCGAGAGCTGACAAGCCCATGTGCCCTCGTTACTACGAGCAGAGCCAGTGGGCCCACGACCAGCATGTCCTGGGAGCAGTTAGTAACTCACATGGGCCCCACCTCGGACCTGCGGGACGCGAATTTGCATCGGGCAAGGTCCCAGGTGTTTCCGGTGTAACATGTGCTTGAGGAACTGTCCGGGTTCCAGGAAGAGACTTTCCTGGGTAGGCCGCAGGTACACGGGTCTCAGGTGGAACCAGATGGGACGCTTACTGTTGACAGCGTTTTCAGCTTTAACGTCTGCGTATAGTAAATGATGAATCACTTACCAAATGGTTGATCGACATCTACCAGTCTGTTTTTTAAAAAGTGAACTGAACTGATTTAAGGAAAATGTCCAATGACTAATAGTCTGAAGGCTCAAATCAGACAAGACCGTCAAAGGGGGCTGATTCCCGAAAGTGCGGGTCCTGGACAGGCACCCGGGGGAGGGTGCTGCAGAGAGGGCGGAGACTGGCCTGAGGCCGCACGGTGAGAACGCGACAGAGGCAGGACCGGGGGCAGGCCTGTCCAGGGCAGAGACCCCTCTTTGCTCTGCCCTTGCTGCAAGCCAGAGCCTGAAGCTCGACCTGCAGCCGCCGCAGCCTCAGGACTGGATATCTGCAGGTGCCACCAGGCAGACGGCCATGTTCACGGCTGTATTTCTGCAAGCGAGGGTGAGCGTGCAGCCAGCAGCGGCTGAGGCCCAGTCATTTCGAGAGGAGCTGTCTTCCCTCCACCTAGGAACCACAAGACGTCAGCTCTTCACGCATGAATGAACACCTCCGGCCGCTCTGGGAGGCCGAGCCGAATCCTCCGCGGTGCAGCTTGGTAAGGGGGAGTGTTGCCAGGAGGAGTTGAAGTGGCTGGAGAGAGGCTGCTCACTGATCTTCCCAGCCCGGCTTGTGAACCTCAGCCCAGATCTGCAGACAGAGCCATTCAGCTTTAACCACCCCGAAATAAATGAATAATAATAATGAAGACACTGCACTGTATTTTCAGGTTTCCCTTAAGTGTTTGAACTACCTGTGGTTTGGAATTGTCAATATTTGTTCTTCCGTTTTTTCTGTAATACAGAGTGGAGTTGTCAGACTGGTTCTCACATCTCCCGTTCCCTCGCCGCTGCCCTGTTCCCGGTCCTTACCCTCACACCCACGGCTCATCAGCGTGGCCTCGGGCCAGCGCTCCAGCCTGTCTTCCCTGGTCTCCACTTCACAGCACTCTCCAACCGAAACGGACCATAAGCCAAATGTAGTCACACCACGCCCGCCCACACTCCGCCACCCACGGAAGCTAGGCCACCTGCCAAAATGCCCTCTCCATCATGGAAATCCTTCTCATTCAAGGCCTACCTTAAATGCCCTTTCCTCCAGGAAGCCTCTTCAGATTGCCCCAAGCCCTGTTAGGAACTCCCACACCCCTACTGCTACCTTGCTGTGGCGTTTAGAGCAGGCCTTGAATGACAGCCCGACAGCCTCCAGGGCTACAGGGGAGCTTTTCCTCTTCTCTGTGCTCCAGTCTAACCAGCCCAGAGCCTGACTCATGGGAATCCCCCCAGGATTAAAGACACTGGACCCAGACAGGACCTGGGTTCGATCCCCAGTTCTGCGAGGGATGTTCCACTATAAAATGGGAATGTAACGGCTCCTTCTCAGGGAAGATGTGGGCGTGAAACCACGTGCTTACACGCTGCCCAGCGCCCAGTCAGTGACCACACGTCCCACGTGTTCGATGGGAAGTGTCATCAGCTTTAGCACTGCGTGGCCCCTCGTGGTATCTGGGCCACTGCCCACCTAGCCACTGCCCAGCCCACTCCATGCTCTGCCCCCTCGCAGTCTGGCCCCAGAGTGGTTGCTCCCGCTGGCCCCTGCACCCAGGCCTGTACAAACCTCTCCCTTCCCCCACCCTCGTGTCGTCAGCCAAGGTCAGGGTCACTGAAGGGGTCAGTGGTCTTATTTAGGTTGAACAATGCTGACCTGGCCCAACTCTCATCTCCCGGGGGACGGACTCCGGGCCGAGGAGAGGAGGGCCTTGCCTGGGAGACCTCGCTGCCCGGAGCCATGGCAGTCAGACCAGCCCGCTCTGTGGCTTCCCCAGGTCTGGTGCAGACACGGCTGCCGAGATGCCGCCGACTACTCCCTCTGCACCTCCAAGGACAATGGCTCTTTCTCCTCCCTGTCTTCCTTCACACATGTACTTGTATGAGAAGCATCATTTTCTAGTCCTTTTTGTTTCTAGAAGGAACGTGTGCTCCCTAGAGAGAGGCAGAAAGGGAGAAAGACCCCGGGGGGGCATGCTCACTGCAACCCCTTTTCCCCGCTTCTCCTCCTTTTGGGGTTAGGTGTGCACACACATGCGCCCAGTGCGTTTCTCAAGCCACCAAATCTGGGGCTTGAACCACATGTTAGACCACGTGGGATCTAGCTGTCTTAACCGGTAGGCTACGGAGCTGGCCTGAGAGAAGCATGATTTTAGTGTTTTCCCCTGAACTGAGAGGAGACGTAAGGATGAGGGAACTTTCCAGAGACCTGCTCGCATCACTCTGTGCTGAAGACCTGAGCTTGAATCCCAGTGTAGAGTGGACGATCAATCCCTTCCTTTCCACGGAGCCTAGGCAGAGCCACCCAGAGCTGGGCACGGGTAACCCCTTGGGGATTGAGCAGGGCATGTCCCTTCCCATATGTCAAGCCAACCTCACAGATGGGAGCAAAGTCGGGGGACAGAGGAGCTAAGGCCCCGGACAGGTGTCAGCTGAGGAGCAGAGGAGGTGGCAGCCTGAGCCAGACACCAGGAACAGAGACGGTGAGGACCCGTCTCTGCAGGGAGCGTGGGAGGAGCTGCGGCCAGGCAGCTGCACAGCCATGGGGAGGGTAGGAGGTAGGGCTTCTCGAGAGTCCTCCGGGAGAAAGGCTCTCCTGTCACCCCCCTTCCCTCAGGGGGTCAAGGCAACGGACACTGAATCCGTTCCGAGGTCTCCCAAAGCACTGCTTGGGGAAGGCAGACACTTGGTCAGAAAAAGAGAAGGTTCGGTTCAGGGCGGGGCAAGGGTGGAGTGCGGAGGCCAGGAGTGTCCGCACAGGCCAGCCCGAAACGCTCACTCCTAGACTCACGCTCCTGGCTTAGAGCACTGAGTGGCCCAGGGAGTGTTCAAGGAGATGAGGGAGGGGAAGCCAGCTCTTCCGGCTCTGGAATTCTGAGCGATGACCGCCCTTCTGAGTAGAACCCTAGTTTAGGCCCAGGAGAAGCAGGGGCTCTGGTTCAGCAGTGTGAAGACTGGAAGAAAAACCCCAGGGGGCGCCCTGGTAGGTTTTGTTTCAACCCAGTCAACAGTATGGATGGTTTAATTTTTATTTCTTTAAGAATTATTTATTGGGACCAGCAGTTGGTGTAATGGTTATGTCACTGGATTCCCATGTAGTCAACCATGGTTCGGTGGCTTAAACTCACACTGGGCACATGTGTGTACGTGCCTAAGATCCCAAGAGGAGAATAGAAGAGAAGGGATTGTAGCGTGGCCATACCCCCTGGAGAGGTGATTTCTCACTTTCTGTCTCTCTGTCTCTCTCTCTTTCTGGCAAGTGCACACGCCCTATAACAAAAACCTCTCAAAAAAAAAGAATTATTTATTTAATTTTATTCATCATTATTATTTTCTTGAATTTGCTACAGGGCACCTGTACTCACCAGAGAGAGAGAAAGTGAGAAAGCAAGCTGCCTGGTCCAGGACTCGAACCACAGTCTGCCATGTGGAAGTCCAGTGCCTTAACCACCACGCCACCTGCTGGCCCAGTGTGGAAGTTGAGCCCAGGTGCATCAGTCAGGGTGGCAGCAAGAGCTGCAGGTCATTGTCAGGGATTGTGCAGTGGCAGTGACGCACCGCAGGGGCAACGGTAACGGAGGGCCAGATTGTACGGGGCCTGCTCCTGGCAACGGCCAGCACCACTGGGAGCATTCCCGACCTTGGGAGCACCGACTGACTGCTCGGCGGCCCCAGCTGCTCAC
This sequence comes from Tupaia tana, assembly GCA_026018925.1. Taxonomy (NCBI): domain Eukaryota; kingdom Metazoa; phylum Chordata; class Mammalia; order Scandentia; family Tupaiidae; genus Tupaia; species Tupaia tana. The sequence continues at coordinate 1,805,351 of JAKSZU010000023.1, read as the reverse complement.
ACCCACCTCCTGGGAGCACGCCGGGGCCATGAGTCTGCAGGTCCCACCGAGGGGTCGGTGCTTACTTCCCACCTGTCAGCCCAGGGTGTGGCACACATGGGGCCTGGCAGGGGCACGGTGGTGAAGGCTGCACTCACACGGCCAGCTGCCGTTCCAGTCCCAGACCTGGCACTTGCTTTCTTACGTCCCCTCTCTCCAGTCAAATAAAATAGTAGTAATAATAATAATAAAGTAATTCTTTAAAATAAATAAAAGAATGCGGTGGAAGTGACAGGACAGTGTGTCATTACCTAGCCGGAGCCTCGAGTCCTTGCACTTCTGTGGCCTGCCCGAGGAGATGCCGAGCTCCCTGCTGAGGATGGGATAGGCGAGAAGCAGAGCCCGGTTACCCCAGGTAACCCGCTCCATGAGGGCTTCCACGGTCAGCTGCCAGCCCGCCAGCCCGGGCGCGAGAGGGCACCCAGCACAGCCCGCCAGCCCGGGCAGGAGAGGGCACCCATCACAGCCCGCCAGCCCAGGCGCGTGAGGGTACCCGTCACAGCCCTCCAGACCAGGCGCGAGGGCACCTGTCACAGCCCACCAGCCTGGGCGCTAGAGGGCACCCGTCACAGCCCGCCAGCCCTGGCGCGTGAGGGCACCCATCTCAGAAGGGCAGGCCCCGGCCCTCCTGCAGCTGGCCCCACAGGGCGAGCAGGAGCAATCGCGGTGCACCGTGCGACTCCTGATTGGTCGACAGTAATGTGGTGTCACTGTGGCGACAGATACCTGACACAGTTCATCCACCATCCCCAAGTGAGAACTGGCCATGAGTGCTGCTGGCCCCTGGCACCCCTCCACCCCAAGTGCAGATTTCTTTAAAAAGAATTATTTATTTAATTGTATTTATCATTATTTTTTAATTTGCTATAGGACATGTATGCTCACCAGAGAGAGACAGAGACAGAGAGAGGAAAAGTGAGAAAGCAAACCACCAGGTCCAGGACTTGAAGTGCAGTTGGCCAGGTGAGGAGTCCAGCATCTCTACCACCATGTCACCTGCTGGCCCCAAATGCAGATTTTTAAGAAAACCAGCAAAATGTACTTGGAGAGAAAAAGCTGTTTGTTGGCTCTTGGATTTTAAATAAACACTGTGATACTTCTTCCTCATTCGGAGAAAATATATGACCTAAAGGATCCGTTATTACACTCATTAAACATTCTTAAAATAAATCAAGTGGGTTTCCAGGTCATCTTAGCTTCCTCTCAAAACCTTTACTCAAATTATAGTAAAGAAGCTTGAAAAAGAAAAATACTAAAAAATAGGGATGATGGAAGGGAAAGCAGCTGATGCTGTTTCAAGAACATTTTGAAAGCACACAGGCTGCAGATAAATGACTTCCACTTCCGCCCGTCTCCCTGCAAGCACCTGTAAGGACCAGCCAGAAGCCAGCCAATTTATATGTTGAAACTCTAGAGTCTCAGAAATGGGGCCAGCAGTTGGTGTAATGGCTATGTCGCTGGACTCCCATGTAGTCGACCACGGTTCGAGGCCCGGACCCGGTGACTTAAACTCACACCAGGCGCGTGTGGGTGCGTGCCCAAGATCCCGAGAGGAGAATGGAGGAGAAGGGATTGTGGCGTGGTCATCCCCCCTGGGAATGATTTCTTGCTTTCTGTCTCTCTGTCTCTCTAGCAACCGCAAGCACCCTGTAGCAAAAAAGCAAGTCTCAGGGAATTGGAGACGCAGGTCCTCGAGGAGGCAGCAGTGCTAGAACAGGCTGAAGGCTGTCAGCGCTGCCTGCGATTGTGCCCAACCCTAGGGAGAGGTAACCAAGAGAGAGGAGAGGTCATCCCAGAAATGGAAACTCCCCGCAGGAGGGAATCAACAAAAGCACCAGGACGACAGGGGGGAGGTCCGGGTCGGTCACTGTACCGTGAACTTGGAACCACCCAGTCCAGCCTGGCACAGAGGGTGACAAGTCCTAAAAACAAAACTCACTTACTAATCATATTTAGAGAGGTTTTTCAATTCTTTTGAAGAAATGAGAAATACATTCATGATGAGAATATAGAAAACTAAGCAAATAAAAAAAGGAGGCAATTGGCAATTGGCAGCGTATAAAGTGGTGCGAGAAAGGAAATGTAAAGAACGCATACGGCATGCTCGGCTGCAAACGGCAGCTTTAAGTGAGCATGAGCACCGAGTGTGAGCGTGATCGGGACTCACACCAACACAGAGCTGTGACAGAACTATGCTGTGGGTAGAGGAAAGAGAGAGAGAGAGAGAGAGAGAGAGCGCTAAGTCCATCATGCTAAGCCATTAGATAACATTTCAAACTAAAAACACACAGGAAATAGAGCTGTAGTCATAGCATTCTCATGCAGGGAACCGGCTGGGAGTGAAGTGGGGACACAGAGCTCTGTGGGGTTGGCAGCATGGGAGGATTCCAGCGTGGCCCCAGAGACCCCCCTGGACAGGCCAGGTATGTGTGTGCCCGCGATCAGGCCAGCCGGGGCTGGGGCTGGATCTCGGCACGAAGACCCTGTTCAGGAGCCTATCTCTCTGTCTGTCTCACTCTGGAATAAAGAAATGAATAAACATTTTTCCTACAAAACATGGAGACAAAAAATACAGAGAAAATAGTTAAAAGGATTACCTTAAGGGAGCAGGACTGGGGCTGAGAAAAAGTTAGGCCAAGGACTTGTTTTCTTTTCCTGGAAGCCCTGTGCTAGCCGTGAGCTCCGTAAACAGCAGCTTACATGTATATACATATAAGATCAACTGAGGGCCGCATCTACTACAACTACAGGACGCAACCCCGACTCGCAAAGCAGACATTGCTAGCAACTTACAGAAACAGTACAGCGGGGACCAGCAGCTGGCGTAATGGCTATGTTGCTGGACTCCCATGTAGGCAACTGCGGTTCGAGTCCCGGACCTGGTGGCTTAAACTCACGCCAGGCACATGTGCATGCCCAAGATCCTGAGAGGAGAATGGAGGAGAAGGGATTGTGGAGTGGCCATCCCTCATGGGGGGTGATTTCTCGCTTTCTGTCTCTCTGTCTTTCTGGTGAGTGCCTGTGCCCTATAGCAAAAACCACTCCAAAAAAGAAAGAGAGAGAGAGAGAGAGAGAGAGAGAGAGAGAGAGAGAGAGAGAGAAAGAGAGAGAGAGAGAGAGAGAGAGAGAGAGAGAGAGAAAGAGAAAGAGAAGGAGAAGGAGAAGGAGAAGGAGAAAGAGAAAGAGAAAGAGAAAGAGAAAGAGAAAGAGAAAGAGAAAGAGAAAGAGAAAGAGAAAGAGAAAGAGAAAGAGAAAGAGAAAGAGAGAGAAAGAAAATCTTAAGAAACCGTACAGCAGACCCCCACCGCCTGTCCAGCTAGCCTGGTGGGTGACAGACGTGCAGGGGTCACGCCCTGTGGTGTAGTCAATGCCCTGATGGGACGAGGGCGGGGTCCCTGTAGCAGGGGGGAGGGGACCTTCCCAGGGCAGTGTGCTCCTCCGTTTCCTCCCCTTTGACCTGTCTGCTTAGCAACAGAGACCTGGTGTGTCTGGGCGCCTCTGCAGCTCCAAGTGTCAGAAGCAGAGGCAGCGCGCTCCCAGGCACGGGGACATCTGAGCTGGCAGGTCAGCCTAGGCAAAGGCGCAGAGTGGCTGCTCGGGTGAGAGGCCAGATGCCTGACCCGGGGCCTCGTAGCACAGGAGCGCCACCCCGACCGCCCTAGACGACCCAGGGTGAGGCCCGGCGCCCAGCCGCCAGCCGTGCCCTGGAACAAGGCAGATCGGCTCATCTCGAAGCGTCCTCTGCCTCCCTTCAACACCAGACACCGCGATCGATCCCTCCCGGGGAGCTGTCAGGACGCTTGCTTCCTGGTGTCAGCGAGGGAGGGAAGCCATTCATTTACTCCGTCTGACTGTGGCTAAGTGAGGTCAGAGGCAGAGAGGGCACCTTCCGCCCAGGATGGCTACCAGCCACCACGGCAGGACGGCCAGGCAGTGCAGGAAGTGGGGACGCAGGACGCCTCCCAGCACCCCTCGGAGGGGAAACTGAGGCGCAGAGAGGGCAGCCAGTCTGCTCAAGGGCACGGAGCTGACAGGAAGCTCGAGGGGTAGACCCGGCGTCTGCAGAGGGAGCTTTCACGTGAGACGCGCTTAATGCACGTTTAATGCACGTTTAATGCACGTTTAATGCACACTTAATGCACGCTTAATGCACGTTTAATGCACGTTTAATGCACGTTTAATGCACGTTCCTTCACGTAACTCTCGCGAGCCCCACGCAGCAAGGCTCCGCAGTGTGCTGTGGGGCTGTGCTTGGCCACGAAGGGTGAGGCCCTCAGCTTTCACGAAACCGCCCAGTGGCTCCCTGGGCTGCAGACGCAGGCGAGACGCCCGGCTTCATACCCAGGGCTTCCCGGGTCAGGGCTCAGGTTACCTTCCTAGGACATCCCCACAAGCCTTTTACTTTGTTCCACCCCTAAACTGACTGCTGGTCCTGGTGCTTTTCCCCTTCTGGAATGTGCTTCCTCCTCCGGGAAGTCCCCCAAGAACAGTCAACCTCTCAGATGGGCAAAAGCTGGTTCTGGAACTCCTTCTAGTTCCCAAGCTCTGGATCATAGCCACTGAGCAACTCCGTGTCCTGGAGACAGAACCGAGGTGTCCTGTTTCAACCAGAGCCCACCCACGCCCTCCAGTGCACCACTGTGTCCCCACCCTGCCCGCGCCTCCCGCTCCGCTCACCTCTGTCTCTGTCTCTCTGCGTACTTCCTTCTCTGTGGGGGGTCTGTCTCTCCACCTCTGTCTCTCACTATGTCTCTTTATCACTGGGTCTCTGTGTCCCTTGTGCTGGTCTGTGTGTGTGTGTGTGTATTTGTCAGTGTCTCTGAATAACTGAGGAACAGAATCCCACAGTGGGTGATGGACAGACGGACAGACGCGCGGATGACAGATGATGGGAACCGTCTCTGTGCAGAGACAGCAGAGCCGATAACCAGCAAGCTGCCCGCCCTGCGTCTCTGGCAGTCGGGTCTCAGAGCCATCGATCCGGCTCCCTCCAGCGCCCGCCCGCCCCAAGGCCTGCACATCCCATTTCCGTCTTAACCCAGAGCTCTTCCCCAGGGCTCAGTGTCTTGGATCCAGTTTTATTGTTGATACAGATCTTTATCTGCCCTAGGCTTATAACTGACATTTAAATTACTCTGCAAACAATAAATCAATATTTATGGATTCCTGGACCGGTGCATTTGCCAAACTTGTCCTGTGCTTCTCCCAGGCCAAAGGGGCAGATGAGTCAGGTCAAGGCTTCCTCTAATTCGAAGTGGGGAAACTGAGTCCGCCTCTGAGCACCGGTCTCAGGGCAGAACAGAGACATGCGTCCCTAAGCTACACAACTGACCTAGGTGACTCCTGGCCGGAAGTCCCGCGCATTCGCACACGTTTCCTGGGTGTGCAAAGCACCTCTGTTAAGCCTGAGCAGCACAGAGGAATAAAATCAGAGCTCCGTCCTTCCCGGCTCCCACACCAGGAGGCACCTACAAGCAAATGGCCCAGGGCGCCAAGAAAGACCCAGCACAGTCCATGGGAGACCAAAAGGAGAAAAAATACTTCTCATAAATGGTACATTTTGGAAGGCTCCCTGGAAGAGGAAGCACATACCAGAAGAGGAAAAGCACCAGGGCCAACAAGACTTGAAAGTACCAACAGATTCCTCTCTCTCTCTCTCTCTCTCTCTCTCTCTCTCTCTCTCTCTTTCTCTCTCTTGTTTTTAGTTTTACTTTTATTTTTTGCTATAGGGTGCATGCAATCACCAGAGGGAGATAGAGAGAAAGAGAGATATAAAGTAAGAAATTACCCCCCAAGGTAGATAGCTCACTGCAATCCCTTCTTCTCCATTCTCCTCTTGGGATTTTGGGCACATGCACACACACACACACACACACACACACACACACACACACACCTGACATGATTTTCAAGTCACTGGGTCCGGGACTTGAATGGCGCAGTGGCCTGTGGGATACAACGCCTTCACCTCCATGCCACCTGCTGGCCCCACCACACAGGTTTTAAGGGCAGAAAATAGAAAGGTTCATGGGGAAATGTCATAGGAAGGTAAACTGAGCCCTGGCCCTGGAAAGCCCTGAATACGAATCCAAGGCATCTGACTTTCCTTCTGTAGGCAAAGGGGAGCCATCGAACGTCTTTGAGGTCGAGAGACACCCATCAGAGCTGTGTGTGCAGCTCTCTGGGCAGCAGGAAGCGCTGGGGACCATGGGAAAGGCCTTCCACTGGGAACTGAGACGCCGGGCCAGCGTGGGCGCAAACGTGGCGTCCCGGCGCCCTGAGCCTCGCTCTGCGGGGCACAGCGGGAGGGCAGGCTGTTCTCCTTCTGCAATATCTAAGCGTGGCCCTCACCTGCTGGGGAACACCACAGCCATGAGACCGATGCTCCTGGGGCCTCTTTGGTGCCGTGAGTTATGGAGGTGGCCTTCATCACAGAGGCCACACTGTTTATCACTCCGGCGAATTGAAGCTCTGGTTCCAGGAAACCAGACAAACAATCTCTTGTCCCGGCATCGGCACAGGCAGACGGTCCCAGGCAGCTGATTTATCTGTCCAGCTGCCCTGACTCAGATTCAGACATGGCTAAACTTCCCAGGGTGCGTCTCCCTGTGCAGGGAGTGAGCTGGGCGTTTGGGGAGGTCGCTGTGCAATGTGGAGGCGCCACGGGGAACTTCTGGGGGCATCAGGGAGGCTTCCCAGCAGGCCTGACTTATTCATGAGGTACAGTGGGCATGAACTTAGGGCCCTCCTCACATTTGGGGGTCCACAAACATCTTTAAAATCAGAAGAGAAGCGAGCAGGTGGCATGATGGTTAAGGTGCTGGACTCTCACATACTCAACTGCAGTTCAAGTCCTGAATCTGGCAGCTTAAAAAGCATGCTGGACCGGGGGATCAGCAAGTGGTGTGGTGGTTAAGGCGCTGGACACTCCCACGTGGCCCACCACAGTTCAAGTCTCAGACCGGGAGGCTTGCTTTCTCACTTTCCCTCTCTCTGTGTGTGTCTCTCTCTGGTCATATTAAAAAAAAAATGAATAAATAAATGAAATATTTTTTAAAAATCATGCAGGGCAATTGGCGTAATGGCTACATCACTGGACTCCCATGTAGTTGACTGCGGTTCGAGTCCCGGACCCAGTCTCTCTGTCTCTCTGTCTTTCTGGCAAGTGCATGCACCCTATAGCAAAAACCTCTAATATATATGTATGTGTATATATATATATATATATATATATATATATACATATATATATATATATCATGCTTGGCATGTGTGCATGCTTGCCCACAATTCCAGGAGGAGAATGGAGGAGAAGGGATTGCAGAGTGTCCATTGTCCCTGTGCGGTGAGTTCTCACTTTCCCCTCTCTGTCTCTCTCCAGTGAGTGCACATGCCCTATGGCAGAAACCTAAAAATAAATAAATAAATCCTATTGATGCTTTAAAAAAATATCAGAAGAAGAAAACGAGTAAAATTCATCCTAGACTGTGTTCATCTCTTTTTTAAGAATTTTGCCTACTTCATTTTATTCGTCTCTATTACTGTTTTTTTTTTCAATGTCTTACAGGGCATGTGTACTCACTAGAGAGAGAGAGAGAGGAAGTGAGCTACCAGGTCCAGGACTCGAACCACAGTGGGCTATGTGGGAGTCTATCACCTTAACCACCATGCCACTTGCTGGTCCTGGTTGTGATCACCTTTATACCAATGCAGCTACAAAATATAGATTATGTGTGTGTGTGCGTGTGCATGTGTGTGCGTGTGCATGCATGTGTGTGTGTGTGTACAATGGCAGAAGAAACTTGTGAGGCAAAAGCCCAGGCCCATGACCCAGTCTGACTCCATATCCCCTCAGTGAGAGCGGAGAAGCCAGGCAGAGCGGGGGTGAAGTCTCCCCGCCACTGCCGGCTCTGGACAGACGGCGCTGCCTGGGACGAGAGCCTGCCTGCCGGGGCCCTCTCACCTCGGTCTCCTCTGTGAATGGGCGAGTGTGCTGAGCCCTGCGGGTGGGTGAGAAGGCCTGGCCGGGAGGCACCGGGGCCGCGGTTGGTACGCCTTTGCCGGAGCTCAGGCCGTGTTCCATCCTCCTTGGCGAGTTCCCGGACCGTGCCAAAGCTGCGTGCTGCCTCCTCCCGGAGGTTCGGGCGGTTGGTGGCAGAGGCCCAGGAGCCTCCGCGTGCGTCTGCGGCTCTGTACTAGGCTGGGTGTAGGTCACGCCCTCTGGGTGCCGGCTGGAGAGGCTGCCCCCGTCACTGTCACCGGCGGGGACATGCACCTCTTGCTGACAGAGCTGCCAGCAGGCGCTCGGTGCCCGTCGCCGGCAGACGACCCCTGAAGCGCGTGCTGAGGGTCCTTGCCGTGTTCCCTCCCAGCTCCTGCTTTGTCCGACAGGGGTGTTCACTGGTGCGTCGGAGCTGCCCCCGTGGGTGCTCGGCCTGTGCAGCTGCCAAGCTCCCCTGCACATCCTCCTCCACCGGGCTAAGGCCGCACCCAAACCTCGGGCCTCGGACATGCCGTCCTCTGCTCCGCGTAGGCGTACAGGGTCCTCGTTCTTCAGGAGTTCAGACCGCCCCTCCCGAGCGGGCCTTCGCTGACCAGCCCCCGGCAGGTGCTCCCACCGTCCCCGTTAGCACGGGACCGATCCGAGTTCTTCATGGCCCTTAACTCGACTTTCCCGGCTCAACACCCGGCAGTTCCCTGGGGGCTGAAACGTGGCGGGTTTAGACCGTTACTGTGGCACTCGGGGCAGGGCCAGACTCTCCGAAACACGCGTCAGGTGAGGAAAGAGGGGACGAGCAAATCACTTGTCTTATCAAAACAGTGCGTCCTGGGCCAGCCAGTGGCGTGGTGGGTAAAGCATCTAGAACCCACACGGCCGACAGCAAGGTTCGAGTCTCAGACCGGCGGCCAGTGAAACAGGGTGCGTGCCCGAATGCTAGAGATGGGGGAGAAGTGGGGGAGGGATGTGGGCCACCATCCCCCACGGGGGCGCTTTTTCGCTTCCTCTCTCCAGCGAACCCTCTAGCAAATTAAACACGTAAATGTGTAGACTGAGTGCCCACCCGATCCCGGAGGGCCCTGGGGGTCTCTGCCCAGATACGCCTTGTGCAGGGGTGAGGGAAGGACGCTGAAAGGAGGGTAGGGAGCTTGAGGGAGGGCTTCAAGGTGCCTGCCCAAGAGAGAACTGTGGGCCCAGCACTGGCCGAGGGTCTGGGGCTTGTGTCCCCCACCTGCCTGTGGGGCTGGGAGCGGCGTGGGCCCCTGACGAGGGCAGTGAGACTGTCCCTGATGCTCAGAGCCAGGGTCAGCGGTGGACCCCGTGACGTCAGTGTGTGTGCAAGCACGTGTGGCACCCACGCATGGGTGTGCAAACGTCCACGTGTGTGCGCCGGCGCCCGCCCAGTTGGGGCCCCCCTCGCTCTTTTCTCTGGAAGGAACCGCGGGAAGGGGCCAGATGGTCTCCTCTGACCTGCTATTTATCATCCGGCAGAGGCTTATTCAGTTCCGCGTCTTCGGCACTTCGTTGAAGGGCTCTGTTTGTTTCTGCCGACGAGGACTGTTAATTTGCACAGCGGTCTCATTAGGCCTAAACCACCAATTAATTCCTTTTGTTCTCATTAAATGGCTGGTTTCTAAACATTTGGTGGACGATGTGCCCGCACAGCGGAGTGGCCACCCCAGGCAGCAGCACGGTGGCGGTGGCGGCGGTGTCGCTGGGTCCTCTCCTGGTCCCAGCTCCTGGGGTGGCCACCCCCACTGCAGCTGTAAACCCAGGGTCCCGCCAGCCACAGCTGGGCCGGAGTGGAGGCCCGCGAGCCCACTGCCCGGGAAGGGACGCTCCGGTGCCTCTGGCTCTCAGGTCCCCGCCGGCAGCCGAGGCTCTGGGCCTGCTCTCCCGGCCCTATGGGCCCCGGCAGGCCTGGGAGCACTGAGCCAGGCACCTCTGTCTGATGCTGACACCAGGAGTCTGGGGGCCGGAGCCAGCAGCCCTGAGCGCCCTTCGCCAGCGCTGCACCTGCTGGGCTGGCTCCACCACAGAAGGGGGTGGGGTCCCAGCAGCCTGCCTCTTCCAAAGTCTCCCAGTTCGTTTTGTTTTGTTTTGTTTTTAACAGGGATTTTTGCTGTAGGGTGCCTACAATCACTCCAGGGACAGAGAGAGACAGAAAGACAGAAACCAAGAAATCACACCCCCCCCAGGGGAATGGCCATGCCACAATCCCTTCTCCAACATTCTCCTCTGGGGATTTTGGGCACACACGCACACACTCCCGGTGCGAGGTTTAAGCCGCTGGGTCTGGGACTCGAACTGTGGTCGAGTCCATGGAAGTCCAGCGACGTAAGCACTGCGCCATCTGCTGGTCCTTCACCCAGGGTGCCTGGTCTACACGGAGGACAAAAGCACAGTGACCTCCTCAGAGCCCCCACTCTAACCCTCCTTGGCACAGGTCCCCTGAAGCAGGGCACCTCTTCCCCTCGAGGACTCCGAGGGGCCTGTGAGCGCAGAACGCAGACTGCCCGGCCTCCCGGGTCCCCTCGGTGAGGGCAGCTGTCCCCGCCGTCCCCAGGAGAGCGGGGGGGACGGCGTGAATGAGGTAAAGCCCTGGAAGGGCCTTGAGAACCCCGCAGCGAGAGTCAGCCGTGACGCCGGGCCCTGGCCCATGCTGAGCTGGCACCTCTCCTCCGCTTTCCTCAGCTGTGAGGGGGGAACCCAAGTCAGGGGTGAAGGGGGAGTCGATGCCAGAGCGCTTGGCGGTCCCCGGCCCCTGGTCAGGGCTGCAATAGACGTTGGGCCGTAGCTTCTCCCGACTGGCCCTCGCCGCACCAGGCCCGCCCCTGCCCGCCTCTCCCCGGGCCTGCCCCTGCCCCACGCCCACCCGCCAGCCTCCCAGCTACTCCCGCGCCCGCCCCTGGGCTGCCCAGCTCCTCAGGGACGTCCCCACCCCACAGTTACGGGGTGGAGCAGATCCTGCTCCAGTCGCAGACCTGAGCTCGAAACCCACACGGGGCGTGCGGAGCCCCCGACTCCCAGGAGGGCAGAGGGGCCGTGCTGTGGCCATGCCCTGGGGCGTTCCTCACTTTCCCTCTGTCTCTGGAAAGCGCGTGTGCTTTATGGCAAAAACCTGAGAAAAAAGGACGAGAGGAAGGGAAAGGCGGGGCCAGGCTGGCGCGGCGGCAAGTGCTCTACTCCACGGGGCGGGTCCCGTGGAAGGTCCCCTGGCATTCGGGCTCGCGTGTGTGCCTGCGACGTGGCACTGGCTGCGCGGGGCTGGGGCTGGGCGCCGGGCCCCTGGGAGTGCTCGCTCTCTCTCTCTCTCTCTCGCTCTCTCCCCCTTTCACTCATGGAAGAGACAAATAAACCTAAAATGGAAGGTGCTGGTTGAGTTTCCTTTTCGGATAAACAAGCCTCTAAGCACACGCACGTTCCAGGTAGCGCAGGGGCTGTGCTGACATGTACGTCCACGCCATGTGACGCTGTGTCGGCGGCGCACACAGACCCCCCGCCACACGCTGTCTGGTGATGTAGGTTCGCTCCGTGGCACCCACACAACCAATGGGCTCGACCACACGTTTCTGAGACGTGTCCCCGTCTAGTGACTCGTGACTGTGCACTAGAATTGTCTTGGCTCAGCTGAAGCTGAAATGTAACTAGGCATCCTGTTCATTTCCTGGCAGCCCCAGCTCCAGCCTATAAGGCTGGTCAGCTTCATCCTTCCAGACTCAGTTCAAACATCACCTCCTCCAGGAAGCCCTCTCCAGTGCCCAGTGAATGCAGGTACTCCTTGCTCTTGCTGACCTCTCCCCAGTTCTGATGACCGCTGCCCTTGGTGCTCCCCATGTGGTCAACAATCCCCACGCCCATCTCTCCTGCCTTGAGCACCCTGGGGTGCCGGGGAAGGCCGAGCCTTCACGGCACCCACCCCACGCCTGTTCACCACAGGCACTCCCTCCCCGCTCTCCCATCTCTGTGTGCTCCCCTCGGAAGAGGACCTCCTCTGGTCCCTCCCCCAGGGCAGGGTGACAGGTGGGACGGGCGGACTGGGAAGGATGTGAGCTGCCACACGACGCACCGTTCCCCTTCATCAGTAACAGAGCTCCGCTTAAAGAGCGCACGGCATAGCCTCCCTCACAGCCGGCAAGGCCCGTGACCACGGACGTGCCGTGTGGGAACTGCAGGGGACTGGGCGGCGCCTTTGTCCTTCCCCTTTCCTCTTTCCTGCTGCCTGGAATGCAGACGTGTTGGCTGGAGCTGCGGCAGCCACACTGACCGTGAAGTTACCTAAGGAGTAGCAGAACAAAAGGAGCCTGACTTGGATTACTTTGCGGTAATCACCATTTCGCCCGTTACTGTGTCCTGTCAAGACCTGCCGGTGGTCCGCAATGTCACCCTATTGCGAGCTGACACATGAACCTGCCACACTGAAGCTAGCAGGAGACATGGGACTCCTGGCTCAGAGACAGGGGCTGTGTCGCCCAGGCAGGCAGCCTGGTGCTCAGAGCCCTGCTGTTTGCACCGGCTCCTCCTGCCCCGTCTCACGGGGCAGCACGGAGCAGACAGGCAGATGCCACCAAGGCAGCAGGTTTGCGTCACAGCTGAGGAACCCTGACCCGGGAACCCCCAGCCCTGCACACCTGCCCCACCTTTGCCCGGAGCGAGACACTATCTTTATTATCCTAACAGTGACGACCTGCCCTTTGACACAGACCGTCGCCCTCTGTCTCCCAGGTCTACAGAGCACCGTGGGAGCGACGGCCGGGCCCATCCGCCGGTGGCCCTGCCTCTGTGTGTGAAAGCAGGGCCCGAGCAGCACCCGCATCGCGCCGCCCCGCACTGCCTTCACGCGCCGTCAGCCCTCACGTGTGCGGCCTCCATTACCCAGTCTCCTGCGTCCTGGGACAGCGAACCTGGCCCGAGGGAGATGATGGCGAAGCTTGGCCTTGCTCCTTGTACCAGGCCGGGATGAGGGGTCGTCAGTTTGTGGAAAAATGACTTACAGTACGCGTGTGTGCAGAGTTTCCTCAGGGTGCATTTCCCATGAACATTTTGAGCCCCCCTAGTCTATGTGACTGTGTGTGGGAACCCTCAGAGGAAAAGCATCTCCCCTAAGTTTTGTCTTCAGAACTAGATTATGTGTCTTCATCAAAAATCAACTAAAATAGGGAACCAGCAGTTAGCGTAATGGCTATGTCGCTGGACTCCCACGTAGTCGACCGCAGTTTGCGTCCTGGACCCGGTGGCTTAAAACTCACGCCGGGCACGTGTGCGTGCGTGCCCAAGATCCCGAGGGGAGAAGGGATTGCGGCGTGACCATCCCCCCAGGGGGGTGATTTCTCGCTTTCTGTCTCTCTGTCTCTCTCTGTCTGGCGAGCGCACGTGCCCTATAGCAAAAACCTCTCAAAAAAAAAAAATCAACTAAAATAATAATAATCAATCGATCGTTCGACTGCACTCAGGACCAGCAGTGGCTTGGCGGTTAAGGGGCTAGACTCCCATGGCCGGCCATGTTTGAGTTTCAGACCCAGCGCCTTGAAAATCCCTCTGTGTGCGTGCGTGCCCAAGATCCCGAGAGGAGAATGGAGGAGCGGGGATTGCGGCGTGGCCAGCCCCTGGGGGTGATTTCGCAGTTTCCCTCTTTCTGTCTCTCTCTGGCTAGCGCCCGTACTCTTTAGCAGAAACCTGGGAGAGTGCGTAACTGCTCTGCGCTATCGGAGGCTCGCTCCCTCCTCCCGGCTTACTCAGCACAGACCTGCAGACATGGGGCGGCACCTGAGGGCAGCAGGCGCCCAGGAGCTGCGGGACATGACTAAGGCCCAGGGTGGCTCCGCCGGTTCAGTCACGGGCTCACCAACAGGTCTCCTGGTCCTGCTGGGCTATACAGAGCCCCACTACTGCCCCCCAGCCCCCAGTTACACCCCGAGAGCCCCGCTACTGCCCCCCAACCCCCAGTTACACCCCGAGAGCCCCGCTACTGCCCCCCAGCCCCCAGTTACACCCTGAGAGCCCCGCTACTGCCCCCCAACCCCCAGTTACACCCCGAGAGCCCCGCTACTGCCCCCCAACCCCCAGCCATACCCCTAGAGCACCGCTACTGCCCCCCAACCCCCAGTTACACCCCGAGAGCCCCGCTACTGCCCCCCAACCCCCAGCCATACCCCTAGAGCCCCGCTACTGCCCCCCAGCCCCCAGCCACACCCCAAGAGCCCCACTACTGACCCAGCCCCCGGCCACCCTCCAGAGCCCTGCTACTGCCCCAGCCCCCAGTTACACCCCGAGAGCCCCGCTACTGCCCCCAGCCCCCAGTTACACCCCGAGAGCCCCGCTACTGCCCCCCAGCCCCCAGTTACACCCCGAGAGCCCCGCTACTGCCCCCCCAGCCCCCAGTTACACCCCGAGAGCCCCGCTACTGCCCCCCAACCCCCAGCCATACCCCTAGAGCCCCGCTACTGCCCCCCAACCCCCAGTTACACCCCGAGAGCCCCGCTACTGCCCCCCAACCCCCAGCCATACCCCTAGAGCCCCGCTACTGCCCCCAGCCCCCAGCCACACCCCAAGAGCCCCACTACTGACCCAGCCCCCGGCCACCCTCCAGAGCCCTGCTACTGCCCCAGCCCCCAGTTACACCCCGAGAGCCCCGCTACTGCCCCCAGCCCCCAGTTACACCCCGAGAGCCCCGCTACTGCCCCCAGCCCCCAGTTACACCCCGAGAGCCCCGCTACTGCCCCCAGCCCCCAGCTACCCCCGAGAGCCCCACTACTGCCCCCCAGTCCCCAGGGTCACAGCACACTGCCTGCCGGCATGCCCCTCTTTTCAGCAACAGCAGCCTTGCTTTTTGGGGGGGCTCTCCCTGACCCTCCTCCACACGAGGTCCCAGGGGAGACCCCCAACAGGAGCACCCACCCCAGACAGCACAGGGGCACGTGACTGAGCCCTTCCCCAGGGTCTATACTGGGTCTTTCCCCCTCTGACGGCAGAGCTGGGAGTCTCCGGATGAGCATGTGGGCCGCCTGTGCTCAGCCTTGGTCTTGCCTCGTTTTGTATTGAATCTCTGGAGGGTATGTGCACTCCCAGAGCAGAGAAGGCCCCCCCATGGGCACATCAGTCCCCTCCTTCCCGTTTCTCCCTCCTCGCAGGGTTTTGAGCACACACGTTCCTCATTTTCAAACCGCCGGGGCTGGGATTTGAACCACAGCAGGCCACGTGAGATCCGGCTCCTTAACCACCGCACTATGGAGCTGACTCGATGGTGCTCAGTCTCGTAGAGAAACCCCGTCTGAGAGACTGACACCGGCGTAGCTGAGGGACAGGAGGTCGTGCTGGTGAGGGGGTCCAGGGAGCCCACCGCCCGCTCTTCCTGCGGGCCGGTCCCACATGACAGTGATCCCCTCTTCCGCCTGGCTGCTTTGAAATGGTGCGGCATTAATCGTAGCTTGGAATCCAAAGAACGACTTTCCCAGCTGGGCCTGGGGACCTCAGACAGAGGCCAGCAGCCTCCTGTGTGCCACTCCATGTCGGCCTGTGGGGGAAGGCCACAAGCCACGCCATCAGCCTGGCCCTCGTGAGCAACCACGGCAGTACCGTGGCGGCTGCGCTGGTGCCGGCTCACCTCGGACCACCCAGCTAACGAAGGGTGGGCTAGGTCCCGGCCCACCTCTGTCCTCAGCGTGGAACCGAACCTGTGATGCCAGCCAGTCGAGAAGGCCTCGGCCGACCCCTCCTGCCTGCTGGCGTGCACCCCAATCTCAAGGCGAGCCCAGCAAGACCGCCCTGGGAAGGCAGGTGCCGCCTGCTCTCTTTCCGCGTTATTAGAATTCATTTCCATATGTTCCTTTCGTCTTCCCTGCAGGATAATTGTTCTGCTGGGGCTCAGGGCGTGGGAGGGCAGGAAGTGTACACGCCTGTTTATCAGCTCACTAAGTGCTGGCTTTAAATTAAGACCCACGCCGATGCTGGCTCTCACAGGGGTAATACTAAGACCCTCTGCTTGCCCGCCTCCTGCTAGCAACACCAGGCGATGTAGGCCTGCTTCTCCGTCTCATCTGGGCACGTCCATTCGGCAAGTGTCTGGCAATAACCTGGTCCCTACAGCTCTCAGTTCTTTCTGCTTTTCCCCTTTTCTTGTAAGCCTGGGAGAGCCTCCTCAGGGTAGAAGGACACACAGACTACAAGGTTCCTTTGTACCCTGCACTCAGTCAGCCAAACCCCAGTCCAAACTGTCTGTTTAATCGGTCAACAAGCCATTCCCGTAGCTTCTCTGTGCCAGGCCCGGTGCTAAGTCCTTCATCCGCATTGTCTCATCTAATCTGATCTAATCCTCCCAGTAAACCTAAGGGAGGTATTATCACCCCTCTGCAGAGGAGGAGCAGGGCCTGGAGGGGAAGTAGAGTGGCCGGCTCAAGGTCAGCGAGCAGAACGGGGCTGGCAGCCCGGCCGTGCAGGCTCCCCTCCACGCCACGCCCTCTGCACAGCGGTCTGCCATCGACAGGGCGGGTCCCAGCCTGCTCTGCGTGCACCTGGATCCAGCTGTAAACAGACCACAGGCTGGTACTCGCCAGAGGCACGTGATCCCCAGGAGGAAGGGTCCTGCAGCTGCCCCAAATCTCAGCCTCAGTTGCTACCCCCCCGACTGAGGTGTGCCCACTACTCCTCCAGGTGAGACGGCCCCTGTAGGTGTACCTACCGTCAGTGTATCAGTTATCTACTGCTGCAGAACAAACAGTCCCCAAATGTAGTGGCTGGAAGCAACCACCCTACTTCCTCCCTGTTCTGTGGGTGTGGGTCAGTGTGAGCAGAGCTCTTCTAGAAGGGTCTGCTGCTCTTGGCTGGGGTCACTCACATGACTGCTCTCAGCTGGCAGCTTGCCTGGGGCCGGGGGGATTTCTCGCCTGCTGGCTGGTCTTCCTTGCTGCCTGGGCTCTATGGGGACAACAGCAGAAACTGTGGTACCCGGAGGCCTGGGCTCAGAAGTCCTATGGGATCACTGCTGCTGCATTCAGTCAGTCAAAGCAAATCGCAAGGGATTTAAAAAAAGACAAAAGTGAAGGCTGGGAAGACCCTGTTAAGAGTGTTCATCTTGGGACCAGCAGGTGGCATGGTGGTTAAGGCAGCTGGACTCCCACATGGCCGAGTGAGGTTTGAGTCCTGGATTCAGTGGCTTGAAAATCACACCAGGCACGTGTGTTCGCATGCCCAAAAGCCTAGGAGAATGGAGAAGAGACTGTGGCGTGGCCATCCCCCATGGGGGTTATTTCTCTGTCTCTCTCGGGTGAGCACACACCCTATGGAAAATCACGAACAAACAAAATCAGTAGTTGTTTTTTTTTCCTCCTTCTCTCTCAAAACACAAACAGAATCTGCCAGGCTTGCCATTTTCTGAGGCAAAGCCCCAGCCGTCCCTGGGTAGCACCTCCAAGCCCTGCGCGCTCTGGCCCCTTGCTGTCGGACCTCGCCCTCTGGCGCGCTGCCTCTCCCACTCACCCAGTCCCCCTGGGCCTCACTGCCTCAGTACGCCAGGAACACGCCTGCCTCGGGGCTCTGGATCACGCCTTTGTCCAGAGTGTTCTTCCTCTACACGTTCACAGCTCCCTTCCTCACTTTCTTTGGGTCTTTCCTTCCAAAGAGGCCCCTGCCTTATCGCGGGCTGCTGTAGCGCACCACGGCGAGGCGCTCCTTGTTCACACCTCTGGAGGCTGAACCGTCCGGCATCAAGGCACGTGCGCATTCTGCTCTCCGGGAAGGCCTCTGTCCGGCATGACCGTGTTCCCACTGTGTCCTCGCGTGCTGGAACGAGAGTACTGATCGCTCTTCCTCTCCTCACAAGGGGACGAGTCCTATCACGGGGACTTCATCCTCCTGACCTCTTCTAAACCCGATTACCTCCCAAAGGCCCTGCCTCCAAATGCCGCCCGCTGGGGACCAGGGCTTCAACACGGGGAGGTGGGGGCACAACCATGCAGCACGTAACACCCTCCCTGGCCATCCCTTCAAAAATGTCAGCCCCCATCTGGGCTGGCCCGTGGCTGGTGGGTCAGGGAGCTGGACCCCACGTGGCCAACCGTGTGGTTTGAGTCTGGACCTGACAGCTTAAAACAACGTGCCAGGTTGGGGCCAGTAGGAGCATAGTGGTTAAGGCCCTGGACTCCCACATGGCTAACCGTAGTTCAAGTCCCAGATCCGGCAGCTTGAAAATCACACCGGGTGCATGTACATGCGTGCCCAAAATCCCAGGAGGAGAAGGGAAGAGAAGGGATTGTGGTGTGGCCATCCCCCTGGGGATGAGTTCTCACTTCCCCTCTCCTTGTGGCTCTCTGTCTCTCTTTGCCAAGTACATACACCTTATGACAAAAGCAAGCAAACAAATAAATAAGTAAAATAAAAACGCCTGGCAGGCTTGCGTGTCCCAAACCATGACAGGATAAAAAAATGGAAGAACAGTGGCAGCACAGTACGGCCACACCCATGAGCGCTCCCCCCCTCTGTCTCTCTCCTCACAAGGGGACGAGTCCTATCACGGGGACTTCATCCTCCTGACCTAGGTGAGCGCACGCTGCAGAGTCTTTAAGAAGTCAGCCCTCTCGCTCCTGTCTTCCTCCTCTCCTTTCCTCTCTCGGCAGCATTTGTCTCAGTCCATTTTGTGCTGTTGTAACAGAACACCTGAGATGGGATCATTTATAAAGGAGAGTCATTTATCTCTTCCAGCTCTGAGACTGAGAAGTCCAGGACCAACGTGGCGTCTAGCCCGAAGCTCCTCGCTGTGTCCTCACCTGGCAGAGGGCAGGAGGGAACGTGCATTCCTGCAGGCCTTTCCCCGGGGCACCGATCCAGTCCCCAGGGTGAGGCCTCAGGGCCTAACACCTGCCGTCAGCCCTTGCCCAGTCCCCGCGCAGTGGGGATTAAGTTCCGCACATGAATTTCGCAGGATCCGTTGTGACCGCAGCTGCGCCCCGGCATATCACCCACTCCTCTCCATCTCACTGGTGGTCGCCCCTGGGACGGAACCCCATCAGGACAGGGTTTTCTTTCCTCCGTTCACTGCTGTGGCCCAGCACCTGGGACGGAGCGCGTATACGGAGGGGGCTCCATGAGAGCTGGCTGAATAAACAAATTCAATGCCCGAGTGAATACACAGCCCTATGCGGGACCCAGGACCGGGCATCTCCAGGAGCTGGGACTGTGCTGAGTTCTCCACGTCTCCCCGCCCGCCCCCGTCACGCCTTTTGGAACCCAGCGCCCTCCCTGCTCCCCACCCGCACCTCTCCACCCCCTGAGACAGCAGGCCACAGCGGGGTGCCATCGGGGGCTCTGGGCCACCTGTACTAGGGAGGGGGGCAAGGCCACAGAGCAAATGCTGGGAACGGGGACCATCTGGCCAAGGCGGGGCTAGACCTGACACCGTGTCCCCGCGCAAACCCCCACACGCCACCTCCTCCTCCATGGACTGGGAAGCGGCCCGGGGTGAGGTCACGGGGGGCGGCCCAGGGAGGCCTCAGCTCTCAGCTCCTTCCCTGGCGTGTCTCCCTTGTTCGGGCAGAGAACCTGTGCTCGTGCTCAGGAGGGCGTTTTGCTTTTTTGTTTCATTTTGTTTATTTTCTTAATTGCCAGAGGGCCCCTGTGCTCAGCAGTGACAGAAAGAGAAGGGAGAAAGCACCCCCCAGTGGGGCGTGGTCTTGCCACGATCCCTTCTCCTCCACTTCTGCCCCATTGGGACTTGGGACAGAGGAGCCCAGCGTATTGTGCAGGCCGCCGGGGCCTGGACTTGAACTGCACGGTCACCCATGTGGAATGTAGCTCCCCTAACGTCTAGGCGACAGGGCAGCCCTCCTCTTCTTCCTCTTCTTCTTCCTCTTCTTCTTCCTCTTCTTCTTCTTCTTCTTCCTCTTCTTCTTCTTCTTCTTCCTTTTTTTTTTTTTGAACTTATGCTCACCTGCCGTATTTTTAAAATTTCACACAAGCTTTTATTTACTTTTATAATGAAATAGAAAACTAGTTCAGTATTATAGGTGAAATAAATGATTGTTACATAAGAGAATAAGTCCGTTTTATAAGCAGAAGAAAGACAGACAGACAAACATACCCAGAAGGACGGAGAGGAAGAAATGAAGGGAGGGAGGGAGGATGGCTCACTCTCCCAGAAGAGAATGGGTACCCCGCCTTCAAGGGGGTCACACGTGAGCACTGCACACGGCCACTGGTCCCCACGCCAGGTCACGATCTCAGCCACTGCACAGACAGGAAAAGTGCCCAGCTGAGTGTGCTCACCAACTCCTTCCAACCCACCCGTCCCCAGAGAAACGCCCTCCTCCCTCCTGGCAGGAGCTTCAGGGAGGGAGAGGCCTCAGTGACGGAGCGGGGGAGAGAAGAAAGCCCGTCCCCAGGGGTGGCCCTAGGAGGGGGAGCCAGGGGCTGGGCGGGCAGAGCAAAGGAGGGGCGGGAGAGAAACCGGCCTTGCTGTGGGCCATGTACCCGAAACCCCTAAGCAAAGAATGAGTGTTGGGGACCAGCAGGAGGCATGGTGGTTAAGGAGCTGGACACTCCCACTGTGGTTCGAGTCCCAGACCCAGCGGCTTGCTTTCGCTTTCCTTTTCTCCCTCTCCATGTCTATCCCTGGTCAACTTAAAATAAACAAATAAGTAAATAAAATTTTAAAAAAAGAAGAAAAGAATGAATCTTTAAGTCGTGGTTATGATGCTGGACGCCCACATGGCCAATCGTGGCTCAAGTGGCAGACCTGGCAGTTTGGAAATCATGCCCAGTGTGTGTGTGTGTGTGTGTGTGTGTGTGTGCAACCCCCTAGGAGGAGAATGGAGGAGAAGAGGTCGAGGCATGGCCATCCCTCCTGGGGGGGATGATTTCTCACTTTCCCTCTCACCGTCTCTCTCCCTCTCTCTCTCTCTCTCTCTCTCTCTGGCGAGCACATGTGTACTGTAGCAAAAACCTTAAAAGAAAAAAAAAGACTCGGGAGGCAGCTGGTGTGAGGTTAGGGTGCCAGAGCCCTCATGGATGACTGTGTGACTCAGGTCCTGGACCTGGCAGCTTGAGAAACACGCTGGGCACCTGGGCCTGTGCCAGAACCCCCCGAGGAGGATGGAGGAGAAGCGACTGCGGTGTAGCCATCCCCCCGGGGTGCTGTCTCACAGTCCTCTCTGTCTCTCTCCGGCAAGCACATGCGCCCGATAGCAGACTTAAAATAAACAAATAATAAATAAATTAGGGGATGCTGAACTCTGCATCCCAAACATCCACTCACCGAGGTCACAGGGCTTACACGGGTTTGCAGATGGACCTCCCAGTGGGCCGAAGGCTCTGGATACATGTTTTATAGCCACAGCGGACGTGAAGCAGAGATACTATTACCCAAGGCTGGGGCCTAGATAATGGTCTGTCCCCGAAGCTTCCTGATCTGGAAGCTTGGTCCCCGGTAGAGTGGCTTTAAGAGGTGGGGAGGCCTCTAAGAGCTGGGCCCTAGGGGCAGGGCACCCAGTCTGCTGGGGTAGGAGGGACAGAGGAAGTGGGAATCCCGTTCCCTCCTTCTTGCATGTCCACTTCCTCTCTGCGTCTGTCAGCCACGCTGTGGTGGAGCACCAGGCGCCGGCCTCAGGCCTGTCTCACACTGCGGACTTCAGAAAGAAAAAAAAAAAGGTCCAACAGGTGGAGTGGTGGTTGAGGCACTGGAATTCCCACATGGCCGACCATAGTTCGAGTCCCGGACCTGGCAGCTTGCTTTCTCACTCTCCCTGTCTTTCCATCTCTGTCCTTCTCTGGCAAAACTCATGTGAAAAATGATAATCATAATAAATAAATAAATCTCTTTTTAAATAAAACACTTGTGGACTTCCCACTGCCAGCCGTGCCAGCCAGGTTCGCCCGTGCTCTCCATAAATCGCCCCGTCTCAGGTGTTTCTGTCTCGCCGCACCATGATGAACTGAGACACCCGTTTTCCAGGGCAGAAAAGCGAGCCTCGCAGCAGGACTAGAATCAGTGACTCACCGAGAGCGAGAGGCCAAGGCAGGCTGCACCTGCTGGTCCCACGTGCCTGTGACCCGCACTGCCTCCTTCTAGCCCGTCTGCTCACAGCGGGCTTCACTCACAGCACTCCCGCCTCACCTGGACACTGCAGAAAATGCGGCTTCCAGCTCACATTCCCCGGAGGTTCTGGTGCAGCAGGGCTGGGGCAGGTTCTGGGAGAGAATCTTGCCCGTTAGCAGCCTGGGGCTGGCTGGTCTCGGACAGACTTCCAGACATCGGGGTAAGGCATGGGGAAATGTGGCTCTGACTGTGGGGACCGGGCTCACTCCCGACGGGGGAGCATGGAGTCCTCTGGAGGCGGGTAGGGTTGGCAGCCTTGGCCAAGACGGTGGGTCACCCATTGTGCCCAGCATGCCGCCTGCTCTGGGGGCAGGGACAGGCAGTGGGCCCTGGGATACTGAGTCTGCACAAACGGGATCCGGGGGCTGGGTGTGGGGAGGAGCAGTCACCAGGATGTGACTGGGGTGTCAGCAGCTCCGTGGCGACTGCCGTGTGGGCCTGGAGGCTGGAGCCGGGAGGGAGCAGAGCTGAGTTCAGTGGGCATGGAGGGCATGCCTTTGGGGCCAGAGGCCATTATCTTCAGAGCGTCTGTGCATGGTCCCAGTGTCCACCTTCTCGTTTTTTGCCATAGGGCACATTTTCTTGCCAGAGACAGAGAGAGGGAAAGAGAAGTCACCTGGGGGAGGATGGCCACTGCACAGTCCCTTCTCCGTTCACCTCTTGCGATTTTCGGCAGGCACGCACGTGCACCCAGAGTGATTTTCAAGTTGCCAGGTCTGGGACTGGAACCGTGGTCAGCCACGTGGGAGTCCAGCACCTTAACCACCATGCCACCTGCTGGGTCCCCCACCATCCACTTTTACAATCACAATTTCCTCTCAGCTCTTGCCAAGAGTTCAGTAACATTTCTTCTGACAATTCCCACTGACCAATTCTGGGAGAGGTGCTTACCACAGGGATTTAGTTAAGTCAGATAACCTGCCACCGTGTTGGGAAGTGTGGATCTGCTCGCTCACTCCAGTGCTCACGTACTCTGCGGGCCCCAGAGAGGAGCAACCCATGTGCACAGACTCCCTTGCAGCTAGGGCTCCACGTTGATTTGGGTCTCCCAGTCACAGACTCCCATAAAAGTCAAATTCAGAAACAAGCCAGGAGGGGACAGAGGCAAGATGAGGTTTCTGTTTTGCTGCAGAGGAATCAGGTTCTGAAACACGCAGCTGTAGTGGCAGCTGGCCCATGTGGCCTGAACAGGATGTTCTCAATAGCCTGACTCTTTTTTCTTTTTCTTTTTTTTTAGATTTTTGCCTTAGGGCATGTGCATTCACCTGGAAGACACAGGGAGAGACAGTGAGAGGGGAAGTGAGAAATCAACCCCCAAGGGATGGCCGAAGTCCCTTCTCTAGTCTCTCTTGGGATTTCGGGCACGCATGCACATGCACCTGCTGTGATTCTCTAACCACCGAGACCAGGACTTGAACTACAGTCATCCATGTGGGAATCAAGTGCCTCAGTCCCCACACCATCTACTGGACCCAGTGGCCTGACTCTTAGGGGCCGTTCCTGGGAGCTCAGCTGAGTGCCGTTTCCCTAGATCTCCCAGTGGTTTGGTAGGGACATGTAATACCCTGTGAAAACTGCCCTCTGCCAGTGTGGACCGAGATCTGGTAACCGATCTGACTGATGCCTGTGTCT
The DNA here is from genome assembly GCA_026018925.1 of Tupaia tana. Taxonomy (NCBI): domain Eukaryota; kingdom Metazoa; phylum Chordata; class Mammalia; order Scandentia; family Tupaiidae; genus Tupaia; species Tupaia tana. The sequence goes on along the minus strand of JAKSZU010000023.1, from coordinate 1,781,598 downwards.
GACACCGATGTCTCCATCGCTCTCTTCTCCCCGTGAAGTCCCTGACGGTGGTGGGTGCTCGGGAAGGGCCTGCGGCACACTGACTAGCCGGGTGAATTTCCGGGCTCCCCTCCTGGCACGGGGAGAAACCAGAGAAGGGGCTGTTTCTCCTCGCTCAAACATCCCGTCCAGAGGTAGCCCTTGGGAGCTGGGGGAGGCAGCTTAGCCGCCAGCCCTCCCCACCTGCTTTTGTGTTTTTGTTGTTTTTTTTCCCCCACTTACCTATTTTACCCATTTTTTCCTGTTTATTATGCAAACTGTGGGGTATGGGAGAAAGAGAGGCACCAGCGGCCTCTCTGCCTGGCTCCTGCTCCATCACCCGCCGTGAACGACGACCTGACACACTTGTCGGGCAGCCAGAGGCACAGCAGCTCTGTGATGCTGGGCCAGGGAAGGTCTCAGGGGCGTGTCTCGGGGCCTCCGGGTGCACGCCGGGCATGTCACAAGTGCCGTGGTCTGGGCCAGCTGAGGCTGGGGTGGGTCGCAGCATGAAGACCCTGTCGGAGGTGCACCCCCCACCCCTTGCTTATAGAAGAAATAAATAAATAAACCTAAAGGGAAACACACGTGATTCCACCTCACCTAAAATCCTTCAAGTCCTTCCAGGCCCCAAACACTCCTCCGCAGAACAAACTCCAAGGCGCAAATTCCCTGTATTGATCCGCAATTAGCAGAATCAGTAAGGACAACGCTACCACAGGTTCTAATCCTTGCCATAAACATCTTTGAAAGCCCCTGAGTGGCCAGTCCCTCCCGCTGCGGTGCAGCCGCTGTACTGAGAGGCCACAGATGCCCAGGAGGAGGAGCAGGCTGGGACGGTGCAGGCGACCCCGGGGCAGCCCCAGCTCTGCTCCTCTGGGGCCAGGAAGAGTGGTGCTGAGGACACGATTACAGTCCTCGCTGCCACCTGCTAGGTGCCAGGGCATGACTCCAGCCCTCAGGAGGCCCCGGTGCTTCTGAGTACGCCCAGGAGGACCCACAGGTGCTCGTGACCCCCCGTTGGCACTGGGGCACCCCCACCCACACCCCACATCAACAGCACCCGCCTTCCCTGGGCTGTCAGCCTCGCATCTGGGGCCCGAGAGTTCTCTTCTTGGCCCTTGCTCTGCTCCATGGGCAGGCCCTGTGGGCGGGCGGCACGTGGCCCGGAGCATGGGAAGAGGAAGGAGCCGAGGCCCCAGGGCCACCCCTTTCCAGTGGGAGGTGGAGAGCCCCACCCCGGGGTCCCAGGCTGCTCGGAAGTCCCAACAGCACGGAGCTCTGTCACTCACAAGGACCCCGGGGACACTCCTCGCACTCGCTTCCTGGTCCCCGTCCCACTCGCCCCACTCTGCCTCTGGGGACGCCTCCCAGTAGCCCACCTGCACTCACCCCGGCTCTGCTCCGTGGATACCCTCCCCTCCTCCTCCCTGCACCTGAGCTTACCCCACGGTGTCGCACAGGCACTCTGGGCCCAGCAAGGACCCTGGTTGCGGCCCTATCCTGCCCAGGAAGTGGAGGGCTCTCTGACGGAGGTCCGAGGCGTGTCTGCTGGGTCACCAGAGCCTGGCGGTTTTATTTATGGTGGTCCTCGTCACCAGCAGGGCAGCTGGCCATGAATCATGGGAACTGGGAGGGAGAGGAGCCAAAGGACAGGCTGTAGAACATTCTGGCCTGCTGCCCGCAAAGCTGAGGTTCGGAGGTGGTCACTGGGTAAGGCTCCTGCCCCTCGAAGGGAGGTCTCCGTGAGGCGCTCTGCCCCTACAGGTGCATTTGTTTGTTCAGCACTGGCACGTCTGGGTCGCACTGGCTTTCAGGACGGAGGTGCAAATGCGTGCCCTTGAAGAACAGCCACACTTACAATGGCACAGAGAACTACCCGCGTGGGAGCCACGGGGCCCGTCATGAGACGCTCACCTTGACCGGCTGAACCGGAGTGAAGACACACCGCCCCTCAGGGGCCAGGGAGGTGGGCAGCAGCTCTGGTTGATAACAGCTGGCCTCACCCCGTTTCTCCTCTCGGTCTTTCTCACGGGGCCGGTGGGGATCCTCGGCGTGTCCCTGCCTGCTCCCCAGATGTCTCCCAAGGCTCTGAGTACCACAGTCCCTGCAGGCCCGGGGGTGGGAACAAAGGCCCCTGCTTGATGTAGACTTTAGGAGCAGGCTCTGCTCGGCTCAGAGTACACCCCGGCCTCCCTACCCGCCTCGGCTGGCTGACTTCGACTTCACCCCTGGGCTGGAGGGGGGCCCATCTGTCCTGAACCCTGGTCTGGAGGGGAGCCCACGCTGTCCTGAACCCCTGGGCTGGACGGGGCCCGCGCTGTCCTGAACCCCTGGACTGGAGGGGGCCCGTGCTGTCCTGATCCCCTGGGCTGGAGGGGGCCCGCGCTGTCCTGAACCCCTGGGCTGGAGGGGGCCCGTGCTGTCCTGAACCCCTGGGCTGGAGGGGGCCCGTGCTGTCCTGAACCCCTGGGCTGGAGGGGGGCCCACGCTGTCCTGAACCCCTGGGCTGGAGGGGGCCCGTGCTGTCCTGAACCCCTGGGCTGGAGAGGGCCCATGCTGTCCTGAAGGACCCGACTCCCTGCTTGGGCCCTGCTAGCAGGAAGGAGCAGAGGCGGGCTTGGACAGGCAGTGACAGTGAAGCAGGTTGTCGGCCTGGCCTGGAAGAGCCTGGTGAGGCCGGACTTCTGCCTGTGCCAGGCGGTGGCTGGAAGAGGGCCGGGCCTGGCCCCAAGTCAGCCGTCACAGCCACGGCCCGCTCCTGGGCTCCGACCAGAGCCCACTCCATCCCACAGGGGACGGCAGATCAGCAGCGGCCTTGCCACCCAGGGCTCTCATCCCAGACAGGCAGGGAATCGCCTCTGCTCCTCCCAGACCCCTCCCCTTTCCGAGACGCACAGGAAGTGACCGTTTAGAGAAACGCCATCCCTGCCTTAGGCAATGCCCAGTCCTCCCTGAGTCTCCACTCGCTGCCCTGGCTCTGCCCACCCGCTCCCTGCGACTCCATACTGTCCCTGGCGGCTGCAGGCGGGGCAGTGTAAACTGTCCCCTGCTACATTAACATCTGGCCCAGCAGTCATTAACAGTCACAATCAATTTCTCCAGAATGATCGCTACTGCACAGGGAGCTTAATGGAGTCTCACCATCATTTTTCATTTGAAAGAGGGGGGAGGGGCGGGTAGCGGGTGGAGGGAGAGGCGAGGCCTGCCCTGCAGCCGCCCCACCGCCCAGGGCGATGGCCCAGAGCCTGCGCGGGGCTCCTGACTGGCACTGCAGCCGGTCAGCTGCCCGGCAGAACAGAGACCCAGGCTTAGGCAAATGAGACGTGGTGGGTGGGATGGGGGCGTGGGGCGGGGCCGCAGGATGCCGGGTGAGCCTGCGAGGGCCCTGCTGGCACATGGGCTAGTGGAGGGGGCACGGACGCAGCATATAAGGGTAGCGGGTTTAGGGAGCTACGAGAAGCAGGAATCGCAGACCGAACCAACGAGGGGAATAGGTCTCCTTTATTGAGCCGGACACCTTCCCAAAGTCACCTGTACCGCAGCCTCCGGTAAGACTGGAGTAGCAGGCGGACAGCACGTACTCTCCGTGTCCCCACAGAGCCCCTCGGGGGCATTTTCCTGCGCAGAAGGAGCCCTGCCATGCTGCAGGGGCGTGGGTGGTCAGGGACACTCGCTGTCACGGCTGTGGTCCCACAAGGCCCGTGTCCCCTGGACAGCTAGTCTCAGCTGCTCGGGCGGCCAGTCCGGCTCTCCTGGAGCTTGCAGGACAGCGGTGACCTGAGAGACTGCAGAGAAGAGGCTCAGCCGTGGGCACAGCTGGTCTGGGCTCCAGGCGTTCCCCAGGGCCCAGGGGGAGGCAGCAGGAAGTCTCCGGCACTGAGAAGCTGGTCAGCCTGGCCAGCCTCACCAGAGTCCCCTCCTCAGGCCCCGTGTCCCCTCTCAATCTGCCCCACATCCCCTGGCAGCCACCGTGGCCGCCTGAGGTAGAACCACACCGTCCTCATTACTGAGGATGGTGAGCGAAAGCTCGGCCCGGTCAAGGGCCTTGCTCAGGGTCCCCTGTGAGTGTGGGCAGAAATGGAGCCCAGCTGGCCTGACCCAGCTCTGACCGATGGCAGGGCACTCAGGAGGCTCCTGCAGAGAGGGCATTCTCGGCAAGTTCCCGTTTCCTGCACGCTCATGCGCATCAGTCCTACACAGACAACCAGGCCGGCGCAGCTGGGTGCCCGAGAGACCATGGTGACCGAGAGAGGGCCTGTGGGGTCTCAGGTGGCTGACAGCCTGGGGGGGCTGCCGGACCAGGCGGAGCTGCAGACAGGCTGGGCCTCCAGGCAGGGGCTGTCTTCACAGCAGGTGGCCAGAGCGGAGGGGGGGGGGGGCCTTTCACTCCCCAGCCAGGCACCTCTGGCGGTGACAGAAATGCCGCCCATTGACTCGTCCGGATTACTGGCAGACCTGAAAGGGGGAGCTCATCCCAGCTCCCCGAGGCCAGAGCGCCCAGGATTCAGGATACCCGGGGATCGTAGAGGTGGAATACCACTGTTTTGCATCCCCCGGCCGGATCTGGGACGGTGCTGTATAATCAAAACCATGAACAGTTCTGCAGAGAAACTAATAAATAGTCACCCATGGGGTAGAGATTTAAATTGTTCCCAAATACATGGTTCCCCAAAACTTATTTATCATCATCACTTTTCAGTTTGCTGTAGGCATGGGTGCCCACCAGAGAGACAGACAGACAGAGAGCGAGACAGAGAGGGGAAGCAGGGCAACAGCCTCCAGGTCTGGGACTCGAGCCTCGGTCAGCCAATGGGAGTCCAGTGACTAGCCACCAAATACAGTTTTAAAAACTTCCCTCACTTTGGAACTCAGGAGTGTAGACCAAGGATCTGTTTGGTAATGGTACCACTGGGTCGTTGGAAAAGCCATGACGTGCTTTTCTGGTTTTCGATGCAAACAGGCGTCATGACTTTTCCGACGACCCAGCAGCAGTCGCTGTTTGCTGAACTACCTGCATTCACTCGCCGAAAGCTCACAGCAGCTCCTGAAACAGAGACGGTTACCAGCCCTGTCTGGTCCCAGCGGTGGGGACGAGAGGTTAACACGTGCCCCGGATCACACAGGCGCTCCGTGCGAGCGCCTAGGTTGGACCCACGCCGGCAGCCTCAGCATCTGTGTCTCTGATCAGGTTGAAAACTGAGAAAGATGGCAGGTCTCCTGGGAGGGCCTCCGCCAGCCCTAACTACTCCTCCTCATGTGACAGGTGCGAAAAGGAGAGTGACTTCCAAGGCTCCAGGACCAGGGCTGAGAATAGAGCCGTGTGAGCACTCCCAGTCCAGTGCACAGCTCACTCCACACACACACACACACACACACACACACACACGCAGCCCCATCTCCCCGGCACCCACCAGGGGCTGGAAGCCCTGCTCAGACTGCGGCGGCAGGGAGGGAGCGTGGCACTGGCAGGCCTTGTTCCTTCCTGTACCTCCCCACACCCTCCTCCTCCTCTCCCGTGGCCTCAGCTCCCTCCTGCTCCCCGTTAGGGGTCAGAGTCCTGTGGGGAGCAGCTCTCCTGGGCTCCGGGGGCAGCAGAACTTCCAGCTGGCCGTGGCCCTGCTGACTAAGCTAGGGAGGCCCAGAGCCCTGGGCTCGCTGTCAGGCAGGCTGGGGTTGGAGTCCAGCTTCTTTTTCCACAGGCAGGTGCTCTTCAGAAGGTGATCTCCAGGAATTTGTCAGAGAACTGGTAGAAAAAACACAGGGCCCAGAGAGGGGACTCCAGGGTAGGGGACTTCCTATCGCCTTCCCCTAAGCCTGGAGGGAGGGCTCCTGCAGCCACCGAGCAGAGCCCCGTGCCCAGCCCAGGCCTGTGCCAGTGGCTGAGGCTGCTGTTCTGAGCCTTCCACATCACCACCATGCCCCAGGCTCCAGAGAGAGCGAGAGCGCGGGACCAGGACGACCCGTCCGCTCAGCGCACCAGCCCGGCAGCTGCTCCTCCTACAGGCCTGGCCACCACCACAGCATGGAGGGGACCCTTCTGCGGGGAGCTGGCCCATGGCTGCTGTCCCAATTTGCTTAGAGACATGGCATCTGGGGACGTGGACGTGGTGGGCACAGCCAACCCGGGGCCTCTTGGGCAGTTGCCAGTGGCTGCTCCCCAGAAAGCTGCGTGGCTGGGCCTCTGGATCGCCCCACCCACGCTCTCTGAGATGGGGAGCACTCCAGGCTTTGAGCCCCTGGAGGGCAGGCTCTGGGTCTCTGTCCGCCAAGGGCAAGACCCCTCCTGGCAGGAGGGCGTATGGCCCCATAGCTCAGGCCCATGAGTCGGGACCCCGAGTTTGCACTCCGATCCCACCACTTGTTAGTTACGGGCCTTAGCGACAGACAGCCTGGGCCTGCACCCCAGCCCTGCGTCTCCCAGCCGCGTGAGCCTGGGTGAGCCACCTGCTCTCGCTGAGCTCCCACTTGCTCATCGGCAGTGTCGGGGGAAATGCCGTCTGCAGGGCTGGTGTCGGGGTTGAAGCAAATGCGCACTCGGAGCCGCGTTCATCTAGAAAATGGGGGTGATACTGGCGCTTACTTCGGTGGCCTGTTGCGAGGACCAGACCAGACAAGTGGTTCAGCGACAGGGACTCACTGAGGCCCTGCTATGGGCCAGGCACGAGGCCACGTCTTCAGGTAGAGCCCGGAGCACAGGCAGGCCCTGGCCTCGCAGACCTTAGGTTTGGTGGGTGAGTGGATGACCAAGATGCAAGTAACAACAAAACATAAGTAAAGGGCTTGGCTTAATAAATAACAGCAGAGGGGCCAGCGGATGACACAGTGGTTACTTCACCGGACTCCCACGTGACTGACCGTAGTTCGAGCCCCGAACCTGGTGGATTGAAACTCACGCCAGGTGCACGTGCATGTGTGCCCAAGATCCTGGGAGGAGAACAGAGGAGCAAGGATTGCCATTTGGCCATCCCCCCTGGGGGGTGATTTCTCACCTTCCCTCACTGTCTCTCTCCAGGAGCACACATGCTCTAAGGTAAAAACCTCTAAAAAAATAAATAAATGAGTGAAAATAAATAAATAGCTGTTATCTCCCTCTGTGTGCGGCCATACTTAACAGCAATGTATTAAAGGTGACTCTGTCAGTAGTTCGTTCGTGCGTTACTACAGGAGCCAGACGAGCTTTATGTAAGTGTACATAGTATAATCACATACATGTACAGACACGTGATCTCGGGGGGCCCGTCAAAGCTCCTGTGCTGCACGAATCTCCCCATTCCTCAGGGAAGGAGACCAAGGCTCGGGGAAGGAGTGGCTTGTCCAAGGTTGCCCGGCAAGTAAGGGGTGGAACAGAGGCTTGAACCCAAGGCAGCCTGCCCCAGAGCCGGACTCCTATCCCATGGGGCCCTGCCTCCTTGTTAGCTCAGAGGCCACGGAACATGAAAGGGCTCCCTGCAAATGACGAAGCCAAGGGCGAGTGTGAGAGCGTCTGGGCCCTGGGACACAGGGCAGAGGGCCAGGGTGGAGGCGGGAGACAGGTGACCTGGGGACCCCAGCGGAGAAGCGGCACCCCTGCTGTACTGGACGCGCTCTGTGAGGGCAGCAGCCTCTGGCTCAGACCCGGGGTTTCGGAGCTGCTCGGCCCAGTGAACCGTCCCTGGAGAGCGCCTGCTGACCCCGGACAGCCGGCCACCCTGCGTCCTCACAGGCCCAGCTCCGCCCCGGAGGACGCCGTGTGCCCTGGGTCTGGGAGCCGGGGCCTTTAGTAAGAGACATGCCGGTCTCTGAAGCCCAGCTCCGTGTTTCCAGCTCCGTGACCTGGGTGGGCCCTCTGACCTCTCTGAGCCTCCGCGCGGGGGCACGTCCTGCTCACAGGCTGTGGCAGGACTGAAGAGAATGTCTCTGTAAGGCACTCGGGTCAGTGCCTGGCTCGGAGCCGCCCTGCAGGAGGGAGGGACAGCGGGGCCGCCACTGCCTCTGTGAGCTGCACACCTGAAAGGAGCCGGGATGCCATCGAATCCAGCCAATTAGGACAATTTCCCATAAAAATTTAATTCTTCAATAAAATAGCAGTGCAAAATGAAATAGGTGAAGCATTTTTAAACTGTAAATTAATGATCTATAGTTATAGCCATAATCATAATAATAGCTACCAATTACGGAACACAGAAGGCCGGATCTGGGCCAGGAGCGCCTTCCGAGATGGGGACTCATTGCAGCATCTGGCAGTCCAGGAGACCCGGGGCAGCAGGCCGGCGGTCAGCCCACTGCCCGAGTGAGCGCTTCTCACTGCCGGGTCCCCGTCCCAGTGTCAGGGCTTTTCGGATACGCTCAGAGCAACATACAAAGAAAGCACACCTGAGCACGGGCCATCCCTCCTCCGGGTTAGAGGTCTCCAATCCAGTGTAAATGGAATTCCATCTGGTTCTCCGGACTCTGCTCCTGCTGCAGGCCTCCTTCCAGGCCAGGGATGTCTATAAACCAGGCAACCCCTCAGGGCCCTCTCTGCAGCCTTCAGAGGGACAGAGATGTTGCCCAGGTTTTCCTCTTGCATCTTTGCATAGTAGGGAGTCCCTAGTCCAGATACCCGATCTGTTCCCCTCAAAGGAGGAGATCTGCTGGTAGGGAACCCTTTAGAACCTTCCCCAAAGTCACCCCAACCCTGATTGTCTCTTAACTCCTGTTCAGGGTCAGAAACAGACAAGATTTCAGGACCAGCAGTTAGCGTAATGGCTATGTCGCTGGACTCCCACGTAGTCGACTGTGGTTCTAGTCCCGGACCTGGTGGCTTAAAACTCATGCTGGGTGCATGTGCGTGCGTGCCCAAGATCCCGAGAGGAGAATGGAGGAGAAGGGATTGCGGCGTGGCCATCCCCTCTGGGGGGTGATTTCTCGCTTTCTGTCTCTCTGTCTCTGTCTTTCTGGTGAGCGCACGCACCCTATAGCAAAAACCTCTCAAAAAAAAAAAAAAAAAAAAAGAAGAAAAAAAAAGAAAGAAACAGACAAGATTTCGTGGGCACAGAGGCCAGCCTACTAGCTTCAAATCTGAGTTGGCCCTTACTGTGTGGCCTCGAGACAGGGCCTCAGCCTCTCTGAGCCTCTGCTCCATCACGACAGGAAGTTGGGGATAACAGCACCCACCTTCCAGAGCTCCTGTGGGATTAAGCAAAGCAGTGCACGCCCGCTCTTCTGCCCTCCAGGTTCACTCTTCTTTCTTAGCCATGATTTCCTCCCAGTAACAGAGAAAAGAGGCTCCATTACAAAGGCATGCACAGCACTAAGCTGTTCCTGCTTTGTTTTAGTTTTTGCTGAAGGGTGTGTGTATTCCATGGAGAGAGAGGGCGAGACAGAGAGAGACAGTGAGAAAGTACCCCCGGGAGGGTGGCCATGCTGGAATCCCCTTTCCTTCCTTCTCCTCTTGGGATTTCGGGCATGCACGCACATGCACTGTGTGTTTTTCAGGCCTCTGGGTCCAGGACTTGAACTGCTTAGTTGGCCATGTGGGATCCAGCTGCCCAACCTCCATACCACCTGCTGGCCCACTAAGCACTTTACATGTTCTGACTTTTTTTTGGTGGGGGGGGAGTTTGTTTTTTTTTTTTGCTATAGGGCGCGTGTGCTCACCAGAAAGACAGAAACAGACAGAGAGATAGAAAGCAAGAAATCACCCCCCAGGGGAATGGCCACGCCGCAATCCCTTCTCCTCCATTCTCCTCTCGGGATCTTGGGCACACATGCACACATGCCTGGTGTGAGTTTAAGCCACCTGGTTCAGGGCTTGAACCGCGGTCGACTACATGGGAGTCCAGTGACAAAGCCATTACGCTAACTGCTGGTCCCAATGTTCTGGCTTTTGAAAGTGCCAAGCACAGAGCCAGCTAGTGGTGTGGTTGTTGAGGCTTCTGAACCCCACATGGCTGACAGTGAGGTTCGAATCCCAGACCCGCAGCTTGAGAAACATGCTGGGTAAGTGTGCATATGTGTCCAAAATCCTGAAAGGAGGGAGAGAGGGAGAAGGGATTGTGGTGCGGCTGTACCCCCTGCAGGGGAGGGGATTCTTACTTCTCTTCTCTCTTTCTCTGTCTGTCTCCAAGAAGTGCACACATCTGGCAAAATAAAATAAAAAAAGAAAGAAGGAAGGGAGGGAGGGAGGGAGGGAGGGAGGGAGGGAGGGAGGGAGGGAGGGAAAGAAAGAAAGAAAGAAAGAAAGAAAGAAAGAAAGAAAGAAAGAAAGAAAGAAAGAGTAAGAAAGAAAGAAAGAGAAAGTAGAAAGAAAGAAAGAAAGAAAGAAAGAAAGAAAGAAAGAAAGAAAGAAAGAAAGAAAGAAAGAAGAAAGAAAGAGAGACAGAGAGAAAAGTGGCAAGCACAGTGGATGGCACACAGTAGGCACTCAGTTCCTGTCAGGGTCCCTGCACATGCAAGGTCTTTTATCACTCAGTTAACCTACAGCCCCCTCTTTTTCTTTTAGTAAGGTTTTTGACATAGGGTACATATGCTCGCTAGAGAGAAACAGAGATAGAAAGAGAAAGTAAGAAAGGCACACGTCACACTAACCTGGGAGGATGGCCACACGGCAGTCCCTTCTCCTCTGATCTCCTCCGGGGATTCTGGACACGCACACACATGCACCAGGCGTGATTTTCAAGCTGCCAGCTCAGGGACTCAAACCCTGCAGGCCATGTGGGAGTCCAACCTCTCAACCACCACGCCACCTGCTAGCCCAGCTCCTCTCTTTTTAACCACAGTTCATTCAGAAGCAGAAGGATTGGCCTCATCGATACTTTTCAAGAAAATACGATTCGTATTTATCCCTGTGTCTTTTAAAGCAGGCGAGATCCCTTCATAGGCACCAGTAAGAGTGACTCCAGCTCCGGGCTGCCTTTCTCGGCGGGCCTCGCTGCTCACAGCCCTGCAAACCCAGCTCCCTTCAAGCCCAGCTCCGAACACCCTGCGATTGTCCTCGACAGCCACTTACCCCCAGTCCCCTCACTCGACCTGGGACAAGCCCCTCAGACCCTGCCTGTCCCAGTCAGTCCCCAGAAGGCATCTCCCTTTCTGGGGATGAAGCCCTCCTCAGAGACGTCTCTCCCTGACCCCTTCCCACCTCTCAGGTGGCCTTCCTGTCCCGGCCTTGGGCACCCGGTCTTCCTCCCTTCCCCACCCTGGGAAAACGCCGCAGAGGGCAACATGTCACACGCGCCCCCTCAGCATGGTGGTGGTGGGCGGTGGCAGCACGGCGTTCTGTGAGGCCGACCACGGCCAGGTGCCGGGTTCGCATCCGGAGAACTCCGTGAGCACGCTGGACACACGAGCCTGAAACCCAGGGCTGGCTGCAGCGAACAGGCCATGGCTGTGTCTCTCCTTCTCATCTCTGTCTCTGCCTCTCTCTCTCATGAAAGAAAGAAAAAAATTTTAAGCAGTGAGTAATATTTAAGCAGCAAAATAAAAGGCCCGCAAGCCAGACTCCGGGCGATTGATGTAAGGTTGGATCTGCACATTCAAGTCCAGTCGGGCTGGCGGTTTTTAGTGTGAGAAACACTCTGGGACCTGATGTGCCGTCTGAGTAACCGGGCGTGGCACAACATGCCGGCAGCTAATTACTCCTAAGCAGTACTAATAGGTCCACGCTAATCACCTCTTGCACACAGCAAGGTCTTACAGGCAGAGGGAGGTTCGGCTGTGCCCTAAGGCTGCAAGGTGATGGTCATTAGGACGGGAAGCCCAGGGGGCTCGGACCGGACCGCCAGGGCCGTGCCCCGGAGGAGCGAGCTGGGTGCAGAGGGGCTGCAGGCTGGGACCAGGAGCCTCTCCTCCTGGGTCCCACCTCGCCCCTCCCCTGCTCCCACAATGCAATCTACTGAAACCTCTTATTAAAAGTATTCTGGAGGTGATAAAAGTGTCACCAAAGATTTGCTCATTTCTAAACTGTCATTAAAACAAATTTACGACCAGGGGAAATATAGGCAGTGGAGGTAGGCAGGGAGAGAGGGAAGATGATTTAAAATCAGTCCCTTAATAAATTAAAGGCATTCCCTTGCAAGAGGGGGCCAGGAAGGGGGAATCGCCAGAAAGTCACCGCTCCCCCATCCCAGCTGGCCGGGGTCCTCACTGCTGTGGAACCTCCTGCACGCTCCAGCCCACCCACACGCCAGCCTCTGCTGCCCGCCCTCACTGAGCCACACAGCCAGTGCCACCTGCAGGCCCTCCGGGAACCTCCTCCCGCTCCCTCCCGGGCTCCCACAGCCCTGCTGTCCAGACCTGAGTGGACTCTCTGACCCCCATTGGACTGTAAGATCTTTGAAGGCAGAAGTCCTGTCTCGAACTCTCGCGTGATTCTTTGTAAGTTTATTTAGTTATTTCTTCTATGAAAGACACAGACCTGCCCAGCTGGCATGAACAGGGAGGCCCCAGGACACGGCCTGAGCCTCTCCACGTGGCCGGGAGCTGGGGTGACCGCATGTCCTTAGAATCAGGAAACAGCAACCGAGAAACCCGAATACAGAGCCCCTTAGTTCTCACCAGGTCACGGGGGCTACCAGAACCCCCGCTTCTGGCCCCGAGCCCAGCCGTGCCCTCACCACTCACTAGCCAGCTGGCCTTGGCGGGTCACTGAGCCCAGGAGCCAGGCCCCCGTCTGAGTCACATGGGGACCAGCCGTGAGACTGAAGGGCTTCACTCTGATGGTTCCACTTGTCACCACTGTCCTCGCTGTCACCGGATGGCCCGAGGGGTGGCAGTGCATGCCAGAGCTGTCTGGACACTGCCTGGTGTGTGGGCCCATGTCCCCACTCGGCTCCTCCAGGTCCACTCTGTGCCGAGCCCTGGGCCAGGCTGGGGACAGCAGAGGCAAACAAGCCCAGCACCGGGCGTGGAGACGCCCCAGCCTGCAGGGAGGCCACACCGTGGACATGGGTCTCTCACCTCCTGGGCAGGGGGCAGGCTCGTGTTTCGGCTGGAAGTGCAATGACCACGTGCCTGTGTTGGGGCATGCAGGACCAGTCCGGAAGGAAGCCCTTGGGGAAAGGAAGAGGGTGTGGTGGGCAGGGCCGGGGACAGAGTGTGACGCTCAGCAGGTGCTGACCACCGAGAAGGGGAAGTGGGAGCGCAGGTTGGCCAGGGTGCAGGCCGCACCCCGGGGAGGAGGCTACACCAGCTCAGCACGGTGGAGTCACCCCGCTCCGCCTCAGCACAGGTGCTCAGCTCATGTCCCGGCGGTGGTGGCAGCCGGGTTCCAGGACCCAGTGCACCCCGGCAAGCTCTGGGGCTCGGCCAGCAGCCTGCCTGGGCCTCGGCCCCTCTGCCTGGCCTCCACGCTGCCCTGGGCTGCATGCCGTCCACACGAGGGCCGGGGGAGGGCATCGAGTAATGGGACTTCCATTTCAGAGCCCACGGCCACCTTTCAGGGCACACGCCACGAGGCCCGGGTGCAGGCCGAGAGGGGAGCGAGAGCCCACGTGCACGGCATCCGGAACAGGAATGTGGGGTGCTGAGGTGAAGCAGCCACGCACGCAAAAGCAGCGCAGAGAAATCGCGAGGCTGTGGTCCAGGCCGGCTTCTCAGAGAGGCAGAGGGCCGGGCTGGGCACACAGGGCAGAGAGGAAGGCCTAGAGTGTGGGGGACCAGGTCGGGGAGGGGTGGGGCTGGAGCTCCCAGTCCCCAGGGCCGGGGCTCCCGCTGGGGTGGAGGTTGGAGCCGCCCTCTAGGGCAGCCTCAGCCTTCCCTTCAGAAACCAGGCAGCCTCGTGTGGAGGAACGGGCAGACCCAGCACAGGGCAGCTGGCCGAGGGGTGCCGGGCTCAGCAGGGCCCTGCCTGCACCCCGCTAACACCGCAGGGCTCCTCCACTCCCATCTGGGCCTCTGCTGCCCCCACAGCTCTGCACTGCCTCCTCCTCAGTCTCTGAGTCTGTCTTGCTTCCTCTTTGTTTTCTTCTGTGTCTCTGTCTCTCTCTCCCTGTACCTCCTCCGCTCTCTGCCCCTCCTCTGCGCGCCTCTGTACCTCTGTCTCCCTTTCTCCACCTCTGGCCCTCACTGCCCCTGCTCTAGGGGACTGTTGCCGCCCCCTCCTCCGTACCCCAGCTGTAGCTGAGACCCAGAGCTGGAACTCTGGGCTGAGGAGTTCCTGGCCAGGCGGGCCTGTGCCTGTGGGGCGGCTCCTCTCTTTAATCTGGGGCGATCTGACTCGCTCCTCGGGCCTCTCCGCCTTTGATCTTTATCTGTCTTTGAGATTCTGTGTTGGAAACTTCTCTGGGCAGACTTCCCTGCCCCCAGGCTACAGAGGTCCCTGCTGGGCCCGGGTCGGGGCTCCAGGCTGGAGGCCTCCACCAGGCACCAGGAAGGCCATCCCTGAGCCCTGCCAGCCCCCTGTACCCAAAAGCCACCTGGCGTGTGGCAGGAGCCAGACTTCCCTGGGTTCCAGGCCCCATTCTGCTGCGGCTGCTGTACCCAGCTTCTCCTCTCGAGGACACAGTGAGTGTGAGAACGACATGAGGGTGAGCGTCAGGGGCCAGATCCTCCCCTGCCAGGAGCGTGGGCTGGCCGCGGCTCCTCCCACCTGCCCCCATCTTGGGGATCGGAACCTGGGCCTCCCACGTGGCGCCTGACCACCTGCTCTGCCGCGGTGGGGCCTGCACATCTGAGAGCTGAGCGTGCTCCCAGAGGTGTCCACGGCCAGGGCTGAGGCCAGCTCTGCTGCCCAGCTGTGACTCGGCAGATGTCCGTGTGTCTGTACTCCCGTCAGTGAACACGCCTGTGCATGTATGTGGGACAGAGGCCCAAAGGGCAGCCCACAGGGAACCAGAGGGCTGCAGTGTGACGAGGGCCCTCGGGGGACCCCAACCCAGAGATGGGATGGCTCACTGAGGGCCTCGGGTCCGAGGCTGGGGCGGACCCAGCACCCTTCCAACCCCAGCCTGAGCACCAAGGGAGGGGCGGGGGAAGCCGATGCTGTCCTGCCCCGCTTCACCCCGCCTACAGCCACCTTCACCTGCTCGCCCTGCTGCAGGTGCTGGACTCGGCCCGCAGGGACTGCTGGGCGACAGGCCCCTGCCTCCCGAGGACTCCGGGCTCCCTGCAGCTGTCCTTCAACCAGTGAGCCAGCTTCCAGCGGCCCACCGCCCCTGCGGAGCTGCCAGGCCTCCCAGCGACGCACACACGGGATAGACGGGCTCCCAGGAGGGCCGAGAGGAGGCAGCTGGTCGCCCCGAGGCTCTGGGCAGGAGTGCAGGTGCGTGCGCTGACTCAAGTGTCCTGGAGACTCAGGACGGCCATGGAGAAGGGCCTGGATGTGGGGTGCATGGCTGTAAGAGACAGAGCCTGAATCTGAAGGCAGGTGGCCACGGCTTCACTACTCTCCCGGCACGGGGTCTGAGTGCATCCATGCTGGAAGAAGCCTTAAAGCACATCTGGTCTGGGCCAGCAGGTGGTGTGGTGGCTAAGACGCTGGATTCTCGCATGGCTGACTGTAGTTCGAGTCCTGGACCCAGCGGCTTGAAAATCACAACAAATAAGTAAACAAGCAGCAAAACGAAAACCAGCGTAGCTGCTCCAAGCCCCTGGCAGCTGCTAAGGAGCCTGAGCGCACCCCCGCCCCACCCTGTGTGTGTCACACATCACAACTTCCCAGATGACTCCACCTGACAGGTCTTCAGCAGCCACGTGGCATCCACGGTGCAAGCCCGGCTTCCTTCAGCGGAGGGCACTGTAACCCAGAAAGCAGAGGGACCTGCCAGAAGCCTGCAGAAAGCCGCCAAGGGGACGCCCCTCCCCCTGCAGGCCCCTTGCTGCACCGCCTGTGTGCTTGTGGGGCGGGGCCTTTGAGGGGTTGCAGGTGGGCATGGCTCCTGAAGCTTCTCTGAATATTCCCTAAGTGTGCGTTTCCAGTATGAGCCTCCGCCCTGCCGTCCGGGCCCTGATGGGATGTGGACGGGCCCAGCCCAGCGCGGGGCTTCGCACAGCCGGGGTGCCACGGGGGTGACTCACATTGCTGGTGACCTACTTGGGGTCCTTTCAGCTAGCAGCCTGCCCAGCCTCAAGTGGTGAAATGTGATTGGTCCAACCCAGTCCTGGAAGTCCTCTTCCTCTTTGCCAGTGACTGACCTGGGAGTGACCAAGTGGCCCAGTTCCAACCAGGAAGAGGGGAAGGGAGGCATCTGGGCAGCTCTGGGAGAGGCTTCCCTTTCTGAATTGAGGCACATGAGGAAAGAGCCCTTTGTCGCTCTCTCTCCCAGCTCCATCTCTCTTTCTGCTGGCCACACTCTTAGGTGATGAGTTGATGCCTGGAGCCATGGCAACTGTCTTGTGATCACGAGGCAGTACCTGTAAGGATGGTGCAGCGGGAGGGTAGAGAGCCCTGGCCCCTCACTGTCGAGTTGCTGAACCATCCCTGGGACCACCCACCTTGTCAGCTAAGATCACATATGTCTGAAGGGGCTTCAGAAAGTTCCGGGGGATGGGGGTGGGGAAACAGAATTAAAATACAAGCTTATTTTGGTGCCAAACACTTTCAAATCCATGTATAGCTTTTCGTAAGACCCGTTTCCCATGAGCTCTTTGAAGACCCCTTGCCTGGACTGGTTAAGCCAGTCTCTGTTTCGTATTTTGCTACTTACAGCCAGGATGTCCTCACTGATAGTGGAGTCATAACAAGGAAGAGGTTGGCCCAGCCTGCGGCATGGCTGATAGCAGCTCACTGCTGGAAGCCACACTGCCTCTGCAGGTTCGGATCCCCAGGCTGGCTCGCAGACACACGAGGTGCAGACAGGCACAGCCAAATCCTCAGGGGCATGAGGGCCAGGACAGGGGATCGCAGTGCGGCCAGACCCTGAGGGGGTGCTTCTCACTGTCCCCCACAAGTGCCCACGCACTCCTTATCATGAGCAAATGTTGAAACCTTAAGAAACAGTGTTGACAAAGGGTCTGTCCGTGAGTAGAAGTTCTCTGTCTCACAGCAGGAAGCCAAGACAGACAGACACTGAGCGCCCTGGGGCACTCACGCCTGCCGAGGACACGAGGTGGGGTCAGACCAGCTGCGCCTGACTCCCCCGTTGGTGCACCGAACGGCCACAGGGACCTGGCTTCCAGGGAAGGACTTCGGAGAACAGGGGTCTCCCCACCTCTCTTAGCTCTGTCCCTGAACACTTTCCAAGTATTCTGCGAGCACCCATGTTGCAGTATGCCCTGCAGGCCGGTGATGTGCTCTGAGGTTGAAAAGAGCAGAAATGAGCGGATGAGGTCCGTGCAGGATAAAACGGGTCCTGGCCTTCAAAGCCCTGCACTGACTTCAGGGATCCAGGACGCGCCCCTGGGAGGCAGCAGAAAGAACACATTTTCTGCTTTCTCTGCTCTGGATCCTGTAGGGCCCCTTCTTCCGGGAAGCCTACCTTGACTATCCCAAGAACTGGGCTCCCAGGGCAGAAGTCTGCACACTTCTTATCATAGCAGACTTTCTTAGCTAACTGTGTGCCCCTGCACCCCTTCCCCACCTGGGTGTGAGCTCCTGGGAGGCCGGGACGTCACTCGGCACTAACTACCTGCATGCTCGGTGAGCATGGCCCCAGGCCGAGCTTGCCCCCTTTCTCACAAACCCGGGCTCAGAGCAACCCCTGCCCCCCAAAGGGAGCATCCCTGCCGAACTTGGGGTGTGCGTTACATTCACCCAGAAGCATAGGGGTCTTGAGAAGACTGGGAACCCAAGCCAAACAGTCATCCCAAAGGGGGCCCAAAAGGGCCAGCAGGTGGCATGGAAGCTAAGGCACTGGATCCCACATGCCGACTCTGTGGTTCGAATCCCAGATCCGGAAGCTTGGAAATCACACTGGGCATGCATGCATGCATTATCCTGAGAGGAGAACGGAGGCGAGGGGCTTGCAGCATGGCCACCCCCCTAAGAGGCACTTTCTCTCTCCCTCTCTCTTTCTCATTCTCCATCTCTCTCTGGCAAACTCACACACCCTACAACAAAATGGTTTAAAAAAAAAGACAGCTGAGGCCTTGGTCTTGGCCAAAGCAGAGAGAGGGGAGAGGCTGGAATGGGGGTCGCTGAGAGGAGCCCAGCACGAAGAGGCCAGGCGGGAGCCCCAGTGTGGGGCCGTGGTGACAGCGGGGGCGGTATTCAGAGCGCCATCCGTGCTGGCACTGCAGCAGTAGCAGCTAGCTGCCCTCCCCCCTTCCTGGACCCAGGCCTGAGGAATGTTCTAGAAGTTGCCGATGCCCGCTCTCCCTGGCCTTCCTCTTCCCTGGAACATAACGGCTTGTGCTGAAAGAGCTCGAGGTTCGGGATTCCGTAAGTAAGCCGGCGAATCCACGGCTTCCAGGCTGCCCTTCTGGGGGCGGCTCCTCCGTGGGTATTTTTAGTCGCATTTAATTTGGCAGGCTGCGAGCACTTTTGATTTCACAATGATTAGTTAGAGCTTGTGAGCCTGCTCTTCTTCCCGCCCGCCCGTCTCCCCCAAGGGGACTGGGTGTTGTTTTGACTTTTATGTGCTACAATAAAAACTTTCATTGTAGCAAAATGTTTGCTCGTCAAAATTAGCTTGGTTAATTCCAAAGGATTGTTTCATCTCGGCTCCACAGGCACTCGGATCTTTCCTACAAGACGGATTGGCCACCAGCCAGCCATCTCCGGGACAATTCCTCTGCAGCGCTCTCCCCTCGGAATTTACCTTTAAAGAGGAAAGCCCGGCCTCGCTTTCCAAAGGCGCCTCCGAACGCGTGATGGGTTCCCGTGCTGTGCAGCAGGCAGGGGGGCGGCGACGACCGGGAGTAGCTTGTGTCGGGTTTAGTGCCACAGACGTGAAAGCTCCACACAGAAAGTCAGCCCCACACACTCAGATACACGAGGCGCACGTGTGCACGCACGCACACACACAGATACACGAGGTGCACACGTGCACGTGCACACACACTCAGATACACGAGGTGCACATGTGCACGCGCACACACACACACACTCAGATACACGAGGCACACGCGTGCACGTGCACACACAGATACACGAGGTGCACGGGTGCACGCACACACACACACTCAGATACACGAGGCGCACGTGTGCACACGCGCACACATGCAGATACACGAGGCACACAGGTGCGCGCGCGCGCACACACACACACACACACACTCAGATACATGAGGCTTAAACTGCACCCAGAGAAGTGGCCTCACAGGCACAGACAGACCCGCACTCACACACTCATACACTCACAGTGTCAGGGTGTCCGCCCTGCAGACAGCACCTGTTCAGGTATGCACAGGAAGATGGAGCCCAGGGGTGAACGCACAACCTCGGCCAGGCCTGGTGGGGCCCTGCGGCCGCACTCTGCCTGCATTTGCAAGGTTGCACACACAGGCTGCAGCCTCACCTCGCTGAGACCCCACCTGGCTGAGACCACCCGCATTAGCAGGAAGGTGGCAGGCACCACCTCAAACAGGGTCAGCTTCCCCGGGGCCTGGGCTCAAATACGAAATGCACGACCAACCCCCAGGCCCAGAGGAGGCCCAGGCTCCTGAGCCCAGAACCCAAGCCGAGCTCTCCCAGCCCTCCTCTCCCCCTCCCCAAGCTGGAATTTCTGTTCACTTCGACGGCAGAGGAAGCTCACAGAGGCCCAAGACGGTCAGCCAGCCGGCCCTGGCTGTCAGGGAGGCCCGTGGAGCGGCTGGGGTGCCAGCCAGGAGCAGGGCGGGGCGGGGAGGTGCAGAGACGCTGGCTGACACTCTGCACAGCCGTTTTGCTACAGGAGGCCTTGGGGTCGATGCACGGAGCTGGTCCCGAGGCCCTTGGGTTAGTAAGACACACTGCCCCCCACCCAGAAGCACTGTGGGTTCAGGGAAGGCGTCTCGCACTGGCCAGCCTCACTGGGCTGGGCTGGAGGGTGGCCAGTGAAGAGGCATGTGGACCCGGGCCAGGCCATCCCACCTCCCTGCTGTGCCCTCGAGCTGTGACCCCCAGGTCCAGCGCTGGGCACTGGGCTACACGGTGAATCAGACACAGTCCCTGCCTCCAGCCTGGCTCCTCCTGGGCTCTGGGGGATGGAGGCTGGGGGTGGCAGGGAGGCTGGTGTCCCCAGTTCTGAAGAACTGGGGCTTTTTACTCATAGCCAGGGGGTCTGCTGGGCCCGGGGAGGATGCTCGGGGCCTGAAAACTGAGACTCCGATGACACAGCGGCCTCCATGCTGTCTCCTGCCGGGCGGCACTCGGGCCTGCGGGTGCCCACTGCGGTGCGTGTTAACCCGCTCGTCTTTCCAACGGCCCTGCAGAGTGTGTGTGCCTACGGAGAAGGGCATGAGGATGACCCCTGGGGAGGTTCCCAGCCCCTTCTCCTCCGTCCCCTCCCAGGAGTCTGGGCATGTACCCACACACTCTCGTGTGTTTTTCAGGTGGCCAGGTCCGAGACCCGAACCTCTGGCCATGTGGGATCCAGCCGTGTGTCTGCTTCTGTTGGACAGTTGAGGGGGCTGGAGCACGGCAGGGCAGTAACTGACTCGGGGCCACACCGCTGACGGGCAGACCCGGCCCAGCTCGGCAGGCAGGCCGGGGACAGCACTCGCCCGTCACACGGGCGGCTTCTCCACACGGGACCACGCGAGGAGCACAGGCCACCACAAAGTATGAGCCAGTGTTAAGACTCCTCCTAACGGGGCCAGCAGGTGGCGTGGTGGTTAAGGCGCTGGACTCCCACGTGACAGACCACAGTTCGAGTCCTGGACCTAGTGGCTTGCTTTCTCTTTCCCTCACTCTCTCTTCCTCTCTGTGTCTCTCTCGGGTGAGCACATGTGTCCTGTAGCAAACTGAAAAAAATAATGGGACCAGCAGTTAGTGTAATGGCTGTGTCGCTGGACTCCCATGTAGTCGAACGCGGTTCGCGTCCCAGATCTGGTGACTTAAACTCACGCTGGGCGCGTGTGCGTGCGTGCTCAAGATCCCAAGAGGAGAATGGAGGAGAAGGGATTGCGGCGTGATAATCCCCCCTGGGGGGTGATTTCTCGCTTTCTGTCTTTCTGTCTCTCTCTGTCTCTCTGGTGAGCGCACGCGCCCTATAGTAAAAAAAAAAAAAAAAAAAAAAAAAAAAAAAAAAAAAAAAAAACCTCTTCCCAAAAAACCCATCATAATAATAATAATAATAATAATGATGATGATGATGATGGACCAGCAGGTGGTATGGTGGTGAAGACGCCAGACTCCCACAGGGCCGACCACGGCGTGCATCTCTCGGACCTGCTGACTGGCTTTCTCAGTTTCTCCCTCTCTCTGTATCTCTCTAGTGAGCACTAAAAATAATAATAATAAATAAAATTAAATGAATAATTCTTAAAATAATAATAAATTAAATAAAATAATATTTTTAAAGTTAAAAAAATTCCCAACAAGCCCATTGCTCTACTTCACACTCGAGCAATAAAGTCACTAGCACAAGAGTAAGGAATAGCCATTGATGAATTAGCAAGAAGCAGGGACTGCGACAGACACCTCGGTGTTCTCACTAGCACGGCCCTCACCGGTCACGGTCACGGCGTCAGTGCTGTTATCACCTTTCTTATGGGAGGGGAGAGGTGTTTGCTATAGGGCGCGTGAGCTTGCCAGAAAACAGAGACAGAAAGAGAAATCACCCCCGGGGGATGGCCACGCCACGCCGCAATCCTTCTTTTCCATCCTCCTCTCGGGATCTTGGGCACACACACACACACGCGCCCAGCGTGAGTTTAAGCCACCGAGTCCGAGACACTTGAACCGTGGCCGACCACGTGGGAGTCCAGCGACATAGCCATTACGCTAACGGCTGGTCCGGTATCACCTCTCTTTTACAAAGAAGGAAACTGAGGCACAGAGGCTCAGCATCTGTACTGGTCAGACTTCTCCAGAGAAACAGAACGGACAGAGTATGTATGAAAACACAGCCGGAGAGGTACGGGTTCAGGCCCCGTGAAGGAGACCAAGGGCCACGGTCCGCCCGTGTGAGGGTTGAGCAGGGACGGTGGTGTAATGTCCTGCAGCCTGGGCTGGAGGAGGCCAGGCCACACTCTGTTCCAGACTGAAGGTCCCAGGGTCAGGTGCAGCGATGGCCCGGGCGGAAGGCAGCTGTGGCAGCTCAGGCTCTCGCTGCCTCTCTGCTCTCTGGCCCTCCACTGACCGGGGCACCCCGCGCATCCGTGAGGGCCGTCTCCTCGGTCTGCTGATCCAAACACTTACCTTTTCCAAACACCTCGTACCACCCCCAGAAATACTGTCTTATCAGCTGGCATCCCCTAGTCCAGCCAAAGGGACACTTGAAACGAACCGCCACAGCACCCACACGGCGACACTGGCAGGCCGCCGTGTGAGCCCAGGCAGTCCGATGGGGGTCTGCTTGTTCCCACTGCACTCCGTCGCCCGCGAGTGTGGGAAGTGGGAGGTGAGGCCGACCGCCAGGTGTGCCTCCGTCCGGGCCTGAGCCCTGCCACCCGCCTCCTGCCTGTGCTGCCCGGTCTCAGAAGCCTTCCCAGGCCTGCCTGTCCTCCAAGCCTTCTGGTGAGACGCGAGCCCAGCCAGACCCCTGGGCAGCAGATGTGGTCCCGAAGCTGTCCGCGTCTCATCCGGGGGACTCTCCACCCTCTCCCGGCTCCGTGCCCTGGGCAGGTTGGGGCTTTCCTTGGGTTGGGTTTTCAGGCTACCTCCCTGAAATCGGGGCCTTTGTCTACAGAAGCCTGCTCTCTGCTCAGCTGACGCTTCTGTGCCAGGTTTTGTCAGCCCCAGCCCCGCTGCCCGGCACCCACCGGCTTCTCCAAAGGGTCGATGCGTGGGTTGAGCCGTGGTATTCTGGTCACTCCCCGATGGCCGAGTAAGGCTGTGGGCATGCCGGCCTACGGGGAGGGAGGCTAAGTCAGTGACAACAGCTGTCGCAGCTGCCTGCTGGACCTCGTCCCGCACAGCTGGGCCCGGGACGGCCTGACCCAGAGCAGCACCGCAGGCTTAGCTGAGCGCTGAGGGCTGAGGGCTCCTTCAGGTCACATGGAGCCTCCCCCGGCATTCCCTACAGGCAGGCCCAACGAGGGCCCTCTCTGGGGCAGCTTGCCCATCCCACGTCCCACCGTGCCCTCTGTAAACCGGGGTGTGGGCACCACAGGGTAGCTACGAGGATGAAGCCCTACTATGGGGCGAGAGCTGAGGGAGCTCTCGGAGGCCCCTTCTAAGCCACCACCTGAAGACTCTGAACAGCCAGGAGGGAGTCTGTGGTCGGGCTGCAGAAGTGAGCCCCGAGTTGCTGAAAGGCCGACAGACAGGAAGCTAGCTTCGTCTGAAACCCCTCCCCCTTGGAGCAGCCAGTATCGTTGCAGGGCACCCTTGGGACCAAATGATGTCTCTCTCTTTTTTATAAAAAAAAAAAAAAAAAAAAAAAAAAAAAAGATTTTTGCTAACGGGTGTGCGCTCACCAGAGAGACAGAGAGAGACAGAGAGATAGAAAGCAAGAAATCACCCCCCAGGGGGGATGGCCACGCCGCAATCCCTTCTCCTCCATTCTCCTCTCGGGATCTTGGGCACGCACGCACACGCACACGCACTCAGCATGAATTTCAAGCTGCTGGTTCTTGGACTAGAACCATGGTCGGCCAGGTGGGAGTCCAGTGCTCTAACCCCTAAGCCACCTGCTGGCCCCCAGGACTCTCTATTTAAAAACATCCTGAAAAGTGTCCCGTTTTACAAAGACAGTAGGCAGAGCGGCACAAGATGGGACGGGGCACAGGGCTGAAAGCCAGGCTGAGGCACGGGCTGAGGGCCAGCTTGGGGTCACGGACCCCCGGCCTCCCTCACTGGGCAACACTTGATGTTCACGAGCTCAGTCTTAACTAGCCCCTCTCAGACCTTAATCCTGGGAGACAAGTGCATCCAGACCCGCTTCACAGAGAAGCCGAGGGCCAGAGTGACTCCCACGTGGCATGAGCATGCTGGGGCCGATCCAGAGCACAGGCCTGGCTCTGACCCCAGGCCCAATGCTCTGCCCGTCCTGCTACCCAGACCCACTACGCAGCAGCTGGCCTGGTGACTCGAACCCAGACAAATCCAGGGAGTCCCGACTCTAGGCCAGCCCCGTGTGTCTACACCCCATGTGGTTAGGATTCTCCGGGTCTAAAGAAGAGCCCACAGCCTGGCCCAAGCGTAGCAGCCCGGTGTGGGACGGTGCTGAGGCCGTGTGGGAAGCCCAGGTTCAATTCCCAGCCCAACCTACAAGAAAACAAACAGAAACAGCAGGTGTGGTACATGCACACAGCCCCGCTACCTGGGAGGCAAGAGGACGGTGACACCGAGAAACCCCACCCTACCTACAGGAGCACAACACAACCCACATCCCTGGGAAGACCCACGGTGCCAGGGGGATAAGCGATGCAGTCGGGGTTCGAGTCCAGCCACCTCCCTCTACACCCCTTTCCCTAAAAGTCCTCGGCTATCTTCCCAGAGAAGAGCAACAAACAAACAAGCCCCTTCTAGGAGGTGTCTGTCAGGAGGGTTCGGGCAGCAGGCCGGCAGCAGGGCTGGAGGGAAGGTCGTGAAAACGGACCAAGACACCAGCAGGGGGTCTACCTGCCTCAGCCCCACCAGGGCCTGCCCCGGACTCACAGGACCGGCCCCTCGTCCCTCGTTCCTCCCGCTGGCCTGTGCTGGGGCAGGAGGAGGGGCAGGCTGCAGGGGCAGGAGGTAGGGACAGACCTGGGGAGGTTGCCCAGGCCCACACAGCAGACAGGAGGAGGGGCTGGCGGGGCCGGCTGGGAGGCAGGGACAGACCTGGGCAGGGGGCCGGCCCACGCAGCAGACAGGAGGAGGGGCTGGCGGGGCCGGCTGGGAGGCAGCTAAAGCATCTCTGGGGGCACTGTGCGGGGTCGGGGCGCAGCGCCTGGAGCCCCACGACCCAAGACGGAGAACCCCGCCCCTTCAGCTCTAAGGCCTTGCCAGAGAGGCTGGAAAAGCACTCTGGGCACGTATGCACGCGTGCCTAAAATCCCGAGGTGGTAGAGGAGATGGGATTGCAGCACAGAAGGTGATCTCTCACTTTCTCTCTCTCTGTCTCTGGTGAACACACCCACCTTCCGTCAAAAACCTAAATAAATAAATGTGTTTGATTTGCGTTCCCAGCAGGACCCCAAGGACTCAGACCCACTAGGTGTGGGACAGGGCGGCCCAGTTCTAGCCATGTGAGCCTGGGGGCCCCGTGAGCAACTGCAGCCTCTGAAACAGGCTCCGGAGGGCAGGGCCAGCGCTGAGCGACACACAGTGAAGGGGGGTGCCACGCAGGTGCACGTGACATGGCAGCGTTTGCAAGTGTGGTAGAGGAGGCGGCGGCCGCCGGGGCCATGAGCCCTGAGGCGTGAGGCTGGGGCTGGGGCTGTGTCTGTCCTGGGAGGACAGGGGCTGGGGTGGGGGTCTCACTTGCCGCCCAGTGCCTACCACAGCTTGCAAGAGCGACGTCACTGTCACCGAATGGCGTGACCCTGGGCAGTCACTTAGCCTCTCTGTGCTTCAGATCCGGTCCTGTACAATGGAGCTGGCGGAGTGGTGCAGGGCTTGAGACGGTGAAAGGACCCGGTGAGCCCTTCCTGCCAGCGTGCCTGTGCCCACGGGGCTTCGGAACATGTGGGCTGGCACCTGGTGCTCCAGGCTCACCAGCAGGACGGGGAGGGGAAGGGGCTTCTGGTCCTGGGAGCGGGACCGTGCTCGCGGGGAAGGCCTGAGCCGGGAACGCTGTTTACCGAGAACACTTCACCGGAGTAATCATTGTTTTCTCTGAGAAGCAGTTCTCCAAAGGGCACTTGAAATTCCGTGCCAAGAAACACTCCAGGAAGAACAAGCATCGGGACGGCTTTGAGGGCGGCCTCCGATAAGGAGGCGCAGAAACCTCACTCCACGCAGACTGCAGGGGTGAAGGCGGGCCCAGGCCGCGCTGGAGGCACGGTTGCGAATGGCTCTCCAGCTGCGGTGTGAGAAGTGCCGCGCTCCGTCCTCAGGAAGGGCCCGAGCAGGCGCGGAGTGCCCGCAGAGGACGCGCCCAGTGTCACTGTCACAGCGCTCGTCCTGCGTCGCAGACGCCACGCGCCGCTACGTGTAAGGAACGTGTTTCTCTGCGTCACTCGGTGGAAAATGGATGCGGCCGCTGGCAGAGTGGAAGGAGCCGCCAGGGACAGCTAGGCGTGGCAGACCGGGCCGTGTGGTAGCAGCCCCCTGGGGGCTGGGAGAACTCCGCTGCTGTCTCTAGCCCTGTCTGTCATACTGCAGCCTAGCCACAGGCCCAGGCTCATTGAAGGCTCGGCACCCCACCCACCCCCTGCCTCTGGGCCAAGGTGACACGCGTTGACTGGCTTACACCCCGTGCGCTCGCTCGGCATGAGGGCCTGGGGCAGCCGAGTGCACCCGGGTACCCACCCTCTGCTGGGACCCCCACACCACCACCCTGGAAGGCTCCCCTCCAGAGACTCAGTGCCTTCGGCCTTCCCTGTGAGCACGGTTCCAGCTTCCAGGGTCAGGGACCCCGCCCCCTCTGGCTGCTGACCCAGGTGCACCCGGGTGCCCGCCCTCGCCTGCAGATGGAGCAGCAGCTCCCCCAATGCCTGAGGGGCAGCAGCCTGCAGGGCACTGAGGGCCAGCGAAGGTCCCTGCCCAGACACCTGCCGGGACTGGCACTCTTCTGGGAGAGAAGAACCTGGTCCCGGAGCATGCTCCCCCTGAACACTATCACGTGGGGATGAGAAAGGACGTCTCGGTGCCAGAGCCAGTTTCGCTTTCCTCTTGGGCTCCAGGGGACTGGGCGAGGTGTGGAGAGGGGTGTTCAGACTCTATCTGAGGGGCTCGCATCGGCATGGTGGTCAGGGTGCTGGGTAACACATAGCCAGTTCCACAGTCCGAGACCCGGACCTGGTGGCGAAAAACATGCCAGGCACATGTGCATGCATGCCCAAGATTCCAGGAGAACACGGAGGAGAAGGGATTGCAGTGTGGTCAACCCCTCTGGAGGGTCAATTCTCACTTTCTCTTTCTCTGTTGAGCTCACATGCCCTAGGAGAAAATCTAAAATATATAAATAAATAAATGCCTTTGACTTGCATTCTTAGCAGGAGCCAACGGGCTCAGACCCACTTCTAGCTGTGCGAGCCTGGGGGGCCGTGAGCCCTGAGCCTCGCTGCAGCCCCTGTAGAAGGGGGCCACCTGAGGAGGAGGGTGAGGTGAGGTCAGGCGTGGCAGCGCCGGCAGCCCTGCACGCACAGTGGCACGTGCTGCGTGGGCGGAGCAGCTGCAATCCACGCGCACGGTGAAGTCGAAGAATATCCATCCACGTGGGGGGGCAAGGAGGTTATCGCCGAGGGCCAGCATGTCGGTGACTCTCAGTCCTTTTCATTTTTCCCTTTTCTTTTTGCTTATCTGAGTTTCCCAAATATTCCACAACGTTCCTGGATTCATCGTGTCATTGGGAAAGGACAATAGAGTGGAAAAGCAGCGTGTCGCGCTGGGGTGTGCGGCTGCCTGGTGCTGAGGGAAGGGAGCCTGGGGTGCTAGCAGGGCTGGGGACAGAGCCTGAGGGGGTGACGACGTCCCCTCCCTGGGCGGAGGACCCCCACCCCGGCAGGCGGCCCCACGCTGGCTCGTCCGGCTGCGCCTGGCTCAGACAATGGGAACACACAATCATTCATTATAACTCAATTACAGTGATTAAAGCTGGTGGCATGCAGAGGCAGGAGGGAGTGTTGCCAACAAAATTTACACTCCGTGTCATCAGCGAGAGATAACAGCAGCTGCCGCGCCCCGCCGCCCGGCCTCCCCTGCCATCTGCTCAGCGCAGGCCGCCGAGGGGCTGGGGCACGGCACTCATGGTGGACCCGGCAGAGCTGCTGAGATGGGCCGGACCCCTCCCTGCAGACAGGGTGCCGCAGCCCAGCACCTGCAAGGGTGGGCACATGGAGCCGCTGTTCTGCAGGTGTGCCTGCTGTGGCCAAGAGTGCCGTCCTGGGGTCCAGCTTTCACCCCATGTTCCAGATGAGGAAACGGAGGCACCAAGGGTCACACAGTTCGTGGCGGAGCCCAAACTCGGACCTGGCCAGCTCACCTGGGGATGGCCGCTCTGGGCTGCAGGGAGCTGGCGAGCGAGGGGCATGCCATAGCGCAGGCGGCTGGGGGACAGGCACAGGGAGAGGAGGAGGGCCAGCTGTCACCAGGCAGACCTCAACACAGGTGCCCTGGTCACGGTGACCAAGGTGGCCTCGGGAAAGAGATGGAGGGAGGCGGAAGTCCAGACCGGGGGTCTGGGCAACCACAGCCAGGGGTGGGGAACACGGAGCTGCTCTTCCCGGGGCAGTGACAGCGCAGCCACCCTCCAGCCATGTCCACACAGGAGCAGCGCCCAGGCACTGGACCGGCGGGTGTGGCCAGCTCGCATCTGGGAGTGCCTCCCCCCTGGGCTCTGCCTGCTGCTGGTGGGGCCAGGTGTGGCAGCTGAGGCAGCACTCCGCCCCCTCCCGGCTGTCGGTGACGCACTTGCCAGGCACACCCTTCTGCCATGCCACGCTCTGGGGCACAGAAATGTCACCGTGGGAGCGTCCACACTGCCGGCTGCCTGCCACCTGCCACCTTCCCCTGCCCAGCCCCGTCCATGTCACAGGCAGGACCTGTTTCCTAGTAGCATGCAATATTAGGGTCCCCCAGGGATGAAACTGTCCCCACCCCAGCCCTGGCAGACGGCGACTGGCAACATGGCACCGGAGGAGGACTGACTCGGAGCGGGCAGGTGGAGCCCTCGGGAGCAGCAGAGTGGGGAGCCAGAGGATCAGGCATCAGGCGGGGTCCCTGCTGGCCCAGCTTGGACTCCCCACATCCACATGGCCCCTGTGCCTGCCCCCGACCCCATGTGCTCACCTGCTCTGGCTCCCAGGCAGGTAGGCGGGCAGGGCCGTGGCTCAGCGTGGGCCCTGGGCCCCGACTGCCAGACAGCAGACGTGTGGGTGGAGGGCTGCCCACCCCCTTCTGCACATCCCAGGTCAGTCCGCCTGGAGGCGGCACACCAGGTGGGGACACCGGAGACCTGGGGGACCAGGCACAGCACTGCCTCGGCCAGGAGCACCAGCCCGAGTTCCCCAAGAACTGGAGGACGCTGCCGAGGAGTGTGTAATCTGCCACGCAAGCCACTCGGAGTCGGGAGAGCTGGGTGTGGCTTCCTCCGTGACCAGGCTGCGTGGTCGCTCATCGGTTCATTCCGTAAGGGCCGTGGCCCTGTGAGTGCAGAGCAGCCCTGCCCCAGGACGCTCGGGCTCCACGTCCTGGTGCTCTCCAGGGCCCGGTCTCCCCATCGGCCGCAGAGATCCGGGCTCCCCACACCGGCATGGAAGACGACGGAGGTGAATGCCGTGGGCCCGCGGGGCAGGTTGGACGTCTCCGCGCCCCTGCCCGCTCTTACCAGTTGCGCTAAGTAGGCTACGAGGCCGTTCCCGTTGGGTGTTGACGGCCTCCCGACACACTGCACGATCAGCTCCTTCGTCTTCAGGAGGGGATGCGAAGGGCTGGGGGCACAGCTGGTTAGAGTCCTTTCGTTGCAGACTTAAATGTCAGGTAAGTGAAAATGGCTTTCATTTAGGACGACGATACCAAGTCCCCTTTTAAATACTACTACTTGGGCTTTAAAAGGAGCATTTACTGAGAACTCAGGCCAGTGAGTTCTCGACCACGCCAATGGCGTCACCCACTCACTCAGAAATGGCAGCAGGTTTTCACGTCTGTGGGTCCAGGTAGCTCTGCCCACCTCGGGGACAGAACCCGAGCTCGGACTCCTGCGCCTTGGCGGCTGAGCCAGCAGGGCCAGAAGACGGTCCTCACCCCGACCAGAAGTCAAGGAGCAGAGTCTGGGGTAGCATCCGCCCTCGGGGCTTCCCAGGGACCAGGGAGTCTGTCTCCAAAGGAGCCTGATGCAAATGCTTGTCGCATTTGTCACAGCAGTGTCGCATGTGCCAACCAAGGGCTGTTGGCAGTCCTTCCGAAGAGTGTCTGCAGCATTCAGAGGAGTGGCTCCGGTCCTGGGCTCCCCGCTGCCTGCCCACCCTCCTGCACTGCCACCCTTGGGGAGACACCGGAGGGACCCCAGGGAAGGGTAGTCCCAGCCCCAGCCCCAGCCCCAGCCCCAGCCCAAGGGATCTGCGAACATCCTGCCCACCCAGGAACAAGGTAACCTCAGCACTGCAGAGGAGCACTCGCTTCGGGGACGACTGTGTCTGAGACGCCTCCCCTTCCGTCCCCCGAACTCCTGTTCACCCCTCCACACCCTCTGCAAACCCACTGTCCTTGAAAGGCCTCATGGGCGCTCCCCCTGACCTGTGTAAGAACTGCCGGACGCCCGTGCAGAGCTAACTATTAACAACACGACTTTCTAATTGTGGAGCCCGTCTCCCCACTGGGAGGCACCTTCTGTGAGGGCGCGCGGCACTGGCTTCTCATCCCACGCCCTCAGCGTACGGCACTGCACCCGCGTCGTCGGTATCTGAACTGGACGCGTGGCTGGGCGGATGGCGGATGGGCTTGGCTTGCAGTTCTGAGCTGGCTCTCAGTCCGTTCGCGCCACGTCCCTTCTTAAGGGAAGGAGGCTTGTCACTGAGATCACAGCTCCCTCAGGCACTTGCCAACCACGTAGGAAGCCTCTGCCGTGTAGCCGTCGGCTAGGAGTCAGGGGAACAGCAGCCAGCCCTCGGGGAGCTCGGGGTTGCGTGCTAACAGCACGTGGGTGGTAACAAGGGAGGGTCTGAGAATTCATCCTCACTGACAGGGAACCTCTCAAAATTCAATCTGCTTTGAAAAGTGGTTCAGATAGAGTATCAGTCAGGTCGAGTAAGAAACCCACGCTCTGATTTTAAAAATATCAGTAGGCTTCGTGACGTTGACAAGCGTAAACACACACGCTTAGCTCAGCGACTGAAAAGGCCTGAACACCATGACGTTGCATAGCACCAAGCACCCCGGCCTCCAGATTATGGCCTCCAGATATCACTCCCACAAAAAGGGCGTGCTGGAGAAATGGCCGACACCACCGTTAGGATGGGCAGTGGGAAGGCGAGCCAGGAATACTCTTTGCCAGAAAGCAGCGAAGCTGTGAAAGACTATCAGAGTCACATCAAAAGGACTCAGGACGGGGCTGGATTCCCACATGGCTGACCACAGTTCGAGTCCCGGACCTGGCAACTTGAAAATCACACCAGGCACATGTGCGTGTGTGCCCAAAGTCCCAAGGGGAGAGTGCAGGAGAAGGAATTATGGTGTGACCATTCTCCCGGGCAGGGGGTTCTCTCTCACTTTGCCTCTCTCTGTCTCTTTCCAGCAAGCGCATGAGCCCTATTGCGAAAACCTAATACATACATTTTATACACACACACACACACACACACACACACACACACATATCTACATATTTCAAAAAATCTAGTTGAAATGTCAACAAATGTGTACAGATAATGCAATGTTCAGTGATTGGTGATTACACCGATTATATGTACACCAGAGATAAGTAAGATTTAAAAAATAATAAAGGAAGTTATTGTTCATTTTTAAGGTGGTTTAGTGGTATTAGGACTGTATTTTAAAAATAGAAACAAGAGGAAGGGAACCAAGGAGAAAAAGAGACAAGATATTTAAGGGACACAGAAATGCAGGATTGTCTGTTGGTGATAACGTGTATTAGAATATCTTTAACAGGACTGGTGCGTAGTGTATCTATGCTGAGAAAATTCATTTTACAAGCTGTAGTGATGTACAGTGATTGCATAGAATACATTTTTTTTTTGGGGGGGGGGGAGAATTTTTTGCTATAGGCCGTGTGCACTCACCAGAAAGGCAGAGAGAGAGCGAGAAATCACCCCCCAGGGCGGAAGCCCACGCTGCAATCCCTTCTCCTCCATTCTCCTCTCAGGATCTTGGGCACGCACACACATGTGCCTGGTGTGAGTTTAAGCCACCAGGTCGGGGATTCAAACTGCAGTCGACTACATGGGAGTCCAGCGACATAGCCATTACGCCATCTGCTGGTCCCAAATTTAAAAAAATAGAAGTATCTTATTTTTCATATTTTAAAAATAGAAATAATTTATCTGGGGACAGAGTAAGCTTTTACTCCATGGCGAAATGCGGGAATTTCCTGCACAACCCCCAGTGTGTTGGCTGTGTGGAAAGGGGTGGGGCTGAGGCGGAGCAAGGTCCGCCCTGAGGTGGAGCTGTGGAGAGTCACTCGGGGTTCTGCTTTCATACCAGCCGGCATCACTCACAGTAAAAAGCTGAACAGGTCTACTCCATGGTGTCTGCAGGAGACAGCTGCCCCTGCACCCCCGAGACCAGAACACCAAGCATCCAGGCTGGAGGGGACTTCAGGGCGAGAAGCGAGGACTCGAGTGATCCCTGCACGCGAGTAAGGGGCCTATGCAATGTACCCCTGCCACCCTACCCAGCCCAGCCCCACACTTTAATTTTTTTTAAGGTTTTTGCCATAGGGCACATACACTCACCAGAAAGAGACGGTGAGAAATCAGCACCAGGAAGGATGGCCACACCACAATCCCTTCTCCTCCATTACCCTCCTGGGATTTTGGACATGCACGCACATGTACCCAGTGTGGTTTTCAAATTGCCAGCTCTGGGACTCGAACTGCAGTCAGCCATGTGGGAGTCCAGCACCTTAACCACCAGGTTCCCTGCTGGCCCCAATCCAGCCCCGCTTTTAGTACCCAGCAACTACAGGAGGGACAGGTCCTCATTGACTCCTGATCTTTCAGGCTCTCTTCCTTCCTTCCTTCCTTTTTTTTTTTTTTTTTTTTGGAGAGGTTTTTGCTATAGGGTGCGTGCGCTCGCCAGACAGACAGAGAGAGACAGAGAGACAGAAAGCGAGAAATCACCCCCCCAGGGGGGATGGTTACGCCGCAATCCCTTCTCCTCCATTCTCCTCTCGGGATCTTGGGCACGCACGAACATGCGCCCGGCGTGAGTTTTAAGCCACCGGGTCCAGGACGTGAACCATGGTCGACTACGTGGGAGTCCAGCGACATAGCCATTATGCCAACTGCTGGTTCCCTCCTTCCTTACTTTTTTAAAGTCTTTAATCATAAATTTTTTCCAACATACAGACAAGAACAGAAAATAACAAGACACTGCTAAAGCTGTCACACAGATTTTGAAAACGCGAGCATTTTAACATTCTCTTCTGAGTTTAAAAAAATAGTAATAAAATGTCACAGGCGTAACCCAAATCCCACCAGCGACCCTCGTTTCCCTTCCCTCTCTCCACACAGATAACCACTATCCTGGCGGTGTGGGGCACTTACATGCGTGCATGTACTCAAATGCAGGCGTGCTTTGTGTGAATTCATAGTTTACATAAATAGCACTGTATCATGGATTTCCTTTCACAACTTGCTCTTTTCATACAACATTGTTTTTGAGATTTATCCAAGTGGATAACATAAGGATCTAGCTTATGCATTTTAATGCCTATATACGATTTTATTATAGGAAGATGCATAGATTAAAAACATTATCCCAGTAATGGGCAGGTTGTTTCCCATGGGCTTTGTAGTTGTTCTTGTCACAGGGCATATGTGCTTGCTATAAAGACAGTGAGCGGGAAAGTGAGAGATTGCCCCGAGGGGATGGCCACGCCACAATCCCTTCTCCTCCATTCTCCTCCTGGGATTTGAGGCCCGCATGTACAAGCACCCCGTTGTGATTTTCAAGCCGCTGGGTCCAGGACTTGAACTGTGATTGGTTATATGGGGATGCAGGGCCTGTCCATGCCTCCTGAGGGCTCTCCCAGTGGCTGTTGCTCAAACAAGGAGGCAATAAGATTCCGTCCCTACCTCTGTGTGCATACAGAAGAGTTTATGGGGCACCACCAGGTCACAGGGTCGCGCTGCTCCGGCGGTTGTCAAATTGGGTTTGGAAGACCCTGAACCGATCTGTGCTCCCACAGAGGACTAGACGAGTCCGTCCCACTCTCATGAAGTTTCATGTTTCCTAACTCCAGATCTGGCCAACACAGTGGGAACACCCCGTCCCCCCTTTTTTGCATGCGCCTGGTAGCTCGAGAATGGGGTGTTTGCACGTTTAGGAGCTACTCTGACGCCTCCCCTGTACGTCGCCCCTTTTGGTCCTGTACCCACTCCTCCTGGGCTGTTTGCTTTCACATACTGCCTTGGAGGAGTTCATGTTTCAGATTTCACTTTTTTGCTAGTGGTGGTTATAGGTATTGCATTTGTATTTTTTCATGTTTTGTTACTTTTGGCATCTCTCATTATACAGGTGTTATCATTATTTTTAGATTTATTTAATTTTATTTATTATTGTTTAATTTGCTACAGGGTGTGTGTGCTCACTAGAGAGAGAGAGAGAGAGAGAGGCAGGCCAGAGAGAGAGAAAATGAGAAAGCAAGCCTCCAGGTCTGGGACTCAAACCACAGTTGGCCATATGGGAGTCTAGCACCTCAACCACCATGCCACTTGCTGGCCCCCAGGTGTTTTAAATTTTACTCAATCTCTCAGTTTTTAATTTTTAAGAATTACTTATTTAATTTTATTTGCTTATTATGTTTCTTCAATTTGACCAGAGCAGACAGAGAAAATGCGAGAGAGAGGGTGAGAAAGAAAGTCACCAGGTCGGGGCCTCGAACCGTGGTCAGACATGTGGGAATCCAGAGCCTTAACCACCACACCTTCTGCTGACCCTTTCAGTTGTTATTTTTGATTTTTTGGAAGCTTTTGCTTTCTGGGTCTTATTCAATAGGCCTTCCCTTTCTTGGGGTCTTGAGGTTGATCTCCAGCTTAGAGACCTTCATCTCTCTAGGATCAGCCTCTGTGTCCTGTGTGAGGTAGAGACCCATGTTCCCACTGTAAAGATGACCCGAGGTCCCAGAACTGGGTGCTGACTTTCCCCAGTGATATAAAAATACACTCTATGACAGTCCCATTCTCGTCTATACAGGGGTCCATTTGCGGACACTATTCCATTCCGTCGGTCTGTTTGTCTACACACACAGTCCCCAGCACACATTCCTGCTTTAATATAAAAGATGTTAAGACTCACTTTAGGGTAGTCTCGATATGTTAGACCAGCTCCTCCCTCTTTATTCTTCTTCAAAATTCCATTTGTTATTCTTGGTCCCTTACTCTTCATATACATCTCAGTGTCAGTTTATCAATTAAGACAGAAAACATTGTTTGGATTTTTGTCTAAAACTGCATTTATTGATTGTTGGGAAAAACAACTTTTTCAATGATAATGAACGTTCTCATCAATGACGGTGAGATGGCTTATTATCTACAGGGGAGTTACAGGGGTCTTTTTATTTAAAAAAAGCTTTCATAAAATTTTATTTTTTACATGTTACGTAGTTTTATTCCAACTTAGTTACACATAGTCTTTTTTTTTAGGTTTTGTTTTGTTTTGCTATAGGCATATACACTTGCTAGACTCAGAGAGAGAGAGGGGAACATGATGAATCCCCTCTCCCAGGAGGGATGGCCACATCACAATCCCTTCTCCTCTATTCTCCCTTAGGGATCCTGGGCATGCATGCAAAAGCACCCAGCCTGATTTTCTAGCTGCCAGGTCTGGGATTCAAATAATGTAGTTAGCCATGTGGGATACAGCACCTTAATCACCTGCTGGCCCTCACATATACATTTTATTGCTATTTTATTTCTATTGTAAATGTGTTTTTTTCTTTAGGTTGCACTTTCTAATTGGTTACTGCTTATGAATAAGAAAGCTGTTGACCAATGAGTTTTTAATTTTGAATCCAGCAACTCAACTCAACTCTGTTTCTATTTTATTTGTATATTCTTTCTGTATATACTATAATAGAAAGTATCATCTGCAAGTAATTACAACTTTATTCCTTCAATCATCACACCTTCATTTATTCTTTTATTTTGTCTTATTGCATTGGCTAGGACCCCTAGCACAATGTTGAATCCCACAGAATTTTTTTTTTCTGACTTCAAAACAATGCTTCTAAAACTTTACTATATAGTATTTGGCTAGAGATCTGATATAACTAACCACTATCAGAATAAAGAAGTTAGTCATGAACGGGTGTTGAACTTTAAAGAGTCTACTGCTTCTTTTTATTGGTAAAATTTCCTAAGTCTGCCAGGTGTTGTAGAAAATAATCTGTGTTCTCCAGTAGTGGGTTGTAGGGTTCTGTATTTTAAGCTTGTTAATTATCTCTCAGCGTGATATACCAGTTCCTCTTGGTATGTTGAAATGTGCCATTCCTCCTTATACTTTTGTCAATTTTCTTTTCATGTAGTTTTGGGGTATTGTTCTGAGTAATAGGGAACGCCCCACTGTGTCTTCAAAGTCTTTTACTTATCACACTGAAGGATTCCTTTTTTTTTTTTTTTTTTTCAGGTAGGCTGGTAAAACTTTTAACTTTATCTCACATCTGTGTGCACATGGTTAAAGGGAATCCTTCTTAGCTCGCTGTTTCATTTGCCAGAATTGGAAAATCCAGTCTGTTCTTTAGAAGTCTTACAATGCATTGTCACCAGACACTTGTCCAAGGTGGCTGCCATCTGTGATGTGAGGAGAGACAAGTCCACAGCCCCCTCCTCTCTCTTTTGTCTGGCTTTGGCAGTCCAGGAGTCCCAAGGGTCCACTCCTGAGTCACCAGCCCTGCCCTGACTTGTTTGAGAGGGGATTCTCAGAGCCAGGGTCAAGGTGACTACATTGTGAGGTTTTATGGGCATTCACAGAGGTGCCCTAATGAATGTGGGGCGGGTCTGAGATGGGCAGGGAGGGCCTCCCTGTCATGCTGTCCACTCAGATCGCTGGTCTCGTCCACCTGTAGAGCAGTGCTTTCTAAGCTGAGACAGTCTTCACGAAGCAGCAGTCTGCCATCCATCCATCCACCACCACCCCCCCCATTGCTTTACTCATACACCCTCTATCTGCCCACCCACCTGTCCCATCCACCCACCCGTCACTTCGCTGGCCAGCTGCACTATCGTACATACCCTTCAAGCTGAGGGACTTTGGACAAACCAAACAGCAGTTCCCTCACCTGTAAAATGAGCGTGACAGTCATGACCTGGTAAGGCAGAATGAAATCAGATCATTCTTATGAAGTGCTGACTGACACATACCACTCTAGAAATACTTGCTACTATAGTCGTCACACTCATTCATTCATTCAACTAACATTTCCGAAGCACCTACTAAGAGCTAAGCACTAGAGATCCAAGACAAAGTCCCTGCTCCCAGAGAGCCCACTGTCTGGCGGGAGGGTCAGGTGGGCGTTAGGAGAGGATGAGCAGCACTAACATAAGTCATAGTACAACATGCTCCGTAGATGCTGCCTAGAGCTGATGGAAGATGCTCCAAAAGCACAGAGGAGTAGGGAAGTGAGGAATCAGGGAATGCTTCCTGGAAGAAGTGACACTGAAGCTTCAGTACTGAAGAATGGGCTAGAATGCAATAATACAGGGCTTTCATGGATTTTGGGTGCGCGTGAGTGTGCACACACACACACACACACACACACACCCAGTATGCGTTCCAAGCCCCTGGGGCCGGGTTGCAAACTGTGGCCTGCCTTGTGGGATCCAGGTCCCAACGCACAGCACTTAACCAGTGTACTACTGAGCTGGCCCAAGGGAAGCACGTTCAAAACCTAAAGCGCATCGGTTCGAGAGCACTGGAGGTGGAAGGGGACTAGTATGCAGAGTGTGTGTGGAGAGGCGGCTCCAGGAGCGCAGGGGGCCTGGACATGCTGGCTTAGACGCCGCCGTGCGGAGGGCCAATGAGGGGCTCTAGGCGGGAAGGCAGTTTACGACGGTAGTACCCGTGTATGGTGAGCTCGGCATGGGTGCACCACGCAGACGAGTGGCCAACGGGACCAGGGCACAGGTCCTCAGGTCTTCCACAGCAGGGACTCGGAGCCCCAGGGGTCAGCACCAGCCTTCCCAGTCTCTGCACTGCAGCCCCCTCCACCTCCTCCCCGTCCTCTGGCTCTGCTAGTCCCTCCTCCTAGTCTCACCTGCCTGCTCTGCCTGAAATCTTAGCCTGGCTTCTACAAGGGAGAGGGCTGGCTGGGGACGCAGCAGGAGCTGGGACAGGGACACAGAAGGGGCAAGAACTAGACGGGGTCGGTAGGGGAAGGTACTAGGACAGTGGTCTCTGTCCAGGTCGGCGCACAGGTCCAGTTACCTGGAACCCTCCCCTCCCCACCTCCCTCGGGCCCGGCAACGATGCTCCTCAGGTCCCGGCATAGCTCCCTCCTCTGACAGCCCGTCTGCCTCTCCACACCCAGATCAGTGCTCAGCTCCACGCCACGTCTGCACCTCTGCACACCTCACGGAGCGGAGTCGGTTTCTGAGACTTTCTCCCGGCTAGCTAAGAGCAAACATGGGTTAATGCATCCTTGCCCCTCAGCACCTGGAACCACACCAGCACACGCCAGATCGTCACTACGTGCCTGTTGGTGGCATGTGTGGGTGGAAAGGCCGGGTAGGTGTGCGGATGAACGGGTACAGGAGAGGTCAGGATGGGTGAGTGGGTGGAGGGGGCAGGCAAGTGTAGGATGTTCCAGAGACAGAGGCAGGTGCCCGTGACTGACCTGGGTCATGTCGTGTTCATCGGGCATTTCTGAGCCAGTCCGACTGGAGAAGGAGCCCCGCTCCCCAGGCCATCCTCCAGCGAGTCCTGCCCCTGCACTGAGTGCACACCAGGGGTAAGGGAGGGAGGTGCTGCCCGGCACTCTGGGCTGGGCTGTTCTGTGGTAAGTCACCTGCCTTTCCTAGACCTTCACTGCCCGTCTGTAAAGCCAGGGGCTCGGGCGTCATTCCTTCAAACACAAGAGGCCAATTTTGGAATAATGTTTAAAATTGCTTCCTCCAGGGTACATTTCTTTTCTTTTCTTTTT
Source organism: Tupaia tana (assembly GCA_026018925.1). Classification (NCBI taxonomy): domain Eukaryota; kingdom Metazoa; phylum Chordata; class Mammalia; order Scandentia; family Tupaiidae; genus Tupaia; species Tupaia tana. The sequence continues at coordinate 1,742,692 of JAKSZU010000023.1, read as the reverse complement.
TTTTTTTTTTTTTTTTTTTTGAGAGGTTTTTGCTATAGGGCGCGTGCACTTGCCAGAAAGACAGAGAGAGACAGAGACACCGAAAGCGAGAAATCACCCCCCAGGGGGGATGGCCACGCCACAATCCCTTCTCCTCCATTCTCCTCTTGGGATCTTGGGCGCGCACGCACACACGCCCGGCGTGAGTTTAAGCCATCGGGTCCGGGACTCGAACTGCAGTCGACTACATGGGAATCCAGCGACATAGCCATTATGCTGGTCCCGGCTACTCACTCGTCTGTAGAATGGCTCTCAGATTCAGAGCTCTGTACCTGCATGCCTTCCTGAAGACCCTTGAGTTAGGGCAGTCACGGCCTCTGCTGGGGTAGGTGCCACCTGGGGGCAGGGAATGGGGGCAGGCTGAAACTCAGGCTAGAAGGGGTGGCCTGGTGGGTGCTGCAGGGCTGACCTGAACACCTGCACACAACACAGTGGGGTGGCTCCAGCCAATCACATCTTTCCATTTCTTTTTTTTTTTTTTTTTTTTTTGGAGAGGTTTTTGCTATAGGGCGCGTGCGCTCGCCAGACAGACAGAGAGAGACAGAGAGATAGAAAGCAGGAAATCACCCCCCAGGGGGGGTGGCCACGCCGCAATCCCTTCTCCTCCATTCTCCTCTCGGGATCTTGGGCACGCACGCACACGCGCCCGGCGTGAGTTTAAGCCGCCGGGTTCGGGACTCGAACCGCGGTCGACTACGTGGGAGTCCAGCGACATAGCCATTACGCTAACTGCTGGTCCCACATCTTTCCATTTCTCACGTGCTCTGAGCAAAGGCAGTGCTGCAGCGTCCCAGGAACTGGAGGTCACTTCCCTGCTTGGGCGTGTTACTGAGTATCTGAGTAGTCCAGCTAGGGCGCCAGCCACTGCAAATCTCGGCTCGCTAGACTGCACGGAGCTGAGGAAGCCGGGCGTGCTGCCCTCCAGGGAAACTGGTCTCGCTGGGAAGCACAGATGCAGGGAAATGCTGCCAGTGCTGTTTGCTTTGTACCCGGACCACTGCTTAAGGGCAAGAGTATTTGGGTAATGACCTTAAAAAAGGCTAGAAGAGACGGGACCAGCAGTTAGCGTAATGGCTATGTCACTGGACTCCCATGTAGTTGACCGCGGTTCAAGTCCTGGACCTGGAGGCTTAAACTCATGCCCGGCGCGTGTGCGTGCGTGCCCAAGATCCTGAGAGAATGGAGGAGAAGGGATTGAGGCCTGGCCATCTCCCCTGGGGGGTGATTTCTCGCATTCTGTCTCCCTGTCTATCTCTGTCTCTCTGGCGAGTGTATGCGTCCTATAGCAAAAACTTCTTAAAAAAAAAAAAAAAAAAAAAGGCTAGAAAAGAGAACAGCAGGTGACATGGTGAAGGTGCTGGACTCCCATGTGGCTGAACGCAATCCGACTCCCACTGCGTGCATGCATGTACACTCTCAAGGAGAATGGAGAAGGGATGACAGTGTGGCCATCTTCCCGGGGGGTGACTGCTCACTTTCCCTCTGTCTCTCTTTCTCCGGAAAGCACACACCCCCTATGGCAGAAACCATCAATGAGAAATAACTAGAAAAATCATGCCCAGGCCTCCCGTCACTGGCAGGAGGAAGCGGGGATCCTGGGGAGGTGAGATGGGAGGACAGTTTACCGTGTGGCAGCCTCTCCCTGGGCTCGGCCGAGCCTCACGAAGCTCCAGGTGCACAGGAGTCTTATGGGGCCTGAGCACATTGTGTTGTAGTATGGTTGGGCTGGAGGCTGAGATTCTGGGTTTTTCTTTGGTAAGTTTTCTTCTTTATCCATGAGAGCATGCGCACGCACGTGAAAGGTAAGAGACGAGGAAGGAGCCTCCTCCAGGTGCAGTCAAGCCTTGATCCGTCCTCCAGCACCGGGTCCCGGGCCCTCGTGTGCATGCCGGTGCCTCCCGCGCTGGCAGGGGCAGGACCCAGCTTCTGCTGAGCAGACCGTTCTGCTGGTCATAAGGTCAGGCCTCAGGCTGCCTAACCGGCCCCCAGGCACAAGTGATACCACCAGCCAGAGCTCAGCGCAGCACCCAGAAGCGGTGGCCGGGGAAGGACAAGTGGTGTGCGCAGTGCCGGGGGCCTGGCGAGCGGCTGCGAGGACAGCCGGAGTCGAGGTGCTTCCAGGAGCTGTTAAAGGATGTGCCAAGTGCAGGCCGGCACGTACACAGGTCAAACGCGGGCCGGGCCGAGCTGGGCCTGCATCTCGGCACTCCCTCAGCAGGGACAGGCCTGCCCATCTCGTCCTCACCAGGCCCAGGACACCCTGGAGAACTCCTTCTCAGGCCATCTCTGCGCGAGTGGGAATGGCGCTGGCTGTTCCTCGTGGTTCAAGCCTGAGGTGTGCAGCTAACTAGTCCTCATCTTCCGTCCAACTCCTGCAGGCCCCAACTCCAAGCCTGCCCTGGCACCGGCAGCAGCCCCGAGTCCTGGGCGCCTGTGTTTACTCTGGCCTCCTGGCCGGCTAGCCCGTGGCTGCGGTGCACAGGTGCAGAGGAGGGTGCGGTCCAAAGGGTAAAGCTTTACTCACAGCCATGCAGCTGGCCAGGACGGCCGGAAACCCCGCTGTGACCTCGGCTTGTCCCCACCTGCTGCAAGCTGCCCCTCCACAGCCCGCGGGCACCATCCCTCTCCAGGTAAAGGGCCCCGCTACTCGCCGGTCGGGGGAGGGGGCAGCTACCCCTTCTAGTCTTAGAATAAAATCTATGCCTTACTCTGAGATCGTCACCTCTTTTCAAGGTTCAACTCCCTTTCTTTTATGAAATGACAGCAGGCGATTATTAGTGATTTATAATTTTAACAAAGTAAGTTGGAAACCACTTTAGTCTCTGGTCCTACCTGGGATCCCGCTAGTGGATGCTTGGACCAGGGTGCCTTGCACCAGCCGGGGCGTCACAGACCCCACACTCCTTTCCGGCTCACTCCTGCCCTGCACCCGGGCACTGCTCGCACACCCTGCCCTGCCCCTTCTGCAATTCCCTTTGTGAATAATCCAAAAGCGTGTTTTGGTGGTACGGACGGCAAGCCTATCACACCTACGACAGCTAAGCTTGCATGAGAACGGTGCAGTTCTCAGGGCCGGCTGTCCAGATGCTCTGACGCTGCACTTAATGGTCACTGCATTTCATTCCTCTCCCCGCGTTTTGCACTGACAGCTGCATAATCCTTCAGTGTTGCCCACGGCCTTAGGTGGCCCGGCGCTCTGCCCAGTGGCAACTGCACTCCCACGCCAGCATTCCCTGCAAGGCAGGGACAAGACCACGAAGAACATGCTGACTGTTCAGGCGCATGGGACATGCTCTGGAGCGGGAGGGGCTCGTGTTCATGGCTGCAGTCTGTCTGCGGAGAACCGCCTGGGTCTGGAGTACGAGGGACAGCGACCCTGGCTCTCTTCCTGGGAGGACTGACTGGGGGTGCAGGGGGAGGCAATTAAAACGCAACAATCAAGCCAACCTTTAAATAGTAACTTTTAAAAATATAAAAACAGCTCATTACAATGACTTTTCATTTTCTTTTTCTCTTCAGGAATAACTTTCTTCCCTCCCTTCTGGCGAGAGCCTTAGGAGGTGGCAGAGGACAGGAAACCGAGGCGGACTCGACACCCGCGCCCCAGCTCAGAAGGGACAGGGCACCCTGCGGCCTCCGTGGCATGGCCTATCCCGTCCTGCCCGTCCCACTGAGGGCTGCTCGCCCTGAAGACCGGCAGGGTCCACGGGAGCCTCTCCTTCCTCCCCACCAGACAGAACCACACGATATAAAATAATCCATAAAAATGCAGTATAAAAATTCTCTTCCATATGCTACATCCCCGGAGAGCCCACCCCCAGGACTCACAACGCCTTTAGCTTTTCTTTAACAGGGGAAAAAAAGACCAAAAGAAAACAAAACAAACACAACCCTAATACTCAGGACGAGCCGGTAGCCGACGTGGCAGCTACAGGAGACCACATCCCACTGTCACCTTCTGGGGCAGGAGAGACTGAAAGCTCAAGCACTCAGCAGTGCCCCCCAGCTCAGGGCCCCGGCACTGCAGCGTGGGGGCGAGGGGCATCTGCTCAGAACTGCGGCCCTGTCATTCAGGTTTTGTCCCCCCTCAAGGGACAGGGGCGGGGCTGGAGGCAGAAGAGGGGAGAAGGCATTTTATAAAAGGACATCACTTCTAATTCTTTTATTCAAATTAAAAAAAAAAGCACCCACATCAGCTGCTGGTTTCCTCTGGCAGCTCCCTGGGCTCAGTTGCCATGCTTGCGTCTCGCTTCCTGTCCCCCGCAGGCCGCGGTCAGCCAGGGCTGGGGAGGGAGGCCCCGCTCTTCCCCGCCATGAACCACCGGCACCCAGCAAAGAGAAAGGCTGAGGCTGAGGAGGAGGCAGAGAGAAAGAGCAAGTGACAGTCGCCTGAGAGAGGGACAGAGAGGCCGGGGCGGGCGGGGCTGCAGGACCCGGCTGCTCCTGGGCACGCCAGCCCAGGCTGACCCGTCTGGTATTGTCCACCCGTCTGTCTGACTGTCTGGCATGGAGTCTCCACACGCCCTCAGCCAGTGCCCAAACCCACCCAAGGCCCGCTCACCCCAGTGGGCACCTTATGGTCAAGATGGGTCTCCCCATTGTAGTCTCCATTTCCTCCCTTCCAAGTGGGAACTTTTGGGGTGGAAAAAAAGGAAAAGAAAAAAAAAGCCACCACCGTGAGTGGAACAGATACAGCAGGCGCTACCGCGGCGCGTCCCGAGGGAGGGCCTCCTCCCACCAGCCGGTCACAATAGGAGTCTATTATTTACACTTTTCACAAATCCTGTGCACCGCACAACTGGGAAACGGCCCCCCCATACGACGATGTGGTCCACTCCAGTGTCCCCAGCCAAGGCGAGGGGACAGGGTACAAGGACAGGGAGAAGACAGATCCGTGAGGGTGTCTGGGGAACCGGCACCAGCAGCCTCCACATCAGTGTGTGGCCTCTGCCAGCGTCGCCGGGAGGGAGCAGATCCACCGGTGTCCGCGAGACACTGCAATCCACGCCCGGGAGCGCGGGCCGCCGGCACACCCTCGGCCCACCAGCACGCGGCCTGACCCGGCTGCCGAGGCCCATCCTCCGCCATCCTCGGGGGCCCTGCCCGAGCCGAGCCGGCTTCTCCCAGAGTCTGACAGCCGTTAGTCCTCGTTTAGTAGATGACCTCATAAACTGTGGCCTTCTTGTCACCAGAGCCCGTTACAATGTATTTGTCATCCGCCGAAATGTCACAACTCAAGACAGACGAGGATTCTTTAGACTGGAGGAGAAGCGGAGGGTGTGGACAGGAAGGAGGTTCAGCGTCAGGGTCCTCACCACAGCTCGGCCTGTCTGCAATGCCCGGGGACCTCCCGACAGCTCCCCACGGCGGGCGCGTGGCCCGGGACCTGTGTTCAGCCGGGGAGCCCCCCCACCTGCTCTGCTACAAGGAAGAGCGTGGTCTCTTGTTACGAGGGTCAGGGAACCCCAGCACGCGCTTCTCTTCTCGGTTCGCAGGGGAAGGTACATTTCTGAGCTGGGAGAGGCGCAGGCCGGTCGGGCCTCTGCCTGGCCCCAGTTTGCAAACCCTGTGTGGTTGGAGACTCCAAAGGGACGGTCGTGACACTGACACGGCGTTCCAGCGTGGGCCCAGAGAGCAGCTCGTAGGCTGGGAGAGTGTATGAGCTGTGCAATTGTGTGTGCACACGAATGAGAATGAGTACATATGTGAGCAACTGTGCACAGGTGAGCAAGAGAGGAGAACAAGTGTGTGAGGACAACTGCACACGCGAATGTACAGGCGTGTGTGGGTGAGTGTGCGTGAGGGAACGTGTGTGCAGGCACGTGGGTGTTGAGCGCCAGGCCCCAGGTCTCGCCCAACCCCCTCTCTCCTGCCCACTGGCCTCCTGCAAAACCGTAACAGGGAGCATGAACTCCGCTGGGCAGGGCTCCGCCACTGGCAGCCCCAGCCGTGCTCAGGATCCAGGCCTGAGCAGGGCGTGTCTGCCTCCTCCCCGCAGGAGAGCTGCTGCTTAAAAGCCCTTGTCCTCGTGTGTACTCTGGGGTCCCTAAGGCCTGTCTTCTGCGGTGGATCCCCATAGGTAGGGTGGGGCAGGGACGGGGTGAGGGCAGGTCTGATCCCGGCTCAGGCCCCTCCAGCTCTGCTCCTGCTCCTCGCCCAGATCAAGGAGATGGGATGGGGTGGTACCTGGAAAATGCTGGCCCCGTAAGGTGTCCTCCAGGCGTTGAGAAGGTTGTCCTTCCCCGTGCTCACGAACCACTTGCCTGCAGGTGGGAGACGCAGGCCCTGTCAGGGCGGGGCCACTGCCTCTAGAGCCAGACCCACCCCAGGCATGGCTGGCTGCCATGGAAACGGGAGAGCTGCTGGCCAGAGCTTAGTGTCTTTCCACTGGCGAGAGGCATTTTGCAAGCGAGACACAGACCCCCAGAGAAGGCCTTCCTGCTTCTGCAACCCATGGGGGTGGTTGGAAGGGAAAAGGGAGGGTTTGCAGTTAGCTGCAGCCACTACACTTCCCTAAAAGGACCTTGTCACAGCCACCAAGGTCGGCTTGTCCCTTCTGCATTTTACTCCCAGATGACAGTGGGAAGAAGTGGAAAAGACAAAGCCCCGGGAGCCCGAGGCCAGTGAAGACGGCTGAGCAGGCGCTTTGCCCGGGCCTACACGGGTTAGCACACAGGCTCCTCCGAAGCCACGTGGAGGCACCACGCGCTTCCCTCCACGAAAAACGATCCGCCACAGCTCAGAGAAGGCGAGATGCGTCCCGAGAGCTCAGTGCCCCCGTGGAGACAGAGTGGGCACGAGATGCTCGGGGCACGGGGGCACTGCCGGGGCGGGCAGGAAGCCTGGCTGAGGACCGCAGAGCTCCTGCGCCCTGGCCTGTGTCACGCTGAGCCCCGCGCCCGGCCGACACTCACCGCAGTAGGCGAACTTGAGGGACAGCACGCAGCTCTCGTGCAGGTGCAGCTGGTACTTGTCGGGCTTGGTGTGGTGCAGCACCTCCACGTTGCTGCTCTCCATGCCCACGGCCAGCCACTCCCCCGTGGGGCAGTAGCCCAGCGAGAAGATCTGCGGGCGGGCCGGGCCGGCGGTCAGCACCCAGCCGTCCAGGGCCGCCGGCGCCCCGAGGCCTGCTCAGGTGCCTGAGGGCGGAGACCCTCCCCGGCCCACCGCCACCACTTGCCCACCAAGCTCCCCAACCCGCCCAGGAATGGACTATGGGAGGTCATTTTCGTGCCCACTTTATACTCGAGGAATCGAGGCTCAGAGAGGTTGCCGACCCCAGAGAGGAAGGGGCACCACTCAGGGGAGGCCCAGACGTTTCTAAGCTACCCTCTCTGTCTCTGCCTTTTGTTTTTCCTCAGGAAGAAAGTAGGTAGAACACTGCAATGTCAATGACGGAATAGACAGCAGCGAAGAACCAGACTGGCGTTTGCCAGAGGCTTTCAGCAAGTTGGGCTCACGGCTGAGAGACCGAGGGACCACCGCAGGGGCTCACAAGGGACCTCAGGGGGCCCTAGCGTTATTCCCATCCCATGGGCGAGGGAACTGAGCAAAGTGCCCACTGGTTGTGGAAGCAGGGACCGACCCCCTGCAGCTGGGTCCAGTGCCTGTCCACTCTTTTTCACTGCCGCTTCCTCCAGGAAGCCTTGCCAGATGGCTCAGGTAGTCCCAAGCGACTTGGCAGTGGCGACCGCGTGTGGGGAGGGCGGGGCCGCGCACCTGAGACGTGAAGTCGTGCTGCTGCAGCTGCCGGCCCTCGCGCAGGTCCCAGGAGCGCACAGTGTTGTCCAGGCCCCCAGTCCACAGCTTCGTGCCGTCGTGGGAGATGTCTATGCAGCTGGCCCCGTCCGTGTGGCCCTGGAACTGCCTGTGGAAGCCACGCAGGGGAGGACGGTGACCCCAGGGACACCCCGGCTGCTGGATTACCAGTCAGCTCAGGTCACAGGCTCAAGCAAGAAGGGAGACCAAGGGCTAGCCAGTGGCGTTGTGGTTAAGGCGACTGATTCCACAAGGCTGACTGCATGGTTCAAGTCCTGTGCCCAGTGGTTCAAAACGACGCTGGGCGAGTGTGTGTATATGCCTAAAATCCTGAGAGCAGGAGTGTCTGCAGTGGGAGCATGCCCCCCGGAGGTGCCTTCTTCACTCTCTCTCTCTGGCAAGCACACGTGTCCTATAACCATCTTGTGGGTGAGGAGGGAAGGGGAGTCTAGGGCACCAGCACGGTGACCCCTCAGGGAGCCTCGGGCAGAGACGACCTGTCCTCTCTCCCACTGCCCTCGGGGGTCTTGCCCCAAGGGAGGTCCTCAGAAATGCAGGGACAAAGGGGCTCCAAGCCAGGCTCCCCAGGCGGAGTCCCTCCCCGGGGCCTTCTGCGGCCCATGCCCGCTCTCGGGGAGGCGGAAAGCGGAGTAAGGCAGGCCCTGGTGACTTCTCTGAGGTGATCACAAAACAGAAAGCGGCCCTCGGCCCACACTCCCGGGGCCTCGGTAACCCCCTCGCCTGCAAACTACTAACTCTGCAGCTGCAGCCTGAAGCAGGCGGGGTGGCCACACGCACCGGAGCAGAGGCCGAGTTCTGGCTCCGCGGTGCGGCTCGGGGATGACGCAGGGAGAAGCCGACACACGAGGGCATTTAAATGACCTGCACAGGTCCTGGCAGTGTCAGGGCTCACGCCCAGTCGTTTGCTCCCCAAGGCCCCATGTGCAACTATACCACTCTGCTCCTCCCGTCTGCAGGCCTCACATCCCACCCTGCCGCCCCAACTACTCATTTCCCTCCGGACCTGCCCAGCTCCAGATCCGGACCCCGTCCCTGCCACCCACTGGCAGGCCAAGCTGTCCTGCATCTGAGCATCCCTCATCTGAACCGAGGCCCCAGCCCAGCACCTTGGCCTGGGCCCAGGTGGCGGCCCCCCCTTACCTGACCAGCGTCTGGTTGTGCAGGTCCCACACGGCGATGTTACCGTCACTGCAGCAGGAGAAGCAGACCTTGGCGTCGGGGCTGATGGCCAGGGCGTAGCAGGCGGGGGCCGAGGACGTCAGCTCGGCCTTGATGCGTGGCGTGGGCGAGGCCAGGTCCCAGATGGTGAGCGTGCTGGCCTCGCCACCCACGATGAGCGTGCGTCCGTCCGGCAGCAGCTTGCAGGAGCGGATGTAGTTGTCCCTGTTCTGCGGGGAGAAGGGGCGAGTAGAGTGCTGGGGACCAGGAGGCACTCTGGTGACACTGGGTGCCCTCGCTCCCCGCTTCTCATACACAGCAGCTGCCCAGCTGCCCTGCCCCTCACATTTACAAGCTCCACACGTTCAGGGCTGAGACGCTAGACAGCTAGCCCGAAGCTGCTCGGCCGGCACGGGCTGGGCCCGCAGGCCCCCTGACCCCAGCTCGGGAGGGACACTATGGCCTGGGAGTCTCACCAGGCAGTCCAGCTGGGAGATGGGGCTCTTGCTGCCCGGCTGGCTGATGTCCCAGATCTTCACACAGCCCTTGCCACCAGTGTAGACGTGCCGCGTGGGGTTGCTGATGGTCACGGCACACACCACCTCCCCGTGGCTCAGCGTGTTGATCTGCCGGGCATGCCTTGGAATGCCGGGGCCGGCCAGGGCATCATGGGGAAAGGGCACCGGCTGCATCTGCCCATCGGCGCTCACGTGGAAAGAGTACGCCCTGCAAAGGCAAGGACCGACCACTGCCGCCGTGCCGCCACTCACAGCCCGCCCTCCTGCCGAGCAGCCTGCACAGCCAGCCCCTCCTGAAGCCTGCTGGACCCGGGACCTGGGCAGCTCCACTAGCGACGCTCCGGCCTGGAGCTCTGCGCCCCCTCGCATCTCCCTCCAGACCCAGCCACGAGCCTAGCTGTGGCCAGGAAGGCCCTGTCCCCCTCGCAAGCCAGCCCTGGACAAGACCCAGCTTAAAGGTCACCTCGGGCTTTAGAAGCCAGTGGTACTAGGAGCGGAGCTGCCTGGCCCCCCGCCCAGCCAGCGGGACGGCCTAGATGCTGCACACGACTCTGGGCGTCCTCTCGGCTCCCAGACGCCTGCTGCCACCCTGGGCCCGCGTCTCCGCACCGCGCCTGCACTCAACCTCGTCACCTCCCAACGAGGAAAGGCAATACAAGGCGGGGGACACGGAAGGCAGAGGGGCCGGTGGCCCGCAGCGTGGGGGCCTTCCCAGCAGAGCGCCCATGGAGTCCCTGAGGCCTGTGGCAGGGCGTGTGGTCCGGTTAGGGGCTGCTACCCTCCCAGGGCCCGGTGGCCTGGCGACTGGCACTCCCCACACCTCTCCAAGGGAGCCTCTGGGCCCTTCTGGAGCGGCTGGAGGCAGTTCCCAAGGGAGGGGCCGACAGGGCCGGAGGACGTGGAGGGGGTGGCTATGCTCTCCCCGCCCACCCCAAGCACGAGGCTGGTTAAGGCTTACGGTTTTCCTCCAGGAATGGACGCGAGGCTGGAGGGCAGGCCTGTAGCCCTCATGGGGGGGTGAGGGTCAAAACCAACCTGGGAGAGACAAGGCAGACCCGAGTCGGGAGGCGCCCCAAACTCCAGCCCCCACCCCGCGCTCCGCTGTACAGCTGTCTCGCTGGGACAGCGGCGGGGAGACAGCCCAGGTCCCGCTGAACCAGCACCGGGCATGCTCCACAAGGCAGAGCGTCCTGGCCCTCGCTCCTCCCTGCTGTCCCAGGGCCCATAGGGACCGCACAGGCGCCCTCGCCACCACCCAGACCCTGACTGTCCGCCCAGCCCTGCGCCGAGGAGCCGTCCTCGCCGTGGGCTCCCCATCCTGTCAGCCCCATCCACACACGGGAGTGGTGGCTCGGGGAGGCTGCCCGAGGTCACACGTGGTCCTCGGGACATGGGCCCCGGGGTGCCGCTCCCCCCAGGCCAGCTACCCGTCAGGGGACACCGAGGTCCCCGATAGTGCACGCCGCCCTCCAGCTCCCTCCACGCCCAGCCCCCCGAAAAGGAGCCAAAAGGTCTACGTACAGCTCCAAAGCTCACCATTGGCGACCGGCCGTAGGCGGCGGCGGCGGCGGCGGCAGCGGCGCTCATCTGGGGCGGGATGTTGTGGAGGCCGGCGTAGGCCCCGGGGCTGGTGAGGGAGCCGTTCATCTCGTGGTGGCTCATCATGGCGAAGGGCGCCGCGTAGGAGCCGGTGATGGAGATGGGCGTGCGCAGGGCCGAGGCTGCGGGAGGCGGGCGTCAGCCAGAGCGGGCATCCCGGGGCCGGCCTGCCAGGGCAGCCCCCACAGCAGCCACCTCCCTGTGTCCACACGCTGCCTGCTCCCGGCAGCCCTCCTGGATCACACCCACCCAACGGGGATCCCGTGGAGAGGGTTCTCACACCCGTGACGGCCCTGGCCCAGTAGAGGTCGTCGCAGGCCCTGACGGCAGTGCTGAAGCCCCAGGGCCCCGTTTGTCTCCAGCTGACCCTGCAGCCCGAGGGCATGGGGGCACCCCAGGTAGACTCTGCTCTGACCCCCAACCGTGCGGCTCCAGCCCTGCCCGGGGCAGCCCCCTCGTGCCTACCCATTATACCTATCGGGTCCATGCCCGGAGGCTTGCCCGCCATCGAGCGGAGCCCTGGGGTCGTGCTGGTGCCGGGGGTCGGGGCGTCGTTCCGTGGAGTCGGGGTGTTGGACTTGAGCCCAGGGGTGCACGGCTTGTCGTTCTGGGTGGGGCAAAGACCGGGGCCGTGAGGGGCCTTCCCCCAGCAGCAGGGCACCGCCCGCTCAGCGCCGGCCCCGACTGTGGCTACCAGACACCAAGGCCCAGAGCCTTCCACCTCGCTCCTGAGGCTCGGGATCTGAACCCGGCCCAGTCCTCACACCACATTCTTCCTACCCTGCCTGCCCTCTCCTCGGGACGCCAGCAGCTCGGGCCTGCACCCGCCACCACCACTCCGCCTGCCCGCCCCTGGAAGGCCACGGCACGTACATGACCAAGGTCTTTGGTCTTCGAGGAGGGCGTGCTACTGGAGGAGGCCACCGAGGCGGGGCTGGCGGGGGGCGTCCTTCTTCAGGCCGCGGCTCTTGTCCAGCCCGTTCTCAGGAGGGGAGTGTGCCGGGCTGACCCGGGGCGTGGCTGGGTCCTGCAAACACAAGTGACCCGAGATGCACCGACAGAAACTAAGCACAGGGCGTCCCCCGCTCTGGGACCAAGGAGGTGGCGCAGACACTGCCCGAGACTGGGGGCCCCGCGGGGTGGGAGCTCGCCTGGGCGGGGACTGAGGTCCCCTGCCCAGCATCGGTCGCGTGCAGGACTGCAACCTGCACTGCTGGACCCAGCCCTGGGGCGGGGGCTGAGACTCTAGGGCTGACCCCTGGGGCCTCACGTCCCTTGGCTGGGGACTGGGAAGTGGTGGCAAGGGGAGCACTGGGGGGAGGAGCCAGCCTCCGCCCTGGGTCTGTGGGGGCCCCAAATAGGAAGCCCTCGAGGCCGAGGCCCTGCCTGCTCCCCCGGGACAGCCACACCCTCATTGGTCACGCCAGGCAGGAGCAACCCCCAACTGAGGGCCTCACCTCATTGGACACGTCCACCACCAGATCGTCACTCTTGTCCCCATCACTGTCCTGCAGCCGACAGAGACATACTGGTCAGAGACTGCTCTCCCACCCAGACCAAGCCTGCGCCAGCCGGGACCTGAACCTGGGCCGAGCCCCAAGTCACAGAGCAGCCAGGTGGCCCAGGGGCTCGGGGTCAGGTCACTGCATCCCAGCAGCGGGTGCAGTCACCCCACCCCAGTGTTCACCCCTGCAGGCTGGCACAGGCCAGGCCCGATGGCCATGCTCTCCTGGGCTCTCACGTGCCAGGGCATCACACCGCAAGGCTGGTAAGAGCCGCGACGAGCAGCTGAGTGGTCCACGCGGGACAGACTGCAGCCCTGGGCAGGCTGGGCTCGGAGTGCGGTGCGGCAGCCTGGGGCGGCTGGCCAGTCTGCAGGAGGAGCCCCGGCCCGCGAGGGCTGCCCCACCTCTGCCCCCTCCTGCCGCAGTGACCCGTGTGCCCGTGGCGTGCGGCTGAAGCACTGCCAAGCCCCACCTAGCCCTGCCTCCCCGCGGGGCCGCCTCTCCCCTCCTGCCATCCGCGACCCACTGCCCGGCCTGGCGGAAGCCCTCCCACACCCCGGCGTACGTATCGGCTCAGGCTGTCCTTCTCCTCCGCCTTCCTCTTCTTGGCTTCCATGCTGTAGTCGGCGGAGCCCCGGTGCTTCTCGCTGGCCCGCAGGCTGTCGGAGGGCGACACCGAGTTGTTCTGAAAGCAGGAAAAGCCTGGGCTCAGAGACCTCTGCGGAGTGCACAGCTGCCCCGGGGCTCCAGGGCGTCCTTCCTCCACGGCCCAGCCTGGGCACCCCTGCTCCCTGCAGTAATGCGGCTGCTGCTCAGAAACGCACTTCCAGCGCCCTCTGCCTCCTGCCTGCAGACGGCGCTCCAGCGTGCGAGGGTCAGCCGTGTCTCACACCTCACCCATTTCACACCAGCCACACTGGTGCGCTCACGGGAAGCGGTGAGTGAGTTTACACTGCGTCCGGAGAAACGGCCCGCACCAACAGTCCGGGGCTGTGATGCTCTGTCTCCTGAGCGCGTCGGGAGCGGGAAGACTGACAGGCGAGGGAGTGTCAGCCGACCACTTCCAGAGTGCTCAGTGGGGACCCCCCAGCCCTCCACAGGAGGCCCTGTACTCTGGAGAAACTGGGGTTCTAGGGAAACGGGGCTGGCCGTGCCAGGGAGCCTGCCCCCTGCAGACAGGGAAAGACTGAGGGCAGAGAGAATCCACCCCCTTGTAGAAGGGACAGGCCCTGACTGACTGGGGGACTGCCCAGGCCTCCCACAGAAAAGGACAAGCTGGAAAGAGCGGAACGAGTTCCCTGACAAGGACCCTCTGGGGTTGGGAGCCTGGAGAGGGGGACAACAGACGGGCCAACAGCCCAGAGAGCGCACACGGGGGCCCGGGAACGGGGGCGGCCCAAGTTCAGAGTGGCTGGCCTGGGCGTTCAGCTCTGGGAGCTGCCGGCAAGGACACCCGGCGGCAAACCTGTGTGCAGTGTCACATCAGAGCTGGTGCCATGCTGCGCTAGGGCTCACTCTGAGAGCCCAGACTACCGACACCTCCCACTGCCCGGGCCCTGAGATCTGAGCCCCGGCCCCGCTCAGGCTTGGCGCTGGGTGCCAGCAGGTGCAGGGCAGGTGGGCAGGCACGGTCCGGCCCCGCTGGCGCACACCCCACGGGTCATGTGCAGCAGAGCAGGGCACCAGAAGACAGGGCAACGGGCGATCACTCTGCATCTGCCAGGAGGTCAGCGGCAGGGCCGGCCCAGCGCGAGGGTCACTGGGAGGGGACAGGGACGGGCAGCCGGCGGGCAGGCGGGGGGCGAGCGGTGTGGGAAGGAGCCGCAGAACTGAATTTCCTAAGCTGGTGTCTGGGCAACCCTTCCCTGCCAAGTTTCTGCCTGAAGCAAATTAAAATGGCAGAGTTATCAAGCCTTGAAGAAAAAATAGAGGTTATAATGGGGCTGCAGCTCACCCCTCCCCACCGCCGTGCCAGAGCGGCAGCGAGGCGCGCACAGCCGCAATTCAATTAGCTGCAGCGAGCCCGGCAGAAAAATCACCGTCATTTCATTTCATTTCCTCCGATGGTGGCGGCCACCCCGTGCTAAGCAGAAAAGCTTCCAGCCCTGTGCTGGCTGGGCTGCCCCTCGCGGGCGGCGGGCGGGCAGGGGAGGGGGCGGCGGCTGCTCCGGTTTCCCCGCGACCCAGTGCAGGGCTCCGGAGAACAGGAGCTTTCTTCTCATGCAGTCAGGCTGAAAACCCTCGCCGCTACCGGAGAGTCATGTCAGGCATTTAGCGGCATCGATCCAGCCCGCCTCTGGCTGGCAGGCGGCCAAAAAACTAAGTATTTTTTATTGCTTCGCCTAGGCAAGGAAATATGAATGAAGCTGCCTCTAATTGGACTCCAGACTAACCCCTCTGGGACAGCTTCCAGCCTGTCCACCGCCCCTCCCACTCCGACACAGCCCTGTCCTTCCGGCCGAGGCCTCATCTGTTGACAACCTGGTTTCCAAAGGCTGATTGCTTCAATCTACACCCCCTCCAGCACCGCGGCCACAGGCGCACAGCCCCCAGCCTCGCCCCGCCCGGCTCATTCCAGGCTCTCCCAGTGGCCTCATGTCCCCCTCTGCAGCCGCCTGCCACAGCGTGCGGGTGCAGGGAGAGCTCTGCTTGCAGGGCTCCCCGTGGTCTCTTTCAGCCGAACGAATTCACAGGGCACAGAGCCAGAGTTAGCAAGGGTGAAGAGAGGACGAGGTGACAACAGGGGGTGATGGGCTTCGGACACCCCTCTCCCTGCAGGTAACCTGGTTCCAAGCCCTGCTACTTACGGGGGTCTTCCAGCCAGAGCTGGCTGGCCAGGAGGTATTCCCGTGGTTCAGACAAACAGGCTGAGGAGCCAAGAGCCGCCTGTTTCAACCATCAGGGGCCAGGCCTCGGGCCCAAGTGTCCAGGCCAGCTCTCTCCCTCCCTGGGCAAACCGCCCCTTCAAATGCCACCACTTAGGTATCAACGGGAAGGCATTGCAATGGGTCTGCTGCCTCGACCACTGCTTTCTCACGAGCCCCAGCAGTGCCTGGGGCCAAACGTGGACCTGGATTTCGGAGTGGGGTGGCAGGCAGGGTGAGCGACACCAGCCCTGCCGCTGGCGGGAGGGGCAGGCGGGGGAGGCCAGGCCGGGAGCGCGGCCGGGGTGGAGGAGCTGCTGTCTCGATGGTTAGTTAACTGCCTGACCTTCCAAGTCCTACTTAACACGAGGTAATAACCAAAGCCATCCTAACAGATTAGATGGTCCCAGATACGGGGACAGCGAGGAGGAATAAAATAGCTTTGCTAATCGCTGGAGGATTTTTTTCATCCAGACTCCACTGCGCTGATTCAGAAGGCTTATTCACTTGAAACAGAACCTCGGAGCCTCAGTGTGATCAGAAAGATTTACAGCAAATCTCAGAGCTGGCAGACACGCAGCCGGCGGCCTTCATGCTCGCTTGCGAGCACTTTCTTAAACCGAATGAAAGCCCAGAACAGGGAGAAACCTTAGGCGCTGGAAGGGTACAGAGCAACGCCGAAGGCAGCCAACCTGGGGGTGGGGGGACCCTTAGCCAGGGCAGGCCATGGAGTCCCAGGGCTCAGCCTGGGAACTCCAAAGTCTCTTGGAAGACCCAGGGCCGGTCAGCTGACTGCTCTGGTCAGTCATCTCCCACATAAAAGGGACTCAGAGCTCATTTAGCCCAAGCTCTTCATTTGACAAATGCCAGCCCTAAAGGCTGGAGAGATGAAGGGCTTCCACGGCTCAAGGTCACACTCGACAGGTGACAGCAGCCCCTCCCCTCTGTGACAGTAACAGCACCTCTGTGACAGCCCACACAGGTGACAGCAGCGCCTACAGCAACCACCCTACAGCAGCGTCTCCTCTGTGACAGCAACCACCCTGCCCCACAGGTGACAGCAGCGCCTCCTCTGTGACAGTAACCACCCTGCCCCACAGGTGACAGCAGCGTCTCCTCTGTGACAGCAACCACCCTGCCCCACAGGTGACAGCAGCGTCTCCTCTGTGACAGCAACCACCCTGCCCCACCGGCACCACCATGGCCATGGACGAACACATCCGCCTGGAGCCAGGTGGCCAGCTCCGGGCCCGAGCGAGCGCACAGCCAACCCCAGCCTCGGCCCACGGCGAGGAGTGGACGCAGAAGGCGGCCTGCACACCGCGGCCAGTCTCGGGCCCACACGCAGGCCTCCCCGTTCTCCACCGCCCATCACACTCCAGGGGCTCCCGAGTACCCACACTTACCGCGCTGGATTCTCTCTCTGGGGACGGAAGGCCAGGACAGCAGGAAGATCGGACCCCAGGAAAAGGACAAGAAAGAGGAACAGGTTAGCCGGAGGTCCAGCCGCGGACTTGCCGTGCACCGGCTTGCAAATGGGCACAGGCCCCGTCTTGCTGAGCAGCCAGGACAGGGCCATCGGGTGGCATTTCTAGGCATAAATATTAACTGTCCTGATTCCAGCCTTCCTCATCCTCCAGCCCCCGGGGGTGGGCCAGGGGAGGCCCTCACCCCAGTTCTTCCTGACATGCCAAGAGGGCACCTGTGACCTGTAGCAGACACTGTTGAAGCCACAAGCTAGGAGGCACCAGCTGGGCAGCCGGGCAGCAGGTAAGTGGGGGAAGGGCACAGGGCAGCAGCGTTACGAGGATCTGCCGGGGGTTCAGGCCCTTCCTGGCCCCACTGCCCCGAGCCCCTACTCGGTACAGCTTCCCGAGTCCTCGTGGTAAGGGGCAGGGGCAAATTCTGTTTCCAGCTCTGTGTGGTCGTCTCCCGTGCTGGACTGGGCCCGCCACTGCCACTTCCAGGGAGCACGTCTTAGCCCGAGTGCCCACTGCGTGTGTGCCACGGAAAACGGCGGGCATGCGGCCCTGTCCTCAGAGGACGAATAACCTTGTTGAGGACCAATCATTCCCCAGGGTAACAACGCAAGATTCAGTCTTGGGACCTCCAACTCTCTTTTTTTGATGCTGTTTTAAGGTTTTTGCCATATGGCGCCTGTACACACCGGAGAGAGACAGAGAGGAAAGGTGAGAAATCACCCCCAGGGGGATGGCCATACCACAGTCCCTTCTCCTCCACTCTCCTCTCAGGATTTTGTGCATGCCCACACATGCGCCTGGAGGGCTTTTCAAGCTGGGACTTAAACTGTGGCCAGTCGTGTGGGATCAAGTGCCTTAACCTCAACACCACCTGCTGGCCCTGGGACCTCCAACTCTTAAACTGTTGTGAGAAAGTGAACAGCCCTGGGAACCAGCAGTTAGCATAATGGCTATGTCGCTGGACTCCCATGTAGTCGACCGCGGTTCACATCCCGGCCCTGGTGGCTTAAAACTCACGCCATACGTGTGTGCGTGCGTGCCCAAGATCCCGAGAGGAGAATGGAGAAGGGATTGTGGCGTGGCCATCCCCCCTGGGGGGGTGATTTCTCACTTTCTGTCTCTATGTCTCTGTCTGCGAGTGCATGCGCCCTATGGCGAAAACCTCTCCAAAAAAAAAAAAAGAAAGTGAACAGCCCTGTCTGCCTGTCCAGGGAGGACGGAGACAAGGGATCCTCCTGTGGGTGGGAGTAGGAGATGAGGTCTCCCAGGACAGAGGCCACGGTCGGGACAGGGAAGTGGCATGTGAGGAGGGGCACTGTTCCCGATGAGCCCAGGACTGGACCAAGGACCCGGAGACCGTTTGCTGACTCTAAGACCCGACATACCAGCATCTGTAGCAGCCACTCCCCCATGTGGAGCCTGCAGGGCCCAGCCGCCCCCAGCCCCAGCCCCAGCCCCAGCCCCAGCCCGAGCCCGGCCCGACCCAGCCGGG
The DNA here is from genome assembly GCA_026018925.1 of Tupaia tana. Classification (NCBI taxonomy): domain Eukaryota; kingdom Metazoa; phylum Chordata; class Mammalia; order Scandentia; family Tupaiidae; genus Tupaia; species Tupaia tana. The sequence continues at coordinate 1,724,257 of JAKSZU010000023.1, read as the reverse complement.
CCCAGCCCGCACCTCTGTGGTCAAGTTCATGGTGGTTCTTCTCATCCTTCACCGTCAGATGGGCCTGGCTGCCCAGTGCACCGAGCGCTAGCAGCCCAGAGCTGCTCCCCGTCACCGGGGGGATCCCTGGAGGCTGCAGGCCCGATGGGTGGGGCGGCAGCTGCACTGGGGGGCCGTGCGCGGCGTGGGAGAGGTGCTGCGCCTGCAGCTGCTGCTGCTGCAATGAAGCAGGAGGTGAGCACGGCTGGGCAGGGGGGACTCCCGACCTTTGCCCCCGGCTCAGGTCACATGCTCGTCCTGCTGAAGGCAGTCTCCAATCGACTGCAGCTCAGATGTAAGACCTTTGTCTTCAACGCCCCCACCCCCACGCCCGCTGTCGTTGGACGGGGTATCTTAATGCATGTTTCCAAGCCCGAGATAAATAATGCATGCATTTCAAACCACACCGTCCTCGGGGCCGGTCCCCTGGTGGAGGGCACCTGTTTTAAGCTCAGCACAGCCAGCGTTTGCGCATGCATGCCCTCCACTCGGCAGCCGCGCCTCCCACCCGAGGCGTATCCTGGGTAAGACTCCCTAACGCTCAGGCGACCACGCCTGGCTCACAGAACCAGTTAGGGCTGGCCAAAGGGAAAAGTTCAGAAAGAGGGATGGGCTGGGGTCAGTGGGACGCGAGCCAATGTGGCCAGACAGCAGAACTGAGGGCGGGGAACAGAACGGAGGCTTCGAAGCCAGACCGACCAGGACTCGAGTCCCAGCTCCGGCACCTCCTAGCTGTATGGCCCTGGGCAGGTTACTTCATCTCCCTGAGCCTCATGTTTCCGTGTCTGGGAAAGGTGGAAGTAGTACCTAGCTCAGAGTGTCACTGTGAGCATCATTAGTGATCGGGCCAGCCGCCAACACTACAGAGCGTTCACAGGGGACCCCGCTACTCCAAAACCCGGAAACACCTCAGCACTCTCAGTCGACTGCAACAACGCAACTCTCCCGTCCCCACCAGCCCCAATCAGGCACTCTGCCCCCGGCTCCAGAGGCCCCAACATCCCACCAGCAGGAAGCTCAGGGTCTTCTCTTCCCCTTCCCCCCCAGCACCCGTGTGACCATGTGGCAGCCTGGGGGTTCTCACAGCAGCCACGACAGAGACCTCTTCTCTGCAGCACCCTGGGCCCTGAGGAGCAGGCTCCGCGGTGCAGACCTTTCTTAGGGGAGGAACAGGCTCTTAGGCTCAGCCGGGGCCTGAAGCCCTTCTGAAGGCCTGTACCCATGGGAAGGAGAGTTCCAAACTCGAACCAGGTAAGCTCTCCTCGCCCACTCGGCCTGCTGGGCTCACCTCCGCCCTGCCCAGACACCACCTCCTCTGCAAGCCCCACCATCATCCGGGTCAGACAGGCCTCTCTCAAGTGGGCTAACGGCTCCGAGCTGGGCCAGGCAGCCTAGGTGGACCTCTGTCCTTCAGCCCCAAGCCCTTGGTCACGTCAGCAGCTCACACGGGGCTCATGGAGCCGCCGGTCTGAGTGTGCAAGGACCACAGGCATCAGAGCTTAAAGCAGGGCCGCGCTCGGTCGGGGCGGGCGCACGACTGCACACGGGCCCTGGCAACCGCCTCGCTCATCTTCAGGCACCACATGACGACTCGGAAGGAATTCCAGGAACACGAGGCCTCGCTTTCTGCACCCCGGCACGTGTGTTCAGTACACACCTTCAGGGAGAAGGAGCGGACATGCTGGCAGAAGGGACACAGGCCGAGGCTGGAAAAGCAGCCCAGTGGGCGTTGTGCGTCCTTGCTAAGGCCCAATTCGACACAGGTAGGACAGCTACCAGGACGGGAAGATCAGCAGAGGAGAGATGTCCTGCTCCCCCCAAACGCAAACCCGGGGTCCAAAACCAGGCACAGAGGCTGCAGGGGCGGTCTCGCGCACGGTGGCTTTTAAAGCTGTTGGGCTTCCGCGTCGGAGAGGGCTGTTTTGTGCACCAGCGCGGCAGGAGGGAGCATACTCTTCACAAGAGAAGTTTCCCACCTTCCGGTCCCAGCGCCCCCCTCCCCCCGCACGGCCAGAAACCGCCGAGGTCTCCGTGGGGTGGTCTGAGCAGGTCAGGACGGCCGGCACGCGGGGGAGGAAGGGGCAGAAAGAAGGGCCAGCCTCCCAGGCCCCTTCCTGTGGCCACAGCCAATGCCAGGGCCCGCGGCAGGCCCACTAGCAGCAGTCTTAGTTTCTGCAGAGTGAAACGGTTTTCTTCCCGGAGGCCGGACAGTGGTACGGCGGTAAACGTGACACTCTTTGAGGCCCTAGCATGTGGGAACGTTCTCGGTTCAAGTCCGGAGCCTTCCTTGAGTACACCAGGCATGTGTTCGCCCTTGATCCAGGCTGGCTAAAGGCTGGGTGTAGACTCCTGTGTCAGACTCTGGGGGAGGGGGGTTGCTGAAATGTTTTCCAGCAAAATCTACCCCCAGAAAAAGTCTTTTCCTCAACCAGAGGTGGGGAGGAGCAGCCAGCACTGACCCGCCTGACTCGTGGTCCCTGTCGTGGTCCCAGCTCCCCCACTGGCAGCAAGACATGGCCACCTCCTGCCACGAGTCCTCTGGCCTCGGAGCACACCCCCTGAAATACAGAGAACACTGGCCAGCAGGGGGCTACCCCGTGGCAGAGAAACAGACAGGGTTCCACAGCAGGACGGCCCGCCGCTGGCGTCCACCACTCCACCACGACGTGACTGGAGTCGGCTATCCCTCTTCGACCCAACCCTGAAGAGAGCAGCAGGGGGTCTGGGCCAAGCCCAGCCACGAGCTCCTTCTCCTTCCTGCAGCATCGCGTGCTGGAACACAGGCGCATCGCAGGTGTCCCCGGGGCACAGCGAGTCCTGCATCCTCCACGCGTGTGCCACAGCTGCGGCCTGGGCTCGGAGGTGCGGCCGCTCACAGGAGGGGCTGACGGCGGATCCGGCTCGCAGAGGGCGCGTAACTGGGTCACAAACATCACGATCCGTGCCTCTGCCGGCTGCCCGAGTGCTTTGCCGATCAGGTCCACAATGTGGGGTAAACTTCATGAAGCTGGTAGAGTCCAGACCACCTAAGGCTCCCGCAGAGGGAGCAAAGCCGGGGTCCAAAATGCACAGAATGAAGCTTCCCTGCCCCCCAAGGACAGTGAGGGCAGACCCAGGCCCTCGGCTGTTCCTCTCCCTCCCAGAGCTCGGGGGCACCCTGGCTGCACACAGAATTACGCATGCAGCCCAGTAAGAGCTTCTAGCGCTCACAACAAGCCTTGCTGCCCCTCCTCAGAGATCGGAGCAGGCGTGAGGAGCTGAAGCAATCCACTAAGCCGGCAGGACCCACAGCCGGGGCTCGGCCGGCCCCAGCACCCCTCTCCCCGCCACACTGCCTGGCTGGAACAGGACACACAGATCTGGAGGCAAGCTCTCACCAACTCTGCCCTCTCCTGCACTCAGCTCCCCACCACCCCAAACAAGCACAAGACCTCGGGCCGGCTCCGAACACCCTGGTTGCTCGCAGCAGGCCTCAAGTCCCTTTCCCTCCGCAACAATCCCCACCTGAGGGGACGCAGGAGGCAGCAGGAGGGGCCCTCCACCTCCAACCCCCGAGCGATGTTCAGGGAACGGTCTAGAAACGGCTGCTCCAGCTCCTAGGATTTTAGTCTGGCTGGGCAAGGCGGACACTGCCTTCCTCAAGGTGCTGCCCAGGGATCAAGTCTGTCTCCTCCCGCCCAGAGCCTTGGCTTTCTAAGATTCTCCAATAATGTGGGTCCAAGAAAAATAGAGCGCGCAACAGTTACAGCCTCCGGTAGCCGCGTCCTGGATCCGTCTCCGAGGTGGGCCTGCGAGTCCCGTGGGCCAGCAGCGTGGAGGGCTCGCAGCGCCTGGCTCGGTCCCTTCTCACAGGCCACCCGGCCTTCAGTCCTGACCCTTTCCACCACGAGGGGGGACCTCACGCACAGTAAACATGCCCTGGCCACAGCCACACCCGTGGCAGGGAGACTCGCTGGATTCCCACTGGGCTGAGCCAGGCCAGGACCTCAGAACCCTCCCACTCCAGGCAGGCCCGAGACAGCCATAAACCACTGCTGCGGAGAGGGCCTGTGCTTCTGGTCTTTCCACGCGGGGAAACTGAGCCCAGAGAAACGGTGACTTGCCTGAACCCCCTCCGAACTCCCAGGCCGGGGGCTGGGCTGCTTCTCCTTCCAGAGCACAGGCCCCACAGCACCACGGGCTCACGGGCTGCTGCCCAAACACTCCGGGCACCTGCCCCTTCCCACTGGGCCGAGACGCCTGCTCTTCTGCCGTCAGCCCTGGGCCCTGGGCCCCCAGCCTTGGCAGCTCAGCACCCGCTCCAGGAGGAGAAACCGAGTCCTGACCGGCCCAGCCTAGCCCGGCAGCCACCACCCCTGGGAACGCGGGAGCAGGCGCCCGGGGCACGCACGCGCCCGCTGTCTGTGACTGCTGCCTCACGAGGCTGTCCGGCGCAGCGGTTAGACGGCTGCCTGCTGATGACAGGGCGACGGCTGCGTTCACTCGGCCCGAGAAGCAATTACCTTGAAAATGGGGTCACGGGCCCCACTCGTTGGCTTTAATTGAATTCCAATATGTGCCTCCGCTGCCGTGACCTACCGTGTAGCTTCCTAAATACTCAGAGGGAGCGGGCTAATCCCGGCGGCTTCCCGCCCAGCTTCACTCCTTCCCTGGAACTTAAAAACACCTCTTTTCATAAGAGGAAGCCAGGCACGGAGGGGACCCCACTGCAGCCACTTCGGGGTGAAGGGCTTGGCCTGGAAACCTTAAGGAGATGCCTGAAGAGGAGTGGGCGAGAGGGGCTGGGGCAGCAGCAGTTCCGAGGGCCCCGGCCAGGCCCAGCCCTGCGCCCTTGCCCTTGCAGTGGAACCACTCGCCAGGGCTGACCGCTGAGACGGACGGCGGAGGCCACTCGCCAGGGCTGCACCGGGACGGAGGGACAGCCCTGGGCTGGAGGCTACCCCACGCCTCCGGCCTGGCTTTGCTCGCAACATCACGACGGGCTCCTCGTCTCTGCAAACAAGGGCACTGGGCACTTGGAAGGTTCTCAACCAGGGTCGTTTTCTCCCGACATTTGACACTGTCTTGAGACATGTTCAGGTGTCACAAGTGTGTGTGTGCACGTGTGTGAGTGTGCATGTCTGAGTGTGTGTGTGACTGTGAGTCTCTGTTGAGTATGTGAATGTGAGTCTGTGTGTATATGTGAGTGAATGAGTGTGTGAGTCTGTAAGCGAGTGTGTATGTAAGTGTGTATATGTGTGAGGATGTACGTGTACGTGTATGAGTGTGAGTTTGTGAGAGTGTGTGAATGTGTATGTGCGAGTGTGTATGAGTGTGAGCGTATGAGTGCGAGTGTGCATGAGTGTGAGTATATGTGAGTGAACGAGTGTGTGTATGAGTTTGTGCATGAGTGTGAGTATATGTGAGTGAGTCTGAACAAGTGTGTATGTGTGAGTGTATGTGTGTGCGTGAGGTGTATGTGTGTGAGTGTGAGAATGTGTGTATGAGAGCGCGTGTGTGCGCACGTGCATGCTGACAACTGGCAGGCAGAAGCCACTACAGAGCACAGAACAGCAAAAGAACCATCGGGCCCCAAATTTCAGCAGAGCCGAGGTTGAGGAACCCTGGATTAGAGGATCTCCGAAGATGCTTCCAACTGAACACGCCTTCCCCTCCGGGTCGCCGCCTTCCAGCAGCAGCCATTTTCCCTCTTCCGGACTCTCTGCCCCGCCCCCCCACTCCCCACTCTGCCAGGATTCGAACTAGGCTAGCGGCCCCTCCCCTGGCAGCAGCAAGCAGCTCCCACAGGGCACAGACCAGAACGGACCTTCTGGGCTGCCTCTGCTGAAGGACTCGGAAGCCACCTGGGGCCCTCAGGACGGGCCGAGGAGCGGGAGCCACGGCAGCACTGTCCCACTTGTCCCACTGGCTCGGCCTTCTCACCCTGCCTGGCGGGAGGGGGAATGCTGCTCCACCCTCTCCTTCCCCAGACACAGACACTGAGGCCAGGGGAGACAGGGCCTGCCCAAGGTCACACAGGGAGGGTTTCTGTCCCAGAAAAGCCACGTCATCATTTATTCCCCAAGCAGAAAATTCTGGAGCCTTCAGTTCTACCTCGGAATATTGAGCTAGCGTAAGAGCAAAAAGAGGAAATGAAGACCCACCAGGATCCCAGCCCACCGGAACACGCTTCCCACGCCCGCCTGCTTTTCAGAAGGATCTGGAAAACCTCAGGAACAGATTCCGGCTGCACCGCCGGGGGAAGACCCTGGAATCTGAGCCGGCTGAAGCTCCCGGGGCTGCCGGCCCAGCCTGTGTGCCCTTGCCCGCCGCAGAACGAGCCGGGAGCTGACCACTGAGACGGAGGACAGAGGCCACTCACTACAGCTGCACCGGGACGGAGAAAAGGCTCTGGGCTGGGAACCGGGGGTCGCCCTCCCCGTGCTAGGACAGATGTGGACAGGGCCGCCTGTGGGCCCAGGTCACACTGAAAATAGTTTCTCCTCAGCGCTTCTCTTAAAAACCCTGAGCCTCGCACCAAAGCAGCAGCAAGAACAAGCAGCTACTTAGACCGGAAGTGCGCCAGAGTGCAAGCCGGGCAGGGAGACCCAGCGCCCCTTCCGCCCAGGGCTCCCGCCAGAGCGGCTCCCCGGAGTGCTCTCGCGGCTCCTTCCTGTGCGGGGCAGGTGGGCCTTCCAGAAGGTCAAGACGACCTGCCTGGTGCCCCAGCTGGAGCTCGTGGGACATGTGACGAACGCTCAGCACAGAAGCTCGGCACGTGGACAGCCGGACCCGAGCCCACCTGCAAGCACGCTGCACCCGACGGCGCGGCAGAGGCAGTTCTGACCCCAGCTGGCCGCAGGAGGGCAGGCCCCCGCCGGGCAGGGGGCAGGGGGCAGGGGGCGAGGGGGCGGCCTGGCCTCGGGGGTAATCCCAGCCCCGCCCCCCACAGCCTGGATGAGCCGACAAGTTTTGAGGTGGGTCCAGGGCATGCGTAGCACCCCTGTAACTGGGGAGACCCCAAATCGGGCCAGCCACGGACGCTCGGGACGCGGAGCCGGGGGCCGCCGTTCTTTGAGACCAGCCGAGGTCAGGGTCGCTCTCTGGTCATGGCAAACGAGAGGAATAAAGGGCTATACACACGGTGAGAGGCAGACTGGGCAGTCCACGTACCCCGATGATGGCGTTCAGCTCCGTCATGGTGACCTGCTTGGCGCGTTCCACGGCCTGCGCCACCTGCTGCTGGTGCTGGAGGGGACAGGGCGAGCGTCAGACGTGGGGTGGGGGACGGGGACCCACCCAGCAGGCACAGCCGCCAGGGAGGGCGAAGGCCGGGCCGCTTCTTCGTCAACCTTTCCCAGTGCGCGGAGGGCACCTAGGACTACTCGGGCACCTTCCTGCTCACTGTGACCGGCTCAGACACGGCGCGTGCCCGAAGACGGCCGTTCGTCATCCCTCGCCCTCAACTGCACACGCACGGTAACCTTCTCCCCACGCCTCTAACGTGAGCTGTATCGGACGGTATTACAGCAGGAAGACCACCGCTCCCAACACGGCACCGGCCTCGTGTAGGAGGGTGTCCCTGTCATCAGAGACACGGTTACCGTCGCGGAGAATTGTCAGGATGTGTGCATTTACACCCAGTGGGTTCGGAAGTCCCCGGGTCTCTACAGACCTCAACTGTCAGGTCGCCGGAAAAGTCAGGACGCAACTTTGCACAGAAAAAACACACCGTGACTTCTCCGATGACCCAGTGGGTATGTCTGAGTAGGAAGAAGTAAAGCACATGCCGAGACAGAAAAAGAACGGGGCAAAGTGACCCAGTGTGAGCTCGGGTGCGAGTGACAGTGCAGACTCGTCGCTGAAACACAGCAGCCCTCGGTGTGGGTGCTGAGGGTACGAGACACTCCGGAAGTCCCCGCACCTTCCACTGCTCTTATAAAAATAAAGTCTGGGTCTAGCTGCAGGGGTGCACTGCCACATGATGCTAAGACTATGTGAGAAGGCTCTGGGTTCGAGACCCGGGCCTGCCTCAACACACCCACGGGCCACCTGTGGTCAGGCTGGCTGTGGGGCTCAGAGGAGCATGGTGGCATAAGGACTCTGAGGACGATGCCTGTTGCAGTCCCTCTCTCATTAGGAAATAAACTCAGAAAAAGAAAAAAAATGTTAGTATGTTAAAAGAATGCATTCACCCGCTCCCCGGCCCTGAGGTACTGGAAGCCATGCCCAGCAGTCTCCCCTACTGAGTACAACCCGGGGGCATTACCATACTGACCTTTTAAATAATTATTTAATTTCATTTATCATTATTATTATTTTTTAATTTGCTATAGGCACATGTGCTCATTGGAGAGACAGAGAGAGAAAGGAAGTGAGAAAGCAAGCCACCAGGTCGAGGACCTGAACCGCAGCTGGCTATGTGGGAGGCCAGTGCTTTAACCACCACGCGACCTGCCAGCCCCCATATTGACTCCTCTCAATCCAACTGCTGACTGGTCACGCCTACCCGAGGAGGCTGATAAGGTGGCAGCCACTGAGGGAGACTGCCCAGCGGGGCCTGCCCCAACAGCAGGGGGCCAGAGCCGGCAACCTGCCGGCCCGCCCGCCCCGCCCTGCCCGCGCTCTGCACAGGAGCCTCCTCAGGGCCGTTTCCCTCCCAGCCCCCCGGTCAGCCCCAAAGAATGTCCCTCACAGGTGATGCACTCTGGGGCCGGGGGCTGAGGGCCCCTGGGTAGCAGGCCTCTGCAGAGGGCCTGGCCGTGGCACTGACTGGCCAGGGTCCTTTGTTCCTGCATGCGTCCTGGTGTCGGGACAGAGGGGCAGAAAGCAGAGCTGAGCACCAGTGTGAACGGGGTGGGGCACCGCGGCCCTCCCCGTCCAGGCACCAGCCAGGGCCTCCTCTCTGGCCCAGAGTAGCAGAAAACCAGTCGTACCAGGAGAAGGAGCACGTGGTCCTTCTGACACCGCCCCGCCCAGAATCGGAGAAGGCCTGTAAACCCCCGGCTGTTACGCGGGGACAGGAGCCAGGACTCAGTGAGACCCAGTCGGCCACTGGGGTAATCCGAGAGAAAGAGGAAACGGTAAAAGCAGCTCTCACCTCTTGTGACAGGAAAGGCATAATTTGCGCTAAAATTGTGTTCAGTCTCTTCGCAATCTCTGTCTGCAAGAGAAAAGGGACTTGGTGAAGCTCGGGCAAATAAATCAAGCCAATGAACTGTCACAGGCTGATGGAGATGCAGCTCCCCCAGACCCGGCCCCTTGCCGCTCACCTCCAGCTCCGTCCTGCACACCCTCAGGCCACCTCCCGCCCCGAGGCCCCGGCTAAACCACAGCACGAAGGTGCCTCTTCCAAGTCCCCCCCAACTACACAACTAAGCTGCCCACATTCCTGGGAGTGGGTGCTTGGCCCCTCCAACAAAGATGATCTCAGAAAGGCTGATCAGGGGACCAGCAGTTGGCATAATGGCTATGTTGCCGGACTCCCATGTAGTCAACTGTGGTTCGAGTCCCGGACCCAGTGGCTTAAACTCATGCCGGGCAGATCCCAAGAAGAGAATGGAGAAGGGATTGCGGCGTGGCCATCCCCCCAGGAGTGATTTCTCACTTTCTCTCTTTCTGGCAAGCACACGCGCGCCCTATAGCAAAAGCCTCTCCCTCCCCCCCCCCAAAAAAAAAAAAAAGAAAAAGAAAGAAAGGCTTATCAGATACCTGCCTTGCTCCAACACCTCAGAAAAAACACTTGGAAACACATCCGCTGATTCCACCAGCGTCCCCTGTGGACCCTGGTGCTCAGGTCAGGAGTGGAGCTAAATGGTTAACCGAGTCCAGACAGGAAGCCCAGACCCGCGACAGACAATGCTCAGAATTGCTTTTCTTATCGCACTCTGAATCCCGCCAGGCCCAGGGCCCAGGGCTGGCTTCCACGTTTCATCAGCACATAGCAATCTCCCGGAGACAACACCATGACGACGGCCTCTCACACTGCCCACCTGCAAGTCCGGCAGCCCTGAGGGAAACCTGGCGCACTTACAGTAAAAGCAATGCATCCAGGGCTGGGAGCACTCCTGGGGCGGACGCCCTCCGTCCCCCTGGTCACTGACGTGGAGGGGCAGGCCATCGGCTGGAGGACCACATGGGGCTCCACACAGGACTCTCCAACCAGAGCTCCCGGCCACTACGGGGGCTCCTGAGTGGGGACCCAGGGTCGCTGCTGTCGCGCTCTGCCCGGAACGCCCCAGTCCTAGGAACCAGCCAGTTTCCCAGCAGGCGCCACGGTTGGCATGGGGTGGGACAATTCCCCGTTGTACTGTGTCTGTGGTGGGCACCCCTTCCAAACGCCCCAGCGGAGGGAGCGAGCCGCTTGTCCGGGGACCCTGGGCCTGGCATCTGCACCCTGGCAGCCCACTCCTGCAGCGTGCCCTAGGCAGGACTCCTCACTTCCGTGCTACTGACACGGGGCTAGAGAAACCCTCCCTGGGTGGGGGCCTTTCTTTCTTTCTTTATTTATTTATTTAAGTCTTTGCTGTAGGGTGTGAGGCTCACTGGAAAGTGACAGAGAGAGAGGGAAAGAGAGAAATCACCCCAGGGGAGATGGCCACACCACAATCCCTTCTCCTCCATTCTGCTCCTGGGATCTTGGGCACGCACACATGCATCCGGCATGTTTTTCAAGCTGCCAGGTCTGGGACTTGAACCGTAAAGTGGGCCACGTGCAATCCAGCACTTTAACTTCCATGCCAGCTGCTGGTCCAACATCGTGGACTTCTAGTAGCACCTGCAGCCTCTGCCCACTGGGTGCCTGCCGTCCATTACTGCGTCCAGGAAGGGTCCCAGTTACTGTGTAAATTGAGCAGGTAAGTGGGAAGGGTTGGACTCCAAAATGGGGTCCTTTCTCCCTCCTGCCTCTCCTGCCTCCCCCAAATCAGGTGACAGTCGAGAGGGCTGATGAACGGGTGTCTGTCGGGATTCCACGTGGCAGGGGTTCCGAGTCCAGCCAGCCTGCTCGGATCCAGACCCGCACAGAGCCCCACGGTCGCTCTCACGTCTGCACAGAAGACCGACAAGGGACGCAAACACCAGGAACAGCCAAAACAAGCACCGCAGACGCCTCGTGCTCAGGGGGTCCCGGCCGAGCGCTCGCTGCACACCCGCAGCAGTGTCTGGGACGCAGCGGGCCCTTACAGTGTCTGGCAGCTCCAGGGCACTTGTCCAAGACGTGGCTCTGCAGAGCGGCCCTGCCCTGGATCTGGTCCTGTCCCCATGTGCCAGCCTCTGCGGGAGGGACAAGTGCTGACCTACACGGGAGGGGGACTGGGCCACGGCCCAGCCGGACTGACCGCGAGCCACCATGGCGGGTCCCTGGCCACCGCCCCTCCCAGAAGGAAGGCTCCGAGCCCTCCCCTCACTTCAGCCCTCAGCACCTGCACCTCCCCTGCCCTCAGCTGGCGAGGGTGAGGGCGAGGTACGAGAGGCTCCCCCTGCCTACTTCCTCTGGCAAACAGGTCAACAGTCAGAGTCCCGGTGCGTGAAGAAAAAGAGAAGAGAACAGAAGCAGAACGTCCCTCCCTTGCTCTCTAGCACAGGAGTGGTGGCAGGCTTTCGGGGGTCTCTCCGCAGACCCAGGCCCAGGGCCGAAACTCTAGTGATGAGGAAAAGGGATCTGCTGGGATGACCAGGCAGGCCCCATCCCAGGCCCAGCACCCGGACCCCAGGTGACTGCGCGGGGGCTCAGAGCACTGGGCCCTCGGGGTCGGTCTCCCTCTCCCACCTCCACACCCACCTCCCAACGCCACATGGGTAACCAATCACGGCCCATAGCACAACCCCACGTAGAAAAGGAACCTTCTAGAAACCTGGGATACTGGCACTCAGGCTCCCGCTCCCAGACCCAAACCCAGGGAAGAGTGGGCTTCTCGGCCTGCAGGACGACTCTGACGCATCAGGGGCTGTTTGTGGGTGGCGACCGAGCAGTGAGGGTGATGTCTGGAAAACGCCTCTATTTTCAGATTTCCCTGATCTTGGCCCAGGTGGGTTCATATTTTAGTTAGCTAGAGGGTGTGTGTGCTCACGTTAGGGGGAGCGGAGGGGAAAGTGAGAGATTACCCCTCAGAGGGATGGCCAGGCCCAGTCCCTTCCCCTCCATTCTCCTCTCGGGACTGTGAGCGTGCACACACACGCGCCTGACAGGATTTCACGCTGTGGGTCCGGGACTCGAACTATAACCAGCCATGATCCAGTCGCCTTAACCTCCACGCCACCTGCGGCTGTCGGCCTGGGTTTTCCTGGGATGCAGAGGGTGTAAGTGACGTGTGCAAATCCCACCCCTGCAGGCTCGAACTCTGCCCTCCTGTTATCAGAGAGCACTTCTTAGACTCCCCCAAGAAGGGGGAGCAGGGGCTGAGGCTCACCTACCCCTCCGCAGGCTGCCCCGCTGTGAGTGCAGGCTGCGGGCGCTCTGGTGAGTCAGAGAACGAGCAGGACGGACGCTGGCCAGACGCGGGCCAGAGCTGGCCCTGCTGAGCCCGGGCACTGCACCCCGCACGCGTGGGCCCACGACCGCCCCGTTAGGGAGGCTCTTACCAAGATCTCTCATTTTTCAGGTGAGGAAACAGATCCCAGAAATGAAGCTACTAAACAAACGACTTCCCACCAAGAAGCCAAATTTTGACATTTCGAGAGAGCTTAGAGAAATATTTTTGAAAGAAAAGCCACCGTTGGGGTTAATAATTGACAGCATTTCCGACGGGAACAGCTGTTAAAACAGCATTTGATCCAACTCACACAAGTCCAAACATCAGTTCCAAAAAAGAGAGAAAGAAAAAAATCAAGACGCGAGACTTCAACAATTGGGACAGGTCACCGATGACAAGCTGGGACTGGATCACACGCTGCAAAACTCCTTCTGGAGACAGGGCATAACCTTCTCTTCAGAACGTCTGACCCAGGAGGACGGGGCTCAGCCGAGGGGCTCCGTCCTCCCGTCCATCATGGCCTCGCAAAGCCCCTGCCTTCGAGCCCACCTTCACAGCGACCGAAGAACCGTGGGAGGTGGGAACGTGGCTTCTTTAGGAAGACACTTTGGGAAAGGGTGTCTGGGGAGACGGTGCTGCCTTTGAAAGCTGCTTTTCAAATGCGGTTCAAAGAAGGCAGCGTGCTGCTGGAACCTCAGAAGGAGCGGACCTACCAGGCAGAGAAGCAACTCCGGAGCCGGGCACGGGGTCCTAAATCCTAAGTCCAGAATCCACACTGCAGACCGGGCGCCGGGAGGGACATCTGCCCTGCGGCTCGCTGAGGTTGTTAGGCAGACATGACACCGAACAAGATAGTGGGGGCAGCGCCGGTTCCCAGGGCGCAATCTGCGCGGCACCCTTACGAGCGCTCATCTGCAGGATCACCCTCCTGAGAGCGGGCGGCGTCTTGCTGGGAGCACTTGAGCCTTCTCGGGGCCATAGCTGCTGGGTCAACCTCCTTGGGCCCTGGACCTGCTCTTGGTCCTCATGCCCGGCGACCCCTGCTCCAGCCTTCGGCAGCCGGCCAGTTCGGGGCCTTTTTACATATTCCGCTGACCCCGCTCCGCACACAGAGACAGCCCCTTCCACCAGACTTCCCGCTGTCTTAACCGTCTCTACCTGTGGACACCCGAGTGCACGCTTCACTTTAACCTCAGCCACACAAAACCGAGGAGAAACCAGTCCTTGTAAAGAGCATGTTACGACCCAAAGCCACACAGAAACGACCTGGCTTCTACTCCCAGTCCTGCCTCCATCTAGCTGTGGGGCTCTGGGCAAATCCCTTCATCCTTTGGACTTTCGTCTTGTTGTCTGCAAAATGGAGGGATGAACTGGATCACGTTTAAGACCCGGAAGCCCTGATTTAGAGCTTAAGAACGCCGAGCACTCCGGAATTGCTCTGTGACGCACCATTTCCTCCATACTACTCCACAAAACAGAGCACTGCGGGGCCAGCAAGTGGCACAGTGGCTGGGGCACTGGACTCCCATATATATGGTTGACAGCGGTTCGAGCCCTGGACCCGGTGGCTTGAAACTCATGCCAGGTGTGTGTGCATGCATGCCCCAAATCCCAGGAGAATCGAGGAGAAGGGACTGCAATGTGGCCATTACCTCTGAGGGTTGATTTTCTCACCTCCCCTCTCACTGTCTCTCTCCAACAAGACACAGGGCACAAATGCCCTATGGAAAAACCTTGTAAGACAAAAAGTGAATTTAAAGGGCCAGCAGAGAGCCAAGCCACCTCAAGAGGCAGCGGTACTGGGCGGGAGGTGAGGCTGGCCAGGGGGCCGCCTGGCACCCATCCCAAGAACCTGTTTTCACCGCATAGCGCACTCGAGCTTGTCCATCGGGCAGAACGTCGGGCAGGAGCCAAATGCTGGCACCTCTCGGGGCAAGCACCCGCTGGCCAGGCCCTGTGGTCCCCAGGAGGCAGGACGATGACCCGAGGACAGCCACTGCTTCAGTGGGAAGAGCTCCGTGTCTGTCAAGCAGGCAGTGGCCGTCCAAGGACTGGCTCCTGGTCCCACGGCCACTTCCTCCTCAGGGAGGACAGCGCTGGGAGTCGGCGAGCACTTGCTGGTCTGGGAAGCGGTTCACGGGTGTGGACGAGAACGATGACGAGGGGAAGACAGGTGAGGGGAAGACGCCCACCTGTCTGCACCCCGAACCAGAGCCGGGCGGAACCGCTAGCTCTCGACCTAGCCTGTGCCTAACATGGGATTCTGGGAAGGACACGTCCTGGTCCCTGGGCCTCGGGACGCTGCTCTAGAGACCCTGCGTATCCGGGGAGGGGTCTCAGTCAGCTCCGGGGTTCTGGAATTTTCATCAGGTTTTACCTGACTCTCTGACTCAAGACCTGGGGTGTTTACAGTGAGTCTGCCTCACCTTGAATTAAAACCACGGGATGGGACCAGCAGTTGGCGTAATGGCTATGTCGCTGGACCCCCATGTAGTCGACCGCAGTTCGAGTCCGGGACCCGGTGGCTTAAACTCACGCGAGGCGCGTGTGCGTGCGTGCCCAAGATCCCGAGAGGAGAATAGAGAAAGGATTGCTGCGTGGCCATCCCCCCTGGGGAGTGATTTCTCGCTTTCTGTCTCTCTCTGTCTTTCCGGTGAGTGCTCATGCCCTATAGCAAAAAACTCTTAAAAAAATAAATAAATAAAAATAAAACCACAGGGTGTGGGCTGTGCAGGGAGCAGCGCTGGCCCCATCATTCAGAGCAGCCTGACACCATTGTCACCCAGCGGATCAAACGCTGGAAGATTCCAGAACAATGTGTCTGGGCAATTTTAACTTAAAACATCCCATTGCATTTCTTAAGCATTCTAAATTGGTGGCCCCTCAATTATTTGACAACAATGTGATATTCTTACCTAGGTGGTGTCTCCTCGGACTGAGCTCAGGGAGCTCCAAAGTAAAGCAAGTGGGGTGTTTATCAACAGGAGAGAGCTCAGAGCGAGGGGGGAGTGTAGGGGAGACTGCAGACCAAGGGGAGGGAGAGCAGCGGGAAACGGGCGAATGTGCAGGGAGATGAGGCCCTGCCCCGGGAGGGGCTGGAAGGTTTGCATCGCGGATCACTCACTGATAGGTGAGCATCCTTAAAGCCCTTTTAGCACGGACATATTGATCAAATTATATATAACTACAACGCCATTAAATATTTATGCCTTTCCGAGGAAGCTTGCTGAATTCTTTATTGCTGGGCAGACTTGGCCCAAGAAAGATCCAGCCCTCCGTGTGACCTGGGGACCTGCCTCCCGAGGGAGGAGGCCTGGGCCGGCCTGGATGCCACTCTGCGCACCGTCCACCCCACTCCCTGCCCAGCACGGGGAGGACAGTGTGGATGTGGGGCGGAGCTCTCAGAAATGCTCCTCTGCAGCGGGGCTTCCCGCCTACCCTAGGGAGTACCTAGGAGAGGCCCAAAGAGGAAGACACCACCACCGGGGAGGGGCCTGGGCTCAGATGACAGACAGCCCAAACCCTCCCTGGCTCGGAAACTCTAAGACTTCCATTTCTCAGACTCTCAGTTTCCATCCACCCGGCTTCCTGTTAACAAGATCCAATAATCTTTAAATATTTGTTCACTTTAATTTCTTGGTTCCCAAACACATTAAACTCTGCTTGCCTCCCACCCCCACCTGGGGAGATGGCTCTCAAAGAGCCTGCTTGTATGGGAAGAACAGGGAGAGCCTTTTCAGATTACACCTTCCCCCAACACGGCCCATTCATCCCAGGGGGCGCCACCCCCGCCTTCCCTCCCCTCCACCGCCCTCCCCTCAGATAACCCCCTGCCCCCTCCCCCACCTTCCCAGACTCCACCGCCAACTCCCGCCAGGAGGAGAAATTCACAATTCATCCCTGTGGGGTTGCCATGGCAACCCCCAGCCACCTAATCCCCCTTGGAACATTATGCAAATCTCTCCTGGCCCCTCAACAGGCTGTAAAAGTTGCATTACCCTTGCAAAGGCAGCTCATTAAATCTGGGGGTCTCCCCAGGTCGGCACTACAAATAAAATGCTGGCTGTGACCTCCGAAGGGTAGGAGCTCTTGGGGAAGCCCAGGGGGCATGAAGGGAAAATGAGGTGGGGGAAGAAGACCCCGGACTGCAGGCAGACAGAGCCATCTCCCACCCACGGCGGGTTTCCCGCAGTGACCCAGCAAGGAGCCCAGCCCCCGCCAGAACTGGTGACCCTGCTCCCAGACACTCGGTAGGTCTGGAGACACGCTGGGCATCACAACTGCGGAGCTGCTACTGGCGGCCAGTGGGCAGAAGCCCAGGGCAGTGAGGGAGGCACACCTGCGAGGACACCAAGAATTGTCCAGCCCGGATGTCACGCTGCTGACACCCAGCTTTGACCAACTCCCGAAGGTTGTCCAGGGACTTCCCAGGCCGGAAATCATGTCCTTGAAGTGTGGAGGGCCTGGGGGAGGCCACGGGAGACTATGTTGCAAATGGTCTATGGACACAGGTCCTGCTCGGTCCTGAACCCGCGCTGCTCAGCTGTCCCTTACACTCTGAACGTCAGCGTCCCTAGGTGTGACCGTGTCCCTGACACCGACACAGCAGGACTGGCATGGGAGGGAACAGGAACATGCGAGGGGCAGGGGGCGGGGGGCTCTGGGAAGTCATGCAACATCTGGAACACCAAAGGTGTCATCTGCTCTCCGAGGCCTCGGCACTCTGGGGTCTAGGTGGAGAATTCCTAGCTAAACCTTCCTACACACCAAGTCCTGAGCTCTGCAGACACGCTAAGTGCCCTGTCCCCTCCTAGCACGCCCTACACAAGCACCCTCCCACAGGGGAGGCCCCCAGCCACAGGGGGCTGGCTGCATTAACTAAAAGGAAGCGGGTCCTCAGCCAAGGCACTCTCATCTCAAGGACTCCACAGCCACCGGAGACCCACAGCAGGTCGAGATTCTCATCGCAGTGGTGAGCTCTGACAGGTAGGTATTAACCCGTAGTTCACGCCCAGGTTCACAGAGGTCCCACTGTCTGCCCTGGGCCAGCCGCTGGCCTGGTGGTTAAGGCAGCGGGATCCCACATGGCCAACTGTGTGGTTTTAGTCCCAGATCTTGCAGCCTGAAAATACGCCAAGTGCACGTGACATGCCCAAAACCCAGAAATGAAGGGATGAAGAGAAGGGACTGTGGCCTGGCCATCCCCCATGAGGGGTACTTTCCCACTCTCCCCTCAATAAACGCATGTGCCCTCTGGGAAATTTTAAAATATATATACATCTGAGACCAGCAGTTGGCATTATGGTTGTGTTGCTGGACTCCCATGTAGTTGACTGCAGTTTGAGTCCCGGACCCGATGGCTTAAACTCACACAGAGCACATATGCATGTGTGCCCAAGATCCCGAGAGGAGAATGGAGAAAGGACTGGCCATCCCCACTGAGGGGTGATTTCTTGCTTTCTGTCTCTCTGTCTCTGTCTTTCTGGAACACGCACTATAGCAAAAGCCTCTCCTACCAAAAAAAAAAAAATATATATATATATACACACACACACACACACACACACCTGCCCAAAGTCACATACTAGTAAGTACTGACCCAGGTCTCGAGCCCACTCTGGCCTGACTCCGAAGCCTATCTATAAAGCCACCCCACCTGGTCCTGGTGCTCTGCACCTAACTTACAAGAACCCCCTGTGAGAACCAGCTGACTTCTGACAAAGACACACTTGAGGACACTGGAATGAGGGTGCAAGAAAAAACTGGCTCATCACCCCCCACCCCACCCAGGAGGCCTGGGAGATGTCCAGTGGCTATTCGGTATCGTGGGAGGGTAAGAAAGGCGTCTGGTCAGATGGACGGTGAGGACGAGCCAGGCTGAGGGGTCTCGAGAACCGGGGTGTGCTCCAGGTAGAGAACAGAGGAAAAACACAAGGCAGCTAAAGAAAAGGAGTGTGTACACGTTCCCCATCAAGACGGCCTTGTGGGCAGGCCGCGGGGTGCCCCACGCACAGGGGGCCGTGCTGGGCAACGTGGAAGCTGGCATCCAGTCAGGGTGGGCAGCTGTGCTCTGAAACCAAGCTGCTTCTTCCACGTCAGGTCTGGCTGCTCCGAGAGCCCTCTGCTCTCTGGAATGAAGCAGACGCTCCCAAGAACCGAGGCGGGAGCCGGGCAGTCTCTAGGTCTTTCCTTAGAACTCCTGCTTTTAGGCAAAGCAAGGAAGGAGCTGCACAACAGCCTGGCCCACTGGAGAGGATTCATGGGCCATCACGAGTTCATGTCCTCCACCACCCCGGGCCACCCGAAGCCACCTGCTGCTCCTCCTGAGACCACTGTCACCTTCTTCCCAGGCAGAGGCCAGGCGGCTGTCCCTGCACCCCACTCACCAGCGCCAGACCGACTCCATCCCTGCCCACTGGCCAACACTGCTCTCCCGCTCGCCCGGCAGACAACACCCGGCTGACGGATCAGCTGGTTCACAGGGCATGCCCCTACCAGCAGTTTCAGATCCAAGTCAGGCACAACCCACTGGCTCTCCCTACAGAAGGGACCCAGAGGAAGGCCTCCTCTCCACCTTGTGGTCACACAGCTGGCCAGGGTGTAGAAGGTTCCAGGCCAGTCAGGAAGAGGAGCCCCCTACCGGCCGGTCAGCTGCCTCCGATATTCCGGGTGCCCCCTCGTGGGTAGAGCTCTGGCTGCAGAGCCCACCCAACCTTCCTACACAGCTGGAAAGGAGCGCTCCTACCTGCCTAGTGCCGTTTTCACCTGGAATTAAAAACCCAAGGCAACAGAAGAGCTGTGAGCAAGTGCCCCGAGGGTGAAGGGCACAGGCGGGCACAGGCGTAAGGCCCCGACACCTGCTCCCCGTGGAGACAGCCCGCCCAGGCAGAAGGGCAGCTGCGGAGTCAGCTCCAGCCACAGGCCCTCGCTCCGCTCCTCAGAGCCACAGGTGGCATGTTTCGCTTGTCTCTTTCCACCCGTTTCCTTACAGCTCTGCTTTATCCTCTCTCCCACCCAGTCGTTACTTTGCTTTTTAAGGTTTTGATGTAGGGTGCATGTGCTCATCAGAGACAAGTGAGAAATCACTTTCCGGGGCAATACCGCGCGGCAGGGCCTTTCCCTCCGTTCTCTGAATTTGGGGCACACGCGTGCACCAGGCTGGTTTCCTTTCTTCTTTTCTTTTTAGGTTTTTGCCACAGGACACACGCACTCTTCAGGGGGAGACAGAGAAGAGATGAGAGGGAAAGTGAGAAATCACCCTCCCAGAGACGACCACAATCCTCCTCCCCCATTCTCCTCCTAGGATTCTGGCCATGCAAGCACACACCACCGGCATGACTTCAACCCACCATGCCCAGGACTTGAACCGCGGTCAGCCATGTGGGAGTCCAGCACCTTAACCACTATGCCATCTGCCAGCCCCCACACGTAATTTTCAAACCTACAGGGCTGGGACTCGAACTGTGGAGCGACCGTGTGTAAGATCCAGCCACCGTAACCCCAGGCCACCTGCTGGCCCCTGCCTACATTTTTATCTCTTTGCCTTCCCCTCCTTTATTCCACTTTGGCCCTAAACCTGTCCACAATGTGAGTTGGAAAAACTGCTAAACAAACACCGAGCACTGTAAAACAAAGGTTCACGGCTCCTTCATAACTCTGCAAGCACAACTGTCATGGTCCACAGGCCTCCCTCGGAAACCAAAGAAGTCTATCCTTTCCAGAAAGTTCCTAATGTTAAACAGAGCCAGGAAGAACCCCACTCTGGGAAAGCACCCTCCTCCTCGAGCACCCCCAAGAGCAGCGCGCACCCAGGATGAGCAGGGCTCAGGGCCCGCGGTAGGCCACGCTGCCCCTCGGAAACTCACAGCTGCTCACTCCCCAGCCGCGTTCAAGGACACAGGCCGCCGTCACACCGGCCGTCAGGCAGGGCTGCTGCTTCTGTCCTGGACCCAAACTCCGGTAACTCAGGTCCCGAGATGACAATGCCCGCTGTGCTCCGCGGTCCAGTCCACGGGAGTACGAGGGACCGCTGCGCTCGATAACGTGTGGGAGAGCAAAGTCTCAGTGAAGCCCCTCCCGGGGGTCACAGGCTGGCAGCAGCTGCCCCGAACCTGGACCCATCTGTGTCCTTCGCATGGTGGCCGAACAAGGGGCCACAGAGGACAGGCCAGTCCAGCCCGTCCATGCGCCTATCCTACCCTGGCCTCAGAGGGGACAGCGTGATGGTCGCAGCGACAGACTCCAGACTGACAGGCTTCCTGGCCGCTGGGAAGCTGGCTTGCCCTCCACCCTTCACAGGACCAGGTTGCTGGGTGAAGACCCCTCCCCAGAGGGCTGTGCTGCACCTCCGGAGCAGCGCCGGAGCAGGCCGGCAAAGGGACGGGCTATTGCGCTCAGGCAGCTCTTCGAGGTGAGCAGGTGGGGCCCTGCTTCAGCCCCCTCCTCCCCACCTCATGGTTTCCGGGTGAACTCCGCACGAGGACCGGCCTCCGGCCGCGTGATCTGGGGGCCCCTGGTGCCAGCCCTCCCCGCACTACCCCACTGCTCCCCCGGGGCTTTACCTAAACACCCAGCGACTGGTGGACTGCGTGGCAGCCTCCCCCACCCTAGCAAACGAAAGCCTTGACCATCAGGGCTGATGAGAGCTGAGACTCCCCATCGCCTCCTTGGGAGACGCAGGCCGGGACCCTCTGTGGGCAGGGGCAGCCCGCACCTCAAAGCCAAGCCCGGCCAAACATCCCCTACTCCCCAGGAGATGTCACGTTCCCGACCCAGAAGTTCCTCTCTAGCCCCAACTGGAGGGGAACATCCATTTGGAAAGATGAGAGAAAGAAATGCCAAGAGAGGGAAGGAGAGCGAGAACGGAAGAGAGCTGTGCTGTGCCGGAGAGCATTTGTCGCAAACAAGATATTGTCCCTTTAAGCATATAAAAACAAGGCCCTTGAGCTCGCAGTTCTCATCTGGTACACAATTACGGTGCTCTCAGCTATCTAGCACCCCTTCAAGTGCTCTCTCAGCCCACACTGTCAATGGCATGCTGAAAGCTATTCGGGCTGCTGTCATTAACAGCAGAGTGGAGAGCGCTGACGAGCTTTAAATACGGGGGAGGGGGCGGGCCGTAACCAGTCATTACGGAATTACCACTCCGGAGCAGACAAGGCCACTTTGGGGAATAAAGTTCAAACCGGCCGAGCCCGGCGGGGAAGCAGGCAGGGAGGGCCGCAGATGGCCAGGGCGTCCCCACTCCCCCACCCCGCGGCAGATGGACTCGGGCCAGCCCTGGAGAGCCATATGGGGACGGAGAGAGCCACAGAGCTGTGAGTCACCAGAGTGAGGGCAGAGAGGCCTTGGAGATCGCTATGCTGCAAAATGTCACCACCTCGACACTTCCCAAGTGCCGTCCGCCCCACCATTCCCAGGACTGTGGCTTCCGGAGCGGAGCCTATCTCGCGGCCCTGGTCAGGACTGCTGCCACCCTGCAGGGGCCTCTGCTGCCAGCTTCTGCCTGGGAAGCCCCTGCCTCCCTTTGACACGCCTCAACAGCAGCCCTGGGCTGAGGGCCCGTGTCCCCCCGGCCGAGGAAGCGGTGCGGTGTGCCCCTCAGCTCTGAGCTCTCCACACGGCAATTAGGGGTGCAGATGCCGCTCGGCACAGGAGGGGTGTCCCAGTCATCCCGCAGCCAGCCCCTTAATAACCGTGCTGGGAATGAACCCAACCCCGTATTTTCCTGACGAAGAAACTGGAAGCTGAGCCACAGGGGCAAGCGTGCAGCACCCCGGCCAGCACCGGACACCCAGGGCTTGGCGACCTGGAACTCCACCCTGGACGCCCCCAGGTAAGCCGCCAGGGAGGCCACCAGGCACTAGGCGTACTGAGCACCTAGGTCGCACCACATGCACCATGACAGCAGAGACACACGCAAAGCCGTGAGAAGACGTGGCGTGTGTCAGGTCACGGGAGCCCCGCTGCAGCCGAGCCCTTCCGACCAGTCCGCACCACGTCCCGATCCTTCGTACAAACAATGGGGAGAAAAACATGCTCCCACCGAGAAAGGGAAAGGCAACTCCGTCCTCGGCTGCGGCCTGGAAGGGAAGGGCCTCTGACATGAAGCAGACCTTCCTCCACTGGTGGAGGGGAGAGCCCCAGGGGGAAGGGCTCTGCACCCTTCCCGGCTCCTGGCCCCAGAGATCGGGAAGGAAGCAAAGAGATTTGCTAGGAGCCGGATTCCCACAGGCTCAGTTTCCCGGCTCTGTAGGGTAAGGACAAGGAGGGGCCACCTCTCAGGTCGATGTGATAATCAACTGTTCGGGGGCAGCGGGGGTCCCAAAGTTCACAGAAATGCACCTTACGAAGAAAATCACGCATGGACTTCAAAATGTGCTTGCACCAAGATAAACTCGTACTTAGCATGCACTTCCCGCTAACTTCCCTCGTCCAAGGGAAGACAGACCCAGAGAAGCACTGAGACCCCCCACTCCCACAGGAGGCGAGCGGAGGACCCAGGAGGCGGAGGCAGGCCCGAGGGGAAGGGAGTGCTGGGCTCAGCAGGCACCAGTCAGGGAGAGACGCCTGTGCTCAGTCTGTCCAGGCAAGAGCAGCGAGGGTGTCCATGACCCTGGGATGTCCATGCTTTGGCAAAAAAAAAAACAGACTTTGGCAGCATAATCCAGATGTCACACAAACGGCAGTGCCCTGGAATAAGGACCTATGTCCTTTGACTTCAAGTGTGGGCCCTCTTTCTCCCACCAAGCAACACTCAATGCTGGCGGGGCCTCCACGACCCCCTGCAGGGGCTGGAGAGGAGGCTCCCTCTGGCCAGCCCCCCTCGTGGTCACAGAGCTTGCTGCTGCTGGGCCTGGGACCTCACCACCCACGCTCTCTGCCGTTCACGTGAGCAGATCCGGGTGCAGGCGGAAGGCTGAGTGGCGCTGTCCCACCTCCCACTTGGCGCTGCGTCTGCGGCCACACCAGGGTTCAGGTAGGAAGCTCACAGGCTCCAGGAACCCTTCCTGGGACTGCTTACGCAGCGTTTCCTACCACACACGTCAAATCACTCTTTGTGAATGGCTGGCAATTCGGAACAGGACCATGCCGCGGAGGGTCCAGCTGATGCGGTCACACAGCCCCACACGGGGTACTTTGGAGCTGTGTTGTAGCCCGCTGTGTAGCCGTGGGGCCTTGGGACACGAATACAGAAAGATGCGACGGTCATTAAAGACGAAGCGCCACCAGGTCATGACGGACTCAGAAGGCCTGAGGACGGAAGGCGAGCCTGCGGGAGGCGGTCACCACAGGTGCGAGACCCCAGGCCTGGACACGTCGCACCCTCTCTGGGCCTGTTTCCTCACCAGCACCTCGGAAGGTTTGCATAAAGGACTCACTCAACTCAAGACTCCTAAAGAAACCTAAGAGAAAGGGTCGTCCGGGTGCCAGGAGAGGGTGATGGACACGGCGGGCATGACACTGTCCCAAATGACGCCGCCTCGTGCACTGTGCAAACGTCAGTGCCCGGCGGCTAGAGGCAGTGCACCGGTGACGCGGCACCCTGGGGACCACGCAGTAAGGTCAGACCGCTTCCGGGTCCGGGGTCCACAGACCGCCCTGAGCACACTGGCCAGAGGACGCTGTCGGGGAGCTGTCTCTCTCATGCATGGCAGACAGAAATCGTTAAGGGTGCTTACCAACAGGGGTGAACACAGCCTGAGCCTGCTGGTCGTGGCATCAGTGTCTCAAAACCAACACACGGCTGCTGTTGGGGAGCCCGTTTCTAGGGTGACGGCTACAGTGGAAAGACTGCAAAGCTCAGGATGGGAACTGTGTACCCCGGCCCCCGCCCGGGCCTCGCTGACTCACCCTGACACTAGGCCTGGAAGCAGGAGCTTGGAGGAGGTGCTGACCTCTGGAAGTCCGGGGCCAGGCCGGGGACTCTGTAATCTTTACTTTACCATAATTAGGGAGGGAGGCAGAAGAGGAGGAGGAGAAACCATTTATTACTTCTCTAAGGATTTGACAGCTTGGAAAAAGAGAAACAGGAGACAGAGACAGCGAGGTTAGGAGGAGCCACAGGAGTGCAGCCTTTCTGTAAAATAGGGCCAGGCTGGCCGCACCTCATCAGCTGCCCTCTGTCATACCCAGGCCCATCTGGCAGGGCTCGAGGTTCCCAGCTAATTGGCATTTCCCAAAGAGCCAGCAAAGAGGAGCTTTAAAAAAGAAAAAATGTGGTGTGGGCCTGTGTGTGCGCGCGTGCATGTGTGTGTGAGCAGGCGGAGGACAGCCATGCTTCCCAAGGTGCTAGCTCTGTAGATCATCTATTATATAAAAGTACAGACAGTCCCCACCCCCTCCCCCGAGCTTACAGATGAACCCAGCCTGTTTGTCCCAGGCAGATGTAATCACACGAACAGTCAAGTCTAGAGGGCAGGACACTGCATGAATAATTCAAGCACACCAGTCACTTGATTGTGTGTGCAGATAAAACACCAGTCAACCGCTAAACAGGTCAGCTGATAAACTTGTTTGCTCAGGCCTAACCACCATCGCCAAATGCACCCAAGACCCACACTGCAATTAGTGGCAAGGTTTTCTTGTGCAGAGCCTCCCAGCCCTGGGGAGTGGCCAGTCCCATTAGGTCAGGGTTGCATTTCTCAGGCGAGTTTCTTCACCTCCTCGCCTCTTTGTTCCAACACAGCCGCAAGGTGATTTCACCCTGCTCAAGAGACTGCCAATAAGCACCGCATGCATCCAGAGTGCCCGGGTTCATTCTGGGATCTGAGGCTGGAAGGCAAAGGTGAGTGGCAAGCAGTGTCAAGAGTCCAGGGGCGGAATTTGGAGGACTGGGTTTGAGTCCCGGCTCCGCTCTCAGTCTCCTCACCTATAAAAAGGGGGCGAAGACTCCTTCGACCTACCGCTGGCCATGAGGATTAAGTGGGACAGTGTGGCCAAGCCTCAGGCATTCTCCCCTAAGAACCCTGTTTGGGGAATGCCCGGGAATCCCAGATGCACGTGCACAGGTGCTGTTCCAACAAACCCCACCACCAGACGCGTCAAGATGTTTAGCCCTTCCCGGGTCAGGGCATCCCAGGGACGTGCAGCAGCTCGGCTCTGCCAGCCAAGGTGGATCCTTTGTGCCAAGAACTAGCTACTCACAGACGCGAGAACACCACCCATGCAGACCTCAACATGCAACGACACATTACACCTTCATTACTAAGCTCTTAGAATAACTGCTGCTATAAATTTCAAACCTGGGTGCAATTACCCTCTTTAAACACACCCAAGAAACTAAGCACTGAGGGAAGAGAGGGGGTGGAGAAAGGGAGGAAGTGGTACCTCGCAGGACACCGCGAGGTCGTTGGACCACCTGGGACTCCAGGCCCACTTCACACTGTCTTACGGAACCAGGCAGGCGGTTCTGCCTGGAGTGGGGCAGAACCTGCCTGGAGCCTATTCCCCAGAGGAGAGCTTCGCCTACAAAGCAGTGTCTGTTTACCTTCTGTGTTCAAGGCCCCCACGCACCTTCCTAAGGACACAGTCCCGCAGGAAATCACACACCAGCTCCCACACGCCCTGTACACTCGCCCCCCCCCGGGGGGGCTGTCCT
The DNA here is from genome assembly GCA_026018925.1 of Tupaia tana. Lineage (NCBI taxonomy): Eukaryota > Metazoa > Chordata > Mammalia > Scandentia > Tupaiidae > Tupaia > Tupaia tana. The sequence continues at coordinate 1,698,166 of JAKSZU010000023.1, read as the reverse complement.
TCACCCAGCACCAGGGCCGCCTCCGCGAGAGGGAAAAAAACAGATTCAAAATCAAAGTCAAAAGGCTGACGCCACCAGAGCAGGCAGGGATCTGTGCGCTTCCCAGGGTCACCTGCCCTTCTCACCTACCCTGGGTCCTGCCCCATGAAAGAGCAAAGCTTAAACCTGTAAAGGACTGTTAACTTAGAGCAGAAAGCCCATTCAAGTCACGGTCACCAAAGGCTACAATGAGTCAACAGCCTTCTGAGATTTCAAGAACACCAATTGTTAAAAAGAACCCGCGCCATGTATACGTGCCAAGCCAAATTACAGGCAGCCTCTCCTCGGAACACAAATACACAAGCGGCCTCGCCCACAGCCCAGCCCAGCGCTGGGCCCAGTTACTGATATGCCCCAAGATAAAGGCTGTTTGTATTTGCGCAGTCTGAGGTACACTGGTATTAGAAGAGTGACAATACCAGGTAGTTTACATATTCATCACACTAGCTAAACTGGTTTGACTTCAGGATTGCATAGCTGAGCTCAGCCCCCAGCCGGCTCCCAAGCCCAGGCTGCGCTGCCCGGGGCCAGTTACTTCACCCTTGCGGGCCAGCTTCCTCCTCTGTAAAATGGGCAAGCAGCTGATGGAGGTGAGAAAGCTGCTTACGAAAGGTGAGGCGGAGCGCTGGGCTCACTCCGGCTGTTTTTAAGCAGTTGGTGGCTGGCTTCCCTCCTATTTCAACAGCTCAGCCCGGCTTTTAAGGCTCTTGAAGTTTAATCTTATCGAGGCAGAACATCACAATTTTTGCAAAAGAAAAAGAAAAAAAAAAACCCTCCCACATTTCCTCTTGAGAATTTTACATTAAAACAGATAAAAGCAGCCGGCCAGCTCAGGGGTTTCAGGAGTTTGTAAAGCAGATCCTGGGGGTACTACTCTCCCTTCCAGTCCTCCATCCTCCACCAAGATCACAGACCAGGACTTAACTTCACAAACTCGAGGGCGAAAAGCTCAATACGTCCAAAGCAATCAGCCAAGCCCTCCCGTTTTGTTCCCTCCTAAAGCAGAATGGGGAAGAACGGAAAAACAAGACGGGTTTTCAAACAAAAGGAGGCATCAGAAACCCCACGTATATACTTAAAAAATAAAAAGGCATATTTTTTAAAGAAAAGGCCATCACTTACCTGCTTGTGCATTTCAATGTTCAGGCCATAGGACATCTCATAGTACTGAAAGCAGAGAAGCTGCTGTTAACAGAACACAGGGTCTGTTCTCTTTCCCGAACCCCTTTGCCCGCGGAAGGTTTTGGCGGAGCACACTTCCCCGGTGCATGTGCTAAGAAAGTTGAAATGGAAGCCCAGGGCCAGCTGACAGGAGGGCTGAGCTGACAACCTGAGCTCCTCTCCTCTCCTCTCCCAGAAAACGACACTGGCGATGCCCCTCCCACAAGCACATGGCCCAGTATCCTGTTTATACAAGGCTGGGGTTCACCCGACTCGAGAGTACACTGGGACCCTCTCGTCCTGAGAGTTACTTAGCACTGTGGCCAAGGCCTCTGATGTGGAAGGCGGTGCGGGGGCTGAGACTCCAACCGGCTTGCAAACAGATTTTAAATGCGCTGCACTTTCCGGGGAGGGAAGGGACAGGTCCACCTACTGCCTGGAGCTGCAGGGTCCCTAAGGGAGGGCGTGGAGACTGGGGCCTCCCAAGGCTCCCTGCACTTGTCAGAAAGCCCTGGGGAGGAAGGGCTTCTGTCCCACTCGGGCTAGATCCCAGGGCAGCAAAGCAGAAAAGTTTCCAAACACTCTCAGGAGGTCCCCAAGAGACTTTTATCCAACCCTGACCCGCCCCTGCCCTCCCAGCCAGGCCAGGACACGCAGCCCTCTGGGACCTTCAGAGCACAGGAAAGGCTAAGGCAGGGCTGCCGCCGGCCTGGGATGTGGGGTTCTTTCCGCCCCGCCTCTCGCCCACCCCTCCAAGCTGCTGAGAGGAGCCCAGAAGGGGCAGAGGGCACCTCCACTCGCCAGCTGCCGGGCTGCTGGGGGCCGCTCTCTCCGCGCCCCGCCGCGCCGGACCCGAGTCCGGGTCCGGGGTGTGCGCCCTCGGGCCGCGGCCGCCACTCACCATCACGTAATGGCGCTGCATCTCCGTCTTCTCGTTCGCCAGCTTGTCGTACTCCACTTTGAGGCTGCGAGGGCAGGAGGAGCCGCTCAGGCCTGGCGCCCGCACAGCCTCCGCCCGGAGCCACTTTCCCACTTCCCCGACACCCCGGGGCCCCAGCACGCTGCGACCTGGGGCGCGCACGGTGCGCAGGCAGGGGGAAGCGGCGGCTCCAAACTTCCCGCGGCCCCGCCGCCCGCCCGCACCCCGGGCCGGAGCCCAACCGCCCGACGCGGACACGCACCCCGGCCCGGGCGCTGGGAGGAGCGGCGGCGGGCGGCGAAGGGTTAAGGAGGCACGCTCGGAACGGGGAAACAAAAGGCGGAGGCCCAGCGGCCGGGCCGGGGTCGGGAGCCCCTCCGGCCGCGCGGGGGGCGGCAGGAGACGCGCCGGGGACGCCCCTCCCGCCAGCCTCGAGGCGGCCCCGCCGGCTTACCTGTGATATTGAGCTTGCAGGAACTGGAATTCGTCTTTGATCCTGTCACAAGACTCAGCCACCGTGAATTTAAATCCTGGCTGCCCGGGTTGATGGGGAGCCTGCGGCCCGCGGGGACAAGACGGGGCGGGGCGGGGGCATGAGCGCGGGCCCGGGCGGCCGCCCTCCCCGCGCGGAGCCTTCCAGCAAGTTTCCAGGCCCCCGGCCCGGCTGGGGCGCCCATCCCTCCCTGCGGGCGGCGGGGCCCCCAGCCCTTTCCCGGGGGGGCTCCATTCCCGGGAACGGCGGGGGCGGCGCGCCTCGCCGGGGAGTCGGGGTACTCGGCAGAGGGGCGGGGGCGCGGGGCGGCTCCCCCCGACTGCGGCGGCCCCCGCGCCCCTCGGGCGGAATTAACCTCGCGTCCCCGCGGTGCCCCCCGCCCCCATCCCCTTTGTGTGAGCGCGCGCGCGCACACACCATAAAGGTAGCAACAAGCAAAATGGAGGTACCACATCAACTGCCTCGTTTGCCCTGCCATGATAGATGCTTAAATAACCCGAGTTGCAATTACTCACCGGATGTCTGCCTTGCGGATACATGGCAGGGAGGGGTCGTGATTCCGCGAGCGTGGAAGCGCCGAGAGCCCGGGCCGGGGAGGTGCGGGGGAGGGGGGAGCCGAGCCCGAGCGGGGGGCGGCCGGGGAACCGAGAGCTCGCCCCCGGCCCCCCCAGCCCGCTCTCGCAGCGAAATCCCAGAGTCGGGCGCCCGCCCCAAGTGGAGACAAAGAGACGCGGGGCGGGCGGCAAAGTCGCGGCGGGCGCCGAGGCCGGGCGGCGGGCGCAGGCTTTGTGCGCCTAGGGCTCGGCGGGCAGCGGCCGGCCGCCTTCCCGGAGCTGCGTCGGGCGCGTCAGGGCCGCGGGCTGCGCCCACATCGTCGGCTCCCCGGCGGGTCCGACGCGGGGTCCCGAGGCCGGGGGCCCCTTCTGGGCGAGCGCGGGGCCCCTCCGGATCGCTCAGTGTGTTGTGCCGGAAGGGGGGCGCACCGGAGCAGCCCTGAGCATCCGGGGCGCGCGGCTCTGATCCCAGGGGCCGCCGGGTCGGCTGCTCGCGGCGAGAAGAGGAAGGAGGCAGGCACCAGGGTGGCGGCTCCGGGCCGCAGGAGCGCCGGAGGGTAAGGGCGGGAGCCGGGCGCGAGCGCTTCGACGCCCCCCCTCGGAGAGCAGAGCCTGCTGTTCCGTCTGCCGCCGCCGCCGCCGCCGCTGCAAGCCCTTTCCAGGCCGGGAAGAACTCCGAGCTCAATAGGTGCAAATCCGCGGTCCTGGCATCCTAACTCCAGTGGGCGAGGAACGCCTCCGCAAAGGGGTCTTCTCTGCTCCGGGCTCGAACGCCGCCACCCTAGCCAGCAGCACTTGGGGCCACCGTCGCGGCCGCCGCCTCGGAGCGCGCAGGCTGGAGAGCGCTGGCGGGGAGACGTAGCCCGAGACCGGGGAGCTCTGCGGCTTTCTTCCTTCCCCTCGGCCCTGCTCGCCTCTCGGTCCCCCGACAAACCCCCAAAACACACACACCCAACACACACACACACACACACACACACACACACACTCACACACCAAAAAAAAAAAGTGTCCGGGACCTGCGGATACCACACACAGACAAGCGAGGGGGACGAGCACGAGGTCTGAACTGCCGCGAGAGCAGTTCCAAATAGGGACTGAAAAGTAACAAAATAATGTGGCAGCTTCGCCCGGCGCTGGCCAATGGGAGCGCAGGGCCCCCACGTGGGGCTGCCGGGCTCGGCCTGCGAATGGGCGCCGCCGGGCGCGACGTCACAATGCCCTCTTGTGTCTAAAACTATGCATGAAAAGTAGCAATCAGGCCCTACCCGCTGGTGACTTTCGCATGGGAGTGAAAAACAGCGCTCCTCAGATCAGGAATTAACCGAAAGACATATAATAAATAGATGTATATTATAGTCCTGGGCTGCTAGAGGTTTTATTTTTTTCTCCTCTCCTTTTTTTTCCCACGATCTACTAGCAAATAATTATTTGTCGGGAGGAGGAAAGAGAGAAGACAGAAGAATAACAACAAAAGAAAAAAGACAAGCTGTACAATCCTCCAAACCTGTGGCTGGTAGTAACGGATCAGTTTATTTTGCAGCGGCGGCGAACGAGTCCTCGCTCTAATCTCATTAGGTCTGCAAAGCAGCCCAATTAGATGCTATAAAACAAACAGAATCACTTTGTCACTTTAATGTTTTCACTTCACAAGATTTAGGACCGATAAAATGGTGGCTCCCGAAGTTGCCTCCGACCTTTCAAGGTGCTCAGAACTGAGGGTGTCCCTTTCTCTACCCCTTCTCCTGCACACCCCATTCGCCCCCAGCTTTGCTTCTTTGTTCGATCGCCCTTCTTTTCCGAAAGCCAAATAAACAGTGCCTTTGATGTGGGGCGGCTACCCGCGAGCAGTCCGGGGAGCTCTGGCTCCGCGGACCGCGCAGATGGACCGACCGGGTGGCCCGGGAACAGCAGGCTCCGCCGAGGGGGGCTGAACAGCAGACAGGTTCGGGGCTCTGGCCAGGCACAGCCCACAGATCCGAGTTCCGACCCGGTTAGGTCGGCCTGCCGGTGGCAGTGCCTCACATCGGCGGAGGCCTGTGGATGCCTGGGCTCCAGCCTGGACCCCGCGCGCCTCGCCCACCCTGCGCCGCGCCTCCCGGACTTCCTGCGCGGTCGCACGAGCCACTAGACTCCGGGGCCAGCTCGCCCGCAAACCCATAGCCTCGGTCTCCTGCGCTCGGGGTTAGCAGGGCAGCCAGTTCAGGGGAAGCGGGCCTCGGCGTGGGCACCGCGGGTGGGCAGCCAAGGGGCCTGCCCTCTGCACATCCTCGCTAGCCCATGCGCACCCCAGGGTCGCGGCGGGCGCGCGCGAGCCGGCCGCGCGCCCTGGGTCTCTTTCCCCCTCATTAGGAACCCGAGATGCGCTTGTGTATCTTAATGAGGCGCTGGAGCAAGCCCGCGCGCGGAGGCCGGTGCGCGGGGAGTTCCACGTGAGCGCCCGCCTCGGAGCCGAGCCTCCCCGCGCCCGCTCCGGCCGCCAGCCCTGGGCCGCGCTCCTCTCTTCATTTATTTATTCTCCTAAATAAAAACATAAATCGTGTGCGGCGCGCCCTGAAGGGGGGGTAGGGAGATGCCCGGCTCGACAGATGCGAGCATCTGGCCGCAGCATTCATTAGACACAAAATGGCTCCTCTTCGGAGCTTCCTTTCCCCTCCCCCTTCTCTGCCCTCCCCCTGACGTCACGGGTGGGCGCACCCGCTCCCTCCCCGCCCCGCCCCTTTCCCCTCTCCAGCCCCACGTGGGGGGCGCCGACCACGCCTCCAAGCAAGGTTTGCGAGGCCAATCACAGGCCGCCGGGGCGGCTCCTTGACGCTGATTGGTAGAGCTGCTGGGAGCTGTCAGTCGGAGGCCAGAGCTGTCAGTCAAAACCACGTGGGATGGGGGCGCGCTGACAAATGCCGAGGCTTCTGAGCCTCCCGCTTGCAAATAGTGCTTGGAATGGCTGCTTAATTAGCTTTGAATGGCTTTTCCTTCCAGCTCAAACAATCTGTCACTACCATGTGGTATAAAGGAGCCATGCATAAAAAAGTAAGCAGAGGCTAAATATCAATTTGATTTTGTGTATCAAAGGAATATTTTATTTTTCTCCCTAGTAATGAAACGTATCAATTTAAATAATAAAAGGTAAAAACACACACACGCAAACCAAAAAAAAAAAAAAAAAGGAAAAGAAGAAAAAGAAAGGGAAGAGAAAAAAAGAAAGAAAACCCAAACTCCGCGGTGTTCCGACAACTGCGCACGCCTCAAACAGGCAGTTCTAAGGCCCACATTCGGGAGGAGGCCTGGAGATTCCCCCGCCCCCCGACATACACACACAAACTTGCATTTTGTGTTTGTTGTCGTCCTGAAGTCTGGAAGGATTGATGGGGGAGGGGTGGCCTGTAAAATCCGAGGTGGTGGCGGGGAGGGGGACGAACTTTAAAGGGAGCTCTTTGAAGCTGCTAACCAAAGTGGAGGGAGTTTAAGGCCCGTAAACTGGGGGTCCTACAGCAGGTCTCGATTTGGAAGAGGAGCGGGGGGAGAGAGCGGGTGTGCGTCTCGCCCGGATTTATTAAACACAATGCCTTCAAGATGCCCGGGACGCGGCGCCTAGCTGGGCCTTGCTCCTTCCGTCGCCCATCGGACTGGCTCCGACGGCGCCCGCCTGAAGGCGGCGAGGAGCCCCGGGCCCCCCCCCCCCCCCCCCCGAGTGTACTCGGACTGTGTACAGAAAAGCACTACGGCCGCGTTTCCGGTCTGGACGTCTTTGCTATCCCGGGTCAGTGCTCCCGAGGACCCCAGAGCCGGCGCACTCCTGCAGGTGAGGCCCACAGAGTTCACTGAGCGCGATGGCCCTGGGTTTGCAGAGCGCCACCTCCCCGGGGGAGCCGAGCTGGCGAGCCAGGCCACGCAGTCAGGAGGGCTAGAGCTCCGTTGCCCGCTAGGAACACGTCAGGACACGGTTACCCAGGCAGCGCTGGGTAACTGTCAGACTCACCTCTCACCCCAGGGAAGCGGCCTGTCTGGTGGCCCCAGTCTACAGAGTGAAAACAGAGGGCTGAGAAAGCTCAGTCATTTGCCCCAAGCTGGGCAGAGGGGCCAGAAGTCGAACCCAGGGCAGCCGCTCACAGCCAGCCTCTGCAGGCCCTAACCCCCGCGCGAGCAGGATCCGTGTGAGTATTTGCTAAAGCAGAGAGAGTCACTCACTCGTTCTCTGCCCTTTCTGTGGGGGCGCAGGCCCGACTCCCCGCTTCTGGCTCCCTCACCCTTACACCCCTCACTCTGGCTCTCAGCAGCACCTGAATCGGGGGAGGGAAGGGGACAGGGAACTAAGTGACCTGGGCGGCACCCCCTCTAAGCTCACTACTGCTCTACTCCTCCACCTCCCAAATTAGCAAAAACATGGAGAAAATACATTTCTTTTTTGCTGGAGAAAGAGAAAAGAAAATAAAAAACATGTATACAACACCCTGTCCAAAGCGCTTGACAATTATTTTAAAGAAGGAGGGGAGTAGAGAGAAAGAGTTCAAACGTCTCTGTCTCCAGTTCTAATTGGAAACGTTTCAACTGTTTATGTTACAAGAAGTGTCAGGGTCATTTGCTACCGGAGAGCTGACTTTTCATTGGCTGCTTAATTGAGTACCTCTGAGTCCACCCCACGTGGGAGAGGAATTCCTGGCACATTAAAAAAAAAAAAAAAAAATCACCCGGTGAGATAGAAAGCCCGGCTTGGATTTCCAGAGCGGAAGCTCCCCGGCCCCTCTTTCCAGGTGCAGGGTAGCTGGTGGGTAGCTGTTAGCTGTCCCAGGGGCCCCCTTTCTGGTTCTTTAAAAATCATTGGCAAGCACTTTAGATGAGCCTTAATGTGTGTTTTTCCCCAGTTTCTCCGGAATGGAAGGGTCTGGCTCAGGCCAGCCACCAGGTTGTGACCCCTTAGAGGAATTGATCACAATGCTTTGGGTGGGGTTGCAAACCTCTCTGCCATCCCTTCCCCGAGAGCCACCCTGGCTTTGATTTCGTCCAGGCCTCCGGTGGCAACTGCCGGGAGAGGAGCGAGTCCCCTTTACCACCCTCCCTCCTTGTGGCCCGTTCTGTGAAGTTCCTCCCACTCCTGGCTTTGTCTTCAGAGGGCAATTCTTCCCCTGCCTCCACCCTTCACCCCGCAGCTCCCCAGACCTTCCGTGCTAAGCGTCAGCTCACCAGGAGGAGGAGGAAGGGGAGTTTTTATTTAGTTAACAAATCTTCCCTCCTGTGTCAGATGCTGCTCTAAGCACTTGACAAATATTAACACACTTAATCCTCACACAATGCAAGAAGAGGGTGCCTTGGGTATCACCCCTATTTTACATAGAGGGCGGCTGATCCGCAGTGCTCCAATGACTTGCCCAAGGCCATTGACCCCAGACGTCGCCCAAGGGCTTGAACCTAGGCAACTCTGCTCCAGGCCTCAGCTTCGCTTTTCCTTCTCCAATGTGCGACAGAGCCCTCGGGCTCTCTCCAGGAAGACAGAGAGAAAGTGAGAACACAGCCCCCAGGGAGGACAGCCACAGTGCAACCCCTTCTCCTCCATCCTCCACTTGGGATTTGGGTGTGCATGCACATGGACCTGGTGTGTTTTTCAAGTTGCCGGCTTGGGGACTTGAACCACAGAGACCCATGTGAGACCCAGCCGCCTTAACTGCCATGCCACGGGTTGGCCCCCCACTCTTTCCTAGGACATTGTGCAGTCTCCACAAGCTCGGCTTTCCTGAGAGTGCAGGTTGGGGGTGCAGAGTGGGCCTCAGGAGGCTCCAGAGACCTGTGGGCTTACCCTGGAACCACTTCCTGCAGGGGAGAGGACGAGGATGTGGAGGGGGCATCCAGTTCCTTCCCAGCTCCCGGGCTGGTCCGAGCTACACAGTCTTGGGGGGCTTATTCAATCCTGCTAAGCCTCCGTGTCCTCCTCTGTACGTGGAGAGAGCAGCGCTGTCCACCTCGGAGGGCTGTTCTGAGGACCGATGGAGATACTGCATGCGATGCACTCCGTACCAGCCCTGGCACATTAAGTGATCCATAGTTAGCTGTGGTGACCCTGATGGGCGTGTAGTCATCTGAGGGAAGCAGCTCGCTCCGGAACATTTTCTGGGTGCCTGTCAGAGGCGAGGGAAGTCTCCTGGTCCCAGGTCCCAGCCCTGGGGAAGGGGGAGCCAGGAGGAGCCCCAGCCTTGTTCTATGCATATGCAAAGGAGCCTCCTCGGGAGGTCAGCACCAGCCTCTCCCTCTTTCTCTGGAATTCCCATTTCTCTTGGTCCTCTGGACACCTCTACTGCCCAAGGATGCGTGGGAAAGGGAGGGCACTTCGAAGCTAAACCCTGTGGGGTGGAAGCAGAGCGAGGCCGGCCTGTCCCCAGGGTGGAGTTCTCAGCACTTCTGAGGAGACGAGCCAGGGTAGGTAAGCACGCACAGACGTGGACAGGCAGGCCCACGCGGCAGTGGTTAGGCGCCGCGAGAGTAAGCCAGATCCCACGTGGCTGACCAGGGTTTGCGTCTCATCGCATCTGCTTAAAAAACAAGTACCCAGAATCCTGATGGAAAATTGAAGGAAAAGGGACTGTGAGTGACGGCACCATGGAGGGGCTCTCTCTCTCTTTCTCATGTTTTCTCTGTATACAAGGAAAACATGGAGGGCCGGCCTTGTAGGACAGGGGTTAAGGGAGCCAGATTCCACGTGGCCGACCATAGCTGGATCCCTGGCCCCGGCAGCTTGAAAAACACAATGGGCACGGGTGTCGTGTGTGCCCCAAACCCTGACAGGATGGAGAGGTGGAGAAGGGGCTGCGGTGTGACCATAACCCATGGGGGTGCCTTCTCCCTCTCCTTCTCTGTCTCTCTCTGACGAGCATGTGTGCCCGCGGGCAGTAATCATTTCTTTAAAGTCTGAAGTTGTCTTGTTCTGAGCGAGAACAGGATTGTGAGAACGGGGGCTTCTCGGAGGAATTTGGGAGGATGGAGCTTGAGTTCCGTGCAGCCCAGGCGATGGACAGAAGTTGCAGGGGGCAAAGGGTCCAGAGGCGCAAATCCTTGGAACAAAGCCCTGCTTGTCCCCTCGCCCTGCGCTCTGCCACAGAGCGCCGCGTGCTCAGCTTCCCTCCTCACTCATCTAAAAGCCTTGTCCTCCCCATGCCAGCCCTCACCCCTCTGCACTGCAGGCACCCGGGAGGGGAGGGCTGCCTCTAAGGGCCGCTGAGGTCAGGAGGGAGGGTGCACTCGGCAGCCCTGAGCGGGTCACCAGCCCGGGCTTCGGGAGGCCTGAGGATCTGGAAGATCTTGAGAGACCTCACAGCTCGCTGGGCTCCATTTCCTACATCTGTAAGCGGCAATGACAGGATTGCTTACCTGGCAAGATTTTGCAGGGAGTCGCTCAGATGCAAGACTGTTCTGGAGGTCGGGACATATGCAAGCCCCCTGCACCCAACTCCAGACTGTACGGCAGCCCTAATAGCTGAAGAGCGTCTGTGCAGAGCAGTCCTGGGGAGGAGGGTGGGAGTGAGGAGCCGAGAGGCTGCCCTTCAGTGTGGCCCTGGCTGAGTGGAGAGGAGGGAGGACAGTTCCCGGTAAGAGCCAAGGTGCCCAAGGCAGCCTCCCGAGAACAGTGGGAATAGTTTGGTGCACGTGGTGGCCCAACTGGCAATGGCCACCCCCTTCTAGAAAGCTGTGGAAGCCAGACTACCAGGTGGTGATTTACAATGAGGTCCTCCGGTCCACCTGGGAGGCTGTGGGGCAGGTGTGCAGAGCAGCATGGAATGTGTTTGCTCACCTGTCTGCAGCAGAAACACAGACTAGACAGTCCTGACGCTGCCCACCCCGGCCGAGCAGAGCTGCAGCCTGCTGCTCCCCAGGTGCCCTCTGCTGACCTCTACCGACTGATGGTGCAGGGCTTCCAGGCCGCATGCCGGAACCGGTAAATATTTATCGAAGTGATTGGGCGTCCTAATTAAGAGATTTGTGCTGTTTCTTTCTTTCCTTTTTAAGGATTCAAAGCTGAGGCTTAGGAGATTAAGAAATATTTTGCCGGTATTAATGCATCCAACTTCACAAGGGTGGAGGCCAATGCGGCAAGAATTACCCAGGCCAGCAGAGGGGTGCACTTGGGGTCAACCTGCATGACTAAGATGGGACCCTCGCTAGCACACCTGGTCTTCCACAGCGTCCTGAGTGGGGCTGGGGAGGAGAGAGGAGAGAGTCCTTGCCCGACAGCTCTGATTCTCACGTCCACGTCTGCTTTCAGCTTTCTGTCCTGCCAGTGACTGACTGTATCAATCGCGTCGATGTGTGTTTGTCACGTCTGCATAGTGGTAGTGAAGAGTCGGTGGTTTATCAAGCATGTTCATATAATCAGTGGCTCTCAATTGCAGTGGTGGTGGTGGGGTTTGCTCCTAAAGAGACCCTGGGCAATATCCAGGAACATTTTTGATTGTTGCAGCTCGGGGTGTGTGAGAACCCAGTGCTTCTGGATTCTAGAGGGTACAGGCCACGATGCCTCAGATACCCCACAGTGCACAGGATAACCCCCACAACAAAACAGTGACAATGCTGCTGAAGTTGAGGAGCCCTGACTTCAAAAGACTCAAGGGAAAATGGAATTCATGTAGGAGTTTATTTTGGTGCCAAAAAAAAGAAAAAATTGAAATCCATGCAGTTTTTCACAGTACACATTTTCCATGAACTTTATGAAGACGTCTCGCACTCTCACCCAGCCTTAACAAGCAGAGTAATTCTCTACATCCCTCTTCTGCAGATGAGTAAACTGAGACACAGGAAGTGAAGTGTCAGGTGTGCAGGAAAGGAAGGAGCCAGCTGTCAAACCCAGGCCGCTTTGTCTCCAAAGTTCACTCTCTTCTCTCTCTTTCTAAGGTTGTTGCCTTAGGGCGTGTGCTCTCACCAGAGAGAGACAGTGAGAGGGAAAGTGAGAAATCGCCCCCATCCCCGGGGGATGTCCACACTGCAATCCCTTCTTCATTCTCCTCCTGGGATTTTGGGCATGAGCGCACATGTACTTGGTGTGATTTTTCAAGCTGCCAGGTCCGGGACTCCAACCGTGGTCGCCCATATGAGAGTCCAGTGCCTTAACCCCCATGCTACCTCCTGGCCCCTCTTGTCTACTCTCAGTATCCTCTTTATTGGAAAGTAACTCAGACTAACCAGATCTGAGTTCCTCCCTTCTGTACAGTTTAAGCCACTTTAAAGGTTGCCCTACAAGTTAGCAATTACGTAGTCCTTCAGACAAAGTCTGTCCATGAGGACGGACTCTAAAGAAATCCTGGAAGCCCCTGGCATTGGGATGCATTCTCTCCACAGACCAGCTAGGTTTCCAGTTGTGCCCTGTGAGGGAACTGGGGCCCTCAGAAGCTGGTGTGTTTGGGGAGAAGTTGGGGAGGTGGACGGAGAAGCCACCTCTGGCAGAACAGCTCCAATGTGTGTGCTTCACAGTTTGGGTTCTACACAGTGTTTTCTTTACGGGGAATAAAGGGAAGATTCTTTTTCTTTTAGAGAACTGTTTAAAATTTAATTTTACTTATTAACTCATTTATTTTAATTTGACCAAGGAGTGGGGAGTGAGAAAGCAAGCCCCCAGGTCCAGGACTCAGACCGTAGTCAGCCGTGCGGAGTGTCCAGAGCCTTAACCACCACGCCACCTGCTGGTCCCCCAAGGGGATGTTCTTTGACTCAAAAAATACATTTAAAACTCACTGAGTGACGTGCTATCTGCTGAGACAGTTTCAGCTATGACTACAGAGTTTCCTCCTGCTTCGAGAGAAGGACTGTAGAAGCTACCTACACTGGGGCCAGGGGGAGTCCCTGGTGGTGCCTCGTGGTATCCTCAGGCCGAGGAAGGCCTTCAGCTCTCACTCAGCACTGGCTCTTGTGAAATGGCCTAACAGGAAAGGCAGACCGAGAGGCTCAGGGCCTCGTTCACAGCCCGGAGCTGGTGGGTAGGGAAGGCAGGCAGACTCAAATACAGGTCCTGCTGTCCTGAGTGTGAAATGGCCGGACAGGCCAGAGAGCTCACAGGCCACTCCCGTCCTCTCCCAGAGGTGTGACAAGACCTGTCTAAGCTATCCACCACTCGTGGTGGCCTGGGACTCCACACGAACCCTGTCCAGCTTTCAAGTTTGTGCCCATAACCATTGCACTACCCTACCTAACACTATCCACCATTCCTTGATGTCTTGAAGGTCCTACTGGGAAATTGCTCTCCGTTAAGCAGGGAGCCTGGCCCTTTCCGATGCTTGGTCTCATCGCTGTCGGGGTCTCTGAGCACGCACCGTCCACCCCAGCCCCCTTACCGCACCTCCTGTACTGTACAGGCTGGCGGCTACATGTACACTGCTGGACCCCCTCACTGCAGGGCTCTAGAGCAACGTGCAGTTCTGCAATCAGACACCCCCAGCCAGGCGGGGAAGCACCAGTAAGGCACAGACCACTTCTGGCGACGGCAGTCACGGCTGACTGGCAACGTGTTTGTGGGCATGATGGGATTTTGTGCGCCCGTGTTTCAGTGTCAAGCCACTACCTTCCTAAATACCAGGGATGAGCTGTGTGTGGAGGTCTGAATATTGGTCGGTCTTCTTGAAGTCAGAGGTTCTAGGGGTCTCTCCATCTCCTGACTATACCAGAAGAGATAGCCCCCTGCCCCATAGCACTCTGAAGAAAACACGAGGAGAACCTTCCATGACGTCGGATAGCATAATGATGTTCTGAATATAACATAGGGAAGAAAAGCATAGGCAACAAAAGCAAAATTAAACGGAAGAGACTACATAAAATGTTAAAACTGTGCACTGAAGGAAACAATTAACAGACTGCAAAGGTAACCTACAGAATGGCAGAAAACATTAGGTTGTTGGGAAAGTCATGATGTATTTTTTTAATTGGGATGTCTTTTTTTTTTTTTTAGAATGATTTTATTTATATTTATTTATTTATTTATTTATTTTAATTTGATCAGAGAGGGACAGAGTGAGAGGGAGGGAAAGTGAGAAAGCAAGCCATCTGGTCCGGGACTTGAACCATGATTGGCTATGTGGCAGCCCAGTGCTCTTAACCACCATGCCACCTGCCAGTCCCTATGATGCATTTTTCTATGTAAAAAATCATCATGACTCTCCCGACAGCTCAATATTTTCAAATCATTTATTTGATAAGGGGTTATGAGCAGAATATATAACAAATTCTTATAACTCAACAACGACAAAAGTAGACAACCAAAATTGGGCAAAGGATTTGAAAGACATTTCTCCAAAGAAGATATATAAATGGCTAACTAGCATATGAAAAAAACGCTTGGTGTTTCTAATTATTAGAGAAATGAAAATAAAAACTGCGATGAGATATCACCTCACACCTGGTATGACGACCACCATAAAACAAACAATGAAACCAGAACATAATAAGTGTTAGTGAGGATGGGGAGAGATTGGACCTCTTGGGCACTGCTGGTGGGAATGTAAAATGATACCGCAGCTAGGCAATTACTCAGAAAAATGAAGATGGAAGCACCATACGATCCAGGAATCCCACCTCTAGGTATACATCCAAAAGAATTAGAGACAGAATCTCAAGGAGGTATTTGCACACTCACATTCATTACAACATGATTCACAGAAGCCAAGAGGTGGACCCAGTCCAAATGCCCACTGACAGATGGATGGATAAAGACAATGTGACTCTTCGACGGAGTATTATTCGTCCTTTATAAAGAAGGAAACCCTGTTATACACTATAGCTTGAGGACCTTATGCTAAGTGAGATAAGTCAGCTCCAGAAAGACAAGTGCTGTGTGACTCCGTTCATATGAGGGGTCTAAAGCAGCCACACTCACAACGGAAAATACAGTGGTGGTTTCCAGGGTCTGAGGGGAGGGACCTAACGGGTATAGCCTTGCATTTTCGCAAGATGGAAAGTTCTGGACATCTGTCACCAGAGTTAACACCAGAGTGAACTATATACCTAAAAATGGTTAAATGGTAAATATTATATTTTCCCTTTTATTTATGATAGGGCCTGTGCTCTTTTTTTTTTTCTTTTTTCTTTTTTTGGAGAGATTTTTGCTATAGGACGTGTGCGCTCGCCAGACAGACAGAGAGAGACAGAGCGACAGAAAGCGAGAAATCACCCCCCAGGGGGGGATGGCCATGCCGCAATCCCTTCTCCTCCATTCTCTTCTCGGGATCTTGGGCATGCATGCACACGGCGTGAGTTTAAGCCGCCGGGTCGGGACTCGAACTGTGGTCGACTACGTGGGAGTCCAGCGACATAGCCATTACGCTAACTGCTGGTCCCGTGCTCTTGAATGGGAGAGAGAGAGAGTGGAGAAAGGGCCTGGCCGCCTCTCAGTCCTTTCCCCTTCAGTTCTCCACTCCGTTGGATCCCGGGCATGCAAGTGTGCCCAGACTGTGGCTGCCAGACGGATTCAGACCCCAGTGGGCCAAGGGGGACCCAGCCTTCCCTACACAGTGCTTAACCACCACACCATGAGGCAGGCCCATGATGTGTGTTTCTCCACTACTATTAAAAAAAAAGGGAGAGGTTGCTGAGGCCTACGGAGTCCTGGGTGTGGTTCCCAGAGGCCACCCTGAGCCCTGTCCTCCAGCCTGAGACACCAGTCTGTTTGAAAGAGCTGGAGTGGCTGGACCCGTGTCCCCTGCTTCTCCCAGCACGCCTCCCTGCTCTGCCAGTCTCAGCCTGACTTGGAGGGTTTGCTCTTCCCTGTTTCAGGGAAGTGACATGAACAAGAAGGATGACCAGGGCCAGCTGGTGGCGTGGTGGTGCAGGAGGCGGGATCCCACATGGCCAGCTGCGTGGTTCGAGTGCTGGACCCAGCGGCTTGAAAATCACGCCGGACACGTGTCTGTGTGCCCCGAATCCTGAGCAGAGAGTGGAGCAGAAAGGATTGCGGCGTAGCCATCCTCCCAGGAGGTGATCTCTCGCTCTCTCTCTCTCTCTGTCTCTCTCCAGTGAGCACACATGCCCTACAGCAAATAATTCTAAAACATGAAAATGAAAATGAGCAACGATGAGGGATGGCCACCAGGTGTGCGCCTCCACAGAGGGACCTGAGCAGCCTCGCTTAAGTGGCACTGGTAGGTAGATACACGGGGGCGGGGGCGATGGAAAGACGCATGTTTGTGCCAAGCCTCGGTTTCCTCGTCTGTGAAATGGGGAAGAAGGTGGTGCCTTCCTTGCGAGGTGCTGTTGGGAAGTACGTGGGATCTGCGGTTGGTAGTCAGCTTCGCGAGTGTCAGTGATTCTGAGTGAGTGAGGACACGTCAACCACTTCCTGTCGATGTGTGCAGACTCCTCGGCCTCTTTATTTAAACCCAGGCTTGGTGGCTTTTCTTCCTAGAACCACATTCTCTCCTCCCGGAACCTCATATTAGCGGATGGTGTGGAAGGCAGGGAGGCTGACGATCCCGAGTCCTAGTGGGGGGGGTCAGTTTCCTTTTGGTTTGTTTGTTGGTTCGCTATAGAGCGCATGCGCTTGCCAGACAGACAGAGACAGAGAGAGAGCAAGAGGGAACGTGAGAAATCACCCCCGGGGGGATGGCTACGCTGCAATCCCTCTCCTCCATTCTCCTCTCAAGAGTTCGGGCATGCACGTGCACATGGTGTGGTTGTCAAGCCGCTGGGTCTGGGACTCAAACCGCGCAGTTGACCGCGGGGGACACAGCTCCCTAACCTCCTTCATACCCGCTGGCTCCCTAGAGTCTGCTTTAATCAGAAGGTCCTGAGAGTCCTCGCAAAAGCAGCCCCAGGGGTGGTTGGGTTTGCAGATGCATGTCTGGGGGTGGGACGCTCCTTCAGCACCAGCAAGGGCCAGGCTTGAAGACAGTCTCCGCCCATCTGCCTGCAGCCTCCCTTCCCTGGAGGCCAGGTCCAGAGAGACCAGGGGCGGCCAGAGCCAGGCCGCCCCACCACTGGCAATGCAGGGATTCCCTTCTAGCTGCTGCTAAGGCCCTCTCCAGCCCAGTTCACTGCAGACGTAGCTCCTGACAGGGTATGAAGGTGGCCAGCTGCAGGGAGAGCCAAGTCCCACCACATGTCTACGGGCTGGGTGGGGACAGAGAGGATGAGCCCGCAGAGCCACCCACGGGGAGGGGTGGGAAGCATGGCCTCTCCCCCATGCTGGCTTTGTTTTACTGTTTGTTTTTGTTTGTTTGTTTTTGCCATAGGGTGTGTGTGCTCACAGGACAGAGAGAGACAGTGAGAGGGAAAGTGAGAAATCACCCCCTGTGGGGCATGGCCACATAGCAATCCCTTCTCCTCTCATCTTCTGGGACCTTGGGCATGCACGCACATGCCCAGTGTGAGTTTCAAGCCACAGGATCCAAACTGAAACCATAGCTGGCCTTGTGGGAATCCAGTACCTTAACTACTATGCCACCTGCTGACCCCAGTCAGCATGCTTGCTTTGGAAAGCGTTCCCCAAAGGGGTACCAGAAGAGCAAATGCCTCTGTCCTGGAAGGTGCTGTGACAATGGGGTCACGGAGACTCCCCCAGGACCCGAGATGTCCCGGAAGCAACAGCGCAGTGCTGAGCTGTCCGGACCTTGTAACAGAAGACAGCCCTGGCCCAAGGCCATGCCCCTCCCAGCACGACTGACCAGCAGTGGTGAGGGGGTGTGGCCTGGGGCAGCCACAGTCTGTGGCCTAATCTGAAAGGCCACCCCAGCCTCAGGCCACCAGGTCACTGACGACGTGGTGTGACACCCCAGAGCCCCACTTCTCCCTCTGCCCACTTCTGCTTCCCAGCAAGCACTCCTCCACACACCTCTACGTGTGAGCATCCCCCACTGCTCAGCCGCCAGATTTAGCAAACAAAAATACAGGACACCAGTTAAATTTGAAGTCTGCTTAAACGATGGTTTTTGTTTTTGTTTTGTTTGGTATAACTATGTCCCAAATAGTGCATGGGACGGACTTATACTAAAAAAGTCACTCCTTGTTTATCTGAAATTCAAATGTAACTAGGCATCATATATATTATACATACATATATATGTTTAAATTTAAAATATACTTTATATATATATATACAGACACACACATTAAGGTTCTTGCCATGGGGTGCATGCTCTTTTCAGAGAGAGGGAGTGAGAGGGAAAGTGAGAAATCACCCCTCCCCCACGGGCTGGCCACACCACAATCCCTTCTCCTTCCTTTTCCTACACGGACTTGGGGCATGCACACATATGACATCAGCGTGAGTTTCAAGCCACCAGGTCTGGGACTTGAACTGCAATCAGCATGGGTCGCAAGGGCTGGACTGACCTGGGGTGCAGAAGCTCCTCCCCACCTGGCAAGCACCACCCCTGTGCCCGCTCCGCAGGGGAGAGTTCCAGCCCAGCTTTTCCTGCCAGCCTGCCCGGCGAGGCTGAGCAGCCCCTGGAAGAACATTTTAATCAGCCCCCTCCTCTCTGCCTCCCTTGGCCTTTGCTTTCATTGTCAGCCGCTGTGTCAATAGCTGGAAACCCAGGCAGCGGCACAAGTAGACGTCTCGCTCCTTCCCAAGCAGAAATCTCACAAAGGGCAGGGCTCCCCTCTTTACAAGGAAAACAAACAGGTCTCCAGACTCCCAGGGGCTGGGGGTGGGCCAGGAGGAGGGCGGCAGGGCAGGGGCGGGCAGCCAGCTGGCTCTCTGGCCTTCCCACTGCAGATCCAGATCCCCTGCCTGCTGGGGACAGGGCAGGCTCCCCTGTCCTCTGCAGAGTGCAGCTGGCTGGGCCCTCAGCCCCACTCACCCTCTCAGCAGCCGGGGTGACCTCCAAGCAGCTCTGCGCCAGGAGGGGAGGCTTCCACACCTTGGCTGTTGCCCAGGGCCCCTCTACCTGCAGTCCCTTCCTTGTCTCCTGAGCTGTGAGACCCTGCCCACTCTTCTGGGGGGTCTGTCAGTCCGCTCGGGGCCACAGGGCTCAGTGGCCTTCAGCGCTCGCCGTTTACAGGTTTACAGAGTGGCTCTCACACTCGGCTCCCTCAGGACTCTCCTGGTGAGGCCACTGGCCTTCTGCAGTGACGCTGGAGAGTGGCCTGGAGGCCCCCTGCTGTGCCCAGCAGAGAGCTCGCACCTGCAGACCAGGCTCATCACCCGGCCTCACAGGCCAGCCCGCACTGGTTCCAGGAACGGCCCGACCTCGCGCCCCCCACCACAGCACCCCCAAGCCCAGGGGGCGGGTGCACGCTATGCGGTAGTGCCCAGAGGACCCTCTGGCCCTGCTGGCTCTGGGTCCCCACCTGCGAGTGTGGGGAGGCCTGGGCAGGAGTCCCACTTCCAGTTTGGCCTACTTCCCCTTTAACTGGGAAGCTGGGGTGGGGTGACCGGGAGGTCACTTCTGGGGAGCAATAGGAAGCCACCGTCACTGTGCCACTGACAGTAAGTGAAGAGGAACTGGGATTGGGCGGCAGCGGGAGAAGGGGAGGCGGAGGGGCACTTTCCACCTCGGGGTGACCCCGGCGTCACAGCCCACCTGGCAGAGGCAGGCCTGGGGTCTCCCATCTCCCACAGCTGCCGGGCACAGGGCCGAGGTAAGGGCTTCTGCCCCACCCGGGGAGTCCATGCCGGTTCCCCCAGGGCATCGAGGTGACCCCACCATCCAACCTCTTGTCACAGTCCCCATCGCTGCCTGCAGGGCCAGCCTGTTGCGTCCCTCCCAGGCCTTCCCTCCCCGTAGAGCACAGCCTGCTCTGTACAGACCTGCCACCCTGCTGCTCCGAGCCCTGCCCTGGCTCCCCACTTCCACCTGACACCCCTCTGCACAGCCTGCTCTTTACTGACCTGCCCGAGAAGCTCAGACCCGTCTGTGGCCTGGCAAGCCCTCCCTGGCCCTCCGCCCTGCTGCCCTCGCCCTCTCACTCACCCACTCTGTGCCAGACACACCCCGGCCTCCGGGACTTCACTTTGGCTGACCCTTCTGTCTGGAAGGTTCTTTCCCCAGAAATCCACTTGGCAAACTTTCCCTGCCTCCTCCTTCAGATCTTTGCTAAGAACCTCAACGTCTCAACAAGGCCCACCCTGGCCACTGCCGAGCAGAGAGCAGGCCTCGCCGTCCTGCCCCTCCTGCCCCTCCTGCTCTACCGGGTGCCTCTGTCTCCTGCCCTGCCTGGCTTACTGTCACCCTGAAAGAGCACTGGGTGTGGGGTGCTGATGCAGCCAGCACGCACTGTGGGCTGAGCTGAGTCTGAGCTCGGGTGCTAACGGGCCTCAGATGGATGGAGCGTGTCGGGAGGACAGCAGCCATTCCGAGCACGGCCGTGTGCTCAGGGGCTGTTCACGATTTATAGCTGGGACGAATGAAGTGGAAAGAGAGAAAGCAGCAAAGGGGCCTCCCCAGTGTGAGGGCGGCAGGCTGCCCCTGCCCTCTTCCTTCCTGTCGTGGGGCTAGGGACCCATTCTGTGACCAGACCTTGGCTGACGAGGCCCGATCTGCCCACATAGCTGCTTTCAGCTCATCTCCCCAAAGGCGGCGGGTGGGACACTCACCTGATGGCATTTCTAGAACAATCTTGCTGGAAGGGCCTTAGAGGTTGTGCGGTCTGGCCCAGGGGACCACCGACACCCCGTGTGGGGCAGGGACTTGGCTGAAGCCAAAGAGACCATGCCTGATACCCACACCTGTCCCGGTCCCTGTTCCCATAGCCCACCCACTGCATATTGAAATCCTGTAGCAGGAGCTAGTATCTGGCAAAGGACGATAGTTTAAAAAAAGAATGATTTATTTTATTGTATTTATTATTATTATTGTTATTATTTAACTTGTTATAATCATCAGAGACAGAGAGAGAAAGAGAGAGGGAAACTGAGAAAGCAGGTTGTTAGATTCAGGACTCAAATCTTGGCTGGCCGTGTGGGAGGCGAGACCCCCAGCCACCACAGCCACCTGCCAGCCCCTGGAAAAGGACTTTTTAAAAAACTGGTTTGAGAAGAGCCAGAAGGTGACATGATGGGCAAGGTGCCACTTCCACATGACTGACAGCAGTTCAAGTCCCAGACCTGCTGGCTTGAAAACCATGGTGAGTGTGTGCCCAAATCCCAGGAGGGGAACGGCGGAGAAGGGACTGCGGTGTGGCTATCCTGTCACGGGCGATTTCTCACCTTCCCTCTCATTGCCTCTGTCTCTCCTGTGAACGTACATGCCTTATGGCAAAAACCTTAATAAATAAAGAACCAGTTGTGAAATGTCTTACTATGGAAAGGCTTGCAGAGGCGTTTTTCATCTACATTTGGTTGGGCTTGTATTAAATCACATTTCCTGCAAAGAATAAAATGATACGGAAGTTAAAGGGTCCAGGAAAATCTGAGCTGTATGACTGTCTATTTGCATTTTTCATTTCAACAGATATTTATTCTGTGTAAGTCCTGGGGACAGGGAGGTACCAGACAACACGCTTTGCCTTCCCAGAGCCCTCCCATCGGGCCACGAGAGGGTCGGAGAGTCACGTTAAACGCCACCACGCTGCTCCAGCAATGGTGCGCCTTGGATTGTCGCATGTTCTTGGGGCCGGCAGGTGGTGTGGTGGTTAGGGCCCCGAGTTCTCATACGGCCCATCATGGTTCAAGGCCCAGACCCAGCAGCTTGAAAATCAGTGTGTGTGTGCACACGCGTGTGTGTGCCCGAAATCCCGAGACAAAAGTGAAGGAGAATGGATTGCAATGTGGCCATTCCTTCAGGGGGTTATTTCTCGCTTTCCCTCTCTTTGTGTCTGTCTCCAGCAAGTATGTGTGCCTTGTAGCAAAAACTAAAGAAGGAAAAACCACCTTCTGTTCTTGTAGAAGCCTGCACACACATGTTTAGAGCACTGTATTCATGGTGGCCCAAACTCGGAAGCATCCACATGTGCTTCTGTGGCTCACTGGATACACGAACCGCGGTGCGTCCAGGCAATGGGCTCTTACCCAGGGACGAAAAGGAATGTGCTAGTCAGTCATAAAGCACCCCATGTCCCCCGTGAAGGAGGCCAGTATGGACGGCTACAGACCACGAGTCCTACACGCCATCCTCGGCCAGGCCAAGCCGGGAGGTGACAGAGGAGCCAGGGGCAGGGTGTGGGAGGGAGGGAGGAGCAGGGGCACGGAGCCTCTCCAGGGCTGTGGGCATACTCTGTGCGATACTACAAGGGCGTGCACATGTCATTACGCAATCGTCAAAACCCTTGGAGAGTCTGACACACGGAGTGACCCCAGATATGAGCTATGGACTCAGCTCATCAGTGCCAAGAAATGCACTGCGCGAGCACGAGACGCTGGTACAGGTGAAACGGGGGGAGTGCAAGGGAGTGTGGGAACTCCCGTTTCTG
This sequence comes from Tupaia tana, assembly GCA_026018925.1. Lineage (NCBI taxonomy): Eukaryota > Metazoa > Chordata > Mammalia > Scandentia > Tupaiidae > Tupaia > Tupaia tana. The sequence goes on along the minus strand of JAKSZU010000023.1, from coordinate 1,675,689 downwards.
CTCAATATTTCTGTAACTACAAAACTGCCCAGAATACACTCTATTCAGGATTCAAAAAAGGAAAACAAAAACAACCCCCATGAAGCATGGAGAAACGCATGCATATTATGGAAGCAACCCGGAGTGCAGGAGTCAGCAGATGAGGCGGGACGGAGGTTCCAGTCCCCCTCTGCCACGCACCCTCCTCACGCCGTAGCCAAGCGCGTTAACACCCCTTAAGCCTCAGCTGCTCCTCTGTAAAATGGGGCTAACGGTGCCTGCCACTGCATCAGTGCGGGTCTAACAAAGTGGAGGGAGAGTACTTGGCACTGCCCGTGGTGAGGGTTAGTGTCCCGTGGAAGACAGTGGCCAGAGGAGAGCACACTATCATCCCGCTCTGGGCTCGAGTGGATCCCCCGTGCAGAGACCAAAGGTGTGCCGGCCAGAGGAGCTGGGCACAGAGTCCTGCAGGCTCCAGAGAGCAGGTGCAGGCAGGCTGGCTCAACCGAGAGCGTTGTGGCTAGGGCAGGGGTGAGGCTGCCCGGGGTGGTGCCTGAGGTGCCGTGCTGAGGGACTGGGTTTCCTCTCGAGGACAGGTGGGAGCACAGGGTGACCCTGGCCTACTAGTGGCAGAGCAGTTTAGAGGGGTCCCTCTGGCAGGCCCAGGAGGCTGGTGGGAGGGGTGGGGCGGGGGAGGCAGGGCAATAGGTGCCCGGTCCAGCCCAGGGCTGTGTTTTCCAGGGCCACTAGAAGTAGAAGCAGGCGGGCTGGGGACTCTGGTGACACAGGGCCTGCCTCCTTGAAAAGGCCGTCATCTGGGTCACCTGCTGGCTGGCTGTGCGACGCTGGGCAGGTTCCTTAGCCTCTTGGAGTCTCGATGTGTTCCTCTGTTAGGCTGCTGGTGTCCCGGGAGATCCCAAAGTTGAACTAAGATGGCAAGAACCAACGAGGTCCTAGGGACGAGGGCGATCTCTGTCCAGAGGAGGCCGAGAAGGAAAACGGAATCGCCTAGACCGGCCAGGTTCCGAAGGACCCCGAGGCCGACGGTGCCCGCCCCACCCTTACCAGTGCGCGGTCTCGGTCCAGCCACACGCCTTCTCCAAGCCCCCTTCACAGCAGCCGGAACGCGGGGGTAGTGAAATCTACCGCCGGGGTTCTGTGCCCGGGCGATCGGCAAACGTCCGCGAACACCCAGAGCTCAGTGAGCTCCACGGGACGGCCGCCAGCGTCACCCGTGCTGCTGTCGTCTTTAGAGGAATATAGTCAAGACTGCTTTTCTTCTGTTTTGATCTTCGTTATCCACGTGATGTTTGTACAGTAAATGTTTTAATAGTGAAAAACCAGCTCATCGGGGGGACGAGAGGACAAGCAGCAGACCGGAGAAAATATTTGCAGAGGGTTCTCGTGTGCACGGCTTACCATGGGCTTTGTCCAGAGAAACGCGCTGGCAGGTGACCTCATCGCTGAGAGCGTGTTTACACACACCCAGGTGGCACCACCTGCCGCCCCCTGAGGCCGTGTGTGACGGCCTGCTAGGACCCTGGGGGACCTCAATCGCATGTGCAGTCACACTGGTGACAGAAACGCCGTTTTGCAGTGTGTGGTGTATCTGATGAGCGACTGTCACCCACGCATACGAAGAATTCTTAATGCCCAACAGTAAGAAATCAAATGACCTGATTGAAAATCAAGTGAGAGATCTGAACAGAGACCTCACCAAAAAAGATGTGTATGTGGCAAATAAGTAGAAAGGTGCAACACCCCATGTCACTGGGGAATTGCAAACTAAAACAAAATGCTACAGGCCAGCCGGTGGTGTGTCTGTGAAGGCACTGGATCCCACATGGCAAACTCCCATAGTTTGAGTCCCGGACTTGCTGGCTTAGAATATATGCCAGGCGTGTGTGTGTGTGTGTGTGTGTGTGTGTGTGTGTGTGTGTATGTGTGTACGCCCCAAATCCTGGGAGGAGAATGGAGGAGAAGGGACTGCAGTGTGGCCATCCGCCCAGGGGCTGATTTCTCACTTTTCCTCTGTCTTTGTCTCCTGTCTCCCTCCAGTGAGTGCACAGGCCTTATAGAGAAAACAAACAAACAAACCGAAAAACAAGACACTGCCATGTACCTATCAGAGTGGCTAAAATCCAAAACAGACAACAGCAAGTGCAGGCGAAGACGGCAGCCTGTGTGCACGCCCCTGCTCGGCTGGCGAGCGGGACATAGCGCTGCCTTTCCGGAAGACAGTTGCATGCAGACTAAACGTGCTCTTGCTGGTGACCCCGCTGGCGTGCTGCTTGGAGCTTGCCTAAAGGAGCTGAGAGCCGACGTCTACACAAAAACCTGCACAGAGAGTCCCACGCAGCACGTGGAAGCCGCAGAGATGTCCTTCAGCGGGGAACAGACAGGGTGTGTGCTGCACACAGGTAGAGACGCCGTGGGTGGTAAAAGGCCGAGACGCCCAGTGTAGACCTGCGGGAACAGCAGATGCGTCCTGCGGGGCGGGAGAAGCCCTCAGGAAAGGTGCGATCAACTGCACGTTACTGTGAACGGAGGCAGCATGGGAGGCTCTGACCGTGAGCCCAACGAGGCACATCACGGTGCTGGGACGGGCAGGGCCACGGACAGTGGCTGCCAGGGGTTGGGGTGCAGAGGGAAGAGTAGGTAGGGCACAAAGGCTTTTCGAAAATTAATTAATTAATTAATTAATATATTTATTTTTGCCATAGGGTGCATGCATGTCTCTCACCAGAGAGAGCCAGAGAGACGGGAAGTGAGAAGACACCCCCCAGGAGGGATCGCATGGTACAATCCCCTCTCCTCCATCTCCTCACGGGATTTCGGGCACGCACACACGCATGCCCAGTGTGTTTTTCCAGTTGCCGGGTCTGAGATGCGAACCACACAGTGAGGCATGTGGGATTCCGTGCCTGAACCACCGCACCACCTGCTGGCCTGGTGGGTTTTTAGGACAGTGAAACTATTTCTTTTCTTTCTTTCTTTCTTTCTTTCTTTCTTTTTTCTTTTTTTTTTTTCAAGGTTTTTGCATAGGGCATGTATGCCGGCCAAAGAGAAACAGAGACAGAGAGAGGGGAAGTGAGAAACCACCCCCCAGCGGGGACAGCCGCACCACAATCCCTTGTCCGCCACTCTTCTCTTGGGATTTTGGGCGTGCACACACGTCTGGCGTGATTTTCAAGCCACCAGGTCTGGGACTCGAACTGCGGTTGGCTAAGTGGGAGGCCAGTGCCTTAATACCGTGCCACCTGCTGGCCCGTGAAATGGTTTCTTATGCTACTGTGATGGTATTTAATAGGTACATGTCATTACACAAGGGTCAACAGGATGAACAGCCCCAGCGTACACCGTGGACTTGGGTGATAGTGACACGTCGGTGTCGGTTCGCAGTGTCACGCGTGTACTCTGATGAGGGCATGCTCCTAACGGGAACGCTGTGTCTGTATCGTCCACTCGATTTTGCTGGAAACCTAAACCTGCCCTAAAGAACAAAGTCTCTAAAAAGATGAGTGAAGCTCCGAGTTACCTGCAGACACACGCCCAGGAAGCCATGCACAGGTGACATCCCGGAGTCACAGTCGGGGACGGGCTCTCATAGGCCCTGCTCCCCTGGCTCCCGTCTGGGCTCTCACTTTCACGGAGGACCCACTAACCTACCCCAGTTGGACGACTTCTCTGCTGGGCCACGACTTCCGTGGGATCGCGGCGGGCTAGCGGAAAAGGACCTCACTAGACCGTTGTGGCATCTCAGCAAGGACTGGGGGATGGCGGGCCGGGGCGCCCCAGCCTGGCCATCTGCTGGCTCCCAGCTCCCCTGCAGCTCTCCTCCCACTCCCCTTCCCTAGCCCTGAGGCCTGAGGCGGCCTGCCTGCCAGGGTCAGACTGCAGGTGAGAGGACCTGGGGGAAGGCCAGGCCCAGGGAGGGCGTGGGGGTGGGGAGCAACTGCTCTCAGCTGCCCCCCTCGCCTGGCTGCCCTCTGCCCGGCTCCAGCCGCAGTCCAGGGGCACTCAGGGCCAGGCCTTCGAAGGAGGCTCCGAGTGGGAAGAGGGGCGTGGACCCTTCCCTGCCCCCGTGGCGGGACCGTGGCTCTGCTGCCCGCTGGGCTCTGAGGAAGTTCTCACGGGGCCTGCTGCTGAGGGGCTGCCCCCACCCCAGTCCCTGGGCGCATAGGTGCCAAGCGGGAGCTGCTCGGGCAGGACCTCGCAGCCCCCTCCCGATGCCTAACCCTGGGAGCTCAGGGACTGGCTGACCTAGCAGAGCTCTGAGCCCGCAGGAAGGGGAGGGCCTGTGGTCGCAGTCTGCACACACCGCTGGCCGGCTCAGCGCGGCCCGCCAATGCTGCGGGCCACCAATGCTGCGGGCCACCAATGCTGCGGGCCACCAATGCTGCAGCCGCCGCGACCTCGCAGCCCCTCTGATGCCCCTGGCTGGGCCCTACCCGAGCTCGCCTTCCGGTCCTCAGCCAGTGAGTCACTCACACACCCAGTGACCACCGAGCCGGCTCACGGACATGTGGCTGTCCCCGATCCGCAGTGCCATCCCACCATGAGGCTTGTACCACAGAGACACCGCAGTCACCGCCCTCCATCCTGGAGCCAGGTATTAGCAACTGAGCAGGCTGCTCCACCGCACAGTGATAACGGCTGCTCAAGAGATGCCGGGGCCCACATGTCGACGGGTTCAAATCCCCCGCCTGGTCAGCCTGAAACATGCAGGGCACAGGCGCGGGAGCCCACGACCTGGAGGCCTGGGGGAAGGAGATGGTGGCACGCCCAGACCCGGGGAGGGTGCCCCCCCCTCTCATCCTTGCTCACCCATGTGCACACACACCCTACCCTGAATGAAGGAAAATAAGTTCAGAGAACTCCGGAAAGAAACTTGGGAGCAGAGCGCTGGGTGCCCTGCTCCTTCTGCCAGGAGCACGCCCCCCTTGTCAAGCCGCAGCTCCATGGGGCCTCCTCCCAGAGGCCCTCTGTGATTCCCGGACTGGCCGCCCCTGTTACGAGCCGGTTTTCCAGTCTCTTAGGAGTGCGTACAGTGTGGGGACATAGGAGGAGTGCTCTTTGGCTTCTGCCCCCCAAGCCACACTGTACCCAAGTTTATTAAATCCACTTTTCATGTCCAATCCCGGTGTCTCAGACAGGGCACGGACAACTGCGAGTGGCGTGCAGCTTTCAAACCCCCTTCTTCAGTGGCTACCGAAGTCAGAGAGCCACTGTCACACCCGGTGGTGTCTTCCTCGGGTGCTCGGAGCAGGGGAAGTTTGGAGTGGGGGTTGGCGATTCTTATTCAGCACGTCGTTTGACAGGTTTGTATCAGCTGACCCCGACTTTCTAGAAATGACACTGTCCTTGGAAAGTCCGGATCGCCTGACATTCTGGTAATCAATTTTCTGTGGTCAGGCCCCAACAGGTCTCTGGTTTGAGGGAGGTGAGTCTACGCTGAAGGCAGAGAGGGAGAGGACATAAAAGCAGCGTTAAGTTTTCCACACCGCAGGGCATCAGTGCCAAGGTGGCTGTGTGTCAACCTCAGGGAGCCTCTCCTCCTGAAAGCCGCCGCACACGGATTGCCGCTCCCACTCCACTTCCAGTTCTTGCGTCCAGGCTGGGACCTGCCATCAGCCTTTTACACCGTAGTAAGAGTTAGCGGCCAGGCATCCAGAACGTGGAAGGCACTGGCTTCCTGCCCCATTCATCGTTCTGGGCAGGGTTCAAACCTCCTCAGACTTCTTCTGGAACAATCTCTTCTTCACTTTTGATCCCAGGGCCTTGTTTATTTTCTTCACAGCCCTGGCTTCAGCTGGGATGTTTGTAGCTCAAATCAAAACTACTGGGTCATCGAGAAATCCATGTCACAGTTTTGCATAGAAAAACATAGGAAAATACGCCGTGACTTTCCTGACAACCTGATAGAAGGGGAAGACGTCCCCCAAATTAATCCAGCTTCGGAGACATTCTATTAGTGACAAGTGTTCCTCCCCCCAAAAGACAACAATGAAGTGTTCCGTGTCCTAACAACATAGTTAAAAAGAAACCAAAAGTAAAAGAAAATTCTGCATTTTTTCCCCAACAAAAACTTTATTCAGAAAACACTGGCAAAATAAATTTCAGTTGCAATTTCACATATGCCAAAAATACAGGCGATACTTGTAACAGTAACTCACAGATAAGAGTTAGTGACACGCGACATTTTGCAACACTGGTCGGTCCTCTTTTTAGGCTAAGTGCTCTTTTCATGACAGATGCATTTTTATAAAACAATAAAAAAAGTTCAAACCGTGCCGTTTCCGGAATCGCCGTCATCCCAAACGCACACATGTCACTCGGCACTCCCGCACCTGCGGCCCCTGTGCCTGTCGGGGCACCTCCACTCTCGGCAGGTTACCGCCGTCCTCAGCAGGGTCGGCTTGGCCCTGGCTTCCACGGGGCAGGTCCTGCAGACGACCTTGCCGATCTCGTCTGTGGCCTGTCCTTCACCTCGGCTCCGTCTCCCTTAGCGTCCCCGTCAGCCTGTCTCTTGGGCACGGTGGTGACGTCGGTGGGACGCAGGCCCTGGTGCGGGGGGGCAGCCGTGCAGCCTGTAGTCATCCCGGAGATTGCTCTTGCGTCTTCGCACAGCTCAGAGGGGGCTCTTACGGGCGTGGGGAGGTGCGTGGGGCCCGCCAAGGCCTGGCAGGCACGAGCAGGGGAGCAGCGTGGACGCCCGAGTCCAGGCCCCTCGTGCAGGCCCCCTCCGTCAGCTCCGGTTAGGGTGGTGTCGTCCTCCTGCATCCTCCCTCTGGGAAACTGACGGTCCCCATGCCCTGCCTCGAGAGCTTCACACCGCTGCCTGTCTCGGGAGGACCTGGGCGCTCCTCTCCTCTGTACCCATGGGAGTAGCGCCCGACCCCTGTGCCTGGCTTTCGGTTTGGAGCAGAGCCCTCAGCGGTTACCACCTGCATCCTCGCCGCTGCCAGACTCCCCTGCTTTCCAAGCCCCTCCTTCTCAGGTCATCGTTCCCTCCCCCCGAGGGTCCCCACACTGCCCCGCTCACTTACACTTCTCGCTTCCGTTAGGACCTGCCGTCAGCCCTTTACACCGTAGCGAGAGTTAGCGGTCAGGCAGCCAGAGCGTGGCTTCCTTCCTCCGTCCAACTCTCTGGGTGGGACTCAGACCTCCTCAGAGAAGTTCTTCTGGAATAATCTCTACTTTTGATCCCAGGGCCTTGTTTATTTTCTTCACAGCCCTGGCCACAGCTGGGATGTTGGTTCACTTACTTGCCTTCTTCCGACTGCTGGCCTTTCTGCTGGTAGCTAACTCTCAAAGGGTAGGGGCTGCAACTGTCCTCCCTGGGCCTGGCCTCCGTGCTCAAGACATGGTTCCTTTTTTTTTTTTTTGAGGTTAAAATTTTTAAAAAACTTATTTATTCATCTCTGAGTAAGAGACATAGAGATAGAGATAGAGATAGATAGATAGAGAGATAGAGAGAGAGAGAGAGAGAACCCTCAACAGGGTCTTGACGCCATGACCCACCTGCAGCCCCAGCTGGCCCCAGATCACAGGCAAGTGTGTGCCCAGGGCACCCAGCCAGGTCTCGGGACTTGAACTGAGGACCTAGCCCATGGGTTGCCTGACAGAGAGGCATGTTTTACTGCTGTGCCACCACCTGGACGCGGCTGAGACCTCTCTCTTGACTCAGCTGCTCTCTCGCTGATGCTTACGCCTGGCCTCTGCCCTGGCCTCCGGTCCCTGGAGACAGCCGCTTGCTCTCCGGGCCTCAGCGTTCTCGCCTGGAGTACAGAAGCAGGGCCCACCTCTTCGGCTTGAGCTCGTGGTAAGGATCAGACGGGGCGCCGGGTAGGCGTTTGGGACATGAGTCGCGGCCCTTGGGGTCCAAGGCCTTGCTGGTCACAGCACTGTCACGGGGCATGGGGGTGGGGGAGCTCCAGGGAGCAGCACATGGGTAAGGACAGCGAGCGCGTGACGGACGGGGAGAGTGACAGCCGAAGGAGAGACTGACACGGAGCGAGCTCGGTGTCCGCGGCTGTCTCCAGCTCTTTATGGGAAAGGGCTCTTGAACCCGTGGAACCTCCTGGTCAGGGCGAGGTCCCTGGCTCACGGGCGAGGAAACCGAGGCACACAGACGCTAGCTTGTCCGAGCCGCAGAGATGCGATCACGTGTTGCTCGCTGGTTTGTGTTTGCTGTAGGGCATGTGATCCTGCTGGAGAGAGAGGGAAAGTGAGAACTCGCCCCCCAGGGAGGATGGCCACGCCACATCCGCTCTCCTCTGAGCTCCCGAGATCTGGGGTGCGCACACACCTGTGCCTGGCGTGATTGTCCAGCTGCCATTGGGAACCTAGCACCTCAGTCAGCAGGCCCAAGGTCAGGTTTTCATTCCAGGTGGAGCCTTTCTGAAATCCCTTCCGTCTAATAACTCCGGCAGCTCATGACGTTTCTCGGATCCCTGAAACCAAGGGCTTATGTCTCCGAGTGATTTTGCCCTGTAACGGGCACTGGAGGCCCACAGAGGAGAGGCACTGATGCCAGCCTAGGGAAGCCCTGGCCTAGGGAAGCAGCCCGGAGAGCAGGCCTGAGCCAGCTTCTGGGGGGAGGAGAGGGAACTTCCTCGGAGAGAGGGAGAGAGAGAGACAGGGAGAGAGAGAAGGGGTGGGGAAGTAGAGGGAGGGAGAGGGGAGAGGGATGTTTGCAGCTTCCCAGCCAGTCAGGAAACTCCCCGAGGGTCTCGGGAAGGCTGGTCCTTCCCAGCTGTATTAATCTGGGCCAAACGGAACCCCCGAAGTCCTAGAACCCCAGAAAATCACCCAGACTCAGCTACTCCATCAAGGAGTAGTTACTAGCTGCTGGGTCTGGGCTGGGCTTGTGCTCAGGGTACAGCAGGGCCAAGCCCCCATTCTAGGGACACCAGGCGTGGCAGGTGGGCCAGGTAGGTCAATTCCACAGTAAACAGAGGCCAGAGGGAGCAGGACCCCTCCTGGGCCGGGAATGGAGTAGTGCCAGAGCCAGGGCTAAGAATGGCGGTCCAACTCCACCTCCTGTGAGCCCCAGGAGCCTGGGGTGGCGTGTGTGTGCGTGTGACTGTGTGTGGGGCTGGTTCTCCTTTTCTAGAAAGGCAGGTTGCTGGCAGGTGGGTCACATGCTCTACCCCAGGCCTGTGGGATGCGAGTCGGGGAGGTGGCAGTGAACTCACCCCTCTCCACCCCAGCTCACCCTCCTCACCTCCCTTTATCACCTTGTGAAAGGGTTTTACTCTCCATTTGGAACCTGGAATTTCATTATCCCTCATGCTGGCTCAGGGATAATGGACCGCCACTCCAAGGCTGAGTTGCGTCTTCAAAGCCCTCAGCAGACTGTTAATTAGTCCTCTCTGGCTTGCTCGGGTGGAGGCCAGTGGTAAGTGCTCCTGGGCCAGGAAGCGGGGACCCAGGGGAGGCCTAGGGACTCCCTTTAGGGGTATGAAGCCGAGCAACAATCTGAGGAGGAGAAGGGCCTGGCATTCTGGAATCTTCTCCTAGTGGACTCCTTCCTCCTGCTAGGACAGGGGCTATAAAGCCTTCCTGCAGGAATGTGGCGGAAACAGCTCCAGACCCAGGCAGCCCTGAGCTGGCATCTCAGCCCTACCGATGGCGAAGCCGGGGACAGTGAACGCCTCCAAGCCTCCATTTTTTTTTTCTACGAAGTGGGGGTGAGTTCCTGGGGCAGGGAGGGGCTGCTGGGCATGAGTGAGTGCGTGAGCGTGGACTGAGTCGGCGCGGGAAGATTAGTGGAGAGATGGCCAGGCAGTCAGGGCGCCGGATCCCGCACAGCCACCTCCACGGTCCGTGCCCCACACCTGGCAGCCTGAAAAACCACACCGGACGTGTGCGCATGCCCCAGATCCATGGAGGAGGATGGAGGAGAAGGGATGGCGGGCCCCTGGGGGGTGATTTCTTGCTTTCCCTCTCTCTGTCTCTCTCTGGCCAGTGCAAGCACCCTATGGCAAAAAAACGAAAAAAAAAAAAAAAAAAAAAAAAAAAAAAAAAAAAAACAAGTAGCAGAAGCAGAGCGGGCCGAGCATGGACGGAGAGGAAGAGGGATCTCCTTCTCCCTGTGGCCTGGTCCTCCTCCGCTCCAAGGCCAGAGCGCGGCCACTCTCCGTGGTGCTCCCTGGTTGGCCAAGGGTGTCCTTGTGGGCCTGCACAGCTCTGCACTGGTGAGGCCACGTGTTCAGCAGTGGAGAGCTCCACCTATGCTTGTTGCTGAAGGAGATTATCCCATCTGCTCAGCCACCCCCCAGACCTGGGTTCAAATCTCCGCTACTCCACTCACCTGGACAACACTCAGCCCCAGCCCCCAGGAGGACCAAGTGAAGCTCCGTGAGTGCCCCGCAGCTCAGCGTCAGGACACGCGGGGAGCCAGTCCCCGGCAGCACGGTGGGAGCCCGGGGCACACACAGGATGCACCCTCGGGGCTGTGGGCACGTGGGGGGACCGAGGCTGTCACTGGCCACCTGGGCACCTGCCTGTCTCCTCCATAGACTAGCAGGTGCGAGAAGGGAAGGCTGAGAAATTCATGCCGTCTTTAGAAGCCGCTCCTTAGCACTGGATAGCCACCACATCTCCGTGTCGGGGACCCTCTGCACCCATTACTGCTGGGGGCTCCTGGGGGTGGGACTTAGTGACACTTGTATCCCTCATGCTGTTTCTCCCACCCCGTCAAAGGCTGGGGCGTGGGGTGACTGGGGGTGCCAGTGAGCGACGCACAGTAGGTGCATAATGAACGCACACCATCGGTGGTGACAGTGTAAGCGATGGAGTTTGACGCGTGCGAGGGGTCAGAAGGACATGTTCTCACAGGGAAGCAGAGCGGGTCCTGCCCCCGGTCTGGGTGGGAGGTGAGACACACGGCGGAGAGTGGGCAGGAGAGACACCGCAGGAGAAGGAGCCGCGACCTGGCGGATGCTCCCACCGTCTGCCTCCGCCTCTAGACTGGCGTGAGGCTGCAGAGGGCTGCGGGACGGGTACAGCTGAGCCTCGCAGATCAGTGTCTGTACCAGCTGTCGGGCCTGGGGCAGTGAAGGTGGACCCACACTTCCAGACGCTTGGTGGGTGTGAGGGTCCCTTCCGCTGTGACATGGCTCTGCGTGTCAGCCTGAGCAGATGCATCACGTGCACGCCCCCCTTCCCTCCATCCCTGCGGGTACCCAGACTCCATTAGGTGCCTCACTAGATTATTGGTGCTAGCCTGGGGTGGACATGGAGCGGCTGCCCCCTGGGCTGTCACCGCCCTCCGAGGGAGACAGGTGAGCAAACCGAGAAGACCACACTGTGTGCTCAGAGTTCAGGAGCCAGCCTAGAGCGGATAGTCAGGCAACGCTGCCCGGGGAGAGCATCAGGTTGGACCGCAGAGAGGCGGCGGGTGTGGAGGTGGGGAAGAGAAGAGGCTTCCTGCAGAGGGGCCGTGTACTCAGTGGCCCAGAGAGGGGAACTGTGCAGGTCAGAACCACGAGGTGCAAGGTGGCCAAGAGCCTTGCTGGCTGGACTTTATTAAGAGGGCAATGGGGAGCCACTGAGGAATCTGGAGCACTGTGGAATGTTTAGGAAATGTTCTTTCGGCTTTTGGCTAGGCTAATCTTAACTGACCACACTAGTTATTCTGTGGGAACCCCGTGCATGCTTGGTTAACAGAGGTGGCATATCCAGGAGAGACAGCCTGCTTCAAGACGGGAGCCTTTGAGAACATTGAACAAAAGGGTTTGCGGCAACCCCCATGGCGACCTCAGGCCCACACCCAGTGTACCCCCACTGCTCAGCTTCGACCTCATTGCTTCAGACAGAGCCTCGTCCCCTCCGGAACACACGTGTGTGGCTGGACCTGTGACTCAGCTCTGTGGGCCCTGCGGGCTCTGCTCCCGCCCCTCCTCCTGCTCCCCACCACTCCATCTCTCCAAATTCTACCCGTCTGTCCAATCCAGTTTGGGCCTGTGTGGGAATGCCCAAGATGCAGCAGGCTGGAGGGCTGGAGGGAGGGGGTGGTGGCCAGCCCAGACCCGGGGGTGCCCCCTTCTCTCCCTCTCTCTCCCCCTCTCTCTCATGCTCACACACGCATTCTATCTTGATAAAGAAAACAACAACCCAGTCCTGCCAGCCCTTGGAGGAACCCGCCGGGTCTCCCAGTCCCTGCGGCTAATTTGCTCTTTCTGCTTGGAAGGACTCCGATAGGTTTCTGAGGTCACAGGACCCTCTCCTACTGGGCCACGTGGTAGTCTGAGCTCTGACAACGGAAAAACCGAGGCGCAGGAATAATAGCTCATGCATTTATTCGAAGCACAAGACAAAGTGAGCTCGGCTCGGAGAAAGACGGAGGTGTTCCTCTTTATTTAGTTTTGAAAGACACAAAGTTTGCAGACCAACGTAAGACGGCTTTGCACTGATCTGGCCCCGAAGGACAGGACGTCTGGAAGCGAGACCTGTAGATTATAGGTGGGTTTAGAAGTTTTTAGGTTTGTAATTGGTTAAAAAAATGCAAGTCTCTGTTGCTGAAAGAAATAAGGAAAATAATGCATGTTGAAAAACCATATTGTGTGGTATAGAGATCTACGATGATGGAATCTAAATTAAAAAAATAAAAAGAATGTCTGTGTTTTTCTCCAACAGAGATAAGGCTTCCTCTGTGTCACGGAGTGCATGTGTACATGTGCCCTATAGCAAATTAAAAGTAATAATAATAAATAAAATAAAATAAGTAATGCTTTTTTTTTTTTTTTTTGAGAGAGAGAGAGAGGTTTTTGCTATAGGGCGTGTGTGCTCGCCAGAAAGACAGAGACAGAGACAGAAAGTGAGAAATCACCCCCTGGGGGGATGGCCACGCCACAATCTCTTCTCTATTCTCCTCTCGGGATCTTGGGCACGCACGCATACGTGCCTGGCGTGAGTTTAAGCCACCGGGTCTGGGACTTGAACCGCGGACAACTACATGGGAGTCCAGCAACACAGCCATTACGCTAACTGCTGGTCCCTAAAGTAAGTGATTCTTAAGAAAACAAAATACGGTGCCAAGCGCAGCTGTAGCATCCCGTCTCAGTGAACCAGAGTGGTTTGCTAGTGTTCGTACGTGTGTCTCTCCAGGCCCCGTCCCTCGGGAGGAAACTCTGGAATAGGAAAACGCACTCCGAATTGAATTCCGTCCTCAGTACAAACCCAATCCCACACTTAGGCGGTCAGCAGCACGAGGGCATGCCAGGCTGCAGCTCATTTCCGCCAGGCCCCACGTCACCGAACTCTGTGCCTGGCATGTTAAAATGGCTGTCTGGGCAGCTGGCGTGGTGGTTAAGGTTCTGGACTCCCACATGGCTGACTCTGGTTCATGTCCCAAACCTGGCAGGTTGAGACTCATGCCTGGCGCATGTGCGTGTGTGCCCAAAATCCCAGGAAGAGAATGGAAGAGAAGGGGCTGTGTTGTGGCCATCCCCGCGGGGCGGTGATTTCTCACTGTCTCTGTCTGTCTCTCTTCAGTAAAGGCATGCACCCTGTGGACAAAAATATTAAAAAAAAAAAAAAAAAAACGGGCCTCGATCCCTGATACAGTGTGTTTCCTTCAAAAGGGCCACAGATTGCAGCTGCTCGCTCTGGAAGCCCAGAGGCAGAGGAGAGTCTGGCATCTTCCCTGCTGAGACCCTGTCCTCCACACGGGGCCCAGGCTCGAAAGGGAGGCCTCCGTCACAATCAACCAGGCCGACGTGGAAGGACGTGGGTGGCACTTCGAGGTCGTGGGGGGAGGGGGTGTCTGTGAGCAGTTTCCAGGGCAAAGAGGAAAGGCTTTTCTGGGGGAGCATGTGGTCCCCAAGAAATGGAGCCTTTGGCAACAAGGAGGAAAACGCAAAAGCCCCGATCGGCCCTCCTGGGGACTCTCCTGGTCTGTGGAGAGGTGGTGTGAGCTGGGTTTCAGATCACGGCTTCTGGTCTCGAATTCAACCTTATTTCCCAGTGACTCCCAATCACGAATCAGATGCAGACACGTGGAGGGATTTGCTGATTTGCCTGAACTGTTTGTTATTCAGGATTCAGAATCGGCCCCTTTCCTCATTCTTTGGGATGGCTCCTCTGTGCCACGCAGGACTGTCCCTGGAAAACTGCATGCCAGTGACGTCCGTCTTCCCAGGGGTTCTACCTGCGTTCTGCTGCCCAGACCCTCTGCCTCTGCTCACACTTCCCGCCCTCCAGGTGACCCCACACTGCAGCACCACACGCACTGGGTTCAATGGTCACATCTTGAAAGACTTTCCCCGATCAGCAGAATTTACAGGGATGGAGAGAGAAGGTGGGAGGGCTGGCTCTGCAGGACCACTGAGGGCTACACTGGAACGCTCTGCAGGACCACAGGGGCTACACTGGAACACTGCAGGACCACAGAGGGCTACACTGGAACGCTCTGCAGGACCACAGAGGGCTACACTGGAACACTGCAGGACCACAGGGGCTACACTGGAACACTCTGCAGGACCACAGAGGGCTACACTGGAACGCTCTGCAGGACCACAGAGGGCTACACTGGAACGCTCTGCAGGACCACAGGGGCTACACTGGAACATTCTGCAGGACCATAGGGGCTACACTGGAACACTGCAGGACCACAGAGGGCTACACTGGAACACTCTGCAGGACCACAGAGGGCTACACTGGAACACTGCAGGACCACAGAGGGCTACACTGGAACACTCTGCAGGACCACAGAGGGCTACACTGGAACACTGCAGGACCACAGAGGGCTACACTGGGGACCACAGAGGGCTACACTGGAACACTCTGCAGGACCACAGAGGGCTACACTGGAACACTCGCAGGACCACAGAGGGCTACACTGGAACACTGCAGGACCACAGAGGGCTACACTGGAACACTGCAGGACCACAGAGGGCTACACTGGAACACTGCAGGACCACAGAGGGCTACACTGGAACACTGCAGGACCACAGGGGTTACACTGGAACACTGCAGGACCACAGAGGGCTACACTGGAACACTCTGCAGGACCACAGAGGGCTACACTGGAACACTCTGCAGGACCACAGAGGTTACACTGGAACACTGCAGGACCACAGAGGGCTACACTGGAACGCTCTGCAGGACCATAAGGGCTACACTGGAACACTCTGCAGGACCACAGAGGGCTACACTGGAACACTCTGCAGGACCATAAGGGCTACACTGGAACACTCTGCATGGACCATAGGGGCTACACTGGAATGCTCTGCAGGACCACAGGGGCTACACTGGAACATTCACCCAGCAGGTGTGCGCTGAGCACCTGTTAGCAGCTCAACTGACTCAGCACTGAGCAGGCTCCAGCCACGATCCTGCTGCGTTCTCTATAAACGTGATCCTAGAGTTCTCCAACAACCCTAGGAAAGCCTCCACTCTACAATGAGAAAAACCCACATCTGTCGTAGTCATTAGTGCTGTCGTCATGTGCTTCCAGTTCTCCTCCTTCTGAGTGCAAGTAGATTTGCTTCCTGACCCTGCTGTGGTTGGTGGCACCACGTGAGCTGTTCTGGCCCAGGACCCACGAGAGGAAGTGACATGTCATTCCAGCTTGCAACACATTGCATTTCCCTCCTGCGTGGTGACAGGTCAGCAATATTGGAGAGTGCTTGCCTCACCAGCCTGCTTTTCACCCAGTGAGTACAATGAGCAAAAATTCCTACTCACTTAGAGTATAGACAAGAGATAAATTTTGATTGCTTTAATCTACTGAGGTTTTTGGACTTGTTTGTTACAGGCACATAACCTGGCCCATGCTGACTAATACACTATTTTACAGGTGAAGAAAACTAGGTTGCATGGGGAGGCGTGTATGACCACAGAGAAGAGGTAGCTGTAGCCTTATTGTAGCCAATGCTCTGACTAACGGATTGACTGACTGAATGTAAGAGACCTTGAGGGCCTGGCAAATTATTGGAACTGACACTCTTGATTTAGGAGAACAGGGAGAGTTTAAAAACAGGGGACTGGGGCCAGCAGGTGGCATGGTGTTAAGGCATGGGACTCCCACATGGCTGACCTCAGTGCTAGTCCCAGACCTGGTGGATTTCTCTCTCCACATCTCGCCCTCTGTCCCCGGTCTCTCCCCGGTGAGCACATGTGCTCTATAGCAAACTTAAATATAAATAAATGAACAAAATAAAACAAATCATTTAAAAGCAGGGGAGCAGCATACTCATCCTTGGGCTCTCCGAAGGATCTTTCTGGCTGCCGCTTCTGGCTGAGGCCACTCTGCGTTGGCCCATCTGGAAAGACCAGCCCTGACCCAGCGCACACAGAGACCTTCGGGGCAAGTCTGCCCTGTGCCCGCCCCTCCCCAGCACCCAGACTGGCCCTTCCGGCCTCCGCAGCACAAGCAGCGCTGGCTGGAGAGGCGCTCCCAGGAGGTCCTCCGCACCGAGGGAGGCCTGTTGGCGCCATCGTCTTCTTAAATGACCATAAAACAGCACGGAAATGAATGCCAACTAACAAGGTTAAAGGATCCTTAAAAAACAAATGATGCCATTTTTTTCTTCAACTCGCTGCTGAGTAAAAATTTGTCACTTCAGTAAGCATTTTATTGGTAATTACAGAGTTACTTTATTTGCATATTACAGAGCTGCTGGCGGCCCTAGTGAAAATGCTTAATGTCGTTGAGCATCTTGGAAGGAATTACTCAACCCAGGGAGGGAGAATTCGGTAATTATTTCCTTAAAACTGGAATTTGCTAATAACTTTACAGCACATCACTTTGCACTCCCCAATACAGCAATTAAATAATAAGCAATTAAGCGCAAAGTGACTCAGGCGATAGGCCCTAACCTCACATAGGGCCTCTGCTTCGTTTCTGGGAAAGGGCAATAAAGCCCCAGTTAACCCTTTGCCTCCTTCGCCAGGACGGAGCACTGGCCCTCTGGGAGCCGCTGGAGAGGACCGTGGCTGAAAGCCAGCTCTTCGTTCTCAGAGCAGGGCCTGGGAGCCCACAGAGGCCGAGGCCCAGTGTGCGGTGAGGAAGGGAGGCTGGCTCTCGGCCCTGCAGCTGGGGCCCTGGGGCAGAGGCGAGGCGTGGAGACCCCAGGACCCACTGGCGGAGTCCAGCCCTCGGCCTCCGGGTGACTCCTGGGCAGGCCGCTCAGCCTCCCGAGTGTCCGCCGTCCCATCAGTGAAGGGGAGTCTGTAATGGTGCCCGTTCCTCCTGCTGTCATGGCGGTCACGACCTGATGACTGTACTGCGGAGCAGAGCCGGGTGGGTGCTCCCAAAGTGGGACGTGCACTGCCTGCACGGGGACCCACGCCGCACGGAGCGGGCCCGGGGCTCTGCCGTCACACGCGAGCAGAGCGCTTGCCTGCCCTGGCGAGGGGCGATAGAGGGAGTGGGGGGCACCCCCGACCTGAGGTCAGTCTGCCGGGGTTCTCGGCCTTCATTGTGCACACACGCGGTACCCGTGTGACTCTGGGGCGCTCACATGTACTCGGAGCCTGGGTTCCTCGCCTGTAAAGGGGGGAGAACGATAACCATCCGAGGGCATGGTCGCCGGGGGGCTGACGTGTAATCACGTGCTTTAGTCGCTGAGATTCCTGCCAGGCAAATTAAAAAAAAACATGTAGACAGCGGACCTGTTCTTCAAAAGGCGGTTACAAGTTCCAGACTTTTCTGTCTTCATTTCTTTTTTTTTTTCTTTTTTTTTTTTTTTTGGAGAGGTTTTTTACTATAGGGCGCGTGCACTCGCCAGACAGACAGAGAGAGACATAGAGACAGAAAGCGAGACATCACCCCCCAGGGGGGATGGTCACGCCGCAATCCCTTCTCCTCCATTCTCCTCTCGGGATCTTGGGCACGCACGCACACACGCCCGGCGTGAGTTGTAAGCCACCGGGTCCGAGACGTGAACCGTGGTCGACTACGTGGGAGTCCAGCGACATAGCCATTACGCTAACTGCTAGTTCCCTTCTGTCTTCATTTCTGATGGATACTTACTCAGCAGTGGCTCAGAACACTTCGGAACACTTTGGCCCTGAGTCTTTCCCGCTATTAAGTATTAAATGATCTGAAAACAAACACTCGAGAAGATGCTACCTATAGGGCCTTGATCTTTCTGCCATCCTGATCCTTTGGAGATGGGGCTGAGTTCGCCTCCTGCCTAATCTGGCTGCGGGATCTGCTCAGGTGTGGTGCTCTGTTTAATTATGCACACTGCTCCATGGAGGGGAGCGCACAGGAAGACGCGGAGAGAAGACTCGCCTTCCACCTCCACGCCAGGCCCACCTGCCACCAGGTAGTTACGGGGAAGGGCTGGTGAGTGTCTGCTGTGGCTTACCGAATGCGCAGGACGTGGCCGGAGGTCTGTGGCTACTCGTTCTGTGTTCGGCTCGGTCTTGGCTGATATTACCCCTCCTAGGGTTTCCTTTCCAGCTTAAGCTGTTGGCTCACACTGGTATCCCTTCCAAGTCCCGGATGAGAGATCTCACTGCCACCGGCCACTCACGTCTCAGCGTGGCCTTCCCCCATGGAGCCCTTGCCTTATGGACGTCTTACATTTCAGGGCTGGGGCCAGGCTAGGCCAGTGAGGTGGCATGGTGGTTAAGGCACTGGATCCCACATGGCCGACTGTGTGGTTTGAATCCTGAACTTGGAGGCTTGAAGAACACACCTGGTGTGTGTGCGAGTGTGGCCAAAATCCCCCTCGGGAGTGGTTATCCTCCCTGGGGAGAGCATTCGTACGCTCTCTCTCTCTCTCTCTCTCTCTCTCTCTCTCTTTCTCTGGCAAGCACGTGTCCTATAGCAAAATAAGTAAATGCGTAAACCAAAAAGGAAAGTACGTGGGGTACTATCTTTGACCCATCGGCCCCCACAGGGCCATTAGCCCAGGTAGTTACTGGGGCTGGCGTGTCAGGGGCGTGGGACGTTGCCCCCTGCAGGGATTGGCAGTGGTAGTTTTTTTGAAGACTTATTTTATTTATTATTATTTTTAATTTGCTATAGGGCATGTGTGCTCACCAGAGAGAGACAGGGGAAGGGAAAGTGGGGAAGCGAGCTGCCAGGTCTGGGACTCGAACCACGTTTGGCCATGTGGGAGTCCAGTGCCTTCACCATGCCACCTGCTGGCCCCCGGCAGTGGCGGTTTTCAGGGGTGCTCCTTGTTGGCTAGTGTCCCCCTTGTTAGGGGCCTCTCAGGCGGCCACGGGGCGGCTCTGAGACCAGGGCTGGACTGAGCTGCCCGCGCTCGGTGCAGACTCCGGTCTTCAGCCAAGCCCGCCTCCACGGCCACGGGAAGATGGATCCCGCTCTCACACGAAGCTTGCTGGCTTCCAAGGCAGGCTCCGGGGCAGAGCCTCCTGGCCCTGGGTCTCCCCAGCTGACCCGTTCTTGGGGTCAGCTGCCTTTCAGGCTTCAGCACTGGCTCCTGGGCCCAGCTCATCAGCATGGTGCCGACCGTCACCCCTCACCCGTGCTCCGCCTGGCCTGGTCTGCTGTGGAAGACTCCAGGCGGAGCTGCGCGGAGGGAAGACGGCCAGCCAGAGCTGAGCGTGGCTGGGAGGTGCTGGGGTGCGCTGGCGGCTGGGAAGAACGGGGGACTCTCCAAGGGCTCGCCACTCTCCGTCATGACCAGGCCCCAGAGGCTCCCGGGAAAGTCACGATGTCCCGGAGAATGCGGGTACAAAGCAACACAGAAATGCGTTTGGGAAGAAGATAAAAGCCAGTCCTCCCCTGCTGAGGGGACCACGAACAGCGACAGCTGACCCGCCTCGCTACCTACCCCTCTGCCAGCGCTCACCCGTCCCTCACGGGACTCCTGCCGTGGGCAGTGCGTGTCACAGGCAGCCGTTTCACAGTTCCCGCTTCTGACATTCCCGCCTCATCTTCAGTGGCCACCGGCCTGGTTCCCTCAGCGTCCTTCCTCCAGGGCAGGCCTGGCGGGTAGAGGCTGGGTGTGCGGCCTCTGGTCCCCCAGGGCACGCAGGGCAGGGCCCGCCCGCACGGGCAGGTCTGGCTCGCTGTGGAGCGGGTCATGGAGTTAGGCTCAGGAGGGAGGGAGACAGCACAGGCCCGGCAGGGCATGCACGCCCAGCCCCGAAGTCAGAGCCCTGGGGCCGGAGCCTGCCCTGGCAGAGAAGACCCAGATGAGAGCTTCGGTCCAGCTGCAGGGGCTTCCGGGGACCAGAGCAAGCCTTGAGGCTAACTTGCTTCCACGCTGCCTGGCGGACGCCGCCCTGCTGGTGGCCGAGCCTAAGGACAGTGCCGCAGGGACAGGGTTAACGACCTGCCCTTCTGGAGGGGACACTGAAGTGTGTCCTGGCGGCTGGGGAGGGAGGCTGGTTTCTGTGCTCCTCGTCTCACGTGGCCGTGGCCGTTTCAGACCACCCAGGTGGAGCCCCTGGACACGGGTGGGAAGGGGTGTCTCCGCAGCACTCACAGATGGCTGGGGGGCCGCCTGCGACCTCTTCTCGTCTGCAGTACTCCACCCCTTTCCTGGGCTTCAGAGGCTGCGAGGTCTCCGGACTCTCCTCCTGTAGCCACCCCTCACCCGGCCGAGGCTCCATCCCACCGCCTGTGACGCGGAGAGCAGCCAGTCCTGCCTCTGTGCTCAACTCCCCGGGATCGGTTCCCGCCATGCCAGGCCTTGGCCCAGACCAGTTAAATCAGGATCTCTGGGCCTGACCTGGGGAGCTCCCGAGGTTCCCGAGGTGACTCTGACCTGCAGCCAAGCCTGAGAATCGCTGTTTACAGCACACCCCGCCTTCCCGCCCTTCTCCGCCACCTCAGGCTCCCCTGACAGGGCCTTGGCTCATTTGCATGTGAAGGAAGAAGGCCCTGCAGCCACCTCCCTCACCATCTCCCAGGGCCCTTCTTCAACCCTTTCCTCCAAGTGCCTAGCAGCCCCCTCCCCGGCCAGGCGACCCCAGCTCCCACAATGCCCCCTGCTCGCACCTGATCTCTCCCGGATTCTTCCTGCCTCGCGGTGTCCCGACTGCCGTCCAACTCGGCTCCCTCCACCCTCCCTCTCCTGCTCGGCTCAGGGTGCAGCACCGCTCGCCCGCCCCAGCCTGTCCCTCCCCCTTGCTCTCCACCTGCCCAGACTCAGGTGGGAAGCCTGGAGTTCATGACCCCGAACCTGCCACTCCTGCTCGGCCGCCCTGCAGCTCCAGCCATCTCTCAGGAAGGGGCTTCTGGGCTGCAGTTCCCTGCGCTGCTGGGATACTCCCAGCCCCTCTTCCACCCAGGGCTGGACCCCCTCCGCCTACAGCAAGTGCATAGCTTCCACCTCCACCCCTCCGCAGGAGCCAGGAGCCGCTCTGGCTTCATGAGGGTGAGGTCCAGCCTCCCTCAAAGCCCTGCCTCTGGCCTCCTGCCTTTATTCCTTCTGTCCCTCTGTCCTTCCATCAACCTCCCTCCCCTCTCCACCCAGGGCGCCCAATTCATCCCGCAAACGCCCAGCTCCAGTGTCACCTCCTCCAGAAGACTCACTGGTCTCCCCCCAGAATGAACGACCCCTGTCCCGGAGCCTTGCTCTGTGCTGGGAGCAGTGCCACCGGGACCCTTCCCCGCCCGGCGCTCTCAGGCAGGCCTGACTTCCGTCTCTGTCCTTGTTCTCTGCTCTCCCTACTCGGCTGGAGATCTTTCCGATGGTCACTGTATTCTCCTGTCATTTAACTACCACCGGGCACATAGAGTGGCCTACTCCATTTGTGATCAGGATGGGGTTCATTATCCATTTACTTAATGCGTGGCTAGTCGACAGGTGTTCGCTTATGTGGCCCTCAGCATCCCAGCATGTGACAGTGACATTATTTGAATATAGGGTCATTTGAGGTCATCAAAATAAAATGATGTCATCAGGATGAGTCAGTCCTAACCCTGTATGACTGACGTCCTTATTAAAAGGGAGACTTCTGACATAGACGTGCACGCATACACACACACACACACACGCACACACACGCACATGCAGGTAGAGCGTCACGTGAGGATGAGGCAGACAATGGGATGACGCTCCACAAGCCGAGGAACACCAAGGATCGCCAGCAACCCGCCAGAGCCGGCAGGGCCTTGGGGCAGCCTCTGTCCGAGCCACAAGGGGCCGCCCCTGCCGACCTTGCTCTCAGACTGAGACAGCCCCTTCCCCGTCCCTGATGCCACTCGGCTTGTGGTACCCATCTTTACAGCAGCCCTAGCAAAAGCAGCAGGAAACTAGTGCATC
Organism: Tupaia tana; assembly: GCA_026018925.1. Classification (NCBI taxonomy): domain Eukaryota; kingdom Metazoa; phylum Chordata; class Mammalia; order Scandentia; family Tupaiidae; genus Tupaia; species Tupaia tana. The sequence goes on along the minus strand of JAKSZU010000023.1, from coordinate 1,653,502 downwards.
CCCAAACCCGGCCTCAGAGTCAGTGCAAAGGTCACTGCTACCCTGCGGCTGTTCTTCACGCTCGCTGTCGGCAAGGCACCGTCACGGCCGGAGATACAGCCATACACAGAGGGGCCAGGTCCTTCTCTCCTAGAGCTTCTGTCCCAGTGAGGACAGCAAACAAGGGCATGTCTAATGATCGCTGCAAAGGCTTCTGGGACGTGGCCCTGACTTCCGTTCTCTTCCCCTTATTTGGGTCGTGAGAATTTATTGACAGAATGTTCCATGTCTGGGTTTTGCTTGTGTGGAGTCTTTAAGAACAAAATAAAAAAATATTTTAAATGTATTTATTTATTTTTTCCTAGAGTGAGTGAGAGACAGAAAGAGCGAGAAGAACACTCCAAATAGCATCTTTTTTTTTTCAAGGGAGATTTTTTGTTGTAGGGTGCATGCACTAGCCAGAGAGACAGAAAGTGAGAAATAACGCCTTGAGGGGAGCACATTGCAATGCCTTCTCCTCCATTCTTCTTTTGGGACTTTGGGCATGCACACGTGTGCCCAGCATGAGTTTTATGTCGCCGGGTCTGGGACTTGAACCGTGAGAATCCAGTAGAATAACCATTACGCCATCTGCTGGTTCTCCCAATAGCATCTCGACACCACGCTCTATCCCCAGCCTCCTCCAGCCCTTGGTCACAGGCACCTGCACCCCGGCATACTCAGAGAGGTCTCTGAATCCCCGGCCTCCTCCAGCCCTTGGTCACAGGCACCTGCACCCCGGCATACTCAGAGAGGTCTCTGAATCCCCGGCCTCCTCCAGCCCTTGGTCACAGGCACCTGCACCCCGGCATACTCAGAGAGGTCTCTGAAGAGCATCCAGATCCTTCCCTTGTGGGTCAGCCTTCCAGAGCATAGCACGAAGTGAGATTTTCTTTTTTTAAAAAATACTCAGAATTATTTACTTATTTTTATTTATTATTATTTTAAATTTGCTCTAGGGCATGTGAGCACATCAGAGAGAGAGAGAGAGAGAAAGAGAGAGAGAGAGCGCACCACCGGGTCCAGGATTTAAACCAGGTTGGCTATGTGGAAGTCTAGTGCCTTAACCACCAGGCCATCTGCTGGCCCCCAAAAGGAGATCTTTACTAATCAAAGTACTTTTTATTTTCTTCTTCTCACACCTCTGGTTAAATAAATAAATGAAGAAGAAGAAAGGCTAATAAAACAAATCATTTAATTTCATCCTTTACTTATAAAAATATCCAAAATGCTCTGTGTGGAGCGAGGCAATCCCCAAGACGAGGAAGCGTGGTCACCCGGTGTCCGGGAGCGGGGAGAGCCTTGCTGCTCCCTGAGTCAGTGGGCTAATTATCCCGAGGAACCCGGGCCGGCGATTCTCAGGGCTGGCTGGGGCCGTGCAGTGAAGGGACAGCGTCGTCCCCTGGGGTGCCAGGGAACCCTCCCCAGAACCAGCTTTACCCAGGGCCAGTTGCCGGGGAGGGGAGTCGGGCAGCGAGGGTGTGCTTCAGACCCGAGGCTCTGGGTGAATGTTTTTCTGGGTGAAGAATCACAAAGACTCTAATTTGAGTATCTACGGGATCGTAACACCTCATTTAGCCAGTGCCATTAGGGAGTGAGGAGTTCCACATAAGTGAGCTTTCCAGATAATTGAACGGTATTCCCTTCAGAGCCAGAGCGTCAGAAATTAAGCGCGCTGACAGGAGGCTGTGTAAAGTATGTCCCCAGCTTTCTCACTCCGGGGACTGAGAGAGGTTTGGCCCTCTGTGCAGCTCTGCCAGGACCCTCGACATCTGCTTTTGGGTTGGGGTGACCTGCAGTTCTTTCCAGGGTGGTGGCTCTCAGCCCTGAGAGCACCTGAGAGAGCTTAAAAAGAATCCTGGCCCCAGGACCAGCAGGTGGTCTGGTGGTTAAAGCGCTGAACCCCCACACGGTTGACCATAGTTGAGTCCCGGACCTGGTGGCTTGAAAATCACACTGGGCGTGTGTGCCCCCAGTCCCGAGAGGATGGGGGACAAGGAACTGTGGCGTGGCCATCCCCCTGGACGGTGATTTCTCACTTCCCCTCTGTCCGTCTCACTGTCTCTCTGCTGCTTTCTGGTGAGCGCACATGCCCCGTGGCGAAAACAGAACGAAGCAACAACTCCCGATCCATGTTAAACTCATGGCTTGTGTTCTAGCACCTCTGGGAGGCAGTCCCAGCGGTACCTGGACAAGCTTGAGGGTGGCCATCCCGGGTGTGCTCAGTCCTCTCTGTAGTGAAAGGTCCCAGCAAATGTGGCCACGTGGCCCACGTGCCTCTTGAGCAGGTGCTCGGCAGCAGCCCACGTCTCCTTTGGCTCGCGTTGCTTTCTGGTGGTCTCGTGCCTGCTCCTCAGGTGGGGAAAGAGCCTCAGAGCCTCTCTGTGACCTGGCGGAGCTGGACAGCAGTCGGGAGGCCCGCCCGGCTCCCCACCGCCCTCCTGTGCGCGGCTCTAGCCGGCTCCCGTCTGGGTGTCCCCACCGTTAGTCGTCCCGCTCTTGCTCATGGTTGGTCTCCAGCAGCCCCCGTCCCCCTGGCTGGAGTGCCTGTCTCTACCACAGGGCTCGGAAGTAGAGCTTCTGGACTGCCTGGCTGGGAAGCCAGTCCTTCAGCCGACTGGGCCCGGGCAGCCAGGAGCAAATGAGCTCTGAGCGGGGGCCCAGGACCTGACCTTCTCTGCAGGAGACGCGCGAGGCAGCCGTGCACTGGATCAGCTCACTTCTCTGCTCCCGCACGCTCCTGATGGGCCGGAGGCAGCAGGCATGCGCGGGCGCTCGTTCATAGAGGGTCCGTGGCTGAGCATCCCACCATGCAGGAGAGAGGGACACCTTCGCGGTCAGCTCCTGTGGCTGTCGTCCTTGCCTCCTCATCTCCATCCTCTCTGGCCAAACTGGGCTTCTCGCCAGCCTCTGAGCTGGTCCTGATCAGCCTACCTCGGCACGCCAGCGCTGGCTGCTTGCACGCCCCGTCTCTGCTTCTGTTGAGCACCTCCTTCTCATGAGCTTCTACATGTGGGGAGGTCACCGGGCCACGCTGTGAGAAAGACGAGCCCCACCAGGGCCCTGTCCTCAAGGAGCTTCCCCAGAGCCCCGGCCCTCGGGCAGGGAACCCAGTGTGTTCGAACGTCAGTTTCTCCATCTGGGAAATGAGGATGGCGCCATCCACCTGACGAGGCTCAGAGTAACCACCTGGCTGGAGTGATCGATCATCCAAGACATGGTGACTCATCTTCCTGGAGGAGCAGCTCGAATCCACCTCCAGAGCCACAGGGTCTCCAGCTGGTCTCCTGCCCCCACCAGCCGTCTCTAGCTCTGCTCCAGGAGACTGAGCTAAAACAGCTGCTTTTCAGAGCAATGAGGCTCAAGTAAATGTTCATTCCATGGGACAAGCGGAGGGTATAATGGTTATGTCACTGGACTCCTACATAGTCGACCGTGGTTCAAATCCTGGACCCAGTGACTTAATGCTGGGTACATGTGCGAGTGTGCCCAAGATCCCGAGAGGAGCATGGAGGAGAAGGGATTGCATGGTGGCCATCCCCCCAGGGGTGATTTCTCGCTTTCTGTCTCTCTGTCTCTCCAGTGAGGGCATGCACCCTATAGCAAAAATCTCTCTTAAAAACAAAACAGAACAAAACAAAACAAAAAACAAAAAAAACCCAAGTTCATTCGTCTGTCTGGCTCTTGGCAGGATGTGAGGTTCACATGCTCCTGGGAGAGCGCAGAGCCAGGCCGGGAGCAGAGGGGGGTGGGAGGAGCAGGACTGGGGCGGCCCTCCTCCCTGGGTCTGCACAGTTCGCTCCCCTCGTCCTGCTCCTGGGCGTGTCCTGGGGGCTGTGCCTTTGCGCTCCTCAGCCAGAGGGGAATTCCCTGAGGACAGGGTCTCCCTTCTGTCTCGAGGGCTTGGTTCCTGCGGGCCAAGTCCTGGGAACAGGCGTGGTTGCGTCTACCACGTGGGCCTACCCTCCTCTCCACAGGACCTGCAGCCGCTCTCCACACAGGCTGAGAGGCCTGCGCTCTACCAGCTTCCGAACGGAGGCACGGAGTGAAGGATTTCAAAACTTGGTCTTTCACCAGAAATGGCCCTTCAGCTGTGCCCAAAATACACAGCCCGTGTTTGCACTTCAAAGAGTGGGAGGCCCAGCCCGGGCTTCTGGCACCAGGTCCTCCCAGTGTCAACAGCGAAAGGAAGGTGGCTGGCTGTGTCTGGGCAGCTGGCGAAGGGGTTTTCCAGCCGGGGCTGGAGCAGGGAGGGCAGGCCCGATGCTGCCAACTGCCCTGGGCGCTTCCTGCAACTGCACGGAGATCCTGGGGCTTTCACGAGCGAGCAACCTCTAGGGGAATTCCCCGGTAATAACAGGACCGGCTCCCAGTCCCCACCTGCCGTGTTCAAACCCTTCCCACGGCTTAGCCCCTTCCAGCCTGATGGTCTCTAGCGGTTGCCCCATCTTCAGGCTTGCAGACTGAGGCGCAGAGAGGTAGGCGACATGTGGGATGAGTGACCTGGAGGTGTGTGAGTCGGCCTGGGCCAACGCTGTGCTTCTCCATCTGTATTACAGCTCGCCCTCCCTCCGCCCCCCAGGGCCTCTGAGCCCAACGCTGGCAGGGCACTGGTGACACTGAGCCGATGCAACACGGCCGGCCTGCTGGAGCTACCAGTTCAAAAGAGGGCTGCCGGGAGACCCGGGGTCACCAGGCAAGAGTGCCGGCGTCTCCATGGAGGCCTACCAAAGGACCCCGGGAGTGGGCCAGCAGGGCCGGCCTCATGGGGCAGTGCCTGAAAAGGCCGCTGAGCGAGTCTCAGAAAAGACGTGGCCTCTGCCAGGCAGACAGGGTGGACAGGCCGTGGTGGCCCCACAGCTGCCAGGTCCCTGCGCTGTTCGCTGTGAGGAGCGCAGGCTGAGCACGGGTGCCACACCAAGGTCTGGGAAGGGACGGCAGAACGGGGCGGACTGGGCCACCGCAGAGTGGGGGGGCCCTCAGGACGTGCGGGCTGAGCCAGGTGGCTGTGGCTGGGGAGGCTCAGGGAAGTGTCCCCAGGGGACTCACTGCCATGACCTCTCTTGGCACGTTCTCCCTAAGAGGACCCCAGGACAGGCAGCACGGGTGGCCATGGCAAACTAGTGGTGTCTCACATGTGCCCTAAGTTTGCCGCCGTTACTTTCTGACAAACCCATCATTAGCATACGCCCACAATGTGACCGTCTTGCCCCTGTGGGACGCAAGAGGAGCATGCTGAGGTGGACAGCCCTTGGGCGTGTGTCAGCAGAATGGGGCGCTCTGCAGTGGGCCCCAGGGAGGCCCTTTTGTTCCCTCGATGGGCTCTGGTGGACAGGATGATGACCCCTGAGTCAGGCTTGAACTCGGCCGTGTGCAGAGCAGGAGGGCGGCTTGGAGCCTGCAGGCTGTCCTGTCGGGGGGAGGGGCTGAGACAAGCCCCACCGAGGCGCAATGCTGTCATGTACAGGACATGTCACCGTGGGCGAGTCACTGCCCTGCTGTGACTGGTCTCTGGGGTCACGGTGGACATCAGTGAAGGGCAGAGCACTGTCTGAACTGCAGGCATGGCCTACCGCTGGCTCAGTCCACGATTCAAGGGCTGGAGGGCGCATTCGCCCCAACCCCTCCTAGCCCAGAAGTTCAAGTGGCCACGACGTGTCCGAGGCTCTCTCATGGCAGAACTGAGACTGGCTCTTAGAGGCAGCCTTTTCTTCTTTCCTTTTTATAATTATTTAATTTTATTTAATATAATTAATTACCTTTTGTATTTGACCAGAGAGAGACAGAGACAGAGAGGGAAAGTAAGAAAGCAAGTCACGAGATCTGGGACTCAAGCTGTGGTGGGCCATGGGGGAGTGTGGCACCTAAACACCGCCCCACCTGCTGGCCCTGGCATTCTCTCTAACCTTGCCCTCGCCGCTGGATTTCACGGGCCTTGCAGCACTTTGTATCAGAAAAACATCCAACCACCCTCTGGAGGCTCCTTGGCATGGAGCATCTTTGCCTTCAAACGAAGAAAAGAAAACCCCTCCAAACCCGCCAGCCACAGAGCGGCAGCTTGGCAGGTAGTGCCTGCTTCCTCCAGGAACTACCACGACAGACACGGTCCCGTGGCCGCCACCAAACACACGTGGTCTGCTCTGGTGGCTGTGGCCTCCTCTTCCAAGTGGCCGGAGGAGGGCGCTGTCACATTTGATTATCCACAGACAGTCATTCGCAAGTGCCTGAGCCAGCCCGCCGGGGCCATCACAGCGCCGATGCCTGCGAGAGAGAGAGACAAAGAGAGAGAGAGAGGGAGACACACACACAGAGAGAGAGAGAGCCCCGAATCCTAGGGCCACGGCGGGCAGGGCTCCCAGACGGAAGGTGAGTGGGCTGCTGGAAGAAATCAACGTGAAGAAAGGAAGCGGTGAGTGACGTCAGATGGAAACAGCCCGCGATGCCCGTGACTCATAAATCTCACTGATACCAGGAGTGAGTCCCCAGCTCTGCCCTGTTAGTAAGTCGCTTGTCCTCACGGCGACCCTGTGGAGAGCCAGGGGTCAGCGCAGGCGCTGGCAAGCCCTGGGCCTTCTGGGCAGAGCCTCGTACTCTCCGCAGAGAAGATGCTCTGAGGATGGTCCTGAGAGCAAGTGTCCACCTAGGGCAGGACTCGGGGAGAAGGGGGAGCAGAGGAATCAGGGAGAGGTGGCCATGGCGGGGCCGCAAGTGGAGCTTGCAGGGTTCCAAGGCAGGAGTCAAAGCCTAATCCGAATTTCTCCATGAGGTCGCTCAGGCCAGCCTACTCCAGGCTGTCCACCGCCAAGAGCATCTTCATTCTTTTCTTTCTTTTTTCTTTTCTTTTCTTTTTTTCTTTTCTATAGGGTGCGTAAGCTCACCAGAGACATACCAGAGACAGAGAGACAGAAAGTGAGAAGTCACATCCGGGGTGGGGGGATGGCCACCCATCCTTTCTCCTTTACTCTCCTCTTGGGATCTTGAGCACGCACACACACATGCCTAGCATGAGTTTTAAGCCTCCGGGTCCAGGACTTGAACCACGGTTGACTATATGGGAGTCCAGCCACGTAACCATTATGCCATGTGCTGGTCCCACATCTTCATTATTTTTAATGGCTGTAACCACCACCACCACCCCCCCCCCCCGCCCCCTGGGTGGAAGACTGAGTCTCTGAATGAATTGCGTCTCATCTATAGCTCAGACCATGGAGTCCTGGGAGACCTAAGTTGAGGTCCGTGTTTAATCCCAGGAGGGTCTTTGGAATGTTGCAAATCACTTGGGGACCTCACGCTTTCTGTAAGACAACTCCGACTAGCACCGCTGACCCTGGGCCGTCACCTCCACACCTGCCGCCAGGTGCCACATGCCCAGGGACCAGGTCGGAGCTCAGCAGCTCCAGGACAGAGCCAGCACAGGGGAGTAGCAGGGAGGGAAACCAGCGAGGCCATGGCTCCGGACAGGACGGAGGGAAGAGTGGGCTGGGCGTCACCTTGGGGGACTTCCTGGCACTAAGTCTGCTGTCTTCACTCTAAGTCCATGTCTACAATACCACGTGACCTTCCAGTGCGAGCCAGATTCATGTGTGCAGAAAGGCCGCGTCCTGGGGACCGAGGAAACCCCAGTCCCAGCGGGCAGGGACTCAGCACTAAGCCCCAGGAATTGCTCTCGGTAAGGCCAGTCGAGGCACGCCAGCACTAGGTTGCAGGATCTGAGAGATTTGGGGAAGTGGGCCTTTCATGAACCCCAAAGGCAGCAGCTGCCATTAACCAAACCCAGCCCCGAGCCACCCTCCAGCAGGAGGCATCTGCCACACCCACCCCTTGACACACTCGAAGCCTGCAGTGGGGCCTGGGCTGGCCTAAGCCGGCCAAGGTGCACGGGGGGGACGCTGAGGCTCCCAGAGGGAAGCACTGCGTCCAGCACCTCACTGGGGCAGAGCCCAGGCTGCTTGGACTCCAAGCCAGGCTCATCAGGGGCACGGCACGTGCAGCATGGAAGGTGAGGCCCTCGAGCCCCACGGCCGCCATCCCAACGAGACGACGAGCACTCAGAAGACAGAAGCAATGTCTTATTTATTATTTGGATGGGTTCATGTTTTAAAAAATGATTTTTCTTTATTTACGGCAGAGCACGTGTGAGAGAGAAAGAGAGAGACGGAGGAGCACCCTCCGCAGGGCCTGGTCATGCCACAGTCCCCCCTCCATGCCTGGGCACTCGTGCCCGCCCGGGCATGTTTAGGCAGACCAGTTCTGCAATTCCAATCGTGTTGTGGATGGCTTCACTTTAAAACACGTTTATTGGGGGCATACTTCATGCCAGGTGTCGCGGGAGGCAGAACCGGCTCCGTAACGCGCAGGGACTGTGCTCAGGGAGTCCAGGGCGCTGGCGTCGCAGAAGCCGAGAGCAGGGCCTTTCCGGGAGCAGCCCGTCCAGCCAGTCAGGCATCGGGAGGGCGGAGAGAGCAGCGAGCCGGACAGGACTGCAGCGTCCTCCGAGAAAGGACAATACGGGTGCAGGGCCGAGGGAGCGGAGAGCACCGAGCCCCGGGCCGTGAGCACCTGACTTGGGGGCCCCAGCACGCACCTGTGGACTCCCGACAAGCGTGTGCGGGGAAGAGCACCTCGGTGCACGTGACCTGGCCCTGACGTTATGGAGACACAGCATTTCTTCACCAAGCGCCATCACCACGGTGCGTGTCGGACGGCCTCCTAGGCAGTTACACACACTCAGCACTTTGTGCTTCGGCCCGCGTGATCTTGTCACTCAGTTCTCTCCACTTTATAGACGAATAAGCTGAGGCTCCAAGACACTGAGTGACGTGCAAAGCCACAGCTGCGACCCCAGATCAGTCTGCTTCTCAGTCCAGAAGTCTTCCCAGCAGGGCACCGCGCACCGTCCATGCGAGCGACCCCAGCGAACCGGCTCTGGGAGACCTGCCATGGCCCACAGTGTGCTGGGCCCCGGGCCTCCACTGGCTGTGTGAGCGAGCAGGGCCGCAGCCGGTGGGGCAGCGGGTGCTTGCAGAGGGTCTGCACGGTGGCCCTCCCACGCGGGCTGCGGAGAATCCTTTGCCTGGGGATCAGCCTGGGTGGGGTGAGCTGCTTAAAATTGATAGATGACAATTTTCCTCTTTTTAGTGCAGAAAACATTGGAAAATAAAATTTAAAGAGAAAAAAAGGGGAAAGAACAGCTGTAGTTCCCATGTCCAACAGCCTCGCTGTTCATAGTTTGCAATGCTTCCCGCTGGTCTCGGGGGTGTGGGGAAAGTGCATCCTCTCTAGTTCTGAGGGACACGGGGAGGAGTATAATTTTGTGGGAAGCAATGACAGCATCTATTACAGTTTTTAAAAATGCGCACACTCGTCAGCCAGCGTCCCCCCCTGGGAATCTAGCCCACGGAGACAGCAGCTCCAAGAGGGACAAGCGGAGGGACAGAGGTGTCACTGCAGCAGTGAGCAGCACTCAGAAGTGCACGCATGGGGACACAACCAGGGCCTGTCGGCCGGGAGGGGGTGTGCAACACGGACTGCTGCATGGCCGCTGCACGGAACGGACCAGCACAGCACCCGCGGGCCAGAGCTGGAGGCGTGAGGACGGAACGGTGACAGAAATGGCTGCTTCGTGTGTGCGTCTGTGTGAGCAGACACGGGTCTGCACGGGGCTACATGGGTGTGCTTGGAGACACCCTAAGAACACGTGCCAAGTGTTACGGGGTAGCGGGCATGAGGAGGTGGTCACTGTGAGGTGCCGTGGGGCGGGAAACGCGGAGAGGGAAGGGGGAAAGGCAGTCTTAGCGCCATCTGCACAGCCTCTCTCCCTCCGGCCAGCTCCCGGACAGCCTGTGCCCGCAGGCCACGGCAGCCCGCTGGTAGAAACAGCACCCGGCCTGCACCGAACCCTCAACTCCGGGCTCCAGACAGCAGGGCTTTTTGTTGTTCGTGTGTTTGTTTTTAGGTTTTTGCCATAGGGTTCGTACGCTGGCCAGAGAGCAGGAAAGTGAGAAATCTCCCCTCCAAGAGGATGGCCACACTGCAATCTTTTCTTCTCTATTCTCATCTCAGAATTTGGAGCACACGCACACACGTGTGCCTGGCATGATTTGAAGCCTCCAGATTGGGGACTTGAACCATACTCAGCCATGTGGTAGTCCAGCACCTTAATCACCACACCACTGGCGGGTCCAACCCCTACCCCAGGATTGCTTTTGATGCCTGCTCCCCCACTGCCCCCCATTGGCCCCTACTGGCTCCCACTGCCCCCACTGCCTCGCACTGGCACCACTACCACCACTGCCCCACTGCCCCCACTGCCCCACTGCCCCACTGCCCCACTGCCCCCCATTGGCCCCTACTGGCTCCCACTGCCCCTCACTGCCTCGCACTGGCACCACTGCCCCACACTGCTGCTGAGCCTACCCTGCCTTGCTCCGGGCCCTTGGCCTGAGGGCACCACTCTGGGAGTCCCAAGGATGGGGCGTGGCCTCAGAAGCTTCGGCGGCCTCTGGGTCTTAGGGGTCCATGCACCATCTCCTCCGGTCCCTTCTCCCAGGGCCCAGCAGGGTCAGCGGCTGCGTGCCAAGAAAGCAAGTTGGATGATTTCGAACCAGAATAGGAGCTTCATGAAGAACTCAGGGGCGGCCATGAATGGGAAGAGGGGGAGAATGGGCGGACAGGGGCAAGCAGCTGAGGCTCCACGAGTCTGCAGAGCAGGGCCGGTGCCCACCTCCCCTCGGGTCATGCTGGCGGACTGGGCGAGCTCCGGCCCTGCCTCCTCCCCTGCCCAGCTCAGCACCCAGGCCAGACCATCATCCCCCTGGGCTGGGTCTACACCAGGCCGGCCCATCATAGGGGAGGGAAGGATCCTGCGCAAGGGACCTCTGGGCCGCCCCACCCTCCCGAGCCCCCTGCCTGTACTTCCAGCAGAGGCTGTGGTGGGGGTGAGGGGACTCCCCACTGGGGCGGGGCTGCGGCCAGGAGTGAGGCTGGGTCTCCCAAGGCCAAGCGTGTGCTCCCCCACCTCTCCCACTCAGCGCCTAGGGAGGCAGGCTGCGCTGGGTACCTTGGAGCCCCGCGGAGGTGACAGAACCCACTCGAGCGAGCTCACCCCGCAAAGGCCGTTCTCAAAGGACACAGGAGCGTGCGGAAGTCAGGGCCTTCCAGGGTCGTGGGGGACCCGCTCCTCCCTGCACTGGCTCTCCTGGGACGACCTGCTTCCCGGCTTGCCTAATGCCCGCTCTGGTCCTGCCTGGCCTCCGTGCCCGGGGCTGGCCACCCCCGGCCCGGCTCCTGCGATGCCACCCGCTATCCGGAGCACCACTTGCTCCGGGGGCCTGGGCTCCTCACCCACGTCCCAGCGAGGACCTGATTGGTCTGTGTGGGTCAGGTGCTCGCCCTGCTCCAATCAGCCGTGGCTGGCGGCAGGGTGGCGTGGTGCCAATCTGGCTGCCCCAGCATGGGGCCAGAGCAGGAGGCGCTCGCCAGGGTGCAGCACCTGCAGGAGGAAAGGGAGGGGAAGCCTACTGAGGTGCCGAGTCCAACAGAGCAAGGGCATTTCTGAAGCCACAAAGTCCAAGGCACGTGTCCTCTGTGGAGCTGGGGACAGAGCGGGGCGGAAAGGCCAGAGAATCAGGCCGGGAGACGCAGGCGCCGTGACCTGGGAACCTGCCTGAGACCAGCACATGGCGAGCCTTGCTCCTAGCTCCTTGCTCCTAGCACTGTGATGGGCAGCCCCGCGGGGCGGAGCTGTCGGTGATGGCCTAACAGGGACACGGTTTGGAGAATTACGTGTCCTTTTCCGCAGTAATACAGAGCAGTTCTGAGCGAGCAGGTACCACCGAAGGGCTTCGAGCAGCTGCCTCCTGCCCTGGCGTCCCGTCACATCCAGCACCCCAGGGAGGAACGCTGTCACCTCTCTTCTGCACGGCTTCTGTCATTCATCCTCCTGCACCTCTAAATAATTCGCTGTGCTGTTCCTCCCCCATTACCATTGACTTCTTGTTCGGGTAACTGAGGGCTACGCTGCTTTACAAACTGCCTCTCGTTTCTCCTATCACCATCACAGTTTTCATCTGTGCTGACATTATTACGGCTATAAAAATACTGTTCCTCAAGACTCAAATTGGGCCTGTGATTAAATTCCTCCTTTTCTACATCCTCGTGTTTCTTGGTATTAATATTACTTTGCTTTTTGGTTACTCCATTTTCTCTGCTGCAGGAGACCTAGCAAATGCCTACCAAGAGTATCTTTAAGGGCTGGGTAAGATACAAATGTCACCTCTACGCCCCTCTCGCCCTCGGGCCCGCTTGGCCCAGCTGTTCTCTGAGCCTCTCGGGGTGCTCTGGATCTGCTGCATAGTCATTATCTGAAATCCTGCCAGTTTCTGGGTTGAGATTCTGTTTCTTATATTCCGTTCGTTCCTGTTTCTTGGCTTATTCTTTTGTTCAGTGGAAGCACATCCTGCAGTAGCTTCCCCAGATGCAAGGCAGGGCCATTTTTCTCATGTCTGAGATGTTCTTTTTCCACCAAGGCACTCGATCATGACCAGGTCAAGTACAGAATTCTGTGTTGAAAACAATGTTTCATTCTGCATTTGCAGGCTTGTTTCCATTGGTGTCTGTTTCTCAAGGTCCAGGGGAAGTTTGACCCCAGGTTCCTGCGGTGGAGCTGGGAGGGGCCCCGGAAGGGCACCTGCCCCGTGTGCAGATTTGTAACTAAATGCAGTGCTTTCAGCTCTGCACGTCGCCGCGGGTTTTTGCAGACTTGGAGAATTCAAGGGCTGAGCTTCTCAGGAGTTCTTTAAGACAAATCAATTCGCTTCTCATTGGTCCCCTTTCTGCAAGTGCTGGCGTTTGTCGTCTCTTCTGCTTTGCTGAGTCATTGCTGCTCACCCCTGCTTCCCAAAGCCCAGGTATTTGTTGAAATCGCTTATCTCTTAATGCCATAAACCACTTTGGACTTCAGATTTTCTACATCACCCTCCTTTCTTCTCGATTTAATAAAATGTTGCTTGTGAAATAAGGTCAAGTGTATTTAATCCACTGTTGTCACCTCTACTGGAACCCTGATGTTTTCCCCTCCCGTTAAATCACGTGGACCTTTCCATATTGCTGTGTCATGGGCTTCGTATTTAATTGCTGTGTAATATTTTATATTCCATGACGAAGGCGTGGGATACGTAACTAATCCGCTGTTACATAACTAATCCGCTGTTGCTGGACGTGTAATTTGCTTTATTTTTCCTCATAATGAACACTCTCACTCATACGATGCTTTTCTGTACTTCGGATCATCTCCTTAGGATGTGTTCCAAAAGATTGGAGCCTCTTAAAATCCTGAGAGGTTTTGCCAGATCGCTTTCCAGAGTGTTTGTACTCGCTTCACCTGGTAGGCTAGAGAATGTCGTGGACGGTCGTCACTGGTCCTGGTCTTCTGTGGCTCTCTAAACTTCAGGTCTCCCGCGCCGTGCCCCGGCCCGGTCCAGGTGTACCCGGGGAAGCTGACGAAGTCGTCTGTTCTTGCAGAGAAGGTCTACACGCTGTCTCAACGAGTTAGAGCCACAGCAACAGCAGCACAGGAGCAGCGCTGGTGAGGGAGGGAAGAATGTGGACGCCGCCTTTTTATTTTTTACTTATTTATTTATTTAACTATAAGCTCTTTCTTAAATTTTTAAATTTAACTTTATTTATTATTTATTATTTTAATTTGACCAGAGACAGACAGAGTGAGAGAGAGAGAAAGGGAAAGTGAGAGAGCAAGCCACCAGGTCTGGGACTTGAACTGGGGCCAGCCATGTGGGAGCCCAAAGCCCTTAACCACCACACCACCTGCCGCCCCCCCCTCCCCGTTTTTTAAGGTTTTTGTCATAGGGTGCGTGATGTGCTTGCCAGAAAAGAGAGCAACAGAGAGAGAGACAGAAAGAGAGAAAGTGAGAAATCACCTCTCTACCCCTACCCCGGGGTGAATGGCCACACCACAGTCCCTTCTCCTCTCAGGATTTTGGACAGACACACACACACACACACGCCCAGCGATATTTTCAAGTTGCCAGGTCCAGGACTTGAACTTGACTTGACTGGCCATTTGGAAGTTCAGCCCTTAACCACTGTGCCTCCTGCTATCCCCTTTCTCTCTCTCTCTCTCTTTTTTTTTTAGAGGTTTTCGCTATAGGGCGCGTGCACTTGCCAGACAGAGAGAGGACAGAGAGACAGAAAGACAGAAAGCGAGAAATCACCCCCCAGGGGCTATGGCCACTCCACAATCCCTTCTCCTCCATTCTCCTCTCGGGATCTTGGGCACGCACGCACACACGCCCGGCGTGAGTTTAAGCCACCAGGTCCAGGACTCGAACCGCAGTCGACTACGTGGGAGTCCAGCAACGTAGCCATTACGCTAACTGCTGGTCCCTCCCCTTTCTCTTTTTTAGTCTTACCTTTGTGCATGGAAAAAAACATATAGGGAAAAAGAAAGATCATTTTAGAAAAATTATTTGGAAAAAAATGTAGCATGAGGTGAAACCAGGCTGGATGGTCAGTGACTGTGAACAGGACACTGGCTGCTTCACCTCGTTCTTTAGGAACAAAGGTGTCTCAATATACCAGCGGGGTCCCCTCTGACAGCGGGGTGCGAAGGCTGTGGCCCTGAGGCTGGCTCAGTGCTACAGTGGAGGACGCTGCTCAGGAAGCCAGAGCCCATGGGCAGCCACAGTTCAGGTCCCCGTCCAGTCAGCCCGGAACCAAGGACGTAGGCCCAGCGGGCCAGGAGACGGGCTGGAGCAAGGATCCCTGGTTCCCGGGCCGCGAACCAGCCCCAGGCTGCACAGGGGAGGCGAGCGGCGGGCGGCCACGCTGCATCTGCATTGCCAGCCACTCCCCGCCTCCACCTCCTGCCAGAGCAGGGGGCATTACAGCCTCTCCGGAGCACAGACTCCGTGTCACTGTGCACTGAGGGGTCCAGTGGCCGCTCTCGTAACCACCGTCCTCCGGTCTGTGGAAAATGGTCTTTTACGAAACTGGTCCCAGGTGCCCAGAAGGTTGGGGACCACTGGCCTGCGGAGCCTGCCCCTCTCTCCCGCACCTCTCCCGTGCGTGCACAGGTGCCCTATGGAGAATGCAGAAAGAAAGCGCCACACCCAGGAGGTCGGTAGACTCTCAGCACTGGAGGAGCAGGTGAGGTCTTTCACACCGACGAAGGCACAGCGCGCAGAGAGGGCGAGGGCCTGACTCACCACAGAGCCAGCCAGAGGCCGGGCCTGAAGCGGAGCCGGGCCCTCCGTGCTGCAGAGGAAGGGACATCCCTCCGGGTCAGGCATCTGAGCAGTGGCCAGCGTCTTCAGCCTCTCGTTTGTGACAGCCGGTGTCTCAGTGGTGGCATGAGGTGGGCTTGCCCCAGCGGTGGCAGCTGACTCGATACTGCTCCTGCAGGGACCGCTGGACGTGCGGAGAAGCGCAGGGTGTCCTCGGCCCGCGGGCTCAGCGGCCTTCCTCGGGGAGGCGGCTCCTGCAAGGCCGGCTGGTCTCTGGCGCTCGAAGGTCTGTCCCTGGGTCCCCCAAAGAGGCTGGTGACCCACGGGAGTCACTGTGCGGAGCCCAGAGTGCCCTCCAGGGCCCGCCTCTCGTATGAAATCCCACTTTGGCCCTTACACTGGGTCTCTCCAGACTTCCCGCCGCTCCAGCTGGGGCATCTCTGATGCCGACAGGTTCAGCTCGGGGATTGACCTGTGCCAGCTGGTTGTCATCGACTGCCCAGAGCCTCAGGACTGTCATGGACCCTCTAGGCCTCCACAGTGACCTTTCACTGTCGGGCTTCGGTGTCCACTCTGAGCCCGTCTCAGCCCAGCCCTGGCCACCAGCAGCTCTGAGCACAGCCACGTCCCTCATGGGCGAGTCAGACGTGCGCGACTGGATGCGTGAACTTGCCTGTGGTCGAGTGTTTCCGACCGGGGCAGCAACTTGCCCTTGGTTCCGGCTCCCGATAGTTCCTACCTTCGAGCATCCTGGGGGTTGCAACGAGAACACTCCTACCCGACTTCGGCAGGTATCTGGGGTGCAACCCCAGGGTGGGGCCGTTTCCTAGGCGCAGGCCTGGGCAAGGGAGAATGGGCACCACAGTGAGCTCGGCACCCTTTGGCCCTCTCAGCAGTCGCCGGGAGGGCCAGCGTGGCTGTCAGTCCCCGGGAGGGCCAGCGTGGCTGTCAGTCCCCGGGAGGGCCAGCGTGACTGACAGTCCCCGGGAGGGCCTGTCAGCTGTCAGTCCCCGGGAGGGCCAGCGTGGCTGTGTCCTCACAGATGAGGAAACCGAGGCATAGGCAGGGTCAGTAAATTGCTCCCGAGTCACACCCTAGTTGGTGGCCGAGCCGGGGCTGGAGGCCGAATGTCTCTCTAACCCCAGAGACCATGCGCATTCCTTGACCTCTGTCACTATCTGAGTGCCACTGAAGGAGTCTCAGGTGTTGGGGGCTAAATAGTCTGTCACTAGATTTTAAATTCAGAAAACAGAAACGATTATTACGAATGATCCCCAGTCAATGAATAAGCCTTACACATACGTCGTTTTGAGTCCATAACATGATGTGAATCCTACCCTTTTGTTGAAGACAAAGTCTTGCTGTCATTTTACAGATGTGGAAATGGGGCTCAGGGAGGTGATGGGACTGGCCTAAAGCCACACAGCAAGAATCAGGACAGCAGAGTCCACTTCCAAGTCTGCCAGACCGCGACACCCGCACTCCCGCTGTCTGTCGTCCCATGGCGAGGTCACTGCGAAGCCTGGCCGGCTGTGGGAGTCTCCTCACCCCAGGGCGGGGGCTACCCTCCCGTCTGTCTGCACACCCCCACCTGCAGCTGGCTCAGGCCTAGGTCTGTGGGAGCGAGCGCGTCCCCGTGAGCTGCTGCCGCCGCGGCAGCCCCCCACCCCCGCCCCAGCACACGTACTCCAGAGCTCTGGGGGGGCAGGGCGGGGGAGAGGGTCCGCCTGCTCAAAATAGCTCTGCTATTAGCTGCATTTAATTGAAGGTGTTTCGAGGGCAGCCTCCACCGGGCCCAAACCAAATGGAAAATGACACACTGTCAAATTAATGTCCCCAGACCATGATAAATGGCCGGGCTTGGTGAGTAATGCTTCCATTTCTTGTTTTAAAGGAGAAGGATGCAGCCGGCCTGCGTGTGTCTGTCCCCGGGGTGCAGACGTTCAGGGACGTCCTCGGGATGAATAGCATCCCCGGCTGGCCTGCCCACGGGACGTGCAGCCCCGGCTTCTGCTGAGCTGGGCTTTTCTTCTTCCCACCCCTGGAGGCTGGGGAGGTTGCCGAACAGCCTGTGAGCCTCCAGCCAAGGTCCAGGAGAAAGCGGGAGACGGGACTGGCGTTCAGCACCCCGGAGTGCATACAGCGGAGCACAGCTACCTCCGACAGCCAGGGGCGAGCTGGCGTTCGAGGCCCACCCCTGACCTCCAGCCGCGCTCCTGGCCCTGCTTGCAGCTGGTCTGACCTGTTACCCTGCCCCGCGCTCCACGACCTCTTGGACAATACAGCTCACCACTGCTAGGCACTTGCTTCACACCCGGCCCTGGGCTCAGCTCTGGCCCCGGAGGACACGCACAGCCCCTGTGGCGCTCCAGCCAGGCCACAGTCATCACCTGTGGAAGGAGCAGTTTTCTAGAACAAGAACATTAGACAAGGCCAAGAGCAAGCTGGACACAAGGCCACTCTGCCATTGTGTCTGCACGGACCAGAGCAAGAAGGCTGTCCACCTGCAGACCACCGATGCCCACGCTGGCTCCCGGCACGGACGGCGGCCTCTTTTATTTTTTCTTGAGAGGTTTTTGCTATAGGGTGCGTGCGCTCGCCAGACAGACAGAGACAGAGAGATAGAAAGTGAGAAATCACCCCCTAGGGGGGATGGCCACGCCGCAATCCCTTCTCCTCCATTCTCCTCTCGGGATCTTGGGCACGCACGCACACGCGCCCAGCGTGAGTTTTAAGCCACTGGGTCCGGGACGCGAACTGCAGTCGACTACGTGGGAGT
Organism: Tupaia tana; assembly: GCA_026018925.1. Lineage (NCBI taxonomy): Eukaryota > Metazoa > Chordata > Mammalia > Scandentia > Tupaiidae > Tupaia > Tupaia tana. Next base: position 1,635,463 of record JAKSZU010000023.1, on the reverse strand, counting down.
CCAGCGACATAGTCATTACGGTAACTGCTGGTCCCAGGGATGGCGGCCCCTTCACCAGCTGAGCTCCGACGTGGCTCTCCCCTCCCTTCTGTGGAGGACGCATGCCCGCCTGCTTCCTGACGGCAACGCCCCAGGTAAAGCCCTGCTTCCTGACCAGCTCCGCTTTCGCTTCTCGCCCTCTCACCGAGCTCCTCCTTTCTCCAGAGCGTGCTCACTGGCTGCAGCAGGTCTGCGTCCTGGCCCTTCCACTCCGCGCGTGCCCCCGACCTCCGACTCCGCGCGTGCCCCCGACCTCCGAAACCGTGCGTGCCCCCCGACCTCTGACTTTAGGCATGCTCCTGGGTGTCCAACGCTAAGCCTGCTCCCTTCTGGATGGGAAGGCTTCATGGAGGAGGTGGTATGAGCTGGCTGTTGAAGAACACTGGGACACAGGAGAAGGGAGAGGGACCTTCCAGCCTACAGGACTCTGCACAAAGGCTCGAGGTGGGGCTGGGCATGGGGTGCAGCATTCCCTCCTTCCCGTCATTGCCTCCCGGGGGGGGGGGGATTCCAAGGGGCGGGGGCTCTGCTCCCCCTTTGGAGCTCGTCACCTCCTTAATAGCCCTCCCAGGGTGCACTGGGCTCTTCGCCACTCTGGGCCTCGGTTTCTCTCCTTGTTAGTAAATGAGAGGATTGGACTACATCAGTGCTTTTCACGCTTTTATTTTAGTTTATATATTTTTTAAGTTTTGCCATAGGGTGCGTGTACTCACTAGAGAGGAAAGAGACAGAGAGGAAAAGTGAGAAATCACCCCCAAGGAGGATGGCCATGCTGCAGTCCCTTCCCCACCATTCTCTTCTTGGGATTTTGGGCACACATGCATACGCGGCCAGTGTGAATTTTAAGCCACGGGATTGGGGAGTTCAGCTGCTTTAACCACCACGCCACCTGCTGGTCCGTAAGCTTTTATTTTTTAACTTTTAATTTTTTTTAATTTGGGCATATGTGCTTGCCAGAGATACATAGAGAGAAAGGGAGAAAGCACCCCTCATGGGGTTGGCCCTGCCATAATCCCTTCTCCTCCACTCTGCTCCTGACTCTGGGCATGCACACATGCTTTGTGTTTTTGTTTTTGTTTTTTTTTTGAGAGGTTTGTGCTATAGGGTGTGTGTGCTCACCAGAAAGATACAGAAAACAAGAACTAACCCCCTAGGGGAGATGGCCATGCTGCAATCCCTTCTCCTCCATTCTCCTCTTGGGATCTTGGGCACGCACGCACACGCGCCCGGTGTGAGTTTAACTCACACTTGGGCACTGGGTCTGGGACTTGAACTGTGGTTGACTATATGGGAGTCCAGCAACATAGCCATTATGCCAACTGTTAGTCCCTCAGTGTGTTTATTAAGCCACTGGATCCAGGACTCGAGCCGTGCAGTTGGCCACGTGGGACCCACCACACCTCCAGTTGGCCCCGAACATTTTGTTTTGTTAAGACCAAGTGTCACCATGTCACGATCCTCTGCTCTGTCTCCGAGTTCCTAGGATCACAGGCACACAGACAACACCCCTGGCCTTGCAGTCGGCCCAGGAATTGAACCTGGGGTCCCATGTGCCAGCCTGTGGAGTGAGGCTTCGTAGCAGCACATGCCACCACGTCGGGAGTCAGACTTACTGTTAAAGAAGTAACAACTCTTCACTGCAGTGAAGGCACAGAGGTGGCCAGCAGAGCTTCCGAGAAGTGGCAGCTGGGGCTGGGTCCCTGGCTTCAGCAAGGACCTCCGAGGGCTCCTCCATGCCAGCGTCTCTGGCCTCGCCACTCCCCGCACAAGCTCTGCAGGGACAGCCGGCTCCTGGGTGACCCTTCGGCTTTGTCTCCCTCTCCCCGGCGTGCGCACGAGGCAGAGCCCCCGCAACCGAGCCCACGGCCCTCCCGCCAACCTTCGGGTGCTCTCTCCCCTTCTCCGACGTGGCTAGTGCGGCCCCAGGGAGGCCAAGTAGCTGCGTGTGGCCTGCAGGTCCCCCGTCTCTGCCCTGGGCTCTGCGCTTGCTCCACATGCAGGGGTCTGAGGCTCAAGGCATGTCTGTCTGTCTGTCTGTTGGCTCTCGTGGGCCCAGGCTCCTTTCCTCCCCCCGCGACAGCCTGGAGCAATATTGAGGGCACTCGATGGCTCTCCCAGCTCCATTGTCGCCAACTCCCTCGCTGCAGAGAACGGATCATCAGTCCCTGAAGATACATCGCAGAAAATTGGCTGTCAGGCCAATAAATGTACCCGATTGGATTTCTGACATCCGGGCGAGCCATTCGTGGGGCATTTGATTAAAGTGCTAAAAGGTGGTGCCTGGTAGCTGGGCCGAGCTGCCCCGGCCTGGCCTTAATGGGCACTGCCCTCCTCTGGGTGAGGTGCTCCCTCCCGCCGCTCCTCCTCCTCTCCCGTTTTCACCCTTCACTGCTCTGAAGGTGCCGCTGAGCAGGGCTCGGGGTGACAGGGACAGCGTAGCCGAGCAGGAAAGGGGGCGCCTTCCTTGGCTGGCTGGAGTCCCTGGCCCAGGGCCAGCGGTGGCATTAGTCACCCCATCCCGCCATTGCTCTTCCCAGGGAGCAGAGCGGAGAGAGCCCCTGCAGACGGGCACTTCGCACTCCGCTCAGCCCTTCCTGCGCTGTGTGAGTCCATAGCCGGAGCCTGTGCCCGGGCTGTGAAAAGGTGCAGTGAACACAGCGTCTCCACACGCACGTCCCACAACTGAGTCGGAGCCGGTGCCGCTGATTAGCTCGGGAGCCAGGCCCACGGCTGGGCTGCTGGCGATGACATCATCACGGTGGGTGGTGACACGAGGCGCCCTCCACGTGGCAACGGAGTTGTGTTATTTTTAGCTCACGGCGCAGTCCACGGCGGCTGGAAGGCAGCTGAGCTGTTGGAGCCGCTGCAGAGAAATCGCTTTATCCCAAGTGCAATGCTCTTCACGCCGACCTCTCCCTTCCCTACCACAGAAGGCCCCTGTGCTTTTCCCCTGCTTTGCTGTGTCTTAGTTTTGGCTACAGGGCATGTGCATTCCCACAAGAGAGATGGGGAGGGAGGTGAGGATCAGGGAGGATGGCCACGCCACGGTCCCTTCTCCTCTGTTCTCCTCTCAGGGTCGTGGGCCACACGCACATGCCCAGGGTGTTTTTCAAGCCGCCAGGTCTGAGGCTCGAACCGCACAGCCAGCTATGTGGGATCGGTCGCCTTAACCGCTGCACCACCTGCGGGCCCTCTTTCCTTTTTTTTGACAGTATGGTGCTCCCTCTCAAACCTGGGGTGGCGGGTTCGAGAAGACTGAATGGGATGTGGAGAGGCATGGCGCAGGGTGTGGCGCGGGTCAGATGTCCGAGGGGCCTGCTTCTCCTGTCTCTGTCTCCCTCTCCTCCGTCCTTCTCCCCCCAGCCCCAGAGCTGCCGCCCTGGGTGAGTGAGCACCCGCTCCCACTCCCGCTCCTTTCCCGGGGTCTGACGGCAGCTCCCTCTGCCCCGTTCTTCCTCGCCACCCCCCACCAGACCCGTGGCTTTTATACTGATATCCCCGACACGCAGCCCCTCGCTGTCACTCGCCGTTACTCGGAACCAAGACCAGGTGGATCCTGGGCACTAGGACACCTGGGGCCAGTCTCATCCCAGAGCTAATCTGCTAGACAAGTCGCCCTCCAGGTGGCCCTCAAATGCCCACGGTGCTCTTCCGCCCATATGATTGTCCCTCGCCGCACGGTCTTTGTGTGGACAAGCTCTGCTGAGGCTGCAGCTCCCGGACACGCCCTCTGCCCTCCTTCCCCACTGTCCCTGTCAGAGCTGACGTGCCACTCAGTGGACCAGCTGAGCAGCCCAGAGCTCACCCCCGATGCCTGGGAGCAGGAGGAACCCTGTGTTCACCTGCGTATTTTCCAGACTCCAGACCCGAAGGAAACTCGGGAAGGGCTCTGATAGGACAGGCTGTGCCACCCGGAGGCCAGGCTCGGCTTGGTGCCCGCTGGAGCGTGAGTGACTGCGTTGGGAAGGTCGTTGCGTTGCTTCCCGTGTGCTGGAAACCCCGGGTCAGGTCTGAGCGACGTGCTGCCCGAGCCCCATCAGGGCGGGATGTTGCCGCTGATGGAGCTCTGAGCTGGAAGCCAGGTCCCAGCCACTGCTGCCTCCTGGAGCTGGAGGGGCCCTTCCTCCCAGAGGCCTCTCCTCGGCCACTGCTGGCCCGAGGCGGGGCCGGGCAGGTGGGAGGCGGCTGCACCCCCTTCAGGATGCCCTACCAGGCAGGTAGGGCACGCTCCTGTGGTTCCCACAAGGAGTGCCTTGACAGGGCCCCTTTGTCACTCCACTCTAAGGCTTTCCGTGGAAACCTCCCAGCCGGCCCTCTCCCATTGTGCAGGTGACTGGGGCCCAGAGGGACCAAGGGCCTCAGCTCCCTGCAGCGGCGGAGGTTGAGGGCAGGTGGAAGGACAGACCCCCAGGTTCCTGCCTCCGAGACCCGGTTCCTGTCCCGCTGGCCCCAACGAGGTGCGTGGTCTCTGTGCATTCCGGAATGACGTCTCTTCCCTGTTCTCGAGTTCCCTAACCCTTCCCCAGACCTTGAACCTGCCCAAGGTCTCTGGCTTCCTGTGAGATCAGGTGTGCAAGTGCTGCAAGGGCAGCCCTGCCCTGTGCCCTTGTCCTGGACTGCTCTGGCTCAGGGCCAAGGGCCTCTGCACAGCTGGGAGCACAGTGCAGGAGGGTGTGGCCCATCCGCTCTGTCCTTGCTGCTGTGCAGCAGGCAGAAGGTCCCACCCCTCTCTGGACTTTGCCTGTCTCATTGCGCAATGAATGCAGTTCGACGCCTGCTGCCTGCCTGGGGTCCATAATCTGTAAGATAAGGGCCAAGGGTATTGTACCCGAGGGGGTCTCTAAGACGCTTCAGCCCAGGCATTCCTGCGGCTCGAGGCACTTGATAAGAGGAGTCAGCAATGAAGGCACCGTTTACACAGCTAAAGCACATGTCGCAGGGGCCGAGGCTCTGGGCAAACCGGAGCTAATCTTCCCAGGCCTCCTTTTCCTTATCTGCAAACGGAGATAATAGCGCTCACAGCCAGGGTGCAGCAGAACAGAGTCGGAGCTTACGGGCAGGGCTGGGAGGGTCGAGGTGTCCCAGGTCAGGAGCTGTCTGGGGTTGCCCACTTTCCGGGGTTGCCCAGTGCCTGGTGTATACTAGCTACTTAGTTAACCCTCATTATCTACAGGGGGAGCCACGTGAGGCTGAGTCACCCGGAAGCCTACAAGGCTCAGCGGAAGGACAGGGCTGAAGTCACAGGGTGGAATGAAGACAGCGATGTGGCCAGTCCAGAGCTCTTGTGGTGCTTACCCGCACACACAGCCAGAGGAGGACACATTTCAGAGAGCCACCACGGAGTGGGAAGAGGGCAAGATGTGGCGTCAGGGGGATCTGGGTTCAAATTCTAGCTTCTCCATTCACAAGCTGTGCAACCCAGGATGAGCTGCTTGGCCTCTCTGACTGCCAGCTTCCTCCGTAGAACGAGGATAAATACTGGATAATCCCACCATTTGGAATTCCTGGGAGGATTATATGAGGAATGCTTGCAAAGCAGTGGCACAGAGAAGCCACTCGACACGCTTTAGTAACCCCCTTGCCCTCCCTGGCTTCCACGCCACCACGTCGACACCGAGAAGCGACCCGATCGGCAGGTTGCAGGAACCAGAGAAGGCTCTGGAGCAGGCGGACTGTGCCCGGCTCTGACGAGGCCAGGCCAGGCTGAGCACTGCATTGGAAAGCTCTCCTTTCCCGAGAGCGTGTCGGTGTGGCTGTGCAGTGGGACAGACGGCGCCCCATCAGGCTGCCTCTAAAAATAGGCTCCCATCCTGCTCTGGGCACCGGCCTGTCAGGGCTTCCTCCGGCACTGTCCCTGCCCTGGCCCACTTCCGCCGTGGCTCGAGGTGGGCTTCTGCAGGCGGTGCCTGCAGGACCAGGCAGCTGGCCACGGGGCCCTGGGTCTGCGGGCACAGGGGACGTGGGACTGGGCCAAGCCCAGGGCTCCTCTGCTAACAGAGTCCCGATCTTCCACCGAGGTCGGGGAGGGCTGAGGATGGCCCGGAGGCGTGGCGGTCCCTGGGGCCTGCTGGCTCTGGCTGGTTTCTCTGTCCGCGCTGACCCCCCCTCCTTCCCTGGTGGTCTCTGGTGCCTTCGGGGAGGCTGAGTCTGCAGAGGGCAGTAGTAGCCGCCAGGATGGACAGGGCTGGAGAGGACTGAGCTGGCAGGGTCGGGGTGGGCTGAGAGCCATCAGGGCGGTGCAGCCCCAGCCTGGCGGGCAGCTCTCTGGGGGCCGGGGGCTCGCATGTGTCCCCTTGGAATCACGCAGGGCATGTGCTTCGGGGCTCAGATGGCCTGGACTTAAATGCACCTGCCTTGGGGCGTCGCTCATCCCGGTTTCCCCTCTGAGGTCCGGGTGGCACTGTGAGGGTCGGGGACCCGTGAGCAGCTGGAAGGGAGGCCACACGCAGGAGGTCGTAGTGCAGAGTGACGCTGGAGAGACCGCAGGTGGCTGTGACTGAGGTGAGGACAACGCGAGACACGCCCTGCACACAGCACGCAGCAGGCACCTGGCTGTGCCCGCCCTGCTGGCTCCAGGTCTCTACTGCAGGCCACTGCTGGTCCCTGTGGCACTCCCGGGGCCCCGCCCTCCTGGGGGCCTCCAGTTCATTCTCGCACCCCACGGCCGGCCCTGCCTGCTCCGCTGGGTTTGCAGCACTGGGCGGGGTCGGAAATACCCAGGGAGGGAGAGGAAAAGGTGATGCTGGCGACTGGCGTGGAGGATGCTGGGAGCCTCTCTCCCTAGCGTCCCCCGGGGCTGTGCCGGTGAGGAAGCAGCCCTGGGGGCCAGGCCGCTCCCTCTCGTCCTTCGTTAATGTGGTTTCCACTCGGCTGTTTCCAACCAGAGTTTCCAGCCTCCGCTCTCTGCCCCCCGGGGACACCGCGGGGTTGACGGAGACGGCGGGCTCTGAAGTTGGAGGCTCTGGACCCCAGGCCCAGTTTGGACACCTATGTGGACACGTCTGCTCGGGCAAGGACTTAGCCCGGTGGGGCCCTGGTACCCTCCCTCGGTGGAGCACCCGCCATCCCTGTGCAGGGCTCCCAGGTCTGGGGGAGCAGGTTTTCCATGCAGCAGGCCTTGGGGTTTGTTTGCCCGGCCTGCTGCTCAGCCCCACTGACAAGGAAGGAGAAAGGTTTCTTTCAGGAGACGGAAGGGAGGGGGCACCAGGGGCACAGGACAAGGGGAGAGAGGTGGGAAGAAGGCTCCCTTCTGAAGGTGGCCTGGGGCCTGCGTTCCTGCTCAAAGCTGGCCCATCCTTCTCTCTCTGGGCTTCTGGTTACAGGAGGCCTCGGAGAGGGGATGCTCCCACCCCCAGGGAGGCTGGGTGGAGACGGTTGAGATTCCAGAATCTGTCTTTGGTCCCACCCTCAAGAATGGGACCCCAGTCACTGCCCCAGCACTGGGGTAAAAAGGCTGGGGGGCCTGAGGAACGAGGCCTGGACCAGGGCTTGGGACCCTGGCTCAGGGACAGCGCTCTCTCTCTCTCTCTCTCAGTCTCTCTCTCGGTCTTGGTTTTCTTATCTGGGCCATCAGGGGTTACCAGGTTTGCATGTGAAATAACTCTAGGGGCTGGCCCCCTGAGAGCTTCTGGTTCTCTCCTGTCTCTCAGGGACTGAGGATGTAAGAAGGCACAGATGTCCAGGACACCTGCCACCATCTCCAGGAGCCCTTGGTGGGTAAGTGACAGTGACTGCTCAGGGACCTGAATGTCTCCTACAGAGGACATTAGTGAAGATTACACACCAGGCAGTAGTCTAGGTATTTTATGGCTATCTCTATTCACTAATTTAATTACCACAATGGCTCAGCGATGGCAGCTTTTATAACTATCATCCCCATTTTACAGAGGGAGAAACTGCACAAAAAGGTAAAGTATCTTGCCCAAGATCACATAGCTAGTAAAAGGTAGAGCAGGATTTGAACTCAGGCTAGTCAGCTCCAGAGATACCCTCTTACCCCTACTCTGTATCACCTCTTGAGAAGTACACATGTAATAGTTCTGGAGGAATATCGTGTATCAGTTAGTGGCTGCTGCGTAACAAGTAACACTAAAACTCAGTGCTTTGTGTTTTATGGTTCTGTACAGCCGAGAAGTGCCTCTGTGGATTTCTGATGGGCCTGCCCGCTCAGTCGTGCTGAGGCCGTGCTGGACCGGAACCCGCCTTGGTCTTCCTCCCACATCTGATGCTGGCCGTCAGCAAAGGGCCCTCGGTTCCCCTCCACGTGTCCTCCCATCCTCCCGTAGGACGGACAACAGCCTCAGGCAACATTCTAAGGGGACAGCACCAGAAAGTCTTGTGCGGTCCAGGCTGCAAACCTTGCACATTCTGTTAGTCATAGTGAGTCCAGGTAAGACATGGGGGAAATGGTGGGGCGAGCCTGAGATATTCTGTGGACAGATTTGAACTGTCACAAGATGCTTGGGTGTGACTCTCAGTTCGGACAGTCGCTACACTTACTAGCTATGAATGTGAGATTTTCTTTCTTTCTTTCTTTCTTTTTTTTTTTGGCTTTGTTCTTTAGGTTTTTGCCATAGAGTACATGCATTCTCCAGAGAGAGGCAGAGAGAGGGAAAGTGAGAAATCACCCCCAGGAGGGATGGCCATGCCCAAATCCCTTCTCCATTCTCCTGTTGGGATTTTGGGCACACACACACATGTGCCCAGAGTCATTTTCAAGCTGCTGTATTTGGGACTTGAACTGCAGTCAGCTATGTGGGAATCTAGTGTCTGCTCACCCTGAATGTGAGTTTTGTGTAACCCACCTGTCTCAACTTGCTCTGTATAAATGGAACCTCCTCCCCCCCCTCCCCCCCGCTGCCTGTGTAGGTTTTATGTGGACTAAGGGAGAGGAGGCCAGGAAGAGCTTTGCACAGTGCCTGACACATGCACGCCCGCAGCTGGGCCAGTCAGTGGCATGGTGGGTGAGGCACTGGATCCCACATGGCCAACCGGCAGTTCAAGTCCCTGACCCCGTGGCTTGAAAAACACACGTGTGTGCATGCCAACAATGAGAAAGGAGGAGAAGGGACTGTGGTTGGCCATCTCCCTTGAGGGGTGATTCCTCACTCCATCTCTCTCCAGCAAGTGCATGCACTCCATAGCAAAAACTGAAGAAAGCTATTATGGTTGATAGCCTCTGCTCTTGCTGGTCCGTGAACTCGAGCAGGAAAGGGCTTCGAGGACACTCAGAGAGGCCTGGTGCCCTGGCCAGCTGACGGCAGAACCGCTGGTCACCCAGGTCTCCCTACACTCAGTCCCGTACTCTTTCCGCCGTGTGAGCTGGCACTCGGGCTACAGCAGAAAAGACGAATATTCCAGTCCAGGGCCGGCCGATCGATTTTCTCCCCTCGCCAGCTGTGACTGGTTGGTGGCGGCCGCCCTGAGTCCTGCCCTGAGAAACCCTGCGAGGTCCGGTCCCAGCTCAGTGCAGGGAAAGCCGGGTCCATTAGCGATGCTTGTCCCGGGCGCAGAGGGTGCCTGGGGCTCACATGCTGGCCATTCGCCACCTGCCCTAGCCTTGGCTCTGACCTCCTTCTGTGGCTGTGCTGAGCACTGAGCGAATGTCGTGGCTCCCCAGAAGAGGACTTCAGGTCCAGCGTGGTCAGGAGGCCAGCCCCAGGTCACACAGCAGGACTGCGGTCCAGTCAGGGCCCTGTTCCTGTCCCACATCCTTGGCAGTTCAACAGGTCTGCGTCTGGCTCCTGCAGCCCGAGTTTCCCATCTCTGACACAGACTGTGCAGAGTCCAGGGGCTCCCGTCCCAGCGCAGCCACAGCAGGGGTCCGAAAGCACCTGTGTAGGGGAGAAGCCTCGTCGGATCTTGTCTGCATCCAGATAAGGGCTCTGCCAAGCTCCCGAGGCCGCGTGGAGGTCGGCCAGTGCTATTTCCACCAGAGGATCAATCATCTCTCTCCCTGGTCTTCTGCACACGTCGGCTGGCGGGAGCCCAGGCAGGGCGGGCACCGCTCGGAGTGGGGAAGGAGTGGTAATTTAGGCGCTCGGGCCAGCAGGTTTGGAGCGTCCTCTCCAAGGCGGAGACGTGACACAGATCTTCCCCTGCCCGCCAGCTCCTCCTCATGTATCTGCCAGGGGTGACACTCAGACAAGGTCTGTGCACAGGGCCCGGCCATTAAGGAATTCGTTAATCAGAACCCTGTTTATAGCTCTCTGGCAAGCCACCATAATTTACTGGCTCAAGCCAGGCCCTGGGCCTTCCTGCAAACTGCTGTGACATTTGGTAAAAATATCAGCTGGGGCCGGGGCCAGGCCGGGAGGTGTGTATGCGATCCACGCTGACTTGTGAAATGGAATCGCGGTGGTCACAGGCCCCGGGGCGGCTGGAGGCGGCTGTCACTGGCTTCAGGTGTCACCTTGGACAAGTCCCTTCTCTGTCGGCTCACATCTGGGGTGTGAGGGGTCAGAGTGACTCAGATTTGGTCAGATGACCAAATCTGTCAGCCCAGACTTGTCTCGTGTTCTGCACAGGCTTGGCCGGCATGCTTTTTCTTTTCTTTTTAAAAAGGAATCCTGGGGGCTGGCAGGTGGTGTGGTGGTTAAGGGCACTGAACTCCCACATGGCTGACTGCAGTTCAAGTCCCAGACCTGGCGGCTTGCTTTCTCACTTTCTCTCTTTCACTCTGTCCCTCTCTGGTTAAATTAAAATAATAAAATAAATAAATAAACAAAGTTAAATAAAATAATTCTTTTCAAAAAAAAAAAAAAAGGAAAAGGAAAGAAAAAAGGAAACCTTAGCCACTGTCTACACACAGCAGATCGCACCTGAAGATCCAGACTTCTGGAAATGCCGGGGTGTGGCCCTGCACGGCAGGTCGGCCTGGAGCTGGGTGCCCGGCCCTCCAGGAGGCTATGCAGTCTCAGGCTGCCGAGGCCTGTGCCGTCCCTGCTGGCAGGCACGGCCAGGCCCTGGCGCCAGGCGGAGCAGGCTGCGCACCGCACAAGACACCCACTGCGGGCCGAGGGCTGAGAGCCTGTGGCCTGCCCGCCGTGCTGAGGGGCTGGCGCAGGGCGAGGTGGGCGTCCTGTGGGCAGCGTGTCCCGCCTGGGCCCGTGTTCGCGTCTCACAGAGACGGAGATGGACTTCCTCAGAGCCGGAGGCATGACTCGGGCAGGGCACGGGCTGTCAGGGAGGACAGCTACCGGGGAGGCCCCGGGGAGTCGCCCCCCTCTCTGGGCTGTGCTTTCCACATTCGAAAAGCAAGGGCCCGGCCAAGCCAATCTCCAAGGCCCTGGCAGCCCCGGGACAATGCTATCCGTGGAAGGGACAGAGGCCATGGCAGTGGCCGGGGTACCCCAGGGGTGAGCTGGAGAAAGGCCGGAAACCCGGTCGGAGCTTGGGACAGGGTGGGCACGGTCCTCTGCCCGACTCATCTGGGTGCTGCTTGGGGCCGGCTCCAGCCGTGGGGGCCCCAGGGCTGCAGTGGCACACAGGTCACGGGCGAGGTCACGGTCATGCTGGGCTGGAAGCACCGGCCAGAGGTTCCGCTCCACACTAACGACTGGGCCTACACAGCGGGGCAGACCTGTCCCCGAGAGTGTGGGTGGGGTGCCAGGGCCCCAGGAGCCCACGCTGAGCGTGGGGGAGGCGCTCTGTGCCAGGAGGCGATGGGAGCGCGGGCGGCCGGCACGAGTGTGGGCCGGGGCTCCTCCGCTTCCTCTTTAAGCACCCCTCTGCTGGTGGGGGCCCTGCTGGGCGCACGGCGGCTCCCCCCTTCTGCTGACACTCCCTGCAGGTCGGATCCTGGCACTCAGGGAGGAGGCACAGAGAGCTCAACGACTTGCCCAAGGACACACAGCTCGAGAGACAGAACCGGCCAGCGTCTGAATCCAGGTCCGACTTGAGTGAGTCCCGAGGAGCCACACTCTCTGAAGACACAGGTCGAGGGTCCCTGATCTGAAAGCCAGCACGCGGAATGCTCCACACGTGAGACGTCCCGAGTGCTGATGTGATGACACGAGTGCGGCACGGCCTCGCTGCAGGGCGAGATAGCGAGTGGAGTGACCCGCAGGCTCTGGGCACAGCTGCAGGTGGGCATAAGTGAATTCACGTGTAGACTCGGGTCCCATTCCTGCCGTACGTCATTAGACGCGAACATTCTAAAATCCAGATCATCCGAAATCCAGAACATGGCACCTCCAGGAAGGGAGTAACGGGAACTAAACCTGCAGTGAGATCTTTCCTCTTCTTCCATAAAGCCTATGTATCATTTGCTATTTTTATTTTTATTTTTTAAATTTTTATTGAGAGGTTTTTGCTATAGGGCACGTGCACTTGCCAGACAGACAGAGAGAGACAGAAAGCAAGAAATCACCCCCCAGGAGGGATGGTCACACCGCAATCCCTTCTCCTCCATTCTCCTCTCGGGATCTTGGGCACGCACGCACACGCGCCCGGCGTGAGTTTAAGCCGCCAGGCCCGGGACTCCGACCGCGGTCGACTACGTGGGAGTCCAGTGACATAGCTATTACACTAACTGAGGGTCCCTGCTCTTTTTATTTTGAGTGTTTTGCCTTAGGACGTGTGTGCTCACTGGAGAGTGAGAGAGAGAGAGGGAAAGTGAGAAATCACCCCACAGGGAGATGGCCGTGTGGCAATCCCTTCTCCATCCTCCTCCCGGGATCTTGGACACGTGCACGCCTGCAACCAACGTGATTGCCAAGCCACTGGATCCGGGACCCGAACTGCGGTCGGCCAGGTGGGAGTCCAGCCATGTAACCACTATGCTATCTGCAGGTCCTAGCTTATTTATCATTTGAACAAGAGACCAAGAGGGAGACAGACAGACGGCACCCCCAAAAGAGTCTCGACGCCCGATGCACCCCAGGCTCACCCTGCCACGTGGGCCCACATGACAGAGAGCTGCACGCGGTCTCTGAGCCAGCACACTGCCCAGGGAGAGCTCTGAACACGGACCGGTGCTGGATGGGCACAGCAAGGAAGCAGACAAGCTACGGCCAGTCACTCCTTAGACTATAACGGACTGCGGCCAGCAGGTGGCGAGGTGGTGAAGGAGCTGGACTCCCATGTGGCCAACTGCGGTTCCAGCCCCGGACCTGGCGGCTTGCTTTCTCACGTTCCCTCCCACTCCCTCTCTTCCAGTTTCTCTTTGGTGAGCACATTTGCCCTATGGCAAATTAAAAAATAATAAAATTAAATGAAATAATGGTTTCCATAAAATAGTATAATGGACGGCATGTTTTTGGTTGCACATCAGAAGAGGAGAGGCTGTATGTACTTGATCTCTCTCTGTCTCTCTCGCTCTCTTTTAAAATCTTTATCAAAGGGCACGTGCACTTGGTGAAGAGAGACAGAGAGACAGAGAGAGAATGGGAAAGCAAGAAAGCAGCTCCACGGGGCACGGTCATGCCACAATCCCGTCTCCTCCTGTCTGGATTTTGGGCACACACACGCCCGGTGTGTCTCAGGCTACAGGTGTGGGAGTCCAGCTGCACAGCTGGCCATGTGGGGCCCAGTCGCCGTAACCCCCGTGCCAGGGCTGGCCCGACTCCCTCTGTTCAAACCTCTCAGGCGGGGCCGTGTGGCAGTGCTGGTCTGCTCGCTGCGTCTGGGGCGTGGCCATCTGCACGTGGTGGCACTGGCCCTGACTGCGGGCGGCAGGGGAGGGCTGGCGGGGCTACGCCAGGGCAGCAGGGGTTTACCACAAGCGGGAGAAGGGGCAGGACAGCAGCACTTCCAGAGCCGAGGTCTGCGCATCGACCCGCAGTGCGGACCCTCAGAGTATTCGCTGTGTGTTGATCGGAGAGCTGATTTCATTCCTTTGAAAAGAAGATTCCTTGAAAGTGGTCCTTCAGGAATAGCACTTAGGCAAACTCACTTCACATTCGTATGTGCCTAATGAGTTTTAAAATTTTATGTGAAATAAAGGTTTTTTTTTTTTTTTTTCTAATTTGCCCAAGTGAATGTGTATTGGCCAGAGAAACAGAGACAAAGAGAGGGAGAGGGAGAGAGAGGGTGAAATCATCGCTAAACAGGGAGGGGTCACACCGCAATTCCTCCTCCGTCCATTTCTCCATCCTTTCAGGATTTGGGGACACTCACATGCCCCACCAGAGTGATTCTCAAGCTGCCTCGGTGGCTTAAACTCACGCCGGGCGCGTGTGCGTGCGTGCCCAAGATCCCGAGAGGAGAATGGAGGAGAAGGGATTGCGGCGTGGCCATCCCCCCTGGGGGGTGATTTTTCGCTTTCTGTCTCTCTGTCTCTCTCTGTCTTTCTGGTGAGTGCATGCACCCTATGGCAAAAACCTTCCCCCCCCCAAAAAAAAAAAACATGTAACTAACTATTTTACCACTAGTCAAACTGTTTTCAGTATGTTTTTATTGTTTACATGAAATAGGTTGATATAAGGGATTGTTATAAGGATTTTTAAAATTATTTATTAATTTTATTGATTATTATTTAATTTGACCAGAGGGAGAGAGAGAGAGGAAGGGAGAGAGGGAAAGCGAGAAAGTGGGCTGCCAGGACAGGACGTGAGGCCGGTTAGCCTCGTGAGAGTGCGGCGTCCCACCCACACCCGCTGCGGCGCCGTGGGGATGTCTACACAGAACAGTGCCTTCGTGAATGCTAGTGCCTCTTGCCTTGAGCAATATGGAGACGTGTCTGAAGGAAAATGCACGGGAGGGCCAGCCTGTGGCGTGGTGGGTAGGGTGGCTGGGTCCCACGTGGCTGACTGTGGGGTTCAAGTTCTGGATTTGGCAGCTTGAAAACACGTCGGGCACGTGCGAGTGCACGCCCAAAACCCCAGGAAAGGGTGGAGAAGAGATTGCGGTGTGACCGTCCCCACAGGCAGTCCTTCCTCACGTCCCTCCTCTCTGCCTCTGTCCCTCAGGCGAGCGCACGCGTCCTAGAGCAAAACCAAGACTGAAAAAAGAGAAGGGAAAGTGGTGCACTGAGTCCCTTCCGGTCAGGCCCACGCTCTGAGCAGATGCCACCCTTTTCCCGGAATGTGCTCTCTGAGTTTATGACTTGGGGCAGGCCAGACGTCAGCGGCACCGACGGGGGAGCAGCGCCACCCAGAACGGTCCTTGCGGCTCAGTCGCCGAGCGAGCGGGCTCTGCCACTGCGATGCGCTTCATTACTACCCAGCAAACGGAACGCCAGGCGAGGCACGGGCGCGCAGCGCAGACGCAGACTTGCCACTCGATAAAGCATCTTTGGGCGTGTGGAAATCTGGAAAAAGCTGACCTTCTGCACCACGCTTTGTCTCCAGTTCCCGAAGAACTTGCTCGTGCGTCATCCCCTCATGCCCGCGCTCCTGGCGGGGGGGTGCACCCTGCTTCGGCTGCAGCGGCAGAGCCCCGAGACGCACGACCGCACACAGCAGCCGTCTGCTCCTCAGCCCTGACCCCGGGCTGTGCTTGGGGGAGAGGGACACGACTGCACTTCTTTTCGCTTTGTCTCCAGCTGTGGTCGATTCTGAGGGCTTCTTCCCGTGACTCCAAAGCAATGGATGAGCAGCCTTCACGGCAGGCCCTGGTGGGCAGGTGTTAGCACCGAAGGGCCTTCTCAGGGGGCCCCAAGGGAGAGGAGCCATGCTTGGTCTGGGAGCCAGAGTGAGTCCTGGCCCACACCTTTGCTCTGCCCCTGGCCAACCCGGTTACCTCGGGGACGTCATCGCATGTCGTGGTGCCTCAGTCTCCTCCCGTTGGAACGACTGTGTGGTGCCGACGACAGCATCGCCCGGGCGTCGTGGCTATCAGGTGCAGTAACACACGTGTACGAGGCTCCTGGCAGGGAAAAAAACACCCACACTTGGCTGTGGCCGTGACCGCGGCCAGTTCCGCTGGTGCCCTGCCCTGAGACCAGGACTGCACACCCCGCGCAGGCCCAGCTTTGCATGTCATGGCTAGAATTTGTTCCTGTAAACTCTGATGCACAATAAGGACCCATTCAATGAAAAATGTATGCCATACAGTTTTTAATAGAATGATTTATTTAATGTATTTGTTATTATTACTATTAGTTTGACCAGAGAGAGAAAGTGAGAAAGCAAATTGCCAGGAACAGGACTTGAACCACAGTTGGCCATATGGGAGTCTAGCACCTTAACCACCACGCCACCTGCTGGCACCCATGCCATCAATTTTAATGGAGAAAGCTTATGGAGCTCTAGGCCCATGCACTGTTCAGAAGCTGTGCTTTGGGCAGACTCTCAGGGAGTCCGTGTACAGGTGATTCTAACACGGGCCCAGGCCCGAGAACGCCCAAGCCCCTTCCTTATGCCTTTGAAGACCTTGAGATTCCCTGCACCTCCCGAATCCGGGAACGGCTAGGCGTTCCATGCTGAAATGGCACTTTGTGATCACACACATTCGCCTCCTGAGGCCATTTTACAGACAGGAGACCGAGCTGGGGTCGGCTCCAGCCCCCCAGACATCAGTGGCAGGTGCTCAAGGCCAAGCTGCAGGCAGAGTCGCTCCGTCGCTCTGAGTGGGCAGGAGCGTGGCGTTGCACACCCAGGCTCTCCTGAGGGCCTCAGACCACCCTCTGCTAATGCACGTGCATGTGTGTGCCAAACCTGGCGAGGACAATGACGGGGGGGGGGGGGGGGGGGCGGTGGTGTACCATCTTCCGGTAGGGGGAGGGGAGTGGGACTTCTCTCTCTCTCTTGTTTCTCTCTCTTCTCTGTCTCTCCATACTGCTCTTTGGTGAGCATATACGCCCTATGGCAAAAATTTCAAAAAACAAGGGCTCTTGGCTGACCTGGCCTGGATGTGGCCAGCATGCGTGAACACAGCCGTGGGCCAGCACACTCGCCCAGCCGGCCTGGGGGTTCCCAGTGCATGAGCCCCAGGCCCGCGGGTGCGGAGTGGCGATGGCTAGCTGGCGGTCCTGTGGTGGGTGCTGCCGGGCCTCCAGGCACCTCATGCATCCACATAGGCACTCCAGGAGGGCCGGCCGTGAGGGACTTGGTTCAGCGAGGTCTCCCCACCATCCATGGGCCTCGCCCACCAGGCCTCTGCCAGGACACCAGAGGCACGTGTGTGTGTGTGTGTGTGTGTGTGCACGCATGTGTGTATGTGTGTGCGTGCGTGTGTGCATGCATGCATGTGTGTGCGTGCATGCGTGCGTGTGTGCGTGTGCGTGTGCGTGCGTGTGTGCGTGTGTGTGTGTGCGGTGTGTGTGTGTGTGTGTGTGTGCGTGTGTGTGTGTGTGTGAGCTGGGGGGAGACTAGGGAGCACAAGCAGAGCAAGAGGAAGGAGGGGGTGACACAGGCAGGAGGGGGTGGGAAGAAAGAGGGAGAGGAGGAAGAGCCCCAGAAGGACGAGAAGCGGGAGGGGGGGGAGGAGGAAGCAGAAGTCTGGGCTCTCCAGTGGCTCTCCCTCCTCCAGCTCTTCCCCAGGAGGAGCTGCGGGTCAGGAGCCCCCCAGGCCCGGGCCCATGCACAGCTGTAGAGCCGGGGGGGCTGTCAGTGGGAGCAGCACAGAGCCAGGCAGGCCCCCGCAGAGCTGCAGGGCAAGCAGGGTGGGCCACCTGGAGTTTTCTCCAAGGTGATGGGCCCCCACGAAGCCCGGCTCACACGGCCACGTGGAATCAGTCCTCACGGCGGGAGAGCCAGTGTTTCACCTCCAGGGCTGGATTTCCGTAAAATTTTCCAGCGGTTAGAGCTCATTCCAGGCAGACAACGCCCTCCCGTGGGCCAGACCCCTGCCCAGTGTCTGACCGGGGTGTGCTCAGCAAGGAGCCGGGCCTGCCGGGTCAGGGCGACGTGTCTGCACCTCAGCACCCACTTTCTGTTTGCGTGTCCTGGACACACAGCTCGCCCTCTGCCCTTGGTTTCTCACCCACGAGACGGGGGTGGAGCACTCACCTCCTCGGGTTGTGGTGAGATGAGAGAGAGTGTGCGAAATCCTCTCACGGGAACCGGCCGGCGCACGGCGAGGGGAACAGAACCAGGCCCTTACCTTCAGCTTGTCCTTGCACACACCCACGCCTTGTCATCATTCGTCTGAGAAACCGTCTCCTGGTTTGGGTAGTCTGTTACTGGGCCCGGGCCTTGGCTGGGTGGTAGCTGACTGGCCTGCTGGGTTGGAGGGCAGGGGAGGGCACAGTTTCAGCCATGGGCCCCAGCCTCCCTCCCTCCCTGTCTGAACACTGAGGCTCAGAGAAGGCCGAGGCTTGCCCGCGGCCGCCCGGCAGCTGTCAGAGGCAGAGCCTGGAGGACTGCCAGTACGGCTCCAGCCTGTGGCTCTCGGCGCCCCTCTGTCAGTGAGCGGTTCTCCAGACTTGGGGAGGGATTCGCAGAGGCCGGGTTCTCTCCCGGAAGGAACTGTCCGCCCGCATCGGGGCTGAGCTGAGCCCGGGGCCCACCAAGCCCGTGCACTTGGCAGAGGCTCAAGCAGGCTCCGTGTCCGGGGCCAGAGCCGGGCAGGAGCCCACCAGCGGGGTCTGGCCTGCGTGCCTCTGGCCCCGGGCTCCCAGCCCACTGGTTCTGCCTCTTTCTTCCTTTTCTTTCTTCCTCTTTCTTTCTTTCTCTTTCTTTTTTTCTTCTTTTTCTTTCTTCTTTCCTTTCTCTCTTTTTCTTCCTTTCTTCCTTCTTTTCTTTTAAAACTCACTATAGGGCATTTGCACTTGCTAGAGATGAGAGAACGAGAGAAAGAAAACACCCTTGGGGTGGGGGGATGGCTAAACTGCAATTCCTTCTTCTCCACTGTCCTCTCAGAATTCTGGGCGCTCTCTCTCTCTCTCTCTCTCTCTCTCTCACACACACACACACACACACACACACACACACACAGTGTGTTTTTCAAGCCACCAAGTCCAGGACTCGAACTGCACCACCAGCCACGAGGGATCCAGCACCTTAACCTCCACCCCACCTGCTGGCCCCAGCCGCCTGCTCGTTCTGCTCTGAGACTTACGTGGGTCCCCTTTGCAGGCAGTCGCTCCCTCCGCCCTGGCAGCAGGGCGTGTGGCCTGGCGTGAGGACCGTCTGGGTCATGTCGGTACCCCGCGGGCAGTCAAGGCCAGGCTGGAGGGGTGTTCAGTGAAAGCTGGCGAGGAGTGCGACGGCCAGGGCCCCTGCTTCCTGTGTACTGACAGCACAGCACGATCTGAAGGGCAGCAGGTGGTGTGGTGGTTAAGGCGCTAGACTCCCACACGGCCGACCACGGTTAGAGTCCTGAACCTGGTGGCTTGCTTTCTCACTTTCCCTTTCTCTTCTGGTTAGCATATACAAAATTAATAATAATTATTCTTATAATAAATTTAAAAAAATTGAAAACAAAACAATCAAACGCTGCAGGACAGCAGTGACCTGGCACCCCCAAGCACTGTGGGTGTCTCTGAGGTGCACCTCTGCAGAGCTGGCACGTATACAGGCACGGACAGGCGCTCAGCCCTTTGGACTTAGCCATTCTGGGAGTCAGAAAGGCCTCTGTTTTGTTTTTTTATACAGAATGATTTATTTTATTTTATTTATTTATTCATTTTATTTTAATTTGACCAGAGAGAGACACAAAGAGAGAGAAAGAGGGAAAGTGAGAAAGCAAGCCACCAGGTCCGGGACTTGAACCGTGGTCGGCCATGTGGGAGTGTCCAGCGCCCAACCCACCATGCCATCTGCTGGTCCCCAAAGGCCCCTGTTTTCTGCCGTCGCTGTCTTCCTGCCCATGGCTCTCCTCTTACTTGAACAGCGGTGTCCTCCTCACACCCTGCCCCATTGCCCGGAGACGGATCAGGCACGCCCGCTGTCTTGTCCACACTGCTGTGGAGGGACACCGACTTCCCCCACGGCGGCACCTTCCTGTCCACCTGCACGAGCCACACCGGAGGCTGCAGCTGCCGGGGTCTTGGAGGCCGGCGGCCAGCCTGGCAGGTTTCTCCTCTGTTCCTGGGGCCACCCTCGTACTTACGGAGGGTCAGCACGTTTGCTGTCACGCCTCCCGCCATCTCCTTCCATGTCGTCTCTCCATGCCCCTTCCAAAGTCCTGTCTGTCTCCTGAGAGGGGGACCAAGGTGTCCCCATCTAGGAAGCCGGTCTCCTGAGATGAAGGTGGGGATATGGGAGGAGGGAGAGCTGGGTCGGCATCGGCGGCAGGTGGAGCCCGAAGGACAGGAAGTCCCCTTCCAAGTGGCTCCAGGAGCAAGTCTGGTTGGAAGCAGGGCCCGGGCAGCGTCTCCCCAGTGTGGGTTTCCAGAGCAGCTCAGGCGAGCTCTAACCAGGGCTGGCCGGGGCACAGTGGTTAAGCCTGTGCACGAGAAGCCAGATCCCACAAGGCCTACCCATGTGCCTTGGAAAATCACCCTGAGTGCGTTCGTGTGCGTGCCCCAAATCCCGACAGGTGGGGGAGAGGGAACTGCAGCGTGACCCTGAGCCACGGGGGTGCTTCCCCCCCTCCATCTGTCTCTTTGTCTCTCTCTGGGGAGTACACACATCCACTGGCAAATGAAGCAAGGTGAAAGACTTAAAGAGACCTCTATCCAGCACTGTGTGCTCACCCCACACCCTTCTGTTGGGCCCGGGACGGTTGCTGGTCAGCTTCGCGTCCTTGGGAGAAGAGCTCGCAGAGGCAGACTCCTGTCCGGGCCCGTGGGCGACTGGAAGGCAGGATGCCCAGAGAGCAGTCTCGGGGGCTCTGCAGTCCGTGCCGCGGCGCCAGAAAGCTTCTGTCTTCCCTTGCACAGGCGTTGGGCGGACGTGCTCACGCGCAGGGAGACTGATTTTTTTTTCTTTTAAGGTTTTTGCCATAAGGTGCGTGCGCTCAGCAGAGACAAGGAGAGGCCAAGTCAGAACACAGCCCCCAGGGGGACGGCCACGCTGCAACCCCTCCTCCTCCGTCCTCCTCGGGGGATTTTGGGCATGCACGCACACGCACACGCACACGCACACGCACCCAGGGTGATTTCCAAGCCACTGGGTCCAGGCCTCTAACCATGGCCGGCCACGTGGGAGCCCAGTGCCTTACGCAGCACACCACCCGCTGCAGTCTTACCTCTTTATAAACCCCGGGCTCTGGAAAGCCTTTCATTTTCCCTGGGTGCGTCTAGCATTTTCTTCCACTTCTTGCCAAGCTTCTAAAATATGCCCACCACCCTCTGAGTGAGGGACTTGAGGGCACCTATATATTCCCATATCCCAAAGGTCACCATGGCCGACACCTCAGGCCACGGGCCTCCGCGGGCCTCTTGTTCAGCTCTGAGGAGAGCCGAACCTCCCCTCCCCTGAGAAGTGTACCTACCCGCACGTGGACTGGCGAGGGCCTCACAGATGGTGCTGCCAGGTTGACGCTCCAGGTGAGGATTCTGAGGACCCGGACGGGGAAGACAATTGTCCCCAGTTGTCCATCAGATTGAGAGCAGAACCAGAGCTGCCACCCTGGTCGACCGACCCCGCAGGTTTGGAAGGTGATGGAGGCGGTGGCCAGGTGACAGGGGATGAAACGAGGAAGGGACGCAGGGTCAGGGCAGGGCAGGACGGGCTGTCTGGATGGCAGGATGGGGACGAGGTAGGTCGTTCAGCCTCCGTGGGGCGCGATCTGGGGCCAGCAGGTGGCACGGAGTTAAGGCGACTGATCCTACACGCGGTGGAGAAATCATGCCGGACACCTGTGTGTGTGTGTCCAAAACCCCAAGGGGGGACTGGAGAAGGGCTTGTGGGAGGTCACCCCCAAAGGCTGAGCGCTCACTTCTCTCTGTCTCCCTCTGTCTCTTTGCAGCAAGCACCTGTTCCCTACAGCAAAGCTAAAACCAAAACGGCAGCCGGGATCGGAGGGCCCGAGGTGCCGCCCGCTGCATGAGGGCGGTGTGTGGGGGCGGGTGACCTGTTTTCTCCTGAAAAGACAATGGCAGCGTGGTGATGGCCTTCTATAGGGACGAGAGGGCAAGCCCAGGGGTGACACTAAGGAGCAGCCCGGTCCAGCGGCTGTCCTCAGCGTGGAAGCGCTTCGGCTCCCCTCAGCGCAGCAAGAGCCCGAACCCAGAATGGTTGGGGAGGGACGGATGGAAGCCTCTCTGAGACCCCGTTACCAGGAGACTTCCGGCAAAAATACCACAGGCGGCGGGGTCAGATTTGCCGAAGCGCCTTCGCATCTCTATCACACGGCTCCATTTCGAGCACGGTGTCATCTTAACGCTTCCTTAGAAAAAGACCATGAAGATACGACGTTTATTGTTACAAATTTGACAAATACAGATAGGTGCTGTACAGTGATAAAAGACTTCATCCCATCTAAATATTAGAAACTTTGGGTCCAGCAGGTGGCGTGGTGGTTAAGGCACTGAACTCCCACATGGCCAAATATGGTTCAAGCCCCGGACCTGGCGGCTTGCTTTCTCTCTCTCTCTCTCTCTTTCTTTCTCTGGTGCATGCATGTGCCCTATAGCAAATTTTTAAAAAGTAATAATATATAAAATAAAATAAATAATTGTTAAAAAATACTAGAAACTTTGAGTCCTATTGTATACAATCTATATATTTTTCATAAAATATTTTATTGTTACATTTTCTCTTTACACAAATTTAAATATTCTTCACAAGCAGGGCCAGCAGATGGCATAATGGTTATGTTGCTGGACTCCCACATAGTCAACCATGGTTCGAGTCCCAGTGGCTTAAATCTCATGCCAGGTGCATGTGCGTGCATGCCCAAAATCCCGAGAGAATGGAAGACAAGGGATCATGGAATGGCCATCTCCCCTAGGAGTTGATTTCTCACTTTCTGTCTCTCTGTCTCTCTGGTGAGCACACACATCCTATAGCAAAAATCTCTCAAATATATATATATATATATATATATATATATATATATATGTGTGTATATATATATATATATATATATATATATATATATGTATACTCCACAAGCATTATTTTATTTTATTTATTTATTTATTTATTTATTTTGGAGAGGTTTTTTTTTTTGCTATAGGGCGCGTGCGCTCGCCAGACAGACAGAGAGAGACATAGAGACAGAAAGCGAGAAATCACCCCCCAGGGGGGATGGCCACACCGCAATCCCTTCTCCTCCATTCTCCTCTCGGGATCCTGGGCACGCACGCACACGCGCCCGGCGTGAGTTTTAAGCCACCGGGTCCGGGACGCGAACCGCGGTCGACTACGTGGGAGTCCAGCGACATAGCCATTACGCTAACTGCGGGTTCCCAGCATTATTTTATTTTTAAACTTTACTTCTTATAGGAGTGAGACAGAAAGAGAGACAGAGAGATAGCACCCCAGCAGGGTCCCAATCCCATGATCCAACCCTAGCCTCATCTAGCCCGGGCACGTGGCACAGCTCGGGCACGTGCGGCACGGCTCAGGCACGCCCGAACACTCCAGGAGGCCTCCGGGTGCGAACGAGACCCCTTCCATGCACAGTCCCTCAGCGGCATGTTCTTTTTTAAAAAAACAACAACAAAAATGCTGTCAGGTGCGTGTGCTTACCAGAGAGAGACACAGAGAGGGAGAGAGAGAAGGAAAAGTGAGAAATCGTCTCCCGGGGGATGGCCACGTCACAGTCCCTTCTCCTCCCTTTTCCTCTCAGGAAAGGGCACGCGTGTGCATGCGTGTGGTGTATTTTCCAAGCTGCCCGGCCTGGGACTTGCACTGTGCACTTGGTTTGGGCACGCGTGTGCATGCGTGTGGTGTATTTTCCAAGCTGCCCGGCCTGGGACTTGCACTGTGCACTTGGTCACGTGGGATCACTGCCCTCACTGCCTTGCCACCTGGCTGGCCCCACGGTGTCACATTCTATCGCGCCACCACCTGGCCACGCAGCATTCTTTTAAAAGGCTGATGGCACCCCACGGTGCGACAGTACTGCGGTTTATTAAGCCGTTCTCCTGCAATGTCATCCTGCTGGATTTGTTTCCGAGTTTTGTGCCCTAGGGCACATGTGCTCATTGGAGAGAGACAGAGAGGACGTGGGAAATCGCCCCAGAGGGACGGCCATGCTACAGCCCCTTCCCTTCTGCTCTCCGCCTTGGGATTTTGGACACACATTCTTTTCTATGCAAAAACATGTCATGACTTTCCAACAACCCAATCATTTGTACTTTCCTGTAAATTTTCCATGTACATTTTATTGACTTTTCTATTGTATTTCGGTTGTTTTTCTTATCAATCGGATTGAATCTCTGTATTAACATCGATCCTCTCCTATTTATTACAAATGTTTTCAAGTTCATAATGAGCCTTTCCACCTTCTTCTTTTTTTTTTTTTTTGGAGAGGTTTTTGCTATAGGGCATGTGTGCTCACCAGACAGACAGAGAGAGACAGAGAGACAGAAAGCGAGAAATCACCCCCCAGGGGGGATGGCCACGCTGCAATCCCTTCTCCTCCATTCTCTCTGGATCTTGGGCATGCACGCACACGCACCCGGCGTGAGTTTAAGCCACCGGATTCGGGACTTGAACTGCGGAAGACTACATGGGAGTCCAGCGACATAGCCATTACGGTAACCGCTGGTCCCTTTAGAATGTCTCTGAGAGTTTGGAAGGTTTCAGTTTTTCTTGAGTCAAATGTATTAGCATTTCTTCATCTTTTTTACTTTCATGTCCTTATCTGTCTAGCGCTCCCTTCTCTCCTTCTAAGAGCTGGTAAATGTTTATTTCCTTTTAGATTTTTATGGCTCTACTTTTTTATACTTAGGTCTTTAATCCTCTGTCACTTGTTTATTTACTTATTTTTTAGAGGTTTTTGCCATAGGTCGTGTGCACTCGCTGGAGAGAGAAAGAGAAGGAAAATGAGAAATCACCCCCCTGGGGGATGGCTATGCCACGGTCCCTCCTGTCCGTTCACCTCTTGGGGTTTGGGGCACGCACACACGTGCCTGGCTTGAGTTTCAAGCTGCCGGGTCCGGTACTTGAACCACAGTGGACAACGTGAGAGTCCAGCACCTTAACCTCTGTGCTACCTGCTGGCTCCATATCTTCTGTTTCTCTTAAAAATGAGCCTATAGGGTGTCTCCTTTCACATGTTGAAATGTCTTACAGCAAAGGTGCCCTCAGGCGTGGCATCTGCACTCAGAGTAACGAGAGCGCTTTCTTTCCTGGCTCGGTTTGCCGTGCTTGTTTTTATCTTTTTAAAAATTATTTATTTAACTTATTATTATTATTATTTTAATTTAATTTTTGATTTGCCATAGGGCACATGCACTCAGCAGAGAGAGGCAGAAAGTGACAGAGCAAGCCACTAGGCCCAGAACTTGAGCTGCGGTCGGCTATGTGGGCTTCCGGCACCTCAGCCACCACGCCACCTGCCAGCCCCGGGCTCGTGTTTTGTCTGTCACTTCTGTGTCAGTACAACAGGTGAGGAGGCGGGACCTGCGATGGGGCTGCCAGCTACGACTCTTCCCTCTCCGGTCCCCCACTGAGATGGGGTGGCACCCGCGTCCAGCTCAGCTTGTGGGTTGTCGGGTTCCGTGGGACCGGGGCGTGTAAAGTTCTCCCACGTGTCTCTCCTCTAACCCAGTAACCCTGCACGTCAGGCATCACAGCTGCACTGGACCACGGAGGCGGAGGCTGGGAGAGGTTGGGTGACCGCCCCGGGCCACGGAGCTGGTGGGAAACAGCTGGGGACGCGCTCTCCCGGCACCCCTTCCTGTCCGACCTGCGAGTCCCGCACGGGCAGGCCGTCTGGCATTTGCCCGGTTGTCGGTGCAGCCCTGCAAGGCCCTCTGTTGTAAGGGCCGTATTTTCTTCATCTGAGAAACTTCTACTTTTCCTCAAAACCCGGGTCGGACAGCTCTTCGTGAAGACGTCGCGGCGCCTGCAGTGGATCCTTGCCGCCACAGCCCGCCTTCTCTGCGAGTGCACGGTCACTCACAGAGTGGCCTCGTCCTCTGCGGTCCCAGCTCCAGCGAGTGCACGGTCACTCACAGAGTGGCCTCGTCCTCTGCGGTCCCATCTTCAGCGAGTGCACGGTCACTCACAGAGTGGCCTCGTCCTCTGCGGTCCCAGCTCCAGCGAGTGCACGGTCACTCACGGTAGTGTCCTCGTCCTCTGCGGTCCCATCTCCAGCGAGTGCACAGTCACTCACAGAGTGGCCTCGTCCTCTGCGGTCCCATCTCCAGCGAGTGCACGGTCACTCACAGAGTGGCCTCGTCCTCTGCAGTCCCAGCTCCAGCGAGTGCACGGTCACTCATGGTAGTGGCCTCGTCCTCTGCGGTCCCAGCTCCAGCGAGTGCACGGTCACTCATGGTAGTGGCCTCGTCCTCTGCGGTCCCAGCTCCAGCGCAGGCTCCCACAGGTGCTTTAACCCCTGTCGAGTCAAAGGCTAGAACGAGCAGGAGGCACCTCCGCGGAGCGAGGGCGTTGGAGGCTGACCGGACGTGGACCCTCAGCTCTCGGGAACGCCTGCTTGCCCTCCTCCCTCCAAACTCTGCTCGTCTGTGACAGGGGTGTCCTCAGCCCCACAGGCCTGTGGCCCAGCCTCTGCTCGGCGCCCAGCACACAGTGCGCGGCCAGCACGGCTCCTCCCTTCCCTTCTCGTCCGGTAGCCCTGCCCGTCCGGAGCTCGGCCGTCGCCCGGGCCGAGGGCGTTTCTCGTGCCCGTCTCTCCCCAGTGTACCCAGCACGATCCACACGAGGCAGGCTTCCAGATTGAGTCTCCTCGCACCCTCGCAAGAGCCGTGGGGATCTGCGCGCCCATTTCTCAGGTGCAGAGACGGGGCCCGAGGAGACAATGACCTGTCTAAGGTCACAGCGGTGAGCAGGCAACACAGCCAGGACCAGAACCCACGTCCCTCGGGCCGGGTCTGCGCAGCAACGGCGGTTCTCTGAGCGGAGCCCCCAGGCTGCACCCCCCGAGGCCAGGCCGGCGCTCGCTGTGTCCCAGCCCTTGTGCTGACTGGGCTGCCACGTCCCCCTCACAGCAAAGGAAGGGGCGGTCGGCCCTGGCTCTGGGTCAGCCGGGCCCACTCCGAGTTCCGGTCCTACTGCTTATTATCTGAGTGGTAAAAATAATCAGCAACGGGAATGGCAGATGGCATGGTGGTTAAGGTGCTGGATTCCCACACGGCCAAGCGTGGTTCAAGCCCTGGGCCCGATGGCTTGCAAATCATGGTGGGCACATGTGCGTGTGTGCCCGAAATCCTGAAATGAGAATGAGAGAAGGGATTGTGGACTGGCCATTCCCCCTGAGGGGCTACTTCTCTCTCTCTCTCTCTCTCTTTCTCTCTTTCTTTCCTTATGGCAAAACCTAAAAAAGAGTCAGCAGCAGCCAGGAGCTCTGTGTGGCCTTTGTCACACGTAGTCTCGTTGCCCCGGAGAAGAGCCACCGTGACTTCCACCCACAGTAGCTGGTCTCCGAGCCTAACACACGTGTTTCTATTTCTGCTCTCAGATGAGGAAACCGACGCCTGACCATGGGCCATGACAGTGGCTGTGGTGTGGATGCTGGGCTGCCAGCCCGGGCCACCTGGCTTTCAGAAGCTACTCTGAGTGTCCCGAGGCCTGGGTGTGTGGGTGACCCGGCCCTCCTCGGCTCAGTGTGCACAGCAGATTCTTCAGGACAAAAGTCAAAGCTTAGGGAACCAGCAGTTAGCATAATGGCTATGTCGCTGGACTCCCACGTAGTCGACCGCGGTTCACGTCTCGGACCCGGTGGCTTACAACTCACGCCGGGCGCGTGTGCGTGCGTGCCCAGGATCCCGAGAGGAGAATGGAGGAGAAGGGATTGCGGCGTGACCATCCCCCCTGGGGGGTGATTTCTCGCTTTCTGTCTCTATGTCTCTCTCTCTGTCTGGCGAGCGCACGCGCCCTATAGCGAAAAAACCTCTCCAAAAAAAAAAAAAAAAAAAAAAAAGTCAAAGCTTACTGGGAGCAGGTGGCCTGCAGGACAGCGACCGGCCCGGGGGCTGCCCCAGGGCTGTGAGAACACGGGGCTGGCCTGGTGCTGCCACAGCATTTGCTGAGCCCTCGCGCCTCAGTTCCCGGCAACGAGGTGGGGACAGTGAGAAGGTGCTGGAGTCCGGGGTGGCCTTGCTTGCTTTCCTGGGCCTTCCATCCCGTCGTGACTAAGGGTGGCCATTTGCTTCCTGTGGAGACCCTCTCCCCGCAGAGCCCCCGCACCGTCCTCAGTGCCCACCTCCTCCTCACCAGCTGTCTTACCCGGCTGCCCAGGATCCTGCATCCTCACCAGGCCGTCTCCTGCCGGTGCCCTCCCCGGCCTCGACAGCACACGCACACGTACGCACACACGCAGGCACACACAGGATCCTGGCTTGAATCCCCCAGAAGCAGAGTAGAGGACTCAGGACACGCGTTCGTGTGGGAATGTCACCAAATCACCCAGCGGGGAGTGGAGGGTGAGGCGGGAGAGAAGGTAGCTGGTGTGGCCGGGCCTTTGTGAGCCAGTGACACCGTGGGCGCGTGGGGCCCACCCCACTGGGGAGCGTCTAGCCCCATGGGGGCCGGGGAGCTGGGTGTTAGCACAAACTCGCATGGATCGCCTGTGAGGGGACCCGGGGACAGGAACTCCTGGCACCTCCAGTCTCCTGCCCAGGGAGAGGCAGGCTCTAGCAGCCGCAGAGAGTTCCCAGGAGGAAGCTGGAAGCTGGCGGGGCCGGGGCAGGCAGGACCTTGGCGGTAGCTGTTACCCCAGTGGGCCTCACACCCGCGCAGGCCTCAGCATCCCCTGGCACCCCGCAGCCTTCGCTCGGTCCTAAGGGCTGTGCTGTGGTGGCCTAGGGTCCACTGTGAGACCCACTCAGCAGCAAACACGTGTGTATGTGCACGCACACCCACCAACCAAGAACGTCCGCGTGCCTCGCCTCCCCTATCTACGGTCCGGCATCACCTCCCGCAGGCCCTCTGCAAACAGCAGCCGCAGTGGGTACCCCTCTGGAGCGGCGTGCTCTTCCTGCGTGTGTAGCTCTGCCTACTTGGCGTTCGCTGGGGTGGCCGTCCTGGCACTCTCGCCAGTTGGGACTGTGGCCATCTTTCAGAGGCAGCGGCTTGCCGTGTGTCTGCAGCTGGTCTCCGTCCCAGCTCCCCAGCTGCCGCGTGCTCGCTCTCGCCCCCCCGGCCGGCTCCGAGTCCTTATCTGGGCCTCGCTAACAGCACTTCTGGCCGTCCTGCTTGTATCCCCAGGAAACAAGTGCTTGTTTTAGTCTCTTAATAAGCACCGAAACCACTCTGTCAAGGAAGGGCTCTTGATTGCCAAAAGCACCCAGGACTTAGGGAGCTGGGCGGGATTACTCACTATTTTGCAGACAGTTGCAGAGAGGGCCAGTCAATGGCCCAGGGCCACCCCCTGGAAGGCGTGGCATCGGTCCTCGACCCTGAGTGTTCGGAGGGAGAGCGCTGCGTCCGCTCCGCTCCGCCAGACCTCGAGGGCAGGGCCGGGAGGGCCTTCTGTCAACAGTTGTCGCTGAGAGGATGGGAGGGGTGGGGAAGGGTTCAGACTCCCTTTGAGTGGTTCCCAGAACAGCCCGGCTCACAGAAGTGCCGTGAGCCTCGGTGTTGCCTCAGAGGACAGCCAGCCCTCCCCTCCTGTGGAACGCACGCGTGGTCCAGACCCTAGGCTCCCCGGGGGGCCCAGGCAGCCTGGCCAGCCATGCCTGATTCTCGGGCCAACGAGCTTGCCATTCCCTCCCCTGCCGGCCAGGCTGCCTTAGCCGTAGACGGCCTCCAATCATCTTCCCCCGCCTCGTCCCAGGACGCACATGGTGGCTTCCAGGGAGGAGTCCCCTCTTGTGGCAAGAGCAGAGGCTTGGGGACAGTAGGAGAAGGAGGGCAGGGCGGCTGTGGAGGGAGACCCATGCCTCTGCAGTGGTTGGCCTCTGGTGCAGCGTCTGGGCAGACAGGGGTTCTGCTCGTGGTCTGGGAAGAGGGGCCCGGCGAGGAGGGACCTGGCAGAGCCCGGAGCTCGGGCCTGGGTCTCGCTTTGGTGAAACCCCACTCTCCGAGCCTCAGTCTACGTGCGCGCCTTCCTCGCGGGGCGAGGAGCCAGTGAGGGCCGACTGCCGAGGCCGGTTACAGATCATGAGGCCCCAATGGCGATGGCCGGCCCATACTTTTATTTGCGGATGGGAGAACTGGGCTCCGCAGAAGTGACCGGAGACACACACGCCCTCAGTAGCCCAGCGTCCACCGGGTGCCCTGCCCAGGCGCCCAGCTCCTCTGTGCCGTAAGGCACTGAACTCTGGAACCGGAGCGAGAGCCCTGCGTCCCAGCTCTACTTCCAGGGCTAGCTTATAGGACCCTCCGGCAAATCACCGGCCTCTTCAGACGGTGGCCGCCTAGTGCTCACCCTACGGGAGTGTTCACATGTTTTCTGTGTCCCCCTCACCACCCCGCAATCTCGTCCCCTAGCGAGACTTTGGCTACCATCTCTACCCACCTCCCACCTGTCCTTGGCCTGGCCCAGTCATCCCGGCCCTCGAGATCTGACTGAACCAGGGCCGGCAGGTGGCGTGGTGGTTAAGGGTGCTGGACTCCCACATGGCCGACTGTGGTATGGGTCCTGAACCCGACAGCTTGCTCTCTCACTTTCTCTCTTTTTCTCTGGTCACATTTAAATAAATAAATAAATAAAATAAAGTTCAATAAAATAATTCTTTAAAAAACAGTTAAGATCTGATTGACGGTACCCCCAGCCCTGCCCTCAAGGTCTAGGGGGAGCGGAGTGAAGAGTTTCCACTCGGAAGACTCAGAACCCAGCTCGACGCCAGCCCTTTCCAGCTGCGGCCTTGGGCTGCGACGTGGCCTCTCTGAGCCTAACGGCATGTAAAACGTCTCACCAGGGCTCCATCCTCGGCAGGTCCCAGGTGCAACTTACCTCTTTCCCCACGAGTCTGATCTTCCTCCTATATGTGTCTCGTTTCAAGACAAGGAGTGAGACCAGCAGATGGCGTGATGGTTATGTTGCTGGACCGTGGTCCAAGTCTCGGACCTGGTGGCTTGCAACTCATGCCAGGCTTGTGTACATGCGTGCCCAGAATCTCCAGAGAATGGAGGGGAAGAGATTGCAGCGTGGCCATTCCCACCGGGGGGATGATTTCTTGCTTTCTCTCTGTCTTGCGCACGTGCCCTGTAGCAAAAATCTCTCTCTCAAAAAAAGCACAAGCTACTGCAGTAGCTATTTCAGCTGACCTTGCTCTGTGACAGATGAGGGGGAAACTGAGGCCCCAAGGACACAGAGGCCAGCTGACAGACAGAACCGGAGCTCAGGCTTCCTGACCTGGGACCAGACGTGCCATCCACTTGGTCCATTTGACTGAGACTGACTTGACAATGCTGTCATTAGTCTCCCGTGGCCAGGTCTGTGTCGTCAGGACACACGGACGCGCTCGTGGTACACCACGCACTTCACAGGCGCCGTGAGGCTGCGGTGCCCAGGGCCCGGGAAGCTCGGGGCGCGTAATAGCGGCTGACTGCTCCCTCGTGGGCTACGGTGGGCCGGGTAGGGGACCTTGTCAGGGTGCCAGGGAAGCAGAATCAGAACATGTACGCACACACAGATATAGGCTGTACAGAGAGGCTAATTTTCTTCTTCTTTTTTAGAGTTTTTTTTTGAGAGAGACAGAAAGCAAGAAATCCCGCCACCACCCCCCCCCCCAAAAGGTATGGCCACACAATCCTTTCTCCATTCTCCTCTGGGGTCTTGGACATGCATGCACATGCGTCTGGGTGTGAGTTTCAAGCCACTGGTTCCAGGCATTGAACCATGGTCGGTCATGTGGGAGTCCAGTGATGTAACCACTTGGCCATCCGCTGGTCCCAAGGTACTAACTTACACAATGGCAGGCCCGTGATGGCTGCCTGCGGCCGGAGACCTCGAAGAGCCGTGGTGTGGTTTGCGGGCCTGAGAGCCAGCATGGTGAGCCCTGGGCCAA
This sequence comes from Tupaia tana, assembly GCA_026018925.1. NCBI lineage: Eukaryota > Metazoa > Chordata > Mammalia > Scandentia > Tupaiidae > Tupaia > Tupaia tana. The sequence goes on along the minus strand of JAKSZU010000023.1, from coordinate 1,603,563 downwards.
GCGTGAAGCCTGGGCCCCAGCAGCCCGAGGGCGGGGCTCGATGTCCCCACTGGACGGGTCTCGCTCTCCAGGCAGAAGGGGGTGAGACCTCTCGTCCTCCACCTTGCACTCCCCTCAGGCCCTCAGTGGCTGGATGGCGCACCCACACTGGGCAGGGAAGGCACGTCACAGCCGCCGTTGCAGGCCAGTGTCTCCCAGAAACACCCTTGCAGACACATCGGGGGTGACGTCTAGCTACGTGGGATCCTGACCCAGTCAAGGTGCATAGCACTAGCGATCCCGGCAGCCTTCCTCATCCTGGAGATGCGCCAGGGGCCAGGGCTCCAAAGCTCGAGGGGTGGTGGCTCAGGGACTTCGGTCTGCACACAGCCTGCTGGCCCGAGAGCCACGTGGTCCCAACCCCCGCAGGGAGGACGGGAAGGAAGGGGGGCACGTGCCCGCTCGGCGGCCATTGCTCCAGGGAGGCGCCTTAGGGGACACTGAGAAAGGGCCATCCCGAGGAGCGGGGCGCCGGTGCTGTGGAGAGGTCTCTGCTGGGGACTGACCGGGCAGGATGACAGGCAGGTTGGAGAGGCGGGCTTCAGAGAGGAGAAGCGGAGGGCAGAGGCGGGAGGAGCTCTCTGGAGACGGCACACCTCAGCCAAGCCAGGCCCCTTGGCTGCCAGGCCGGAACGGGCGGGGCTGGGAGGCGGCCCTTGCCCTGCCCTGGAGAAGGCCCCGGGCTCTGCAGGGTCTCCCACGCCGGGCCTGGAAGGCAGGGCCTGCCGGGCCTGGGAGATACGTTACAGGCCCAGCGCGGGAAGCTGTTTTGATTAAATTTGGGAGCGTAATTGCAGGGTCTGCGCTGTGGTCTCATCATGGCTTTGTAATCTTGTTAACCTCTCTTCCTCATCACGGCCCCTCCGCTTCCCTCCACAACCGCAGGCTGCGGCCTTAGAACAATACCAAGGATATTTTCCGTGTCTCCGTCAGGGCTTCCTCCTCCTCCCCTAGATTGGCTCCGGAGGCTGGACAGAGTGAAGAAAGGAAGGAGGGAAGGCCCTGCGGTCAGGCTGGGATGTTATGCAGCTGAGTCACCCACAGTGCCTCTTGGTTCGGGTCCCACGCTCCCAGCAGAGTGGTGGTCTGAGAGACGCAGAGAGGTGTCAGGCCCGATTTTATGCCCCAGTTCCTAAGTGGGGCTAAAACCCCCCATTTGGTGGAGAAATGGAAAAAGCGTGGGTAAAGGACCAGGGGTGAGTGGAGATGGGCTGCGGGAATTCGGGCGGAGCGGGGAGGCCAGGCTGCGGCGGGGCCATGGCGACCAGGAAGGAGAGGCTGTGGGGAAGGCGTGGCGAGCTCGGCAGGGCGGACTGGCACCAGGAGCGGCGCAGACAGGACAGGCCGGGCTGTGGAGTGTAGCAAGCCCTGGCTGCGCAGTGGGTGACGGTGGGCGATTCCGGCCTGCGGGAAGCCGGTGCGTCGGTGCAGGGTAGCTGAGGGCGGTCGTGGAGAAGGGACAATGCGGAGAGCCAGGGAGGGCATACCGGTGCGTGGGGCTGGCGAGGCGGCCGAGGTGGGCTGGGAGGGCCTCCTGGCCTCCACCTGCCATGCCACAGGCACTGGCTGTGAGCTCCCCCGGGGGTGGACTCGATCCCCTGCGGGCGATGCGAGAAGCACTGATGGGGCCTGTATTCAGTAAGGAGCTGGCGGCGCTGGAGGGAGAGGCCTGGGCTGTGTGGACGGGGCTGTGGAGAGCAGCCGGGCTGGGAGCCACCGGTGCTCATCCCTCACAGCCTCAGCCCCGACCGCCTTCCTGAGCTCCTCGCCAGGGTCTTGGTGCCTCCAGCCGGCGCAGACCTCGGCTCACGGCGCCCCGTCCCGACCTGCCCTCCAAGCGCGGACTCCGTGGGTCCCCTTTTAAACTTCCCGGTCTGTCTTCCCGGTGGTGCTGTGTTTCGCATCTGGGATAGGCGCTGTGGTTGCCTCCTCCTCCTCACAGGCCTCCAGCAGCTACCCTGTGCCCTCCTCCCCGGGGCTCCATGCTGTAGTCAGAGCTCCCTGTGCTTGTTCCGAAATCCGGCCGATGACTCCCTGCCCCCCCCCCCCCCCGCGGGCCTCCCCCAGCTTCCTGCCGACCCTGCCTTGGGTCTGTCAGTCCCCACAAAGGTCCAGCACACCAAGTCATCCTGCCGTCTGTGCTCCCGTGTGGCTCCGACCTCGCACACGGTCCTAACTGCTCCTCTGAGCTCAGCTGCGAGCTCAGAGGCCCCCTCTGCTAGGAAGCCCTCTGGGCTCTGGCAGTGAAGAGCCACCTCCCCCCCTCGGCTCCTGCCAGAGCCCGGCTTTGCAGTGCCGTCAGCGCATGTCATGATGAGCTCTGATCCTCTGCACCACAGCCCAGGTGCAGCCGGATGTGTGTGGGGTCTAGGGACACGCGGGTGGGGTCTAGGGACACACGGGTGGGGTCTAGGGACACGCGGGTGGGGTCTAGGGAGGGCCCACCCTGTGGGAGGAGTGAGTGGATGAGAGCTGGGCCTGGCTGGGCTTCCTGGGGGAGCTGGCAGGAGTGGCAGGGACGAGCCCTGAAGGAGGACCCGGGCAGCGCCTGGGCGGTGGGGCTAGCCTTAATGGCCTCCCAGAGCACAGGCACTCGGGGCGTAGGCGGTCAGAGAAGGCCTGGGCGGGGGAAGAGGAGAGCCAGGAGACCGTGGGCAGGAGTGGCAGTGTCTCCCAGCAGAGCCCCGTGGTGGCGGGGACAGGTGTGGCCGTGGTCTTGACATAGGAGCTGGGCCAGGTCAGAAGGTTCTTTCTCCTCAGGGTCCGGTCCACACGGGGCTGGGTCTCAGTAGCGTCTTGGGAAGCCACGGCTCGGTGTGTCCCCTGGGAGGACCAGGGGAGGGGCAGCCGGGTCGCAGGCCCCTCTTGGTGCCCAGGAGGTCACGCCATCTGGGTGGCCGCTCTCGCCACCAGAGCCTTTTGCCTGGGCTGACCCCAGCTGGGAAAGCCCGTTCCTCGTGCACCCAGCCGGCACGCTGGAGGACACGTGCCCCCCAGGCCTGCCCCCCAGGGCTGTTCCTGCAGGGTCATCTCTGGGGCTTCCCCGTAGCACTGCCTTCCCGTCAGAGCCAGGACGCTGGCCGGTGCTGTCCGGCCTGGCTCCCCCCTCGGCTAGGCCAAGCCGAAGGCGGCAGGCAGTGTGGGTCACCCAGGGTAACTGGGTCTTCCCTACCATGTGGGACCGAAGACCGCGTGCTGAGTTGGGACGCCTGGCTCCTGGGCTTGGCTCTGTTGACACCCTGGGCAAACCACCTTCCTCCCTGGGGCTCTGCTTGCCCTGCATGGAACCGAGGGGCTGTGCAGGCTGGCGTCTCAGAGGGCCTCCAGCCCGGGCCTCGCCCAGTTGAGAAGCCCACCGGGCGGCAGGCAGCCTGTCCCTGCTCAATGCGAGTCCACAGATGGCCGGGTTACCTGGGGTGGGTCGCTCCGCCTGGCCCCAGATAACAGGTGGCCTGGGACTCCCCCAGGCCGTAGATTTTCAGGCTCAGTCCCAAGGTACTGGCCAGAAAAGAGAGAGCAGAGGTGAGAAACCCAGGCCAACATGAGAGGGTGGAGTGCTGCACGGCGCTGGGGGCAGGCGGGTGGCCGCAGCCGGGCTCCACCACTCTGCCGTTGCAGGGCCTCAGGCTGGGAGAGCGGGGAGGACACGACCGCCCCCACGGGCTGTGCGGACCATCCATGTTAGCCTGCCTCGAAGTGGTCGAACACCTACACCTGTGTCCGGCACCTCTTCCCTCCCCCCTTCCTTCTCCAGACTCTGCCGAGCACATCTGCCCCCTGGCACCAGAGTGTCGGCCGAGCTGGACGCCGGGTCACCAGTCTGCCGCGGTGTCTGCCGGGTGCGCTGGGCCCCAGGGCTGTGCCGTCGGCAGGCTCGGCGTGTTGGTGAAGCTCTTTCCTTCCAGGCTCTGCAGGACTCCTGGAGAAACAAGGCCACCCCGTGCTCACCGGACCACTTAGAAACACGGAAAATTCAGAACTCGGTGGTCTCAGATCATGTGAGGCTGGGGCCAGCAGGTGGTGTGGTTAAGGTGCGGGACGCCCACACGGCCGACTGTGGGTCACATCCTGAGCCTGGTGACTTGAAAATCACACCGGGTGTGTGAATGGAGAAGGCATGGCCATCCCCCTGGGGTGATTTCTCACTTTCTCATTGTCTGGTGAGCTCACACGCCCTGTGGGTAGGGGAGTAGGGATTTCAGGGAACAGGCCCCAGGCGGGGTGGGGCAATCAGGGCTGGGAAGAGGCTAGACTGCCTTCCGGGGGTCGGAGTGAGGGCGGTGCGGCTGGCACAGGACTGAGAAGGGGCAGGCTCGCCATGTGGGCTGAGGCCAGAGGGCTCTAGGACACGGGGTGACTGGGCTGTAAGGCCGCGGGCCCCCTCTGCAGGGCGAGCCCTTCTGTGACAGGCGGCAGGAGCCCAGCTCTCACGGCCAAGGCTTCCCAGCTCGGGCCCGTGGGGTGATCTGGTTAGTGGGGGGTAGAACTACCTTTCACCGTCCGCAAGGATCGGCGGGGGCGGGCCGGAGTTGCTAGGAGCAAGTGTGGGCCCTGCGGGGCCGGGGAGGCGGGCAGTGGCCCGGGGGGGGGGGGGGCTTCTCACTGGACGAGACCCACCCCCACTCGCACCCACCATGGACCTGCTCCGGCCGCACGGAGACAAGGGGAGTGGGGCAGCCCTTCAGTGCGCGCCTGCGTGGGGGCCACCCCGGCCCATCTTGGTCCCTGTGCGCACCCCGTTATCTTCAGTTCCCACATGAGGAAACTGAGACCAGAGGGGCCAGGCCAGTCTTCCCGAGGGCCGGTCCCCATGCTCCCCTCCAGGCCACACCGGCCTCTAAGACCTGAAGCCAGTGTGTGGCCCTCGGCCGTGGCCTCGTCAGTTTCCTCTCAGCCCACCAAGGTCAGAGACCACGCCACGTGGTGGGACACGATCCTCTCATGCGCTGCTGCCCCGGTGGGTGACACACGCTGGCCCACGTAGCAGAGGGTGCGGCCACTCCTCCCGGGGCAGCACCGGGGCGGCCTCTTCCCAGAAACGATGCTGGTAATCGGGGTGCGGGGAGGAGTGACCTCGCCCGGGCTGGGTGTTTCTGGAACCGCGATGAGGTGGTTGCTGACAAGCCCGGAGGAGCGCGGCTCCGCGGGGCTGCCTGCCGCCCAGGGCTGGAACTTAGCTAATGTGCCGAGCTCTCCGCTGCCGGGTGCTCACCGGGAGCCTCACAGAGAAGCAGGGCTGCGGCCTCCTTAGACACTCAGGGATCCACGCCCTGAGTCAGGGTGTTGGGAAGAGATGGAGATGAAAGGCCTGGTGGAGAAGGAAGAGCCAGAGGAAGGAGCTCGGGAGGGGAGCGGCAGGGAGGCGGCGCGGGGGGCCTTCGGTGGAGCAGGTGTGGACGTGGCAGGACCACGGCAGGGAAGTCAGGGTCCCTGCAGCCCCCATGGTGGCTCCCAGCAGCGGCCTGAGCTGCCCATCAAGGGCGTGACTGGAGGAGGCCACTCTCTTTACTTCTTTCTAAATTCATGAGAAGGTGGATGCACGGGCATGTGAGAGAGTGAGAGAGAGTGAGGGAGAGTGAGAGTGAGGGAGAGATAGATAGAGAGAGAGAGAGAAAGAGAGTGAGAGAGTGAGAGAGAGCGAGGGAGAGCGAGAGAGCGAGAGAGAGTGAGCGAGGGAGAGCGAGGGAGAGCGAGAAGCAGCCTGGCAGGGCCTGGTCACTCCCTGACACCTCCCAGCTCTGCAGCCACTCAGGGCCTGGGCGCCTGAGCACACCCAGGGTGTTCTCAGGCCAGCCCGGACTCCGAACCTGTGCTTGGCACGTGATGTCCAGCCTCTCAGGACGCTCGTGTTCTGCTGTGTGACGGGGGGCTGGGCCCGAGGGCATTTTTCCTTTGTATCTGGGGAGGAGGGAGGGAGACACGGAGCCCGAGGGCCGTAGACACGTCTGACTTTGCAGAGAGGAGTTGGCGAGACTTCCTGAGAAGGGCCACAGCGTCGCTGCCCCAGGCCTTGTGGGCTTGCGTTTCTGTTGCGTGTTTGTGAACGATGCTAAAATCAGTCCCAGTCCTGGCTGGACTGACACGACTGCTGCTGGCTGGGGCCCTGTCCAGAGCTGGCTTCTCAGAACGGACTGTGGGCCCACAGATCCACATCCCTAGCAAGTCCTCAGTGGATGCAGAGCCCACTTTGAGTATGCAGGGTCTAAGGCCATTCCGAGGGGGACCTCTGGGAGGCAAGCCATCTGGGGACCACAGAGGGCCCCGTGGAAGATGGAAGACCCTCCCTGGTCGTGGCTCTAGCACCACGTCCACCCTCTGCCTAGGGCCTTCCCCTTCAAGGAGGGCCACATGGACACACAGGCAGGCAGCCTCCAGCGGTCAGCTTCACCAGGGTCTGCCTCAGCTGCGACACACTTGGGCTGAGCCCACGCCTTCGCTGAGGCAGCCTGCATCTGGGCACTGAGCGAGTGGCAGGTGTAGAGACAGGACTACCTCAGCTGGACACGGGACAGCTCCCTGGCGGGCTGGGCCTTTGGCAGGCCTGCGTGGCGATTTGCCTCGGCCTCTCTCCACTCCACCCGACTTCTCCTCCGCTCACTGGTGTAGATCTTCAATCAACCTCGGGCATCCCAAACTTGTTCAATTCGAATCCCTCAGAACCCAGCCTGTGACATGGGTGATGGGAAGACATCCTAGCTGGGGACAATGATGACAACGGGGCGGGACTCTAGCAAGACTCAGCTGCAGTCAGCTGCAAGTCCAGTCACCACGGCACCGAGGACCCCCTCCCCGGGCATCCTGGCATGGACAGGAGGGGGTAGGTGCGTGGAGGAAGACGCACGGACTGCTGGGGTCGTAGGCCCGGCCTGGCCGTGCCCAGGGCACTGCTGTGCTGAGGCTCTGCGTGAATCACTGCTGCTCTCTGAGCCTGCACGTCTTCGTGATAAAAAGTCCTCCTGGTCCATTGTTCTGGCTGTACTTCTTGTGCCTGCTGCAACAAATTACCACAAACTGGATGGCTTCAGTCGACAGGAACGCGTTCCTCTCCCAGTTCTGGAGGCCAGAAGTCCGAAACAGCATCTCCGGGGCCAGCAGGTGGTGTGGTGTGAAGATGCCGGGCTCCCAGTGGTTCAAGTCCTGGACCTAGCAGCTTGAAATTCACGCCAGGTGCATGTGCACGTGTGCCCCACACCTCAGGGGAATAGAGAAAGGATTGCAGTGTGGCCGTCCTCCTGGGGGGTGATTTCTCACTTTCCCTCTCACTGGCTCTCTGTCTGTCTCCAGTGAACGCAAGTGCTTAACAGCAAAAGCCAAAAAGCACGCAACCAAACAACAGCAGAACAAAACCAGCATCGCTGGCTGAAATAGAGGTGTCCACGGACCAGGCTCCCTCTGAGGACCTTGAGGACTTCTTTGCCTCTCCCCGTTCCTAGTGGCCGCAGTGGTCCTTGGTCTGGGGAGGGGGGCAAGGCCTATCTTCAGGAGCCCTTATTCAGCCGTGGCCTTTGCCATGTTCCCCCACCCCAGGCTTCAGCTCTGCCCGACCCTCCCTTCCTGACCTGGGACCTAGCAGCTGCTCATACCCGCTGCCTGCTTAGCTCTGATGCCCATATTCTGCCCAAATCATCCTTGGTGCCTACTGATGGCACGGATAGCCATTCGGCTCACCCTGCTGGTTTCACCAGTTACCCCGACCACCACCAGGATTTACCGAGCACGAGCGCACGCCATACCCTCGTATTTCACCAACATTCTTTCATTTACCAGCGCCCAAAGACGTAAGTGCTATCCCAACCCCCAGGGTAGATAAGGAAACCGGGGGAGAAGCCAGGTTGTCTGCCACAGGTCCGCAGCTGCCGTACTGAGTGCCCTTGGGTGTCTGCTGAGAGGCCCCTCATCTCCTCTCCTGTCGCCTCCCTTGCATACGCAGGGCTTCTCTGAAACTAGTTACGAAGTTCCGTTCCTTCTGAACTTTGAAGCAGTCTCTTATCAGATGCTCCACATTGCAACATCACAGAGGAGGACTGTTCTAGAAAGTTGAAAAGGCGAGCCCGAGAGCCAGGGAATTCAGCTCAGCGGGGGCTGCATTTGTGACTGCTCTCGCCCAGCACAGTGTAGGCCGGGGAGGAGAGGACCCCGCCTCTCACCCATCAGCGACAGCACAGTCCCAGCCGCTCCTCCCGGCCCCCAACTCTGAACCGTGTGGGACTTTAAGAGCAGGCCTGCTCCTGTTGAATTATGGGTTGAGCTTCCGGGATAAGCTGTGTATTCATCAGGGATGGGCCAGTGCATGCGGCCTGTCATTGACAGAGTAATCACATTCACCCCTTGTCCTGACGTTAATTTCAGCCCCTAGAAGTACCAATTCATAAAATCTACTAGCTCATAGAAGGAAACCACTGTGGAAAGATGTTTGCAAATGACTCTGGTGTGTAGGGGTTCTGAAAGTCTAAAAGTGAGGAAGTGGGTGGACTCCTCTGAGAACATTTCTTCTTATTATTATTTATTTTATTTTTAGAATAATTTTATTTAACTTTATGCACTTATTTTAATTTGACCAGAGAGGGACAGAGTGAGAGACAGAGAGAGAAAGCAAGCCGCCAGGTCTGGGACTCGAACTGCAGTTAGCCATGTGGAAGTCCAGCACCCTTAACCACCACGTCACCTGCAGGCCTCTGAGAACACTTCTAAGAGGGACTAGAATTTGACAAAGAAGCATGCAAGTAAGGTCCAAGGGTACGAAGCTGGTCTAAGCACGTCTTATTCTCCGGGAGGGGAAGACCAGTGGGAAGGATTGGTCTAGAGGCAGTTGAGGGTGGGAGCTGTCCAAGGGTACGAAGCTGGTCTAAGCACGTCTTATTCTCCGGGAGGGGAAGACCAGTGGGAACGATTGGTCTAGAGGGCAGTTGAGGGCGGGAGCTTTGCCCAGCTGGTGCCAAGAACGGGGGGCACGTGGAAGGAGAGGGTGGTGGGATAGGTGACATCAGCCACGGGGAGTTTCGTCGTCCACAGTCTGAGCTTAAAGTTCATTCTCAAGGTTAGAGGGCACCTCTGCAAGATTTTATGCAGAAAAGTAACATGTTTGGATGTTTTAGAAATATATTTTTTTCTAGCTGTGGTAACGGCCTCAGAAAGAGGAAAAGGGGGGTCTGAATGCCTATAAAGAGGAAGGACTGGATTTCTCAGAACGAGAGTACATGTAGTATGGTTGCTGGGCTGCACAATAGATCTCTGGGACTTGTTCCTCCTGTGTGACTAAAACGTTGTACCCTTTCATCAATACCTCCCTACTCCTACTCCCCAGCCCCTGATGACCACTGTTCTACTCTCTATTTCTATGAATTTGACTTTACTTTTAATTGCCAGAAGTGTGTACTCACAAGAGAGAGATGGAGAGAAAGAGGCGGGGGGAACCAACCCCCAGTAGGGTGCAGTCATGTCGCCATCCCTTCTTCTCCGTGTCTCTATCCTATGAGGGTTTGGGGCGTGCTCACATACATGTCTAGCATGTTTTTTTCAAACCACTGGGGCTGGGATTTGAACTGTGGTTGCCCATATAGGATCTGGCCCCCTTAATCATTAGGCAACAGGGCCAGCCCAGATTTGACTTTTTAAGTTTCTACTCTAAGAGACACTGTGTAGCATGTACCTTTCCATGTCTGGCTTATTTCGCTCATCATAATCTTCCCCGGGTTCATCTATGTTTTCTCAAATGACAGGCATTCCTTCTTCTTCAAGGCCGAATGGTATTTTCTTATGTATGTGTACCACATTGTCATTAGCCATTCATTTGTTAGGACACCTAGGTTGATTTCATAGCTCGGCTATTGTGAATAATGCTGCAACACGGGCTGCAGATAGCTCTTTGACATACTAATTATATTTGCTTCGGAGACATACCCAGAAGTAGGATTATTGGACCACAGAGTAGTTCTAGTTTAAATTTTTGAGAAACCTCTATATTGCTTACATAATGGCTGTATTACTGTGGTTTACATTCCTATCAACAGTGTGCAAAGGTTCCCTTCACACTTGCCAACACTTGCAGTCCTTATCGTTTTAGTAATAGATATTCTAAGAGCTATGAGGCGATCTCTCCTTGTGGTTTTAATTTGCATTTCTCTGTTGATTAGCGATGCTGAACATTTTTTGTATATCTGCTGGTCATTTCTATATTTTCTCTTATGATTTCTCAAGAGAAATCGCTATTCCAGTCCTTTGCCCAGTTTTACATTTGGTTGTTTTCTTACTATTGGGTTGTTTGAGGCCCTTATATAGTGTGGAAATTAACTCATTATTAGATGTACGGTTTGCAAATATTTTCTCCCATTCTCCCAGAACGCAGGTTGTTCTTTCACTTTGTTGACTGCTCCCTTGGTTGTGCACAAGTTTGTGGTGTGATGTAATTCCATTTGTCTGTTTTTACTTTTGTTCCTGGGTTCTGGTTTCACACCCAAAACATTACTGCCCAGGCCAGTGTCATGGAGCTTTTTTCTATGTTTTCTTCCAGTAGTTTTTACAACGTTAGGTCTTATGTTTAAGTCTGCAATTTTAAAAGTTTGTTATTTATTTCTTCCATGAGTCAGAGAGACAGAGACAGAAATAGGAAGAGAGATAGCATCTCCACCAGGGTTCTGATGCCATAATCCACTCCAGGTCTGGCCAGCTCAAACACGGGCACACACGTGCCTCCTGTACTCGGGGGTCTCCAGATGGGAACTGACAACCTTCCAGTGGGTCAGCCTTGCAGAGTGCTTTTGTTTGTTCGTTTCCCCCATGCCACTGTCAGCCCTGTCTAATACATTTTGAATTGATTTTTGTAATCATGTGAAATGAGAGTCTTAAGTTCAGTCTTCTGCACACACGCCCAGTTGTCCCAACACCTTTCTTTAAAGAGGTTGTCCTTTCCCCATTGTGAGTTCTTGTCAAAAGTCGATTTGTCTTCAGGACCAGCAGTTGGCACAAAGGTTATGTTGCTGGACTCCCATGTAGTTGACCGCAGTTAGAGTCCCAGACCTGGTGGTTTAAACTCACGCCGGGTGCATGTACGTGCGTGCCCAAGATCCTGAGAGGAGACTGGAGGAGCAGGGATTGTGGCATGGCCATCCCCCTGGGGGATGATTTCTCACTTTCTGTCTCTCTGTTTCTCTGTTTTTCTCGTGAGCATGTATGCCCTATAGCAAACCCCCTCCCCTACAAAAAGAAAATACTGATTTGTCTTCAGTGCACGGGTTTGTTCATGCTCCCTATTCTGTTCCTCCATCCACTGTGTGCTGGTTCCCATGCCTTTGTGATAGATTTCAGTTTATTTTCAGAGACTTTTGCTATAGGGCACATGTACTCGCTGGAGAGACAGAGAGACAGAAAGTAAGCAATCACTGTCCAGTGGGGATGGCCACACTGCAATTCCTTCTCCTCCATTCTCCTCTTGGATTTTGGGCACACATGCACACATGCCCAGGGTGAGTTTCAAGCTGCTGGGTCCGAGACTCAAACGATGGTCAACCACGTGGGAGTCCAGCACCTTAACCACTACACCACTTGCTGGTCCCAGCTTTGTGATATATTTTAAAGTCAAGTAGCATGGGGCCTCCAGATTTGATCTTTATGCTCAAGATTGCTCTGGCCCTTTGCATTTTGTCTGTGTGTGTGTGTGTGTGTGTGTGTGTGTGTGTGTGTGAGATTCTACGTAACTTTTAGAATATTTTTTATATTTCTGTAAAAAGTGTCATTAGAATTCTGATTGCACTGAATTTGTAGATTGCTTTGGATATTATGAATATTTTAATGATATTAGTCTTACCAATCCATGAAAATGGAATACCTTCCCACTTACTTGAGTCTTCTTCCACTCCGTGGTCCATGATAAAATGCGTATGCGCCTGTGTGTGAGTGGGACGGGGTTAGGAGACTCTCCACGGCATTTGGTCATGGTGCACCCCTTCCCACAGTCCTCCAGCCCGCCGGAAACTGGGCACCCCTGCACATGCCTGCTGTGTTTCAGGCCAGGTGGGCCAAGGGCTCAGCCACGATCAGCACGTGGAATGCGACTTCTCCGGCATCACCGTCGCACCGTGGAGCCCGCCTTCTTCCATTTCTTTCTGCAATGTTTTGCTTTTCAGTGCTCAGGTTTCTCGCCTCTTTGGTTATCTTTACTCCTACCTACTTTCTGTCTTTAGCGATTGTAAACGGGACTGTTTTCCCAGTTCCTTTTTCAGATAGGTAGAACGGGATTCGAGGGAGAGGCCACTCCAGCTGGTGGCTGGCTGTGAAGGGTGAGCTGGAGGCAGCAAGGAGGAGGAGGCCCAGGCGGCCAGGACGTGAGGGCCAGCATGATCATGTCTGAGGCAGAGGGCACGAGAGAGGTGTTATGGACGGGGAGCGGAAGCAGCGGAGAGCCATGGGCGTGCTGGTCCCGCAGGCAGGAGGCAGGACACTAAGAACGGCAGCTGGGCGGGACTGTACCCAGCAGGGCAGCAGCCGGTGCCTACGCAAAAACTGCAAAAACCGAGGGGCAGCAGCCAGGGGCCTACATTCACTCCGCCCCAACTCCCTGTGGACTTCTGGGAAGTCACATTCTTTCTTCGCCTCAGCTTCCTCATCTGCAAAGCGTAAGAGCTGGCTACAGTGGGGGTCCCTCTGCGGAGACTTGCTCCTGGACGGATGGCTTTATACCCTGAGAACAAAGTGCAAATTACATGCGTCCGTCCTCTTTTCCCAGAAGGCCTGGCAGTGTCCCCTGAGGGACCTCGTGGGCCACACCTGCCGTTGGGGACCTGCTGTAAGCTTTGCCTTCCAAATCCTGCCAGGAGTGTCTGATCTCACCCGACCCGACCAGTCCCTGGAAGGCGGGAGCCGGTCATAGGTTGCCCACCTGTCCCTCGTGGGTGTGCCTTGAGGCCCCTACCCCGAGGCCTCACACCTGTGAGCAGGAGCATGGAGGGTCCCCAGTGTACCTGGATCCTTTAAAAGAGCCTGTGACCCCTGCCAGGCCAGCACTTGCCCAGTGGGGCCTGGGGCCCTGTGTGCTCTCTCCCTTCTTCTCCCTGCTTTTTTTTTTTTTTTTTTTTTTTTTTTTTTTTAGTTTTGCCATAGGATATGTGCACGTGCCAGAGAGAGAGAGGAAGTGGGAAATCACCCCCAAGGGAGGATGGCCATGCCACAGTCCCTTCTCCTCTATCCTCTGAGGATTTTGTGCATATGTGCTTGGTGTGACTTCCAAGCCCCTGGGGCTGAGATTTGAACTGTGCAGTCGGCTGTGAAAGATCCAACCGCCGTAACTTCCCTGCCACCTGCTGAGCCCTGAAGACTCCTTTACTCCTTCAGAACTCAATGTCTGGACTCTGTGAAGTCTCTCCTGAGCCCGCGGAGCAGCTCTGCCTTCGGGCTGACATGGATTCTGTAGGTGGCCTGGCTGCCGTGTGTCTGGGCCACAGGTCTCTTACCCGCCCCCTTCTCCTTTCCTCTCCATCTCTGTCCAGGCGCCTTTCTCGGCGAGGACCCTGTAGTAGGCATCTCGGTGTCCCCGAGTGCCACCCCTGGTAAATTCATGGAAAATGCATATTATACAAGAAACTATGCATGGGTTTAGAGAAAATTTTGCACCCAAGTAAACTTGTTCTTTAATACGTTTTTTCCATGAATTTTTTGAAGTCTCTTTATATTTGGTGCTCAACAGAAGTTAGCTTCTTTCCGTGTTCTAACTTGCAGGATGATTGTCAGAAAAGTTCCTGTTTCCAACCTCCAGCTCCTCACTGGGTCCAGTGTAAGTGAGTGTGTGTGCGTGAGAGAGGGAGAGACGGGGAGAGGTGTGTGCGTGAGAGAGGGAGAGACGGGGAGAGGTGTGTGCGTGAGAGAGGGAGAGACGGGGAGAGGTGTGTGCGTGAGAGAGGGAGAGACGGGGAGAGGTGTGTGCGTGAGAGAGGGAGAGACGGGGAGAGGTGTGTGCGTGAGAGAGGGAGAGACGGGGAGAGGTGTGTGCGTGAGAGAGGGAGAGACGGGGAGGGGTGTGTGCGTGAGAGAGGGAGAGACGGTGAGGGGTGTGTGTGAGAGAGAGGGAGAGACGGGGAGGGGTGTGTGCGTGAGAGAGGGAGAGACGGGGAGAGGTGTGTGCGTGAGAGAGGGAGAGACGGAGAGAGGTGTGTGCGTGAGAGAGGGAGAGACGGGGAGAGGTGTGTGCGTGAGAGAGGGAGAGACGGGGAGGGGTGTGTGCGTGAGAGAGGGAGAGACGGTGAGGGGTGTGTGTGAGAGAGGGAGAGACGGGGAGGGGTGTGTGCGTGAGAGAGGGAGAGACGGGGAGGGGTGTGTGTGAGAGAGGGAGAGACGGGGAGGGGTGTGTGCGTGAGAGAGGGAGAGCAAGGTGCTCTGGGAGTGGGCTACGTGTGGAGACAGCACAGGGCTCTGGGGCTAAAGAGGTCACCACAGCCTGGCCGAGGGCGCTCAGAGGGTTTTGAAGTGGCCCCCGATCGCTGGGGGACGTGGGCGGGCTGAGAATCAGGGCAAGTCCTAGACTGGGCTGGGGAGGCTGGGCCAGGCCCCAGGGCCTTGCTGGAGGCGGGCTGGCTACGTGGGCACCGCAGAGGGGCAGCGGAGCCAGATCTACGGCCAGGGAGAGAGGCCTGCCCTCCCAGGCATGTGGGGTGAGCGCTGCTGAGTCACTGCCCAGCTGGACAGCCACCACCGAGGGCTGGCAGGCAGAAGAGAGTCCCCAGCCATGGCCACAGCCTCAGGACACCCTGACGTCACCTGTGAACGGGTGGTCGGGACCTGGCTGCCCCTCACGCCCACCCCTGTGCCTGGCGTGTTTGCGTGCTCTCAGGTCCTGGGGAGTTTGGTCTGGGCACACAGCCCCGAAAACACGCCGGGCCAGAGGCCACAGCCCCGAGCTTTGGAGGTAGATGAGTTTGGGTTCGGGAGCCCGGCAGGTCTGTCCTCTCCAGGTCCTCGCGGCTGCTCAGTCCTGAGGGAAGGGTGACGGGGACGGTGGGAATGCTCTGGCGCGCTGTGTGGCCCGTAGGAGGGCTGTGCACAGGCACGCGCCCCTGCTCCCTGCCTTCCCCTGAGGAAGGTGCGTCCTGGCCCCGGCCCGACGGCCCCTCCTCCCGCTCGGCGTCCACCGTGGCCCTTCCCAGCAAGCATGCGGGGCCGGACAGGGGCACAAGGCTGACTGTGGGGAGGTTCCGTGTCACGTCCTTATTGGGGATACCTGCCTCGCTTCCTGTCTCCTTGTTCATACAAGAAATAAAGTCAAGTTTGCATTTAAAAATAAATTCAAAACTGGAACAGAGCATTAGACGAACACACGAAAGTAATCGGGGCCCTTCCCAGGGGCGAGGGCTGGGTCACCCCGACCGGGCCTGGCCAGGAATCCTGCCGGTGGGCAGAGGAAGGTGCTGGCCCTGCAGGCAGGAGGCCTCCCGCAGGCTGGAGCTCTGGAGCGTTTGCTGAGAGCTCCTGTCCCGGGAATTGTGCAAGTGAGAGGCAGCTCGGGCTGCAGCCGTCCTGGGGACAAGTACCGGCAGGAAGCCACAGCAGCCGTCAGCTCCACACTCCAGGGGCGCCGAGTCCAGCTCCAAGATGTGGCAATAGACGCCGCCGCGTTGCCAGGGAAACAAACCGCCCTTTTATCGGCCATCTAAGCCTCCCGACTGCACCCTCCTGACTCACCTCATACCGCAGGGTGCTTCCCAGGCCTGCTGAGGGATCCCTTCCGAGCTCTGAGCAAACAGGGAGTACGCGATCCTCCCCAGGAGAGCTTTGTCACGGGTCAGTGTCGGCCAACCTAGGGAGGGTCCGAGTGCAGGAAGCTGGGGTGGGCGGAGGACCCGACGCCCTGGGTGTCCCGGGAATGTGGGTAGCAGTTCATGGGCAGGCACCCCTCTGGGGGGTCAGTAAAGGACGACGGGGCAGAAGCAGGTGAGGGGCCCGTCTGTGCCCGGAGGAACACACACGTGCATGCGCACTCACAGCCCCACGGTCACGGCTACGTCCGTGATCACAAGCGGATGCTGCGTGCCTGGAGGGCCAGCCTTTTATCTGACAGGCCCAGGCTGCTAAACGGACTCCCCACCGCAGCGAGGGCCCATCCCAGGGCTTCAGAGTGTCCGGATCTTACTTTGCAGAGCCATTTCATCACACGATGGTCGTCCTCCCCATCCCACCCCAGCCGAGTGCCTGCATCTGTCGACCCAGCCACCGGTTCTGGGTGACACACTAAGGGGGTAAGGGGCTGGCAGAGGGGAGCCAGGGTGAGCACTGTCTGGGTGAGCGGGACTCGGAAACGGCAGGGAAGTGGGGGTGGTGGGGCTCGGCCAGCGTCCGACGCCGTGGCCTGTGGATCTGGAGCGGCCAGGCAGCGGGGGCCGCCTGCTGTCTTCAGGTGAATCTCAAGTCTCATGAGGAAGGGACTGAGGAAGGCTCTCGAGTCCTGGGACCCTGAGAACGTGGGCACGAGCTTGCTGGGGTGGGGGGGAAGTGTGCCCGCACCTCCTGCCTCTGAGGTCAGAGCACCAGGGAGGGTGTCCCGGAGGCGGCAGGCTTGGATCAGGGCTGGAAGACGCAGCCCGTGGTGGGCAGGCACCCCAGATGCTGCCAGCCCAACCTGCTCCTCACCCACAGAGCTGGTTGCGAGCCCCGGTCCAGAGCAAGGTGACAGGTCACATGGAGGCTTCTGTGGCCGCCGGGTGTTGCAGAGGATGGTCTGGGCTAGAGGCTGGCCTGGGCAGGCACTGCGGGAACCAGGAGAGGCAGGTGAGCGGCGCTCCTTGGCTTGGCCGGCGAGGTTGCCTTGAGGTGGCCTCCAGGCGCCGCAGGGAAGAAGGGAGTCCCGAGCCCTCGCTGGTTGTCAGGCGATGGCATCTCCTGAGGGTCTGGAACATCAGGGTTCCCCACAGAGCACAGGCCCTGGGGACCCAGTGGCCAGGGGAGTTCAGCGTGTGCACACGCACATGCATGTACATGTGCATTGCAGACCGACTGTGTGCTGGCCACGGCCTGGCACTATGGGAGCCTCTGGGACCTCTGACCCTGGCAGGGCGATCCAGGCCCCGGCACAGACATGAGCTTTCTGCTCTAAGAGCGAGCCACGGGATCCCTGAGGAGGGAGAGGGACTTCTGCCCGAGGGAGGCCTGGAGGGCCGTCAGGGGCTGGGCCGAGCCCGGGGAGGAGTGAGGTGGGGTAGGGCCGGCGTGCCTGGTGGTGGGAGCAGGCCGGGCTGGGAGCTGGAGAGTCGGGGGGGCCCATGTGGTGGGGAGGTGTGCAGTGAGGGGAGTCCCGGGGACCTGCTTCCCCTGCCTGCTCTGGAAGGCCACGTCCTCGGACCCCGGGGACACAGCCCCAAGGACGCTCTGTCTGAGAAAGCTCTCCAGGGGAGGCTGGGCCCAGACCCTTCTGTGCAAACGTAGGCATACATCCAAAATACCCAAGGGTCTGTTGAAACACAGGGTCCCCACCCCGCCCGAGAGCATAATTCAGTAGGTCCGGGCAGGGCCTGTGGATCTGCAGTGCGACTGGCTCTGGGGTGCTGTGGGTGCCAGCGGCTGCTCTGGAGACCACACTTGGAGTTATGCTGGCCTGGTGCACTCCCAGGAGACCCGGGCCAGCCTGCCTTCGACTCGTCTCTCAGGCGGGCATTTCCAGGACTCTGGTACTCAGGGCCCGTGTGAAAGAAAGTGAAGGCACCGTGTCTCCATCTCATGGGACAGGACAGGCCCCAATGCCCAGCCAGGCCCAAGGTCAGTCCATGGGTCGGGGCAGTGACAGAGCCATGTGAGGCATGGGGACATTCCAGGAGCAGGCTGAGGGAGGAGTCCTAGTCCCAGTCTGACCTGGAACACTGGCGGGGCCACTCCAGAAGCAGGAGGCCCAGCCAGGAGCCGCAGGGACGGGCGTGCAGAGGACATGCCCGCGGGTGCCCGCATGCGTGTGCACGTGCGTGTGGACGTACACACACTTTTCCTGCCTGCACGTGCCACTCAGCGACCACCACAAAGACAGAGCTCAGGTGGGTTACGGCCCCACGTGGGTCTCGTCTCCTTTCTGAAACTGAGCATCAGTTTCCCCGCCTGGAGCACTTCAGAGTGTTGGATTAGGGGGTCCTTCTAAGAGATGGAGAGAGACAGAGAGGGCGCGGGCCGTGGCCGTCCTGGGACAGCTCCAACGTCTGAGTAGCACTCGGCTTAAAGCAGCTAATAGACATCTGAAACTTCGCAGGCTGGGCAGTTACCCGCAGCAGAGCCCGCTCAGCTGTGGGGACCAGCCCATCTATCAGGGTGTCATCAGTCACTCAGGGGACCTTGAGCGTGAATAACATTGCCCAGAGGAAGCTTGTCACACAAAACAAAAGAAGCCCTTCCCCCAGCAGTCCCCGGGGGGCTTCGGAGGCAATTTCCTTGAGCCCCCACCAGGCCTGGGTTAGCTGTCCCAGGGGTCCCAGGGAGGCTGGCAGAAGGCGCCCCCCTGCCCTCCCCACTTCCCCAGGGCTCCGGTGGCTCACTCCAGCCCAATTACAGCATCCCTCTGAGAGGCCGGCGAGGAAAACAGGGCTCCGAAAGAGGAGGGAAGGACCCCCAGGGGGCACCTGCACTGTGGCTTCGGGAAGGGCACGCGCAGGTGTGGGGCCGCCCGGGAGCCCGTCGAGCTGCGAGAGCCGGGCGGCGCACTCCCTCTCGCTGCGTCGAGTCTTGGTCTTGTCACCTATGCAAAGGTCTTCCTGGGTGGGCTGGGAATTCGCTGCCATGGCAGACACAGAAGCGTTTTGGAGGAAGGGAACATGGAGCCCCCGGAGGACTGCCACAGCTCCTGCTGGAGGGTGCGCCCGAGCCATCTCGGACCTGCCTTACAGTCTCAGCTGCTCGCTTCGTGACTCTCGGATCCTTGACGGCATCATCGTGTGACAGCAATGTTTAGAGAATGTTCCCCGAAGGTTCACGGGACACACGTTCACGGGCGACGTGTGCAAACAGATTATGCTCCTCCTACGCCTCAGTGGCCTTGCTCGGGCGTGACGGGGGCACCGCCCTCACCCACAGCCCAGCGCCTGCCTCAGCTGTGTGTCACCGTCCCCCCGGGCAGGCCGCACGAGGCGGAGGAATGCAGCCAAGCCCGGGTGACCTGGGCAGCCCCCCCCCCCGGTGGTAAGCTCAGGAAAGCCTCAAATTATACAATTTATGAAACCCAACCCAGCTTTCCGACTGGAACGTGTGATT
This sequence comes from Tupaia tana, assembly GCA_026018925.1. Taxonomy (NCBI): domain Eukaryota; kingdom Metazoa; phylum Chordata; class Mammalia; order Scandentia; family Tupaiidae; genus Tupaia; species Tupaia tana. The sequence goes on along the minus strand of JAKSZU010000023.1, from coordinate 1,584,318 downwards.
AGAGAGATTACACACTCACTGTCGCAATTATGGTAATGTTGATGTGTGGACAGATAACTGGCAGGGAGCTGTTCCCGGCTCTATTTATAGGCCGAGGATTCTTGCTATCTCAAGTCAGACATATGGGCCATAAAGACAGGCGACAAAAACGGGAGGGGACAGCGAGCCTCCCTCGGAATGAAAAGGCACCGAAAGAAGCCGTAATTAGGGCTGGGACCGGCTTATGTAAATCAGGTAATACTTTCAAAACAGAGATGCGATCTGGTTTTAATAAAGCGCATTGGAACAAATGGTGGAATAATGACTTAATAAATCTAAATACAAATATTTTGTTCCCTCTCCAAAATGAACAGCACTGACATCTGCCAAGCCGGGCCGGGCGAGGGGGCGGTGCCGCGGCGTTACTGAATTCTTTCGCTCCCTCAGCAGGCTCGAAGATTTTAATTTTGAGCCTTCTGCTAAATTACATGGGCCGTCAGTCAACTGTGGGAGATATTTTGAGGAGGGAGATTTATACAAACACACAGAGCACAGTCGGAAGACTCCGCACAATATCTTTTACGCCGGCCAGGATGTAAATCATAGGTTGTTGGGGCCCGAATTACAGCTTTGCCGGAAATAGACTGCAGAGAGATTCTTCCCGGCACGAGGAATCTGGTGGCATTCGTTGGTGCCCCCCCACACCCCCACGCCCCAGACTCCGTACACTGGTATTAATCAGAGGAGCTCTTTGCTTGTTCACTCGGGTAGTCTTTTCTTTTTCTCTCTTTTTAGGTGTTTGCCATAGGGTGTGTCCGCTCACCAGAGAGACAGAGAGAGACAGAAAGTGAGAAACCCCGTTCCTCCACCCCCCGATGGCCACACAATCGCTTCTCCTCCATTCTCCTCTCGGGACTCTGGGCACCCGGCGCGAAGTCACTATTTTCCACCCTAAACCGGAAGCTGCAAACCCACAGCACCTGGGCCCATCTGAGCCACGAGTGTGTAGGTTTTGATTGGCCTGAACAGAAGTCAACTTAAACATTTTAGAAATTGATTGCAAATGTTCTAAAACCAAGAGATTCCTCATATCGTGTGTATTTCTAGCTCCTCTCAAGAGATCAGAAAATCCAGTCGACGACACCAGGTTTGCCTTTGTGCATGGTGACAGTCAGCTGAAACTGAGGACACTTGGTCAGGGTGTCCCTGTCACCGTCCACACCCCACACTCCACTCACTTCGTTTGTGTTACCAGCCTGGTCTCAAAAGTAATGGGATTTCTTCCTCTCTCTTTCTTCTTTCTTCCTTTCTTCTTTCTCTCTTTCTTCCTTTCTCTCTTTCTTTCTTTCTTTCTTTTTTTTTAAAGGTTTCTGTTATAGGGCATGTGCACGCTTCCTGGAGAGACACACAGAGAGGGAAAGTGAGAATGCAACCCTCGGGGGGACGGCCATGCTGAAATTCCTTCTCCTCCATTCCCCTCCTGGGATTTGGGGTACGCAGGCACATAAGCCCAGGTCCAGCCATGTGGGAGTCCAGTGCCTTAATCACTCACTCCTGATGGCCCCAGTAATGGAATTTTTGACCCATGGTATATACATCTGTCTCTTTTTTAAGGGTCATTACAGTCTGTGGCTCGGGAAATGTAGGTGAGAATCACAAATAACGTGTGCAGAAATCACCAATTTTCAAACCTGGGCTGACAAAGTCAGAGAAACGAGGCCACTGGAATGTAATAAAATATGGAGGAAGACTTCATGGTGTGTACCACACACCCACCCGTACACGTGCACGCGTGTGTGCAGAGAGGGCGTGCGATGATTCTCACGTGAAGAGCTGCTCTCCGTTCCAGCCTAGCCTGCTCCGTCCTGTTCAGTAGGTGACGGTTGTTACAGGGCTGTTCTCAGCTTGAAGACACTAGAAGCTGGTAACTGCTGTCAGTCCCCTGTAAGTTACTGGCCTGTCAAATGTCAAAGACTAGAATTCCTCGTTCGAATTACCATGTAGTGGTAGTTCTCAGGACTAGAGGACAGCTCCAAACCATCCACTCGTCCTCCACCCATCCTTAGGTGCATGTGTCCGTGTGTCCCTCCCTCCGCAGTTTGTCTGTTCATTCGCTCAGCTGTTTATGTACACTTACAGCCATCTGCTCACCTGTCCTTCCACCATTCCAGCCAGCCCGTCCACACAGCTCCCTTTCTGCAAGCCTGCATCTGCAAGTGGGTGTCTAGCAGGTTCTTGTGCTCTTTGTCAGGTCTGGCTATCCGAGAGCTCTTCCTACAGAAATCTGTGTCCTTGTAAAATGCGGGCCCTGGGTCCAGCAGGTGGCAGGGTGGGGAAGGCACTGGACTCCCACATGGCTGAGCATGACTCGGTCCTGGACCCGATGACTTGAAAAACACCCCAGGAGCGTGTGCGTGCGTGCCCGAAACCCCAGCAGGAGAAGGGATTGTGGCATATCCATCTCGCCTGGGGGGTGATCTCTCACTTCGCTCTCACTGTGTCTGTCTGTCTCTCTCCAGCAAGTGCACGTGCCCTATGGAAAAACAAACAAACAAAACAAGGTGTGTCCCTGTGAGTCCACCCGTTAGTCTACAAGGGCTCTACGAGCACTGAGCCTCCTGTCCACTCCATAACAGAACGTGTCTCCCTCCTCCAGCGTCAGCCTCAACAAGGGCCCGCCGTCTCTCCTCCTGGAGAGATCCCCTGGTTCCTTCCGCGACACCCTCTATCGTAGGATTCCCTGTGCAGACTCAACATGGCAGCTCACCATGGCCCCTGAGTGGCCCGGAGCCGGCTCTGCCTTCGCAGTGGGTGTTATTCTGTGGCTTCTTTAGGGATGGCCTTAACTCACTGTTGATACCATGGGCTGCCAGGTCCCCCAGCCCACAAATTATTTGCACACATGCCACTAATTTCCCACCCGAATGTCAACAGTGACTATGGGTTCAGCTGACGAAGTAGGTTTTTGTTTTGAAATTTTCTTCTTTGAGGTTTTCTCTTCCTGCCAGGAAGGATTACAAACATCTCCTGCTGGGTATTCTTATCGACCACTCACCACGGTGTCAGAAGCCTCAGGGAGACCAGATTCAAGTTCACGCAGGCAAAGGGGTTGGCCTTCCTTTGTGGAGTAACTTCTGGGTCTGTGAAGGCCTCCTCGCCTCTCTACCCCCCAGACTCTCTTTCTGCAAGTGCATTAAAGGTATCCTCCCCCTAGTGCATCGCTGGCCGTGGACTCTGGTCCTGGTCCGGGTCCCTGTGCGCCCAGGGGTGGCGGAAGGAACCACGCCATTCTCTCCTTGTTCACGTTATTCACATTCCCACACGTGGGAGTACGGAGAGTTTTTAAAGAGGGTTTCCCCCCTTAGGGTATGTGTACTCACTGGAGAGAGAGACAGAGACAGTGAAAGGGAAGGTGAAAAATCACCCCCCAGGGTGGATGGCCATGCTGCAACCCCTTCTCCTCCATTTTTCTCCTGGGATCTTGGGCATGCATGTACCATGTGCCTGGAGTGATTTTTCAAGCCACCAGGTCTGGGACTTGAACCGTGTGGGAGTCCAGCAATATAACCACTACACCATGGGCAGGCCCCCAGTGAAGGTTGGTTTTTAGATCAAAGTTTGATAGAAGGTGAGAGGAAGCAAGTGGGAAAGCCCCAGTGTTGAGCTGGGGTGGGGAAAATGGGCAGAGTGCACACGGGGTTCAGCTCCACTCCTCCGGCCGCAGTGAGCTCCCGGCGCGCCCCGGGCACCTCGGTGGTCACAGGAGCCTGCCGTCAGCCCTGCGCTTCTGGTAGGTCTCCCCTCCTCGCAGGGCTCCAAGGGGGTTCGCTTCTCTCACACTCCTCTCTGAGCCTCCCTCAGACCAGAGCACACAGAGACACCCTTCTTTCTTCCGTTCTCACTTTCTTTCCCTCCCTCCCTCCCTCTTTTCTTTCTTCCTTTCTTTCTTTCTTTCTTTCTTTCTTTCTTTCTTTCTTTCTTTCTTTCTTTCTTTCTTTCTTTCTTTCTTCTCTCTCTTCTTTGTTTCTTTCTTTTTTTTTAGATTTTTCTCTAAAGGCCAGTGCACTTGCTAAAGACAGAGAAAGAGACAGCGAGAAGGAAAATGAGAAATCACCCCTCCAGGGGGATGACCAGGTCCCAATCCCTTTTTCTTCACTGCTCTCTAGGGATCTTGGGCATGCACACACACTTAGCATGAGTCTCAAGCCACCAGTCTGGGACTCGAACTGCAGTTGGCTGTGTGGGAATCCAGCGTCTTAACCGCCACGCCACCTGCCGGCCCCAGGAAGGCCTTCTTAACTGTTCCCTGCCTGGGACCAGGTGCTCCAGTGAGCTTAGTAAACAAACTCAGCCCTTGTTCCACAGCCACGCCAGGCTGTGTGAACAGGGCGAGTAGGCCCCCAGCCCCTGCATCGCTAGCACCGCCCAGATGCACCCGGCTGTGCTGATGCGTCGCCCACAATGGCGGACAGCTTTTAGTGAAAGGGGAGAGGCAGCCGGCGTTACTGGCAGTGCATGTCCAGATTCCAGCAGTGTGTATGCCGGGGCCAGAGATGCTCACCTTCCGAGGAGCTAGGAAGGGTTGGGGAGGGGCCTGGATGTCACTGAAGAGGCAGTGACAGCACGGGCAGTGGTGTGACCTTTTACACGGATGGAGTTTACCAACAGGAGCGAGGCTAGGGTGATTCATCTCATGTGCTGACTTGACTGGACTCAGTGGTGCCCAGATGTCTGGGAAAGGCCCTACTCCTGGGAGTGTCTGTGACGGTGTTTCTGGAAGAAGTGAGCATGCCGATCAGTAGACTGAGTAAAGAAGGTAGCCTCGCCAGTGCCAGCGGGCATGATCTAACTCACCGAGAGCCACCAGGTGGCACGGTGGTTAAGGCACTGAACTCCCACATGGTTGACCACGGTTCCAATCCCAGATCCGGTGGCTTAAAACTCATGCTGGGTGTGCGTGCCTGTATGCCCAAAATCCGGAAAGGAGAAGGAATTGTGGCATGGCCATCTCTCTTAGGGGATGATTTCTGGCTTTCTGGTTTTTTGTCTCTCCGGTGAGTATATTGCCCTATAGCAAAAAATCGCTCAAAAATTTTTTTAAAGAAATGATTTATTTATTTTATTTTATTTTATGTATTGTTATTATTATTATGTTAAGTTTGCTATAGGGCATGTGTGCTTACCAAAGAGAGACAGAGAGCGAGAAAGTAAGCCGCCAGGTCTGGGACTCAAACTGTGGTTGGTCGTGTGGGAGCACAGCACCTCCACCGCCATGCCCCTGTGGAAATGTAATCCGACTGTGCTGTGGGAAGGGGGGCCTCTGGGAAGTGACTAGGCATCAGGGCGGGGCCCGACTGAGTCCCAGGAGTTTATGGGGAGGAGAAGCGGGACAGGGACGAATGAGTACGGCGGCTTTGCTCTGCCCTAGTCCTGTCCTCTGCCATGGGCTCCATCAGCAGGGAGACCCTCGCCAGCTGCGGCCCCTGGACTTCGGACCTCTGAGCCCTGAGCTGGCGAACCAGCCTCTGCATCTACAAGTGACGGATCAAGGAGCTCCGGTGTTAGCAAGGGAACAGGCCAGAACAGGCGCGCACACGCGCACGCACACACACACACACACGCACGCACGCACATACACATGCCGCATGCACACACACGCACACACGCACGCGCTCACACACACGCACACACACACACACACGGGACGAGCCCACGGCCTCCTCACTGACGGAGCTCGTGGGACGCACTCACAGTGGAGCCCCGGGGAGGGAGGGAGGGTGTCCGCCTTCACAGAGGGGCGGGCCCGGGAGTGAGAAGGCTCAGGGAGTTCTGCAGGGCTTCCTCTAGGAAGCAGGATTTCATCGGGGCTGGAGCAAAACAGGGATCTCAATGAGTTAAGCCATCCTTCCGAGTTTTGCATTCCTCCCCATACAATGAAGGTTACGAAAGTAAGGGATGACAGGCCAGCAGGTGGCGTGGTGGTGAAGGTGCTGAACTCCCATTGGGCCAACTGTAGTTCAAGTCCCGGATCTGGAAGCTTGCTTTCTCACGTTTGCTCTCTCTCTCTCTCTCTGGTAAGCACACGTGCCCTATAGCAAATTTTAAGGTAATAATAAATAAAACAAAATAAAATAAATAATTAAAAATAGGTAATGAGAATGTAGGGAAATAAAGTGGGAATTTCTTTCCCATTTGAGCTGTGGGATGGTGGACAGCCCAGGGTTAGAGTTCTCTGCGCATGTGTGTGTGTTTCCTTCCTCAGAATCTTCTCTTCTTGTAGTTCGAAACCCATCAACCAAATCTCTTCAAGTGATTTTGCCATCCTGAATTCGCTGGTCGTCCCCCCTTTGCTCAAGGTTAGTGTTGATTCCTTGTGATATCGTCATTGCTACCGCCCCACGTGAGAACTCCAGACAGGCACTGACCCTGCGATGCCGTCCAGGGTCTGCCAGCCATTTAGCTGTGGGGTAAGGGTGGGAGACAGAGCCCCGCAGCCAGGCTCAGGGGCCCAGGCCTCAGACTACCCCTCGCCAGGCAGGCGGGCCCCTCCCCTCATGCCCAGCTCAGGGGAATACGCACACACTACAGCAAGGCATTTTGAAACGCCCACTCCTTACAAAAACACGTGTGAACGGCCCCAATTCTCATCTTCCTTCGGGGCAATTGGCAATCTGAAAACTGCAGTCACCAGATGACAAATTATTACAGGGTGGGGGGCAGCAAGTGGCATGGTGGAAGTGCTAGACTCCCATATGGCTAACTCTGGTTCAAGTCCTGAATCCGGCAGATTGAAAAGATCATGCTGGGTGTGCATACATCGGTGTCCAGAATCCCAAGAGGAGAATGGAGAAGGGACAGCAGCATGGCCATCTCTGCTGCAGGCATGCTTGCTGATCCTTGGCCTCCCTCCGCCTGGGACCCTCTTCCTCAGCTGTGCCCATGGTCACATCCTCCTCCTCTAGGGGGCCTTCCCTGGTTACCTGTCCCCACAGCACTCGACGTTCCAGGTGGCTTATTTAGTGATGTGGCGTCTCTGTGTCCCACCACACTGTCAGCTCCAGGAAGCAGGCCTTCGACCACCTCATACATGCTGCACCCCCAGGGCCTGGCACAAGCCCTGGCTCCTGGCAGGTGCTCGGTAAACGCAGTGGAGCTCACAGGTGCTCAATAAAGTCTAGTCCAGTAAACAAACAGGGGGGCCAAGGAAGGGCAGTCAGCTCGAGTCTGAGTCCGACGGGGAAGGCAGAGGCACGGAGGCCAGGGCCTGTGCTATGCCAGAGTGCCACAGCAGGCCAGAGCCCGGGCACTTCAACACGGAAGCCCCAGTTCTTCTTCCTTCCTTTGTTCCCGGGGAGGGGGATTTGCTATAGGGTGCATGCGCTCACTGGAGAAAGACAGAGAAAGACAGAAGGAAAGTGAGAAATCACCTCCTGGGGGACGGCCACACTGCAGTCCCTTCTCCTCCATTCTCCTGTCCGGATCTGGGCATGCACACCTGTGTCTGGTGTGAGTTTCAAGCTGCTGGGTCTGGGACTTGAACCATGGCCGGCCATGTGGGAATCCAGGACCTTAATCACCATGCCACCTGCTGGCCCCACCCCGGTTCTTTCTATCACAGCATGCTTTCCAGACGCGCTTGTACTCTCGGGGAGGAAGGAGGTCCGCCTGCTCCAGGCAGAGTGGGCTGCTTGGACTCGTTTTCTAGGTGCAGCTGCTGGGAGCTACTGCGTATGAAGAAGAGCTCTCAGCTGAAACATCACTAGATCAAACCCCTCACAACGCCTTGCCATTTCTTGAAGAGGGGTCCTGGTGTGGGACCTCGGGTGAACAAACGCAGGGGACGAGTGAAGGGGCTGGCGGTGACAAGGCCTGTGTGATGTCAGCTGGGCGGTCCAGGGGCCTGGGCAGATGCAGAGGACACGCGGGCTCGCGTGGCTTCCTGAGGAGTGCACTGTGGTGAAGGCCGCCGTTCGGGAGGGCATGGCTCGGCAGCCGCGTCAGTGCCCAGGGCTGGCATGGCGTCTTCTGCCAGGCATCCACGTTCACGGGCCGGCTGAGCCCGTGATGGGATCCAGAGGTGAAACTGAGCCCAGTTATGGGTTATGTCGCTGCAGGGCGTGACTCACTGTCCCACATGCTCCCGAAGGAGGGTGGCTTCTCTGGTCTGGAGTCATGTCTTAGGGTCTCTCTGGGCTCAGGGCTGTGTCTCTGGTACTCTCACGCAGACCGAGCGTGACTCATGCACGTGCACTGGTGGCTCCGGCGTCTCCCTGGTCTCTGCCCCAGCCAGGCGCACCACTGCTCTGGGAATGGCACCGCACAGGCTGCTTTGCGCTCCTGTCCCTCAGGTGCCCAGTGACCCCATGGGAGCTGTCCAGCTGTCAGAGGAGCTGGGCAGAGGGCATGTTCAGAGGACACTCTTCCACTTGAAGCTCAGGGTGCCCGTAGAGCAGACGCCGCCTCGAGTGGACCTCTGGGCTCCCCTTCGCTCCCACGGGCTCCCGTCCCACCCACTGGCCCGAGCTGCCTGCAGTGCAGGGGTTTCCACCGTCCACGTGAGACTTGGAGGTCACGAGGGAAAAGAGCAGGGGACTCGGAGCGTGGTGTGCCTGGACTGGAGCCCGAGGGTCAGGAGACAGACGGGGGAGCGTGGCCTTCAGCCCACCACACGGAGTGCCCTGGAGCAGGCGGAAAGGCCGGGGGTGCTGGCCGTGCCACCCGCCCATGCTCAGGTCTCTGCCCTGCCGCTGAGCCCTGCAGTTCGGGTTGCTGAATGACAGCTGCCAGGCAGACAGCGGGCAGGAGGCTGGGGTGCAGAAAGCCCGGACAGTGCCCGGGAGAGCGAGTTGGACTCACACAGCAGGGTTACGCCAGGGGAGCAGGTCTGGCGTGGAAGACTCGGAATACACAGAGATGGTGTGGCTTCCAAAGGTCAGAGGCAGGGGAAGGAGGAGAGAGGAGGTGAGGGCCCAGGGCAGGTGGAAGGGCTGCGGCCTTCTTCCCTCCCCTGAGGACAGTGGATGCTTCTGGCTTTGCCGATTTTGAGGATTCTGGAGCTGGAGAGTCAAAGATGCTAATGAACGTGGAGGTGGAGGTGGGGTGGCGGGGTCTCTGAGGGCACCCCTCTCTGCCAGGCCCTTCCACGGAGCAGAGTCCTCGCCTGAGGCCACTCTCTGCCCACCCTGTGTTCCCTGGCTGGGACGCACCCGCTGCGTGTTTGCTGCTGTTTTCTGAAGCCTCCCGCCCTTCATTGCTTAAGGACGCCTTCTCCCCGACTCAGCGTCGGCCGGCCACGTTCTCAGCGGTGACTCCCCACTGCGTCAAGCTCCCGGCACTGGCTCCCCGTGATGGCGTCCACAGTGGCGTGGTTCTGTAGGGCTCAGGATCGTCCTGGGGCAAGGATCAAGAAGCTGAGGCAATGGATGTAGCGAGGGTGGGCCTGGGCTCGGAGAGGCCTGGAGTCACGTGCCAGCCTGACCCCGCGTGGACCGAGCTGGCTTGGTTCTCCTGCTGCCCCTGATGTGTCGCACTAGATTTTGTCTTAAACTGGCAAGCCCACGGGGCGTGAACACCCAGGGGCGCCAGAGACGGCCAGATTGTGTCCAGATCTGCTGCTGTCTCCGTCCTCCCCACCCTCAGCCCTGACGTACACGTCCAGGTCCCCACCCCTGCCTGGATGACAGCTGGGAGCCACAGCTAGACTCCGACAGCCACAGGCTCACTGAAGATGGCTGCCTCTTCCTTGTCCTGCAGGGGCCATGGGATGGCGTTTCCAAGGGAAGCCTCCGGCCCAGGGGCTCTTCCGCTGTCCCTGCCACTCCCTGAGGCCAGCGGCCTTGTCTGCCGTGTCCCGTCCTCCTGCCCTGCTTCAGCAAGTCCTGGTGTGTCTGCGTTCAGAAACGACTGCTGCATGAGTGAAGAGCGGAGGCCCACGGGCGCCTCCTCCTTCCCGCTGTGGAACCGGGCTGGGCTGGCCTCCTGCAGGAGCAACCGGCAGACCGTCCTGGCTCCCGAGCCTGCAGGAAGGGCTCCTAAGTGTCGGCTGCCCTTCTCCCCGCCTGCACCAGCTTCCTCCCCACCTCCCAGGAGCCTCGGAGAGCGTCTTCTTTTTTCCTTTCTTTTTAAAGAGTTATTTATTTAATTATGTATTATTATTATTTAAAAAAAATTGCTATTGGGCACATGTGCTCACCAGAGAGACAGTGAGAGAGAGAGGGAAAGTGAGAAAGCAAAACTGTCAGGTCTGGGATTCAAACTGTAGTCAGCCAAGTGGGAGTTCAGTGTCTTAACCACCATGTCTCCCACTAGCCCTTTTATTTATTTTTTAAAAATGTTTCTATGCTGCAATCTCTTCTTCACTTTCCTCTTAGATTTCGGGCATGCACACACACGTGCTCGGCATGTTTTTCAAGTTGCCAGATCCGGACCTCGAACCTCACAGTCGGCTGTGTGGGATGCAGCTACCTTAGCCACCACACCACCGGGCTGGCTCAGATTTGTTAAGTATGTGGCTGTAGAACCCACACAGGAGAGGTCTCAGGCTCCGAACCCACTCCTGGCTGAGAGCTCCTGGCCTGGAGTGGGCTTGGGCCACACGTGGGGCCTCTGTCAGGGCACGGGCCGGGGCTACACGCGGGCTCCACCAGGGCACGGGAGCTGGGAGAACTTGGAGAGCTCAGAGCCCGAGGCAGGCAGCCACCATCGGTCACGGCTGAGAGGGGCCCAGGTCCGGGTGGACTGCAGCCCAGGTCCCAGCGGCCTCCCTAGGAGGGAGACGCGCCCTCTCAGGGGTAACCGAGTCGCCAGCAGCACTGCCCGCGCGGCTTTGCCCGGTCCGACCGAGTCTCCCTCTCAGGGTTGGTCTGAGCCGCCTATCCTCCCCATGCCTTACCTGCTGTCACCAGGACCGGAGGGGCTGGGGCCCGGCTGGCACGACGCCGAGGACGATGGCCGAGACCCCTCTGCTCCCTGCTCAGAGGGAAGGATGCGCTGATCTGCCTTGTCCCACCACAGGGTGACCAGGAGCTCACAGGTGTGCCACCACCCAGGGGCACTGTCCAGGTCATTGCCACATGGGGACGAGAAGACAGCCCTGGGCAAGAACGACTGTGAGCCCAAGGTGAGACGCCCAAGCTGCGCCCCGAGGGAGCAGCCGGCCACAGCAGGCGGGGCTGCCACAGGGTGGTGTTTCCGGGGGGCCAGGGCAGGCTCCAAGGCTGGGACTCAGGCAGAGTCTGCCTTGCCCAGGCTTCCAGGGACCTGTCAGAGGCCGAGGGTGGCAGTGCTGGGAGGACTGGCCTCCGCACTCAGGGTGGCCTCCCCTGCAGCCTGCCCAGACCACCCCCTACCCCTGCCCCCGAGGCCCAGTTCACGATGTTAGGGGACCACCTGGGGTGACACACCAGGGCAGTGTGGCCAGGAGGAGTTTCCTGGGGTGGGGCACTCTGAGAGCTGTAGTGGGACAGCCCTGGGGAGTCTGGGGTGGCAGTCAGCCTAGGGCAGGTCACGCGGCCGGACTTTGCTCAGGGAAGGTTCTGGGAGTCTGGGCAGGGTGTACACCCAGCCTGCCCCCCCGGCTGCTCTGGCGCATCTGCCTGCAGAGGCCTCCGGTGTTTGCGGTCCTCTGATCTGATGCGCTCAGCTGGGCTGGGGCTGTCCCTGCAGTGGGGCCGGGGCTGAAGTTCCGGGGGCTGAAGTTCTGGGGGCTGACCTAGCAGGAGGCCTTAGGAAACCCACTGCAGCTGCCTCTCTGGCCACAACCTCAGCCCGGCCGGACACAGACCTCGTCCATCTGCATCTCGGACTCCGGGCTCAGCCGAGTCCCAGCCTCGGGAGGTGAGGAGGTTATGTGTGGGCCTCCTTGGCTCCCCGAGCAGCCCGGAGCAGCGGGTGTGAAGCAGAGCTCCCAGGCCTCAAAGAGCAGGTGAGGACAGCGGCCAGGGCAGGGTGCCGGGCCCACCCAGAGGCAAGGCTCCATCTCTGAGTGAACAGGCAGTCCCTAGTACCTGCCAGCTGTCACTGCTCTGCCTTGGGCTGGGACCACACGGTCTGTGCCTGTGACACGGCTCTCGGACGACACCAGGGAGCTGGCGTGAACAAATAGGCCCAGAGAGCACGGGTGGGGCTCCCGGGGGCCTGCAGCATCAGTGGAAGGTCTCGGGTCCCAGCTCAGGTCTTCGGCCTCCCCTGCAGTCTCTCTGGGTCCTCCTGGACGGAGAATGTAAGGGTGGGGGTCGAGTGTGTGTGGGGGAGAGCGAGAGTTAGCATGGGGGCAGGGAGCCGTGGGAGCACTGCTGTAGGCCTCTGTGACTGCCACGCTGAACCACGCTGCTGGGGTGAGTCTCGAGGGTGGCAGCCACACCCCACGGTCGGGCGTGGCTGAGCCGAGCACAGAACGGCACCTCCAGGAGGAGGCTGGACACTGAGCTCGGCCTCTTCCCACAGGAGGCTGGTGGAGCAGAAGGCAGATGCCATCCCGCTTGGCTTGGCATCGGGAGACCTGCTTTGGATCCTAGCCAGTGTCGTGGGCAGCCTGGCCTCAGTCCCTGCTCCTGCCCAGTAGGGACAGTCCCATCTCCCTCCCGGGACTGCTGTGGCCTAACAGCACCTGGCCAGAGGTGGCCATTGACAGAATACGCTTCCCCTGTGCACGTGCCTCGGGGCCCCTGGAGGCCTGGAACAGACTCTGCCGGCCTGAGAAGGACAAGGAGAGGAGGCGGCCTCTTCCTCCTGGGCAGCGGGCGAGGAGCGGGGCATGCCCTTCAGTCATGCCTTCCTGCTCAGAAGGCCTCCGCAAACGCTCTGGTCTTGCTCAGCGCAGAATTGAGGCCTGGACCTTTAAAGGCAATCGCCGTAGGGCCAGCCAGGTGCTTGGGGTTAGGGTGTCTGCATCCCGCATGGCCGACTGTGTAGTCCGATCCCAGACCCAGCAGCCCGCCCAAACTCCTGAAAAAGGAATGGAGGAGAAGGGACGCAGCGTGGCCATCCCTCACAGGGCGTGACTCATCATTTTCTCTCTTCTCTTTTTCTCTCTAGTGAGCGCATGTGCCCTGTAGCAAACACAAAACAAAACAAAGACAGTCGATGCGACCCACCTCTGGGCCAGGGCTAGGCGGTCTCAGCAGAAAGGACAGTGTCCCTCGTCTGACTGCCCCTCCTTCCTGCAGGGCTCTGACCAAAGACGCGACTGTCTCCTCTGCTCACCGCCCCTCCCTGACACACGCCCCCTCCCTGAGAGGGCAGAGGCTGGGTGCCCAAGCAGGTGGTCCAGCGGGGAACCCCCATTAGCGGATGAAAGGACGTCTTCCCCCCTGCCGTGACACTGTCCGCCCCAGACAACACGCTCGTTACAATCCTATCTCACCCGGCTCACCTAGAGAATAAAATTAGAAATCAAGCCGACTCCCCAGAGTCTTGTTATATCAATCCGACTTACACAAAACAGGCCAGACAGAGTGTGAGGTTGCCATGAAATTAGGCTGTGTCCCCAGGGGCTGCCTTGAAGCTACCCAACATCTCAGAAAACTGCCAGGCGCCCTTTTGCATAATTTATCAATTACACGCGATTCAATTCATCACAGGCAGGAGGCAGAGGCAGGAGGCATGACTGGGAACGAGGGGACCTGCGGTGGCCCAGGGGGTGAAGGAGATCCAGGCTCTCAGCCCCTCCTGGGCGCTGACTGGATGGACAAGCTTGGACGAGCCTCTCATCCTCTGGGGACCCTGCTTTCCCCAGCCACAAACAGGGAGTTGACGAGGGCGCCTAACCGTCCTGTCTCCAGCTCTAGAATTCCAACCCTGAAATCTCAATTTGGTGGATTCTGAGCACGGCGCTAGGTGGAGAAATGCCCAGAGTGGACCCGCCTTGGTGGCCAAGGTCAGCATGAGGGGTGGGTGCCCAGGTGGCGAGTGACCGGAGGCCGCCCGGAGCTCGGCTTCTCACACCTGCTGGTCGCCGACAGGCCCACCCTGTCACGCGCACTTCCCGGGACGCCCCCACTCTATCTCCGTCGTTGTGCACCACTCCTGGGGGATGCAGAGGGGCTGTCGGGCAGTCTCGCCGTACGAGGTGCAGGGGCAGATGGCTGTCCAGGGCGCAGGAGCGATGTGCCCAAGGCCACTGAGACACTGCCCCGGGGGCACACTTGTCACGACCCCAGCAGACTGGTTCCGCCTGTCTCCATGCACACCTGAGGCCGGGAGCAGGGCAGGTTCTCTCTGTTTCCTGAGAGCTGGGGTGAGGACCCGCCCGCCGTGGGTGCTCAGGAGGGCTGCTGGGTGACGGAGGGACTGCGCTCACTGAGACCGTCAGCTCCCTGGTGTCCCCGGCCTGGCGTTCTCTGGCCCTGGCCCTCTGTGCCATGGTGGAGCGCCCACCTGCAGGCCCAGCTGGACTCGGCTCTGGGACCAGGCATCTCTCTCCAGCCTCAGCCTGCCCACAGCAATGGGACACCTGGGGGGCCAGGATTCGAACCTGCTCCTGACTCCTATCCAAATCTGCCCTTACCAGTCAGGCCAGGACTCCACCAGTGTCCTGTGATGTCTGAAGTGCTGTCCCCCCACACACCCCTCACTCTGCAGGGGTTCAGCCCCATTAAAGGCCGAGAAGGCTTACGCTGGAGAAGTGGGTGGTGGCCAGGGACCCAGACACACCACGGAGGAGGGACAGAGTTCAGGCAGGGTCGGACACGGCTCTCACCCGGCCTTCTGATCCCAGAGCAGGTACGCGCCCCCAGTGGCCAGCTGTGGTTGCCCCTTGGTTTTTGTAAGAGGGCTTCTGAGAAGGCTCTGGAAGACTCTCAGCTGTTTTTTTTTTTTTTTTTTATTTACTTTATTAAGTAATAGTATTAATTTTAGATTTGCTATAGGGCATATGTGCTCACCAGAGCCACAGGTGTGTGTGGAGACGGGGGAGTGAGAACGCCATCCTCCAGGTTCGGGACTCAAACTGCAGTCGGCCATGGGGGAGTACAGCGCCGCAGCCATCACGCCACCAGCCGCTTCTGTTCCTGGGTCTCCACCGCGCAGGCAGGTTTCCAGGGCCGTGTGCACAGCGTTCGCTCAGCCTGGGCCCTTGGCTGAGCGTGAGGGAAGAAAGGCTTAACCAGATGGGGCAGAGCCAGCCTACTTCGAGATATCTCCGGGGAAATGTTTTCTGCTTTTGTCTGGAAGCAAAATCCGTAGCCACTGTTTCTCCAGCCTCCATGGAAATTAAAGCCAGGAAGCTAAGCGGTGGGTGATTACGGGTTCCACTTGCTTATTAACAGCCCACAAAGGCTTATCGTGGGGCTTCCAGGCAGAGCCCACAGAGGCTTGGCAGTGCAGCGGCTGCTCCCTGGCTCCGAGCACCGCTGTCAGAGCACAGCCTCCCGCAAGGTCTGCCTCGCAGGCCGGCACCCCGCCCTCCGAGCCACAGGGTGCTCAGGAGCCGATGCAGGCCAAGCCCTTTGCGAACCGCTCCTGGAGGGCGTAGGATGAGCAGGGAGAGACACACGCCTGTCCCCCACAGACTCCCAGTGGTCACCCTGTCTTGTTGGAAGGCGCAGTCATTTCCAAAGCTGTTAGAGTACTGGCACAGGATGGCCAATCCCGCTGTTGCCTGTTTTTATAAAGAAAGATTACTGAGGGCCAGCAGGTGGCATGGCAGCTAAGGTGCTGGATTCCCACGTAGTCAACTGTAGTTCGAGTCCCAGACTCGACAGCTTGAAACTCATGCCGGGTGCATGTGTGTGTGAGTGCTCGAAATTCAGAGAGGAGAATAAAGCCGAGATTGTGGTGTGGCCATCCCCCTGGCTGGGGGGTGACTTCTCATTTTCCCTCTCACTGTCTCTCTCTCTCTGTCTCTCTAGCTGCGCAGTGCCCTATGGCAAAAACTTTAATTTAAAAGAAAGAAAAAGAAAGAAAGAAAGAAAGAAAAAAAAAGAAAGAAAGAAAGAGAAAGAAAAAAGAAAGAAAGAAAGAGAGAGAAAGAAAGAAAGAAAGAAAGAAAGAAAGAAAGAAAGAAAGAAAAAGAGAGAAAGAAAGAGAGAGAGAGAGAAAGAAAGAAGAAAAAGAAAGAAAAGAAAGAAAGAAAGAAAGAAAGAAAGAAAGAAAGAAAGAAAGAAAGAAAGAAAGAAGAAAGCTGAACCGGGCACAGCTGGACCTGTCCTTTTATACACGGTCAACAGCTGTCACGCTCTAGCCACGGGGACTGTCTGCACACAGAGCCTGACGTTCTTACCCTTTGGCTCTTTATTTCTTTATTTAGAGAGATTTTTTGCTATAGGGCACATGCGCTTGCCGAAGAGACAGAGAGAGAAAATGAGAAATCACCTCCCCCCGGGGGGAAGTGACCGTGCTGCAATCTCCTCTCCTCCACTCTCCTCTCGGGATTTTGGCCATGCACACACACGCATCTGGTGTGAGTCTCAAGACGTGGGGTCTGGGACTCAAACTGCGGTCAGCCATGTGGGAGTCCCGTGACATAACCACTACACTACCTGCTGGCCCCACTCTGGCCCTTTAAGGATGAAGTTTGCTTGTCCCAGGCAGGGGCAAGAGTGTGAATTTCAAAGACACTAAAACCCACTGGCCAAGTTGCAAACCCTCTCTGGGTCTCTGAGTCCCCTGGATTCCAGCGTTACTCTCTCTCTCTCTCTCTCTCTCTCTCTCTCTCTCTCTCTCTTTTTCTTTTCTTTTCTTTTCTTTTCTTTTCTTTTTTTTTATTATAGGGCACATGCACCTGCCAGGAAGAGACAGAGAGGGAACAGTGAGAAATCATCTCCCCAGGAGGGATGGTTATGTCACAGTTTCTTCACCTTCATTCTCCTTTCGGGAGTTTGGGCACACACGCACAAGGTTGGCATGATTTTCAAGCGTCTGGATCCAACCCTCGAACCGAGAGGTTGACCATGTAAGGACCAGCACCCTACCCACCACGCAGCATGTCTGTTTACTGTACTTGTTACCTGGGGCCTGCTGCTTCCCCTCTGAGCTGCGGCTCTGCCGTTCCGGGTGTCTGTGTTCGCTCTGAACCGGGCGTTTTCTGGGCTTTGTAACCAGGAGCTCATTTAATCCTCACAACAGCTCTCCGAGGTGGGGGTATCATAACACGGGTGGCATTGTCACACCTGTTCTTTGGAGGGGGCTCAGAGACCCAGAGAGGGTCAGCCACTTGGCCCGGATGGCACAGCGCTGGCATCTTGATCGCAGGCAGTTTGGCTCCACAGCCTAAGCCTCGAGCCCCTGTTAAGAAGCGCCCGTCAGGAGTGGAGCAGGCCGGAGCGCAGCCTGGGCGTGGTAGACTCGGGTGCGCCAGCTCACCTTCCCGTCACCCTCCTCCCCACACGGCTTTGCTTCCTGCTCTGCCCAGAGGCAGGGTCTGGGCCCCTGGGGACTGCAGTGTCTCAGGACATCAGGTCCTGCCGCCCTCGCCAGTCCAGGGTCGGGAAAGCGGCTGTGCGGCCTCCCCACACTGTTTAGTTAATAATAACGCATCGCGTTCCGTCTCAGATGTTATCAGCGCTGTGTAATTATTCATGGAGAGACAGACAGAGCAGTGCCTGCTCGGCCGTCTTCCCAGGCAGCACCACCTACCACCGAGCTCCTTCTCTCCCCTCGTCTAATAACACTGTCCACTTCAGATCCCGGGCCCTGATTTATTAGGTAATTTGTTTCTTCTCTGTGGCTTGGGCCTGCCTGTCATCAATATAATAGAATGACGGAAGTGCAAGCTACAGACACCAGGCATTAAAAACGAGGCGAACAGTGCCCGTGTCGACGCCTCGTCCACCACAGCCTGTCCACAGCAGTCCCAGGCTTCTGCCCGTCTGGGGAGCGGAAGGATATTGCAGAGGGACAGCGGGGCCTGGCTTCTCACAAAATGGCTCTTTGCAGATGGGGCTGGCTGGTTGGTGGCTCTGCTGGTAGATGCTCCCGGGACAGCGCCCAGAAGAGTGCACAGTGCACACACGTGTACACACACACGTACCACGTGGGCATGTACTCCCACCACACACATGTGCATGCGTACACACAGCAAGGGGACCTAAGATGAGACTAAATACGCCGAGGAGGGGGTGGGACTAAGCTTTGCCCCAGCCCTGCGACACTGGCCAGCGGGGGTGCAGGGGCTGGGACAAACCACCTCCTCTCCCTGGGCCTGGACTGCCTCATCTGTCAAACCAGGAGGAAGCGGGTCAGAGGAGCGCCACGCGGCTCCAGCTCAGCACGCCGTGACGGGCGAAGGCGAGTGGGGTGTGAGGAGCAGGGCTGGGATGGCCTTGCTGGCTCAGGCCAAGCTGCGTGCTTCTAACCCGGCTCCGCGCCTTCCCATCGAGCAGAACTGTAGCCAAGCAATCAGTCTCTTCAGCACCAATAGCTTTATCATAATCACCGAAAGAATATCACCAATAAATGATGCGTAATGGCCTCATCACAGACTCATCTGGGCCATTATCTCCGAGAGCATCCACCCTGCCACCACCATCATGCTAATTTCACTGAGTTTTGATCTATTCCAGGTCTCACGTTCAAAATGCTATTTAATTCTAGCAGCTAGGCACCGTGATAATTATCCCCATTTAACAGATGAGGTAACTGAAGCCCAAACCCAAAGTAGCGGAGTAACCTTTATGAAGTCCCACGATTATCATCTCCGGGCTTTGGATTTGAACTCAGCTCTGTTTGTTTCCCAAACGAGCTTCTAGTCACTGTGCTACGCATCATCCGAGCCCTTATCCAAACCACTATGAGCAGCGTGAGCACCATCAGGACCACCAGATCACAGGGCCACACCTTTTCAGTCACTCCCAGGAGGCTCACAGAACCTCGTTATTGCTAATGTGGACATCACCGACGTCAGACGGGTTGTAACCGCGTCGCTGTTGCAATGTCGTCTCAAGACGAGCACCACCGTTAATTAGCAGTACGTCACTGTCATCAGTACAGCCCACACACGTCACAATCGATACTCCCGAAAGCATTGTCTTTGGAGCCCTTGCCAGTACTGATGTCACTGTTAATATCACTGCTGTCACCAGCCGTATTATGGTCGCTGTCACCAACCCAGTCCGCTCCAACATCATAGTCAGAATGAAGAGCACGTCAGCAGGGCCTCACTAATGTCACCACCTCCAGGGAGCCACTCATGCTCTCAGTATGCTCCACTGCTTCAGTAGCCTCATGGCCAGTGCCATCGTCTGCAGCTCACCCTCACGGTATTCCCGTCGGCACTATCAGAATAAATAAGAGACGGCTCGCTTTCGGTGGGGAACACGAACACCAGAGATCGCTGTCCTTACAGTGGCCGCCCTCGGTCCACCAGGTCCCCCGGGGAGCTGTGCTGTGCCGCCGCCTCTTCCTGCTCCCATCGGATCCCTGTGAGAATGTGGGAGGCGGGAATATGCGACTCTTAGCCGTGTGGCCTATTCTGGTATTGCCAGGGTCATTAGGAAACGAGACTTCCCCGTGTCTAGTTGGCGACTCCTGTTTTAGACACTGTGGCCATTGAGTAAGCTTAAATCCCACCGTCTTTCAAAGCCCAGTGACTTCCCAGTCCCCGGGGGCTTGACCTCGGGCTTCCGTGGGCTTCCACCTCATGCTGGTCCCGACCTGTCAGATGTTAGCACGCCCGTGCCCAAGTTTCCTTGTCTGTTCCCTTCTCCCAGATGTCAGCTCCTGGAGCCGAGGCTCGGTTCCCCATGCCCCTCAGTGGCTTTGCACGGGAGTCCTCGTGTCCTCTACATGTCTGGGGCTTTGAAGGAGGTGGAGGGTTGGCTGCTCCCTGAGAATCCTGCCGTAGAGTTTGAGGACCACTGGGCTGAGAATAAGAATCTGGAGGGAATTTGGATGGTCCCTAACTGCCACCTGGGATCATGACCCCCATCTCCCACTTCCCTCGCTCTGTAAGCTTAGAGTCATCCCCTCCCCACACCCAGCCCCTCACCCAGCTCTGACCTTCCATCCTACCCACATGGGATGGCCTCTGTACTCACTTATTTCACTGGATACTAAGAAGCTCCATAATGGGGGCCCACCAGTGGCATAGTGCTTAAGATGCTCAACTCCCATATGGCCGACCATGGTTCAAGTCCTGGATCTGGTGGCTTGCTTTCTAATTTTCTCTCTCTGTCTCTCTCCGGTGAGCACACGTGCCCTGTAGCAAATTAAAAAATAATAATAATGATAAATAAAATTAAACAAATAATTCATTAAAAAAAGAAGTTCCATAATGCATTTCAATCATACTCAGGTATTTTCAAGTACCTAAACCTCTTGCTAGAGAGCGTAGCCTTCTTCCACTGGGGCAGATCCGACCACAGAGCATGGTATCTTACCTAGGGCAGCCCCTTCCACCCCGCTAGGTCACTTCCCGTCCTGGCGCCGGCCCTCTGCTGCCACGGCCAGTTCTCTGCTTCTGACGGTCAGCTCTGTGGGAGGAACGGCTGTCGTGAGAGGGCAGGGGAGTGAGCCCCCACCCCTGCAGGTGTCCGAGGTGGACTCCATGCCACTCAGCACAGCAGTGTGCTTCTCACAGGACAGCCTCCGACAGTGGTGACGCCGTGCCAGTGACCTGAAACCTCAGCGAGCACCGTGGTCACCCGTGATTCGAGGACATCTCCTTCTTTTCAGGCACAAAATGCAGCTCCCTCCTGACTGTCCCTTGCTTGCTGATCTTTGACCCCATTTTCCGTGGTATTTTCAGGCCCTGTCTGGGCTCTCCAACATCTTGTTCTTGCCTGGCCTTCCCTACCTTGTTTTCGTTTTGAATTATTCTGGCCATGGTCAGCAAATGGTTCTTTAATTTTATTTTTCCTAAGATTTTGGTTATAGGGTACGTGTGCTCACTGGAGAGAGATGAAGAGAGACAGTGGGAAAGTGAGAAATCACCCCCGGGGAGATGGCCATGCTGCAGTGCCTTCCTCCGTTTTCCTCCTGGGATTTCGGGCACGCATGTACACGCATCTGGTGTGATTTTCAAGCTGTCGGGTCTAGGACTCAAACTGTGGTTGGCCACATGGGAGTCTAGCACCTTAAGCACTATGCCACCTGCTGCCCCTGCAAGTGGTCCTTTTAAAGGCAAAGGCCAATGCCAAGCTCTGCGGGAAGGCTACGAGGCCAAGTCTTACACTCCCGAGGAGGGTCCCGTCCGTGTGGGGCTTGGGGAAGGGCGGAGACAACCCGGAAGGGCCAGCTAAGCGCAGGAGCAGCTCTGTGCTCTGCAGCTGGGTAATCATGGATAGTCAGAGGGAGTGGGGGTACGGGCCAACCTCTGCAGGATGAAAAGAAGGGGATGAGCAGCTCGAACCGAATGAAATTGCTGCTCTCTGAGCATTCTTGGCCTACAAAACCTGGAATTTCCTATGGCTCAATCAAAGAGCATTCTATTAATTTCTCCCATGCATCAGGTACAATTCATTCCGTAGATGAGACAGTGAAGCCCGGGGAGATTAAAGCACTTGGAGTAAGAGGCAGGATCAGAGGCCGGCCTTGTGTGACACGTGGCCTCCTGGCAGGATTCATCTAGTTCAAGGGATTTCAAGCTTTGGAACTAGTGTTCAGACATCCCGAAGGGCTGGTTCAAACCTAGATTGGAGGCCCCAGATCCCATCCGATAGCTGGAAGGGCAGAGGAGTTTGAGAATGTGCATTTCAAACAAGGTCCCAGGGAACGAGAAGCTGCTGGTCTGGGAGCCCACCCGGCCTTGTGCTGGTCGGGTAGGCAAGAAGGAGGAGGGCTTTCTTGGGGGAAGAGGGCAAGAGAACGTGGCCAGACCAGCAGAGCCCAGGAACGAGAACAGGGTCAGGACTCAGGGTGGGCAGGTCAGGGTGGCGGCGAGCATGTCCCCGGTAGAGGGGACGGGAAGGTGTCTCCATGCTCCTGCCCCGGTCTCACCCTCCCACCTTGCCCATCCAAGGAGGACACATCCCCCAGCATCTGCCTTCCCCAAGACGCCCATGGAGCTTTGCAGCCTAGATCATTTCCCCAGCACCGCGGACCCGTCTGCCAGAGTGACAAACCCTGTTTCATAAAGGCATGAATGGCTATAATCAGATACAATGTTTGCTACGCCGAGCAAAATGAGCAAAAGAAAAAAATACGCAGCCAGGCTATAATTACGGGTGTAATATTTCAGCCCATTAGCAAAAAATATCTCTGAAACCTGCTGCCCCGCCTTCTCGGCTAAAAAATAGGATGCTGAGCTGGTAAAGGCAAACAGAGCAGAGCACTGAACAGAGGCCGAACTAATCGCTTATACAATTTCTCCTTTCTTCTTTCTTTCTTTCTTTCTTTCTTCTTTCTTTCTTTCTTTCTTTCTTTCTTTCTTTCTTTCTTTCTTTCTTTCTCTCTTTCTTTCTTTCTTTCTTTTTTTCCTTGTGGGCTGACAGTGAGTTCTGACAATTCTAGGTCTTTCCCTGCACTAGATAAAAAGAGAGTGGGTCACCATCCCCTTCCCCTCCTCACCCCTCAGTGCCGATCTGAGGGTGGCAGCGGTCACTGACCCCTCATCCTCGGCTCTGCCCAGCCTGGGCCAGAACTAGACCAGGGCCTGTCACTTACTAAGCACTTGGTAAATTTAGGGTTTTATACAAGAGCAGCTAATTTTTATTTTAGGTTTTTGCCACTGGGCACACACACTCACCAGAGAGACAGACACAGTGAGAGGGGAGATGAGAAACCAGCCCCCAGGGGGGATGGCCACACCACAATCCATTCGCCTCTGTTCTTCTCCTCATGGGATTTTGGACATGCAGGCACACACGCCAAGCGTGATTTTCAAGCTGCTGAGTCTGGGACTCGAACCATGGTCAGCAGAGCTTGGTAAGCCTAAAGTAAAAGGCAGGTTACTAGAGATGCCCAAGAAAAAAGGTGGGGGGACCGTTCAGGAGAGTGGCAGTGGCCCAGCGAGTCCATAGAGGCAAGCTGGTACAAAGGAAGGAAGTGGGTTCCTGTGCTGGGAGAAAGAGATGTAAATATTGATCGGCTGTGGTTTCTGACTTGCCCCGGGATCTGGGCAGAGGGAGGAGTCGGAGTGCCTGCTGGAGTCTGACCTGGGTGGTGGGGGCTGCACACCTACGTGGTGGAGCTGACAGGAGGTGCAGGTGCAGGAGCCCGGAGCAGGGAGAGGCCGCACGCTCAGGGCCTGACCGGCTGGCTCTGAGATGCCCACAGGGCGTTTAGACGGGCCTGCTTGCAGGATGGCAGGTCGGCGGGTCTGGGGTCCCGGCCAGAGACACGGCTGGGGATGGAGACACTGCTCAGCCTTTCTGGGTGGGTCGGAGGGCAGGGAGGCAGGTCTCCCCCCGCGGGCGCCTCCTCCCCTGAGCCCACTGGCCTCAGCGAAAGGGCCAAGTCTGGATGTGTTTCTCTACGCCATGGCACAGCCTCTCACCAGGGTCCCTTTGCTCGGAGGGAGGAGAAGTGCTCTTCCCACCATGGCTGCTCGCCGGAGGGAGAGAAGGAGCGTACATCCGAGTCAGAGCCGGGGTCGAGCTCCTCTACACACGACTGTGTGTGCTGTGAAGGAGACGTGGGGGCCGGACTCCCACATGGTCGATCGGTTCAAGTCCCAGACCCAGTGGCTTGAAAATCAAGACATGTGTGCCTGTGTGCCCAAAATGCTGAGAGGAGAATGAAGGAGACGGGATTGCGGTACGGCCGTCATCCTGGGCGTGTGTGTGTCCCACTTTCCTTCTCTCTGTTTTTCCCTGTCTCTCCTCTTTCCAGTGAGCACACATACCCTATGGCCAAGGGGAAAAATGACGTGCAACACAGTCCACAGACAAAATAGATATGACACCCCCACCTCTCACCCTGACAGCACCAGACCTTGACCTTCCATTCCCAAGAGACAATAATCATGCTAATTTTAAAAATAACTGTTTATATTTTTAAATTCAAGTTATTATTATTATTATTATTTTAATTCGTTGTAGGGTATGCATGCTCACCAGAGAGAGAAGGAGAGAGAAGGAAAGTGAGAAAGCAAGACACCAGGTCCAGGACCTGCACCATGGTCGGCCGTGTGAGTCCAGCACTTCAACCACTATGCCACCTGCTGGCCCTGGGACGGTAATTCCTACTGTCCTTGAAGATCTCTTTCTCTCTCTCTCTCTCTCTCTCTCTCTCTCTCTCTCTCTCTCTCACACACACACAAACACACACACACACACTACATACTGTACAGCAGGTGAGTTTTTGCTATAAATACATACTCGATATATTTCTACATCAAAACATATAGCTCTACTTCCATTTGTCTTTCTTTTTCATTTTTTTATCATGAAAGTCATTCAAGTTTATGGTAGAAAATGTGGAAATTCAGAAAATTATAAAAAGACCCAATTCTACAATATCTTCAAATCTCATTTATTGAGAGAGGATGATTTGTATTAAAATATATATAATATATATATATGTGTGTGTGTGTGTGTGTGTGTGTGTTATTGTTACTGGGAAATTATAACAGAAAAAGATACTGAAGTTAGAGATAAAGAGTCAGAAAGCTTCAAGTCGATTTTTCTTTAAAATAAGATATTGGTTCTTATGTAATTTCTCTCTCCTTTTTACTTTTAAAGGAATTGAGAAGTTGAAGTTGTGATGTTCTGTTTTTTTTGTTTGTTTGTTTTGAGAGATTTTTGTTAGGGTACATTCCCTTGTTGGAGAGACAGAGAGAGATGGAGAGAGATAAAGTGAGAAATCACCCTCTGGGGGTGGGGGAAGGGTAGCCACACCACAATCCCTTTTCCTCCATTCTCTTCTCGGGATTTTAGGCACACACGCACCCATACCCACGTGATTTTCAAGTTACCGGGTCGGGGACTTGAACTGTGGTCGGCCATGTGGAAATTCAGTGCCCTAACCACCATGTCACCTGCTGGCCCTCAGCTTGTTTCCTTTTTTACACAGGGAGCTGCTTTTGCTTTACGGAAGCAACATTTTCCCTAGGAATGAGCAGCAATTCTCTTCTGTCGGCTGCATCATCTCCGTTTTGCTTCACTGGATCTTTCTGTTTTATGTGGGTTATTTTTCTAAAAACCTGGTACCTTCAAATAGCCATTAAGATGGTTGGATAAGCCACCAGGTAGATCAGTAACCTGTTTTAATAGGTGGTTTAAGTTTTCCCCTCCCAGTTGTTCAGCTCCGCTTTGAAAAAAGGCCTTTGTCCCGGCTGGGACGGGCCGGCTGACAGTGACAGAGCCGCAAGCCTGCCGAGTGGTGACGCCGCTGAAGTGAGGAAGACGCCTCTAGGTGTGGAGTCCTGGCAGACAGGAGTTTTGGTACACGAGCCCCAAACCCTTACTCTCTTCAAGACGGAACAGAAGTAATAGGACCGATGCGGAAAGCAGAGGGGACGGAGGACTTAAAATGTGTCCAATGTTATAATCAGACCATCAGCAACAGTAATAATAACCCCAATAGAAATGGTGGTGTTTTTTAAGACACATGCTAAAATTCCATTACATTAAAAATACATCAGTAAATATAGGGCTTTACTTTAAAAAAAAAAAAAAATGGAAGTAGCTGAATAGGAGGTAGGAGTGAGCCTTCCGAGTCATGAAAATGAGGGCAAATGCAGGGTAGAGGCGGCCTCATAACCGCCCCTTCCAGGATGACCAGGGAGGAAGGTGAATGGGGGTGTTTCTGGTCCTGGTGTGTCTGGGCCCAGCTGCTGTCCCTTGGTGGAACAAAGACTGGGAAGCTCGTGAGAAAACGACGTGTCTTCCACGGTCCCTGGGCAGTGCTGACCGGGAGCACCGCAGGAGAGACCTGCTGCCTGTCTCCGGGAGGGCCTGCCCTTCATTGCCAATCCCTGAGTCTGCAGACGAGGTCAGGAAGGGCAAGTCTAAGAAATGCCTGCAGAACTCCTATCCTATTTTATTTTATCATAGTGTATTGCTTGAGAGAGAGAGAGAGTGAGAGAGAGAGAGACTCTCGACAGGGCCTCAGCCCGCTGTCATCTTCCCGCACCCTCCAGCTCAGAGTGGCCTTAGACACACGCAACGGCAGCTGGTGAGTTTCAGGTCGACCAGGCCAGAGACCCGACCCCAAGGTCAGCCATGTGGCTTCCGACACGGCAGTTCAGTGTGCCGCTGACGTACCACCAAGCTGGGCCACCCCCATTTTATTTTTTTAAAAATAATTAATATATTTTTATTTATGAAAACTCTGAAAGTCTCTCATCTAACATTGATGACTAAATTAAGATTAGGAGGCTTTTAAAAAATATTGGGAACCAGCAGTTAGCATAATGGCTATGTCGCTGGACTCTCACGTAGTCAACTGCGGTTCGCATCCCGGACCCGGTGGCTTAAAACTCACGCCGGGCGCGTGTGCGTGCGTGCCCAAGATCCCGAGAGGAGAATGGAGGAGAAGGGATTGTGGTGTGACCACCCCCGGGGGGTGATTTCTTGCTTTCTGTCTCTCTGTCTCTCTCTGTCTGTCTGGCGAGCGCACGCGCCCTATAGCAAAAAACCTCTCCAAAAAAAAAAAAAAAGAAAGAAAAATATCTCCCCACTGTAATCCTGAAAAATTAAGAGCTGAATATAAGTACAGTAGAAATGATGAAATCTCTTATCATAGAACCTAGAGGAGAAATCCACTTACCCACAACAAAAATAGCTGATTAGCTGCAGAGGTGAAGGGTGTTTTGAATGGTTAAGAGTGACCTGCTATCAAGACATAAATGTACAAATGTATTTAGGAGGCGAAAGAGTGAATGAGAGTGGATTGTTTGTTACAGAAGCCTTAGTACAGGGTTTCTAGGGACAGAAAAAGTATATATACTTAATATATATTTATGAACATTTTTTTAAAAATTTAAGTACTTTATAGAAACATAACAAATACATGAAATAAATTTTATAGATATTGAAAAGGAACCGGTTATGGGTCACGAACTGGAAACCCAGTGCTCAGAGGGAAGGCGTGATGTTACAGTTGCTGCGGATTTCAAGTCGTTCATGTGCCTCGCAGCGTGGAAGGCGGTGCGCAGGAAGAGGACTTGTTTGTAGGTGGTTGAGGTTGCAAATAGGTTGCTGTGGTGAAAGCTGTCCGCATCAGTGGTGGGCGGATAGGTAACGGGAAGGAGACTACCCAGAGTCCAGAAACCCACCTGCTTGGACGCGTCACTCCCGGCAGCCGCATGTGACCTGTTACAAAGAGATTTTCGGTGGGTTCTCGTGGTTCTGGAGACAGAGATGCTGGAGGAGGCCACCAAGACCGTCAAACAGCCCCTGTGGGGACAGAGCCGCCACCTCCGCCATCAGTGGGCCGGCGGTTCTCACGGCCGTCTGTCCTGGGGGCGAATGTCAACGCTGGCTCTTGGGCCAACGCGAGCAGAGACTGGGGCGATTGGCCCAGGTAGTTTTCAGATAATTTCGATGCCCCGGCTCTTCTCTTCGAGAGTAACTTGAAAGTTTCTCCGAGCTGCGGTTCAGATCAAGGGTCCGGCTCGTGCACCCTGACCCTCGTAGGCCTCCACAGAGTGCAGGTCTCCTGCTCCGGCTTCTCAACCGGCTGGACCTCATTCTCCTGTCGCCTTTCAGACATCCCTCTGCATTTGCGACCCACTGAGAGCCCCCTCTCACGTTCTTAGGTGTGGGTTTACTCATTTCCTCACGTCCTTCTTGGTACTTTCCAACAGGACTGTGGTGTGGACACTAAATCTCATGTACGCAGTCCACATCTTGAACTGGAAATTCTCTCCATCGCTGCCTTTCTTTTTGACTTGGGGTGAATCTTTTCACAGCTTTGGGCCTCAGTTCATGACCTAGAAAACGGGAATGGTAGTAATGGTAGTCCTAACTACTTTACAGACTTGGGGAGGCGTGGGAGGGTGTGGGTGTGATTTGAACAGAAAGAACAGGACACGCTTAAAGCTGCCATCAGCTCATGGAAGAAACCCCCTAATCTGGCAGATGAAGAAAATGAAACCAAGAGGGCCAGCTGGTGTGTGGTGGTTAAGGCAGCTGGATCCCACATGACTGACTTTGTGGTTTGAGTCCCAGACCCAGCAGCTTGAAAAACACACTAGGCAAGTGTGCATCTGTGGCAAGAATCCCAAGAGGAGAATGGAGGAGAAGGAAGTGTGATGTGGCCATCCTCCCTGGGGGGTGATTTCTCACTATCCCCGCCCCCCCCCCCCCCATCTCTATCTTTCTCTGGTGAGCACACATGCCCATAGCAAATTTTTTAAAAAAGAAAGGAAGAAAAGAAAAAGAAGAAAATAAAGCCAAGCGATGAGAAGTGATTTTTTGCTCAAGGGTACTCAGAAACCTGCAGCCTCTCAGCTCCTGGGTCCCAGTCTCTCTCTAGACTCTTGCTCCCCAACATGTAGACAGCCAGGCTGCAGGACTGTGGGCAAGGCAATCGAGGAATCGGAAGAGGCTGAGCTGGCATAAATAATTCAGTGATTGCCGACCACGGGCCATTACGTTTCCCATGATCTGTTTTATTGCATCTGCTGTGCGGTGTTAGTCGCTTCCAGCCCAGAAGCAAACCAGGCACTTTCTCTGCCTGAGAGCTGACCCCTGTTCCCTCTTGGGACCCAAGACCAGGAAGCTCAGTCTTGGCCTTGGGCTGGGCCTCCAGCCTGGAAGTTCACGTCACAGCAGGTGAATTTCTAAGGTGCCCCCTTTCTGCTCCTGTCCATATGGGGCAGAAGTGTGACAGCCACCTCTCACGTGTGGAACCCACTCGCAAACAATCTCTACTGCAGACTGTTGCTACTGTCTCTAGTGATCTGCAAAAATAAAATACACAAGGGGCCAGCAGGTGGTGTGGTGGCTGAGGCACTGGACTCCCACGTGGCCAACCATAGTTCAAGTCCTGAACCTGGTGGCTTGAAAATCACGCTGGACACCTGCAAATGCGTACCCAAAATTTCAGTAGAATGGAGGAGAAAGGATTGTGGTGTGACCATTCTCCCTGGGGAGTGATTTCTCACTTTCTCACTCACTGTCTCTCTCTGCCTCTCTCTTGGAAGTGAACGTACCCTATTGCAAAAACCTTTAATTAAAAAAAAAAAAGGCACACTGTCCAGGGTGAGGGGTATCGAGGTTCATTTGTTCCATGTATATAATAATATAATAGTTGCCATCATTTCTGATGGAAAAGGTGCCTGCTTTTTTATTTTTCCATTTCTTCATTGCCTCAAAATCCAGCAATGGGCCAGACGCCATCTAACTTCTAGAAAACTGAATCTCCAATCCCAAAATATTGCTGTTTAGACTCCTAAAGGTGGTTTGACAGAGACAGAGGCTCGGGGAGCAGCTACAGCCCACTGGCAGCAGGGCAAGCCCAGGCCAGGCTCAGGGCTGCCAGTCCTCTTCACGGGGTTGCAGCCTCGGGGTGCATCTGCCTTCTTCCACAGAGGCCGGGGCCCCAGCCAGGGCGTTCTGGGAGCAAGCTTGTCTGACCTACGTCAGCGGCCACACAGAGTCACCGCCACTGCATGCTCTTGGTTGACACAGTCACAAGGCCGGTCTCAAAGGAGGGAAGCACAGAGCATTCCACTCTGTGGAGGCGGGTCCTCGTCACCCTGTGGGGAGGACACGTGGGGGTTGCACTGTGGCCACCTTCAGGAGGACGCTCGGCCTCCCCAGTCTACTGCGGTGCTCTGTGCCCAGGAGAGGTAGGGTTGGGGGGCTCCAGGCACAGGCTCTGCAGTTGGGCTGTCTGGGCCCCGGTTCCGGGCCACCCTCTGGCTGGCTGTATAACTGGACGTGTCCCCTCCTGTTCTGTGCCTCAGTGCCTCCTCTGTACAGTGGGGGCCACGGCAGTCCCTGCCTCCAGAACAGCACGTGGTAGTTGTCACTGTGGCCGCTGTGTTGTCACTGATGATGTCAGCGTCATCAACGGACCCTCAGTACTTAGTGATGGAGGAGACACAGCTTCCAAGGCGAGGAGAGTAGAATGGCACCGGCTGTCTGGGCTCCTGTGGGGCTCTCGGGGTCTCGGGGGCTGAGGGTCTATGCACGGATCCAGTTCCTTGGTAACAGCCAGAGCTAGACTCTGGAACCCCCTCGGAGCGGCGTGTAAACAGCTCGGGATAGCGAGCGTATTCATAAAGTGTCTTTATCTTCGTGGTCGTCATCGTCATCGTCATTGCTGTCACCAAAGCTGCGAGGTCACAGGCCTGTGGATTTCCAAAACCCCGGATGGAGGTATGCCAGATGGAGGTGTGCCACGTGGGGTCCAGACTCACTCCAGAGCTCTGCAAACACAGCTCCCCTTGAGCACACGCGTGCCGCGGGAGCAGCCGCTGTCTCCCTTGGCCTCAGAACGGTGTGCAGCAGGAGACAACCTGAGCTTCGTCCGACTACCAGGACCCCTGCCCTGTCCCTGCTCCGGGCTCAGTGACTGGAGCTTCGTCCAACTAGGACCCCTGCCCTGTCCCTGCTCCGGGCTCAGTGACTGGAGCTTCGTCCAACTACCCAGGATCCCTGCCCTGTCCCTGCTCCGGGCTCAGTGACTGGAGCTTCGTCCAACTACCCAGGATCCCTGCCCTGTCCCTGCTCCGGGCTCAGTGACTGGAGCTTTGTCCAACTACCCAGGATCCCTGCCCTGTCCCTGCTCCGGGCTCAGTGACTGGAGCTTCGTCCAACTACCCAGGACCCCTGCCCTGTCCCTGCTCCGGGCTCAGTGACTGGAGCTTCGTCCAACCAGGACCCCTGCCCTGTCCCTGCTCCGGGCTCAGTGACTGGAGCTTCGTCCGACTACTAGGACCCCTGCCCTGTCCCTGCTCCGGGCTCAGTGACTGGAGCTTCGTCCAACTACCCAGGACCCCTGCCCTGTCCCTGCTCCGGGCTCAGTGACTGGAGCTTCGTCCAACTACCCAGGACCCCTGCCCTGTCCCTGCTCCGGGCTCAGTGACTGGAGCTTCGTCCGACTACCAGGACCCCTGCCCTGTCCCTGCTCCGGGCTCAGTGACTGGAGCTTCGTCCAACTACCAGGACCCCTGCCCTGTCCCTGCTCCGGGCTCAGTGACTGGAGCTTCGTCCAACTACCCAGGATCCCTGCCCTGTCCCTGCTCCGGGCTCAGTGATTGGAGCTTCGTCCAACTAGGACCCCTGCCCTGTCCCTGCTCCGGGCTCAGTGATTGGAGCTTCGTCCAACCAGGACCCCTGCCCTGTCCCTGCTCCGGGCTCAGTGACTGGAGCTTCGTCCAGCTACCCAGGATCCCTGCCCTGTCCCTGCTCCGGGCTCAGTGACTGGAGCTTCGTCCAACTAGGACCCCTGCCCTGTCCCTGCTCCGGGCTCAGTGACTGGAGCTTCGTCCAACTACCCAGGATCCCTGCCCTGTCCCTGCTCCGGGCTCAGTGATTGGAGCTTCGTCTAACTACCCAGGATCCCTGCCCTGTCCCTGCTCCGGGCTCAGTGACTGGAGCTTCGTCCAACTACCCAGGATCCCTGCCCTGTCCCTGCTCCGGGCTCAGTGATTGCACTGGCCTTTTTTTTTTTTTTTTTTTTTTTTGCCATAGGGCGCATGTGCTCACTGGAGCAAGTTAGAGAGAGGAAATGTGAAAAATGGCCCTGGCCATACTGCAGTCCCTTCTCCATTCTCCTTGTGGGATTTTGAGCACACACGCATACACGCTTAGCGTGATGTTCAAGTCACCAGGCCCAGACTCGAACCATGGTTAGCCAAGTGCGAGTCCAGTGCCTTAACCATCATGCCACCTGCTGGTCCCTTCCTGGCCCAGTAACACCGCGTGCCTGGGCCCGCGTCTGCACCTCAGCTGGTGCCTGCTCCACCTCCTTCCCCGCCCCTTTCCGCCTTAGACTGCTGCCCCTGGGACTGCAGCTCTCAAAGCCTCAGCACGTCAGCTACGCCGCGGGCTCTGTTTTCTAAGAAACTCGGGCTCAGCTAGGGAGGTTCAGGGCCAGCCTTTGACTGGCTTCCTGGGGCAGGGATGAAAAAGGCAGGGAAAAGGAACATGAGAAACCCTGTCGGAGGTGAGCCTGCACGGACAGCAGCGGTGGCGAAGGCCGGGGGTAGTGACCCGAGACGCGTAACGACCGAGGAAGAGGCACGTGAGTGAGCGTGTGGGGTGAGCACAGGCCCGCGGCTCTCCTGCCTCAGTTTAGGGCTCGCTCACCCCTCGCTCCTGAGCTCCCTGCCGCACCCCTGCCGCCTTACGTCCACGGCCCCCGCTGGCCAGAGCTGCGTTTCTAAAGTGCAGACCCCCTCGTGTCCCTGTCATGGCTCCCCATTGCCCTGGGCTAAAATCTGAATGCTTTCACCCAGAACTAAAAGGCTGCACTCTGGGGCCTGGCTGCCCCGGGGAGCCCACCCCTGTTCAGGAGCCACTGCTGTCTCCCCAGAACCCTCTTCTCCTCCACTGGTGACCTCTCGCCCCGCACGTGCGTTCCCCGCCACGCCCCACTGCCCTGCAGAGAGCCCATGCCCCGCCCCCTCCTAACTTGCTTTTCTGACGCTCCTGGCATGGTCTCCTGTGGTGGGCCACCTACCTGCCCACCTCCCACCTAAGCTGAGACCCCGGAGGTCTTTCACATTGCAGGTTCAGGAGACGTGAACGAACGAACGAACGAGCTCCACCTTGTACTCTCGTCACAGGCACGTCCTGCTTCCGGAGCCAGAGACCTCACATGCCAGCGTGGGTGCAGGCATGCCACTCCGCTGTCACTAGCCCTACCCCTCTGTCCCTGCAAGATTTGGGTCAGAAAGTGTGAGCCAGGGAGCTGGGCAGGGTGCTGCCCCCGGGTTCCGCCACCAGTAAGGAGAGGCCGGCAACGACAGCCAGCCCTGGGTGCTGCCCCCAGGGGCGAGTGCGAAGGCCGGGAATCGCTGTGGCGCGAGGCACAGCCCCACAGTGACTTCACGCGACGTCGTGGCTAGCTTTCTGGTTCTGGTTCTGGGCTGGGTTCCAGCCCTCCCGGCAGCTCTTGCTGGCAGGTTCCTTGTGCTGCCATTGAGTGGCCGTGGGCTCGGGAGCTGGGCCGAGCGGCCGCACGTGGCCTCCCCGGTGGCGCTGCTTGCCTGCCTCGGGCCCGTCTTGAAGGAGACCAAGTGCTCCGAGACCCCTGGGCAGAGGCCACAGGCTTCTCGCGACTCAGCCTCAGCAGTCTCAGGCCTCATCTCCGTGGCATTCAAGTTGCCAAGCCATTTTTGATTTAAAAATTATACTGCGCTGAGTCGCACGGAGCGCAGTGGCACCTCGGCGCCGAGCAGCGTTCCGTAAGTGCTGCCTGGCAGTGTGGCCCCCAGTTCAGCCCTTCCGTGCAGAGACACATCCTCCTCCCTCCTCTGAGGCCGGACGCCCCCTGCTGTGGATGTGCAGAGTGACAACGGTCTCTGTGGGCCAGGGTTGTGACTGTTTTCCTGTGCCGGATCTTCCCAGTCTCCTGGGGAAGACGCTGCAGTGGGATTATTTTTCTGCACTTGGCAGATAAGGAAACAGAGAGGCCTGGGCTGGGCGCCCAGTCGCTCAGCAAGAGAGAGCCGACCAGGCCGACGGAGACCTGAGGCCGCAGCTCGAGATGGGTCTCCCTACGCTGTCTGCTGGCTCCTGTTCATGCTTCACTCACACGGTTTCCAAAAACCGAAGCCGAATTCCCAGGACGTCTCAAAACCCATGCCAGACAGCCACCCACCTGCCCAGGCTGAGGTCGCTGGCCCCAGACCCTGACACTGTGCGTGGCAGTTCAGGGCCTTGGTGCTGTCCCTACCCTGGGCCTGTGGTCTGTCCAGCCCTTGCTTGCCCACCCAGGGTGACTGCGACCTGTCCACCATCTATTGCACATGCTTCCCGCCCACCCCATTCCAGAAGGTCTCCAAGGTCTCTCCATGGAAGGTACAGGCCGCCCCTGGGGGTAGCTCTCCATTTCCACAGCCTGCAGCCTCCCGAGAGGGTGCTGAACTGGAGCCGCCCTGCTCAGAGCCCCTGGGAAGCCACTTTCCGCTCAGCCGGCCAGCTGGGCTGGAACAGCTTCTAATCGGAGAACACCCTGAGGACTGTACCGGGTTTCCACTTCTCAGAGCAGGGGCGAGGGCGGGAGACAGAGGGCTCGGAGGGCTGGGGCAGAGCAGGACTGAGGGCCACCCCACCCGCCATGGTCAAGGCCAGCTCTCCTCCCTCGACACTCTGTCAGACGAGACAGAATCAGGCCCAGCTGCCCGAGGCACCCTGTTTTCCAGAACCCTCTGCACCTCGCCAGGTGCCCCGGGAGACCTACTGGAAGTGGCTGTGCAGACTCCCTGGGTTAGCTCCCATAGCCCACTCTGCCAGGAACAGAAATCACCCTCCTGGAGTCTCGGAGTCCCAGACGGCCGCAGCTCAGGCAGAGGCTTGGAGCCTGCTCCATGTGGTGGGCCTGGCCCCGTGGCTTCCCTGGGGGCCAAAGGGTTTCCGTACTTCTAGAAGTGCTCCCATGTGGGCCGCAGTGTGAATTCCGCCATGGCTTAACTGTCTTTCATTTCCAGGAGTGGGGAGTGGGGAAACTGGACCCCGTGTCCGGGGGCTGCGGGGCACAGCCACCCCATCTTTCTGGCTGTAGCTGGCCCAGTGCGCAGGGGTAGCTCTGAGCCTGGGAAGACCCTGTCTGCAACTTGCTGTGTGGCCTTGGGCCAGTCACCCGGTGCCCTGAGCCTGTCCTTTCCTGAAAGTAAGGTTGTGAGGGCAGAATAAGACGAGGCGGCCCAGGGCTTTGCAGAGGGGACACCCTAGCTCCTCTTCCACGTGGCTGTTGGGGGCCTCTTGAGGGGGAGCTGTGATCCAATAAGCTTCACCTGCTCAGTAGTTCAGAGTATGCCTACACTGGGATCTGAGAGCTTACCAGATGCCCCCTGCCCGAAGGTGGGCGGGGCCAGGGAGCCGGTGGGCGGGGCCAGGGAGAAGGTGGGCGGGGCCAGGGAGCCGGTGGGCGGGGCCAGGGAGCCGGTAGGCCCTGCTCTCCGTGAGCTCCCAGGCTCCTAAAGCCAAGCCGCCAAGCAGGCTGAGAGACTCAGCAGGGCCGACGACAGGCCCTGGGGCGGGGCTCCAGGGTGGGCAGCTCTGAGCACTTGCCAGAGGTCCCCTCATATAAGCTCCTCGCCCCTAGGAAGGAAGGGCGCTTTGGAGCCTGGGGAAGGAAGGTGGGGTGCAGGAGGAGCTCGCGGGGCTCCGGGGAGGTGTGCAGGCAGAGGCAGCCCCCACACTGCCTTGCTCCTCAGAGCTTTCCCACTCCGGAATCGGAGCCCCTGGGCCGTGGGCGGAGAGGCCCCGCTGGCACAGGAGCTCTGGGGCCCTCTGAGCTCCTGCGCCGGCGGGCACAGGCCTGCCCTGCACAGCTCCATTAGCAACCGCGTCTCCCTGGCAACCTTGCCAGCCTGCCCTTGAGACCGGGCTGGCACAAGCTCCCCTGGGCTGTGCTGCGCCGTTCCCCGCGGTGCGCGGGAGACGCCTGGGTGGAGGGGCTGGACCATACCTACCGCAGCCTCCCAGACGGCAGCGGCGGCTGTGTCTGCACGGGGACCGGGCCCTCTCTGCAGGTGACAGGGCTGATAGTCCGGCGTTGCCCTGTGAGCCATGAGGCTGCAGGGACGGCTGCGTTGGCCCAGACAGAGCATCCAGGGCTGTGTAGACACCAGGCAGATGAGGAGCCCAGCTCAGGGGCTGCGGTGGCCACCCCAAAGCCACTCACAGAGGAGGCAGGTGGCTGACAGCCTCCCAAGCAGTGCTCTTTCCCGCCCCCTCCCAGGAGGCCGCTCCTCCTCAGCCCCTGCCTCCGCCCCCAAGGGGGCTGCAAGCTGACCAGGCAGGTGGGGCTGGGGTGCCACACAGACTGGGGCGGCAAGGGGAAGGAGGCTCAGGGGGGCCATGGCGACCCCGTCAGGCTGCGGCAGTGGCCACTCCGTGCCAGGAGGCCGTGGGGGAGGGGAGGCCCTTCCCTCCCCTTCCAGATCCTCTGTCCTCGCAAGCACTTCCAGGGCCTCCTCCTGGAGAGGCCAGAGGTGGAGGCCGAGCAGGTCTCAGCCTCATACAGGGGCCCTGAGCAGAGTCCTTGCGAGAAGAGAGCGTCTGGGTGGGCGAGGCGCTTCTACGGCCGTCCATCCCCACAGCCTTAGCAGCCGGCTGCACTTCTCTGTGGGAGGGAAGACGCTGCTGAGAACAGCCCTCCTGAGGGTTTGGGGTTGGAGGGAGCCCCTTAGCAGAGGGAGCCGCTCTGCAGGGGGGGAAGAGAACCTGGAGCTCCCAGCAAGCCCTCTGTGTGTGTGTGTGTGTGTGTGCATGTGCGTGTGCATGTGCGTGCACGTGTGTGTGTGTGTGAGGGGGTAAGGGGCAGCTGCAGACGGCGGGGCTCCCTGAGGCCGCTCCCGACCCCTGTTACCTCCTGTACCAGCTAGAGAAGGACTGCCCTGCCAGGGGCATCCAGACATGGCAGGAAGGGGCACCCGGGCCAGAGGGCTGAGGCCTGGGCCCGTGAGTGCTGAGAGGTTAGCTGGCGTCTGGAGCCGAGACCTGGCGCTCAGGCTGAACACAGGCGCGCTACACAGCCTCTGCCTGAGGCCACCTCCCCGCTGGGAGTAGTCGGTGAGAAGTGGAATCCAGATTCCCTGGCATTTCTTTATTTTATTTGCGCGCCTGGAGAGACAGAGAGAGAAAGGGAAAGTGAGAAGACACCGCCCATGGGGCATGATCAAATTACAGCCCGCTCTTGTCCTTTTCTCCTTTCTTCCCAGGATTATTGATTATTGGGTATGCATGCACACGTGCCTGGCCCGTTTTTTCAGGCTGCCGTATCTAGGACTCGAACCGTGTGGTCGACCAAGTGGGATCCAGTCACCTTAACCGCCACGCCACAGCTGGCCCAGGGTTCCCGGTTCTAAACTCACTGGCTAGCTTGGGTAGGCCAATGGCAAGTGGCATTTTGTACACTTGTCCCCCGGCCCGCCTCCTCTGTCCCTCCTCCTCCTTTCTCCTTTTTCCTCCTGACAGAGGATGCTACAGCCCATTCACCCTAGGCCACAGGGGCATTTCCTCCACCCCAGAGGGGCCAGTTACCCTCAAAACCTGGCCCTTGAAGAGGGCTCTGCAGAGCTCAAAGGCAACGCTCTGAGCCCCTCGCGCTGCCCGCACCCGGGAAGAGATCTGAAAACGGCGGCCCTTGCTGAGAGGGAAGCAGAGCGCAGGCATGCCAGGGCGCTGGGAAGCTCGTCTAGCACAGCAAAGTGGCAAAAGGGAGGAATAAAACACTCGTCTATCTAAAAGAGGAACGACGGGGAAAATACATTTTCATCAGCTCGTCTTCTCGTGGCTGAGTCCCCACAGCGAGCTCCAAATTCCGACGTTAGGAAATAAATCAAAATAACTTCGCCGTGTTTAGCTGCATTTTGCCGCCGCTCGGCTCGGAGTTAAAAAGCAACAGGTACCATGGTGTCTCTCCCAGAAACACAGGAGCGGCTTTAAAATGCAATTATGGGGGCTGGCGGAAGGGAGGGGAAAATGTTTTTCTTCGATTGATGTATGATTGCCCCCATGCTGTTTGGAATCGCATTTTCGCTGAGCTCTGCTAAGAAGTGCTATTTACAGGGAGGCTGACAGACGGAAGCGATTGGGTTTGGCAGGTCTAAACGTATTATTTTAGCAGGTCTCCGAGGAAGGATTCGGGAGGGGCGCTGGCCTTTTAAAGTGCAGAGGACAGCGGCTGCTCAGCGTCAACCCTGCCTGTCAAGACCGACCAGCCAGCCTGGGAACAGCCCCTGAGCCACTTCTTTCCTGGAGAGCCTGCCTGCCCTTCCCCCACGCTGCCTCTCCCCTCCTTGCAGCCCTTGGCGGGCTCTTAACAGAGTCCATCAGTCACCCTCTCAGAGCCAGACTTCCTCGTAATCCGAGATGCCTGACTCTTTGCTAGGCACTTCGGGGCCTGCTCAGATGGGGCCAAAGAGGCAGGGCCTGTGGGGTCTCAGGGAAAGGGGAGGGGACAGACAGGGGCACTTGGCCTGGGCTTCTTGGGGTGAATGTGCTGGGGGCATGGGTGCGGGCCTAGTGGGAGGCAGTCATGGGTCCCAGGTGGCTGGCCCGTGCAGGACTGGGACAGCCAGCAAGCCCCAGCAGGATAAGCCCCGCTAGTGAGCAGCCTGGACCCCAAGTCCCCGTGCGAGCAGGCCCTGTTCTGAGTGCTTTAGTGCACTGAGTCATTGGGCGGCACAGCCGTGTGGTGGGCACGCCGGCTCCCGGCTCTGCCGTCGGGTAAGAACGTGCAGCCTTTGGTTATGGTCTCCACTCTGCAGCTGCTGCAGCGCCTTGCCCAGGGTCGCTCTGCTAGTGAGGAGCCACAGAGACACCTGTTAGATCGACCCCTGCATGGCCTTCAGGGAGTTTCCCGGCAGAAAATAAGGAGGTGGTTAAACAGCCTTTGGCCAGAACCCGCCATTACTGGCAAACAAAACCACAGAACTGTTTCAGCCTACGCCCACACAGGGCCGATAGGTCACAATGCCAAGTCCCGTAACCAAACCTGCCCTCCCCCCGTATAAAGGCGTCACACCTCGGTAGGGTGGGCTGGGTTCTCTAACCTCAGACCCGCTGGCTGCGGGCCTGAACGGAACCTGCTTGCATGAGACAGTTTCCCTGGGTGCTTTGTCGAACCTGCCATAACCGAACATGACCCCAGGCTGTCTGCTGCGGGGCTCCAATAGGGCCAGCCCTGGGGTCAGGCCGAGGCCAAGGTCAGGCAGCTGAGCCACCCACGGAGCCCTAACAAGGTGCTGTGCAGCGCTCAGCAGGGACTGCGGCCCTTGCTTCCAAGAGGCGGCAGTTGGAATATAAAAGGCCGTGTAGCCCAGAGGTGTGCCAGTTACAGGAGCGCGGGAGGGAGGCGGGCGCGCGTTACATTAGTCCACTTGCAAAGGGAGGCAGGAAGTCTTCCTGGAGAAGGTGGAGGATGCCTTGAGGTTTGCTCTGTGGATAGAAGAGGGTGGTGCAGGGAACAGCGCTCGGGAACTCCCTGTGAAAGATGAGGCCAAGCGAAGTGAGACCCGGGACAGTTTGTGCGTCGCGCTGCAGCAGGGTGGGAAGTCGGGTGCTGGGTAGACGGCCCGGCAGACCACCCCTTGGGGCAGAGAGGGCACATTGTCTAGGCCTGGGTCGGCCCACTTGGGCACTCTGACAGTGTGACGGGTCACCCTCCTCCTCAGAGGGCGTCTTGTTCACTGCAGGGTGCCTGACAACTCTAGCCTCCACCCCAGAACCCTCCCTCCCCCTGCCTCCCAGTTTCAACACTCAAAATTGTCCCCAACAGACACTGCAGGTGCAGACCTTCCCTTAGGGAAGAGGAGGAATGTACAAGAAACAAAACCGCCACACGCCGGGACTGTCCTGTCTGGGCAATGTCTCAGGTGCCAGGTTCCTCGTTCCAGTGACATCAGAAGAGAATGGCTTTGGGGCTTCAGGGCAAATACCAGGGCACTTCAAAAAGTTCATGGGAAAATGCCATGAAAGCACAAGTCTATTTTGTTGCAAAAGAATAAAATTAAAATCCATGCAGTATTTTCAGCCATTTTCCACAAACTTTCTGAAGACCCCGCGTGCTTAGACTTAGAACAGCACATGCGTACTGTGTGCGTTCTCAGCCCACGCCCGAGGCAGACATTGCGAATCAATCCCAGTGTCCTTCCCCACTAAGTCTGACACCCTCCCTTGGGGTGCCCTCCCAGTGTTCCAGGTGGCCACTTCGGTATTAGAGACTAACACAGGAGAAGTAAAAAAACAAAAAACCTGCTGCCTTCCTGGGAGTAAGAGTCTTCTCTGAGAAATATTATTTTCTCTGTCCCAAGGGACTCCCCTATGCAAAGTGGCCCCGTCCCCAACCAACAGCCTTGCTTCTAGCAGGGGAGAGCCCGGCTGCACCCTCCTGGCCGGGCTAAGAACTGCCCTTTTCCCCTTCTCCTGTCAAGGGAGGGCTGTCCTGAGGACCGGACGTGGGAGAGGACGGTGCACAGCCACTTCCTCCTGGCAGGAAGGGCTTGAACTGTGGAGGGAACTTGGCAATGCACTCAGGGCCAGGGTACGAGGCAGTCGGGGCCCTGGGGAGGAGAGGGACAGCACCCCACTGTGGGCTTTCTAGAGTCTCAGGGGGTAGGGGCGGGGCGGGGAGCCACAGGGCCCCCAGGGCCATCTGCTGGGCCCTGAGCACCTGCCAGGCACCGGGTACCCACAACCTCACGGCCCCCACAAACTTCCTGCAGGTAGACCTCAGCCCTGCATTGCAGGTGGGAAAAGTAAGGCTCAGGGGACTTAACTAACAGCCCGGGGCCACACAGCCAAGAGGAGCGGAGCCAAGTGGGAACCTTCAGCCTCAGCTGCGGGCCAGCCCTTCAGATCGCCCCCTTCTGGTCAGAAGGGGAGTAGAGGTTCACATCCTGGTTCTGCCACGGTGGCTGGTGGCCCCGGGCGAGCTCCGTGACCTCTCTGTGTCCCGGTTCCCTCCCCCGTGACGTGGGGATAGCAGCTCCTTGCTTTGGAGGTGGCTGCAGGCCTGTAAGGGTCACGTGCTCAGCGCAGCGCCTGGCGGAGTGGTGCTCACAGATGGCCTTGGGTACGATCAGGCTGTGACTGGCAGGCGGCAGGGTGTGGCCCAGAGCAGGGTGTCCCCTCGCTCTGTCCCGGCCTCTTCAGCCTGGCCTGGCTGCAGCCCTCGGAGCCCTCCCTGAAGGAAGCTGTCCGGGCGGCACGTCTCTCCGGAGTCAGGTGCTGTGGAGCCCAGGCTCAGCCCAGCTGAGACCAGTGTCACTGAGGCATGGCCTACGGACTACGGCATGTCCCACCCGCTCCTCCAGCCCTGAAGCCTGCCGTGAATTAGGGGATCCTGGGGACAGAGGGGCTCCTGAGCCAGCTCTGGGTGGGGGTCAGGAGGGGTGGAGGAGAGGGCCGAGGGCGTTGGGAGGGAGTCTCGGGGAGAGACTGGCTGTCAGGAGCTGTGCGGGCCGGCTCCTTGCCTGGTGCGCAGAGCCTCCCCTGTCTGCGCTCCCCACTTTCAGTCCCGCCTCCTTACGGAGCAGCCTCTGCAGCCAGGGCAGTCCCGTGACCTCGGCTCCATCCGGCAGGTACTCCTGTCCCGCCGAGGCCTGACTGCACTTGGGCATATGAAGAAGCAGGGTGGAGAGGCCCCGCCTGGCAGGGTGCCAGCTGCCGGGCCCCCTGCGCGTGGGCAGCTGGGGCGGGGCTGCTCAGCACCCTTGGTACCCAGAGCGGGCTGGGAGGACTGTGACCCCGGGGTCAGACCCACAGCGTGGCTTTCAGGTTGAGTCCCGGTCTCTAGTTCCTGCGGAGACCGATTCTGGGCTCCACCAAGGGTACTCCTGTAAATTCCTCTTGCCTTAAACAGCCAGGATTCCCACTGCTTCCGCCTGTCCTGTCTGGTCCCCCCGCCCCACTCCTGGGCTCCCCTCCGGGGACTCACACAGTGCTCCGAAAGACAGACCCACGCTGGACTTGTCACGCCCGACATGTACGTGGGTGAAGTCAAGCTTCACCACAGGGGAGGGCTCACGACCTCTGTGTGCACGTGCGTGTGTGTGAGTGCACTCGTGGGGAGCCACAGAAAGGGGGTGTGGCTTGAGAATGGGGTAGGGGGCAGGCACCCCCTGCCTGGTCTCGAGCCGGGGGTGATGGCTGAATATGCAAGGCCGTGTTCTTCCTGTGCACCTGCTTCCTCCCCTGCTCGGCGCCCTGCCGCAGGGCCTCTGTCTGGACCCGGGCAGGCCTGCCAGGAGAGGGAGACAGACAGACAGAGGCCACGTCCGGGCCACCTCCAGAGAGCCACCCCTTTGTGCCCGGGCCTCTGTCAAGCAAAGTGGAAGGAACAGGGTGCTCAGTGCCTGGCAGGGCTCCAGGGGTGGGGCCACCTCTAGGCTGGGCAGGGTGCTGTGGCCATAGGGCTCTGCTCTCTGGCACGATTGTGTGCTGATGGGGAGACCTCCCAGCCCTCCCCAAACGGGAAGCATTCCCAGACAGCACTGCCTAGGCCTCCCTGGGCCAAGGCCTAGGCTCTTACCCCTCTACCCCCCAGCTCACGCTGGTACAGACTCCAGGATGCCTGTGTCCCTCTGCCTAGGGACGCCTTTCCCAGGGTGTGGTTTAGATGCCACCACCTCCAGGCAGTCCCCCAGGCACCACCAGGCTTTGCTGCTCCTACATGGGCCTTCCTCTGTGTCTGGCCTTCTCACTTCTCTGCCAGCCACTCCTCCAGGACAGGAGCCACGGCTGACTCATTTGTTCCCTCTTTTTGCATACACCCCCCCATTTTTTTAAAAAAAAGAACTATTATTGATTATTTAATTTAATTCGTTATTATTATTATTATTTTAATTTGTTACAGGACAAATGCACTCACCAGAGAAAGAGAGAGAGAGAGAGAGAGAGAGAGAGAGAGAGAGAGAGAAAGTGAGCAAGCCATCAGGTCTGAGACTCGAACTGTGGTAGACCATGTGGGAGTCCTGTGCCTTAACTACACCTACTGCCCCCCCCCCAGCCCTTTATGCCCTAGCCGTCCTGCCCCCTCCTGGCCCCCCTGCCTCCTGCTCTCCCCACCCCGTGGGCTTCTCTCTCTCGCAGTCCTTCACAGCTCCCCATTTCCTCTGCCTCCCTCCCCCACCCCGTCTGGCCTCCCTCCCGCCTGTAACTTTGCTGCTGAGCGGAGCCGCTAATGGCACCTGTAATTACCTAACCCTGTGACAATTAGCCCGGTGCTCTGTGTTTTGAAGGTGCAAATGGCAAACGGCAGCATAAGGAGGTGATTTAGGGCCCAAAACTGCCCAGAGAGCTTTGGTGGGTGGGGTGGATGGGGCTGAGTGATCAAAGAGAGCCCGGCCTGGCTGCGGGGGCCAGGGCTGGGGTCTCCCAGGAGCCTCCCCCAACCTCACAGCGCAAGGCCAGCCGCAGCCTCAGCTGTGACTCTGTGACCACCGCGCCGCGAGGAGGCCAGGAGGCTGGCGCCTGGGCTCAGACCTTCCGCTGACACAGAGGGCTGGGCCACTGCTCCCGGGAGGCCGCCTGGGGGGGGGGGGTGCAGGGCAGAGCCTGCAGGAGGGAGCAGGGCTGGCCTGGCGCGGCTGCGTTCCTGGCAGGGCCCACTGCTTGGCCCCCAGCGAGTCCTCTGGGAGAGGGACCAAGAGGCCCCCTTGCCTTGGAGCCCTGTCCCTAGGGCAGCCCCCAGTCTGGACCCCAGGTGTCCAGGGCCATGGGCTGTGAGGGCCGTGAGGAGTGACAGGAGCTGACCTCTGTGTGTGCCCTTGCCAAGAAGCCTGCGCTGGGCCTTGAACCCGGGTTCTGGCCCTGATGGGGGCAGGGCTCTGGGATACAGGAGCCCACTGGGGGGCCAGCCTTGGTGTGGTACCACATAATCCACGTGTCGGGGTGGCCCTGGGGGGGCCAGTGG
Organism: Tupaia tana; assembly: GCA_026018925.1. Classification (NCBI taxonomy): domain Eukaryota; kingdom Metazoa; phylum Chordata; class Mammalia; order Scandentia; family Tupaiidae; genus Tupaia; species Tupaia tana. Next base: position 1,540,977 of record JAKSZU010000023.1, on the reverse strand, counting down.
GGCGCAGGAGGCTGGGGGCGCTGGCAGCAGACACTGACTGGGCCAGCCCTTCCAGGACCTCAGACAAGGACTCCCCGGTGACCACTGGGTCCCGCAGCGGGCCCAGCACCGGCTAGGTCCTGCTGGTGTTCGAGGACATTGTCCTCACTGTCCGCCCGCGGTTCCCTGTCACCTGAAGGGATGAGGGAGGTACTGTGACAGCTGAGGGGACGATCTAGGGCAGTATTCCTCTACCGACTGCGGAGTCCGCCACTGCCGTGGGGTGACGGATGATGGCTGTGGGAGCCAAGGCTGAGCAAGCGCTGCATGACCGGCTGAGGGCTGAGCGCGTGGCACGTGCTGCCTTTCTGTGGCCTCAGCTCCCCGCGGTGAAGGGGGGGCTGGGCCGAGGCCACCGTCCCAGATGGAGGTCCGCGCTGGCCCTCCGAACGCGGCCAGGCAGCCATCCTCCCACCTCGGCCGGTGGGTCCCCAGCTGGAGTGCCCGCCGCCCCACACCCGCAGTGCGCCCTCTTGGCCCTCCCGGGCACCTGGTGGCACACAGCCCTCTGGCCCAGAGGGTTCGCAGCCCTGCAGCCCGGGGCTGTGCTTCTCTGCTCAGGAAGGAGCACCCTGTGGATTTCCGTGTCCCTGCCAGGAAGCACGCTGTCAAATCCGCACATGGCTGGTGCGGTCTCAGGCCTCTCGCACATTGAAGGCCTGAAGCTGGGGTAGCGGGGACTCCTGATCCTACTCCACTGCGGACCGCGTGGCTTCGGGGAGAGCTCGGAGCTGGAGCGGGGTGGCCGGGCCATCTGGGTCGCAGCCAGCACCCGCTCCCCTACACGCCTTCCCTCCGCTCACTTCCACGCTGGGCTCAGCGGGGACCCCAGCCAAACGGCAGCGTCCATACCAGGAGTACGTGTAATTCCCCCACCAGAGGGGAGACGGCTTAGAAAGCGCCCAGGGCGAGAGGCTCTGCCCCGGGCAGGTTAACGAGCGCTGGCCTCTGCCGGCACCGGAGCTGAAGTCAGAGGAGGGGCGGCCCCAGCGGGAGTCAGACACTGGTGTCACTTCCACAGTACCGTAACCTGCCAGCTCCTCTCACCCCAGGGGCCTGCTGGAAATGGGACCCTCGCTCAGGAGAGGTAGGGCCTGCTCCGGAAGCAGAGACAGGAAGGCAGCTGCACCGGCGCCCAGGCCCAGGTGGCCCACTGAGAGGCCGAGGCCGAGGCTGATCTCCGTCTCTCGTGCAGGGGAGACATGGAGCCTGGACAGGTCGATACCCTGGCTGGCCACAGGCCCGGTGAGTAGCGGGGCTGGGACTGTGAGTTCCACCACCACCCGGGTCCACCCTGCCCCCTCTGGATCTGTCAGATGAAGAAACTGGGGGCTCACCAGCCCACCCCCCAGCCAGGAACCTGTCCCCCGGGCCCTCCCCAGGACAGCTCCCGACCACCCCGATGCCATATTCCCGTCCCCCTGCCTCTTCGGTCCCCAGCCCTCTGGTTTGCTAGCAGTACTTGTATGGGTGCCAGAGATCCCGGCACACCAGAAAGCACCCTGCCCCTGGCACAGGGACTGGGCAGCTTGCACGTGCCCGGTGTGCACGGGAGGAGGTACGCACAGCTGTCCGGGCCCCCGGGTGGCTTCTGAGCCCCATCTGCCCCGCCAGGGAACTCCCTGCCCAGCCCTCCACAGCGGATGGCCTCTGCTGGCGGCCGGCGGAGCCCCAGGGCTGTCCGAGAGCGCAGGACCACCCTGAGCAGTGAGTGAGGCCCCTGGTCCCCCGCCCCAGGCTCGTCCATCACCCCAGATGGGCTGTGAGAAGGAAAGGCAGAGATAAATGGAGCCCCTCCGCAGACCGACCGCAGCCGCTGGCTCCAACAGACGCTGGGGGCCGAGCAGCCCCGTGGGAGGGGTGGACGGGACGGTGAGGTGGGGGAGCACGGCCCTCCCCAGCCGCCCCCAGAGCCAGCCTGGCCCTTGTGGGGTTCGTGTTGTCCCCCTGGCCCGTGTCTTGATGGTGCCTGTAGGAGGACAGAGGCCTCCTTTGGACAATGGGGGGTGTCCCCACCAGCACCCTGGCGCCCTCCCACAGGCCACACTGCCGGTCCGTGACTGCGCGGCGGCTGTCGAGCACAGATTGGCACCAGACCGTCCCCAGTGACATGTCACCAGCTAACGGTCCCCACAGAGGAAGCCAGCTCCATTCTGGGCTTGGGCCCTAGGGACGGTCTTCTGTGGTTTTCCCCGGCCTCTGCAGCCAGGCCTCCCCCAGACCCGCCCGGCACCCTCCTCCCCACGCCCAGCCTGCCGCCTGCTCCACGCTGGCTCTCCGAAGTGCGGTGAGGTCAGCCCTGCTCCCCTGGCCTCCTCCTCGCCGGCCGCGGCCTTCTCGGGGCTGCCTCGTTCTCCCTCTTGTTCTCTGCCAGCCTCATAATGGGGCCGTGCAAAAATAGAATTAAGTATGAGTTCATCGGGGCTGGCAGGTGGCGCGGTGGTTGGGGAGTTGGACTCTCACATGGCCAGACATGGTTCAGCTCCCAGATCTGGCAGCTTGCTTTCTCGCTCTTTCTTTCCCTCTCCTTCTGCCTCTCTCTGGTCAAACTGAATAATAACAATAAACAAAATAAGTAATTATTTAAACATATGAGTTAATTTAGGTGCAAAATAATTTTTTTTAATCGATACATTTTTTCTTCCTAAGTTTTTTTTTTTCTTTTTTTGGAGAGGTTTTTGCTATAGGGCGCATATGTTCGCCAGACAGACAGAGAGAGACAGAAAGCGAGAAATCACCCCCCAGGGGGGATGGCCACGCCGCAATCCCTTCTCCTCCATTCTCCCCTCGGGATCTTGGGCATGCATGCACACGTGCCCGGCGTGAGTTTAAGCCACCAGGTCCAGGACTCGAATCGCGGTCGACTACGTGGGAGTCCAGCGACATAACCATTATGCTAACTGCTGGTCCCTCTTCCTAAGTTTTTGCCATAGGCCACGTGCATTCGCCAGAGAGAGAGACACACACGGAGAGAGAGACAGAGAAGTCAACCCCTGAGGGTATGGCCACACCCCAATCCCTTCTCCACGTTCCTCTAGGATCTGGGGCATGCATGCACACGTGCCCGTGTGAGTTTCGAGCCACCAGGTCCAAGACTAAACCATAATTGGCTACGTGGGAGTCCGACGTCCTAACCAGCAAGCCCCGCCGGTCCCCGGCTAGGCAGGCTTTTTATAACGCCCATCTTCGTGAACTGTGTGAGGTCCCATCCACACAGGGAGGCTGTGGCCAGGGCGTGACTTTCCCTGGGATCAGGGGCAAGCGCATGGCAGGTGGGCAGGTGAGGGAAGGAGACAAGGCCGTCGAGGGGGTAGCCTGCCGGGGCTCCCGACGTGTAGGACTCGGAGCCCAGACGGAGTGGCCATGCCCAGCCTCTGCCCTCCCCAGGCCCGCCCCCGACTTAGCCCGGAGCCGCGTCCTGCCCTGCTCCGGTCTCCTGGCTCCAGACCGCTTTCCCAACTGCTCCGTTAGGTGGTTAGGTTCTGGCCCTCGCCCTTCGTACTGCTGTCCACCCGCCTTCCACAGCCGCACCCTCAGCCTGGGGGTCTGCGGGGTGCCCCTCCTCCCCTCCCACCCCCTGGCTCTGGCTTCGGCCCCTCCACCCTCACCTCCTTGTCACTAGACCTGCAGGCCCCTCACCGCCACGCTGTGGACGGCTTCCCGCTCCTCGCTGTTTCTGCCCCTGCCTCCTGGACACCGGCATTCCTGGGCCGCCCTGGCCCTCCTGCTCATCCGCAGCTCCGTGTTCTGGCCCAGCCCAGGGCTCCCGCACGCTGTGCTCTCCTCCAACAGCCCCTGGGCCAGCCACAGGGAGGCCCGAGGTCGCACACCACATCCCTGCTCCACCGGTGCATGGAGGCCTTGGCCCTGCCTGGGGGAAGACAGGTCCCAGCCGAATAGGAGCCAGCTGTGGCAGGGCGGCAGGGACTTCCCGAAGCCAGGTGCTGTGGTCCAGACGTGTCCCCCGTGTGCTGGACACACTGCCCCAGTGCGAGTGCTGGCAGGGGACCTGTGAGAGGCTCCGCCCTCCCACTGTCGCCACGGAGGGGCGGGTTATTCCCGCGTGAGCTTGGCCCTCCCGCTCTGTCTCACACCTCCAGTCCTCCCGCCTCTGCCACGGCTGACGCCGACACCAGCCCCGGAGCTCGGGGAGCGTGGCCTGCTCCTCGTGCATCTGCAGGGGGCCGTGAGCCCAGGCACCTCCCCGCTGCCTCTCTCAGGCTGTCCTTGCATGCCTCGCGTCACACCCCCGTGGCACCCCTCTGCCTGGGCTCTCCTGTGCCCCCCTGCACACCCTGGGCTGCCACGGCTCCTTGGACACGTGTGGACAGGATCTCAGGCACTCAGCACCCCGTGGCCCCTGTGAGACGCACTCTGCACTTCCGTTTCCTGGCAAGCTTCCTGCGCTGCTTCCTGGCTTCAGGAACCTTCCTCGGTTTGGCCGGGCCGCAGTGGCCTCTTCCTTCCCTGCACACCCCGAGAAGCCCGTGTCCGACTGAGAGGAGGAGGTGCCTTGGTCCGGCCTCAGAGCCCTGTTTCCTCTGCCCTCCCCCCGCGATAGAGCCCCCGAATCAGGCCCTGCCTCCGAGCATCCTTGTCTGCTTCGTACAGGTCTCGATTGTGGCTAGGGAGAATGAATGAAGGGCTGGAGAGCGGGTGGGCAGGAGAGCGGCCGGGCGGGGGACCTGGGAGCGCTGCCGTGAGCCCCGGCCGGGTCACTCAGCCATGGCAGGTTCGCGTCCTCATCTGCACACAGCAGCAAGAGCAGTCGCTCTTCACATATCGCTTGTGGGGACTCAGTGGACACACACGCCAGCCAGTCACCTCGTCCAAGCCCCACAAGCGTCAGCTCTTGGGGCTGTCAGAACCCGAGCCTGCCCACTCCGAGGACGGGCAAGCGGCCGTCTGAGGGCGTTTGGGCAGCCAGTCCATGGGAGAAGAATATTTCCTTTTTCTTTTCTTCTTTAAATTGCCAGAGGGTGCGTGTGCTCAGCAGGGAGGGAGAGACGGGGGGGGGGGGGGGGGGGAGCACCTCTCACCGGGGCCTGGGCAGTCTGCAACCTTTTCTCCGTCCTGGCCCCTTCCTGTCGGGATTTGGGGCACGTGTGCACACGTCTCACATGCTTTTCAGCCCAGCAGGACTGGGATTTGAACCGTGGTCAGGCATGTGTATCTGGAGCCCAGTGCACAGGGTTTGACCACTGAGCACACGGCCCGAAGATCTCATCTCCTGATCCTAGTGGGCTGTGTGCACCTGGTGACCTCAGCTCTGCTGGTAAAGCCAGGACACATATCCTGGAGTGCCGAGAGCACCCCGGCTGCCCTGAGAGCCCAGTCCCCCGGCTGCCCTGAGAGCCCGGTCCCCCGACTGCCCTGAGAGCCCGGTCCCCCGACTGCCCTGAGAGCCCGGTCCCCCTGCATGTCCGTTTCTGCCCAGCTGGCGGGAGTTGGAGACGGCTCTGCAGGGCCCTGGGTGTGTGCAGAGGAGCCGAGGGCCGCCTTCTCAGTGCACACCCTTCCCTTCCCTCTGGAGGTCAGCAGGCCTGACCCTGTCACCCCGGCCTGCTGTAGCTCCCCTCCCCTCCGGGTGCCTCCAGCCCGCCTGTTCTGCGCCCCAGCCTAGGGGGCAGCTGGCAGGCCGTGGGCCTCCTGGGGCCCCTGATCCTGGTGTGCGAGGAGGCCTTGGCTGGGGCGCTGCAGCCTCCAGCTGGCTAATGAGAGGTCCTAAGGGGCGTGAAGGGCCTCCTCCTCCGTGGGGCCAGCCGTCAGATTCCTTCACACCTCGCCGAGCGCAGAAAGGTTACTGAGAATTAAATGTAAATCACGCATTTACTGGTATGAATCAGATGACGGTGTCACTTTCTCCCAGCAGAGATTTAATCACGCTGCAGGCCCGCAGCTCCGGGGGCTGCTTCCAGCCACCCACCCTGGAGTGCTGCACCGGGAGACCAGCTCACGGCCCGGTGGGGGTGTGACTGGGCAGTGGCGGGGAGTGGCGGGGGTGTTCCCGAGCCCAGGGAAGGGCAGCAGGCACAGGGGGGCCCGGAGAGCCTGACACTGCAGTGCCCGACCCTCTGGCACCCAAGTCATGGCTGCCTTTTGATGTCACATCTGCCGGAGGAGCTCCTGACAGGTTAGGCAGTGACTCACAGGCGGTGCCTCGCTGCTAACAGGTGGCTGGAGGGGCGTCCCTTCCCGGGCTCATAGGAGCTCAGGAGCCAGAGAGGGAGGAGAGCTCCAGGGGAAGCTTTTGTCCCTGCTGCTCCTTGCCTTGGGCTGGAGAAGCCCTGGTCTCAGACCCCCCAGACTGGGCACTCCCTACTGGAGGAGTGTGGGCCCTCGGTGTATGGAGTGGAGGCGCACTCGGGTCCTGCTGGGCCCTGACTGCCCGTGGATGTAGCCAGCCGTAAAGTGCCCTGCAAGTACAGTGGCCCCAGGCAGGGAGCAGGTCGCGAGACAAGGGATCCAGGGACTAGGGTCACGCTGCTTTTCCCACCGAGTCGCTGGGTGGCCCTGAGGGTAGCCTTCAGCTCCGAGCGTCAGGCTCGCTTGGGGACGTCTGCTTTCCTCAGGACACCAGGCTCCTGTCTCCCGGCTAACGCAGGGCATGTGGAGAGCTCTTCACGGTTTGCAAAGCACAGTGCAAAGCAGGAGCATGAGCTTGGCTCGGGGACCCGTCTGTGGCACGGGGAATGCCTTGGGGCTTCCTGCCCTTTCCGGGAAAATGCTCTGGAAGAGCCGGCACCTGTGAGGGTCCAGGCTGAGCTTCCTCTCTGCTGAGTGTATGACCACGGAGCACCCCTAGGGCTGGGTGGCCCGGCGGGGCTTCCTACACCGGAGAATTTCCTAACTGGGTAACTGTTGTCTGGAGAGCTGAGCCCGCATGGTACAGAGGAAGCCAGTGCACACCACGCGCATGCGTGTGTGTGTGTGCGTGTGTGTGTGTGCGTGTGTGTGTGTGTGTGTGTGTGTGTGTGGAAAACAGATGTCATTTCTCCAGGGACCGGGAAGCCTCTTTTCCCACGTTTTAAGGAGCATGCCTCCCTTGGGCTTTGGGTCAAGGAGCTTTCCTTATAGGCAGCCTCAGTCCTAGAAAAGCGTGGCTGTGCTCACGCACTCGAGGTAGGGGCGTGTAATCAGAGTTCACCTGTTTACGGGAAGACGGTCTGCTCAGGTTACCGGTTTCAGCTACTCGGTGTTGCATGACAACCACCCCAAAACTTAATTAAACGTAAAACACCCAGTTTATTAAGCGCATGGACTCCTGGGAGCAGGAGTTTGGCTAAGCACATGGGGATGGTAGGTCCCTGCTTTGTGATGTCTGGGCTTTCGGCACAGAAGACTCACACACTTGGGCTGCCTTGAACCGGTGGAGGCTGGAGATAGCCGGCAGTTTCTTCTCCTGCCCGTCAGGTGCCTGGGCTGGAAAACGTCAAAGCCTAGACTTTGCTGAGCGGTTGGTCAGAGCCCCCCTAAGCAGCCTCCCCATGTGGGGGCTTCTCATGGCCCGGGCTGGTTCCTGAGATGGGAGCACAGAAGGGGGCACCGAGGAAGCAGGGTGTGGAAGAGCGCGGTTCTGCGGAGCTGCAGGCGTCCTGAGAGAGCATCTCAGAGGCTGTGCAGGGCTGTGTCTGCCACACGATGCTGACCTCGGACAAGTTACTGGCCAGCCCAGACCTCAGGACGAGGAAGACGAATTAGATCCCATTCTTTTATAATTGAAAAGTACTTTCTTGGGGCCAATAGGTGGCATGGTGGTTAAAGTACTGGACTCCCGCATGGCCGACTGCAGTTCAAGTCCCAGACCTGCTGGCTTCCTCTCTCACTTTCTCTCTCTTTTTAGTGAGCTCCTGTGCCCTATAGCAAATCAAAATAATAGTAATAATAAAAATAAATAAAATAAAATAAATACTTCTAAAAATAGTACTTTCTCTCTTCATGCTGGACTACATGCATGTGCATATAAAAGTGAGAGAGAGAGAGAAAGGGGGTGCACCCCCATGGAGTCTGTCACGCCGTCATCCCCCCAGCCCTCCGGATCCCGACCACTTGCATGCATGCCCTAGGCGTCTCAGGCTGAGCAGGCCAGGGGTTCGAACTGCCATCCCATGTGAGATCCCCTCTCCTGGGCAGCACATCCTGGCTGTGCCACGGCACCCGCCCCGACTCCAGCTCTTGTTGAAGGAGAGGCAAGGTCACCTAGCAGAGGAGCAGGTGGAAAGAGGGTTACTGTTGCTGCCTCCTGTGGAGGGGTATCTGTTGTTGCTTTGAATGAAGCTACAGAGACATCGATCGACCAGCAGAGCGATTGCCACGTATGTCCTGACTCCCGCCGAAAAGGCACTGGGCCCCGTGACACGGCAGGCCAAGAGATTGGACCCTGCTACTCCATGTCAGATTCCACGGTTGTAAAACAGGGCCTGGCCAAGGAGCTTCTGATGGTAAGAACAGAGCACACCTCTCCCGGAGACCCAGTCCCACGTTCTGACGGCCAGCCCGGTTCCTCAGGCTCACCACGTGGGCCCCGGGGCGCTGACCAGCCTGTAAACAAAACCCTTTTGCATTGGTGCCTGGCTCCTGGTCTAGCAGCTGGGATGAGGCGGCCAGGTGAGGCAATGCCACGGTGAGGCAGGGCTGCAAGCTTTTGGCAGCGGCTCTGGGCAGGTGGGCAATCGTCCACTCTTTAGTGAACCCGTTCATTCGTGCAAGACAAGCTTACCGAGTATCTGCCGGGACACAGGAGCAGGAGCTAAGGTGGCCACGGCCAGGGCAGACTGGTCCTCTCGCCTCTGACTAGATACCGGGCAGAGGGTGCCCAGTGCACACGCCCGAGAAGCTGTGACTCTGGTGCTCAGGAGGTAAACACGCCATATTTCAACAGAATAAACCATCAATGAATTAAACTGCACTGAAATGGCTCCCCCCCCGCCGCCATAGGCCACGTGTGCTCTCTGGAGAGAGGCAGGGAGACACAGAGAGAGGGGGAGTGAGAAATCACCCCGGGGGGGAGGCCACAGCACACTCCCTTCTCCATCCTCCTGCCAGGGTTTTGGGCACACACGCACACGCCCAGTGTGATTTTCAAGCTCCCAGGTCCAAGACTTGAGCCACGGTGGGTCACGTGAGCTCTAGCGGCCTTAGTCGCCACACCACCCGCTGGCCTGAATTGGCACTGTTTGCCGGCCAGACTGTCGGCCGTGGAAGCAGACACAGTGGAGCCGAGCACCTCCCATAGCGTGGCAGGTGTGTGGGCAGCACGGACTCGGAGTGGAGCGTGTGGAAGCGACCCAAGTGCATGCACACCTCCCGGGGAGCCGGGCCTCCGTGTCAGGGAGTTGTGGTTGGGGTGTTCTCTGTGACCACAGAAGATCGCAAACAACCCACTGGGTTATCGGAAAAGTCATGGCCGTTTTTTGTTTTTCATGCAAAAATGCATCGTGACTTTTTCAATAACCCAGTAAACCCCCATCTGTAGGGAGAAGGGGAGATTGTGCTTATCCCTACAGGGAGTCCCGGAGAGTCACGAAGGACAGGGAGGAGCCGCGTTGAGTCGCTATGTGACGACGCGTAGGATACACCGTTGACTTCCAAACCGTGGGACAGAACGGTAAGCCATGAGTGCGTGACGAAGCAGTGGGAGAGGGCCAGCCCCTTAGCCCGGTGGTCAGGGACACCACACGGCAGACCGCGGTGCGAGTGCGAGGGCCAGTGGCCTGAGAGTCACAATGAACACACGTGCCTGTGCTCCGGGAGCCCACCAGAGGGGACATGGCGAACGAGAGACTGCGGCATAGCGACTCCCCCGGGGTGCTTTCCTTTCCCTCTGTCTCCCTGCTCAGTGCACATGCTCTCTGGTTATTACATTTTTAAAAAAACATTTTTTTAGAGGGTTTTTCTATAGGGTGCATATGCTCGCCAGAAAGACAGAGAGAGACAGAGAGACAGAAAGCGAGAAATCACCCCTTCTCCTCCATTCTCCTCTCGGGATCTTGGGCACACATGCACACGCACCCGGCATGAGTTTAAGCCACCGGGTCCGGGACTTGAACCGCGGTCGACTACATGGGAGTCCAGCGACATAGCCATTATGCCAACTGCTGGTCCCAAAAGACTTTTAAAAAATATGGTGGGGGGCCAAGCAGGTGGCATGGTGGTTAAGATGCTGGACTCCCACTTGGCCAACCACGGTCTGAGTCCTTGACCTGGAGGCTTGAAAACCACTCATGTGTGTGTACACGGCCTAAGTTCTGAGAAGGGAAAGAGGGGATTGCAGTGTGGCCACCCCCCGGGGGTGAGTTCTCACTTTGTCTCTCTCTCTCTCTGGCAAGTGCATGCAAACACCTTAAATATATATATAGTGGGAGGTGGAAAGACACATACACATGCACGGACGCACACACACACACACACACACACACACACACACACATAAATGCACGTACGTGCGTCTGTTAGCACAAAATATCTCTAGAAGAATTCACAAGAAACTAAACGCAGTGGCTTCTGCTAGAAAGAAAACCAATGTGAAAAGCAGACTGTTTACTGTAAATCATTTTTGTATTTTAAATTTTTAAACTAATTTTGCGTTTTCTTTATTTAAAAGGTGAATTTTAAAAAGCAGCAAAAATAAAAGGTTATGCCCTCTCAGCTCTTCTGAGCGGCCCGTGGCCAGTTCGGTCTCGGAGAATCGCATGATGGCTCGCCCTGTAAGGGACGCATTTAGCACCCAGTGGCCAGAAAGACTCACGTTCCGGGGGTGGTCAGCCTTCCTCATCTCACTGTGGCCTCAGTGACAAGGACGGAGCCCACGAAGAGCCCCCCAGCATGGCTCATCCCGGTGACATGCCCACCTGAGACCACAAGGGCTGTCCCGAGCCCCCGCGTGAAAGCACGCCCACAGAGGAAGAGCCCATCCGCCCCAGTCTGAGGGTGCCCTGGGCTCAAGCGGCCACATTTGGGGAGAAGGAGTGACCCCAGCCTTACGGGGGGGGGTGTCTCAGGAGGTGCCTCCTTTGTTTCTCGTCTCCTGAAGTCATGGAGATCCAGAGGGTGACGTGGAGGAGACGCAGGTCCCTCCCCACCAGTGTTTTCCATTCGGTTCCCCTGGAAACCCGTGTGCTCCAGGAGACAATGACAAACGGCCCACGCGGAGGCTCTCAGAGAGCCCCGGGGCGGTTCCAGGGAAGGCACAGCCAGCCCACGGGCCGGCCACTGGACAGCACCCGGTCAGCAAGCCCAGCATGGCCCACGCTTAGCAGATCACGTAATCTCCTGACACTTGTTGTTAAGGTTTGCCGTAGGACGCATGCACTCACGGAGAGAGACAGACAGACAGAGGGGAGGTGAGAAGTCCCCCGGAGGAAGGCCACACTGCAAGCCCTTCTCTGTTCGTCTCTTGGGATTTGGGGCACGCACACACACATTCCTGGAGTGACTTCCAAGCTGCCGGGTCAGGGACTTGAATCGCAGTTGTCCACGTGGGCGTCCAGCGCCTTAACCACCACACCATCTGCTGGGCCCTGAACATGTATTTTTTTCCCTCAATAACACATTTTTTTCATCTCGTAGCCTACTCTCTCTCACAGAATAGCGTTTGGAAAAAACTCTGAACTGACTCATCCCCTCACTTGACGGTGGGCAGAACCTCAGGCCGAGAGGTGACTTGTCCGGAGGCATGCAGCAGAGCTGGACGTCCTGAGTCCCTGCGGGGCTCTTTCTTCAGCCTGGGAGAGATTTCCACTGCATGCTTGTTGCCAAGCTATTAATGAAAATGGGACCTAAATTAGCGACAGAAAACGAGGTTTCAGCACTGGAAGGTTCTTGACTGTTGGAATCGGGAACGCAAATAAGATCGGGTGCTAGAAATCAGAAAGTGAAAAAGCACCCCACGAATTCCAGTCCTTGCCTTTCTGTGTGCCTCAGTTTCCCCCGAGAGAGGGGAGGGGAGAGGGCCCAGGCTAGCCACGTGCCGAGATGTCCCCCCAACGGGATGCGCGTCTGATTTTCCGCCAGCAGAGAGCCCGGCTGGGGCAGGAGAGGCCCGTGCGTGGGCGCCGGCAGCTGGGCCCGGCACGCGGCCTGGCAGGCTTCTCCACGGCCCCTTCCCAGATGCCAAGTGCACGTCGTACATTAGCTTGCAAGGCAGCACTGATTAGTAATTAAATGGCTTAAAAAAAATAAAGCCATTAAAGCTAATGCCGTCAAAATCTGAAGCTGAGACTCGGGCTCGTAATTACGAGTGTGCCTCGAGTCGCGCAGGAGAGGACATTTACATTTTAACGTGCCCGCCGTGCGGCCTCAGTGTCTCCCTGCCTGCCCTGCTCCCCTCATGAGGGACCTGCTGCTGAATTCATTTGCCCCCAGCTTTCCTCTGAGCCTAGGGAAGGAGGTCATGCCGTAAGAAGGTGCTGGGGAGGAGCGCGAGAGGCTTTGCAGGAGGCTGGTCTCGGCCCTGCTCTTCGGGCAGGTTAGGGATTCACCTTGGTAAGCCTCGCGTTGCCCCCTGACGAGGCCCGCTGTCACCCCAGCACACGACATGTCGCAATGAGGGTCAAGTGACTCCGTGCGCTTCGCAGTGCAGCGTGCGGTCTGTGCTCAGTAGCTGGAGTTCGCTCTTAGACCTGAAGCCTGGCACCCAGCACGTGCCTCCCGATGGGCCCTGAACTCTTAGCCTCTGTGAGCGCTGCTGTCAGTGACTCATCCAGACCAGGGGCACAGGGATGCGGGCCGTGCCAAGGATGGCGGGTGTCAACCCCGGGCTCCTGCTGGCTGTACAGAGCATCTCATTTAATCCTCGTGGGCGTCCTCGTTCCACTCACCAGACAAGGTCGTGGAGGCCAAGTGAAGCCAGCCAGCTCGCTCCGCGCCGGAGCCTGCACGTGGCTGGACTGCTGGGCTCCGGGCCTGGGAGGCTCCACGACCTTCTGGCTTTGCACGACGGTGGCTGCACGCCAGGCAGGAGGGCCAGCGGGTGTGGGTGCTGCCCCCTGGGAGCAGAAAGGGCAGGTGTTGGAGGTGCCCGGTGCCAGGCTGAGACGCAGACATCCCAGAAGACCTGAGAGGAGAAAGTCGGCCCGCCCCCCCGTGCTCACCGGACTCCGAGTCAGGGCCCCCGCTCTCACCTAGGGCTTGGGCCTCCCTGGAGGGAAACCCCCTATCCATGAGCCTGGAGGCCCCAGCTGTCCTGTCACCTTTGAGGAGAGCCACCGACAGCCAGGTGGACCCGACAGGCCTGCGGTCTGCTGGTCCCAGGAGATAGTCATGACATTCATGAAGCAGGGACTGTGTGACTGAGGACCATCCCTGGGTGTGACTGAGGACCATCCCTGGGTGCGACTGAGGACCATCCCTGGGTGTCTCTGAGCCCTGCTCCTGTTCTGTAGAATGAGACGCTGGCACAGAGCAAGGCCCACTGTCCCCCCAGCTTTAACTCTGATGCTGCCTGAGTCTTTACATCTTCTGGAATTTTTTGAAAATAAGGCACTTGCTTTTGGTAACTGAGACTTTCAACTCCCATCATTTCCCCCTGAGACTTAACTGTCCAAGAGCTAAAAAATGAAACAGAGGGGGGGGGGGGCTTTAAAAAAATGTAAAATATCAGGGCCAGACAGGCCATTTTCTGACAGTCCCTGGGGCCTACTCAGCTATTAAAGATGGAAATTATATATTCATAACACAGGATATTGCTGCTTGCTTATTTATAACTTGCTCCATATCAAGAATATTTATTCTAGACGAGGAGGCTTGATAATTTCCATCCAATCTACTGCTCGTAGCTTAGGGCAAAAGAAGGAAACAGCTCAATTGAAGGAATGGTTTTCTATTATCGTCAGGTGAGAAAGGAACCTGACGAGCGCTTTCTGCAGGCCAGGAGGCAGCGGGATTGGCACGGCCACCACTGCCCCTCCATCCGCACCACCTCCTGGAGCCCTGCGGCCCCGTGGCCAGAACCTCGCCCGCCACGGCCCTCTCAAACAAGGCAAACTTACACGGGAAGGGCAGTGCGGCCCAGACCCCAGCCCCTCCGTCACCCCAGGGCGAGGCAGGGGTCCAGGCCACGGGGACCCGCCATGAGTGCACAGAGCAGAGCACGACCCCGGGCTCCTCAAGTCTCGGCCACCCTCATTTCCTAGGAGGGAAAAGGAGCTGGTGCACCTACTGTGTGCCCATTTCTGGGCTAAGCGCTGCACCAAGACAGCGAGGTTCTATTAGGTCCCCACCACGTGCCTTGCCCTGTGCTGGCCAGTACTGGGGGTCCAGGGAGGAGAGACAGGTGCCCGGAAGGAGGTGCCCTCCGAGAAGGAGAGGCAGAGCAAGCTGTGTCATTGGCTGGTCCTGCCGGTCTGGACCCCGCTGGTTTAGCACCGTCATTCCCACTGGACGGAGGTTGGCGAGGAACTGGTGTAAGGTCACGATGTCGGTGGGGCCCCGGATTGGAACTTGCCCTGGTTGGATTCAGGAGCCAGGACTCTCCATGACCCAAACCCTTTCTTAGTCAAACCCCATATTATTGGGGTGTCCTCTCCCCACTTTCCATGGGCACTCGGGCCATGAGCACTACCAAACCCTGCAGGCACCTGGAGTAGGACCCGACCACAGGGAGGAAACCAGTCCTCCAGGAGCTTTTCCACGATTCCTACATAGAGGCCCCGAACGTGGCGTCTAACTGCCGTATACCCCCCACACAGGAGTGCACATGCATGAACACAGGAGTATATGTGCAAGCATGCACACACAGGAGTACACGGGCATGCATGAACACACACAGGGGCACACGTGCATTCATGCATGCACATGTGTACATGCACACACAGGGGCACACGTGCATTCATGCATGCATGCACACACAGGAGTACACGTGCATGCATACACACAGGAGTAAACGTGCATGCATACACATGCATGCATACTCACAGGAGTACACGTGCATGCACACACACAGGAGTACACATGTATACATGCACACACAGGAGTACACGTACATGCATGCACACACAGGGGTACACACATGCATACACAGGAGTACACATGCATGCATGCACACACAGGAATGCACATGCATGCATACATACAGGAGTACACGTGCATGCATATACACATAGAGTACACATGCATGCATGCACACACAGGGGTACATGTGCATACACGCACACACACATATAAAGTTGGCCAGCGTTCAGCCCTTTCTGACCATTCTCACTTACACGTTTCCCATCTACTTACTCGTGAGACTGGAACCCCTACTTAGGGTAAGAAACACTGAACGCGAAGAGGGCTGTGCTGTGTCATTTCTTCGTTCTGCAAATATTTATTGAGCACCTACCACAGGGCAGGGCCGGGCAGACGTGAGGGTTTCAGGGCTGGATGGTGAGCAAAGCTGAACTCGTTGCCTCCCTCCTGGAGGCCGTGGCCGGGTAGAGGATCTAGGATTCACACGGAGTCCCAGGAAGTGCAGGATGGGGAGACGGCGAATGGGGCCCTGAAGGTCAGGAGCACCGCAAGGGGAGCTGAGCCAAGCCCACCCCAGCGGGGCGGCCGTGAGTAGGACTGAGGGAGGGCACTGCACCTGCACCTCCAGCTGGGCGGAGGGCCCCTGGGAGGCCCAGGGCTGCAGGCCCCTCAGCCCTCGCTGCCAGGGGGTTTCGTCATCAGGGCAGTGGGAAGCCCCAGGATGGCGGGAGGAATGGCATTCATGTCTGAGAGCTGAGGGGGAGGCTAAGGGGAAGCTGGGGCTTCCTGCCGTGGAGGACACGTGAGCGAACAACCTCTGGAGCCCAGCAGCCCTGCAAAGCCCTGCTTCTGAGACCTTCTGGTGCTCGGTTCAAGACCATCTGCACCTGAACCAGGGCCTGGGAGCTCATTTCAGTAAGTTCTTTTGCTGTTAAGGTTTGTTTATTTGGGGGCCAGCAGGTAACATCATGTTTAAGGTGTTGGACTCCCACATGGCACACCTCAGTTTCAGTCCTGGACCTGGCAGCTTCTAGTTTGCTTCTTTCTTCCGTGAGTGAAAGTCAGAGAACGAGACAGAAGCAGAGAGACGGCGCCTGCAGTGGGGTCTCGACACTCCAGCACCACTGTCCTCCAGAGGCCTCTGGGCGTGAACCCGCGCCTTCTCCCATGGTCTGGCCTCGCGGAGCCTCGCATCTCACTGCCGCCGCAGTTAGGCGCTGGGGGTCGATTTGAAATGCAGATTTTCAGGTCCAGGTCTGACTCTGGAACCAGAAGCTCCGGGGATGCCCTGAATCTACATTTGATGAGCTCAGCAGGAAACTCGGTGGCACAGTGAAAGCCGAAAACCTTTCATTTGGCCACTGTGAGATTTAGTCTGGGAGCTCCTCCGGCCTCCGGGGCGAAGGTTCTGGCCGTGCTGTGCATTAGGGCTGTCTGGGGGGCTTGCGGAATGCAGGCCAGCGCCATGCTCAGCACCTGCCTCACTGGGCACTGCTTCTAAAACCACCCCTGGTGATGGTGGCATAGCGTGTGCACGCGTGCACGTGTGTGAGAGAACGCGCACACTAAGTCTTCCATCAGGAACCGGGACACGGATGGGCAGGGAGGCTCGGGGTGCTGAGTCAACCCGGTCTCTCCCACACTCTCCCTCTCTGGCACACCTGCTCCGTGCCAAGCCCTGTGCTGGGCCCAGGGACAGTGGTGTCAGGCCCTACTCCCCGGGGAAGCTTGGTGTGTGTGGTTTCTGGCCCCGTCCCAGCCCCCACGCCCTCACTGGGGCCAGGAAACGTGAGTGTTGGAATGGCAAAGGCAGGGCAGTCTCTCCCCGCCCCCCAGCCATGAGGTGTAAGGGCGAGGGCCGGCTGCACATGTGACAGACTGGTCCCTGGTGCTGGGACAGCGCGCGGGCAGCAGGGGCAGGGCTGGGCACTGCCAGGGCTCAGGGAAGGGGGGCGAGGTCACTGCATCTCCAGGAGAAAGGGAGAAGAGCCACCAGACCCAACACCGGAGCAGCTCACGGCGTCGCCATACACCGGGACCACGCCACTCCTCATTTTACAAACGTGGCACTGAGACCCCGGCACAGGGAGCCCATCCAAGTCAAGGCACACACTCAGATGCACACATGTGTATACTCACACAGACACACAAATGCACGTGCATCTGACACGACACACTTATATACACAAAATGCTTTCATGTAAACACATACACAGAAACACACACACATATGCACGTACACAACATGCACACACAAACACAAATTCACCAACAGAGACACAATGTGCATATACGAATGCACACATGTACATGGCATGTACGAAACATGTACACACAGAAACTCACACGTGTGCATGCACATGGACATACATAACACACATGTATAAATATGAACCTACAAACACAGACACACATGCACACCTATACAGGCAACATGAACACACAGACATGCATGCACACACACACATATATAGGCGACATGCACACACAGGCATGCATACACACATGCACACATATACAGGTGACATG
This sequence comes from Tupaia tana, assembly GCA_026018925.1. NCBI lineage: Eukaryota > Metazoa > Chordata > Mammalia > Scandentia > Tupaiidae > Tupaia > Tupaia tana. The sequence goes on along the minus strand of JAKSZU010000023.1, from coordinate 1,523,460 downwards.
CACACACGGACATGCATACACACACGCACACACATAAAGGCGACATACACACATGGACATGCATACACACATGCACACATATACAGGCGACATGCACACATGGACATGCATACACACACACACACATACAGGCGACATGCACACATGGACATGCATACACACACACATACAGGCGACATGCACACACGGACATGCATACACAGACGCACACACATACAGGCGACATGCACACATGGACATGCATACACACATGCACACACATACAGGCGACGTGCACACATGGACATGCATACACACATGCACACATATACAGGCGACATGCACACATGGACATGCATACACACACATACAGGCGACATGCACACATGGACATGCATACACACACATACAGGCGACATGCACACATGGACATGCATACACACACGCACACACATACAGGCGACGTGCACACATGGACATGCATACACACATGCACACATATACAGGTGACATGCACACATGGACATGCATACACACATACAGGCGACATGCACACATGGACATGCATACACACACATACAGGCGACATGCACACATGGACATGCATACACACACATACAGGCGACATGCACACACGGACATGCATACACACACGCACACACATACAGGCGACATGCACACATGGACATGCATACACACATGCACGCTTGCGACTCCTAGACCCCCCAGACTGCAGCCCGCACAGCTCGTCAGGTGCCTGAGCCCTCCGGGGCCCTTCCTGCACGCCGCTTCACACCACAGCCTGAGCGGAGTTTATCGATTCCTTGGTACTGAAAAATTTATTTCTGCATTTTAAACCACAATTCTTGCTCAGGATATCCTAAACCTTAATATCAGATGAATCACAGTGATATGCGGTTTTGAGGGTGATTTTTTTCTTTTTGTCTCCATCAGTGCATCATTTGTAAATGCCTTTAATAGGCATCAATGAAGGGCAGCTTTGCCTTATTACACAATTGGTACCTTCGACCTTTAAATATGGGGCTCGGGGCTGCCGGCCCGGGGCTACAGAGTCCAGAAAGAAAGCGTCTGCGGGCGAGCTCAGGTCGCCCCCACCCACAGCCTCCAGTGGCCAGGCCCCTCCCCTGGGGGTCTTCTGAACACCCTGGCAGGAGGGCATCTCTCAGTGCAGGTCCCCCCGCTGACTCCCGGAGCTGTGCACACGCACGTGCCCACAAACAGGTCCCCCCCACACGCTGACTCCCGGAGCTGTGCACACGCACGTGCCCACACGCAGGTCCCCCCGCTGACTCCCGGAGCTGTGCACACCACGTGCCCACACGCAGGTCCCCCCGCTGACTCCCAGAGCTGTGCACACCACGTGCCCACACGCAGGTCCCCCCGCTGACTCCCGGAGCTGTGCACACCACGTGCCCACACGCGGGTCCCCCCGCTGACTCCCGGAGCTGTGCACACCACGTGCCCACACGCGGGTCCCCCCGCTGACTCCCGGAGCTGTGCACACCACGTGCCCACACGCGGGTCCCCCCCACGCTGACTCCCGGAGCTGTGCACACCACGTGCCCACACACGGGTCCCCCCGCTGACTCCCGGAGCTGTGCACACCACGTGCCCACACGCGGGTCCCCCCGCTGACTCCCGGAGCTGTGCACACCACGTGCCCACACGCGGGTCCCCCTGCTGACTCCCGGAGCTGTGCACACCACGTGCCCACACGCGGGTCCCCCCGCTGACTCCCGGAGCTGTGCACACCACGTGCCCACACGCAGGACCCCCCGCTGACTCCCGGAGCTGTGCACACGCACGTGCCCACACACAGATCCCCCCAAGTCCCCGGAGCTGTGTTCATACCCGTGCCCATGCGGCTCTCTGTGTGCCAAGTCACATGCATGTGTGCTCTCACCCACGCATGACCCCTGTCTGCACACACTGCAAACCTCCTGTTCTCACGCATGTAGGAGGGCATATGAGAGAGGGAGGAGAGGATGCGAGAGAGCCTTCGTGTGTGTGTGTGTGTGTGTGTGTGTGTGTGTCGGCGTGGGCTCTATATTTTTAACCTTATGGCCTCATGTTTTGCAAATCTAGTCTTACTTCTTCTCCCCTCCCACCCTGACCCCCATGTTTCCTTTCCTGAGGAACGAACTGGCGAGATGCTGAGGACCCGGGGTGACTCGGGATCGAGGAGTCATCGGAACAGATCTCGTCTGGGTCGGGGGAGCAGCCTGGCCCACAGCAGAACATGGGTCAGCTTTTCCCCAACGGTGCCTTGCCCTGTCCACTCAGCACGCCGGGAAGGCATCCCGCATGCTGTCGTCACCCCTCCTGGCCCGAGGACAGGACAGGTGAGCAGGAGAAGGGTGATGACTGGCCGGCTGGCTTGTGCAAGGATGGCCAGACGGATGGAAACAAGGTACATAAATTGACCAATGGGCATTCAGGACACTGGGCCTTACGGTCTTTATTTTAACCCCACTTGCACTTCTGTGTGCTCTCGGGGCCTCAGTCCCTCACCTGTGAGTGGGCAGTGGTGTGGGCCTCAGATCCGTGGTGAAGATGATACTGGAAACCCTGCAGCCCCAGGGCATGGGACCTGGCACCTGGCACCTGGCACGAGGGTGTGCTTCCGCCATGGCGTCATCTCTACTCGTTCCTACGGGGCTATGCTGCCCACCGGCTTTTTCCCTGCCCACTCTTGGTCTCTTCCAGCCCGCTGGGACCCTGGGGAAGCATGGCAGCCGCCCAGTCACCACCCTGACCCCGTCTGACCTAAGTAGCTCGTGGGTCTAGGCCCTGGCTTCCCCTCTCCCCAGCAGTCGGCTCTTGCTAGAGCCCTGGGACGAGAGCGATCACAGTAGTGGGACCCAGTCTTCAGAAATCCAGGCCACTGGGAGCACTTGCGCTCAAAGGGACACTTCCCTGTGCCTGTCATCAGGCAATGGAAGAAACAGGAAGGGGGTTCTCTCCTTTTCCCTTTCTTTCCCCTTGTCTACCTCACCTGGTAAGGCAAGCTGGTGGTAGTGAGGAGAACTCATCCTATCAGTCAGGATATCTTCTGCCAGTTCCCAAAGAGCTCCCTAACCCAACGGGCGTAATCAAGGCAGCTGTGAGAGCAGAGGTATGGTAGTCAGCAAGGTCCTTACACGCTCACAGAGTGGCTGCTGAAGCTCCAACATCGCATGTAGAGTCCACAACTCTGGGCAAGGGCTGGGGGTGAGGGGCGTTTCATCTGTGAGAGAAACCTTCCCCAAAAGAAACACGCTCTTTCACTCACAGACTCTAGCCCACACAGTCACACACCCCCGGTGACAGGTAAGGAATCTCCTTGCCTTGATGTGTCCATGGCCCTCGCTTGATCTGCACCAGGGTCTGGGGAAGGACCGTGGAGCCTGACTCTCATCCGTAAAGGAGATTTCGCCAAATCATTACCCACTCAATATGTCCTTCGATGGGGACGGGCTTGCTGGGCTGGCCTGGAAGATTAGCAGGGTTAATTGTCCCTTCAGATGAACAGCCCGTTTAATCAAGGACGTCATGCCCTCAGCCGTTCAGTTACGCCTGCTCTGGACACGCAGAGCCCATTACCGCCGCGGCGCCGTGTGCTGGGAGAACAAGACCGGCCGGTGTGTGTGTGTGTGTGTGTGTGTGTGCATGCACGTGTGTGGTCATCGCCACAGGCATCGCTGAGACCTCTGCGGCCCAGAGCCCAACCTGGCAGACAGGGCTGACCTCGGCTACTGGCTCATGGCTTCCCAGGTCCAGCTCTGGCTGCGGACTTTCACTCCTTCATCTCATCTGCAAACTGTGTGTGTGTGTGCGTGTGTGCGTGAGAGAGAGACAGAGAGAGAGGTTTGATGAGGTCTTGGTGAGGTTAACAGTCTAACTTATTCGCATCGAAGTCAACCCATGAGAGCCCGCGCTCACACACACGTGCACACGCCCGAACCCAGCCACTTTTCACTCTACGAACACCTCAACCAGCCTTTGCTCCCGAGGTGTCGTCGGGCTGCACTGGGATCTTAATTCGCAGACACGTCTCCAACACGAGGTGGCTGGAACCACCCAAGTGCCATCGCCGAGAGCATGCTTAGCCATCCCTGGCCCGTTTACCGGTGCGCGGTCGCTCCAGGACGGCCGCACGTCTCTGCCCACCGACGCGCCCGTGCCACGTTACCGAATTAGAACACACGTTCGCAAAACCACGCTCACGGCCTGACTCTGCCTGGAGGACAGCGCTCAGCTGACTCACGTGAGCTGAGGGACAGAGGCTTCTGGAAGGACTGTCCCCGTCTCCCGCTGCACTCTCTTCAGGTTATTTTGCATTATGTGAATTTTTCCATATAGCCCGGCTATTCCACAAAAGCACAGGTAATCGAATTGAAACAACAGCCGTATTCACATAAGGACCTCCTCTCTCGCGTCCCAGAGCCCATACTGTGGGCAAAGATCACACTCGTCTCACTTCCTGGGTGGGACTCGGGAGACAGGTGTGCCTTCATTCTGTCACTCACCTCTCGGTGGTCTGAAGCTCAATGTGCTCTTCCAGAAAACGGCCATGCTCTTTACTCCAACAACGTGATGACCAGCCAGTGGTGGGGGTTACGGCGGCGGGCTCTCACATGGCCCAAGTACTGTTCGGGTCCCAGACCCAGCAGTATGAAAACCACACCAGGTGTGTGTGCTTCTGTGCCCCAAGTCCAGAGAGAAGAATGGAGAAGAAGGAATTGCAGTGTGGCCATCCCCTCTGGGAGATGATTTCTCACTTGCTCTCTCTGCTTGACTCTCTGTGATGAGTTCATGCGCCCTGCACAAAACAAAACAAAACAAACAAAAACAAAACAAAAAGCTTGAAAAGACTTTTCTTCTCAGGTGATTAGGAGGTTAGTACATGAGCACTCATAAGAATTTGAAAGACGTCTGAACAGCTTACAGAAGAGAGCATCACCCGTAACACCCACTGTGATGGATTTCCTTCTAGGCATTTTCCTAGGCGTAAGAGGACCAGGGTCCGGGCGGGCGTGAGCCCGGATGCTGGCCTGGTTCTGTGTTCATGCCAGGGGATGACAACTCTAACCCTTTTTCAGTTAGGGCTAAATAAGGCGAGGACTGGTAAGCCCCAGCACTGTGCCTAGCACAAGCAACACATTGCTGCTTTGCTAAAAATAATTATTTTCTTTTTTAGTTTTTGCCATAGGCCACATGCACTTGCTGGAGAGAGACAAAGAGAGAGAGGGAAAGTGAGAACTCACCTCCTGTGATGTGGCCACACTGCAATCCCTTCTCTCCCACTCTCATCTCGAGATTTTGGGCATGTGTGCACACATGCCTGGCATGATTTTTAAGGTGCTGGGTCCAGGACTTGAACCATGAAGCTGGCCATGTGGGATCCAGTGCCTTAATCTCTATGCAGCTGGCCCTAAATAACTATTTTACACCCCCCCCCCCCCCCCGGGTTTCTCCGAGTCCAGACAGCTGCCATTTAGGTCACATGACACGGTGGTTCCCAGCCCTAGTTCACACTGGGATTACCTGGGAGCTAATGAAACACCGACGGCCAGGCAGCCGCCCCACCAGCCTGGTTACAAGGAATCGAAGGGTGGGGCTCTGGCCCTGGTACTGGGGGAGGCCCCAGGGGTTCTAACTGGGGGGCACAGGACCACTGGAGCAGTCAGAGCACTTTAGAAGACCGAAGAGCTACAGAGGGTGGGAATGAGTTCAGAGACCCCCACTCTCTCCTGACCCTTCTAGTGAGGCACTCGGGCAAAATCACACTCGCTCTGAGTCGGTTTCGGGGCTCACAGAGCATTTTCTAACTCTTTTAAAATTTATTGATTCCTCCATGAGCACGAGAGTCAGCGAGAGGCCCTCCAGGGGGTCTTGAAGCCTGGTCCACCCCCAGTCTCAGCCAGCCCTGGAGCATGAGATGGGTGTGTGCATACGTGTGTACGTGTGTATGTGCGTGCGTGCGTGTGCCCACCAGAGAGACACAGAGACACACAGAGAGAAGGAAAGCGAGAAATCATCTCCCCTCCAGGGAACTGGCCGTACCACACCTCCTCCACTGTCTTATTGGGCTTTCGGGTATGCACACACATGCACCTAGCATGAGTCTCAAGCCACTGGGTCTGGGACTTGAACCATGAAGCTGGCCATGATAGATTCAGCACCTTAACATCCACTCCACCTGCTGGGCCCTGGAGTTGCGTTTTTTTGGGGGTTTCTTTTGTTTTTGTTTTGTTTTGTTTTGTTTTCAATTTTGCTAGAGGGTGTGTGAGCTGCAGGGTGGTGGAGAGGAGGAAGTGAGAAAGCACCCACCTGGGGCAATGGCCATGTCTCAGTCCCTTCTCCTCTATTTCACCCTTCTTTTGAGATTTTGGGCACTTCCACATGCTGGCTGTGTTTCTCAAGTTGCCAGGTCTGAGACTCATCCAGTCAGCCATGTGGGACCTGGGTGCCTTGACCACCGTGCCACCTGTGCCCTGTGTGGCTTCAATGAGCATCAACTGTTTGAAAGTAAATTACGGAAGTCATTTTGTCCTGAAATATATCACCATATTCTTATTTTACAAAGGATATTCTCTTACGTAATCACAGTACAGTTGTTGAAGCCAGAAAATTGAAATTGCTGTAATAATAACTACAGAGCTATAGGTTCCACCAGCTGCCCTGCACGTACGTGTGTATACACATAGTTTTTTAAGAAGTTATTTATTGGGACCAGTAGATGGTAGAATGGTTATGTCACTGGATCCCACATGGCCGACGGTGGTTTGAGTTCCAGACCTGGAGGCTAGAAACTCACACCAGATGTGTGTGCATGTGTGCCCGAGATCCCGAGAGAAGAATGGAGGAGAAGGGATTGCAGCGCGGCCATCCCCTCAGAGGGTGATTTCTCACTTTCTGTCTCTCTGTCTCTCTCTGTGTCTCTGGTGAATGCATGTGCCCTAAGGCAAAAACCTCTCTGGAAAAAATGATTGATTTATTTCACAGGACCACGCGCGTTTGGCTGCTGTCTCGCAGACCCCTCTAACTGGGCCGGTTTCTTAGTCTTTCTTTGTCTCTCACGATCTGATCACTTTGAAGGGAACCAGCCGGCTATTTTGTAAGACATCTCTCGATATGATTTGCATGATGATGTTTTCTCTTTTTTATTTCTTAGTTTATTTATCTTTTCTTTCTTTCATGATAAGAGAGAGTGGGGGAGGGCGGGGGAGAGATAGCACCATGCCAAGGCCTTGCTGCCATGATGAACCCCTGCCTCAGCCAGCTCTGGCTCACGGGGTCACACGTGCCCAGTGCACTCAGAAAGGTCTTGCGGCTTCAGCCAGGACCCTTCCTGTGAGGGATCGCCTTGCGAAGCCCTGAGTTTTACCACCGTGCCACCGTTGGGTCCCAGTGAGATTTCCCCTTACATTTTTAAGAGTTTTTGCGAGGAGACCAGTAGATAGTGCTGTGGTTATGTTGCTGGACTGCCGCGTAGTTGGTCAAGGTTCAAGTTCCAGATCCAGTGGCTGGAAACTCATGCTGGGTGCATGCACATGCATGAAAAATCCTAAGAGAAGAATGGAGGAGAAGGGGTTGCGGTGTGGCCATCCCCTTGGTGGGGGGTGATTTCTCACTTTCTGTCTCTCTGTCTCTCTGGAGAGAACACACGCCTTGTAGCAAAAATCTCTCTCTCAAAAAAAAAAAGAATTATTTATTCTATGTTATTCATTATTATATTATTTTTAAAATTTGCTACAAGGCATGTGTACTCACCAGAGAGAGATTGAGAAAGAGAGCAAAGGAAATTGAGAAAGCGAGCCGTCAGGTCTGGGACTTGAACCGCAGTCAGCCCTGTGGGAGGCCAACGCCTTAACCACTACAGCACCTGCTGCTCCCGAGATTCCCTCTTAATTGGCTTCAGGTTATGCAGTTTTGGCGGGCTGTGTCAGCGCATCCTATCGGGAAGGACGCGGTGCTAACCTTCACTGGTGATGGTAACTTGGATTTGGGTCAGGCGGGGCTGCCGGCTTTCTTCACTGCCACGTGACTCTCTTTCCACTAGGGAAGTAAGTATCTTGTGGGAAGACACTCCTTTGATCGGGATCATATAAATAGCCTGTTTCTCATTATACGTTTGCCCCCCCACCTTGGTACCCATTGATGGCCCTAATTACTGCTCAGTGTTTGCCAAATGGTGATTTCCAAATCCCAGTGTCTCCTTTACCGTAGTGGTTGGAATACTGCAGGTAAGGCCTCCCCTGCCCCTCACTCAGTCATTCCCTTCTGTCAGTGTAAATCCAAGAGTTCTCTTACTGTGGGGAACAATCTGCTACTGTCATTACGAACAAATTAATTCTCACATTTGATTGTGAAATAGTTCTAGATTCTCAGAATTTGCAACCGTAGTAGAGAGAGGTCCCGTGTACCCTTCACCCGGTTTCTCTCAGAAGTCGTGTCTTACGTAACTGTGGTGCGAGGTCAAACCAGAGCATGACGATGGCACAGGGAGCGTGCACCCTCCTGTCGTCTCCTTACACGTGGAAGTTTGCGTAACCGCTGCCGTCAGGAGACGGACCTGTTTCTCACCGCCCAGACCCCCGTGTGCTGCTCCGCTGTGGCGTCCCCCCCGTCCCCGACCCCTGGCGAGCACCGACTGGCGTTGCGTCTCGGCACTTTGCCCACTCCAAGACTGTTACACAAATGAAATCGGAGAGTGTGTGAGACCAGATTCTTTCACTCAGAGCAAAGCCCGTAGAAGTCATCCAGGTTAGGCACAGCAATGTCGTTCACTGGTGAAAACGAAATGCTCCAGGAGCCCACGGCATGGATGGAGCGAGCTGCTTAGTCATTCCCTGTCGTGAGACTGGCCGTCCTGTCTCCAGTTTCGAGCTGCTCCAAGTCAAGCCCCTACGTGCAGGTCTTGGTGTGGACATGTGTCCATGTGTCTGGGCAAAGTGCCCAGGAGGGCGATCGCTGGCGATGCTGGCTTCTACGGTAAGTGTGTGTTTAGACTGAGAAACCGCCGGACTGTTTGCCTGAGTAGCTGTACCATTTTTTATCCCATCAAAATGTACGAGTCGTCTAGGTTCTCTCTGTACCTTCGATGGCATTTGAATCGTCACCATTTTTTATTTTAGCATTCCACATAGGTGTATGGTGCCAACTCTGGTTTTATTTATTTGTTATTTTTTTAGAGAGAGGTTTTTGCTGTAGGGTGCTTGCCAGAGAGACAGAGAGAGAGAAAGCGAGAAATCACCCGCAGGGGGGATGGCCGCGCTGCAATCCCTTCTCCTCCATTCTCCTCTCGGGATCTTGGGCATGCACGGACATGCACCTGGTGTGAGTTTAAGCCACTGAGTCCGGGACGCGAACCACGGTCGACTACACGGAAGTCCAATGACATAACCATTACGCCAACTACTGGTCCCACCCCTGGCTTTAATTTGCATTTCCTTAATAGGCTAACAATACGGAACACCTCTTCATGTGCTCATTTGCTGTCCGTGTATGCTCTTTGGTGAAACGTCTCTTCTGCCCACTTTCTGATTCGATTATTTGCTTTCTTACTGTTGAGTCTGGGGAGTTTCTTACATAGTCTAGATATGAGTCCTTGTCAAACAAGTGGTTTGCAAATACTTCCCACTCATTATCTATTTTAATTTTCAGATTGTCCTTGCTGACCTTTAAAAGATAGATTTAGAGCCAGCCAGGTGGTGTAGTGGTTAAGGCAGCTGGATCCCGCGTGGCCGACTACGCGGTTTGAATCACCTCAGCACCTTGAAAAACATGCCGGTACGTGTGCATGCATGCCCAGAATCATGAGGAGAGAGTGGAGGAGACGGTGGCATGGCCATCTCCCCTGGGGTGAGCTTTCTCAGTTTCTCTCTCTCTCTCTCCTTCTGTCTCTCTTGGGTGAATGCACAGCTTTACAGCAAATTAGAGGAAAAAACGTTTTCATTTACTTACCAGATGAACAGTCTTCTAGGCCCTAGTGACGCTGGGCCTTGTCTAGGAGCTGGAAATAGGTAAAACAGAGAAGGCACGGCCCAGCCCCGGCTGCTCCCAGCCTGAGGCCAGGTGTAAAGGACAGGAACCACGAGATGGTTCCGACGCGAAGTGGCTGCAGGCCTAAGGCGGCCTGGTGAGGTGTGCGGGAACACAGGAAGGACGGCCGAGGTCCGAGGGATACGTCTGCGCCCACGAGGTGGGCCAGAGGTCAGGCTTCGAGCAGAGGCACATGTGCTGGAGTCATTCCAAGTTCGTGGCAGCAAAGGGCCAGGAGGGCGAGACCACCTCAGGGCCAGGCCTTGGGGGTGCCCCGAGTTGGGTTGGAATACCCGGTTGGGTGGCATGAATGAGACACCTGACCTCTCTAGACTGAGCTTCTCATGACCAGAAGTTTAGTGCTCTCTGCTTCCCAGAAACGCTGGGAGGCTCAGAAACAACGTGCATGGAGGGTCTAGACAGTGCTGGGGTACAGTCAGGCGCTCGATGAGCACGACCTGAGAAGACAGGGCTGGGAAGGACGTCTGCAGACGGGCTCCTCGGAGGAGCCCGCCAAGGCCTGCTGCCCTCCCGGGGTCTGCCTCTCGGGGCCTTCCGAGTGTGCTTCTCTCTGTCTAAGGCAGGCGTGACCTTCTTCTATCCAAGTCAATGGCCCTCTCAGTGCAGTGACCACACCCTGCCCCCGCCCCAGGGCCAAGAACTTCTCTGTAACGAAGACCCTCTTCTGGCCCCTTCCAGGCCTCCTGGTGCCAGCCTCTCACCCCACACGGCCCTTTCTCCCTTGGCCATGTTTCTTGGAAGAGTTGTTTATTTTCTCTGTGTGCACCCCCTCACCCCCTCACCCCCTCGCCCTCTAACTCAATGTGGTCTGCCCCTCCCGTCCCCCGTCCCCAGAACCTCCCTCGTCAAGGTCCTCCACAGCCTCTGTGACACCGACATGACTCATCATCTCACCTGACCTCTGCCGCAGCTGAGAAAGCTGACGACTTCCTCTTTCCGAAGACCTTCTCCCCCCTGGCTCTCAGGGCGTTGCCTCGCAGGACTCTGCTGTCCCGCCCTGGCGCAGCCTCTTCTGAGCTCCGTGGTGGGCTCCTCTTTCTGGCCTCGCCTCTATGGAAGGTGCTCTCTGCTCTCTCATGCGCTCACAGCCTCTTCCTGGTGCGCCATCAGCCTGTGAGTTTCTTCAACCTAAAGAGATCTCTGTCCTCACCACCCCTAAGACTCCCTCCTGCTGCCACCATCTCTCAGAGACATGAGTAAATCAAGCTCCCCTCCTCCCTTACGTCCCACCTTTCACTGAGTAGCGCCACCATCTTCCAACTGCTGAGAATGGGGTGAGAGCCCGGGGAAGCGGTGGTCGGAAGGGCGGTGTGAAGGGCAGAGTCTGCGTGAGCACCGGGGAGAACAGAGGGAGAGTTCTCAGGGCGCTGCCGTCGGTGCGCACCTGGAGCATGGAGGCGGACAGGGAGGGAGTGATATTTGCGCCATTCCAGCTGCTGGGGCAGACCTCAAGGTTCAGCTGGAAGCACAGCCCCTCCTCAGGAGGCCCTCAGCAGGCGCCACTGAAGGCTCGGGCCTCCCGGCTCCGGGCTGGCTGTGTAATGGCCTCCGAGGGCAGGGAGGAGGCCTGGGCTCTGCTTGGTTCAGCAGGTGGAAAGGAGACCGCCGGGGGAGAACTGGGAAGCTGGAAGTGAAAGTGGCTATGGGGAGTGGGGTGGGGGACAACAGGACTAGAGGCCAAAGCAGGAGGTGAACTCATCTGTTTACGAGGTTTGCAGAGGAAAGGCTGAGTTGCCCTCACCCAGCTCTGCTGTCAATGTGTGAATTTGCACTTCCTGCTTTGGTCTGAGCGGGGTGGGGGCTCACTCATAGCAGCAGCAAAGTACATAGAAGATAAATGAAGACTACTTCTGCTGGCCGTGGAGAGGGGAAGACACTTGCGTTGGACAAAGACGAGAACGCAAACAAGTGCGCTGCGTTGATTGACCATCAGCCAACGTTTATTGAGGGCACATAGAGCTTAGCGCTTCGGATACTTGCCACATTTCATCTTCGCAACTTCCATGTGTGGTCAATGCTTTCATTCTAAAAGCATTGTCTTATTTAACTTTATTTATTTTTTTAACTTATTTTAATTTGACCAGAGAGGGTCAGAGTGAGCAAGAGAGAGGAAAGTGAGAAAGCAAGCCACCAGGTCCAGGACTCAAACCGCGGTTGGCCATGTGGGAGTCAGTGCCCTTAACCTCCACGCCACTTGAGTCTGGCACTCTTAACCACCATGCCATTTGCTGGCCCCAATGGGCAGTAAATGCTTTTATCCCTATCTTACAGACGAAGAAACTGAGGCCCAGAGAGATTACACGACTTGTTTGTGGCAACATGGTTAAGAGATGGTAGTGTCTAACTCTGATTAGTGCTCTTGTTGTTTTAAGTATTTTTAAACAAACTTACAGTGATCCAAGCATGTAGCTCAATGACTCAGCTAGTTTCACAAAGTTTACTAAGGAAAACGGCATTTATTAGCCTTCCTCTTAGACGACCCCTTGGAACTTTTTATATGGATTCATTTAATACTTCACTTCCGTAACTCAATATGATCTGTTTACATGGTTATTTCTGGACAGTTCTACTTTAGCCATTGTTCATTGGCTTTCCGTTGAGAAAGAATGGGTGGTAGCTCTTCTTCTGTCTCACACGCACCTGCACACATGTGCATGTTCTAGTCCTCGTCTTCCCAATAGAGTCAATAGTTAATTTATTTAATGAATAGTCAGTGGTGACATTGTTATAACTAAGTAATTACTACTACTTAGAGCTGATTCGCATAGCAAACTGGGCTCCATTTCTCTTTCCTGCACACCATTTATTTTCTTTGGAGTTGATAATTGCTTTTGTTTTTCCTGTTGTTTGCATAGTTTTCTATTAACTTGTTAATTAAACATTCAAAATGGCCACCGGTTGTCTGACAAGAATCAGTCACGTCAATGCACACGCAGTACTCTGTTTCACTTCCACGTACAAGTGTTCCACGGCATGTTCTGGTCTCCTCAGTCCTCCAGTTGGGACTGGCCGCCATCTCTCCCTGGGTATTGGCTGTCATCCTGAGTTCTCCCATAATCATCACTTTTAAATTCACTTTGCGTTTGTTTCATGCCTTTTTTGTTGATGTGGTTCGCCTCCTCATTGTGGTTGGTATCTATTGGGTTGTCAGAAAAGCCATGGTGCATTTTTGCATAGTAAGACAGAAAAAGATGTCATGACTTTTCTGATGACCCAATACATCTTTTAAGCGTGTTCTGATAAGAGTGTACAGTACTACAAAGAAGAAGCTTTCAGTGTGATGAGACTGGAGGGCGCAAATCCAGAGGCAGCCTACTGGGAGCACAGGGAGAAGTCGGCCGGGGTCTCGGCACTAAATACGTAAGTGCTCCCTTACTCCCTGGTTCCAGTGCTGACCTCCGCCCAGCTGCGCCTCACGTTCCTCATCTCAGAGTGGAGGCCCCACTTTCCCTCCAGGCGTTGCCATGCTAAGAGATGGATGGTTGCTCGGTGGTGGGAAGTCGAGGCAAGGACCTGGAGTTCTGATTGCCTCTGGGTGGGCTGCGTTTGCTCAGTAACCCACCCCTCCCCTACTTCTAGAAGTACCTGATACTGCCAGTTCCGGAAGCTTTTGAGTTTCACTGTATACATCGAGTTGGGCCTTGGTTTCTCCAATGCCCACTTAAGGGTCCTTTCTCTCCTGCTGAGTTGGTTACCCCTTGTCTAGCTGTTGTCCAGCTTCCAAAATACCACAAGTCTCACCTCTCCTCTCATTCTCCCCACTGTTAGGGGTCTGTGCCTTCCAGGTACTGGTCCTTGTTCTGTCTCACCTGGGAACCTGCCTGGCTCCCTCCCTAGACACAGGTAACCCATGCTGAGTGGGCAGGCCACCTCTGATTGAGTCACTTCTCAGCCACAGAGGCCTGCAGACAGAAAGGAAGTGAGCTTCTGGTATAAACTCAACACATTTCCCACATCGGAGTGAAGACGCCCAAGAGCTAGACTGACATACAGCCTTCCTGAGCAACCTCAATAAGTCGTTTCACATTTCTAGCTCGATCTCATTGTTCCCATCAGAAAACAAAACAAAACAAAACAAAACAAAACAAAACAAGACAACAAACAAACAAAACCACATGTGCCAGCAGCCGTCCACCAGAGGGGTGAGGCTCAAATGACATGACGGGGAGACACAGCTCTCTGCATAGCTCCGGCACCACACAGCTATCTGGGACTGACATTAGTGGTCTCTAACCCAGGGAGCAATGAGCATGCACCTGCGCTAGGACCTTAGGACTCAGAGGTGGGCCTGGCACACGGCCTGTCGCTTTCCCTGGGGAAGCTCGTGGCATGGCAGAGGAGATGAATGAGTCAACATTGGGCTAGAACAGTGGGATCGTCAAGAGTGCAGACCGCGGGTGCGAACACAGCAGGGGGCAATACTACCACTGCCACTGGAGTGGGGGGACAGGAGGGCTTCGCAGGAGCTGGGCAGGACTGTGCCAGTCAGAAAAGGGGAGGAAGGTGTTCAAAGGAAAGAGGAATGCAACTGCAACACTGCAGCTTCGCGGGGCTGGCCTTTGCAGATGAGTAGGGCTGGCTTGCACCTGCCGTCCATGCTGCCCTGCTGCAAGCCAGGGACGGGGTGTGATGTGGACACGGCGTGGGTACACCTGCCTGAGGGAAGGCTGCCTCTGGCGGTGGCCTGGAGGAAGGCCAGTCAGAGCTCAGGGGTCTGTGACGACATTGTTCCCGTAATCCAGGGGAAAGGTGATGTGGTCTCAAGTAGGGCAGGAGCAGGGTTTCGAGGAGACTATGGTTTCAAGAGGTTTAAAGTCAAACCATCAGGACTTGGATTCTGCTGGATGTGAGGACGAGAAAGATGGAGGGGTCTAGACTGTCTGTCAGCTCCCAGGGCTGGTGGCTGGTGGGGCTGCTCCCCGAGCTAGGAAATGTCGGAGGAGGAACAGATAGAGTAGGGGACACGAGGAGGCTGAGGGTTTGGGTGTGGGCATCCACAGTGTGAGAGGCCTGCAGGGCCCCAGGTGAGGTGACCAGGTGAGAGCGTGATTAGGGAAATTGGTTGTCAGTCACTCAAGCACGATGGCGTTGAGTCATCGGAGCTCAGTGCTGTCACCACACTACTGCCATCATCACCATCACCTCCTCATCACCTCCTCATCACCCCACCAACCCCTCAGAGTCACCAGCCCCCTCTCTCTTCTGGGCTCACATCATGACCACCATGGCCATGGCCATCGACTCCACCACCGTCACCACCTTTAGCGTTCACACCATTGCCACCTGTCACCTTTAGCACCATTGCCACCATCACTGCCACCCCACCATGCTCCTTTCCCCACTCTTACCACTACCATCACTGTTTCTATCTCCTTACCTCCATCACCACACCCCCTATCACTCTGAGAGGAGATTAGCTGCACTCCCTGACAGAAATCAATCTTCCGGGACAGAGAAAATCACGAGGAGCCATGCCTGCCCCATGGTAGGTGTCCAGAAATTATTGATATTACATCCAACTGTGTAAAGGACTTCGGGGCCAGCAGGTGGCGTGGTGGTGGTCAAGGTACTGGATTCCCACACGGCCAACCACAGCTGGCCTGGTCCCGGACCAGGCAGCTTGAAAATCATGCCAGGTGTGTGCGTACTCATACCCCAGATCCCCAGAGGAGGATGGAGGGGAAGGGACTGCTGCATGACTGCCCCCTCTGGGGGGGTCATTTCTTATCCCCCACCTCCCCTCCCCCCTGCAAGTGCATGTGCCCTGTGGCAAAATCCTAAAATGAAATAAAATGGAAAAGTGGACGTCAGTGTTAGGAAAACAGGGCCCCTGCCCACCTCATCAGCCCTAGTTTCTTTCTGGAGTGTGACAAGGCCACGACTTACACCAGGAGTCAAGGCGAAGTCACCAGTCTGCCAACTCCCCCCACCCGCTCTGAGCTTGCGTGCCCTGAACTGCCCTCTTGCCCAAGTTCTTCCAGCCCTTCCCTGGTCTTCCAGATCTCCTGTTTCAGAGTCACCAACCCCCTCTCTCTCCTGAGCTCACGTCCCACCGCCAGCCCGGCCAGGAACTGGACGTCCTGTAAGAGGCACCGAGTGGTGGGGCTGAGCAGCGAGCTCCGGGGTCCCTGAAGGCCCCTCAGGTCTCTGCAACTGACATCTCCCCTCCCGCCCTCCTGTGGCGGCACGACCCTCCTCTCGGAGTCAGGCTCCCACTCGCACTAGCTGCGCACCCTCAGGCTCTCGCGCTTCTCTGAGTCTGCGCTGTCTCACCTCCTCCTCCTTAGGACTGTCATCAACATTCAGTGACCATGTACAGACCAGGACGCTGCCTGCCACACGAGCGTGGATACGTCCTCACCACCTCTGTGCTTCCCTGTCCCATGCCCTTGGAGGTCACGGCCTGGCCTGACCGCCCTTACTGGGCATGGCTAGGCTAGGGTGAGGTTTATATCGTACACGCCACTGGGTCTCCGTAGCTCTTTGTCCATAACAGGTGCTTGGTGACGAGGTTCCGCCAATGACTGAGTGGCTGTTCAGCAGCTGTGGAGTCCTGATCATTTGCGAGATGAGCTTACAGGACTGCTGAGGCTCACCTTTCCGGTGCTTTATTTTACTTAATTTTAAAAAAACGTTTTTGCCATAGGGGGCCTGTGCTTGCCAGAGAGACAGAGAGAAGGAAAGTGAGAAATCACCCCCTGGGGGGATGGCCACACCATAATCCCTTCTCCTCCAGTCCCCTCCTGGGATTTGGGGCATACATGCATATGTACGCAATGTGATTGTCAAGGTGCCAGGTCCAGGACTCGAACCTTTTCTAACCATGTCACACTAGTTCAGAGCGATGTGTCTCTCCGCTTCCTCCCAGTGCAGCTCTACCAGGGCTGGCTGAACTATGAAAGGTGTCGATCACTCTGAGATGACTTTAGGCTACTTCTATAGCATAGGAGGCTTCCTGGAGGAGCTGAGATTAAAAGGCCTGACAGGACCATCCATTAGATTTACTCTGGGGCTTGGGACCAGCAGTTGGCATAATGGCTATGTTGCTAGACTCCCATGTCATCGACGACAGTTCAAGTCCCAGACCTGGTGGCTTAAACTCACGCTGGGCACATGTGTGTGCGTGCCCAAGATCCCAAGAAGAGAACGGAGGAGAAGGGATTGCGACATGGCCATCCCCCGGGGGGTGAGTTCTCGCCTTCTGTCTCTCTGTCTTTCTTTGTCTTTCTGGTGAGCGCACGCGCCCTATAGCACAAACTTCTCAAAAAAAGAAAGGATTACTCTGGGGCTTTTTAAAACCCCATTGACCAGGGAACCAGCAGTTAGCATAATGGCTATGTCGCTGGATTCCCATGTAGTCAACAGTGGTTCGAGTCCCGAACCTGGTAGCTTAAGCTTATGCCGGGCACGTGTGCGTGCATGCCCAAGATCCCGAGAAGAGAATGGAGAAGAGATTGCGGCGTGGCCATCCCCCCTAGGGGGTGATTTCTCGCTTTCTGTCTCTCTGTCTCTCTTTGTCTGTCTGGCGAGTACACGCGCCCTATAGCAAAAAGCTCTACAAAAAAAAAAAAAAACACATTGACCGCAGGCCACACCTCTGACTAATGACATAAAGGTCCCTGGGGGCGGGGCTCAGACATCAGCAATGTTTACAGCTCCCCAGATAACACAGCTGAATTCGGAACCCTTGGGTTAAGGCTGGTTTTGAAAGCGGGGCAGGGGTGTCTGCCCTGGAAGTTGGCCAGGGAGGCCGGTGGAGTTGCAGCTGTTCTGCCCGGCTGCCCGAATTCATTCCTTCTTTCACTCACCCCAGCTCTCTCCTGAGAGAGGGAACTTCTGCCAGTGTCTGCCTTCGTAACACCATGTACCTCCCGGGGGTGATGGGTCCCTTCTGCACAGAGCCCCCTGTCCGTCACAGGGCGCTGGCGCAAGGAGGGGGCAGGGTTTACACGGTAACTCCAAGGAAGACAAATGTCAGTCCCCCCCCCCGCCCCCCCGCAGGCTCACCCCCACCTCGCTGCAGGCTGGCTCTGTGTGGGAGAGGGGAAGGCTCTGCCGTCACTGCCAGGGGCTGACAGGAGAGCCAGAGCAGAACAGGACCAAGGTGGCGGCCCGGACCCACAGCGCTCTGCCTGCCCGGTCTCCCCTGGGGGTTGTCCCAGGGCCGCCCTGGGAGCACCGGCTGCAGGGCCTTCTGGGAGAAGCCAAGGGCTCCCGAGGTTCCCAGCCCCAGGGCCCTGGCCTTTTGTTCCTCTGGGCCTGTCTGAAGGGCCCCTAGCTACCGAGGGGGCCCTGGAGCCCAGGCAGGCCCCGGACTCAGCTTCGACCTCCCCCAGGAGCACTGGTAGAGTGGCACCTGGCCCTCCAGCCCTCCTGAGTCACCATCTGTGGGCTGGCAGGTCCCCGGCCATGGAGACACACCTGCAGTGGGAGAAGTGTGGGGCGTGGCCCGGACTCAGGTGAGACCAGCTGTGCAGGGTGGAGGATGGGCGGTCACGTGGGCCGGGGCTCCAGGGCTGGCTGGATCAGTACCTCCAGGACCACCGCGGGCCGGCGTATTGGTTCCCAGTTCCCCAGTCCGTACAACCGGGACACGAATGCTCCGTGTAGGACGAGCAGCTCCAGGGCGCGTGTAAACGTCTGTGGGCAGGACTCACTGCGACTGTGGAGGTGAGAAAAAGCACTGACAGGAGCTGGTGCAGGAGGCGACGGGGCGCCCGACTGAGCTGACGGCTGCGGGAGCCCGACCTCACTTACGTCCCAGAGCTCTCCCTGGGGCGCCCGCTCACCCCTGCTCGCACTGGGAACTGCGGCTGGGAGGTGGCGTCTGCCCTGTCCATACCTGGGAAGCCTGCGTGTTCAGCCAGGGTAGTCAGCGCCGCTCTGCCCTGGGCGGCTCAGCCAACCACCCTCCATCCCTGCCTTCCCCAAAGCACAGATGGCTTCCCGCTCCAGCGCCTGGGCTCCCTTCACACGGGCCATCACCGGGCAGTCCACCTCGAGGTTCAGAAGGCGGGGCCCAGCGTGGCTCCGCCTCCTCTGGGCACAGCACCTGCCTCGGTGCTGGGCGGGGCTCGGCACTCGTCTCCCGGAGCGCCCAGAGTCCTGGGCTAACAGCTACCGAGCTGTGGATACCCTAGACTTAGGAGTCGGAGAGACCAGGGTTCAAATTCGAGCTCTGCTACCTCTGCGGCCACAGGTCAGTGACTTTTTAATTTAATTTATCTAGGTTTTTCCCATGGGGAATGTGCGCTTGCTGGAGAGAGACACACGGAGAGAGAAAACGACAGATTACCTTCCAGGGAGGGTGGCCATACCACAATCCCTTCTCCTCCGTGCTCCTCCTGGGATTTTGGACACACACACACACACATGTGCCCAACATGTTTTTCAAGGCACCAGTCCTAGGACTTGAACCGTGGAGTCAGCCACATGGAATCCAGTGCCTTAACCACTATGCCACCTGCTGGCCCCCAGGCTAGTGACTAATCTCCAGTTTTCTGTGTTCTTCTCTATAAATGGGAATAGTAATCTGTTGCTGCTTTTATTTTTTCCAGAGAGATTTTTGTTATAGGGCACATGTGCTCATCAGGGAGACAGAGACAGAAAGTGAGAAATCCCCCCCAGGGGATACAGCCACGTGGCAATCCCTTCTCCACTCTCTGGGGGGTTTTGGCACATACACACATGTGCTCAGTTTCAAGCATCCAGGTCTGGGACTTGAACAGTGGTTCGCTATGTGGGAGTCCAGCAATGCAATCATTACGCCACCTGCTGGTCCCAATAATGTGCTTCTTAAGGTTGTTGAACAGATTAGAGGTTGTTGTTTAGAGGGCCTAGCACAACGCCTGGCACACAGTAGGACTTCAGTCAAGGGCAGCTTCTCTTCTTTATCATCCTCGTCATGGTCAACCTTGTACCTGTGCAGGAGCTCTGTGGGTAAAATGGAAGGTTCTGGTACCACCATGTCAAAGGGCAATTGACTGATGCTTCTGAGCCGGCAGGCCGTCCTGGGGCAAAGGGCACTGGGCCACGTTCCGCACCGGGTCTGGGCCTGGAGTGCGCTTGGGGTTTGGAAAGCTCTGTAACCATTAGGTGCCTGGTTAGTACAGTATGCTGCCCCAGTGCCTGGAGGAACAGAGCGGGTGGGCTTTTGTTGTGACCTAAACCACGTTCTACGGAAATCACTTACGGAACTTCCTCCCCTCTCTGCCGTCTTGAACAGCCTGAGCCTTTCTGTGGCACTCTGTCAGCATGTCGCTGGCCATGCTAGCCGCCCGTACTGCGATGTGGGGTGCCCTTGGGGCCCTGAACTGTGTACAGACCCAGGCAGCTCCAGGTGGTGGCTACTAGCAGATTCTCCATGGCGCTGGCCCTGCGGTTCAGACACCGCCGGCTCTGCTGACATGAAAACATCCGAGCTAGGAGCGTGCTGGGTCACCGCGGTCCGTGCCTCTCCCAGCAAGAGGGAGTCGATTTCTTGGATAAACAGCAGGTAGTCGGCAAGGCCCCAGGTGGGGGCGGCCTCAGTTGGAGACACAGCGAGAGGGGAGAAGACAGGGCTTGGGCTTGGGGACGCGTCGGTGCAGACGGGAAGGGATTCAGACCTTGCCAGTGGAGGTGGGAGTGCAGGGGGGGCCGCAATTAGGGTGGCTGAGGGGTGCACCGTTCTTGTCCTCACTGGGAACAAGGCAGGCGTGGGACAAGTGGGGGTGCCCAGGAAGGCTGGAGTGCCGCTGCGCTGAGCTGGAATCCCACCTCCGGGCGTTGCACCCCAGGCCTCTCCGTCTACAGCGCGGCTCTGTCTCTATCTCTATTTCTATCTATGAAATAGCTTTTAAAGCCAACGATTTGGATGAAGACATGGAAAGCATGTGCCTCAAATCTGCAGATGACTCAAAGCTGGAGGGGATGAGAGATTTAAGGTTGGAGATGATCTCGACGGTCGAGAATGCTGGGTCAAAAGCAACCAGATGAATTTCGCATCAATAAATCTAACGTCCTGCATGCAGTTTCCAAAAATCAATTGCACAAGAACAGGAAGAGGGAGACCTGGCTTGACTGCAGTTCACATAAAAACGATCGGGAGGTTGTGGTCTGCCCCCCGTTCAGCGCTAGCCTGAGAGCAATGAGGACTGGGGAGGGGAAGAAACACAACCGGACACCCCGATAAAAGCAGCCTTGGTGAGGGGATGGGGTGACACTCCATCACAGGGTCAGCCCAGGAAGAGCCGGTCCCGGCCAGAACTCACTCCGAACAGGAAAGTGTATTAGCTCATCAGACCTCCGGGGCGACCTGCCAGGCTCCCAGCAGGGCGGCAGGACGCAGGGGGCTTAGCTTGCCCACGGCCACGTGCCTGGGGTGTGGTGGAGCCGTGGTCCTGGCTGCCCCGATCGGCCGCTTTCTTGCCAGACTATACCTTGTCTGCTTTCTCTTCCTCATTCTGCAGATGGGACAGGGCCGGAACCATGAGGACGATTTGTTTATGACTCTCGGTGAGCGAGCTGCAGACTCAGGTTCTCCTGAGCCCCTCGTTCCCTCCACGGTGCTGGGTGGCCGCCAGCCTGCCGGGGCCCGGTGCTTTCTCCGAACGACCCAAAGCCCTGTTACATCTCACACGGCACTTCCACCTCCGGGTTGCCAGCCTCCCCGGCCCAGGCAGAGTCCGACGAGTAAGACTGAGCTCTTCCTTCACTGGACAGTCCCGCCGAGGACAGCGGGTGTGCCGACTTGAACGTCGGAGGGACGGTTACACTACAGGGACCCTGAGGCCCCCTCAAGTGTCTCTGTTTAACTTTCCGGATTACTTTTTAGGTTTTGCATAGGACACGGCTTGCTGTAGACAATGAGACAGAAAGTGAGGAATCGCCCCCTGGGGGAATGGGCACGCTGCAGTCTCTTCTCCCCCATTCTCCTCCTGGGATTCTGAGCATGGACCCATATGCACCCTGTGTACGTTTCAAGCTGCTGGGTCCAGGACTCGAACTATAGTCGGCCATGTGGGAGTCTAGCACCTTAGCCACCAGGCTACCCCTGGCTCCAGTTTCCAGATGTTTGTAAACTTTGTTTTCCCAAATTTGTCTTAACTGCTCACGGGCGCGTCTCAGTTCCCTGTTCTTTCTAAGTTGCCATCACTAACGAGGCTTTCAAATTAAACAACTGTCAACTACGTGTCAGCCGCATTCCAGGTTTGACGCTAGGCGTTCCGCGTCTTATCTCAGTTAAACTGCACAACAGCCCTGAGGTGGGAGATTGTTATCCGGAACTTACAGCGAGGACGCCAGCTTGGGTGGGGTGACCCACAGCACCGGCTGGCCTGGGCCTGAGTGGTCTTCACCGGGCCTGGCAGTTTTCAAACCAGGCCCGTCGCGGGTAAACCAAGATGGCTTAGGAAGTTAGCCAGCGCGCCTGAGCGCACACAGATACTCGAACCTGCTACCAAAGAAGTCTCGGTAGCAGTAAATAGAGATAAATAAAGGAGGGGCTGGTAGACTCGGGTGGCTTTTGGTCTGTGCTGGGACTCTGGAGGCTCCTTTTGCTCATCTCCTCGTGCTCAGTTCGGTGGCAGAAAACCCAGTCCCTGTGCACGTGAAACAGGAGGGGCATCCACTTCCCGGGACGTTCCGAGCCGGCACGTTCAGAAGGAACACAGACAGTGCCCAGCAGGGCAGGGTGTCAAGGAAACATCATGCCATCCCTGTGATGGGCTCAGGGAGGGAATGTGAGGACAGTGTGTGGACACACGGGACTCAGCAGAGTCCACCACTTCAGGGGTAGCTGTGTCTATTACAGTAGGCTGGCCAACTCCTGATCATACCGCAAAACCCCATGTCACCTCCTCCGTGAAGGCTACCTTGTCCTGCGCCATGGTGAATCTGGGTATCACGTCTTAGATGGACATGAACCAACTTAGGTGTTTGGGACAGCACAGCAAGGTGACCTCATTGGTGAGGGACCCAAGAAAGAAGTCCCGCGGAATGAACCGAGAAACTGAAGAAGAGGAGAGGACGAAAGGTGGACAAGGCTCTGCGTCTGGCTTGAGGAAAGCCACCTCACGGAGAGAATGCCCACGCTGTGAGGCCCTGGAGGCCCATCCGAAGCTGGGGCAAAGCCACTGAGAGGCCAACCCAGCTCAGCTAGAACTCTCCAGGGATAAGGTCACTAGGAGGTGCCTCCTCAGAGGGTGGTGTCTTCCCTCCGTCACGGGCCCGGGCAGGACAGGCTGCAGGGCGGCCGTCTGCTGAGGCGTCTACAAAGGGGTGGACAGTGAAAGGCGGGGCTAGGAGAACGTGAGGTTCCTCCAGCCCCGGGCCCTGCAGCAGGCCCTGGCCCCCTCCCGACCATGTAATACTTGTGCATTCCCAAGTCACAAAGTGGAGCCTCGGCTTCCAGAGGTCGGGACACCGGGCTTGTTCGGGGAACATTTTTGCTTAGTGTTTCTGTCGGCTGTGTTTCGAAGGCTTCTTGTCATCCGTGTTTGGAGTGGACACACGCTGCAGGAGTGTGTGTGTGAGTGTGTGCGAGAGTGTGTGAGTGTGTGTGAGTGTGTGTGAGAGTGCGAGTGTGTGAGTGAGAGTGTGAGTGCGAGTGTGTGAGTGAGAGTGAGTGTGTGAGAGTGTGTGTGTATGTGAGTGCGCGTGTGTGTGAGTGAGTGTGTGAGAGTGTGTGTGTGTGTGTGTGAAGGGTGGATGGTTTAGAGGAAGGGGTGCACACAGAGATTATTCAGGAGAGCAGAAGCCGACCTGGAGGGCCAGGACGCGTCCTCTCTGTGGCCACAGTGTGGCAGAGCAGACGTCGTTCTCGGTGTGGGCTCAGACTTGGGCTTCCGTCCTCTCATGGGGCTTCCTGGTGGCCCACAGAGGGGCACCCCTGCTCGCTGCCGGGAGACAGCGGCCACCCGGTTTGGCCCGGCAGCTCGTTCTCCGTGCCCTGGCGAGACGGGGTGGTGGCGAGGTCCCTGGAGAGGTTTGATGCTGGTGGCTGGGGCGACAAGCTTCAGCTCCCTCCCCCGGAGCCGGGTAAGGTGGGCCGGGGACAGGAGCGCGTGCGGAGGCTGGGTCTGGAGGGGGCCTGGCGCCCGACCCCCACCCTGTCTCACCCTCAGCTGGACAGGGAGCCCATGTCCCAGCTTCTCCAACACGTTCTGAGTGTGGCAAACAGCAACCGTTTAGGGTCTCCCTCAGAGAACAGGCGACCCCTCGGGCCTCCTGACGTGTCAGGGCGTGGGTAGAGCGAGTGAGGAGGGCCGCTCTGGTCACGCAGGATGGCGGCCGCCTTTGCTGTCACACTCCGGCCCCCCGCAGCCGTGTGCTCGCCCTCCTGCAGAGGCTCCCTGAGCAGCCTCCTCTCCAGGGAGCTCCTCCCGCGGCCCTCAGCACCCGACCTCCTCAGTGGGCGCCTTCCCACAAGCCCTTCCCTGCCCAGAATGTTCTTCCCTCCTCTGCATGTCAGCACTCTCATCCACAATGAGGGCACACGTGCTACCCGCCTTGTGAGGTGGTGACGGCTCAGGGGTGAGCGCACGCAGGCCTCACGGCAGTGCCCACCACCTCGGGGTGCTGTTTCTATTACAGCAGGCTGGCCAACTCCTGATCATACCACAAAACCCCACGTCCCCACCTCCGTGAAGCCTACCTTGTCCTTCTCAGACAAAACTTTCCTTTTCGTTTTTTTGATGGTTATTTTGTGAGTTTGGTTTTGGCTTTGTGGGTTTTTTTGCCATACACTTTGGAATTTCATGACATTTATTTTGCAGACATTTTGCTGCAATTGACAGCCCACAGGCTGGTCGCTCCCACGAGGCCTGGGGCTCTGTGAAGCGGGCAGGGCCAGTTCTTACTCGCTTCCGCCGCTGGTGGCCGGCACGGTGTCTGGCACCTGGCAAGGCCTCCAGACACTGTCGTCGCCGAGTGAGTGGGAAGATGAATAGCTTAGAAAAACTGTCTGATGTGGGCTATTGGGTCGATGTGGCCTCCACCTCGAGAGACCCTCTTCTCTGGACAGCTCCCCCGTGCCCACTCTCATCCTCGCCCTGGACAGAGAGCTCCCGTTCCCACCGCCCCAGAATGCTTTGGATTTGGAGAACAGCGGCTGTTTGGGAAAGCGGGTGATTACCGAGGGCTCCGTCACAGAGAGCATGGGACGCCTGAGTCTCCCTGCGCCGTCGAGGGCTTGATTAGAGCAAGCCCGGTCCCTGGAGACCTCAAGAAAATATGATCTGTTTGTCCTCGAGGGGAAAGAAAGATCCGTCTTTATTTACAAACCAGCCAGGCTAATCCCTTCTGACAATACGGGAAGTCGTTCTGCTTGGCCGAAGCATTATTCCAGGGCTCCCTTAGGGAGAACCATCTTCTACTCAATTAAAGCAGAGGCTGAACTCGCTCTGACCCCGCCATTCCGCGGCCGGGAAAGTGGGCTTGGCTCCTTCCAGCGAGGAGGCTGCCCGGGCTGGAGGCCGAGCTCTTATTCATCGGGACGTCTGGAGCGTTTATTGGGGTGAGAAATTGGGGAGTGAAAACCGTCTCTGCCTGCCTCCCTTCTTCCTGGCCTGGCCTTGGGCTCTGGAAAGGAGGAAGATTCCTGCCCAGTGAAACGGCCAAGGCATCCCGCGGGCCACTCTGCCTGGCCGGCCCTGGTGAGGACACCGCCGTCGGGACCGCTGAGCAGCCCGCATGGCCTCCAAGCCCCCGCCGCTCCCCGTCCTGTCTGAGCATGTCAGCAGCTCCCACCTGGGCCTGCCTGCCGAGCCCGCCTCTCTTCACAGGAATGAGCCTCCGTCAGCCAGTGGAGGCTGGACCAAGACGGGCACACTGAAAAAGCTGGGTCTCCCTCCCTCCCCTGCCCCAAGCCCCGCCAACGCCTCTGGGGACTCTGGAGAGAGGCCACTCGGGCAGACGGCTGCTATGAGATGCGGCACTTCAGCTGGGAAGATCATCTGTCTCGAAAAGTGTAATTTTCCTCTTGCTCTTCTCCACGACAAAATAATAAGATTGTAGAAAATCCAATAGAATGCATGTCAATATTGGCAGGTCAGCCGCAGGAAGTTTAATTGCACGAGGGGTGCCAGTTAAAGATGGTATGTGCTCTTCTCGGCTTTCCTTCATTCTAATTAGGAGAACATGCACTGATCCTCCCACAGACACACAGAGGCCTGTCACCAGGCCAAGGATGGATCTGAACCAGGCGGCCTTCCCTTTCCAGCTTGCCTCTCTTTTCCCTCTAAACGTCACCGAGCTGATTCTGAACATCAGCTCTCCAGCTTCCTTGGCATGTCAGAGGGCCAGATGTTTTTTATTTGAGAGCAAATTGACACATTAAATTACACCGTGCAAACATTAAAGCCAGTCGCGGGTAAACAGGCCGAGATTCATTGAATTTTACGGGTCACAATAATGTTTATGTAATTTAACAAATTCCTGCCGTGCTGCCAGTCTCTCCAAGAAGTATTCATTTAGGAAAGAAGAGACTTGCCCGGAGGCTCTCCTTCCCACCCGCCCCCATCTCGGGGTCAGAACTCCCGCCGAGGCCCAGCCGGTTTCAGAGCCAGGTATCAGAACTTCCCACACGAAGGGAGGAATGGTTGCCGTCTCTGTCCCGAACACACCTCCGCACGGAGCCTTAGGAGGCAGGCTTGCCACTCCATGTCTGCTGGGTTTCCCTGTCCAGGAGCCATCCACTCCCAGTTTAAAAAAAAAAAAAAAATCAATTATTTGTTTTTATTTTACCATAGGGTGCATGTGCTCGCTGGAGAGAGAAACAGAGAGAGAGAGAGGGAAACTGAGACATCACCCCCCCCCCCCCGGGGGGGATGGGCCCAACTCCATCCCTCCTTCTCCGTTCTCCTCTAAGGATTTAGGGCACGTGTGCAGGCCTGGTGTGTTTTTCAAGCCACCGGGTCCGAGCCTACAACTGCGCAGTTGGCTGTGTGGGCTGCAGCCACCTTCACCACCGCACCACTGGCTGGCTCTGTTCCCACTTTTGACAGCACTTCCCATGATTCCTTAGCTCTAGAAATAACCCTTTAACCCAAGCCTGGCCAATCAGAGCATTCCATCTAGCCCCTGACCTTACTGATTGGCTCAGAGCTGAGAATGTGATCAAATCCAAACCAATAAGCACCTGCCCCAGCTTTTTCTCGCCCCCAACAAACCGGCAAAGGAAGGAGCTGTTTCCCTGGTCTTGTTGGGGGCAAAATCTAAGCCGGGAGCTGCAGGCACCATCGTGTCCGCAGCCGGGACAGGCTGCCTTAGAAGGAGCCAACATAGATACCAGGACACACACGGAGAAGGGCAAACGCCCTGTGAGCTTTTCTGAGTCATCGAATCCGGCTGTGGTTGCAGTCTACACCTGGGCTTCTCAGTGGTGTGAAGTAATCCTGTCTCAGCTAAGCCTATTTGACTTGCATTTCTGTCACCTCACACAGAGATTTCCTCGTACCTCTCCGTAGAGCATGAGACTTTGCCCTCACATCTCGTGTGATATTTGTATGCACCCCAATGAGTTCTGCACCTGTCTCTGACCCCCTAACGCTTCCTTGAGACCCTCCGCCCCCTCCCCAGGATGGTCTGTTCCTAAACACATTCACCTTCCTGCTTTCTCACCTCCATGCCCCTTTGGCTATTTTTCCCTTATTGCCTGCAGTATCATTTCCCCCAAGCTGCTGTCCAGCTTCAAGGCCAGGTTTAATTCTCCTCTCCACAAGGAAGCCTCCCTATTATCTGGAACTTCCTCTGAACTCCCGGTGACCTCAGTGAGTTCCATACCTCTTGACCCTTAATTATATGAGTTAAGCACATACTACATTTGTTATTGCTTCTTGTTTTATATGATTGCTTCTTTGCTTCTGTCTCTTTATAGTTTCAAAACTTCCTGGCACAGTGCTCGGCACACAGATTCATAGATTATTAGCATTTGAAGTATCTTAGAGCTCATAAAGATCACCCTGTCACTACAATTTACAGATAGGTGACCGAGACTCAAGGAAGTGAATTGACTTGCCCAAGATCACACAGCTGGCTCATCGCCAGCGGTAAGATTCCAGTTTTCCCACAACACCAAGCTCTGTCGACTTGATTGGTTGATTTTCCAGTTAAATATCTGGATAGCTTGAATTAGGTTGGTACCTCACCAGCCATTCATGGCACCAAGTCAGCATATGCAGAAGCAAGAATGGTGACCTTGACAGAGTCAGAAGATCTGGTCTCCACTTTCCACTGGGATGTGTGGCCTCGCCCCAGTCCTCTGACCTTCTATACCTCCACTTCCATGACTGCAGAATCGAGGGTCTTGAACTAGTTCAGAAGGCAAGTTTTCCTTGCAAGCCATCTCCCGTGGCTACCGGGAGGCCTGAAACGCTGGGTGGGAAGGGTCTGAGGGTAAGTGTGGACCCAGCAGGAAGAGGCTTGGCTGCTGCATTGTCTCTTGAGTTTGGTAGCAGAGTGGGTATTTGTTCTGAGAATACTAGATATTTGCCCTCTCGACTGGATGACTTTCGAGGTCCTTCCTCTTCTGTCATTGGAGGTCACTTACAGCCAGGTGATAATGCAAACATGGAGCTCATTTCCAACTTCAGGGCCCCCGTCGTGTTCTGCCAGCTGTGGGCAGTCCTGGCTCCCCTCTCACGCCTATGGTATC
Source organism: Tupaia tana (assembly GCA_026018925.1). Taxonomy (NCBI): domain Eukaryota; kingdom Metazoa; phylum Chordata; class Mammalia; order Scandentia; family Tupaiidae; genus Tupaia; species Tupaia tana. Next base: position 1,494,779 of record JAKSZU010000023.1, on the reverse strand, counting down.
ATGGCACTTCTCGGTTCTAGGACCCGCCAGCTCCACCCCACAAAAGTTCATGTTGCCTTGACCCTAGATTCGCTGAGCCACTGAACAATGGGGTATGAGTTCAGTGGAGCCACTGTGTGTGTGTGTGTGGGGGGGGGCTCAGGTTGCTGAGGAGAGGTGTGGGATCATGGAGAAAAACTGACGGGTAGGAGACCCTGGGGACTGGAGAAATCTTCTGTCTGCAGCATTCTGTATCTGGCGACCTCTTAACATCCAAAAGGACTTGGGGACCATGAGCAAAGAAACTCACACTTGCATGGGCTGCCCAAGGCAGCCAGAGACCAGGAGCACAGGTCACCTGCATGAAAAGGCAGGATGACAGTTCAGCATGGGAGGTGTCGGGTGTGCCCAAGGCGAAGGCCCACACTCTGTCCTGTTTCTGAAGGCCTGTGCTTTCACTGGGAGCTTGTTCCTCCCCACTTTACCTACCCCCAGGTGGACGTAGCTGTCCTGATACTGCACTGCTGTGACCCACTGAAATAATTTGTGTCAAGGCTCAACACCCAGGACGGGCGGCTGCTCAGCAGCTCGCTCTTCTCCCCCGTCCTGAGCTCCGTCCCCTCCAGTCTAAGCACGTGGAGACATTCCTTACAAGCCTGCACCTGTGCCCCGGGTGCCAGGGCAGCACAGTGGATGTCCACGACACACATGGCACATGGTACTTGGCCCTCTGTGGTCTGTAGGTGGTAGGAATAAAATCTAAAGTAGTTACACAACAAAAATAATAAGGGGAAGGGTTATTGGCTCATAGAAGTAACTGCCTTCAGGCATGGCTGTACCCAGAAGCTCACGTGATGGCGTCTGCCACCTCTCTCCCTCCTCCGCTCTTAGACTAGTTCTCTTCGGGTCACCAATGAGATGGATGTTGGAAGTACTATCAGTAGAAGGAAGGCAGGCTTCTGATTGGCCTGGCTTTGGGCATGTGCCCATGATGGATCCAATCACTGTGGTTAGAGTAAATAGGCTGTTCTGATTGGATGAGCCTGGTCACGTGGGCAGGTGCCCTATAGGAAGGGAGGCTGCACCCTTAGGGGCTGAGCTGAGGGCAGCGGGAGGAAGGAAACCGCAGGTGTCTTGACAGCGTGGCTTCTGGAGAGGAGGCGTTTCCTCTTTCAGGAAGCTCCCGATGCACACTGGGCCTGTCTGGATTTTCATACAAAGGGGGCCCTTCCTCCTGGCCGAGGCCGCGACGAGCACGACGACTCCTTGGCACTCAGTCCCTGCGTGTTTCGGGCAAGGAGCCAGCGGGAGTGCAACCGGCAGGTCTCGGTCTCCAGTTTTCTCCAGAGGAAATGACACGGTGCTGACCGCACCGGCTGTGGGCCAGGGCCCGCTGCGAGGCCGCCGAGGCCTGTGGTTTAGCTCCTGCCAGCACCAGCTCCTTTCTAACTTTAGAAATCCATGGTCGGCTTCCCTTGCATCAAAGGAGTCGAAGTATTCAACCCCAGAGAGCGTATTTTTAAAACAACAACAAAATCAAAACAAACCCAGAGAGAGAGCAAAAAAAAAAAAAAAAAAAAAAAAAAGATCCGATGATCTTTCTGAGCCGGCACCGAGCGCTTGGAGCTCCGCGGACATGCCCGGTGACTGCGGTCAGCCGGAATTACACATACCTACTCTGTTTTTAAAGCTAAAAAAAATTCAGAAGGACCTTTAATTAGCAGGCCCACCCCTTTCCTTCCATCAAAGCCAGTGTCTCATGTAGAGCTACCTTTCCTAAAAAGGCCGGGGCTGGGCACTAGCGCCCTCACCTTGCACCCAGGAGCCCTGCATGCAGATCCTCCCCTCCCCGTGTGGGTGTGGGCGAGCGGGCAGAGGGCAAGGTGGCTGGGGTCCAGGACTCCCGACCACTGTGTGGCCGGCTGGGTCGGCCCTCGGCCGCATTCTCACCGTGTTAGCTGCGCAGACTGGGCGAGCACCCTGCGCTCTCTGGCCATCTCCTTACCTACTGAGACAGGAGTCCTGATTCCCGGCCAGCTCACCCCATGGAGGAAGGCGCACCCCGCCACCACGAGAAGATAAGATGCTCCTAGTCTCTCCGATGCCTGGTTCCTCCCCTCATTCCTCTTCTTTCTGTTTAAATGTCCTTCCCTTCCTCTGCCTCGGCCCCTCTCCTAGGTTCTTCTCTTCCTCTGGCTCCCTCCCCTGCGCTCTGGACACATGGCCTCTGGCTTCCCAGCAACGTGAAGGTCAGAGAGGCAGCGCCAAGGAGCCGCAGGACCGGGGAGGACAGCGCGTGCCGAGAGGACTGGCCTAGATTCGCGTGGACGTCATTGCGAGGGGACCCTGCTGATCTTTGCCAGGTCCTCTGGCCTCCTTCCCCTTGGACGACCGCGGTAAGAAAGCATCAGTCCTGTTACAGCCCGACTGGTGGCATAGCCCTTCAGGAAATTTCCCTGTCGGCCGCTGAGTTGGCCAGACAGCTTGCCCTCTGCGTGGGGGTCACACGTCATCTCCAGGGAATGCTTATTTTTTCTGAAGGCCGTGGCGGTGGCAGAAGGGCTGAGAATAAAGCACACAGAAAAGACCAGTGTGGAACACGGATGGGCTCGCGCAGACTTCAAGATTAATTTATCGATGTTCTAAAGCGAAGTGACTTGTTTAGGCAGCTGGGGCCAGGCCAGGCCCACGGGCTCCCTGGGCTGCCACTCTGCCTGGCCCTCCTTGGCCCGCTCCAGTTAAGGCCAAGAAGGACAAGCACTCTGCGACCCCGAGTGACTAAGCCCCGGGCCGGGCCTGTGCACTCACGGCTCCTAGATGGCAGAGTCCTAATGACTCTTTTTTAAAAAAAAACTTCTTTATTTTATTTTTTAAAAATTGAGGCAAAATTTACACACAAATTTACACAGAATTTGCACATATCTTAAGTTTGTCTTTTTTTTTTTCTTTTTTTCTTCTATAGGGTGTGTGCACTTGCCAGAAAGAGACAGAGAGAGACACAGAGAAAGGGAAAGCAAGAAATCACCCCCCGGGTGATGGCCATGCTGCAGTCCTTCTCCTAAGGATTTTGAGCATGCATACACATGTGCCTGGCGTGATTTTCAAGCTGTCGGGACTGGGATTCAAACACTGAGTCAGCTATTTGGGAGTCCAGTGCCTTAACCTCCATGCAACCTGCTGGCCCCTTAGTTTATCCTTTGATAAATGTAAATACCACCTCAACCAAGATACTGAGCATTTCCATTGGCCCAGAGGGCAATCTGTGTGCCTTCAAGTCACACCGCAGACAGCACTCTTCCGAGTTCTGTCTCCAGCGCCTCCTGTTCTGTAGATGCAAAGGGGAACTGTACACTCACCCTCTCCTGGACGGGTCTTTGGCCCACCACACGGTCTGTGAGGTTCACCCACGTCATTATACACTTCATGCTGCATTTTAATCATTCTTGTGTGTGTGTGATAGCAGCTTATTGTGTTCTTAATTGGCACTTCCCTGATGTTTACTGTTGCTGAGCACTGATTTACGTGTGCATTGACTGTTCTACTCCTAGGTCCCGAATGCATTCTCCTGTACTGTCTTCTAAAACCTTTCTAGTTTGGGGCTGACTCCATCGTCTTGTGGTTAAGTTAGCTGGGTCTCACGTGGCCATCCATGGGATCCGAACCTGGACTGGCTGCTCAAGAGACATGCCAGCACATGTGTGTGTGTTCGATTGTTCAAATATTAAACCCACTTCGCATGCCCCAAAGCCAGACAGGACAGAGAAATGTAGAAGAAGGGATTGCAATGTGACTACAACCTGCAGGGGGTTGCTTTTCCCCTTTCCCTCTTTCTGTTTCTCTGGCAAGAGCACAAGTAAAAAAGTTATATACACACACACACACACACACACACACACACACAGTTTTTACCTTTTAGCTTCTAGCTTTAAGTCTGTTATATGTCTAAAATCAGTATTTATGTGAACTGAGAAGTGGGGGAGGGTGTTAAGTTGATTTTTACCATGTATTTACCCAGTTGTTTAATATTTGTTGCAATGAGTTTCCTTGCGCCATTAAATTGGTTTGGCACATTGAAAAGTGATTCACTGTGTCTACGTGGGCCTATCTCTAATCTTTCTATTCTGTTCCACTTGTCTGTCCTTCCTTATGCCAGGAGCACACTGCCTTAATTATGTAGCTTTGCAGTACATTTTGAAATCATTAGTAAAGTGCTCTGAATTTATCTTTTTAAAAAAACATTATTTGGCTTTTCTATATCGTTGTTTTACCATGTAAATTCTTAATGACATGTTTTGTGTTTTCTACAAAAACATTTTGAAATTTGGATTGGGATTTCTTTAATTCGTAAATAAATTTGGGGAGACAACATTTTAACAATATTGAGTTTTTCAACGATGAACATGAAATGCTTCTTCATGTCTAAGGCTTATTTAGCAATATTTTGTCATTTTAATGACAAATACTACTTATACTGTGTTAAGTTTATTTTTGTGTTTGAGGATATTAATATAAAGTGACTTTTGTTTTCAGAGGTTTTTGCGTGTGTGCTCGCCACAGAGAGAGAAAGAGACAGTGAGATAGAAAGTGAGAAATCACCACCCAGGGGGATGGCTATGCTGGAATCCCTTCTCCTCCATTTTCTTCCCAGGATCTTGGGCACACACGCACACACACCCTGCGTGATTTTCAAGCCACTGTGTTCAGGACTCCAACTGTGGTCAGTCATGTGAGAGTCCAGTGATGTAACCACCATGCCACTTCCTGGCCTCTAAAATTACTTTTTAAAATTTCATTTTCCAATTTTTTCTTCTAGTATATAGAAATACAGTAGACACATATATTAACCTTGTATTGTGTAACCTTTCTAAATTTGCTTATTAACTCCAGGAGTTGCTTTGTATAGTTCTTGGGCTTTTCTATACATATATAAGATGATGTTATCTGTAAAGAGTTTATTCAAATTTTAGTGACTTTTATTTATTGTTTGTGTTTAATTTTAATGCCTTTTGTTTATTTGTTTATTTTTCCTACTTTATTGCACAGAATAGAATCTCTAATACTGAGTAGAAGTGGTGAGAATAGACGACCTTCCTTATTTCTATCTTGGGGAGAAAATATATATATTTTTTATTGTGAATGGATGTTGAATTTGCCAAATGCTTTTCGTGGGTCTATGGAGGCAATAGTATGCTTTTCTATTATCTTTCGTCCTATTATTATGATGAATTATCAAATTAAATAATTTGTAAACAAATTAAACCCAACTTTGCATTTTTGGGACAAACTCCAAGTAGACATGTGTATTATCTTTTTTATGTGTAACTATATTCATTTTGTGACTATTTTATTAAGGAACTTTGTATCTGTGTTCCTGAAAGGTATCGGCCTATAATTTTCTTTTCTTTTTGGAGAGGTTTTCGCTATAGGGCGCGTGCACTCACCAGACAGACAGAGAGAGACAGAGAGACAGAAAGAGAGAAATCACCCCCCAGGGGGGATGACCATGCCGCAATCCCTTCTCCTCTGTTCTCGTCTTGGGATCTTGGGCACGCACGCACACGCGCCCGGCGTGAGTTTTAAGCCACCGGGTCCGGGACGGGAACCATGGTCGACTACATGGGAGTCCAGCGACATAGCCATTATGCTAACTGCTGGTCCCGCATCCCTTCCTTTGAGAACATAGATTTTATTTTGCTAACTTGGTGAAAATCAAACCCTAGGTTTTATCTCAGCAGCTGCAGTTGGGCCACAGCTGAAATCTCTGCTCAGCTTCTACAAACTTCAGCTCTCCTTGGGCTTCATGATGTCCACACTTATGCGTGCACAGTTACCAGACAGGCAAGATTCTAAGGTTTATATACTAATTTTGAAACTCCCTGCTCAGAGGCGCTCTCCTTCCCAAGATGTTTCCCATTAAGTTCCAGCCTTGGGCTGGCAGCCTTGGGCTCCAGCCGCTGACACTTAAAACCAGAAACACAATGTTTTCCTGTTGAGTTCTGGGTTATCCGTGCCTTGCAGACAGTACAGTGTACTCAAGGGAAAAACCAATCAAACGTAAATTATACCCTGTGAGGTTATCTTCTTTCAGGGGTCAAACTTATTCCCGTTTCGGCTCATTTTTGGAAGCTCTCAAAGCTTTCAAATACTTAAAAAACTGTTTTTTTCATACATTAAAACTGTTTTATAGGGGAGAGTTAGTCTGATATAAGACAAGCTACTATACATTTCCACCACTGGACTTGCCACTTTACTTTTTTTTTTTAGGTTTTTGCCATAGGGTGCATATGCTTGCCAGAGAGAGAAAGAGACGGAGAGAGAGAGAGAGACAAAGCGAGAAATCACCCTCCAGGGGGATGGCCATGCTGCAATCTCTTCTCTTCCATTCTCGTCTCGAGATTTTGGGCATGTATGCACATACACCTGGTGTGTTTTTCAAGCACCTGGGTCCAGGACTCTAACCATGCAGTCCATCACGTGGGACCGAGCTGTCTTAGCCTCCATGCCACCTGCTGGCCCGTTCATAGTATTTTATCCATAAAGCCACAACCCTTTTTACTTGCACTTCTCATCGACTCTAGACCAGCATCACGTTGGTGAGGTAGCCACCAAGGTGTTGAAGGAGCAAGAACTAGGCTTGTCATTAGGCAAATCTGAGTTCAAATCCTGCTTCCCACACCCACAAGTTGTTACTTAACTTCTCTGGGCCTTCGATTGCTCATCTTCAAAATAAGGACAGTGAGACCGAGTCCCTAGAGCTGTCCTGATGATTAGACGAGGTGAAGCATGCCAAGTGCCTGCACAGTACCTGGCATCGAGTAGACGCTCTGAACTTTTTCCTGGGGATGTGAGGGGGCTGGGGAGCGGCTGTGGACGTCTGACTGATCCTCCACTGCGGATACTCTAAGATGTGGTTGGAAGCTCCCGGAGGGCAGCCGCCTGCCCACGATGTAGGCCCAGCCAGAGAGCTGCTGCTGTAAGGCCTTCTCTTTGATGTCGGCCTCCCTTGTCTACTCTCCCCATAGCGTGGACCACCCGCTGGCTGTGTTTCCGTTACTCTGTGCTTTCACTGAAGGGAGTTGCTTGGGTTTTGTAACTCCGGTCACCAAGGTGGGCACTGCTTTCACACTTCATGGAGCTTTGAGGCGGAGGAGGACTGAGCGAGGGGGCAGCACGCACCCAGCCAAGTCCCCGCATGCTCGCTCTCGAGAGGGGCGGCCTGTCTGAGTGACTGCTGCAAGCACCAGTCTCCCGCCTACCCTGGGTGGCAGCTGGTGGTGAAGGTCCGATAACGCAGACAAATGCGGCTGACGCAGAGAGCAGTCAGGGGCCTGGCGGCGGCGTCTGGGCCCGCGCGGTCTTGGACCTCGCCGTGTGTTTACAAGTTTCCCTTTGACAATTCCGTTTTGAAGATGGGCTTCATTAAAGGGCAATTATAGGTTAAGTAACTTGCTGGCTCACTGCCTAATGTGGAAAGCTCGGCTGTGACAATCAGATAATTCCGAGATGAAGCAAGACAGCAAGTGCTACTGACAGCAGCATCTCAGCAAGAGCATGAAAGGCTCCCCAGCCGTGACCTCATCTCGCCGCCCCGTCTGGGCAGGAAGTCTGCACGCAGGGCCCAGCAGTCTCTGGGAACCTCTGGCACTGACGGCGACCTCTTCTGGGGGAGGACGCCATGGGAAGCAAAGCGCTTTCCCTCTGGGGTGGAAAGACGCCCCTCTGCTCATGGGGTTCGACTCTTGCGGAGGCTCCTGCTGGACCTGAGGGGCCACCCAGCTGGTCCGTGCTGTGGCCTACTTGTGCCCGGCTTGTCCCCAGCAGCTCGCTTTTGCAGGCACTTCCACTGTCTCTCTCGCACATCTGTGTGAAGCTTCCCTGATGCGAAAGGCATGACCTGGCGCACTTTGAGTCAGATAAGAGTGTCAGAAAACCCTGCCCTACGTGCACAGAAAGTGCGGTTTATCGACCCACAAGCGTGGAGGGCACTGGCCTCAGGCGTGGCTGTGCCCAGGAGCATCGCACAATGCCTGTCCTCTGCCGCTCCATCAGTTACAGCTCCAGGGCTCTCTGCACGCGGTGGCGAGATCGCTTTTCATTTATTATGGTCAGTCCAGCAGAGGAAAGCCTTGCTTCCCAACACCTCCTGTAAAGGTCCCGATTGGACCCAACTGGACCCGTGTAAGTCATGTGACTGAGCAGGCTCCGTTTCCTGATTGGATATTTAGATTTTTGCCATAGGGTGCATGCACTTGCTGGAGAGAAACAGAGAGAGGGAAAGCAAGAAACTACACTGCAGTCTAAGATCCCTTCTCCATTCTCGGGATTTGGGCCGTGGACGCACATACGCCCAGTCTGTCTTTCCTTTTCTTCTTCTTTTTCTTTTTCTCTTTTTTTCTTTTCATTCTTTTTTTTTATTTTTATTTTTTTTTTTTGAGAGGTTTTTGCTATAGGCCATGTGTGCTTGCCAGAAAGACAAAGAGAGACAGAGAGATAGAAAGTGAGAAGTCATTCCCTAGGGGGATGGCTACGCCGCAATCCCTTCTCTTCCATTTTCCTCTTGGGATCTTGGGCACGCACATACATGTGCCTGGCATGAGTTTAAGCCACCGGACCCAGAACTCGAACCATGTTTGACTACATGGGAGTCCAGCAACATAGCCATTAGACCATCTGCTGGTCCCGCCCCGTCTAGTTTTCAAGCTGCCAGGTCCAGGACTCGAACTATGGAGTTGGCCATGTGGGATCCAGCACCTCACCCACCCACTGGCTCACATACATTTTCTTTCCCACAGCCAGATGGGAGTCTTCCTGGGCACCCATGGCTTGAGGGTGAAAGAGGATGAAGGCCCTTCCACAGACAGTCAGGGTGTTGCATCAGCAAGGGGAAATGAATATCCAGACGCCGAAGAGCTAGCTCGAGTGGTAACTGAAAACCCGAAGCAGACTTCCGTCCCCTCAGGCAGCAGTTCTGCAAAGGTGGTCTCCCAGGGCAGCATCCCATCACCTGGAACTTGTGAGAAAGTCCCGCTCTCAGTCCCCCTCGACTGAATGGGGCACTTCGAAGGGGCCCCGGAATCTGCACCCCGCAGCCCTCCGGGCTATCCCGACACCCTGGGTATGGGGCGCTCTGTCCCTCATCGCTGGTAGTCAGCGTTCATTGCACGGAATAAGCAATGAAATGCAGGCACCGCGGGAGCCCGTCTCCCTCCCTGGAAAAAGGCCCCTGCGGTTGCCTGGCCAGTTCCAGCACCCTGCAGTCTTCCTTCCTTTCTTTCACTGTGCACAGTACGTCCTTAAAACAAGTCAGCAACGGCCACGAGAAACAGCCAGCGTAGGGTGTGAGTCCTCTGTTCCAAGCCCTGAGCTAAGTTCTAGTAGCCAAAGACGCGGCTGGTCTCTGCCCTCAGGAACCGCAGACCGGCCACCATCAAGATGCAGACGAGGGCCAGGCAGTGGCGCATGGAGCCGTGGGAGGGGTGGGTTCTCATCCCGTGACCCCCTCCGCATGCCAGCACGCTCGTGCCCGTGATCTGGGTGGGCTGAGAAGGGGCGGGTCTCCGTGTGAAGACCCTGCTGGCAACATCTCCCTCTCTCTCTCTCTTTTATGGAATAAATACATGAACAGGGACCAGCAGTTAGCGTAATGGCTATGTCGCTGGACTCCCATGGAGCCGATTGTGGTTCGAGTCCCAGACCCGGTGGCTTAAACTCACGCCGGGCGCGTGTGCGTGCATGTCCAAGATCCCGGGAGGAGAATGGAGGAGAAGGGATTGTGGCGTGGCCATCGCCCCTGGGGGTGATTTCTCGCTTTCTATATCTCTGTCTGTCTCTGTCTTTCTGGCGAGCGCACGCACCCTATAGGAAAAACCTCTCCAAAATAAATACATACATACATACATACATACATACATACACAAACTTAAAACACAATTCAGATAAATAAATGCTGTGCACATGGACACCCCAGGGAGTGCCGACACGGAGAGCTGCTGCTGTCACGTGGGGATGTGTGCAGAGGTCTGGTCAATGCAGGGAGGTGGGCAAGGCGGGAAGGGGGCCGTAGGGAGCCTCCGGAATGGCGAAGAACCATAGGCCACCTACACTGCAGGGCCCAGGAAGGCCACCCCAGGGCCGGGTGGAGCCACAGAGCAAAGGCAAGAGGTGGAGCCCTCACACTTGAAGTGGGACTGGGCCTCCGCTCCCCCTTGCCTACAACGACTCCTTCCTCCACACCTGGTCAGATCCTGCTCCTCTGCCCAGACAGCTGTGGGCCTGCTTTATCCTACCCAGAGTTCCATCTGGGTAGCTACAGGGGTGGGTGAATCCACCTTCGAGGCTGGACCAACCTCCCCAGGGCTCAGATCTGGCCAGTGGCGAGGAAGGCGGGTGTCGACTCCTGAGATGAGGGCCCCCGAGCCAGCATGGGGCACCACTCGTCGATTTCCTCATGTGTTGGCTTGCTAGTCAGACATTCCCTGTGGGCGAGGGCCTGCTGCGGTGCTGGGACCTCCGAGGCACTGTGTGCTACGTGCCAGTTAACGCTAGGCAGCGGGGATTTTCAGATGGGAAAGCTGGGGCCAGACCCAAGGCACACACGGGGTCAGAGGCCTGGCCGAGACACACCCATGTCCCCGTCAGCAGTGAGGGACTGGCCCTGAGAGGACATGCAGAGCCCAGGCTCAGCTAGCAGGAGAGGGCCGGGCCGGGGCCGCGGGCGGAGGGCTGCATTAGGGGCCGGGAGAGCCTAGGGGCGGCAGGCAGTCTCCATGAGTGGGGCGGACCCCAGACGGCTGGTCACGGTGGCTCACAGAGCAGAGGCTCCTGGAGTCTGGGCCTGAAGTAGAGCAAGGAGAAAGGGCCGTCCATCGTGAGGCTGGGCATCGTGATCAGGTGCTGGGCAGGCCGGGGCGTGGCCTTGGAGAGACGCGGGTGTGGGCCTGGGTCTGAGGTACACAGGCCGGCCTGCAAGGTCCCAGCCCCACCTGCAGAGGCCTCTGCTGGTCCTGGGCTGGACCAGGGAGTGGGCCAGCTCTGGAGATGGAAGGGCAGACCAGTGGCCGGCGTGGCTGCCCACAGCTCCCGGCGCTCTCCACGGCCATGGCAAGACAACGTCCACCACACACCTGGCGCGCACAGAGACCGTGCTGGTGGTCTTGGGACGTCCGAGCACTAAGGGTGTCTCCATAGCACAGGCGACAGACAGGCACGGAAAGGGTTCATTTTTATTCTCTTTATGTTCTTACATAAGGGCCACGCAGCTAGCACACGTAGAGCTGGACTCGAACTGAGAAGGCTTGATTCTAAGACCCACGTCTTCATAGAATGCTCCCTTCCTTTTCATGGTCTAGTTTTCTTTTCTTTTCTTTTTTTTTTTTTTTTTTCTGGAAAGGTTTTTGCTACAGGGCGCGTGCACTCACCAGAAAAACAGAGAGAGACAGAGAGACAGAAAGCGAGAAATCACCCCCCAGGGGGGATGGCCACGCCGCAATCCCTTCTCCTCCATCCTCCTCTCAGGATCTTGGGCACGCACGCACACGCGCCCGGGTTCAGCACTCGAACCGCGGTCGACTACATGGGAGTCCAGCGACATAGCCATTACACCAGCTGCTGGTCCCTGTGGTCTAGTTTTCTCATTTCACATTTTCCAACGTACACAAAAACAGAGGAAGCAGTTACACTGATCCCCAGCGGACCCGGCCTCCACTTCCATGTCTACAGCGTGCAGTCTTGTCTCGCCCGTGGAGCCCTGTATTGCTGGAAGGGGCCTGGACTATTTAAGCAGATCACAGACACCATGTCCCTTCTGCCCTAACCTCTGCTGTCTGCGTATCTAACAGATAAGCATATTCTTCTTCCACGTAGCCGTTATGACGCTACCACGCCTAACAGAATCCACAGGGACTTCAGGAATGACAACCCGAAGCCACACGTCCAGGGCAGGACATCTTTTTACCATCGGCTTGTTGACATCGGGACCCCACCAAGATGCACATGTTGCAGTCCACCGCTTTGTCACTTAGGTCTCTTTAGTTCGGAAGCTTCCCTCCCCCCTCCCGCTGCCGACCCGCCTCTCCTATTCTAGATGGGAAAGGCAGTGGGTTCAAGGTCTGTGTCAGGGACAGGCGGAACCAGGACTAGAATGCCGCCAGCTCCCTGTCGTCCCCGCCCTGCCTACAAGCTAGACCCCTCTCTTATTTTTTCTCTTCTATTTTCGAACTAGCAGGGAAGTTAGCAAGAACGGGCATCCTCCAGCGCTGGGAGTTCTCAGGATATAATTCACTTTAATCTTTTAAGCATTTGACAGTATTTGCTCGAAAGAAGGAGCAACAAGTACATAATTATTGCACTAATTAAGCTGCCAAACACACAGGCGTGCGGCAAGAGCACCTTTGAAACGGGAGCCCACGACGCATTAGCATCTGCTGTAAGCTTATTAATCACCTAACAGGCAATTAGCAAGCTGTTACTGTTTGAGGCTGCTATGTAAATAAATTCTTGGGTTAATTTCTTCCTCTGATAATAAAGAAAACATTATGAAAATTAGCTAAGCGACAATGTAAATGATCTTCACTGTTAATTATATGACAGACTTACATATGCAAGGACCCAGCGCTGATAGGGGCCGGCTCCCTCCCTCCCGGTGCCCACCCCCGGCCCCCACCTTGGCTGGGCTGCTTTAAAATAAAAGTGTTGACACAGGTACTGGGGGGAGCTTCGGGGACTGAGTCACAGCTGTTGGCTTGCAGCTCGCCCAGAGCAACTGCCGGCTCTGCACACTGGGATGCGTTCTCTTCTGAGCCTGCACTGGCCTTGGGCTGAGCCTGAACCCTGGCTGGTGGCAGGGAGCAGAGAAGGGGTGCAGAGCCAGGCCTGGGTGCCTCCCCGCCCAATGGCTTCCTGCTCCCAGAGACTTTCCTGCAGTGTGAACTAAGCCTTTTGTGCTCATGTCACTGTCATCGGCAGGTGACCTGTGGGTACGGCTGTGTCTGTGGCATCTGCAGACAGGCCCCCTGGCCCACCCCTCTGGTCGGAGTGTGGCATGAGGCAGGGACCAGCCCCGGTGCTGGGGTCACGAGCCTGTCCCAGAGCCTGCCCCACTGCTCAGTGGTGCGACCTTGGACAGGTGGCTCAGCTCCCCTCAGCCTCACTTCTTATCTAGGAAGGAGGGTGAGTGACAGCACCTGCGGGGTCCCCGTGAGCAATTTCCCGGGCTGGTGCTCGTGACGGCCTCAGTCCAGAGCCCGCCTGAGGTCAGCACCCAACACACGCCCCCTGCAAGGATCACCGACGTGTCATCCAAACAGACGCCGACCAGTGCCAGCCACATGCCAAGGGCGAGAGACCAAAAGAGAGACTCTGGCTTGCCAGCATGCGACGGGTGAGCCAGGGCAGGGGAGTCGAAATAGCTAGCCCGCCAGGCAGCAAGGCCCCAGTCAGAGCCAGAGGAGGCGGAGAGTCGAGGACCGACGGCTGCAGAGACTGGGGAGGAGAAGGCAGGCCCCCTCCTGGGAGAGGGTCTTGGGCCTCGTTCTGGTTCTCAATGAGGCCCGTGACATCATGTGACGGAGAGAGGATGGGCTTGGATCAGACGGTGAGCCTGTCTTCTTTGAAGAAAACTCAGAACTGGGGGCCAGCAAGTGGCCTTGTGGTTAAGGCACTGGATCCCACATAGCTACTCTGCGGTTCAAGCCTTGGACCTGGTAGCTTGAAAAACAAACCAGGTGCGCATGAGTGCATGCCGAAAATCCTGAGAAGAAAGTGGAGAAATGGTTGTGGCGTGAGCGTCCCCCCTGGGGGTGATTCCCCACTTTCCTTCTCTCAAGTGAGTGCATGTTTCCTGTGGCAAAATTTTTTAAAAAAGAAAGCAAGAAGCAAAATCAGGGGTGGGCAGTGGCGTGGTAGTCATGTAGCCAGACCCACACGGGAAGGCCCTGGGTCGTGCCCCGGAGCCTCTCTATACACACCAAAGCACACGGGTGCCCTTGACCCAGGCCGGCTGAGGCTAGGTTGGGAGGGGATCCTGGCATGGGGAGTCTGTAAGGGTGCCCGTCTCTTTCTCTGTCTCCGTTCTGTTTCTCTCTCCTTCATGAAAGAAAGAAATAAATTTTAAAGCGAGCAAGCAAGCTAGCTAGCCGTGTGCCGTGAGGTTGGTCTCTCCCTTGGTTGGGGATGGAGCTTAGGGATGCCCAGCACCGGGCCCGACAGGCCAGGCACACGGTGCGACGGCCCCTACCCTGGGATGGAGGGCAGGCCAGGCAGGCGCTGGGAGGGGCTGGCCCGAGAGCCTCCAGGTCCCAGAGCCACACTGTGGAGTGTGCCCGTCACCCCAGGTCGTCCCCGTGTCCTGGTGAGAGCACGGACCACCCACTCTGCAGCGTCCGAGAACATGCACCTGCCGCTCGGGCACCTTGCAGGACGTGGCCTCTTCCCACCTAACTGCTACGCAGCCTTGACCGCCCCGCACGCCCACCCGCCTCTGGTAACCACGTGCTAACTACCAGGTTTAAGCAAGCCACCATGACTATGGACTTCAGACCTCGCACTGGCATGATAAAAGCATTCCGTGTTATTTGCCAATGAAACAGCACAGCAAAATAATGACATGACCAACTTAAAGAATCCCCTCCCTGTCTTCCATAACATTTTAAAAGAAAGAAAAAAAAGTAAGTTGTTTGGAGCCAGCAGGTGGTGTGGTGGTTAAGGCGCTAGACTTCCACATGCCTTTCCATGGTTCGAGTCCCAGACCTGATGGCTTGAAAATTATGCCAGGCACACATCTTAGAGAAGAATGGACGAGAAGGAATTTCGGCAGGGCCATCTCCCCTGGGGGCTGATTTCTGTCTGTCTCTCTCCAGCAATCCCATGCTCCCTTATGGCAAAAACATAAAAAAAAAAAAAAATGTAAAAATAGAAGTTGTCTGGACGGCGGTATCTCCTTTAACCAGGTCTTGGCACTTACCCCATACACGGCATTTTCCGAAGTAGTCCTATGAGACACTCGACGGGTCTGAAAGGCTCATGGTCAGTAGGAGACACCCAGTTAAACAGGCTTCTTTCCTGCAGGGCTTTCCTGAACACCCAGCACGCCCACAGACAGGGCTAACTGCTTCTATACTGGAGAGCCCCTACGATCAATAAGACCAGCAATCTGTGTTCTCGGGGCCAGCGGTGCGTTCTCTTGTTCCCCGGAGATACACATAGCCCTGGCCCTGCACAGAGACACTGGAAACTGTTGCCCGTGAGCAGCAGGAGACACTACCAGGCCCACATGGGAGGTCCTGTAATAACCCAAATCTGGAGGTGACCTGTAAGGCCAACAACAAGAGTAAATGAACTGCCATGATCATACAATAAAATACTGTGTAATCTACAGCATTTAACAGTGACACGGACGAATTTCAAAAATGATGGTGAAGACTAAAGACTATTGAGTGAAATAATGCCAGTTCCAGAAAGCGTGTGTGCCTATGTACTTCAATACCATCTATATGAAAGCTCAAAAACGTGTGTAGTGGGACCAGCAGTTAGCGTAATGGCTATGTTGCTGGACTCCCACGTAGTTGACTGCGGTTCACGTCCCGGACCCAGTGGCCTAAAACTCACGCCGGGCGCATGTGCGGGCGTGCCCAAGATCCCGAGAGGAGAATGGAGGAGAAGGGATTGTGGCGTGGCCATCCCCCCTGGGCGGTGATTTCTCGCTTTCCATCTGTCTCTCTCTGTCTGGCGAGCGCATGCGTCCTATAGCAAAAACCTCTCCAAAAAAAAAAAAAAAATTGTGTGTAGCAATACATTGCTTTTTAAATTATTTAGTTAATTAATTTATTATTTATTACTTTGTGTTTTTTAACATTTGCTCACGAGAGAGAGAAAGGAAGGGAGAAAGTAAGCCGTGAGGTCTGGGACTCGAACCGCAGTTGACCTGCTCCTCACCCACCACGCCAGCCGCTGGCTCCATAACACAGTGTTTAAGGAGATATGTAACTTTTCATCTTCTCTCTGCCTCCTTTTCAATGTGTATGTACAAGTGCAAAACTAAAATGAAAAGGAAGTAAATAAACACTAAATTCAAAATTGTGGTTATTCTTGGTAGGGAATGGGAACACGAGGGATTTCTCAGGTATTAATAGTAGACTTTTACTTATTTATTTATTTTTGGTTTTATTGTCATGTGCATTCACTAGAGAGAGACAGAGACAGTAAGAGGGAACACGATAAATCACCCCCAGATGGATGGCCATGCTGCAACCCCTTCTCCTCCCTTCTCCTCCTGGGATTTGGGGTACACACACACGTGCCCAGTGTGATTTTCCAGCTGCCAAGTCTGGGATTCAAACTGTGGTCGACCATGTAGGAGTCCAGCACCTTAATCACTATGCCACCTGAGGGGCCCAATAGCAGTCTGTTTCTTAAACTGGGTCAGTGGGTGTTTTTCTATTTTTGTGCCTTTTATTTTATATATATATATATAAATATTTGAGAAGTCTTCAATAAGTTCATGAAAAACATACATTATGAAAAACAACACATCAATTTCAAAATGTTTTGTATCAAAGTAAACTCATATTTTAACTCCATTTTTCCATGACCTTTTTTTCTTTATTCATGATAGGCGTGTGAGAGTATGAGAGAGACCCGAGGTCAGAACCCCAATAAGAGACTGGACCCCCTCCACGGGGTTGGGTCCCCTCCACGGGGTCGGGTCAGCCGCAATGCCCCTCCTCCGGTCCTCCAGCCCACGCAATCGTAGGCCCTTGTGCACATGCCCAGATGTTTCAGGCTGATGGGGCCGGGGATTTGAACTGCAGTGCCCACATGGGGACCGTCTTCCCTTCCCTCCGTGAGCTTTATGAGGTACCCACATATGTGTGCCTGTACTAAACACAAATAAAAATTCTGTGTACATGTGCTAAATATATTTGCATAGATAGTAAATATGTTTGCATGCATTGTTTTGTATATTTGAAACATTTTATATTAAAATTTTAAATCAAGAAAAATAGACGACATGAGACTAGTAGGTGGCATGGTGGTTAGAGTGCTGGGCTTCTACATGGTTGACCGCAGTTTGCGTCCTGGACCTGGCAGCTTGCTTTCTCACTTTCTCTCTCCCGTGAGAGCACGTGCCCTACAGCAAATTTTTAAAAATAAAAATAATAAAATAAAATGAATATTTTAAAAAGGCAACATATAATCAATAGAAAAGAAAATGTAAATGGTTCCTAATTATGTGAAAAGAGGCCCGACCTCACTTATAACTTAGAATATAAGGCTTAGGGACCAGCAGTTGGCGTAATGGTATGTCGCTGGACTCCCATGTAGTCGACCACAGTTCAAGTCCCGGACCCAGTGGCTTAAACTCACGCCAAGAGCATGTGCGTGCGTGCCCAAGATCCCGAGAGGAGAATGGAGGAGAAGGGATTGCAGGGTGGCCATCCTCCCTGGGGGGTGATTTCTCGCTTTCAATCTCTCTGTCTCTCTGGCGAGTGCACGTGCCCTGTAGCAAAAATCTCTCAAAAAATAAAAAAAAAAAATATATAAGGTTTAAAACCCCACTGAAATATCATCTGCTGCCTCTCATACTGGCCAAGATCAAAAGTGACAATGTGCTAGATTGGCAAAGACAGAGAGAGAAGGGCACACTCCTAAACTGCTGGTGGAAGTGAGTTTGGCACGGCCTCCCTGGAAGGCAATTTCACAACATCGCTCAAAACTGCAAATTCCCTTCGACCCGACATTCGGTCTCCAGGCATTTAGCCTTACAGATGAACCCCCAGGGTTCCGAAATGACTTATGTCCACGGATACTCATTGCCATAGTGATTCCAACAGCCAGAGATTACGAGCCCCTGGAATGTGCAGTAATGGGACATTCAAATAAATTATGGCCCATCAGCAAGATGAAGCGCCACGCAGCAATTCAATGGCACGGCTAGCTCTGTGTGTGCAGATAGAGATCTCTAAGCTTATTGTCACATAAGAAGGGCCACAGGTACAGGACGTGCCCACTCGGGTGAGAGTGCGTGCATGTGTGCGTGACCTGACTCACATCACAGTGGTAGGCTCATGAGCAGGTATGTTCACCTATGCACACGGACTCCTGAAGACTCCCCCACCCTTCTGGTGGGGGCCCAGGGCAGCCCAGGGAGGGAGGCTGACTTTCTGCCCACGCACTCTGCACGTCAGTCCCCTCTGGTCCCTTCTGCCTTACCGTCTCTGCTCCAGCGTCCAGCAGTGCAGCTCTGCACGGGCACCACCCCTACACAGAGGAGCCCCCAGTCCTCCTGGCCCTGCCGCTGCCTTCTCCCAGGGGACCATCCCCGTGGACAGTGCCACCGCAGGACCCCACCTCGTGCCCACACGTGTGCAGCCCGGATGTTGGGAGCACTGATCAAGGGAACCCTCCGCAATCAGAAACAGGGCCTGGTGGACTCTCCCACCTGCCCCCTGAGACGGCGATCCTGGGACAGCTAAATACGGCTTCTTGGGGAACGGTCCCTTGGGATCCAGGAATCAGACGCACTTAGCTGCCACCAGCTTGGTGCCACATCCCTGGTGGGCGTCCCCCACATCCCCCATCTTCCACCCACTCGTCATCCTCCTCCCCCACTCACAGCTCACCTCCCCACCAGGACTACACCTCCTAATCAAGGAATAGTATCCAAGACCCTGCTTTCTACAGCGCCCAGACAGAGATCAGTCCTTTCGCACTCCTGTGGCATGCGTACTAATATGCACGTATGCAACACATCACACATATGTAGCGTATGTCACAATTAGCATGTGTGTGGAAACTACTAACGTGAGCTCTGACTCTCAGCAGGGGCCAGAGTACAGCACACACAGTCCTGTTCCTCTCACTCCGGGCTCTGCTTCAGGTAGCACCAGCCAACCTGCCGGCATTCCGTGGGGACAGCTGGGACAGAGCCACACACGGTACCTGAGCCCCAGCTCTGCCCTCGGGGCCCCGGCCAGCCTCTGCCTTTCCTCATGACGACCCCTCGGGAAGCCGGAAGCCCACTCACATTCCTCATGCCTCTTTTCCGAGTGAAGGGCCTTCCCTCCCTTTAACGAGGTGTCTGACAGGCTTCCCCGCCCCGGCAGCCTCCCCAGCTGAGCCCCTCTCTGTGGTTTCTAAACCTCGAGGTGCTTTTGAACCTGTGGCACCTGGAAATAAGCACCGTCTTGGAAGAGAGCTGAGTGCAGACTGAAATGTGGCTTCACGCTCGGGCTCTGCCCCGGCTGTGTTAGGGGAGGCTCCAGGGTCAGTGCCGTATCACCCCTGGCTCCTATCGGTCTGCGGCAAAGAGACACCCCAACAGACACCCCGGCCTTCGCAGGAGACCAACCGCGAGCCGCCGCCCATGTCCTGTGCTGGGCCACGGACGTTCCTGGGCCCGAACACGAAGTGCACGCTCCTCCCGTAACTGTCTGGCCTGAGCGGGCAGAGTCCTGTGAACCCAGAGTGGTCAGCACAGCGCAGGGACAGACACCCGGCCTCTCAGCTGGCAGATCACTCACCGTGCGGCTCTGCACAGCGCTCTCTGGGGGTGAGCAGGGGTGATGCTGGACACGTGTGCGCGTGCCCAAAATCCTGAAAGGAGAATGGAGACGGGATTTCAGCGTGGCCATGCTCCCGGGGGAGGGGGGTGATTTCTCACTTTCCTTCTGTCTGTCTCTCTTGGGCTAGTGCACATACCCTGTGGCAAAAGCAAATAATAATAATAATAATAATAATAATAATAATAATAAAAGACCAACCAAACAAACAAACAAAATACGGATCTCCAGTCAGATAAGACCGGGCTGGAAGTCTCACTCCGTAAGGCGGAGGCTGTCACCTGAGCACGCGGGAGTGACAGCGCAGCCCTAGAGACCTGTGCGCCAGCTACACGGACGAGGTGGTCTCCGGGCCGCAGTGGGTCGCGGAGTCTGGGCTGCCCGACGCTTCCTGCTGGTGTGGACGTTAGGATGTGAGGGGCGGGAAAGCACAGAGTTGGCGTTGCACGTTCTAAAGCCAGAATACATGGGTTCAGGTCACACCTCGGCCCCGGGCCAGCCGCGTGACCCTGGGCAAGTTGTCGAACCTCCTGGTCTTGTGTCGTCGGGAAAGCCATGAGCATTTTTGCTTAGGAAAACGTAGAAAAATACGTCATGACTTTCCCGACGACCCATGCTCCTAGTTCCTGGACTGGGCAATACACGGGAGGGTCTTAGCACAGGCTCCTGCCTGCTACCGGGGCCCCGGGCCGGCTCTGCATGTCCCCCCTCCCGTGGGCCCAGGGCCCCGCTTCTCAGATGGCCCGCAGATGCAGCTGCCTCAGGGAGCTCTCTCTGCGAGAGGACCGAGGAGGAAAGACATTCCTCATCTGAAAATCGCGTATCTGAAACGCTCCAGAATCCGAAACTCGTGAGTACTGACGTGACGCCACAAGTGGACACTCTCACATCTGACGTCACGTGACAGGGGACAGGCAAACGCACCCACACCGAGATACTGGGGCGCCCCCTTCCGGCGGTGTGCGAGGCGGGCGTGAGTCGCACACCTGTGTAGGGTTTAGACCTGGGTCCCACCCGAGGTCTCATTACGTATGTATAAATACACCAAAATCTGAAAGAAACTTGAAATCTACAACAGCCTGGTCCTGAGCATTTTGGATAAGGGACAGTTAATTTGTCCAAAGACAGAGAAGACCCAGAGATGGCTGAGAGTGGGAGGCGGGGAGGGGCAAGTGATCAGAAGCGACTCCAGAGAAGGCGGTGCCTCCGTGCTCCGTCCATCGCGGGCCTTGGATTTGCCGGGCTGCGAGCCGAGCACAGCCTCTCGGGGTGCCCCACCTGGGGAAGATGCAGGTGTGTTCACCCGTCCCCGCTCCGGCACCTGAGGGCGGCCCCAGAGCCTCGGCCTGGCCCGGGAGCTGCACAGAGGCCGCTGATTCTGCCCACATGTCTGAACCCGAGCCCTGAGTCCCTAGTGAGGAAGCCGGGCCTGGGCTCCAGGGTGGAGAAAGGCCTGTCTGCCTTCGGTACCTGCCTCAGTGGGGGCGACACTGGGTCTCACCTCCCCGCTTTCCCTGGCCTGCCACCCTGCCCCGCCAGCCCCTGCTGGTGTCTCTCAGACTGGCCCGCCTGCGACTGCCCTGTCGGCTGTACTCCAATGTTGCCTGCAGGTTGTGTCCTTGGAACACCAGCGTGTTGTAGGGAAACACCAGGAGTCGGGCAGCCACTGGCAGGGCCCCGAGGAGCACACCTGCGGGGCCGTTTGTTCATGAGGGCCCAGTCAGGGCCACCATGTGCCTGAAACCCCCACCACTGCCCACCGAGCAAGTGTCCAGGACAGGTCGTGCCCATACCGGGAAGAGACTCCCTCTCTCATTCACGCCAAGGAGCCTGATGGGGCGGCAGGACCCTGGATTCCAGTGGCACCCAGGGAAATTGTCCTCCGTCTCCAGGAGAAAGCCCAGCCCCAGCCTTCTATGACCCCTATGACGAAGCACTTTGCCAAACACCTATGTACCCTAAACCGGGGGTCACGCACTGCTGAATGAGCCCACAGAAGTGGATTGGTCTTTTACTTTAGCGCATTGAGGTTCTGAAGCAGACTAGCTTGAGGTTTAGCAGGACTGCAGCCATTTTGAAATTAAACAAAGGCCTCCGATGAGAACAATCCCACCAAGTGCTGAGTCAGAGAGGTCTGAGGCACGCGTAGATGAGAACAGGATGGGTATTTGAAGGAATCGGGAGAGTTACTCAGGAGAAGGAGGTGGACTCTGACCCGTGAGGAGTTCACCTGCCTGTAGCTTCTACCTATGTATAATGAGAACATATCGCATTTTCCACAGGGCGGCGCCACCACGCCCAGAACATACTGCATTTCCGAGTCCGTTAGATGGTGGTTGCTTGCTGTCTCCCCGTAACCAGTTCAGAAATAAACTCCCTCCTCTCCAGCTGCTGCCTCTCACTCCGCTGACGGTTCTAGCTCCTTCATTCAGTTCATGCACCTTTAGGAGGGAACATGCTGGGTCCCGCAGGTAGCGTAGCAGTTATATCACTGCAGTCCCACACAGCCAACCGTGGTTCAAGTCTCAGGCCAGCTGACTTGAAACTCACATCAGGTGTGTGTGCATGCGTGCCCAAGATCCCAGGAGGAGAATGGAGGAAAAGGGAGTGTGGTATGGCCATCCCCCCAGGGGTGATTCCTCACTTTCTCTCTCACTGTCTCAGTCTCTCTCTCTCTGGTGAGTTCATGTGCTCCAAATCAATAACCCCTTATAAACGGGCGAGGGGACATGCCTTATTGTAGGCTACAGTCCCGCCTCTTCCCCTGTCCTGTCCGCCTGACCCTTTAGGACCTGAAGTCAGACTCGCCCTGGAGCAGGCCAATGGCCTTGGGCAGGCCCGCTGGCTTCTGGGAAAGTCGTGAGGACACAGCGTGTGGTCACCCCAAAGCATTTGGACAGCCAGCTGTCCTGCCCCTCAGCCTGCTCCTGGCCCAGTGTTGTGGGCCCAGCCTGAGCTACCCCATGCTCCCTGAGGGGAGGTCTCT
The DNA here is from genome assembly GCA_026018925.1 of Tupaia tana. Lineage (NCBI taxonomy): Eukaryota > Metazoa > Chordata > Mammalia > Scandentia > Tupaiidae > Tupaia > Tupaia tana. The sequence goes on along the minus strand of JAKSZU010000023.1, from coordinate 1,472,258 downwards.
GAAGAGAAGGGGCCATCAGAGAACAGACCAAGGGGGAGAAGCTCTGAGTAGGCCCAGGGAGAGGTAGGAAGGCCTGAAGAGCCCCGGCCAGGGACTGACGCCGTCTGGGGTAGGCGGGGATTTCAGGCTGGTGTCCAGGCATCACAAGTTCTTCGGGCCCTGAGTCCCTGCCCCCCGTTTATCCTCTCTGTTACCCTCTGGCAGCTCCCCGTGAAATGAGCATCCAGGCCCTCGGCACACCCAGGCCCTTGTGTGTGTCTCACCAGACCAGAGAAGAGGGGAGGCCAGGCTGAAGTGAACTTAGTGGGGTGGGGGGCTCTACTCCAGACAGAGCAGGTCACAGCCCAAGAGAGCGCGGCAGGACCCAACGGGGCCCAGGGCCTGAGAGCGGCACTGGACGTGTGCAGGAGCTGACCCTGCGCCCTGGGGGTCTCTGCAGACCTGGGCCAGAGATGTCCCACCCTGGGCCTTTGGCCACAGTGTCAGGTGGCCATCCTAGGGGCCTCCCGCTCTGATCCAGGCCAGGCTGAGGCCAGGGAAGGTGACAATGACGATGCCGTGTCCCTTCCTGGCTCACCTCCGCCTCTGCCTGGTGGGAGACGTAAAGCCCACCTGGTGTTTGTCAGACGTTCTCACCGTTACCTGGGCACACATGTTTTTATTTTAGTTATGCTTTTATTTTCGGCATGCATTAGAAAAGTAAAATGAATACATCAAAGAGTGGCTTAATGGATTTATTGCTGAGGATGGGGCTAATTTTAAATGCTAGTTGGCTTCAAAAAACATGAAGAAGATGCGAGTCCAGGTGTGGCGTGGATGGTCACACACTGTGAAAGGCAGCGGCCAGCGTTGGGGAGACTACTGTCCGTGTCAAGAGCGGGTCTCAGGGTGTTCCTTCCGCTATGCCCTGCTGGGCTCTAAGGGCCTCAGTCCAGCAGACGCTGAGGGAGACGGGCGTTCCCAGACGCAGAGGGCCCCAGGGCTGCCCAGGGGTGGGCTCTCAGCCCCTCTCCCCACCCAGAAGCCCTCCTCGGCCTACCGTGACTCTTCTCTTCAAGGAGGGGGTTGGGATCAGCGGGTGGCGTCATGGTTGTACCCCTGGGCTCCCGCAGTCGACATGTTTCCAGTCCCGGACCCGGCAGCTTAGAACTCATGCCAGGCGTGTGCGTGTGTGTGCCCAAGATCCCAAGGGGAGAATGGAGGAGAAGGGACTGTGGTGTGGCCATCCCCCTGGGGTGTGGTTTCTCGCTTTCTGTCTCTGTCTCTCTGGAGAGTGTATGCACCCTATAGCAAAAACCTCTCTTAAATAAAAAAGAGGTGGGTTTGGGGGGCCAGGTTCCCAAACCAGCACCACAATCTTCATCTCCCCAAAGCACAGCTGGAGAGAGCAGAGCTGCAAGATAAAGGGGCGTCAGAGGTGGGCCCCCCGGCAGCCCGCCCCCAGGAGCCCGCCAGGCACTGCCCGGGACCTCGGGGCAGCGCAGCCTCTCCAGGGTCGCCCTCCTCTGTTGAGTGGCTCGCCTCGTCACAGGCTCACTTCGGCCAGGCGGAGGGGTGAACGATGCCCGCGATGCTTCTGGAGTCCAGGGCGCCCCGCGAGGGCTCTGGCTTCCCCAGCCCCCTTCAGATCAGCCTTGCCCTCTCTGCAGCCAGAGCGCCTGGGATCCAGGGCAGGGAAGGCGGAGGGGACGGGCGACGCGGGAGCGGCCCCCACGGGTCTCTCAGCAGGCTCAGCCCTGCACAGGTAGGACTGCCCGCAGTGCATTGGCTGGCTTTGTCAGGGAAATTACTTTAGCTCGGCCTCATTTTTTATGTGCCTGTTCAATAAAATAATTATTGATGGCCTCATCCATTTCAGTCACAATCAGCCTCGCAGCCAGGACGGGGCAGCCCTGTATTACATCACCAGAGTGAGGACTATCTGCTATCAATTCGCAAATACATTCACATTTAGGTGAAAAATCATGCCATCTGGGATCACATATATCAGAGCCTGGGACTGGGAGGGAGGGGCTGGGGTCTGAGGGCTTCTTCATTACTCATCGGGGAGGCCAGGGGGGAGCCAGAGCAGCCTGTGCCTGCCAGGGGCAGCCCTCACCCAGGAGACGGGCCGCGGGCACGGGCTTTTCCAGAGAAGGAGCGATGAACGCGTGAGTGAGAGGAGAGAGCCTGCGGTCCCCTGCGTCAGCACCCGGTGCCCCCACCAGCCGAGGGAAGGGAGGGGCAGGAGGGAAGCTGAGCCCCAGCGGGGAGTGAGGGCGGGTGGGGACAGGATGCTTGCCCAGAGCTGCTCCGTGGCTGGCACTGTGCTGGCGCGCTGCCCACCTGCTGGAACCCTCCAGGGGCAGCGAGGGAGGCCGCGGTGCCCACCTGGGCGCGCAGGGAGGGCGGGCTCCTCTGGTGTGCGCAGTTTACAGGAGGCAGAGCTCGGCTCCACGGCAGGACTGCCTGACGCCAGGTCGTGTTCTGGGACGGCCTCGTGCAGGCTCACCGGGGCTGGCCCTGCTGCCCGCTGCCGGGCCCTACGCAGAGAGAGCGGGATCCCATGCGGCCGGCAGGGGCGACCCCCGGCTGGTGGCTGAAAAGCACACTGGGCGGACACACGTGCTGGCCTGGGATGCGAACTGGAAGGCGGTTGTGTCATGACTGGGCTTGTCGAGGGCACTCTTGCTGGCTCTCCCTCTCGCTCTGTCTCTTTCCCTCTCACTTGTGCACAAACCCTCTGGCATTAAGTAGTTCTTTGGGAGGTGCGTGTTGGGGTAGGGAGCGTGGGGAGAGGGGCAGAGGGGACTGTTTGCTCCGTTGCTAGGGGTGTCTGTGCTTTGGAGAGAAACGTGCCGGGCCAAGGCTCTGGCACTGGCTTTTCAAAAGTGAGAGCATGGGGCCAGCTGGTGGTGTGATGGCTAAGGTGCTGGACTCCCATGTGGCCAACCATAGTTCAAGTCCTGGACCTGGCGGCTTGAAAATCACACTTCACACATACGCATGTGTGCCCAAAATCCCAAGAGGAAAATGGAGAAGGGATTGTAGTGTGGCCATGCCCCCTGGGGAGTGACTTTTTACTTTCCTTCTCTCTGGCTCTTTTCAGCAAGCACAGGCCCCCCACAGCAAAAATCTTAAGAAACAAAGGAGCGAGCGTAAAGGAGTTGGGAAGAACGCCCAGGACTCTGCGCCCCCCCGGGTCACAGCAGTGGCGTGAGTCTGGCTGGACATGGTGACACCATCAGGTGACACTGAGCTTATCTGCAGGGCTTGCCTCAGGGCTTCACCCACTCGAGGACGCCACGCGCGTCACTCCCTGGGCAGCCCCCCACCCCTATTTTCCCCCCACCCCCAAGAAGCAGCTCCTAGGGCTCGTGGATGAATTTTCTCACATTTTAAGATCAATTGTGATGGTTTGAAAGGCTGTGATCCCGGAGTTTTCAGGGAACAGGCAAGAGCTTTGTAGGGCCTGGGGCGGTGTCTCCCAGACCCCCAAAGCCGTACTCTGGAGTGGAGGACTCGTGTCTCCTCGTGCCAGCCTCCATCTTCAGAGAACAGACAGGTAAGGGGGCCCATGCAGCAGGCACGAGTGGGGAGCACTTGGACAGGAAACAGTTTTTAGGATTTTGCCCTAGGGTGTGCATTCACCAGAAAGGAGAGGGAGAGAGGGAGAGGGACAAACCCCCGCCCAGGGAGATGGCCATGCTGCAGTCCCTCTCCTTCGGTCTCCTCAGGTTTGGGGCACACGTGTACACATGGCCAGTGTGATGGTGCCCCAACCTCCACGCACCTGTGGGCCCCTGACTTCCTGTGAGCTAAAGGGGGCAAGAGACGGGTCAAATCCTCCTGGGGAGATTTCCCGATCTCTGCCTCTCTGTCTCTCTGTCAAGTGCACACACTCTATAGCAAAAATCTCTAAAATAAAGAAAAAAGTGAAGCAAGCCGAAGCCCCTCAGCTGGCTGCAAAGGCCTCTGACCCTTGCTCACACCTCTCGAATACAGCTCTTTCACCTACGCCCACAAATGCGTCACCGAGCTGGTCCCCATTCCTCAGCGCCCCACCTTCTCCCCGGTGCTGCGGCTGCGGCTGCCGTCGCCCCCCACTCCCAGCTCCCCACCCAGCGTGCCTGGCTTCCCTGATGACGGTGGTCGGCCTGCTCCACACCTGAGGGGCACGCTGCTGCTCTGCGGCCCCGAGAGCCTGCACCTGCCCTGGGCGGCCACCTCTGCTGGGACCAGGGCTGCTCGCACTGACCTGCCCACCTCTCCCTGCTGCGCTGCTCTGAGCTGTGGCTCCGGGACACCCCACGCGGCTTGGATCCTGGCTCTGCCACTTCCTAGCTGTTCCAGGCTGAATTGTGTCCCCTAAAGATTCCTGTGGTGAAGTCTTTACCCCCAGTCCATCAGCATGCCACTGTGTTTGGGGACAGGGCCTTTGAGAGAGGGAATTAAGGTAAAACGAGGTCACATGGGTGACCGGTGTCCTAAGGAGGGGGAGGAGACCGGGACGTGAACGCATGTGGAGGGACGACCGTGTGAGAACACAGATAGAGCGCGGCCATCTGCAGCCACGGAGAGAGGCCACAGAGGGCACCGCCCTGCCCACACCTGCGTCTCAGACGTCCGCCCGCAGGGCCGAAAGAAAAGGCGTTTCTGTTGTTTAAACCACCCCGTCTTGGATCATCACAGCAGTCCTCACAAACTCCTGCACTAGCGGCGTGGTCGGGTGAGTTGTTTCCTGTCCTGCTGCCTCGGTTTACCTGTAAGTCAAAGGGGGACGATGCTAGTGCCTGCTTCCCGGAGCTGGAGTGGCAATGAAGCGAGCTCTCGTGGCTCAGAGCGTACCCAGTACGTATTCCACGCTGGTACTATTACTGACATCACCACTCTACATCGGAGACACAGCTCAGCATTTCCTTGTAGCAATTTTAATCAAAGGTCAGGGCTCTCCTTCCTCACCCCTTCACTGGGCCAAGATCAATGCACAGAGGTCCGAGGGTGTGCTCTGCCTTACTGAGTAGGGAGAGGCCGGACACGGTCTCTCAGTGGATTGGCCAGCAAGGAACAGAACATCACACGCTGGCCCAGTTCGTGGCCACTGACCCGCAGAGGCCGTGTCCTCCGAGCGCCGGGGTGTGGGCGTCCTGGAGCAGACGATCTGACACACATGGCGCGGACCTGGCAAGAACGCAGCGCTCACACGCGCGTGGTATGGGCGGGCCCTCTCTGTGCAAGGAAGAAGTTTTGCACGTGTCAATGCTGTTATGTACACTTGTAAAATCTCCCTTGGCGGGGGAGGGACGCTGTTAGCAGAGATGACCTAACGGAGAGAGAATGGAGACTTTAGCAACGAGACTTGAACACTGAATTTCATGCCTTTTCAGAATGAGTGTATAATTTTAAAAATGTCGCAGGGACTGTCTGGGCAGCGGGTTAGTCGCAGGGACTGTCTGGGCAGCGGGTTAGTCGCAGGGACCGTCTGGGCAGCGGGTTAGTCGCAGGGACTGTCTGGGCAGCGGGTTATGGACCATTTCGGGCTTTAGCTCCTTCGTGTTTCTTTAATAAGCAACAACAAAAGCCCTAAGAAGACAGTCCTGTTCAATGCTTCCTGAATCTGGAGGCCAGGGTCAGGTTCCAGGTTCACAGGGCTTCCCGTCACTGCCTCCAGACACGGCCAAGAGCCCAGGTTCCCGCCCCAGCTCTGCCGTGGCTACAGGTGTCCTGACCCCTTGGCCCCCGAACCTGTGAGCCAGAACGCGGCAGCTGCCCTGACCACCTCCTCAGAGCGCGCTGGGCTCCAAGCTGTCTACAGGACACTCGCTGTCCCTCTTCGCATCCCTCCCCTGGGGCCAGCTATAGATCCTTCCAGATGCTCTAGGTCCTTCCAGATGCTCTGGATTATCCTAGTTCTATATTATTCCTTCTAGATATTCTAGACCCTTCCACTCTAGAACTTTCCAGAGTCTCTAGACCATTCCAGGTACTATTGATCATTCCAGCTCTAGATCTTTCCAGACTCTAGATCCTTTCATATTCTAGATCCTTCCAGATGCTGTGAATCTTTCCAGACTCTCTAGATCCTCCCACTCTAGATCCTTCCAGATGCTCTAGATCATTCCAGTTCTAGATCTTTCCAACACTCTAGATCCTTCCTGACTCTCCAAATCCTTCCAACTACCCAGGGCTCAAGGACACCTGTGGATGAAGCTGTTCTGGGCACCCTCCAGTTATAACCACCACAGCACTTGCCCCTGGCCTTGAGTCATTCAAAGCTGCTGTGTATAAGCTGAGCTGGGGACACTGAGGCGGCAGGGGCCAAGGCAGAGACTTGGGCTGCGGCACAGATGACAGCAGGGCGGAGCCAGGCCCAGCTGGGACACAACGGGGAGAGGGAGCTCTGCTGGAGGCGCGGGATGGGTCCTGAGAAGTGGAGGAGAGCGGTGTCTGAGACTGCGGAGGGAGGGTGCTCTGCTGGAGACGCGGGCCGGGTCCCGAGAAGTGGAGGAGAGCGGTGTCTGAGACTGCGGAGGGAGGGTGCTCTGCTGGAGACGCGGGCCGGGTCCCGAGAAGTGGAGGAGAGCGGTGTCTGAGACTGCGGAGGGAGGTTGCTCTGCTGGGCAGAGCCGCACGGGAGGCTCAGGCCAGCAGGGAGAGTGAGAAGGAGCCACCCGTGAGGTTCTCGGGGCCTGGGAGGAAATGCCAGGCAGCACCCACGCCTAGGCAGGAGTACAGCGGCCCGGGTGTCTCCACGCCGAGCCCTAGCAGGCTCCAAGGGTACCTGTCTCTGCTTCTCTCCATCCGTCTGTGCTCACGGGCTCTCACAGGCCTCTGCTCCACATCAGGGCCAGCAGTCGTGTCCCCAAAGGCAGCCGCAGACCTCCGATGGCTCCTGTTACAGAAGGCAGGTGTCCTGGCTTCATGCGCTGGACGGGACGCAGAGCAGCCTTCTCCTCACAGGCACCACCTGGAGAAGGCCGGCTGGAAAGGAAGGGCTGTCGCGGTGATACAGCCGGAGGGAGGACAGCCACGGCCCTCCGTCCCTGCCTCCTGACCCGGTCTCTCCCTCTACCCCTGCTGCCAGGGCTGATCCTGAAAGGCAGCCTCGCCCGCCCACCCACTTCATGACAGATACCGTCTTACAGATAAGAGGAAACTTACACCAGGGCCAGGGCCCTGCAGACCTTCCTGCCCGGCACCTCTGCAGCGTGGAGTGCGCACACCCTGCTGTTTACAGAGTACCTCCCCCCTTAGCTCATGCCTCCAGGAGGTGGGGCCAGGGTCAGCTCAGCCCACATGGTAGGAGGGCTGGGAACCGGAGGCAGGTTGGGCTCACAGGTGCAGAGGCCCCGGGGGTGGAGGCAGGTTGGGCTCACAGGTGCAGAGGCCCCGGGTGGAGGCAGCCTTAGGAGCCTAAAGACGGTGATTGTCCCCAGAATGTCTCAGACTTGCACACTCAGGGCTGGGGGTGCTGCTGGGACTGAGTCTCGAGGTGCTCTTTAGAGTCAAGTGCCAGCCAAGGGTCACCTGGCCAGCTGTCCCCGCCCCCTTTAGTCCTTGGACTCCAGGTCAAATTCCTCACCCAGAGGCTCACCTGCTGAGGTGCCCAGGAGACAGGGGAGCAGCCCCAGGGGCCAGGGGCGCCCCAGCCTGGCTGTGTTCACTAGCCCCGCTCAGAGGGCACACCAGGACAATAAGGCCCCTGCGCGGAGGCCCTGCGAGGCCCTGGGAGCAGCTGTGAACTCAGAGGTTAAACAACGCCTGTTTACACAGCACACTCCCGCGGCGGGCAGGAGCCTCTGAGCAGAGCCAGTTCAGGTCAGGTCTCGGGCCTGCACGCACACGGGGAGTGTGTGTGGGAGCGGAGCTGCTGTGTGGCTGTGGGGAGGCTCGAGCCACACCTGCACCGTGGCAGGAGGTGTGAGCAAGGAGGTCCTCCTTTCAGAGAGGACAGAGGTGAGCCAGCCGGGGAGGTAGGGACTGGAGCAGAGGCACGAAAGCACTCGCCCCGTGGCTCGTAGGAAGGCCAGGTAGGCAGGGCTTCCCACCATGGAGCGGGGCTCTCCCAGCCTGGAGAGGGAGGAGAGACGGAAGTCTCCCACTGTGGCCGTGTGGCAGCCACAGGGCGGCCCAGGCTGGGTGCTCGTCCCTGCCATGCCTGGCTTTTGGGTGGGGGCGCTCCCTAAGGAGTCGGGGTGCATCTACAGAAGGTCACACGTGTCCAGTCCAGAGACAGCGGTTCCGCTCTCGCTGCACTCCCGCGTTCATTCTTTGTTTTTGAGAGATTTTGCCTTAGGACTCGCGTGTTTGCCAGAGAGAGAGAGACAGACCCAGTGAGAGGGAAAATGAGAAATCACCCCCCAGGGAAGACTGCCATATTCCCATCCCTTCTCCATTCTGCTCCCAGGATCTTGAGCACACACACATGCACTGGGTGTGAGTTCTAAGCCACCGAGTCCGAGACTTGAACCACGGTCGGCCATGTGAGAGTCCAGTGATGTAGCCACTATGCCATCTGCTGGCCTCCAGCGTTGATTCTTGATGTTGGAAATACAGCTGTTAAAAATTTTAAAAAGACAGAGTCCCTGCTCTCTCAAAGCTGCGCTCTTGGCAGGGGGTCGCTTGGCGAGGAGACCACCTGCCTGCGTGCCGTCCACCCTGACGCTCACCTCACAGGCCACTCACGGCCCGTCTTGCTATTCTTCCTGCAGAACCCACTCAAGCCTCTGAAAGCCCCCAAGACCTTGACTCGCAGACCTCCTCCCTGCCCAACCTCGCTCACTCTCAGCCCGCCTCGCCTGTCTCTGCGTCCACTCGCGCACTCTGCCCACCCCTGCCATCGACTTCTGGTCTCCCCAAGCCCCACGAGGCAGGAGCCGAGCTGACCCCGGAGCTCACCCTGCAGGGGCTCAGGGAGGAACTGCACGCTCCATTGGCCATGCTGCTGGGTGCTGGGGTGGACCGCCTGGAGCCCGCCTGTGCAGTCAGCCAGCTGGGACGCCCCAGCCCCCGGGCCCCCACATCCTACAGCTTCCATTTGGTGAGCACTTCCTGCGAGCCAGGCTCTGGGCTAAGCCCTGAGAATCGCCAGCCTCCCAGCCGCCATGCACGGCAGTGCTCAGGAGGTACAGTTCCCCTGTGAGGGCCAGAGCACCAGGGGACCCCCAAGGCCACGGAGGAGGGAACAGGAGGGTGGGGCTCACCCCGGCGGCCCCCCAGCTCAGACTCCTGGCCAGCTCTGCAGCTCCGCCCTCTCCTTCCCCAGCCTCTCCCCTGGCAGTCCTGCTGTCCTCCAGCCCTGGGCAGTGACACCACATTTGTCCCTAATAGCAGGGTGCGTGCACCTCACACTTGCTGGGTGTCTCTCTAGACCACGTGTCTGGAATGGTAGGACTTCAAGCAGGCCAAGCGGGGCGAAGAGGACTGCTTCATCCGGGAACAGGGGCACGTCAGAGGTCCCACACGCCCCCTTCCGGCTCACATCAGACTGGCCTCCCACCGAGGTGAAGCAACCAGACCGCGGCTCCCGCGTCCCCTTCTCACCTAGCCTGGCTCCAGCTCCCGGGCTGTGTTGTAGACCTGCTAATCATCAGGCCACAATCACGGATGGGGAAATCAGGCGCAGATGCCGTCACGGCCTCCCTCGCCTGCCCCCACGCTCCCCTCCTGGTCTCCCCGACTCCTGGCGTGTGCGGGCTCCCCATCATCTCCACCCTGCGGCTCCCAGCAGACCCAGCCAGCCCACACGGGATGCCCAGGGGAAGGTGGCTCCATGCTCGGGCCTGCCCGGCCGCCAGAGCTATGCGCTGTTCCCCCGACGGCTTCCTGCACCTGTGGGAGCTGGAGCCTGCCCTGAGTCAGCCCCTCACCCTCTCTCCCCACTCAGACCATAGCAGACTGGGCAGGGGGAGCCCACAGCAGGCCCCTGAGAATGGGGCCCTCAGGGACTCCCTCCCCCGATCGTCCTCAACATCCTTCACCCGCGTGTACATGGTTCTGGGGAGACTCCACCCTCTCAGCAGACCCCCAGGGACTCAGGCCCCCCAAAGGGGCAGGACCCTCTGGACTGAGCCATTAGAGACCATCCCTTTGACATTTTACAAAGAACCAAAGCCTCAGAAACCCACCTGGGGCTGGCCTGGAGGCAGGCTCTGACTCGCCGCCTGCGTGGATACACGATTGCAGTCAGACAGCAGCAGGTCCACGAGACTGAGTCACAGTGACTGTACACTCAAAAACAGGCGCTTTAGCAGGGCTTTTACCAGGGGGCACGTGTGCTTGCCGGAGAGAGACAGAGGGAAAGTGAGAAATCGTCCTGCGGGGGGATGGCCACGTCGCAATCCCTTCCCCTCCACTCCCCTCCCGGCATCTGGGCACGCACATGTGCTCTGTGATTTTCAAGCCGCTGGGCCAAGAACGCGAACCACGCCCAGCCACGTGGAGTCCAGTGCCTTAACCGCTAAGCCAGAAGAGTAGATTTGTAGGAAATCTCCTCACGAGAGGATGACACGTGTGAAGAGTGCATACGTTATGAGCTCCTTCTAGCCGGCCGCGATGTCGTCCACATTCTTCCCTCTTGTCTACAGGGAGACGCCGCCGTTTACACAGCAAACACCACGCAGGACACAGGTCTGTCTGCCGATGTAAACAAGGACACGGATAATGAAAGAGCCCGCCAGGCAACAGGCATGGACGGTCCTGGTGTCGGCAGCTGGTAGCTGATGCGCGCCACGCCCCTGCAGGGGGAGGTGGTTCCTGGAGCGTCCTGGGCCCCGAGCAGAGGCGGGGTGGATTCTGAGAATCCTGGCCTCCGGCAGTGGGAGGGAGCTGGGCGTTGCATGGGGTGGCCGCGGGGCATCGGCCCAGGAGACAGAGAGGGCTGCTCAGGAGCCTGGCTTTGCACCCTGGGCTCTGGGTGCTAGTCCTGCTCTGTGGCCTGGGCGGGCTCCCTGTCCTCAGCACTCCATCCTCATCTGTGCGATACCGGGCGGGAGGGCCGCGTGGACGTCACCTCCGAGCGGGTGTGGACGCTCAGCACGTCTGCCCGGGAGGCGGTGCTCTATCTGCCCCATGACCAAGGCCAGTCCCCACGTGTGAGCGGTAGCCTAGTGGGCAGATCACAAAGCAGACACCAACGCACAGACGTGCATTTTGCACCAGGATCGACCTAGCAGCTTTTATTCCCGAAGAAAGAAAGCAGAGTTTGAGGCATGAAGTCCCAGTCTCTGGACAGGACTCTCTGAGGGTCAGAAATGTCCCAAGTGGGCCAGCAGGTGGTGTGGTGGTTGAGGTGCTGGGTCCTGGACCTGGCGGCTTGAAAAGCACACCAGGGTGCGGGCTTGCCCAGAATGCCAGGAGGTGAGGGAGGAGAAGGGGTGGTGGCGTGGCCATGCCCCAGTGGGTGCTTTCTCACTTCCCCTTTCTGTCTCTCTCGTGAGCACATGCGCCCTGTGCCAAAAACCTAAGGACCCAGGGGCCTCGAAGCACTCCAGCAGAAGCCGGCCACCTGCCCAGGGTCTCTACCGGGCATCTGCTGAGATGACCTTGGAGTCACGTCCTGCGAAGCTGTTCAAAAGGCCTGGGTAGCCTGGACTTCCTGGGGACCTCCAGGGTCTAACTATCGAGAGCTTGCCTTGGGCCATCCCAGTAGCCAAGTGCATGCTGGAGTTGCACCCACATGGCCAGCAGCAGTTCGAGTCCTGGACCCGGGGCAACTGGCAAAATACGCCTGCGTATATGCACAGGTGTCCCAAATTCCAACAGGGTGAAGAAATGGGAGAAGGGATTGTAGCCTCATCACGCCCCACTGGGGGTGCTTTCTCCCTCCCCTTCTCTCTGTCTCTCTGCAAGTGCGCGTGCCTTCTGGCAATCAGGGAAGAAAAAAGAAGTGAGGCTGAGGGCACGCACCTTGGTTTCCTCCCTAGGTAACTTTCAGACCACCGGTGGGCCAGACGGGCACGGCTGACCCACGTGGGAACCCTCGCACGAGTGGCCCGGGCTGGGTGAAGCCGGGCGGATGGTGGTGTTAGTCACTGTCAGTGGTGCCTCTGTCTGTGTCTGATTCTCTCTCTCCCTCATGGAATAAGTCAATACTTCAAAAATAATGACAATAACAACGCTGGAGGAACACTCAGGGTCACAGGGCGCACCCCCCGCCCAGGCTGCCGGAGCGTCACCACCGCTGTCACCTCCCCAGTGTCCTGATCACTCTCAGAGCTGGGAGCCCGAATATGGCCCAGGGCAGCCCGGCCTGCTCGGGAGAGCCCCAGATCTACCCCGGCAGTCCTGCGGGCCCCCGTGAGCACAGATGTCAGGCCTGGCGTGGCAGGAGCTGTGCCCGGCGGAACTCAGCCACCGCGCACACCAGGAGAGTGGGTCACGGTGACCTAGGAGTCATCACAGATGAGACAGCCCTGGGCACAGAAGCCAAGCCACGTCCACGCCTCCTCCAGAGCTCAGTGGAAAGGCAGGTGAGGCAGGCCGCTTCCACGCGGGCGGGCAGAGAAGGAGCAGGGGCGAGGGGAGGAGGAAGGGAGAGGGACAGGGGAGGCTCTTCTCCACTCCTCCCTCTTCCAGGCAAAATATTTTTTCTCTAAAAAAAAGCTCTTCATCCTTTTCCTTTCTGAACAGGAGCCGTGTAACTAGATGGCTGATCCGAAAATAACTATTTTGCCCTTAGACAGAGGCGTTTTTTAACAGGAGAAGCGGAGATATTTTGAAAGCCACCCCTGAGGCGAGAAAGTTGTGAGTAAAGCACTAATTGTCACCGCTCCCCAAGGGCAGCCTGTGTTCCAGGCGTGGGGAGAGGCCCGGGCTGCAGCCGGCTGGGGGGTCTACCTCCCGGCCGTGGAGGAGATGAACACAGGACGCGGCTGGCCTTACATAACGAGCGGCACTGAACATTTTCAGCAAATTACCTCTGTTATGAGCTCTGCCATAAAATCGCCTCGCAAGTGAATTTAGTTTTTCTTCCCTCCGTGCCCAATCAATTAGCACATGAGCAATACCAAGCCATTAGGACGAGCCAATGCCGGGGGAGTTATGTCATCTGCTGTAGAAATGATCGCTTAATACACCGCTGGGCTCCGAGGCGCTCAGCCACACCGTCCCCGTAATCAATAGCAACAGTAAACGCGGCTGACTCCGACGAGGACACGGCGGGCGCTGCGGCAGCCACAGCCCAGCCTGCGGGGTGCAGAGCTGAGGGCCCGGACGCCAGCGCCCACCCTGCTCCCCCCATCCCCGCTCCGTCCTACCTCCCTTCAAAGCCGACAGACGCCGTCCGGTGGAGACTGAGAGAGACAGAAAGGCCAGGAGCGTCTCCCAGCCAGAGAGGAGGGGGTGGGGCTCTCGCCCCGGATTTCCTAGCAACTGCAGGAGGGGCTGTCGTAAGGAGCAGCACAGACGGCCGCAGATGAAGAACTGAACACGTGTGCACATGCGTGTGCATGCACATTCACATGCAAAGGCAAAAGCGAAGACAGGTGCCTGCACACACATGCATGCATTCACATGTGTGCATGTGTTCACATGTACGCACGTGCAGTGGGGCAGGGCCTGTGTGTCTGCACATGCGTGTGTGCGGCATCCATGTGTAGGCATGTTGTGTGCACCCCATCGCCCCAGAACGCGGCCCTCCCCACACCTGAGCCACCTGCCCGGTCGGTCGCACTGACGCAGCTCCAGGCTGAGCACAGAGGCTGGAGCAGCAAGCATCTCCCCGCTGGTGCAGAGGCGAGGCCCTGAGCGGTGGCTGCTGGCCGCCTGAGCGTGGCACGCTGGAGGAGCACCAGCCTGGCTTCGGGACTGGAGCACCCTGGGCTCTGGGCCCTGCCCGGCCTCCTAGGGGGCACATTCCTAATTTCCCTGGGCCAAAGCCGGCTCCTCCGTAAAACAGAGATGTCAGCCCGAATGCCGGCAGAGGGTGGGTGTGCAGAAAACGCCGAGCAGAGCCTGCCGGGAGCGGCGCCCACCAAACTAGCTGCTGTCATCGACCCCTGAGCTCTGGACAGCCTCTCAGCTGCCAAGGCAGGCTCTCAGGCCAGCCTCCTCCCAGAGTGTGGGCGAGCCGTGCAGGGGTTACCGGCTGGCCCCCCCCGGGCCCTGTGAACAGGCGAGGCAGCTCCCTGGCGGGGTACTGACCCTTCGACCCGCCCAGGGGCTGGAGAAGGGGCCCGGCCTGCACAGAGACAGCGGGGATCCGGCGTCTCGGCTCACAGGGGCGCCGCGGGCCTTCGAGATAACATAGTGCACACCAAGAAACAGGGTTTCCAAGGCCAGCCAGCAGGGAGCCGGGGCCCAAGCCGATGAGGGACATGGGCGTCCAGCTGGGATTTCATTCTCCTCAGAGTGGCTGGGACTGCGAGGAGAGCCTGAGAAGCCGCCTGGTGCTGGGGAGGGTGGGTGCACGAAGGAGTACCCAGACCTCCCGAGCTGGGCCCCTGACACCCCACCCGGCAGCCGCCCGCCCACGAAGTCGAAGGTGGGCTTTATGAGCCCCGTCCCGCTCTGCTGCTCCGGGACTGGGCTCTGGGGCCCTTGGGGCGGGGCATGGGCCATCACCCCATAGGTGGCTGGGAGGGGGGTGGCGCGATTCTGAGGAGGTGTGGCTGTGGGTCCCTCCCACCCCCCTTGAGAGCGAGAGGGACAAGAAAGGCTTCCTCCAATTTCCGCGTCACGCCTGGCTCATGCCTCGGGTGTCACGTGTCCCTCTGAGTCTTGGCCACCTTCCTTGTGAGCTGTGAACTACGGGTAGCAGCTGCCTCCAGTGAGACATCGTAACTGGTAAGGTCTGGGAAGAAGTGACCGTGACTTTCGAGGCTAGGGCCTATGAGGCACGGCTACTTTCTCCTGCTCTTTTTTTCTTTTAAAGGTTTTTACCATAGGGTGTGTGCTCCTGCTGGAGAGAGACAGAGACAGTGAGAGAGAAAGTGAGGAACCACTCCCAGAGGGGATGGCCACACCACAATCCCTTCACCTGCTGAGATCTTAGACATGCATGCACACGTGCCCGGCGTGATTTTCAAGTCCGGACTGGAACTGTGGTAGGCCATGTGGGAGTCCAGGGCCGCTCCATGTTGTGAAAACGCTCAAGCGGCCCTGTGGAGGGTGGGCCCATGTGACAAGGAACTGAGGCCTCCAGACAACAGCAGCGTCAACCTGCCAGCCTTCTAAAGGGGCCACTTGGAGAAGAGTCCTCCAGCTCAGCCGATCCTCGGACGCCTCGGCCCTGGCTGTCACCTCGACAGGGGGACCCCGAGCCGAAGCCACCAGCTAAGCCATTTCTGACTCACCGCGCTGAGTAACTCACACCCCTCGCTCTGTTCAACAAGTTCAGCATCTGCCACTAAAGGAAATGCTATAGCCACCCACTACTAAACAGAGACGTCTCTCCCGCACCTGCTGCCATCAGACAGAGTCATGACTCCTGACCCCTGAGACTACGAGAGAGAGTTACGCAGCGATAGATAACGAGTACACGTGTGGGCTCTGCCCTCTTCCACCTGGTTCCGGAGGAACGAAGTGTGCATGGAGAGATGGCAGCACAGGGCCGCGTGCGATCTGGACGTAGCTTCTCACGGAATCGTCGCTATGCAGAGCCCGAGGACAGGCCATTCACTGTTACTGCATCCAGAGGCCCCAGGAGCGTGGGTGAGAGTCCGCCCTGACCACCCTGAAAAGCAGACTTCATGCTGCTCAGATGTGAGGGCCGTTATTATTCATTTCATTTTATTATTATTATTTAATTTGCCCAGAGAGACAGAGGGAAAGCGAGAAAGAAAGCCGCCAGGTCCAGGGCTCAAACCGCAGTCAGCCATATGGGAGCCCCGTACCTTAATCACCACGCCACCTGCTGGCCCTGTGAGGGTTGTTATTAGAGAAGGGGAAACACCTGTCTGGTCCTGACTAAGGCCCAGGGGAAAGCAGGTGGCTTGTCCACGTGCGAAGGGCCCTGCCTGGTGTCAGGCGCTGGTGGGCTGCACGCGGGCCTGGCACGAGGCCCTTGCAGGGGCTCCTTCACGGAGTTTGGGAACTGGGTGGCTCCTCGCTCCTCACAGTCGGCCGCCTTCCCATCTTCACAGGTAACGGGGCAGGAAATGGCCCGCGGTGAGTGAGCGAGGCCTGTTACCTGCGGGTGGAAACGGGGAATGAGCACTTAAATCCGGGCACACCCCAGACCACGTCAGGGAGCCAGCTCGCAGAAATGATTGGGAGGGTTTTAATATCCACCCACTGCAGGGCCCCGCTCCCCGCCACCTCGGACTCATTAGCCCCACGGTCCTGCCCACACCTGCTGGCCAGACCCCTCGGGGCCTCCAGAACCAGGGACCTGAAACAAGTACAACCCGCCTTGCCCTCGGTGAGACTCGGCTAGCCCTCAGGCCCTGCCCTCGAGAGCCCGCCTCGCCTTCCCATCCCGGCCAGGCCGGCGTCCCCTGCCCCTCCTCTCCCTCCAGCAGAGGCGGCGGTGGGGCAGGTGGCCCCGTGCAGGGCTGGCGGCTGCCAGGGACCACGCTGTCACGTCCCGTCACGCCCGGACCTGTGTGGGGCGAGGGGACCCGCCTGTCCTGCTCTCTCCTGACCCTCTGTCTGCTCACCACGGAACTGCCTGCTCCCTCGTCCCGAGTGAGCCCTCAGATCTCCCGCCCAGAACACCCAGCCGCTCTCAGACTCCATGTTTCCCTCATCCACAGCGCTCCTTCTCTCCCTGCCTCCCGCGAACTCACACTCCACCCGCACGGCCCGGGAGCTCGGAGGGCTCGCCCTTCTCCTGTGGGGTTTCCTACCTGTGGCCTCTGCCTCCCAGATCTCCCCTCACACCTGCCTCAGGGCTGGCAGGGGCTCCTCTGAGCCGAAGCTCTCCATAAAGCCCCCAAGCCCCGCGGCCACAGCCCCCTCTGTCTCCCAGGCTGGGATTCTCCCTCTCTCTGCAGACCCTGCCCCTCTCAGCAGGCCGGTTCAGCTCCCCGTCCTCCCTGTCCTGGTCCCTCCCTGCCCAGCCCTGACACTGCACCTGCCCGAGGGTCGCTCCCTTCACTCCGTCTGGTTCTACAGACGGAGAAGCCTTGCCAGAGTCCTGTCCTCCACGTCGCCCGCAGGCCCGGGCCTCACTTGCTCGCACACGCGTCCTGCAAATGTTCCTTTTCGTTTAAGGATTGAAGATAGTGGGACCAGCAGTCAGCGTAATGGCTATGTCGCTGGACTCCCACGTAGTCGACCGCGGTTCGAGTCCTGGACCCGGTGGCTTAAACTCACACCGGGCGCATGTGCATGCCCAAGATCCCAAGAGGAGAATGGAGGAGAAGGGATTGCGGCGTGGCCATCCCCCCTGGGAGGTGATTTCTCGTTTTCTGTCTCTCTGTTTCTCTCTGTCTGTCTGGTGAGCGCACGCGCCCTACAGCGAAAGCCCTTCCAAAAAAAAGAAGAAGAAGAAGATAGTGTCTCTGCCTTCTTGCTCAAATAAGAATTCGTAGAATTTGGAGCTCGTAGGACCCCTCTGCAATCTCCTACAGATGAAGAACTGAGCCCTGCCCCCTCATGCCTCCGCAAGCACCAGATTGTACGGTAAAAAGCAACGTTTTATTTCTGGATTTCAAACATTAGATTAAAAAATGAAACTAAAATACCATCAGCTGGGTATCAGGAGAGCTAGGGTCTAGTCTTAGCTCTGTTATTTATTTGCTGTGTGACTTTGGGCAAGTCACTCAACCTCTCTGAGAAAGCCCAGACAGAACACACGCTGACCTACGCATTTAGCTTTAGTCTGTGAGTGCGCATATCAGAGAGAGCTCGTCGGTTTTCGGGGTCTGACTGCGGCCAGAGGAGCAGAGGGGACCACGGGCCCGAGCCTGAGCCACTCGGAAGTGGCTGTGATGCTCTCTGCAACGCCACACTCCACCAGACATCACTGCCCGCCGCCCCTGCGCCCCACGTGACCCTCGGCCAGCCGGGGCAGCCCACACCGACGCCCAGCCGGATCCTTCTGCAAACCCAGGCTGTTCCAGCCTTCCCTGAAACCTGGCAGGGTGGGCCCTGCCCAGACAGGATCCCACAGAGCGCTCACTGGGCGCAGCGCGGAGGCCCTGCGGTCATCTCGAGGGGCAGCAGCTGAGCTCCTGAAGCCAGACCGGGCAGCCTGGCCTGGCCAGAGCCCTCCCCGTCATGTGGGCACCTTGGGGCCTCTAGGCCGGGACCCTTCTTGGAGACCCGGCGGTCTCTCTGTCTGGGGCCCCGGGGGATGCAGGGCTGGTGTGGATGACGCCCTGAGTGCAGGTACGAGGGGGCCGAGCCCCCCTGGAGCACAGTGAGAGGAGACCCGCAGCAGGCACTCGCAGACCCTTCCAAGCCGGAGGGCTGTCGGCCACCCCAGGAGACCAGGCGCTCGCTTTCCGCAGCTGGACTTCAAGTTGAAAAAGTGCTGCCCCAGGACCAGCAGATGGCACAATGGTTACGTCGCTGGACTCCCGCGTAGGGGACCACAGTTCGAGGCCTGGACCCAGTGGCTAAAACTCACGCCTGGCACATGCGCACGCATGCTCAAAATCCCCAGAGAAGAATGAAGGAGAAGGGGTTGTGGGGTGGCCGAACCCCCGGGGTGATTCTCTTTCTGTCTCTCTCTGTGTCTCCAGTGAGCTCACATGCTCCCTAGCAAAAAAAAAAAAGAATGAAAAGAAAGAAAGAAGAACTGCTGTGAGTACAGCACGGGGCGCTGCGAGAGGCCCTGGGTGCTCCTGCGGCAACCCCGACTTCCACGGAGAGGGCCTTGGCTGCGGATCCTCAGGCAGGGGCACCTCGGCCTCCAGGAAGAAGCAGCTCCAGGTGATGGCTGACTTCCGGAGGAGCTGAGCTTGGTGGGGCCAGCACCCGCAGGGTCGCGCCCACGCCTCGCCTTCCCACCCACAGCCTACGAAGGTCACGCCCAGCGGCAGGGCCCCCCACTGCCACATTACTGTGGTTATTTTTATTTCCATTATCAGCTATTGAAAAGAGCCCCCCAGGGCGTGACCTTCCCGATCGGGGCACCTCATCGATTTCTGTGGTGCCGAGGCTGGGGCCCTGAGATGGGGGTAAACTGGGTTCTGAGCGAGGAGCAGACGCCCCTTGTCCTGAGGAGGTGGAGTGTTTTCTGTGTACGAAAGTCGGCCATAATTTGCTTATAAATAATTGACTTCTCGGAGATTGAAATCTCTGGAGGGACGTTCAGTTTATTCACAACAAGGCTCTTCTGCCTGCAGTGCAAATTAGGCCCTTTTCAAACCTGTCTTATCTCACCCCGAACGTTATGAAGAGTGATTTTTTTCCCTTCATCCCCTGTAATAACCTTCAACTAACCTTTAAACCGGAGTGAATAATTTAAATCTTATTTTCATATCAATGGAGGCGGCAAGCCAAGCAATTATCTTTTATCTGTATACTCTGTCGTCAGAGCCAGGCAGAATGAGTTCTCCCCAGCGAGTGAGAGGAGAGAGGGGAGGAGTGAGGAAGTGAGAGATGGTATCTGAAGACATTAACGCAACAATGAATTATTCAATAATGAGTACAAGATCTGTCATCACACACGCGCGCACACATACGCGGGCTTTACATCTGCCCGGTGTTCCAGGCCGGCCAGGGCTGCCAGGCTGGGAGGGGTGTCAGGAAGGGGGTCCGGGCTAAGCATGACAAATCGCCGATCATCTGCTCAATTAGGACGGAGAGCAGGTGCGTGGGGGCTGGCGGCACAGCCAGGGCTGCTGTGGGCCAAACGGCAGGCCGAGGGAAAGCACCTAATTTGTGTGACAGTGACTTACAGCATCCCAAGCTACGGTTTTGCTAGAGGGGAGGGGCCCAGGCAAGAAA
The DNA here is from genome assembly GCA_026018925.1 of Tupaia tana. NCBI lineage: Eukaryota > Metazoa > Chordata > Mammalia > Scandentia > Tupaiidae > Tupaia > Tupaia tana. Next base: position 1,452,440 of record JAKSZU010000023.1, on the reverse strand, counting down.
AAGATTTCAGGGAGGGGGTGTAGACAGGGGAGGGGCCCAGGCAAGAAAAAGATTTCAGGGAGGGGGTGTAGACGTGAGAAGGGAAGATTAAAAAAAATAATAAAAAGTGAGAAAAGGTTGAAATTCCCCATGGTGCTCATTAAAATTCTACCGCATACATTTCTTCCCTGGGCCCCCCTGGATTGCCTGTGATCATTTTTATTAATTCATAAAATATCACGCCAGTGATTGAGGCTGGTGAGTAGTGGTTCCGACACACAGGAGCGGCTGGGATGTGGCAGCAGCTCCTGCCGGCTCCCTCTGAGTGGCAGCACAGTCACTGGGACAGTCGGCCTCCAACCAGGCCGAGCTTGGGGCCGGCGCAGAGACGGCGTCTGCGGCCGCTTCTGTCTCCCCAGCTGTCTCCGCGCTGAGAGATCGCCGGGTTTCCCAGCCACATCTCTCGCCCCCGAGGCGGAGTCGTCCTCTAACCTCCCGTGTGAAGCGGACTGTCAGGCGTTGGCGACGGGCAGCTGAGAGGTTTCCAGGGGGCCCAGGACCTGGCTACACAGGTGCGATGGCTGGAAACCAGCAGCTGCAGGAATGGGGCGCGGGGGTGCTCCCACCTTTACCCCTCTTACCCCAGGCCGTTTGCAAAATAGCTACGCCCCCTTGCCACTCCCAGAAATGTGCTGTGGCCCCGGGGGAGCCCCACTCCGTGCCAGACACATCAGCATTCCCACTCCCAGGTGAGCAAACTCTGTCCAAGAGCCAGGCCTCCGGCAGCAGGCACAGAGGCCCCGGTGGCAGGAGGAGCAGAGTCGGGTTTCCTGGGCAGTGACAGGGACGTCCTCTCAGGTCCCAGCTATCATCTGCTTTCTCCTCCTGGTTTCAGACTATGTCCTTTCCCTTACTTTACTGATGATTCTGGGTTTGTTTCTACATTCTAAGACACATCACACAGTTTGTGACACCGGATGGGAAGAAAGAAAGGTCCATTTCTCAACACGGGCCTTGCCCAGAGATTTACTAAATTAGAGCTTCGGAAAGGGAGCCAGACCCAGCATCTGCATTTCTTTTTTTCTTTTCACTATTTTTAAATTTTATTTTATTTATTATTATTATTTTTTAATTTGCTATAGAGAATGTGTTCTCACCAGAGAGAGAGAGAAAGTGGGAAAGCAAGCTGCCAGGTCCAGGACTTGAACCGTGGTCGGCCACGTGAGAGTCCCACGTGAGAGTCCTGTTCCTTAACCACCATCATGCCACCTGCTGGTCCCCGGGGTCTACATTTCAACCAGCCTGCCTGGTGAGTCAGAGGCAGGAGGTGAAGAACCACTGGCCTGAGGACCTCAGAGTTCAAAGTCCTGGTGCACTTTATTTATTTATTTATTTATTTATTTATTTATTTATTGAGAGGTTTTTTGCTATAGGGCACGTGTGCGAAAGTGACAAAGAGACAGAAAGCAAGAAATCACCCCCCAGGGGGGATGGTCACGCCACAATCCCTTCTCTTCTATTCTCCTCTCAGGATCTTGGGCACACACACACGTACCCAGCATGAGTTTAAGCCACCAGGACTGGCACTCGAACCGCGGTCGACTACATGGGAGCCCAGTGACATAGCCACTATGCCAACTGCTGGTCCCTCCTGGTGCACTTTAAAGCACCAAAGACCTTCCAAACAAAAATCATGTCCTAGGCTCCGCCCCAGAGATGTAGACTCAGTTGGTCTGGGCTAAGGCCAGTCCTGGTGGTGCACAGGGATTTTCAGGTACACGTAGTAGCCAGCCAGACTGAAAGACACTTAGATACGGGGACCGGCAGTGGGCATAACGGCTGTGTCGCTGGACTCCCAGGTAGTCGACCGCAGTTCAAGTCCCGGACCTGGTGGCTTAAACTCACGCTGGGCACCCAAGATCTCAAGAGGAGCATGGAGGAGAAAGGGTTGCAGCATAGCCATCCCTCCCGGGGGGTGATTTCTCACTTTCTGACTCTCTCTGTCTTTCTGGTAAGCATACGTGCCCTATAGCAAAACCTCTCCAAAAAAAAAAAAAAAAAAAGAGAGAGAGAAACACTTAGCTCTGACAATACCAGACCAAATCCTCTGATTCTGCCCTCGGCTCCCATGAATGACACACCACGGCAGTTCAGGGAAAGTGAGTGTTATGGAAAAACTGTGCATGGATTTCCAATATTTTTACATCAAAATAGGTTCATACTTTAATTCCATTTCCCATAATTTTTTTTTAGAGAGAGAAATTTTTGCTATAGGGTGTGTGCGCTCACCAGAGAGACAGAGAGACAGAAAGCAAGAACTCACCCCCGGGGGCGGGGGGGTGGGGATTGGCCACACCACAGTCCTGTCTCCTTCAGTCTGCTCTTGGAATTTTGGGCATGCACGCACACAAGCCCAGTAAGAATTTCAAGCCGCCAGGTCCAGGACTTGAACCACAGTAGACCACATGGGGTCCAGCAATGTAACCATTACGCCATCTGCTGGTCCCTTCTATGAACTTTTTGAAGTCCTACATATGATCCCGTCCCTAGCCCTATTTACCCAACATCACTAAACTAGACAGAGGAAAAAAGAGAGAGAGGAAAAAAAGAATTACTTACTTAACATTTTTACTTAAAATAAAATTCATGGGGCCAGCAGGTAGCATGGAGTTTAAGGTGGCTGGATCCCATATAGCCAACTCCACTGTTTGAATCCTGGACCCAGCTATCTGAAAAACACACCCAGCACATGTGCATACCCAAAATCCTGACAGGAAAATGGAAGAGAAAGGAATGCACTCTGGTCATCTCCCCTGGGGAATGATTCTCACTTTCCCTCTCTTTCTGTCTCTCTTGTCTCTCCCCAGGGAGCTCACGTGCCCATGGCAAAAAGAACTACAAAAATTTTTAAAAAGAAAAGAATATCATGATCTCATTTATACTACACCTCAGGCAGTGCAGGCTAATTTGTATGCATAGATAAAATCCTTCAGTTTTCACTTAGAAAACAGCAATGCTATCTATAATATGGGAGGAAAGAGAAAGAGATACTAAGTGCTCATGTGCTAAACTCAAAATCCTTTCTCCTCTCAATTAGCGTCTGCAGTCGGCAAGCTCGCTCCTCCATGCAGTTTGCGGTTAATGTGTTTGCATAGCTTCTGCTGGGATGGCGGGAGAACCGGAACTCCCAGCTCTGGAGACAGCGTGCAAGAAAAGCCTCGCCGCGCCTGAGGACGCCGCTGCAGTCTAGACCTGCTACAATCCGAGTGGTAGAACGTGCTGAGCTGGCTCCTTTGGTGTGGCCACTGGGAAGCTCAGGGCCGAATTTGTCACGTCCCTCGAACAAGGTTATTGCTTATACGGTGTATCCTCTCCCCTCTCCCTTTTCAACTTGAAGGCATAGTACATGTACAAAACAAAATAAAAACAAAACGAAGTAAAGTAAACGGGAGTTCCTGCTGGTGCATGCTGAGCACTGATCTGACGTCTCCTAGACCGGAAGGTCACAAACCCAAATGCCGATAGGGAGTAGGCAGGTAATGACACGGAGGGGCCACACGTCGGGGACCCCAGTGAGGGGTTTGCGAAGACTTTGGAGAGCCAGAGAGCATTTGCCCTGTTAAAGTCTCAAAATTCAAAAAGATAAAGTCATCCTTGTGTTGTCACAATACATCCAGAGGGCCAGCAGGTGGCGCAGTGGTCAGGGTGCTGGACTTCCACATGGCCAACTATGGTTTGAGTCTCGGACCTGCCGGCTTGAAAATCATGCTGTGCACATGTGTGTGCATACCCCAAATCCCAGGAGGGGAATGGAGGACAAGGGATTGGGGCGTGACTGTCCCCTCTGGAAGGTGATTTCTCACTTTGCCTCTCACTATCTCTCTCTGGTGAGCAAATGTGCCCTAAGGCAAAGAAACAAAACAAACAATCAGAAAACCATGTCTATAGGCCACATCTGGCCATTGGCAGTCAGTTTGTCGGGACCTCTGGGAGAATGTCCAGGGTCTGTTTCAAGTTAAGTCACTCTAGGACAGAAATCTTTTTTTTTTTTAACCTTTTTTGGGGGGAAGGGGAGAGGTTTTTGCTATAGGGCGCGTGCACTCGCCAGAAAGAGAGAGACAGAAAGTTATAAATCACCCCCCAGGGGGAATGGCCACGCCGCAATCTCTTCTCCTCCGTTCTCCTCTCGGGATCTTGGGCACGCACGCACACGCACCCGGTGTGAGTTTAAGCCACCGGGTCCGGGACTCGAACAGCAGTCGACTACATGGGAGTCCAGCAACATAGCCATTACGCCAACTGCTGGTCCCCTCTAGGACAGAAATCTAGGTAAGACTCCTCCACTCTGGAAAAACTGTTTACATCAGCAACCCTTCACCCCTTCCAGCCTGAATGAGAGCAAAGTGTGGAATTCCTGCAGGCAGAGGGGCCAGAGCGCAGAGGCTATTTGGTAGATGAGCTCTTGAATGAGGCTCATCCTTTCTGCTCCCAGAACTCTGCTTTGGAGTGTCCAGCATTATTACAGAAGCAATATGCGTTCATCGTAGACAAGACAGAAATATGGATTCATACCAAAAAGAAAATAAAAATACATCCAGATGGGACACATCTAGGTGAGATAACCACTTAGCGTCTTGATGTATGTATTTCAGGCATGTGTGTGTGCCTGCCTGAACATAGTGCATAACACAGCACATACATGTATATATGCATATATATGTTGTGATTTTCAAGCCACTGGGTCTGGGTCTTGAACCGTAGTCAGCCATGTGAGAATCCAGCACCCCAACCACCATGTCACCTGCTAGCCCCCATATGCCTGTTTTTACTTTCTTCTAGGAACTTCTTTCTTCCAATGAAGAATTTATTATTTATTTAAATCATTTTCTTAAACTCCTAAGAAATATAGCAGAGGAGAAATCACAAAATCTCTCCCAAAATCTTAAATGGGAAAATGACGACAACAACAACAACAAAATATCAGAAAAATATTTCACAAAATATTAGAAGAAAACTTTCCTGAGATCGTGGACAGAAGTCTGACTGCTTTTTCTTATTTTTCCAAAGTCCTTTCCAGAGAGCCTAGGGAGAGTCATGCCCACAAACATTAACAGACTTTTTTTTTCCATTTAACAGGGCTCTTCCTGCACCCTGTCTCTGGCATAGTATCTTTGAGATGTATATTCAACTGATTACAGTATATTCTTTTGCTATCCTTTTCCCAAGATACAGAACTTCCCTTTCCTTGAGATGCAGATTAAGCATTTCTTTACGACTCTCTCTCCAGGACAGAGATCTTCTCTTCCAATCACCAATCTAGGAATTGTGGAACCCACCTATAACCTACAAGCCCACCCACTTCCACATGTTCCACCTCTTTGGGTTAGACCAATGGAAATCTCTTCACTAATTTTGTCTGTCAATCTCAAACTCAAATAAAATGAACCCCTGTACGTAATCACCCCAAGAAAGGCATGTATGCCTCCTCTCCGGGCCTAGGTCACTCATATTCTGCTTGGAAATAAACCGCATTAATTATTAATTATTCATTATTAGAGTTGGTTATTTTTCCAATGACAGACTAAAAATAATAAGTCTATGTTTCAAGAGGAAAACATGTAGAACAAATATCAAGATAAATCTTACTGAAGCAAGTCAACCTTTAAGAATAATACAAAAATTGAGGAACCAGCAGTTGGCGTAATGGCTTTGTCGCTGGACTCCCATGTAGTTGACTGCAGTTTGAGTGCCGGACCCAGTGGCTTAAACTCACACCTGACACGTGTGCATGTGTGCCAAGATTCAGAGAGGAGAATGGAGGAGAAGGGATTGTGGCATGGCCATCCCCCCTGGGGGGTGATTTCTCGCTTTCTGTTTCTCTGTCTCTCTCTATCTTTCTGGAGAGCACAAATGCCCTATAGAAAAAAAAAAATTGGGCCAGCAGTGGTAGCATGATGAGCAGCATGGAAGCCATGATGGAAGGCTCCAGGTTAGCATCTTGAAGTCCTCTGTACATGCTGGCCTCAAGCCTATAATCCAGGCTGGCTGGGGCTGGGGTGGGTCGCCTCATGGGAACCTTGCTGGAAGTAATGATCTCTCTCCCTCTCTCTTCTGTCTCTCATAGAAGAAATAAAACAGAGGGAAATTTAGAAAAAATACTGAAAGTATCAGCTACCTTTAAGAAACAAAATCAGGTGACCTTGGGGCCAGCAGGCAGTGTGGTGGTGGAGGCACTGGACTTCCACGTGGCCGACCATAGTTTGAGATCCAGACATGGCGGCTTGCTTTCTCATTTCCCCTCTCTCTCGTACTTTCTGTTTCCGGTGAATGCATGTACCCTATAGAAAATTAAAAATTAATTAATTAAATAATTAAATAATTCTTAGAAACAAAATTAAGTGGCCTCAGATTCTCCAAAGAAATATTCTAGGTATGCCAGAAGACAATATAAAAATGTCTATAGAGTGTGAGAGTGGGGATTAATGCTAAATTTGATACCCAGTGAAAGTTCCATCATATATGAAGAACAGAATGAGACGTCTAAACCAAAAGTTAGCCAACAATGGAGCATAGATCTGAACATAAGAGCGAAAGCTACCGAAGTTCTACTAGGAGCTGTAAGAGGAAAGTTTTACAACCTTGCTGTAAATTTTTCTTTCATGAGTGAATAAATTATTACATAAGACAAACATGCAAATTATAAAGGCAGAAAAATTAATAAAACGAATTTTATCAAAATAAAAAAACTTTTGCTCTTTGAAAGTCACCATTAAAAATCTGAAAAGGAAGATACACAGAAAACAGTCACGGTATGACTATCCGACAAAGGATTCATATCCAGAACATAAAGAAAACACCTAAGACAATCAATTAAAAATGAGCACAATGTTTGTACAGGTCCTTTACTAGTGAAGATATATGCAAGCTTAGTAAGGACATGAAAAAATGCTCCTACTCACTAGTAATAGGCAGATGCAAATAAAACCCGTCGTGAACTAGCACCCCCTACTCCTAGAACAGCTCAAATTAAAGACTGACAGTCCTAAGTGCTGCTAAGGATGTGGGCCACCCAGAATTTTCATACACTGTTGGTGGACATACAAAATGGGACAACCACTTTAGAGAACACATTGGTAGTTTCTTACAAATCTAGCTGGGACCAGCAGTTAGAGTAACGGCTATGTCACTGGACTCCCGTGTAGTTGACCACGGTTTGGGTCCCGGACCTGGCGGCTTAAACTCACGCCGGGCGAAGGGATTGCGGCATGGCCATTCCCCCCGGGGGGGGGGGTGATTTCTTGCTTTCTGTCTCTCTGTCTCTCTGTCTCTTTCTATCTTTCTTTCTGGCAAGTGCACACGCCCTATGGAAAAAACCTCTCCAAAATAAATAAATAAATAAATAAGTCATTCCCCCAAATCCCATAGATTATTATTTCTTAAGTAAGCAGACTAAACAAATTGTGATAGAAAACACACTTGCCGTTGCCTGGGGAAGTGGGTAGGGAGAGATCGACAGTAAAGGGGACACATACACTTGTCAAAAGCCAACAACTATATTTAAAATGTGTGGATTTTACTATATGGAAAGTACACTTTCATAAAGGTGTGATTTGATTAGAGAAATTCAAATAATAATAGTAATAATGCATATGATGGATAAGAAGTGCTAACTTTCTTAAAACATTGGGTCATCACAAAAGTCATAACATAGTTTCTGTTTTTCTGTCCAAAAATATGTCATGACTTTTCTGACAATCTAATAAATACATCTTAGAATTTTTAAAAATTATTTATTTTATTTTATTTATTATCATTATTATTCTTTCACATGATTTCATCAGAGAGAGAGAGCGGGAAAGTGAGAAAGGAAGACACCAGGTCCAGGACTTGAACTGTGGTCGACCATGTGGGAAGCCCAGCACCTCAATCACCATGCCACCTGCTGGCCCCCAATTCTTTTTTTTTTTAAAGAGAGATTTTTGCTATAGGATGCATGAGCTTGCCAGAGAGACAGAGAGAGACAGAAAGTGAGAAGTCACCCCCCAGGGGGCATGACCATGCCTCAATCCCTTCTCCTCTCGGGATTTCTGGGCACACATGCACATGTACCCAGTACGTATTTTAAGCCGCCGGGTCCAGGACTTGAACCATGGTCAACTACATGGAAATCTAGCAATGTAACCGTTACACCATCCGTTGGTCTCACGTCTTAGAAATTTCACAAAACATCAGTCTAGTAGGGAAATGGGCAATGGGGGTGAACAAGCAAATGAAAACATGTCAATGAGACGTCAATAAATACGTGAGAATATGTTCAAACTCACTTGTAATTAAAAACATAAAATAGGGGCCAGCGGGTTCTGTGATGGTTAAGGCACTAGATTCCCACATGGCTGACCGTGGTTCAAGTCCTGGACTCAGTGGCTTTTGAAATTCATGTGCATGTGCACATGTGCGTGTGTGCCCTAAATCTGGAGAGGAGAATGGGGCAGAAGGGATTGCATCATGGCCATTTCCTTGGGGGGTGATATATCACTTTGTTTATCTATGTCTCTCTCTCTCTCTCTGGGGAGCACACATACCCTATGGAAAAAAACTAAAAAAAAAAAAAAAAACATAAAATGACAGGGAGACATCATTTCTCACCCATTAGATTTTTAAATTTTTTTTTTTTTTTTGGAGAGGTTTTCACTATAGGGCGCGTGCGCTCGCCAGACAGACAGAGAGAGACAGAGAGACAGAAAGCAAGAAATCACCCCCTGGGGGGATGGTCACGCCGCAATCCCTTCTCCTCTATTCTCCTCTCGGGATCTTGGGCACGCATGCACACGCGCCCGGCGTGAGTTTTAAGCCACCGGGTCCGGGACGCGAACCGCGGTCAACTACGTGGGAGTCCAGCGACATAGCCATTACGCTAACTGCTGGTTCCCAGATTTTTAAATATTAACAAGACTTATAATACACAGCATTTTCCAGAATTTGTGGAAATAAGATCTCTTGTATTTTGTTAGTGGGGTACACATTAGTTCAGCATTTTGGGAGGAAATCTGACAAAATTCACAAGTATGGAAATCCATTGATCTGGTAAACTCAGCGATGAAAATCTCCCATACAGGTTACTCAGGACCCATTGGCTTGAAGGGAATGGCTTAAAAGAGAATGTTGCAGCTTTGTTTTTTTAATGGAAACAAAATAATGTGTGTCAGCAGGGAAATAAGTACATTTTGTTATATCCGTACATTATATTTGTGCAGCAAAAAAATAATAAGGAAAATGAAGCAAATTTATAGACCCATATGAAGAGCCAGCGATTCATTAAGTAGGAAAAGTGAGCCAGTAACTATTTATTTCTGTGACTAATGTAAATATATTCAAATTTTTTAAAAGTATGTGGATGCATATTCACAAACCATTTAGGGCTTCCTTGAGCCGATAACAAGAATTGCAGAATTTTTAAATTTATTTTTATTTTTTATTTTATTTTATTTTTGCCACAGGATGTGTGCACTCACTGGAGAGAGAGACAGAGAGAAGGAAAGTGAGAAAACACCTCCTGGGGGGAATGGCCACGCCACAATCCTTTCTCGTCCATTGTCCTGAGATTTAGGGTATGCAGTGTTAAATTAAACTATTTTGGCCTAGGGACCAGCAGTTAGCGTAATGGCTATGTCACTGGACTCCCACGTAGTCGACCGTGGTTCGTGTCCCGGACCTGGTGGCTTAAAACTCACGCCGGGCACGTGTGCGTGCGTGCCCAAGATCCCGAGAGGAGAATGGAGGAGAAGGGATTGCGGCGTGGCCATCCCCCCTGGGGGGTGATTTCTCGCTTTCTGTCTCTCTGTCTCTGTCTGTCTGGCGAGCGCACGCGCCCTATAGTGAAAAACCTCACAAAAAAAAACCAAAAAACCTATTTTGGCCTAAAACAGCTGCTGTACTCCTATGCTTAGATTCCTTCCTATGGACAAGCTGAAATTGTACACGTTCAGCTGTTTTCCTGAGCTGGTTGCTGGGCGTAGCCAATCGTAGCCGCTGAGCCTTAAAGGCATCCGCCTTTTAAACTGCGCCAATGCGGACAAGCGTCAGAACGTAGCCAACCCCGATTGTTTCCCTCCCTCATTCCTTCATTTCCATTTTTGTACATCGCATTCTTGTTCTTGTACACGTCACTTTCATTTTCCGGAGTTTAAATACTGCGCGGCCAAGAGGCTAGCTGGAGTTGCTTGGAAGTTGGTCTGTGAATTCCCCAATTCAAATAGTGCTAATATTTGCTCAATTAAAACTCCCATCAATTAAACTGGTTTATTTTTTCTTCAGTGGCACACGCATGCACCGACCGGGGTGATTTTCAAGTCACCGTGTCTGGGACTCGAAATGTGGCAGGCCATGTGGGAGTCCAGCTCCTTAACCACCACGCCACCTGCTGGCTTCCAGTGGGATTTATTTTATAATCACAAATTTCAAAACAAAATCAGTTCATCCCACTCCTGTGCCACACCACTCCATGACTCATCGTTACCCGTGACAGTACACAGTCCTGAGCCTGCGGTGGGCCGTCCGGGGCCTGCGGCCACTCACCAGCCCTGTAGTACGGATGGATGCCCACGTTCGCTGTCACTCTGCACAGCAGCCCTGTGTGGGCAGGTCTGCGTGGCCCACCGTGGACTCCTAGGGCCTGCTGCAGTGTCTGGCACACGGCGGGTGCTCCAGAAATACTTTAGGAAGATGCCTGAATACCACACGCCGCTGCTTTCCTTTCTTACCAAACTCAAGTCCAAACCCCTCTCCCCTGTATGGTGCACCTACTGTGTGCACAACCCTGTCACAGACGAGGGAGTGGGAAGAGAGAAGGGACCCAAAGATAAGACATGGTCCCTTTCCTGTGGCTGGGGAGGCAAAGAGCTCAGCTGTGAGAAGCCTGGCCTCAGGGGCCGCGCCTCCTCGGGCACCTGGGGGTACCAGGCTGCCAAGGGTAGCACCTAAGGTGAACCAGGGCCAGTGGGCAGGGCTTCCAGGATGGTCCCGGCCCCCTCGCTCTTCCCTAGGTTCTTCTCCCTGAAGGCCCTCTCCCAGGCCCACAGCCATCAGGGTCTCTGGCTAGTTGAGCTAGGTATCACCCTGTTTCTTCCTCCTAACTACAGGGACTTTCAGAAACCTGTTCATCTCTGCTGCAAATTCTGCTACCAAAACCTGGGATCTGGAATCCAGTACTTAAAGAAGTTCACCCAAGTACATCTCTAATGAATGGGACACGTCTCCATGGTAGTCACGGGGGAAGGTGGTCTTCAGGGAGACTTCCTTTCTCCTGTGTTCTCTGTGGACCCAGGGCTTGTCTGACCGGAGCAGCCTACGTTCTGAGCAGCACGGTTTAGTCGGCTGAGCTAGTGAGCGGAACAGCAGTCCCCCCTTCACACTGCTCCCTGACCGCTCAGGAAGAAGACACACCCTGGAGAGTAGAGACCCCCACCTTCAGTCCAAAGGCCACGAGTGACTGGGCGGCTCTCCTAAATGTGCTGCTGCAGAGACGCCCTCAGCCCTGCAGGTTCGAGACCCCAACTGGGAGTGGCATCCTAAGCTGTGCTGGTACCAGCTTTCCTCAGACTCTTCCAGACCTTCCTGGGCTGCTCTTCTGGGAGTGCAAAGACAGGGCTGCAGGGAGCAGGAGCAGTCCTCCGGGCAGACAGCACAGGAGCAGCGGGAGCAGTCCCCCCGACGGCAGGGGAGCGAGCCCGTAGGTTCAGGAACTGGCGGTTTTGGGGCATGGACTTCCGATGCCGAGGAGGAAGGCAGTACTGAATACATCTCTTTCCAGTACCACCCAGGATTTCACTTGAGGAAGTGGTGCCTTCAGACATCAGGCAGGGGCTCCAGGGAGCCGGATCGCTTGGGGCCAATTGAAGAAGAGCCCGAGGCTGGAGACCCAGCAGAGGAGTCCGGGAGCAGGTAGGGTTCCTGGGAGAGGAAGCAGGCAGGCAGGGGGGCGTCTCAGCTGCCGGGAATAAACAGCACAGCCCGAACCCTCCGGGCAAGGCTGGAACAGACAGCAGGCCCAGGAGGGTAGGTAAGGGCCCCTCCCTGGGAACCCACTCCCTCTGGAAGCCCACTTTCCTTCCAGAACACGCTGTCCCCATGCCCGCGTGGGCATCGGGTCCCCTGGGCCAGCCGGCCTTGAACCCACAGTTTGCTCAGGGCGTTGCCCGGTGAGAGTGCAGTCAGGAACTCAGACGTGTTCAGATGTGTCACAAGTACCGCTCCTCCCAGAATCCCGGGGGAAAGAGCTGGAAGCTCCCGCACAGGTACAAATGGGCGGGTGACAACCAGCTGCCCTCCAGTGGGATCCGGGGGCACAACCCACGGTCCCTAGACGGTGTGGAACATCCTGGGGGTGCCAGGGCAGCAGCTAGCAGCAGCTCATCCAGGGTCAGCCTCTGACACTAAGGCCGAGTTCAGGAGGTTACCTGTGGCGGCCGGGATCCTCCTCCACTGAGCTGCAAGGCTGTGAGTCCCGGCCCTGATCCTACCCCGCCTCTTCTACAGGAGGACTTCACAAAAGTCCTTGGAAACACAGAATTAAAGTCAGAATTTATTTTATTGCAAACAACTGTGAGGCCCACACATGTTTTCATCATAGCACACATTTTCCGTGAACTTTTTGAAGATACAGGATACTAGGGTGAGAGCGGCCATGACCCTGAGGCTGAGCCTTGAAAGATGAAGGGGTCTGGGGAGGAAGGGGTGGTGGGCTTGCAAGGGCAGGGCCTGGGGGCTGGGGTGGGAGGAGCCCACGGTGCTGTCGGCAACGTTGCACCTGCTCTGGACCCCTCCCTCGGCAGGACTGCGCGCTGCCCCTGTTGAGGTCACACCATTGTGCCTGCTGTGGGCTGGCCGCTTATCCATCGCACCTGCCTCTCCCCCCAATGGGCTGGCCGCTTATCCATCGCACCTGCCTCTCCCCCAATGGGCTGGCCGCTTATCCATCGCACCTGCCTCTCCCCCAATGGGCTGGCCGCTTATCCATCGCACCTGCCTCTCTCCCCCAATGGGCTGGGTGCTTATCCATCACACCTGCCTCTCACCCCAAACAAAACCCAGCACAGCGTCGAGAGCGTGACACAGACGGGAGGACATTTTAGTAAATGCATTGGTTGCGAAGGGAGCTGTTCACGTTCTTGAAGCAGTCGCAGAGGGCAGGAATGTCCCCACATCTCATGGGAGGCTGCGGTACAGTAGGCACCTCCAGCTTGGAGGGAAATGGGGGACCCAGCACCCGTGACAGTGACCACGCGGTGGCAGGGAGATAGGGGACCCAGCACCCGTGATAGTGACCACGCGGTGGCAGGGAGATAGGGGACCCAGCACCCATGACAGTGACCACACGGTGGCAGGGAGATGGGGGACCCAGCACCCATGACAGTGACCACGCGGTGGCAGGTGCTGGTGCTGCCTCACACTTCGAAACAAGAACCCTCTCGGGCCCTGAGCAAGAGGAGAAGCGCGCCCCATCTTTGAGAGCACCCCCAGGCCCCAGACCTCCCCTCCCGCTGTTCTTAAGGACGTCTCTGCCAACGTAAATATTGCATTTGGTCGGGAGAAGAGGAACCGCCAGCCCAGGATGGAAGTCGAATTATTCCACAAATATTGCTTATTTAAATAACATTTTTAAAAATACATCATGTTCCGTGGTGAAGCACTGCTGAATTATTGAATTCCCCGAAGCACCCTACAGGCTTTAAAGTGGTTGGTGGAGCCCTATAAAAGAATATAATAAATAGTGAAAAAGGGACGCCGGGCTCCGTGTCGAACGCCTGCCCGAGCCCACGCTAAACATCTTCATGTAATCTTTCCACTTAAACCAATGATTAAACAGATTAAACAGGCGATTAAACAAATAAAGATTAATGAAACAAGTAAAGTAATCAAATCTATATGGGTGTATAAACGGATGATTCCAGACAGTATTAGAACAAATTGTCTAAAACTAATAGCGAGTGCGTCAGTTCGGTCCCAACAGCTTTTGCTGGGCTCTCCCTTGGACGTAATCAAAACATTTGTTTAAACTAAGAGAGATATGAGGCCTAAGATGTCAGATTCTTGAAGGGAAAAATAAAACAAAAGCAGGGCCTTCGGTGAGGCCTGGCACCCCAGGGCCACGTTGCTGCAGAGAACGCGCGTGGCAGGGAGACCCTGAAGCCAGGCTGCTCATGACAAACAGAAGGGCCGAAGGGCACGGAGCTGGCCGGGCGAGGGACTCTGAGGGAGAGACACTGCTCGAACAGCCTCAGCACTTCAGCCCTTTCGGTTATTGGTCATCGACATGCTAATGCCAAGGCCGCTGATCGAGCCCTTCTCTCCTAGAGAGGCCCGCTGTGCCCTGTGTGCTCTTGGAAGGCAGAAAATGGGGTTTCTCAGCAAGGATGCTCCATTCGCATTTCCCCTCATTAATTAAAATTGGTAAGATTTTTTTCCTGCTTAGGACAGTTGCTGGTCTCCGCGCTGCCGACCGACACTGGGGTTTAATGGGCCGCTCTGCAGTTTCCAGCATGGGACGTCTACATCCTCGGTGTCCTCAGTGTGACCCACAGTCAACAGCTTCTGCCTCTCCTGGGAGCCCGGGAAGGCAGGTCCCCAGGCTCGGTAGGTGGCCTGGGGGTTAGGGAGCCAGACTCCGGCCAGCCGCAGTTCGAGTCTTGGATCTGGTAGTTTGGAAGGCACTGCGGGTGTACGCGTGCATGCCCAAGTCCTGAGAGCAGTGTGGAGGAGGGAAGATCACCTGTCCTCCCCGGGGGTGGTTTCTCACTGTCCCTTCTGTCTCTCTAGTGAGCACACACACCATAGCAAAAATTTAAAAATAAATAAATTTAGAAAATCCCCAGGCTCTGCCCCGTCCTGCGTTTCCACACTGCCCTCGGGTCGGGTTTGAGACGCTGGATTGCATAGTTAAGGCCCTGGGACATTTCTATGTGCCAGCAATGTTGGCAGGTAGGTGAGGAGAACGAGAGCCGAGCATCTCTTCCAGGTGAGACTCTGCAAGAACTGCTTTGAAAAAATTGCTTTGTGGGGAACCAGCAGTTAGCGTAATGGCTATGTCGCTGGACTCCCACGTAGTCGACTACGGTTCACGTCCCGGACCCGGTGGCTTAAATCTCACGCTGGGCGCGTGTGCGTGCGTGCCCAAGATCCCAAGAGGAGAATGGAGGAGAAGGGATTGCGGCGTGACCATCCCCCCTGGGGGGTGATTTCTCGCTTTCTGTCTCTATGTCTCTCTCTGTCTGGCGAGTGCACGCGCCCTATAGCGAAAAACCTCTCCAAAAAAAAAAAAAAATTGCTTTGTGAAGGGGCTTGCTGAGAGCCCCTTAGGGTGTTTCTGGCGGGATCAGAGGGCGTCCGGTGGTGCACGGGGCACCCGTGCCCAGAGCCAGCCCCGCACGGCGCTGCCTGCTCTGACAGGGCGTCACAGTGCAGAAGGGAGGCCTCGGCTGGCTCTCTCGGGGCGCGAGCCGCAGAAATCGGATGAGTCAGAGCAACGTATTGGGCTGTTGGAAAAATCGTGGTGTATTTTTCTATGTTTTTCTATGCAAACATGCGCCATGACTTCCCCGACAGCCCAGTACAAGCGTTGCCTGCCCGCCTGTGAGGACCCACTGCACGGGACGCCTCTGCTGCCCGGCGCCATGGTTCAGGCGGCCGAGGGGGAGCTCTCTCTTCAATTTTTTTCCTGCTTCTCTCAGAGACTCTGCTTCACACAATCTCTTTGCAAATGAACTCTCTCTGCTTTAATTTTTCTTTTTTAAGGTTTTTGCCACAGGGCACATGTGCTCGATGGAGAGAGACAGTGAGAGGGAAAGAGAAATGACCCCCAGGGAGGACGCCATGCTATATCTCTGCTCCTTTATTCCCTCCTGGGATTTGGGGCCAGGACTGATTTTCAAGCTGTCAGGTCCAGGATTCGAACCACAGTCGACCGTGTGGGAGTCTAGCACGTTCACCACCACAGCACCGGCTGGCCTCATCTTTGCGTAAGTTGCAGCGGCACGTTCAGCTACACGGTGGATGTGTGTTGCCTCCAGCTAATTAGAGACTGTCTCTCAGGCCGAATTCCAAATCCAAGGTGGGCCCCACGGTGGCCATTTGGGTCCTGAGCGCCCGGTCCAATAAGCAATGGGGGTGAGGCCATGTCGAGCAGACGCTTCTATGGGGACCCCGGCCTGTGCACCACAAGGCGTGTTGTGAGAGAAAGACAGAAAGATGTCCTCAGAGAGAGAGAGGGCAGTGACTTGCCAAGGGTCACATGGCGGTGTCCCCAGGATTTGAATCCAGAGACGCCCAGTCTGGGCCTGGGCCTCCTCTGTCTCTTCAGGGGGGCCTTCCTGGGTCGTTCCCGCCTTAGGTCTGTGAGGTGTGACCGAGCCTCGCCATCGTACCTCTCCACACTGCCATCCCCCGTGTGGCACCCAGACTTGTCCCCTTGCTGCTTGGAAATCAGTCTGCTGCTTGGGGTTCCTCGGTACCCTGAAATGTATGGGCAATGGTGAGAAGGCACGTGGTCAGGGCCACCAGGCGGCATGGTGGTTAAGGCACTGGATCCCACGTGGCTGACTGCAGTTCAAGTCCCAGCCTTGGAGGCCTGAAAAATACGCCAGGCTCATGTGCACGTGTGCTCAAAATCCCAAGAGAAGGATGGAGGAGAAGGGACTGTGGTGTGGCCATCCCCCTGGGGGGATTATTTCTCTTTCCCTCTCTCTCTGTCTCTCTCTCGCAAGCGCACGCACCTTTCGGCAAATTCTAAAAAAAAAAAGAGAGAGTTAAAATGCTCAGATCTTGGTCCCTGGAGGCCATACACTACCCTCGGCAGCAGGCGAGCTGCATGCGGCCACGGATGTGAAGCGCCCCTCCTGCTAACACAGGCCTCCCGCGGTCAGCGTCTACTAGGAGAGGTGGAAACTGCAGGGCTCTGGCCACGTCATGGGGGGACACTTGGGAGTGGAATTCCCTGCATGGGGTTCCCTGACCATTCCCAAATAAAGGGGATCGAGGGAGAGATCAGGATGAAGAGAAACTTACTAACACTCCAGAAACTTAAAAACCAAGACCTCTGGGTCGCCTGGATTGGAATGCTTAGAGACAGAACTTGGGGGTCTGTGGTTTGCTGAGCTGTCTCCTCCCGTCCTCGGCCCGGGTGACCCGCAAGACCAACTCGGGTCAGCCCCTTGCTGCTGGCCGGGTAGGGGCCTAGAGGGCCTAGAGGTGCCTTGTTCTGGATCGGCATCGACTTGGAGGGGACTGGAGGCTGGAGTCGATCACTCGACCCCCCGTCTAGCACGTTCCTAAGGCAGGCCAGGCTGAGGGAGAAGCACAGGTGGACGAGACCGACTTCCTCGGACAGGAGCAGGAATGCCCAGAAATACGAGAGCTTCAGTGTTAGCTGCTGGCATCAAGGTAAGGACCCAGGTCTGCCCCACCCCAGGCCATCCAGAGGCCCCCCCACCCCACGCCAGAGCACTGACCCACGAGGTCCCCTGTACACACTCCCCACTCGTCACCAATGTCAGGCCCTATCGTGAGAGAACAGATTACAGAGTCAAAGGGGCCCAGGTTCAAGTCTTGGTTCTGATCTTTGTGTTGTCTGAAAACACATTTCTTTATTTTTTATAAGGTTTGTTTATTAATATCTCCTCCATAAGTGAGAAGGAGAGAGAGAGAAGAGGGGGACAGTACCCCAGCAGGATCTTGATGTTGCAGTCCACCCTCAGCCCGTCTCAGCTAACCGTATCTCGGGCAAGCATGTGCTCAGTGAGGTCTCTGGGTACGAACCAGACCACACCCTTCCCATGCGGGCCAGCCTCAGCAGCTGTCACGTCTCACCACACACCAGCCCGGCCTTGGAAACACGCTTCTTAATATCGCTTTGTCTCGCTTCGCTCTGAGCCTCAACCTCCCTAAGAGCAGGGCTTAGGGACTAGGCTTGTTGGGGCCGGCAGATGGTGTGGTAGTTAAGACACTGGACTTCCCGTGGCCTACTACTGTTCAAGTCCCAGACCCGGTGGCTTAAAACTCACGCTGGGCATGTGTGCGTGCCTGCCCAAAGTCCCGAGGGGAGAATGGAGGAGAGGGGATTGGGGCATGGCCGTCCCCACTGGGGAGTGACTTCTCACTTTGTCTCTCTGGCAAGCGTACAAGCCCTATAGCAAAAATCTCTCAAAAAAAAAAGAAAACAGAAATAGGCTTGCCTGCAGGTCATTTATTTTGGAAAGGACCGGAACGAAGGCCCAGCGAGCAGAACATGCAGGACGGATGGCCGTGCAGAGATCAATGATGAGCAGGTCACTGTCTCGGCGGCCCTCTGCAGTACATCACAGGACCGACCGCCCCCGGGGACAGAGAGACCTCCTCCACGGACTGCCCCACACTGGCGCCCATGGCTCCATGGCGGCTCCAGACGCGGATGCTCTCGGTTCGTTTGGTGTCCCTGCAGGAGGCACTTTGATTTCTGCTGCAGAGAGATGTTTCGGAATGCCTTGCTTTTCTCAGCCCCGGAGGACTGAAGCTGTGTGTTTGGTCTGAGTGAAGGAAGCCTGCCCTCTACGCTGCGCCCTCTGCCCTCTGCCCTCTGCCCTTGTGCTGTGGGACCAGCTGAGAAGGCGAGTCTCCAGGGGAGTGTCTCCCTTGTCCGAGGAGGACTGCAGCCACAGAAGGTCCCAGGTGACACTCATGAGCTAGCTCCAGGACAAGCCAAGGGCCTGCTCCCGAGCCCCCCTCCTCTTTGGGTGCTCAGACGCCCACCACGTCTCTAGAGATTGCCTTGGAAAGAGGCTCGTTGGACAGAGGATAAGTAGAGCCCCCCGGCCTCACGCACCCCCAGCCGCACGAGTGGCAGAAGGCTGAAATGATGCCTGTGGAGCCCTTAACACCCCGACAAGGCCGTTCGGAGATCCTGCGGGTCTGCAAATGCCTGGAACCGAGGGATCCCAGCTGGCTCACAGAACACATCCTCTTAGACCTGGAAAGGATTTCGGAGGGCTCTGAAACGCAGTGTGGAGCCTGATGTGCCAAGGAAGCGAGAGTGCAGAGGAGAGGCCACACAGCTGACCCGCGATCCGGCCAGGCAGCCTTGGTTCTCATTCGCCAGGTCTCTGTCCCTCCCATCCCACTGTGCTGAGAGTGCCTGCCCGTCCAGGAACCGGCAGCTGGCACATGGCTATGTCACCGGACTCCCATGTATTCGACCATGGTTCGAGTTCCAGACACGCCGAGTGTGCGTGCGAGCCCAAGATCCCTAGAGGAGAGTAGAGGAGAAAGGATTGTGGTGTGGCCATCTCCCCTGGGCAGTGATTTCTCACTTTCTGTCTCTCTGTCTCTCTCTGTCTCTCTGGTGAGTGCATGCGCCCTATAGAAAAACCTCTCCAGAAAAAAAAAAAAAAAAAAAAGAATACCTCCCCATCCTAAGTGACCCAGCTGTTGAGTCATCTCTGGCAAAATACTTTGACAAACTTTTGCCTTTCCTTTGTCCTCAAAACCAACCTCTACCCACACCACTCTGCAACCACCTATTTGCTGTCCTAAAACCACTGCAGCCTCGTGTGCTTCTTTTAGCTACAGTGGGTCACAATGTACACTCAGCTGTGTGCGCTGTAGTGGGTCACAATGTACACTCAGCTGTGTGAGCTACAGTGGGTCACAATTACACTCAGCTGTGTGAGCTACAGTGGGTCACAATTACACTCAGCTGTGTGGGCTGCAGTGGGTCACAATTACACTCAGCTGTGTGGGCTACAGTGGGTCACAATTACACTCAGCTGTGTGAGCTGCAGTGGGTCACAATTACACTCAGCTGTGTGAGCTACAGTGGGTCACAATTACACTCAGCTGTGTGAGCTACAGTGGGTCACAATTACACTCAGCTGTGTGAGCTACAGTGGGTCACATTTACACTCAACTGTGTGAGCTACAGTGGGTCACAATTACACTCAGCTGTGTGGGCTACAGTGGGTCACAATTACACTCAGCTGTGTGGGCTACAGTGGGTCACAATTACACTCAGCTGTGTGAGCTACAGTGGGTCACAATTACACTCAGCTGTGTGGGCTGCAGTGGGTCACAATTACACTCAGCTGTGTGGGCTACAGTGGGTCACAATTACACTCAGCTGTGTGAGCTACAGTGGGTCACAATTACACTCAGCTGTGTGAGCTACAGTGGGTCACAATTACACTCAGCTGTGTGAGCTACAGTGGGTCACAATTACACTCAACTGTGTGAGCTACAGTGGGTCACAATTACACTCAGCTGTGTGAGCTACAGTGGGTCACAATTACACTCAGCTGTGTGAGCTGCAGTGGGTCACAATTACACTCAGCTGTGTGGGCTACAGTGGGTCACAATTACACTCAGCTGTGTGGGCTACAGTGGGTCACAATTACACTCAGCTGTGTGGGCTACAGTGGGTCACAATTACACTCAGCTGTGTGAGCTGCAGTGGGTCACAATTACACTCAGCTGTGTGGGCTACAGTGGGTCACAATTACACTCAGCTGTGTGAGCTACAGTGGGTCACAATTACACTCAGCTGTGTGAGCTACAGTGGGTCACAATTACACTCAGCTGTGTGAGCTGTAGTGGGTCACAATTACACTCAGCTGTGTGAGCTACAGTGGGTCACAATTACACTCAGCTGTGTGAGCTACAGTGGGTCACAATTACACTCAGCTGTGTGAGCTACAGTGGGTCACAATTACACTCAGCTGTGTGGGCTGCAGTGGGTCACAATTACACTCAGCTGTGTGGGCTGTAGTGGGTCACAATTACACTCAGCTGTGTGAGCTACAGTAGTTCACAATTACACTCAGCTGTGTGGGCTACAGTGGGTCACAATTACACTCAGCTGTGTGAGCTGTAGTGGTTCACAATTACACTCAGCTGTGTGAGCTACAGTGGGTCACAATTACACTCAGCTGTGTGGGCTGTAGTGGTTCACAATTACACTCAGCTGTGTGAGCTACTGTGGGTCACAATTACACTCAGCTGTGTGTGGGTCACAAATACACTCAGCTGTGTGAGCTACAGTGGGTCACAATTACACTCAGCTGTGTGGGCTGCAGTGGGTCACAATTACACTCAGCTGTGTGAGCTACAGTGGGTCACAATTACACTCAGCTGTGTGGGCTACAGTGGGTCACAATTACACTCAACTGTGTGAGCTACAGTGGGTCACAATTACACTCAGCTGTGTGGGCTACAGTGGGTCACAATTACACTCAGCTGTGTGAGCTACAGTGGGTCACAATTACACTCAGCTGTGTGAGCTACTGTGGGTCACAATTACACTCAGCTGTGTGTGGGTCACAATTACACTCAGCTGTGTGGGCTGCAGTGGGTCACAATTACACTCAGCTGTGTGAGCTGCAGTGGGTCACAATTACACTCAGCTGTGTGGGCTACAGTGGGTCACAATTACACTCAGCTGTGTGGGCTACAGTGGGTCACAATTACACACAGCTGTGTGAGCTACAGTGGGTCACAATTACACTCAGCTGTGTGGGCTGCAGTGGGTCACAATTACACTCAGCTGTGTGAGCTACAGTGGGTCACAATTACACTCAGCTGTGTGGGCTGCAGTGGGTCACAATTACACTCAGCTGTGTGAGCTACAGTGGGTCACAATTACACTCAGCTGTGTGAGCTGCAGTGGGTCACAATTACACTCAGCTGTGTGAGCTACAGTGGGTCACAATTACACTCAGCTGTGTGGGCTACAGTGGGTCACAATTACACTCAGCTGTGTGGGCTACAATGGGTCACAATTACACTCAGCTGTGTGAGCTACAGTGGGTCACAATTACACTCAGCTGTGTGGGCTACAGTGGGTCACAATTACACTCAGCTGTGTGAGCTACAGTGGGTCACAATTACACTCAGCTGTGTGGGCTAAAGTGGGTCACAATTACACTCAGCTGTGTGAGCTGCAGTGGGTCACAGTGTACACTCAGCTGTGTGGGCTGCAGTGGGTCACAATTACACTCAGCTGTGTGAGCTGCAGTGGGTCACAGTGTACACTCAGCTGTGTGGGCTACAGTGGGTCACAATTACACTCAGCTGTGTGAGCTACAGTGGGTCACAATTACACTCAGCTGTGTGGGCTAGAGTGGGTCACAATTACACTCAGCTGTGTGAGCTACAGTGGGTCACAATTACACTCAGCTGTGTGAGCTGCAGTGGGTCACAATTACACTCAGCTGTGTGGGCTACAGTGGGTCACAATTACACTCAGCTGTGTGGGCTACAGTGGGTCACAATTACACTCAGCTGTGTGAGCTACAGTGGGTCACAATTACACTCAGCTGTGTGAGCTACAGTGGGTCACAATTACACTCAGCTGTGTGAGCTACAGTGGGTCACAATTACACTCAGCTGTGTGGGCTGCAGTGGGTCACAATGTACACTCAGCTGTGTGGGCTGCAGTGGGTCACAATGTACACTCAGCTGTGTGGGCTGCAGTGGGTCACAATTACACTCAGCTGTGTGGGCTACAGTGGGTCACAATTACACTCAGCTGTGTGGGCTACAGTGGGTCACAATTACACTCAGCTGTGTGGGCTACAGTGGGTCACAATTACACTCAGCTGTGTGAGCTACAGTGGGTCACAATTACACTCAGCTGTGTGAGCTACAGTGGATCACAATTACACTCAGCTGTGTGAGCTACAGTGGGTCACAATTAAACTCAGCTGTGTGAGCTACAGTGGGTCACAGTGTACACTCAGCTGTGTGAGCTGCAGTGGGTCACAATTACACTCAGCTGTGTGGGCTACAGTGGGTCACAATTACACTCAGCTGTGTGGGCTGCAGTGGGTCACAATTACACTCAGCTGTGTGGGCTACAGTGGGTCACAATGTACACTGAGCTGTGTGGGCTGCAGTGGGTCACAATTACACTCAGCTGTGTGAGCTACAGTGGGTCACAGTGTACACTCAGCTGTGTGAGCTGCAGTGGGTCACAATTACACTCAGCTGTGTGGGCTACAGTGGGTCACAATTACACTCAGCTGTGTGGGCTGCAGTGGGTCACAATTACACTCAGCTGTGTGGGCTGCAGTGGGTCACAATTACACTCAGCTGTGTGAGCTACAGTGGGTCACAATTACACTCAGCTGTGTGAGCTACAGTGGGTCACAATGTACACTCAGCTGTGTGAGCTGCAGTGGGTCACAATTACACTCAGCTGTGTGGGCTACAGTGGGTCACAATTACACTCAGCTGTGTGGGCTGCAGTGGGTCACAATTACACTCAGCTGTGTGGGCTACAGTGGGTCACAATTACACTCAGCTGTGTGGGCTGCAGTGGGTCACAATTACACTCAGCTGTGTGGGCTACAGTGGGTCACAATTACACTCAGCTGTGTGGGCTACAGTGGGTCACAATTACACTCAGCTGTGTGAGCTGCAGTGGGTCACAATTACACTCAGCTGTGTGGGCTACAGTGGGTCACAATTACACTCAGCTGTGTGAGCTACAGTGGGTCACAATTACACTCAGCTGTGTGGGCTACAGTGGGTCACAATTACACTCAGCTGTGTGAGCTACAGGGGGTCACAATTACACTCAGCTGTGTGAGCTGCAGTGGGTCACAGTGTACACTCAGCTGTGTGAGCTGCAGTGGGTCACAATTACACTCAGCTGTGTGGGCTACAGTGGGTCACAATTACACTCAGCTGTGTGGGCTACAGTGGGTCACAATTACACTCAGCTGTGTGAGCTACAGTGGGTCACAATTACACTCAGCTGTGTGAGCTACAGTGGGTCACAATTACACTCAGCTGTGTGGGCTGCAGTGGGTCACAATGTACACTCAGCTGTGTGGGCTGCAGTGGGTCACAATGTACACTCAGCTGTGTGGGCTGCAGTGGGTCACAATTACACTCAGCTGTGTGGGCTACAGTGGGTCACAATTACACTCAGCTGTGTGGGCTACAGTGGGTCACAATTACACTCAGCTGTGTGGGCTACAGTGGGTCACAATTACACTCAGCTGTGTGAGCTACAGTGGATCACAATTACACTCAGCTGTGTGAGCTACAGTGGGTCAAAATTACACTCAGCTGTGTGAGCTACAGTGGGTCACAGTGTACACTCAGCTGTGTGAGCTGCAGTGGGTCACAATTACACTCAGCTGTGTGGGCTACAGTGGGTCACAATTACACTCAGCTGTGTGGGCTGCAGTGGGTCACAATTACACTCAGCTGTGTGAGCTACAGTGGGTCACAATTACACTCAGCTGTGTGGGCTACAGTGGGTCACAATTACACTCAGCTGTGTGAGCTACAGTGGGTCACAATTACACTCAGCTGTGTGAGCTACAGTGGGTCACAATTACACTCAGCTGTGTGAGCTGCAGTGGGTCACAATTACACTCAGCTGTGTGGGCTACAGTGGGTCACAATTACACTCAGCTGTGTGAGCTACAGTGGGTCACAATTACACTCAGCTGTGTGAGCTACAGTGGGTCACAATTACACTCAGCTGTGTGAGCTACAGTGGGTCACAATTACACTCAGCTGTGTGGGCTGCAGTGGGTCACAATTACACTCAGCTGTGTGAGCTACAGTGGGTCACAATTACACTCAGCTGTGTGGGCTACAGTGGGTCACAATTACACTCAGCTGTGTGAGCTACAGTGGGTCACAATTACACTCAGCTGTGTGAGCTACAGTGGGTCACAATTACACTCAGCTGTGTGAGCTGCAGTGGGTCACAATTACACTCAGCTGTGTGGGCTACAGTGGGTCACAATTACACTCAGCTGTGTGGGCTACAGTGGGTCACAATTACACTCAGCTGTGTGAGCTACAGTGGGTCACAATTACACTCAGCTGTGTGAGCTACAGTGGGTCACAATTACACTCAGCTGTGTGAGCTACAGTGGGTCACAATTACACTCAGCTGTGTGAGCTACAGTGGGTCACAATTACACTCAGCTGTGTGAGCTGCAGTGGGTCACAATTACACTCAGCTGTGTGAGCTACAGTGGGTCACAATTACACTCAGCTGTGTGGGCTGCAGTGGGTCACAATTACACTCAGCTGTGTGAGCTACAGTGGGTCACAGTGTACACTCAGCTGTGTGAGCTACAGTGGGTCACAATTACACTCAGCTGTGTGAGCTGCAGTGGGTCACAATGTACACTCAGCTGTGTGGGCTGCAGTGGGTCACAATGTACACTCAGCTGTGTGGGCTGCAGTGGGTCACAATTACACTCAGCTGTGTGGGCTACAGTGGGTCACAATTACACTCAGCTGTGTGGGCTACAGTGGGTCACAATTACACTCAGCTGTGTGGGCTACAGTGGGTCACAATTACACTCAGCTGTGTGAGCTACAGTGGGTCACAATTACACTCAGCTGTGTGAGCTACAGTGGGTCACAATTACACTCAGCTGTGTGGGCTACAGTGGGTCACAGTGTACACTCAGCTGTGTGAGCTGCAGTGGGTCACAATTACACTCAGCTGTGTGGGCTACAGTGGGTCACAATTACACTCAGCTGTGTGGGCTGCAGTGGGTCACAATTACACTCAGCTGTGTGGGCTACAGTGGGTCACAATTACACTCAGCTGTGTGGGCTACAGTGGGTCACAATTACACTCAGCTGTGTGAGCTGCAGTGGGTCACAATTACACTCAGCTGTGTGGGCTACAGTGGGTCACAATTACACTCAGCTGTGTGAGCTACAGTGGGTCACAATTACACTCAGCTGTGTGGGCTACAGTGGGTCACAATTACACTCAGCTGTGTGAGCTACAGTGGGTCACAATTAGACTCAGCTCTGTGAGCTGCAGTGGGTCACAGTGTACACTCAGCTGTGTGAGCTGCAGTGGGTCACAATTACACTCAGCTGTGTGGGCTACAGTGGGTCACAATTACACTCAGCTGTGTGAGCTACAGTGGGTCACAATTACACTCAGCTGTGTGAGCTACAGTGGGTCACAATTACACTCAGCTGTGTGGGCTGCAGTGGGTCACAATTACACTCAGCTGTGTGAGCTACTGTGGGTCACAATTACACTCAGCTGTGTGAGCTGCAGTGGGTCACAATTACACTCAGCTGTGTGGGCTGCAGTGGGTCACAATTGCACTCAGCTGTGTGAGCTACTGTGGGTCACAATTACACTCAGCTGTGTGGGCTACAATGGGTCACAATTACACTCAGCTGTGTGAGCTACAGTGGGTCACAATTACACTCAGCTGTGTGAGCTACAGTGGGTCACAATTACACTCAGCTGTGTGGGCTACAGTGGTTCACAATTACACTCAGCTGTGTGAGCTGCAGTGGGTCACAATTACACTCAGCTGTGTGGGCTACTGTGGGTCACAATTACACTCAGCTGTGTGAGCTGCAGTGGGTCACAATTACACTCAGCTGTGTGGGCTACTGTGGGTCACAATTACACTCAGCTGTGTGAGCTACAGTGGGTCACAATTACACTCAGCTGTGTGAGCTGCAGTGGGTCACAATTACACTCAGCTGTGTGGGCTGCAGTGGGTCACAATTACACTCAGCTGTGTGAGCTACAGTGGGTCACAATTACACTCAGCTGTGTGGGCTACAGTGGGTCACAATTACACTCAGCTGTGTGAGCTACAGTGGGTCACAATTACACTCAGCTGTGTGAGCTACAGTGGGTCACAATTACACTCAGCTGTGTGAGCTACAGTGGGTCACAATTACACTCAGCTGTGTGAGCTGTAGTGGGTCACAATTACACTCAGCTGTGTGAGCTGCAGTGGGTCACAATTACACTCAGCTGTGTGAGCTACAATGGGTCACAATTACACTCAGCTGTGTGAGCTACAGTGGGTCACAATTACACTCAGCTGTGTGGGCTACAGTGGGTCACAATTACACTCAGCTGTGTGGGCTACAGTGGGTCACAATTACACTCAGCTGTGTGGGCTACAGTGGGTCACAATTACACTCAGCTGTGTGAGCTACAGTGGGTCACAATTACACTCAGCTGTGTGAGCTACAGTGGGTCACAATTACACTCAGCTGTGTGAGCTACAGTGGGTCACAATTACACTCAGCTGTGTGCGCTGTAGTGGGTCACAATGTACACTCAGCTCTGTGAGCTACAGTGGGTCACAATTACACTCAGCTGTGTGAGCTGTAGTGGGTCACAATTACACTCAGCTGTGTGGGCTACAGTGGGTCACAGTGTACATTCAGCTGTGTGGGCTACAGTGGGTCACAATTACACTCAGCTGTGTGGACTACAGTGGGTCACAATTACACTCAGCTGTGTGAGCTACAGTGGGTCACAATTACACTCAGCTGTGTGGGCTACAGTGGGTCACAATTACACTCAGCTGTGTGGACTACAGTGGGTCACAATTACACTCAGCTGTGTGAGCTACAGTGGGTCACAATTACACTCAGCTGTGTGAGCTACAGTGGGTCACAATTACACTCAGCTGTGTGAGCTACAGTGGGTCACAATTACACTCAGCTGTGTGAGCTACAGTGGGTCACAATTACACTCAGCTGTGTGAGCTGTAATGGGTCACAATTACACTCAGCTGTGTGAGCTACAGTGGGTCACAATTACACTCAGCTGTGTGGGCTACAGTGGGTCACAATGTACACTCAGCTGTGTGGGCTACAGCGGGTCACAATTACACTCAGCTGTGTGGGCTACAGTGGGTCACAATTACACTCAGCTGTGTGGACTACAGTGGGTCACAATTACACTCAGCTGTGTGAGCTACAGTGGGTCACAATTACACTCAGCTGTGTGAGCTACAGTGGGTCACAATTACACTCAGCTGTGTGAGCTACTGTGGGTCACAATTACACTCAGCTGTGTGGACTACAGTGGGTCACAATTACACTCAGCTGTGTGGGCTACAGTGGGTCACAATTACACTCAGCTGTGTGGGCTACAGTGGGTCACAATTACACTCAGCTGTGTGGGCTACAGTGGGTCACAGTGTACACTCAGCTGTGTGGGCTACAGTGGGTCACAATTACACTCAGCTGTGTGAGCTACAGTGGGTCACAATTACACTCAGCTGTGTGAGCTACTGTGGGTCACAATTACACTCAGCTGTGTGGACTACAGTGGGTCACAATTACACTCAGCTGTGTGGGCTACAGTGGGTCACAATTACACTCAGCTGTGTGAGCTACAGTGGGTCACAATTACACTCAGCTGTGTGGGCTACAGTGGGTCACAATTACACTCAGCTGTGTGGGCTACAGTGGGTCACAGTGTACACTCAGCTGTGTGGGCTACAGTGGGTCACAATTACACTCAGCTGTGTGAGCTACAGTGGGTCACAATTACACTCAGCTGTGTGAGCTACAGTGGGTCACAATTACACTCAGCTGTGTGGACTACAGTGGGTCACAATTACACTCAGCTGTGTGGGCTACAGTGGGTCACAATTACACTCAGCTGTGTGGGCTATAGTGGGTCACAATTACACTCAGCTGTGTGAGCTACTGTGGGTCACAATTACACTCAGCTGTGTGAGCTCCCGTGGGTCACAATTACACTCAGCTGTGTGGGCTACAGTGGGTCACAATTACACTCAGCTGTGTGAGCTGTAGTGGGTCACAATTACACTCAGCTGTGTGGGCTGCAGTGGGTCACAATTACACTCAGCTGTGTGAGCTACAGTGGGTCACAATTACACTCAGCTGTGTGAGCTACAGTGGGTCACAATTACACTCAGCTGTGTGGGCTGCAGTGGGTCACAATTACACTCAGCTGTGTGGGCTACAGTGGGTCACAATGTACACTCAGCTGTGTGAGCTGCAGTGGGTCACAATTACACTCAGCTGTGTGAGCTACAGTGGGTCACAATTACACTCAGCTGTGTGGGCTACAGTGGGTCACAATTACACTCAGCTGTGTGGGCTACAGTGGGTCACAATTACACTCAGCTGTGTGGGCTACAGTGGGTCACAATTACACTCAGCTGTGTGAGCTACAGTGGGTCACAATTACACTCAGCTGTGTGGGCTACAGTGGGTCACAATTACACTCAGCTGTGTGGGCTACAGTGGGTCACAATTACACTCAGCTGTGTGAGCTACTGTGGGTCACAATTACACTCAGCTGTGTGAGCTACTGTGGGTCACAATTACACTCAGCTGTGTGAGCTACAGTGGGTCACAATTACACTCAGCTGTGTGGGCTGTAGTGGTTCACAATTACACTCAGCTGTGTGGGCTGTAGTGGGTCACAATTACACTCAGCTGTGTGAGCTACAGTGGGTCACAATTACACTCAGCTGTGTGAGCTACAGTGGGTCACAATTACACTCAGCTGTGTGGACTACAGTGGGTCACAATGTACACTCAGCTGTGTGGGCTACAGTGGGTCACAATTACACTCAGCTGTGTGGGCTACAGTGGGTCACAGTGTACACTCAGCTGTGTGAGCTACTGTGGGTCACAATTACACTCAGCTGTGTGAGCTACAGTGGGTCACAATTACACTCAGCTGTGTGAGCTACAGTGGGTCACAATTACACTCAGCTGTGTGGGCTGCAGTGGGTCACAATGTACACTCAGCTGTGTGGGCTGCAGTGGGTCACAATTACACTCAGCTCTGTGGGCTGCAGTGGGTCACAATTACACTCAGCTGTGTGGGCTACAGTGGGTCACAATTACACTCAGCTGTGTGAGCTACTGTGGGTCACAATTACACTCAGCTGTGTGAGCTACAGTGGGTCACAATTACACTCAGCTGTGTGGGCTGTAGTGGTTCACAATTACACTCAGCTGTGTGGGCTGTAGTGGGTCACAATTACACTCAGCTGTGTGGACTACAGTGGGTCACAATTACACTCAGCTGTGTGGGCTACAGTGGGTCTTACACTCAGCTGTGTGGGCTCACAATTACACTCAGCTGTGTGGGCTACAGTGGGTCACAATTACACTCAGCTGTGTGGGCTACAGTGGTCACAATTACACTCAGCTACAGTGGGTCACAATTACACTCAGCTGTGTGGGCTGCAGTGGGTCACAATTACACTCAGCTGTGTGAGCTACAGTGGGTCACAATTACACTCAGCTGTGTGGACTACAGTGGGTCACAATTACACTCAGTTGTGTGAGCTACTGTGGGTCACAATTACACTCAGCTGTGTGGGCTACAGTGGGTCACAATTACACTCAGCTGTGTGGGCTACAGTGGGTCACATTTACACTCAGCTGTGTGGACTACAGTGGGTCACAATTACACTCAGCTGTGTGGGCTACAGTGGGTCACAATTACACTCAGCTGTGTGGGCTGCAGTGGGTCACAATTACACTCAGCTGTGTGGGCTGCAGTGGGTCACAATTACACTCAGCTGTGTGGGCTGCAGTGGGTCACAATTACACTCAGCTGTGTGGGCTACAGTGGGTCACAATTACACTCAGCTGTGTGAGCTACAGTGGGTCACAATTACACTCAGCTGTGTGAGCTACAGTGGGTCACAATTACACTCAGCTGTGTGGACTACAGTGGGTCACAATTACACTCAGTTGTGTGAGCTACAGTGGGTCACAATTACACTCAGCTGTGTGAGCTACAGTGGGTCACAATTACACTCAGCTGTGTGAGCTGCAGTGGGTCACAATTACACTCAGCTGTGTGGGCTACAGTGGGTCACAATTACACTCAGCTGTGTGAGCTACAGTGGGTCACAATTACACTCAGCTGTGTGAGCTACAGTGGGTCACAATTACACTCAGCTGTGTGGGCTGCACTGGGTCACAATTACACTCAGCTGTGTGGGCTGCAGTGGGTCACAATTACACTCAGCTGTGTGAGCTACAGTGGGTCACAATTACACTCAGCTGTGTGGGCTACAGTGGGTCACAATTACACTCAGCTGTGTGAGCTACAGTGGGTCACAATTACACTCAGCTGTGTGGGCTACAGTGGGTCACAATTACACTCAGCTGTGTGGACTACAGTGGGTCACAATTACACTCAGCTGTGTGGGCTACAGTGGGTCACAATTACACTCAGCTGTGTGGGCTGCAGTGGGTCACAATTACACTCAGCTGTGTGGGCTGCAGTGGGTCACAATTACACTCAGCTGTGTGGGCTGCAGTGGGTCACAATTACACTCAGCTGTGTGGGCTACAGTGGGTCACAATTACACTCAGCTGTGTGGGCTGCAGTGGGTCACAATTACACTCAGCTGTGTGAGCTACAGTGGGTCACAATTACACTCAGCTGTGTGAGCTACAGTGGGTCACAATTACACTCAGCTGTGTGGGCTACAGTGGGTCACAATTACACTCAGCTGTGTGAGCTACAGTGGGTCACAATTACACTCAGCTGTGTGGACTACAGTGGGTCACAATTACACTCAGCTGTGTGAGCTACAGTGGGTCACAATTACACTCAGCTGTGTGAGCTACAGTGGGTCACAGTGTACACTCAGCTGTGTGGGCTGCAGTGGGTCACAATTACACTCAGCTGTGTGAGCTACAGTGGGTCACAATTACACTCAGCTGTGTGGGCTACAGTGGGTCACAATTACACTCAGCTGTGTGGGCTGCAGTGGGTCACAATTACACTCAGCTGTGTGAGCTACAGTGGGTCACAATTACACTCAGCTGTGTGGACTACAGTGGGTCACAATTACACTCAGCTGTGTGAGCTACAGTGGGTCACAATTACACTCAGCTGTGTGGGCTACAGTGGGTCACAATTACACTCAGCTGTGTGGGCTGCAGTGGGTCACAATTACACTCAGCTGTGTGGGCTACAGTGGGTCACAATTACACTCAGCTGTGTGAGCTACAGTGGGTCACAATTACACTCAGCTGTGTGGGCTACAGTGGGTCACAATTACACTCAGCTGTGTGGGCTGCAGTGGGTCACAATTACACTCAGTTGTGTGAGCTACTGTGGGTCACAATTACACTCAGCTGTGTGAGCTACAGTGGGTCACAATTACACTCAGCTGTGTGAGCTGCAGTGGGTCACAATTACACTCAGCTGTGTGAGCTACAGTGGGTCACAATTACACTCAGCTGTGTGGACTACAGTGGGTCACAATTACACTCAGTTGTGTGAGCTACTGTGGGTCACAATTACACTCAGCTGTGTGGGCTGCAGTGGGTCACAATTACACTCAGCTGTGTGAGCTACAGTGGGTCACAATTACACTCAGCTGTGTGAGCTACAGTGGGTCACAATTACACTCAGCTGTGTGGGCTACAGTGGGTCACAATTACACTCAGCTGTGTGGGCTACAGTGGGTCACAATTACACTCAGCTGTGTGGGCTACAGTGGGTCACAATTACACTCAGCTGTGTGAGCTACAGTGGGTCACAATTACACTCAGCTGTGTGAGCTGCAGTGGGTCACAATTACACTCAGCTGTGTGAGCTACAGTGGGTCACAATTACACTCAGCTGTGTGAGCTACTGTGGGTCACAATTACACTCAGCTGTGTGGGCTGCAGTGGGTCACAATTACACTCAGCTGTGTGGGCTACAGTGGGTCACAGTGTACACTCAGCTGTGTGGGCTACAGTGGGTCACAATGTACACTCAGCTGTGTGAGCTACAGTGGGTCACAGTGTACACTCAGCTGTGTGAGCTGCCCAAAGCCACAATCGCTCCCCGGGCACGTCTGTCTTTGAGTGGAGACCGTGAAGTGCAGACCAGATGTGGCCGAAAAGACCCAGGAGGAAAGGAGTTAGCAAGCTCCTGCCCTCTCCACGTTTCCCGGGTCACTAAAGAAGTTCCTTCCACTAAGAATTCTCACTCATCTGTAACCCAAGAAATAAATCAGGTGCTCAACTGCACCAGGCTTCCAGGGTGGCCTCCCCATCACGCATCAGGGAGTCGGCACCGTGGGCGCCAATATTTACAGAGCGGGTCTAGCAATGACACATTAAGCACATTCGAAGTAAAAGAGGTGTTGGCGTGCTCGGGCGGCCGGGAGAGGAGTGGAGGGAACGGAGCCGTGGAGAGCCGTGGGACAGCTCAGGACCGCGAGGACCCCCAGGGCAGCGTGGGGGCAGGTAGGAGCTCCGGGGGCTTTTTCACACCAATGCCGTCGCTCTCTCGTCCCTCTGGTTCGAGGTGCTGTTTGGATTGTGGGGGTTTTGGCAAGCAGCATGCCTTCCAGCTGCAATTCATCTCTCCACTCCTGTGGTGCCCAGCATGGTACCTGGCATATAGCACGTACCGCCAGAGTAACTCCCAAGCTGCCGGTCCAGGACTCGAACTATGTGGTTGGCCATTGGGATCCAGCAGCCTTAACCTCCATGCCAACTGTTAGTCCCGATTTGTTCATTTGTTAAAAATGATGATTTCATTTTATTTATTGTTATGATTTTTAATTTGCTATAGGAAACATGGGCGAGAGAGAGAGAGAGAGAGAGAGAGAGAGGAGTGAGAAAGCACGCTGCAGGTCCAGGACTTGAACCCATGGTTGGCCATGGGGGAGTCCTGCGCCCTAACCACCATGCCATCTGAGAGCCCCAGTGTTCATTTTTAACATGCCTTCTCTTTTGCCTTTTCACAGGTTCACCTTCTTGGTCTAGCCCAGGGAACTGACTGACAGGAGGGAGATTAGACTTTATTTCGAAAGAGAAGCCGCAAAGAGAGTGGGGCGATATCCAGTTACTGACTCGCGTCGGGGCAGTGGTGCCGTGAGCCAGGCCGCCATCTCAGGAGGAATTCCTTCCTCCTCCCCACCAAGACTGGGGGACAGTGCAGAGTCCTCTGAGCGGGCGGGAACCGGGATGGAAAGAGGAGGATATGGTGGGCGTGAGCCCCTCCAGTGCCCCTGCAGGGTCTGCTGTAGCAGGCAGAGAGGAGCCCCTCAGCCGGGCCGGGTGGACTTCAGGGCCAGTGGGCTGGTCCCAGCTCTGGCTGGCCCTCACATCTGTGCCCAGTGGGGGTTAGAGAGGCTGAGCCAGCCAAGGGCTGCCAAGCCAAGCCAAAGGAAACTCGTCCCCATCTCCCCCTGCCACTGGCTCTGGCAGTCAGTGTCCCCGGGGCAAATGACACCCAGGTGCACAAGGCAGGGGAGGACAGGGGTGTGTCCAGGGGTGCGGGCTCATCCTTGTCCCCACCGTGCAGGGAAGATCCCCGACCCGTGTACCTGCCCCTCCGAGCAAGCGCAGCAGCTGAGTACGCGTGTGGATCATTTCCTAGAGGGCTGTGTGAAGTGATCAGAGGCCACGCCATTCAATCCCATTAGAAAACCAGCTGATTGTTTCTGCCCTGCTCATCAATACTGGGAGGAAGACCCGGTTATTATGGAGAAATTAGCCGCTTGGACTCCCTCGGCAGACGCGACTACGTGTGAGTAATTGACAGCTCAGCCGCACACTCGCCTCTGTGCGGGGCTGTGTGCGGTTCGCCAAGTGAGTGGTGGGGGTCAGAGCAGAAGGAGAGGAGGCGAGGGGTTTCTTACGTCTGTCTCAGGACTGCGCCTCCCCCAGGCTGCGGTCAGGCTGAGACTGCCAGCCACGCATCCCTCCTCCCACCGACGGTCAGGCCTGCGGCCCTCTGGCCAGTACTCGAGTTCAGTGGTGGCTCAGGACAGACACCGCAGCCCGTCAGAGACATGTCTGTCTACTTGGCTGCAGGACCTGGCTTAGGACGGCTATGACCCAAGCAGGGCCACGCAGCCTGCCTTCGTGTTTAATACGGCGGGATCCTGGGGAGACAAGCTACTCTTCCCTCTGACGGTCAGGCCTGGTGGCCATTGGTAATCAGGCTTCAGGCTAGCAGGCCGTACTTTCTACCCCCGTAATAAAGGGCTGCTGAGGGCCAGCAGCTGGCATGGTGGCTAAGGTGCTGGACTCCCACGTGGTTGACTGCGGTTTGAGTCCTGGGCCCGGCAGCTTGAAAACCATGCTGGGTGCATGTGTGTGCGTGCTCCAAGTCCCAAGAGGAGAATGGAGGAGAGGGGACTGCAGCGTGACCATCCACAGGAGGGGCATTTTCTCACTTTTCCTTCTCTGTCTCTGTCTCTCTCTGGCAAGCGCACGTCCTATGGCAAAAATCTTAAAAGAGAAAGAGAAAAAAACGGGAGCAAAGAAAAGAGATGGCTAGAGAGACAAAGGCCCGATACCATGGTAGGTGCCCCCGAACCGTCTGTGCCTCTGGTTAGCCGTAAATGCCACAGTTAGCGAATCTCTGCTTTTGATTTGAGTCGGATCTCCTGTCATTACCAATAAAGGAGAAGTAACTCATCTAGAGATACCCGCAGGGCGTCCTGTGACAAGCAGGTCTCGAGCTAAGCCTTAGAGGACGGGCACCTGCCGTGGACTGACGCTGGGTCTCCCCGGAACTCACACGGTGACCTCTGACCCCCAGTGCTGTGCATCTGGTGTGTGAGCTTCAGGAGGTGACCGAGTCGTGAATGGAGCCTTCCCAAAAGGGGCCGATGCCCTTCAAGAGGAGAGAAGGGAGATCTCTGTCCATCCGTGGGTTCAGAGCAAGAGGCCCTCCGTAAACCAGGAAGGGGCCCCTCCGAGAGCCTGACCCTGCCGACTCCCTAACCTCCGACCCCCAGCCTCCGGAGCCGTGAGAAAGCAAACGCGTCAGTGCCCGTCAGCCCACAGTACCCCGTTGCAGCTGCCCACACGGGGCAGGACTGGGGTCTGCGTCATTTGCAGCGGGCAACAAGGATGAGTACCGCAGTCATAGAGGAGGAGAGTGAGCCCGGGCACCAGTGCTGACTGTGGGTGAGGCTGGGAGTGCAGCGGAGCAAGCCTAACGGTGACGTCCCGCTGAGCCCAGCTTACACCGATGCCTAGCGGAGAGCAGAGTCTCCTTTCCTGTAGGCACGGGGATCCCTGAACGGTGTTTGAGCAGAGTATGGCAGAACAGAAACGGTCTTCTGGAAGGGTTACTCTGGGCTCGAAGCCAGAGATCTTATGCAGAAAGATAACAACAGCAGCTATGCGTCCGAGGAGTCTCAAGCATCTCTTTACATCGGGATCTGATAGCCAGAGTTCCAGTGACCGTGCTGTGGGGGGTCTCATTCCTATTCTTACTGAAAAGGAGACAGACCCGGAGACCCAGACCCAGAGACGTGCCCACATTCACTAAGCAAACCAGGAGCAGAACCGAGCCTGGGACCCAGGTCCCTGTGTAGCTGGACTGTGAAGTAAACGGCAGAGTCTCTGTCTCTCTATCTCTGTTGTAGGTTTTTGTTATAGGGCATGTGTGCTCACCAGAGAGAGACAGAAAGAGGGAAACTGAGAAATCACCCACAGGGGAATGGCCACACCATAATCTCTTCTCCTCCATTTTCCTCTTGGGATTCTGGACACACACACACACTGCACGATTTTCAAACCACCGGGTCCAGGATTTGAACCATGGTTGGCCATATGGCAGTCCAGTGCCTTAACCACCACACCACCTGCTGGCCCCAGTAGCAGAGTCTCTTTGTGCAGCTTTGCTCTCAGGCCAGGTTAGAGGCTTAGCACCCGCAGTAGCTCTCTATTGCTGTAACAAGTAAGCACAAGCCCGTGGCTTCAAACAGCACCCGTCCAGCAGCTCGTGGTTCCGAGGCCGGCAGTCTGGCGCAGCGTGACTGGGTTCCCGAGGTGTGGCCAAGCCACGTTCTTACCTGGAGGTGCTACGGAGGGGAGAGGTCCACTTTCCGAGTTCATCCATGTTGGCAGAATCAGCTCCTGTGATTGTAGGACTGAGGCCTCTGTTTTCTAGTTTTTCTCAGCTTCCGAAGGTCACCCAGCTTTCTCGCCTCATGGCCCCTCCGTCATCCAGCCAGAAAGTGTACCCAACCCTGGCCGCACTCCAAATCTCTACTGCTGCTGCACGGCTGGAGAAAACTCTGCTTTTAAACACCTGTGTGATTAGGTCGAGTCTACCTGATCATTAATCAACAGCTTAGGGAACCTTCCTTCCATGTGAAAAATCCCTCCCCAGCTGGGCCAAGGTTAGGGTCTGAGTGAGAGGACAGGGTATGTGCACACCAGGCCGGGTCATCTTCGGGCACCATCTTACAGTTGCCCTTCCCACTGCACCACAGTGGCCTAGGCCACTCCCGAGGGGTCCAGCAGCTCTCTCATTGCACTGGAGTGTGTGTCGGGTGCACAGCCTCACAGAAGACAAGCCTCCAATGGAAAACCAGGGCTCAAGGGTCAAAGCAAGGGCCCCTCAGGCCCGTGCAGCTGTCTGAGCATTGCAGCCTGCAACCACTGCTCTCCGTATTGTGCATCTATGTCCACTCGGTGGCCTCTCCACATGGCTGACATCACCCAGGTCGCCCAGCAAGAGGGCCTGAAAGATTCAGGGTGGCCACCAGTGCACCCTCGGTAGCTCCTTCAGCTGCCCTCCCTGAATCTGTGACATCCTACCGTTAGCTGACCTGGCCTATGCCCATACGTCTCTTGCAACTAACCCCTGGGCCCCTAAAAGCTGCACCATCCTTCGCCCGCCTGGGCCAGCCTGTTCTGGTCACTGTGCAGCCTGAGAGAATCATCAGAGGGAGGTCCCCATGGCTGACCAGTGGCTATTATTGTAGCACTGTGGGACCCAAAGTCTGCTGGGTCACTGGGCTGGGTCATCTGGGGTCATCCGATTCCACGCTGCTACGCCCCTTTATGTCAGCAGGTTGTCCAGGTGATAGTAGCCGGTGGTCAACAGCTAGCTTGCTTAATCCATTTTCTTTGTTTTTATTTATTTTCTTGATTTATTATTATTATTTACAGAGAGCGTGGTAGGACTAAGAGGAAAAACAAACAAACAGACATTCCAATACAGAAACCCAGAGGGAAACGAGGCAGAAAGAAGAACGCTATTCTAACTCCCGTCTCTGGCCTCTCTCCTTCCCGCGAGGAGCGCGTGCCCTCTGGCATCCTGCTCGCCACACCCTGGGACGGCTGCACGGGTCCGAGCCCAGCCTGCCCTGCAGCAGGAGCCAGGGAGTCTGGGAGAAGTGGCGACTGCCACAGCGTGCCGCGCTCTGGGAGAGCCCTGACTCTGCTTCTCCTCGGCTCCAGCAGGTCGGCTCAGCTCCCAGCAGTTTGTTTTTTGAAAGTCTCATAAATTTCCAAGAAACTTCTCCAGACAACTGTCACGAGGCTGCACCTGCCAAACAAACACAAACAGAGCTCTCCTCCACCAGATTAGTTACTTAATTAAGAAGAGAAGGAGACAAGGCACATAATGTGGAGATAATTACACATCTTGCCAAGTCTCCAAGTGTAGCGTGGCGCACGCAGGCAAATCGCAACACTGCCGCTAATGCATATTCATCCAAAGTTGTAACTGCTGTGAACATTTTCCACACAGACAGCAATATGTTCAACCAACACTCTGAGCTCCTTCTCAGAGTCCAACATCGTGCCACCCCTTACCCTGCCTTCCCAGGGTCCCTCCGTGGCTCTCTGTGAAGGAATTTGCTAAACAAACCAGTACAAGTGGATGTGACCAAACCCACCCTAGGTGACAGTGTTGCGAATGATCAGTTCTGGACCAAAAATGAGGCATTTGGGGTTTTTTTTCTTATTTTCCCCCCTAATCTGTTGCCTCATTTGGTTTGGTTTCCTATTTCATTTCATTTTACTTCAAGGACTTACTGAGTGCTTACTGTGTTAGGCTCAGCAGCAGCCTACTGCAGAGGCAGGGAGATGAGCACAGTGAGGCCTCAGCCCTGGGAGAGCACAGGCTATGGAGGAGGAGCAGTCCTCTGTGAGCTAGGCAGGGTGGCTATTACCTTCATCCGACAAGGCTGGAGAGTTTAAGCAAACTGCCAAAACAGCAGAGTAGCCAAACAGGTGATCTGGGCACTGCACCCCATTTGTCTGACTCCAAATCGCATGTACAAGGCAGACAAGGAGAAATTCTGCATTGGAAACGGAAGAGCACAGAAAAAAGAACAGAGGCTAGGGGAGCACAGGAGAGGTGCCTCTGCCACTTGAACTAATCGCTGGGACATAAAGGCTTTCAATTCTCTCCTTAATAAAATGTGCATGGTAAGAGCTAAGAAATAAAAGTGTTGTCAGCTCAAACAAAATCAGATTCTTAAAACTGCTTTGTAGCGGGGCCTGGTATGGTGGGCCTGGTAGAGCCCCAATTGCTTACAAAATAGTCACAGGCATCCCTCAGCTAAAATAGAAGGACAAACTGCACACAACAAGATCAGGGAGAGGACAGATCCAGGACAGCAGGTGAGACTCAAGGGGCCCTCGTGCAAGAGGTGTGGTTTGCATAGGTCTTGATGTACAGGTAAGATTGAAGCAGACAGAATGGGGACAAGGACAGCTCAGGTGCCAGCAAGAGCAGGAAGGAACAGACAGATCCAGGAAAGGACAGCAGCAGTGGAGACGTGGAAGATGAGTCATTATCTCCACATTTTGTGCCTTGTCTCCTTCTCTTTTTAATTAAGTAACTAATCTGGTGAAGGAGAGCTGTTTGTGTTTGTTTGGGGTCCAGTGGATGGGGAAATGAGGCTAGAAGTTTCGGCTAGGGCCTTAAATGCAAGCTCAGAATAACCACCCAGGCCATTTGGAACAGTTGGAAAAGCCCAGCCAAGGCTGGCCACCCGTTAGCTCGATTGCTTCCAGAACAGGCTCGACTGGTGTGGAAATGGGCAAGGTGGCCAGCTCCGTTCAAGGGCACACTAGGCCCTCCTTCTCTGGTGCCCCACTCCTCTGCCAGCCTTCCTTGCCCTAAGTCTGCTGAGAGCCAAAGAGAAGCCACAACCAGTGTTTAAGATGAATAAACTAATTGACTGTTCAGAAGCTCAGAAAGTCCTTTCCCACCTCGGATTAGGCCCTGAGACTCCCAAGCACAGGTAAAGAGCGTAGTTGGCCTCCCTGACCTATTCCTAGAAGATGGAGGCGTAGCGTCACTACCCCGGTTCTCCTGCCAGGGGTGACAAACAGGTTTCAGCTGGGATGCTGCCTCCAGCCGACTGGCACTGCCTGGAGCATGTGGGTGGCACGCTGTGACTGTTCTTGGTTGGTTGTTCTTGGTTGACTGTTCTTGGCTGACTGTTGTTGGTTGGCTGTTCTTGGCTGACTGGTGTTGGTCGACTGTTCTTGGTTGGCTGTTCTTGGCTGACTGTTGTTGGTTGACTGTTCGTGGTTGACTGTTCTTGGTTGAACATATTGCTGTCTGGTTCAGAGGGCAACAGCACCACCACCGATTGGTCATACCTGTCCAGGTCTGGGTACAATTGTGGTTACACAGGTATTTGTCACCCTGGATCTTTGGCTAGATTTAAGCCTACACCAACCTTGGGTTATTTTTCTAATTCCTGAGGAGAGGAGCTCAGGGGAAGAACAAAAGAACAGCAGTAGCCACCACACTTGGGGCCCGCAGAGCGAGGATGGAGGGGAAGTAGCTTTCCTCTCAAGTCACCCTTCCTTCCCAGCTAAGATGAACAGCCTTTGCAGGGATTCTGAGCTTTCACTCTACCTCAGAATAACCTGGGGAGATTTTGAAATAACTTGATTGCTGTAGGGACATTTGGTTTCAATTGATTTAGGGCAGGGGCAGGCATGGTTTAAGTTCCCCGGGTGGTTCTGATGGGCAGCCAAGGTTGAGAGCCTTTCTGCCTACTGATGAAGCAACAGAGAGCCCGTGACTCAAGTCTCATCCCGAGATGCCTGTCCCTCCAGGCCATGCAAAGGTTCTAGTCTTTGCCCTGTAGGTGCATAAAGTTTAGCTGATCATAGGAGGCACAGACACAGGAGCCGAGGGAGAGAGCACCCCACTGGTGTTGCTGGCAAGGCCCCACAGAGACCGAGTCTGAGCTGGGCCTCGGAGGGCGGCAGGACTTGGATAGACCGACCTGCATGAGACGCGGCCACACATCGTCTGGCAGGGCCAGTGCCTGGAGCAGGACCCTGAAGAGAAATGGTGGGAGGAAATGAGAGAGGACCCGGGACCAAAGCCCATGGCCAGGAAACCTTGCTGAGAACCGAGGTCATCAACCGGGCTCCAGGCCCTGCAGATGCCAGCACTCCCTAGGTGGTCTGCCCGCCAAGTCCGTCTTTGACCGGCTTCCACTCCAGGTACCAAACTCTCCTTTGACTACAAACTCTTCCAATAGACTTTAGTGCCAAAAATTAGCACCAGGGGCAGACTTAAAATGGCCCGCCCTGAAGGCTGTGTGGTAGTAAGGCTGACCGTGGTTGACCACGTTTTGAGTCCCGGAGCTGCTGACTTGCTTTCCTCACTATCCCTCTCTCATCTCTCTCTGGTGAGCGAATGTGCCCTATGGAAAATTAAAAATAATAATAATAAATCAAATCAAGTCAATCAATAACTAATAAATAATTAAATAAAAGTGTACATTAGGGCCTCCCTGCTGGCGGAAAGAACGCTGGCTCCCTAGGCTGGGGTCTTTCTCGGCCTGGGTGCGAAGACCCCTCCCCTCCGGGGTGTGGCCCTGAGGCCGTCCAGAGCCTGTGGCTTCAACCTGGCACCTGGCCATGTTGCTTCCTGTGTCCCTTCCTGCCTCCACCTGTTCACAGCGAGT
Source organism: Tupaia tana (assembly GCA_026018925.1). Lineage (NCBI taxonomy): Eukaryota > Metazoa > Chordata > Mammalia > Scandentia > Tupaiidae > Tupaia > Tupaia tana. The sequence goes on along the minus strand of JAKSZU010000023.1, from coordinate 1,410,975 downwards.
CCGAAGTTAGTTACTCTGCCAGTTGTCAAGGGAACGCTCTGCTTCCCCCAAGGTGTGAATCTTGCTGGAGTCAATGTCAGAGAGGGGGAAGTGACTTACCAGGGCCGGCTTGGTCCATAATTCCTCCTTACCTGGCTGGTGAAGGCTGCAGTGGTGTCACCGGCTGTGGGCCTCCTACCCCCAGGTTAGCCTCACCAGAAAGGCGTGTGTACAGTGCAGACCCCTGGGCCTCTGACGGGCTGAACTGGCACCGAGAGGGCAGGCCCAGGGGCTGCTTGTGGCCTGCTGACAACGGCATTTGGAGGCCAGAAGAGACCATCTCAGGCTTTGCCAGCGTACGGAATATACCAAAGGACCTCTTACACCCGGGGACATGGAATTAAAGTGGACACCCATTTTTGGTGCAAATTTGAACCCCATGCATAGCGATTTCCTAGCACACCCATCCGCAGACATTTCGAAGCCCCCGGGGGGTTCTGGAGGGGAGCGGCATTTTCTCTGCCTGGACCACATAAAGGTGCTTCTGAAAGTTACAGTTCTCTCTGGCCAGCTGCAGGGTGTGCGTGTGACACCCAGGTGACAAGACAGAGACCAGGGCGGAATAACGCAGAGGCCCGGACTTGCGCTCGGACACGTGTCCTCGGTGCCCCGACAAGCCACTCGGAGCGCTTGCAGAGAAAGGCTGTCAAGGCGTGTGAAGCCGAGCCCGTGTTTACGAAGCCTCTGTTCCCGGGAGAACCAGAAGGAAGAGGACAGCGGTCAGGTCTTTGTGCCAAGGTCACCCACTCACAGCTGCCCTGCTCCCTGGACAGCCGGAGGACCCCCTCCCCATGGCGGCACCCTCTGCTGCGGTCGTGCATCACAGACACTCCACCAGCCCTGTCCCACGTTTGACGGTGCTACAGAAACGGCCACGTCCTATTTAAGCGTGGGGATAACTGTGCGGGTGTGTCTCACACTGACACAGCTCGCATCTGTTGGGTCCTCGGGAAATCATGAAGTCCTTTTCTATGTTCTTCTTTTTATTGTTTTTAAAGGTTAAAAAATAATTATTCTATTCTGTTTTATTGATTTATTATTATTATTTAATTTGCTACAGATTACATGCGCTCACCAGAGAGAGACAGAGAAGGAGAGAGAGAAAGTGTGAAAGCAGGCCCGGGACTCGGACTGTGGTCAGCCCTGCGGGAGTCTGTCACCTCAACGACCATACGGCCTACTGGCCCCTCCATGTTTTTCTATGCAAAACTGTGTCATGACCTTCCCAACGACCCAACACTCAGAGTCAGCTCATTGCCGCACAGAGCCTTGTGTAATCAGGGGGAGGGAAGCTACATGCCCACCCCTGTGCGCAGCTGCAAGGGGCAGAGCCTGGAGCACCCGCCCAGCCATGCGTCCTCGGGGAGCAGGCTTCCTGTGCTTCCAAGAGAAGCCCACTTTCCAGACTCGCCATTCACCGTGTGCTCACTTCCCTCTGACAGAAGCCAGGAGTCTCCACCAGCTAGTGACACCCTGCCTGACCTCAGCGTGTCCAAAGGGGCAGTGACATTCTCACAGCTGCCCGTTTTAACTCTTCTGATTAAAAATGCGTGCTGGCTCAGGTGATGTGGAGACTGTCGGGGGAGGCAGTGTGAGGAGCAGCTGACCCAGCGACAAGTAGTCCCGGGCCTCGGGGCTCAGGAAGGCCGACCCTGAGGTCCCTGGTGCAGAACTGTGAGCCCGTCTTCCCCCACCGCGCACCCACCAAGAGCCTGCTCTGTGGGGGTTCAGGGCAGGGAGGAGCCATGAAGACTCGGCCACCACTCGGGAAGGCGTTTGCCGACAGCTTCCGTTTTGTAGAACCCAGCCAATCCTCCCCCACTCCAAGGTGGTTGATGAGACAGCTTCGTGGGCTTAAAAGAGGGGGCTTGGGGGCCAGCTGGTGGCATAATGGTTAAGGTGCTTGACTCCCACATGGCCAACAGAAGTTCAAGACCCAGACCTGGTGGCTTGAAAATCATGTCGGCACATGTGTGCCCAAAATCCCAAGAAGAGACTGGAGGAGAAGGGATTGTGGCCTGGCCAACCCCTCTGGGGAGTGATTTCTCACTTTTCCTGTCTCTGTCTCTCTCCAGCAAGCGCACATGCTCTATGGCAAAAACTTATAAAAAAAAATAAAATAAAAGAGAGAGAGAGAGAGAGGGCTTGGGGGAAGATAATGGGGCACCTGGTGACGATGGAAAGGCTTAGGAGAGAGATTGGACGGCCCCGAGGCTCGTCCCCCAGGCAGTAGCCCAGCAGATGCACTTAGCTCTAGGCACCGAGGACCCGGCCTAGTCTGGACCAGTCTGTGGCTGACCGACATTCCCCAGACCTCCTCACCTCCACACACTCCCAAACCCCTCTCCCGCACCTCCACCTGCCTGTGCTGTCCCTGGTCCCCAGACCCACGCAGAGCCATAGCACGCGGTGTGCATCATGGAGTAGGAACCCATGGAAACAGTCCAGGGAGGCCAGCCTGCCCGCGCTCTGCAGGATAATACCCCCTTCCAGAAAGCAACCCTCCTCTGCTCGGAGTCGTCCTCCCTCCTCTGCTCGGAGTCGTCCTCCCTCCTCTGCTGGGAGCCGTCCTCCAGGACACCCTTCTTTGCATGACAGCGGCAGGGAACGAGGCCAGACCAGACAGGACAGCGGAGGTGGAGGGGAAAACGGCACAAAAGCTGCGGACTCAGTGCCTGCATCGGGCTGGCCCCGCAGTCACTGTTCTATGGAGGTTCGGGAAGGCGGAGGCTGGGCCCAGCTGCCGGGGACACGGCAGGGGAGGGAAGGCCTGACCACAGGCCCCAAAGGCCTCGTGCCACGTCTGGGTGGGGCAGGGACACCGCAGTGGGGTCTCTGGCCAGGAGGACGCTCTCTCCTCACTGAGGGCATCTGGGTGGAGGAGACGCCGCCTGCCCCGGAGGGGGCCGTCCTCTGTTCCATGTGCCAGACACAGACCCCACCCAGCAGGCCCGCAGCTGCGTCGGCCTCCGGCTCCATCCCGTCTTGTTCTCCTCCCTTGCTGGTCTGGGGTCCCCAGATCTCCTTGCCTCATCAGGGTCTCCCGGGGAAGGCAGGACCCTCTCTGTGAGCCCAGGTCACCACACATCTCTACGGCGCTTTAGTTAGGCCTCTTCCCTCCCCCCATAGGGCTAGTGACACACCACAGAGAAAGAGAGACAGTCAGACGGGGAGAGATCAGCCCTGGGGGCACTGGCCACGCCACACTCCCTCCTCTTCCACCCTCCTTCTGCAACTCTGAACATACACAAAATGCATCCTATGTGATTTCCGAGCTGCCAGGTCTGGGGCCCGAACCATGCTTGGCCATGGGGGAGTCTAACGCGTTAACCGCCACACCACACCTACCTGCGTGAATTTTTAAAAAGCAACAACATAAAGCAAGTTTCACCTTCAGACACTCCCAAACCCCTGTCCTCCACCTCCATCTCCCTGTGCCCTCCTGGTCCCCAGACCCACGCGGAGCCATAGCACAGAGGCAAACCTCCGGCCAGTGACCTGACATCCCGAGAAGGGACACAGTCACCCGATACCAGGGGGAGACCCAGCCAAGGACAGAGAGGCTGCCCACTTCCACACACTCGGCTGGGAGACAGCATGGAGGCTTGTGGGCGAAGCCTGGCCAGGACTGGGTGGGTGGGTACGGGCACATCTAGGGAGGCCCTTTCTACCCTGACAGTGACCACCCAGTCTGCACCGAGGCCCACCCTACGCACAGGTCAGCCCTACACTGTCCCTAAAATGTTGGCCTTGCCAGGTAAATCACTGGGCTAGAACTGCCCTTCCTCCCTTCCTTCCTCCCTTCCTTCCTCTCTCCCTCCCTCCCTCCCTCCGTTCGTTCTTTCTTTCTTTCTTCCTTCCTTTCTTTCTTTTTTCTTTCTTCCTTCTTTCTTTCTTCCTTTCTCTCTCTCTCCCTTTCTTTCTCTTGCTCTCTTTCTTTAAAGGATTTTACTCTAGGGCAAATGTGCTCACTAGAGAAAGAAGGAAAGTGAGAAGTCGTCCCCCCGGGGGGAATGGCCACGCCACAATCCCTTCTCCTCCATTCTCCTCTCGGGATTTTGGGCACGTATGCATACGCGCCCGGCATGATTTTCAAGCTGCTGGGTAGGGGATTCGAACCAAGAGTCAGTCACCTTAACTGCCATGCCATCTGCAGGCCCTCACTTCTTGATTTGAAAGAGATGCCTGCCAAGTAGACAGGCCAGAGAAACCCACGCTAACACCTGCTCCCGTGGGCTGCGTGGGGGCGAGCCTCCCTCCCTCACCCAGGCCGGCCCCGTGCTGCTGGTGCGGCACCCTGGGAGCCGGGCCCGGCCCTCCTAGCTGCCAGGGGGCGGCCCGCCAGTGCCAGCTGCCAGGCTGGCCTCTCTGCGCGGGGGAGCTGCACAGGCTCTGAGCAGCAGCAGGTGAGAGCCCCACGGGGAAGGCAATGAAACTCACAGCCGTGAACGAGTTATTACTGTGGCAACTCGGGACAGCATCTCCAGCGCTAATAAAACATCGTGTTCTCTGCTCTTATGTCTTGAGGCCCGGGATTTTACCAGCACCTCCATGCTGGAGCCAGCGTGGCCCTCGGTCCTGGGAGGGCCTCATACAGAGTACCCCCCCGGGCTTCCCGCTTGCACCTGCCCCTGCTCCCCACAGTCCTGCAGGAGGCACGGCAGAGGGGCTGGGAGGGCACAGAGGAGGGTGCCCAGGTCCCCAGACGTGTAGACAGAGGTGTCAGTGCCCGCTCCGTCCTTGCCAGGCAGAGGCCTGGCCCCTCCCGCCCCGCCTCTGTGTTCCAAGAACCTACTGTGGAAGGCCCGGAGGCGAGTCGAGGCCCTCGGGGCGTCAGTTTCAGCCTCTGTGAGATGAGGGCCGGGGAGAGACACAGGCCACGGTGGTGCGGAGGTTTGAGTCCCCAGAGGACTCTGAGAAGCCGAGGACAAGGTCTCAGCCAGGTGTGCCCTGGGAAGATGCAGGCGAGGTCAGACCCTTCGGGGACCCTGGGCTCTGTCCTGAGCTGGACTAGCTCTGACCACCGCTGTGAGGGCACAAGGGGCCTAACACGAGGTGAGCGTGTTCCTGCCCACGAGGGCGTTGCCGGTGACAGCCGCTCTCCTGCACGCGGCGATGCTGGGGCCCGGCTCCACCCACCTGGGGACCTGCCCCCTCTGCGGCGGCTGTGGGCACAGTGTCCGCTGGCCGGCACGGGGAATGGGTGAAGCAAAGGCAGGCTGGTGCCCTGGAAGTCCTGGCCGCCTCGTCCCCACTGGTGAGAACTGGCCACGTGGCCTCACGGCACTGCATGGCGGACCGGAGATGCAGTCCCTGTCTGGGCGGGGGCCTCGCTGGCTGCCTCGTCCCCACTGGTGAGAACTGGCCACGTGGCCTCACGGTGCTGCATGGCAGACCGGAGATGCAGTCCCTGTCTGGGCGGGGGCCTCACTGTGGGCTGGGAGCAGGTGGGCAGCTGGCTGTCAGCCATGGGCCATGGGCTCAGCCTCTCTCGAGGCCGTGGAGAAGCCGAGGTCGCAGGCGTCCTTCCAGGGCAGCCCCTCCTGGGTCTGCAGCAGCGGGGCCGTCGTGTCACCAGGGTACCCGAAGGAGAGTGATGAGTGCCCACACAGACGCTCCAGGCTGTCTCGGTTTCATCCTCTGGAAACTGGGGCTACCAAGGCCGCCCGCGTGCCCCGGGTGGAGTGCAGTGTGAGCTGAGGCCCAGCCCAGAGGCCCTGCACGAACCAGCAGAGAGGGGAGGAGCCGGCCTCAGGGCCAGAGCCCCAGGAGAGGAGAGCGAGCGTGTCCGTGGGCAGTGACCCCCGCCCTGCCCGCCACCTCCACGGCCCCCTGCAGCCCACCCACCGGAGCCCAGCCACAGCACTGCGAGGTGGGACCTGAGCAGAACTAACTGACACCAGGGCCAGCAATGATGTGGTGATTAAGGCAGCCGGGTCCCACATGGCTAACTGTGCAGTTCGAGTCCCAGACCCGGTGGCTTGAGAAACACGTTGGGTGTGCCCCTCCGGGGTGCTGTCTCACTCCCCCCGCTCTCTCTCTCCCCCTGAAAGTGCACGTGCCCTCTAGCAAAAAAAAAAAGAAAAAAAAAAAAAAAGAAAGAAAGAAAGAAAGAAAGAAAAGAAAAGAAAGTTACGAAGCACCCTCCTCAGACAGGGGGTATGTACACACCACCACGCAGAGAGAAGAGACTAACACAGCGCCCCTTTTTCCAGGAGGAGGGTGTGGCTGTGCCTGTAGATACTCTGCAGTGTACTTAGCAAGGTTTCGCACAGCCACGCAGCCTGCCTTCTTTGAGGGTTTGAGCCAGTAGCTCCATTCCTGAGACAATTACCCTGTGAAGAGTTTTGGGAGAGCCAAACCAGAGACGTGAAGTCCTGTTGCCGTAGAGCCGACGGCGTGGTCAGGAGGAGGGCCACGGCCCTGGCTGTGCAGAGAAAGCCCTGGCCCTCTAGGTAGTGCTGGAGCCACAGCCAGGACAGCCCCGGGGGCCGGGGAGCATGGCCTACCAGGTGACGGAGCTGGCCTTCCCGGGGGTCCTGCTCGCCTGCTGACAGGTGCCAGGGCGGGAAGGGGTGGCACTGTACAATGAGCGTGTCTCGGACTAGCAGGGGGCCTGGTACCTAAGGCGCCGCACTTCCTGTGGCTGACTGCAGGTCGAGTCCCGTACCCGCAGGCTTGAAAATTGTGCCGGTGCGATATCCGAGAGGAGGCTGAGAGTCATGCCCCACTCCTACCAGACGCTCAGCCGCCTCCCCTGGGCTGAGGCTCACTTCCCTGTCTCTCTCCTGCAAGCGCACACTGCCTATGCAAAACCTAAAAAAAAAAAAAAGAAAAAAAAAGAAAATAAAAAAGAGCTTGTCTCCCTGTTGGACAGACGGGCTGGCTTCCAGTCCTCAGCAGGCCACCCAGGAACGACGTGACCTCGACTCCTGGACGTCAGTCACCCTGGGTAAGGGCTGTGTGTGGGGTAGGCACACGGCCAGCCTCCCATGCTGCAAAGCGGCCAGGAGCCGCCCACGGTCTGGGGACTGTCGGGCAGCCACAGGTGCCGGACACATGGGATGTGCCCCTCGCCTCCCCCGCACCCCTTCCTGCCACTCGCAGGTAAGGACACTGCTCGGCTGGATTCTCCGTGTGCCCCGAGGGCACCAACCCGTGTGCGTCCCTCCTTGGCATGGTGTGGTGGAACGCACGCAGGCCTGGGCTTCACGTGGACCTGGCTCCACCGCCCCTCTGCGCCTCCTCCCAGTGCCTGGGGCGGCGCTGCGTGATCTCTCCGCCTCTGTCCCCTGCAGGACGGGGACACTCCTACCAGAGACCTGGTGACAGGGCTCAGGCTCAGCGGGCCGGAGGAAAGCGCCACACCCCTTCTTTTATAAATGTTAGCCATTGGCCTTTTGAAAATTAACTGTTAGCCTTCTTGTTTTAATTTTATTTTTAGGCATGATAGAGTGCATGCACAGGGAGAAGGGGAGAGAGGGAGGAACTGTCCCCAGCGGGTCCCGTCCGTCCTGCCCGGATCTCCTTTCTCCCGCCCTCCGGCCTGTCCGCCTTTGCTGCTATCCCACATGTGGGTCCTGCAGACCCACTCTGTGCTCCACTCTTGAACCTCCACCACTGGATGCTCATCTCTGATCCCCGTGAAAACACAGGGGCCCCTGGGAGAAAGCCTGGCAGACTGCGTGGTGGAAAGGTCGGAAAGGGAGGGAGACGAGCAGATGCTGAGAGCACACCCTCGTTCTCTGAGGCTGACCACAGGCAGCCTTCCCCGTCCCCTGCTCCACTTCACCACTGGGTGGGGGCTACAGGGAGTGTGGCCTTGAGGGTTCTGAGGTCTGGCCTGGGGGAGGTGCCCTGCAAAGGGAAAGCCCAGGGGTCTTGAAGCGTGTGGGGCAGCAGCCAGGCACCTTGGCCCGTGCCCTTAGTGTGAGGTTCCGCATGCTGTGCGCCCGCTCCGGGAGGCCCTCCGGATTGCTCTGTGTCAGCGTGCCCCTCGCTGTGCTGTCTGTGCGAGGCTGGCCCGGCCGTGCGGACTCCCTGGAATTGCTATCCTTGCCTGTACACCGGCTGGGTCTAGCCAAAGCCGCCTCACCAGCGGAGGGAAGGGCTTGAGCATGCAGCGCCATGCCTCCGCGTCCTTCTGCCGAGCCTCATTACGATATTGTCGATATTCCCCGCGAAAGGGCATCTCTCTCGACGCCTTCGCCTTCTTATTACTGTGTGTGAAGGCGAGTCAAGCCTGATTATCATGAAGACAATTGCTGCAACCCCTCCTGGAGAAGGCCCACCCAGACTGCGTAGGCGGTTTAATTTCAGAGACCCATTAATTGGCAAAATTGCTTAAGCAGCTGCTCTTAGTGTCATTTCAGGACGACTTTGTGAGACGCAGAGGAGGGGACGATGCGGGCTTCCCGCGGGCCAGCTGCCCAGCCCCCGGCATTCCCGCTCTCCCGGCATGCAGGCACTCGGGCTGTGAGAGCCCACACCGTGGCCTGGGGTTTTCCACGCCCTTGTACCCCACTCCGAAGCAGACCGGGCCTTCGGACCCGCATGCACACACCACCATTCCCTCAACTGCCCCTTCCCTTCCAGCCATTTCCATGCAGGGGCAAAATCCCATTCACTTTCAACAGCCGGTTCAGAGTTGGACTCCTCCTGGAAGCCTCCCGAGGTTTGCCCCCACAAGGTCAGTCTCCTCTCTCCTTGGCTAGCTTTGTCCCCTCGGTACCTTCGCCACCTCCAGCACCAGTGGCAGAGTGGACAGGCCCCTGGTGTGTCTCTGCCCCAGAACATGGAGCCTGTCACAGATTTGCCACGCGGACGTGCAATGGAGGAGGTCACAATGGAGGTCACAATGGTCCCTTTGTCCAGGCACCATGCTCAGAGCGAGGAGTGTGGGCTCCTCTGAGGCAGAGCGGTCCCGTGTGCCTTCAGGGGTGTGGAGAGGGATCTTCTGAGGGCAGAGACGCAGGCCTACTCCGGCCCTGGGGAAGTTCTGCAGGAGAGCGGCCCAAGCCGGGCCCGCAGAACTGGAGACAGCACAGCCCGGGGCTGTTCCGACACCAGCGCCGTCCAGAGCAGACACACGGGAACAGGGAGGCGCGAGCGTGTCTTCTGACAAGTTCCTCGAGGACAGAGCATCTTGGGAAGAAGTGCTTTGAGAAAAGTACTGGAGCAGGCGGCCAGCAGGCGGCACGGCGGTGAAGGCGGTGAAGGCGGTGAAGGCGGTGAAGGCGCTGGCTCCCACGTGGCCGACTGCGGCTTGACGGCCACGTCAGGAGTGTGTGCACGTGTGGCCAAAACCCAGGAGGAGAGTGGAGGAGGCGTTGCGGCAGGGCCATTCCCTGAGGGGTGATTTCTCACTCTCCCTCTCTGTCTCTCCCTGTCTCTGTCTGGCAAGCTCATGCATCCTACGGGGAAAAAAAAATTAAAATATGTATTGGAGCATAGCAGGAATGCAATAGGACACACGACTGGAAAATCGAGGCTTCCCTGACTTGTTCTGTTAGCGCCTACCCCAGAACGCCACCCAGACCAGGCTAGGGCGTGTTGTTTTCCAGAAAGTTCCCTACTGCCTCACCTTAGTCACTATGCTCGGCCTCCCCTCCGCTAAGAAACTGCTGTCTGGCTGCTGGCCGCTCGACTCCGCGGCCTGGAACCACGGCGCGTCTCCCAGGTCTGCCCCTCGCTCGCCCTCACCAGTGAGCTTCGTCCGTCCTGTGTCACTCCTCTCACGAGTGAGCTGCTAGCCACTGCCCCGGGGCCCGTTCTGGCAGCCTCTCATCATTCAAACCCAGTCCCCCAGCTTACGTGGGTGGTAGCACGTGCAGGGACACGACTGCAACTCCCGGGGCCGGCAGGTGGTGGGGAAGGCACTGGACTCCTACATGGCCGACCACGGTTCGAGCCCTGGACCTGCTGGCTTGCTTTCTCTCTTTCTTTCTCTGTCTCTGGTAGTGCATGTGCCCAATAGCAAATAAAAAATAATAGTACGGGGTTTCCCCCTCCCCCACCTTCCTCTCCCCCACCCTCTCCTCCTCCCCTCTCCTCCCCTCCCCTGGCAGGTGACTGTGACCAGAGCCTTCGGCCAGCAGGAGCCCCAGAACGGGGCGTGCTGAGGTGGTGGGGCATAAAGCTCACAGCCTCCCGGTGCGGGTGCGTCCTGCCGGCCCTCTCTGGCTGGGAGAAGCCACTGCCCTGTGTCCTCACTCACAGGCAGGACACACCCCTAACAGGGAGCCCGCGCTGGTGCAGAGGCCTTCCACTGCCAGCGAGTCGGTCCCGAATCTGCCACAGCCCACGCGGACCTGGTGACCTGGGGCTTGCCTGCCTTTTCTTTTCCTTTTTTTATTTAAAGAATTATTTAATTTTATTTATTATTATTTAGTTTGCTATAGGACACATGAGCTCACCAGAGAGAGACAGAGAGAAAGAAAGAAAGTGAGAAAGCTGCTGGTCCGGGACTCAAACCGTGGCTGGCCACGTGAGAGTCCAGCGCCTTAGCCACCATGCCACCTGCTGGCCCCTTGCCTTCCTTTCTGATCTCTCCCCCTTCACCCTCCTCTCTGCTTTTCCACATGGGCCTTCTTTCATCTCAAGGCCTGGAACTCGGCCTCACCCCAGGGACATGCTATTCCTGTCGGGAGCATCCCTTCTCTAGAATATCTGCCTAGGTTCTCCTTATCTTTTTAAAAATGTTATTTATTTATTTATTTTTAGTTTTGCCATAGGGCACATGGGCTGGCCAGAAAGAGACAGAGACAGAGAGAAAGAAAGTAAGAAATCACCCCGTAGGGGGGATGGCCACACCGCAATCCCTTCTCCTCCATTCTCCTCTCAGGATCTTGGGCACGCACGCACACGTGCCCGGCGTGCTTTTTTAAGCCGGTGGGTCTGGGACTCGAACCACACGGTTGGCCGTGGATGCAGCACTCAACCTCCACACGCTGGCTGGCTCACCTCCTTTTAATCTTACGGGAAGTGCTGCCTCTTCCCTGAGGCCCTCCCTGAGCAGCTGGTCTACACTGGCAGTCCCAGGTAGCATTCCCCTTGGTACTTAACTCACTTTGTTATTAGAAGTCCCTGGTCTGTCCATGTGTTCAAAGCCTGTTTGTTTCCATTAAACCCTCAGCACTACGAGGGTAACAACTGCAGTTCTGTCTCACTCACTCTACACGTCCCCAGAGCCCACAGTACCCGACACGGGGTCAGGACTCCACAAACACTTCTGAGCGAGTGAGTGAGGGTGCGGGCATGCAAAGGAGACGGCTCCCAGCGCCAGGATAGCAGAGACGACAGCTCTCGGGCCTACCATAAAATTAAAGCGACAGCACACGTAAGGTGTCAAAGACCAAGATGAACAAAACCGAGCGGAAAGGCCAAAGCTAGAATGGGGGGCTATCAGACCCTCACACAAACAGGAACGTTCTGAACTCCAGAAAAAGGGGAGGTGAGAGTGACCAGAGAGAGCTTCGAAGGGTGGGGATAATTATAAGAAATGAAAGAAAGTGAGACGCGATCAGCACTTGGAAGAAAGTCTCTTAGTTAGAATTGCATTCATCTGTGAGTAACAAAAATGCCCAAATAACGATGGCTTAGGGGAACACAAGTGTCTTTCACTCTCATGTACAAGACGAAGTCACCTGGGACCTATGATCTTTCTATCTTGCTTCTCCGCCCTCTTTAGCATATTGCCTCATGAGCTAACGTGGCTGCCCATGCTCTAGCCACTACATACAGAAGCTATGCAATACAAAGAAAGGAGACAAAGAGAAAGGGGCAGAGATTTAAGCCAGGGTCTTTGACCATCTCATTGCCCAGAATCTAGTTATACAGCCTGTTCTAGCTTCAGAGCAGGCTGCAAATGAAGTCACACTCCTGAGCCCAGGCAAAGGCCAGGATTCTGCTATTAAGGAAGAAGGGTAGAGCGGATATTGGGATAACCCACTGGAGCGTCTACCCTAGGACAGAAAGCACATCCCATTCGTGGGCGTGTGGCAGGTTGCAAAGCAGATCGCGTGATACACTGCAGTTCCTCCCAGAGGTGGAGTTCATTTCCCCACCCTCACTCTGGGCTGGCCTGTGACTTGCTGTGACCAATGGCATGTAGAAGTGACAATGAGCCTGGGACTCGAGAGGCCTTACAGCTTGCACTCCTGCTGCTCTTCCAACACGTGAAGAAGCCTGAGCTGACCTGCTGGAGCACGAGAGACCACGGGACAAAAGACCTAGCCACCCCAGTCAGCAGCTTGACAGCTACAGATGCGAGTAAGGCCGCCAGGGACAGCCCGCCCACATGTGAGCACACGCGGACCAGCAGAGCTTGCCGGCAGACGTGAGCGGAATCGTTACTGTTTAAGTCTTAGTGTGGCTTGTTACCCAGCAGTAGCTAACTGATACAGATGGAAAAGGCTGCGGTGAGGACCAACTGAAAGAGTTTGCGGGGTTGCAAATGAGAGAATTCTTGGGAGGCTGATGTCAAAACTGCGTGTCCTAAATAATCTCACTGCTGCTTGTCCAGTGACCACTTTCAAAACAGGGGAGTCTTTTGGAAAGCCAGAGTTCTTCCCAAAGGCTTCTGATTTGAAGAGCACTAGAAGAGGGGGTCAAAAGTTCCAGGCTACTGAGGCTAGCAGGTGGCATGGTGGTTAAGGCGCTAGACTCCCACATGGCTGACTGCAGTTCGAGTCCTGGACCTGGTGGTTTGCTTTCTCACTCTCTCTTTGTCTCTCCCTGGTCAAACTGAACAATAATAATAAATTAAATTAATTATTCTAAAAAAAAAAAAAAAAAAAAGGAATTCCGGGCTCCAATACTCTACTGTCAACAGCAAGTCCTACCCCTGCTGTCCACAGGGTCCCCATCACCCCATCAGCCAGCGCAGTGAGACTGCAGCCCAGAAGTTACAAGAGGCCAGGTCAGCTGCCTAGAAGGGAACAAGGCCAACGTGAAATGGGGCACCGGAAAGTGGCAGTGACCCCTGAGTGGCCACAGAGGCCCTTGCCCTAGACAGCAGACAGGAGGAAAGGGGCTAGGCCAGCCCCCGCACGGCCGCACCATCCTCAGAGGGACTTCATGCCCCTGGAGGTGACTTGGAAACCCCGCCTGATCCTCTCCAGCAGAATCTCAGAGACAAAATAAAGGGTGACTCTGGTCCACCTGAGGTTACTCTGAGAGGCAGCAGAGCTGGGGTTCAGCCCAGATCGCCCGTGTGCTGTCCACTGCCTCGGCTCTCCCTGCCGCCCTGATGGCCTCAGCCCCAAGCCGGGGCGACGCCGCAGCCCGCACCCAGGGGCTGCTGCACACCAGGTGCTCCAGTCGTTCTCCACCACGGCAGCTGAACTGGCAGGTGGTTTATACAGAACAGAGGTTTGTGCGGCCGCAGCTGGGGGGGCCGAGGCCAGGGTCCACATCTGGCGAGGGCCCTGTTGTGGGGCTTCCTGCAGAGGCCAAGGGGCAGGATAGCCCATGGCGGATGCTCAGGTCTGGGTCTGGGTCGGGGTCTGGTTCTGGGTCCGGGTCCGGTTCTGGGTCCGGGTCCGGGTCTGTGTCGGTCTTTTAAAGCTTCAGGACTCAATCTCTGGGGCCCCATCCCAAAGACCTCATCTAGTCCTGACCGCCTCCCAAAGCCCCACCTCTGAGGCCGTAGTCAGCCTACGTCTTCACCCTAAATCCCATCACACTGGCTCACGAGGGTCACCCCGGGACTGGGCCTGGGTCTCCACCGCCCCTCCCCACTGGAGGCGTGAACAGCGAATGGACAGCCAACAGCATGGTCATGCATGCTCCCGTGGTCACTCTGCGCCCTCCCAAAGGTGGCCAGCGGTCACTCCGGCCCACACCCTGGGACATGAGTCGCGGCTCGAGGGCCCAACGTGCCACAGGATGTACCCCAAGTCCCACCTGCTGAGGCTCACCCGCTTTCCCCGCCTCTGCCCACATCCCTGGCTCCCACTGGCCCTGCTGCCTGGTCAGAACTCCTGGCTGCACTAAACCCTGTGATCAGGACTTCCCCGAAGGGTGAAGGAGCAAATGTGCAGGTTCAAGTCCCGGCCGTGGTACGTGCCAGCAGGGTGACCTCCAGGCCTCGTGTGTAACATGGGCATGACACTCCCCGCAGAGGTCACTGGAGGGACTAGACAGTAACTTTTAAGTCAGAACACAGGGGTGAGCGCATGCGCCCAACAGCGCTGTACGCTGTCAGCACGGCCCTCCCCCCGGGTCGTCCCTGGGAACTACATTTCCCAGCTGCCACCTGCTGGCTTCCTGTCGGGTTCAGCCAATCAGAGAGCGGCGGGGGCGGGCCGGAAGGAGGGGAAGGCGGCTGCCTGCTCTGGCAATGCCAACCCCAGAGGTGGCTTGCGTGTGGGGGGCAGCTGTGGGCCCGGGCCTCCCCCGGGGCCGAGGTGGCTCTGCAGCTTTGCAGGAGAGCAGGCCCCCGGGGGTGGCAGTGCCTCGGCTGCCCGGCCCAGGGGTCTCCGCGGCCAGCGCCCAGGCGGGAGCCGCTTCCCTGCTGGGGAGGTTCCTGGACCCCTGTGCGTCCTGGTAACAGTCCTGCACTCAGCCTGCTTGGAGCGTGCTCCGGGATTCCTGCTGAGCGCTTCGGACGCCGGGACGGTGGGTGGGCCACGTCCGGAGGCTTCCTCGCCTGCTCCGTGCCCCTTCACAGAACCCTGGCACTCCGCCGTGCAAGAGCCGCCCGGGCACCCCTGCGCTCCCGACCCTCAGACCAGACCCGGACCTGGGCCTCAGTGGCCCCGTCCTTGGGACCGAGCACCTGAAACCTGGTTCTCTAGGTGAAGGAGTGCAGACCGCTGTTCTCATTGCTGTCCCGGCCGTCACCACCCCCCCCAAGCCCTGAGCGCCCACTCCCACAGCGCTCCCAGCCACCCCCATGGGACAGGACCCCACATGCTTCCCACCCACCCCGGGAAAGGATGGCTCTGCTGCAGGGGGGTGTCCGGACAGCCCAGCGGACTGGGTGGAGCGGCCCTGGAGAGGCCTTCCGGTCCGGCCTCTGCTTGTGGGAATGACAAGGTGTCCCGGGATGTAGACAGGGCGTGTCAAGGAGAGAAGTGACTTGCTCACGGCTTTTTTCTGGGAGAGGTCCCCACCTGCCACCAACACCAGGAAGTGGTGACTTCCTGCTGACAGGTCTTCCAGCGCCTCTTCCCTGTCTCAGATTCCGAGCCTCAGGGGTGAGCTGTGCAAAGCCCTGCGCCCAGCCCAGGTTCCCGTCGTGGGCATTTGCAATCCAGCACTGTACCTTGATTCTACCTCCATCACTTGCTGTTTTAGTAAACAAATGTGTGCAGTGTCGGTGGGTCGGTGGGTCTCTCTTCTTAGGAAGCAGATGCATCTTAGCTGAGGCCTGAGGCTGGGCCGCCCTGCCCAGCTGTGTGGACTGTGCACTGCACCAGCCCGGCGGGTGTCATCTTGGGGCGGTCTGTCCAGCAGCGTCCCCACCTCCTGGAGCTGGGCGGTGCAGAGCCGACCTTCCCAGAGGCAGTGCTGAATCCGCAGAAATGTACTGGTAGACAGAGCTCACAGTGGGGTGGGGAGTGCAGGAGGGAGAGCTGGGTCTGATCCAGGGTCTCCTAGATCCGAATTCTGTTTCCTCTCTGAGATGATCAGGGCGCAAGTCTGTGCAAAGCCTAATTGGAGCGGAGCCCGTGTGCTTTCTCACTCCAGGCCAGGCCCCTCATCCCCCTGTTGCAGAAGCTAGAAGACAGAGGCCAGGAAGGGGAGGGCCGCCAGTACCCCGTCACTCCAGGGGCCCGGCCCAGTGCTCAGACCCTCAGGCCCTGCGCCTCGCCTTCCCTCCGACTTTCATTTGCTTGTTTTTCCTCTAGGTTATTTGCCATAGGGTGCGTGCTCTCACCGGAGAGAGACAGGGGTAGTGAGAAACCGCCCCACAGAGGACCACACTGCAGTCCCTTCTAGTCCACTCACCTGGTGGGATTTGGGGCATGCCCGCACATAGCACCTGGTGTGATTTTGAAGACGCTGGGTCTGGGACTTGAACCACGGTCCACTGTATGGAAATCCAACACCTTACATCATCTTGCCACTTGCTAGCACCCAGAGCCGAGCTGAATGCTAAGCTCCTAGGGTGCTGGAGGGGGCGCCCAGGACCTGGACAATGCTCTGCTCAGGCAGCACAGCGAGTGCTGTCCTAGGCCACTGGGGTCCACCTGCTCTCTCCAGAGATGTCTCTCCCTCCAGCCCCGGCCCCGGGCCAGCTCCTGGTAGAGCCCAACATCCCTCCCACTCTCCGGGGCTGGCGAGTAGAGTCTGAGCACAGATGCCTAACACCTCGCTCTCAGCGAGAATGACAGATTTTCGAGTCCCTTGCAGGAGCCGAGCCCACTCCCCCGGTGGACACACGGTGTCAGCCCGTCCCGAGCTAGTGAAAACAAACAGCGTCATTACCCTCTGCTGACGGCCGTGATCTGTTTATACCACTTACGGCACGGGATAAATGGCACCTTGGTTTCATAATGAAAGGAATATTTCATTTTGCAGAGCTGAGGAACTGTTTATGGAGCATAAAACCAACATTTATACTGTGTTTTGATAATAAACTGATCTGGAAGTTGGTTCATTTAGGCAGCGTCGTGGCTGTGACTCAGCCGTCTCCTCTGCAGTTGGTGCGGGTGGGGGTGGGGTGCATGGAGCCCTGAGACATCCTCTCCGTGTGCCGTATTGGTTCCTCACTGTGCTCCTGAGGACGGTGTCATTATCATCCCCAGTTCGCATGTGGGGAAACTGAGGCCAACCAGACCGTCGGGTCGCAGAGCCTGTGCGCACTAGAGCTGTGGGTTCGATGCCAGCTGGCTGCAGAGCCCTCCTGCAGTTGCTGGAGAGTCGCTTTCAGCACAGAAGTCGAGGAGACTGCACCGCGAGGAGGGGAGGAGAACGTGTCATGGTTCATGAAATGCGAGCCTGGCACACAGGTCTTCGCCCAGGGCTGCTTCCCCACTCTCACCGCGGTCTCCGGAGGGCGAAAACAGGAGTGGGGCACATGCTAGATTTTGCTCCATGAGGCTTCATCTTTCAGATTCCTTCATGTCACAGCCTGGCTCTTTACATGCACTTTCCTTACAAACAACTGGGCTTTGGCTAGCCAATAGCACGGTGGTTAAGGCAGCTTGATCCCACGTGGCTGACTCCGTGGTTCGAGTCCCAGACCCAGCGACTTGAAAATCATGCTGGGTGTGTGTGCATGTGTGCTCAAAATCCCAAGAGGAGACTAGAGGAGGAGGGATTGTGGTATGGCCATCCCCCTGGAGGGCGATTTCTCACTTTCTCTCTCTGTCTCTGTCTCTCTCTGTGAAGCACCTACACCATTAAAAAAGAAGAAATAAAAAAAAGAAACAATGGAGCTGGCCTTGCTAGGTAGGTGACCTGCTTCAGCCCCGATGGGCTACCTGCTGGAAGCCCCTCCCAGCCAGCACCCCTCCGTCACTGCTCTCACCCAGTTGCAGAGGCACAGACAGGGAGTTCGTGACCCCTGCACCCAACGTGCACTGCTAGCCTCAGGACATGGTGCCCTGAGGTCTCCAGGGGTCACTGCCCACCTCCACGGCCAGTCAGCCAGAGGCAGTCGGGGAGCACTTTCCGGCTTTGGAAAACAGACCCTAACAGGGGGGCTGAATTGACTGAGGTCACGCCTGGGAGCCGGCAGGGCAGTGCAGATCCGGGACTCCCACGTCCCGGACCCTGTGCACCTCACCCTCCCTGCCCACACCGCCTTCCCAGGAGACGACCGGGTCACGGCCAAGACGCTGCTCTCTCCCAAAGCCCTCGGACGTTCTCTGCTGGGTCTCCCCTCAGAGGTCTCAGGGGATGGGGGGAAGCCGATTAGACAGATTGCGTTGGGTTCCAGGATAGCCTCTGAATTCCCTGTGACTGCTTCAGCCTGTCCCTGAAGGAGGGTGGACAATGCCCAAAGTCATAATCCCCCACATCTGCGAGTGCCGTTTTCCATGGTAAAAGGACTGCAGGTAGGATTAAATCAAGACTTTTGAGATGGAGATGGGACCAGCAGTTAGCGTAATGGCTATGTCGCTGGACTCCCACGTAGTCGACCACGGTTTGAGTCCCGGACCCAGTGGCTTAAAACTCACACCAGGTGCGTGTGCGTGCGTGCCCAAGATCCCAAGGGGAGAATGGAGGAGAAGGGATTGCTGCGTGGCCATCCCCCCTGGGGGGTGATTTCTCACTTTCTGTCTCTCTGGCGAGCACACGTGCCCTATAGCAAAAACCTCTCCAAAAAAATTTTCTTTGAGATGGAAAAATTATCCTGGATTAGTCAGGCAGACCCTAAATGTAATCACAAATTCCTGTTAGGAAGGAAATTCGGGAACCAGTGAGATGGTTAAGGCGGCTGGATCCCACCAGGCTGAGTGTGTGGTTTGAGTCCCAGACCCTGCAGCTTCAGAGACACATCAGGTGCGTGTGTAAGTGTGCCAGAACCCTGAGGGGAGGTTGCAGTGTGGCCATCCCAGGGACAGAGTACACTGTTGCTTTGCGCTCTCTCTCTCTCTGTCTCTGTATCTCTCCCTGTGAGTACACACGCCCTATAGCAAAACTAAAGTCAGAGGAAGGAGATCTGGGTACAAAAGAGGAAGATGATGTGATGAGGAGAAAATAGGAGAGATGCACCCAGGAGCCCGGAATGCCAGTGCCACTAGGAGAGGCCAGGGACAGAGCCCGTCCCGGAGCCCTTGGAAGGAACCAACCCCGACTCCTAGATCTGGACCCTGTACAACTCGTGTCATACTCTGGCCTCCAGAACTCCAGAGAGCAGTCACGTTCCGCAGCCACTAACTGACTCGTGATGTGTTTCAGCAGTCATCAGGGATCACCACAGTCCTGTACCGCCGGGTCTTCAGTTCAGTCCTGACGTCAAAGCGATCGCCTTGTGGAATCCGCAGTACTCCAGGATTTATCAGTGTCCCCATGGGGACAAATTCTGGGTCAGAAAACTTGTCACAATGCATAGTGTTATTACTAAAGAGGATCCTAAAGTCCAGAGAGTGAACCTTACGCTTTTTTTTTTTTTTTTGGAGAGGTTTTCGCTATAGAGCATGTGCGCTCGCCAGACAGACAGAGACAGAGAGACAGAAAGCGAGAAATCACCCCCCAGAGGGGGGCCACAGTTTGAGTCCCAGTCCTGGTGGCTACGTCTCACTTTCTCTCTTGTGCTTTCTCGCTCTCTTGTTCCTTGTCTCTCTGGTGAGTGCTCATGCCTTACAACAAATTAAAAAATAAAATAATAATAGTAAATAAAACAAACAATCCTTTAAGAAGAAAAGAAAAAAACTTTGCAGTCCTTCCTTCAAGACCACCTCTTCCATGTGTCTCAGTATCCTCTAAAAAATAAGAGTAATTCTTCCAATTGTTACCAAAGTTGGAACATTTTTGAAGCATCAGGTCCCATGCTCAGCACTTTCCTAGAATTGTCCAGCAATTTTAATACTTTTCGTAACAGCTCTTAACTGACCCTGCCTTGAAGGCTAGTTATTGCTCTGCTTATAAATCTCGTAAGGCAGAAGTCATCAACTCTCCTTCCTCCATCTAGGATTAGATTAAACTAGCGTTTAACAAGTAGTCATGTGATTGAGTAGAAGAAAGGATGGTGGATGGATGGATGGACGGATGAATGGATGAAATTACTTGTATATTTTTCACTCTCAAGTTATGAAGAAACAGTCCCAAACAGAGGTCCCCTATGGCAACAGAGAGTTCGAGGTCACTGAGACAAGGCTAGATTTTGAAAGACACAACCGATTTATTTAATATTGTAAATGAGTAAAAATGATAAAGTTCCCCTAAAGTCCAGAAATCCAGACGGGTGTCTGCCCCTGGCCCAATACACATGATATATTCTTATTAATAAGGCCAGACTAGTGTCCTCAAATTATCCAAGGAATGCATTTGCCCACCCACCGTGGTGGGGGAAGCGATTACTTATTAATAAAGCAATAGCTAAATCTAATTATATCCCCATCAGAGGCAGCTGGTAATAAAACCGGGCTGGTCTTGCAGAGCTCGGTGACCTCGCTGACCTCAAATCAAAGTTTAAACCATTCATCAGCTTCCAGCACATTCCCAGCACACCTACCAATTACGAGCACCCTGGTGCCGCTGTCTGCCCGGGGTCAGAGGTCAGCGCAGGCACCAGCCAGCTGGGAGCTGCAGTGGGGCTTTCGAAATCTCATTACCCTGTTAACCGTACATTTATCTGACAAGATAAAAGAGACTCGGTGACCAAGCTATCATTAAAGATTAATAGAAAGTATAAAAAATTCAGCTGCTACCAGCGTTGCTGTTTAGAGCTTGTGATCGGCATGACAGGGTTATTAATCAGGGAGCCAAAAGATTTAGGTCTTCGCTCTCGATCCGCTCTATTTTTAGTTTTAGTTTTGTTTTTTCCTCCCTCTGTCTCTAGTCATTACCTCGTCTCCTACCACCCCAAACCAGAGGTCAGAGGAGACTCTTGCTAATTGGCTCTTTGGGTTTCGAATCATAACCCATCGGGCCAATTCTGAAATCGCCCAGCCTCGGAGGGGCCGCGGGAGGCGGCCGAGGGACGCCCGTGGGCTGGGACAGGCAGCTGCCGCCCTTCCTCGCGTGCCCGGCCTGCTAATCGGCGGGAGGGATCAATACGTTCTTCATTTAATTCAGTCCTAGAAGGCACACCCAAGCCCCGAGATGATTGCTCCTCATTCGTGATTCCATTTCAGTTTTACATGAAAGATTCTCAGCCCACGCCTACCCGGGAATCGGGGGCAGGCTCCGTTTCCAAGGCTCGGGGATTCTTCTCATTCTTTCCAGCTCCGCCTCTTACAGCGCACCCACCCTGCCGCCCGCCTCTCCCCCCACGTCCGCCTTTGCCTTTTTGATCATAAATCAATGTCCTTTTCCTACCTTGCCCTGGAAGATGCGGGCTGGGATGGCAACCTGCTGCTCCCCGCCTTGCCAGCCAGGGCCAAGGCAGACAGAGGCCAGGAAGGGGGTGTCCGGGCGGCAGCTTTCATCAGCTCCGGGAGGACTTGCAGGCCTGGACAATCCCGGAAGGCTGTCCGGGCAGCCGTGAGCCCACGCGCTTGTGGTTCTGCCCGGCCCTGGCATCGGGGCAGCCTCGGGAGCGAGTCTGAGCATGCCCGTCAGGATCGTGGCTCTCGTGGCTGTGGCCTGCTGGGTGGCCTGGAGAAAACCACTGGCCTCTCTGAGCCCGCCCGCCTGGACATGGGAGCAGCCCGCCCTCTCTGGGCCGTGCGGAGATCAAACAGAATCCTTGAGTACAGTCTCTTCTATTGTAATCACTTCCTGGCCGGCTCCAGCTCCCTCCCTGCTCCACAACACTAACCTGATAAATCAATTAAGAATAAATTACTGCTGGCTGACCTCTGTTAGCTGCCAGAGTTCAAGGGCATTTTATTCCCAGGTGCAGCTTTACACTTTCCACCCACCCAGCCTTCCTCCCCCTCCGACACACACGCACACACACACGTGCACACACGCACACACACACGCACAAGCACGTGCACACGCTAGGAGCTCTCAGTGAACGGTCTAACGGCCCTCCTGGAGAGCAGACAGCGTTCGTGTGTCGCGTGCCCCAGTACGTGCTCCATAGTGCTTGGTGAATAGAGGGGTGTACACAGGCCTGGCCAGCTGGAAGGACAAAGGCCAAAGGTCGGAGACCGGCAGGTCGGGCTGCAGATCCAGCCCAGGAAGCCGTGGTGAGTGAGATGGAAACACCAAGGAGACGGCCAGCTGAGAAGAGGAGCGAGGAGGCCAGGGAGGTCTGAGGCCCTCAGGGAGTCAGGACCCTGGGCTGTGAAACACGTGGCTGCAGCTCGGCCACAGTAGCACGGGCAGGGGGCGCTGCTGTGCCAGGCTGGGCCGGGAAGAGGCTCGGGTTCAGTTCCCAGGACAACCTGCGCAGGCCGGGCCCCGTCTGTCAGCCGATAGCCTGGCAGACCTTGAAGCCGGGCAGAGGCTCGTGGCAAGGAAGCGCCCCTTCGAAGTGCTGATCCGTCCTGTCTGTCTCTCATGAACATAATAAAGAGGCCAGCTAGTGGTGTGGTGGCTAAGGCCCTGGCTCCCATATGGCCAACCACAGTTCGCGCTCCAGACCCAGTGGCTTGTAAATCACACCAGGTGCACGTGCGCGTGCCCAGGATCCCAGGAGAAGAATGTCCGAGAAAGGGTTGTAGTGTGGCCCCCCGGGGGTGGTTTCTCAGTTTCCCTCTCTCTGTCTCTCACCTGTGAGGGCACGTGCTCTAGGGCAAAAGCCTAAACGATTAAATCGGTAATCCTCGTCCTGAAAGACGGCCGGGCGCTGTGCAGAGGGGGCGCCTGCTGGCTTCGGGGCCCAGGCGGCCTGGAGAGTGTCGAGCCCTCGCTGTGGCCGCGAGCCAGGCTGCCGTGCAGCTAGACACGATGGGCTCGTGTCGAGGGAGAGCCAGGCAGGCACAGACGGGCAGCGGCAGCGAGGGGGACTTGGAGCAGGAGAGCGGCCTGAGAAACGACAGGGACAAACTTGTAGCGACGCTGTGCAGATCAGGTCGGAGGGCCAAGAACGAGACTGGGGAAGCCAGCGAGGATGCCCAAGCAACAGCCGGGGAGAAGTGAGGCCAGGCCTGGCGGCAGAGCGTGGCAGGGAAGGAACTTCCTGGGAAGGAGGGCCCTCGCTGCCCTGCCCAGCCCGCCTCTCACTCCCCCTGCACCGCGGCCCTGCCCAGCCAGTCGCAGCCCTCTCAGTCCCAAGCTCTGGGCCAGGCTCGATCACACCAGAGACATGAAAAGGAAGCATGTGCCGTCTCTCATTTCTCTCCCTTGACTTCCTCTGTCTGCCACACTCCTCTGTCTCACCCGCAAAAATGTGGCATTTTATATTCAAAGCAGTGCACGTGTGATTATTTACTAGGTGCGTATCTAAGACGAAATTACATTTGAAGTATTTTCCCCCAGCAATCATTTTCCTTTAAGCAACAGTGCTCATGGTTTGAAGATCCTGCATTTGTGAAACAAAACCGAGGGGAAAAGAAGCCTCTGACAGCCACGCAAACACACCTTGCAACTGCTACCTCAGGAACCTTCCGGGAGATACCGAGGCCATTTGTGTGTGTCTGCCACTCTGGTGCACGTGTGTGTGCATTGGTGTATGTGTGCCTGCACATGTGTGTGTCCGGTGCATTTGTATGCTCTGTATGTGTGTGTGTGCATATGTGTGTATCTGGGTACATTCGTGTGTTCTCTGTGTGTGTGCATACATGCATGCGTGTGTGATCATATGTCTGCAGAGCACACATCTGTCTTATGTGTTACAGGGGAGAGGACCATAAAAGAAAGAAACTAGTGTCTACTGAGAGTCTGCCTTGTTGCAATTTTTGGGGGCTTTATCTTATTTCAACTTTCAGTATTCCTGTTTTTTTGTTTGTTTTTTTGTTTTTGAGAGATTTTTGAAATAGGGTACAGGCACTCACTGGAGAGACAGAGAGACAGAAAGTGAGAAATCAGCCCCCAGAGGGATGGCCATGCCATAATCCCTTCTCCTCCATTTCTCCTCTTAGACTTTGGGCATGTACACACACGTGCCTGGGGTGAGTTCAAACCTCTGGGTCCGGGACTCAAACACAGTTGGCCACACGGGAGTCCAGTGACGTAACCACTACACCATCAGCTGGTACCATTCTTGTTTTTGTTTAACTGCTGAGAAAACTGCTGAAGAAACTGAAACTCAATGAAGTGCGAAGGCTCACTCACAGTTAGGTGTCACGCTGCCCTAAGTGTGGGAGCCGGAACTCTCTAGTTTATCGTCTTTCCAGTTAATCTAAAAAGATGAAGAAATAAGGGCCAGCAGGTGGTGTAGTGGTCAAGGCTCTGGACTCCCACATGGCCGACCACGGTGTGAGTCCCGGACTTCGCAGCTTGAAAATCACGCTGGGCACATGTGCGCGCTTGCCCAAAATCCTGGGAGGAGAATGGAGGACGAGGGATTTCAGCAAGGCCATCTCCCTTGGGGGTGATTTCTCACTTTCTCTGTCTCACTCTGAGGAGTGCATGTGCCCTATGGCAAAAAGAAACTAAAACGCTGAGAAATGAAAGTCCCATGGTTTCTTTCACCAGGTGGCACACTTGACAAAGTCTCAGGTCCATCCACATATTTGACAGTCCTTCTCTGGGCCCCTCTGTCCTGGGCTTCCCATATAAAATGTAAGGCAATGCTTCCCACACCTCTGGAAGCAGGTTTACCTTTCTCATTTCTGGAATGAAAACAAGGCGCTAAGGGATCGAGTAACTCCTCCCACGAAACTAGAATTCAAATACAGTTTTATCTGACTGCAAAGCCTGAGCCCTTGCCACACATTCTTGCTTCATTATTGCACATTTTTGAATCTTAAGAATTTAGTCTAGGTAGATAAAAAAAATCATACATATGAAACCAGAGTTGTCACATGGTGGTCTGTGTGTAAAGGTCAGCAACTGTCCTAAGTCCCCAAAACCCAGATTCTCTTCATCTTCTCACGTTTCCACCCTCAGTTTGTCAGCTATCTAGGACTAGCTTTCCTCATGGTTGCAAAATGGCTGCCGTGACTCCAGGCATCACAGCCCCAACAATGCCTAATAGAAAAAGATAAATCAGTTATGTCCTGGGCTTCTCTCTTTTCCCTTTTCTTTCATTTTCATTTATTGTCTTTTCTTTCTACTGTATCCATATAGCTATTTTTGCATATGCATTGAGACATGTTAAGAGGATGTTCACCTGATGAAAAAGCATCTTTTGCATTTTAATACATTGCTTGATTTGTCTTTGTAATGAACATTTATCACTTTTTAGAAAAAAACAATGAAGACAGGAATCCTCAGAATTCCAAAGAAACAAAATTTCACTGTGTCATTCACCCACTTAAGATTACCAGTGGCTTAGGCTGACCCACCACTGAAAAGACACGAGACGAACTCCTTGCTGGACTTTATTTACTTATTTATTTATTTATTTTGAGAGGTTTTTGGTATAGGGTACGTGCACTTGCTGGAGAGACGGAGAGACAGAGAGACAGAGAGACAGAAAGCAAAAAATCACCCCCCGAGGGGATGGCCACACCGCAATCCCTTCTCCTTGCAGGATTTTGTGCATATGCACATACACGTACCCGGTGTGAGTTTTACGCCGCCAGGCCCGGGACTCGAACTGCGGTCAACACGTGGGAGTCTGGCGACGTAACCATCGTGTCACCTGCTGGTCCCCCTTGGCGGAGAGGTAAGGCCCTCTGTAATCTGGCCACAGCGCTCTTGCTATGGAACATTGGTCCTCAGACACGTGGACATTACGAGCTTCCTGCCTGAGCTCAGGCCTCTGTCCACCACCCTCTGAGCCTGCCTCCTCTGTCTTCATTCTGCCACCGCACCCTGTCTGCAGGTCACTCAGTACGCAAACCGAAAGTCTCTGCTTCCTCTAAGCCTCCCCAGGAAACCCACTCAGAAGCAATTGCTGCCTTGCCCAGGGGCCCGAGAAGTGTATGCCCTGGCCGTGTCCACACCTTTTACCAAGTGCCTCTCCACACGGTACGCTGGAGCCTGCTTCCCTCTGCTCCCGGGCTGGTCTCTGCCTCTAGTCCTGAGGGGTCACTTTGCTCTCTCCACGTCAGCCAGGGTGGAACCTGGCAGATACCATGACCAGCGACTTGCTAAACGTGGGCCAGGGCTCCCCCCCGTCACACAGCGGTCCCTCCGGGCAACCTCGTTGAGCTCCAGCCGCCCTCCTCACAGTCCCACGCTCTAGGCAGGAGCTCCGTCCTGGACCTGAGCCTCTGGACATGCCACACGAGCAGGAGGGTGGTCCGGGAGGCTGCGTCTGCCCGCCGTGGGCGTCAGCTAGCCCTTCCCCAGCTGCGTGGTGTGGAGCTGCTGAGGCCCCTCCTGTCAGAGAGGGGACAAACAGGACTGAGCAGCCACAGAGACATAAATAGCCCAGGCCCCCCAGGCCCCCCCAGGCTCCCCAGACCCCATCCTACACCATGGAGAGGCGTAAGTGACAGCACATGAGCCAGGGGTCCCCGTCTAGGAACCCGACAGTGGCTGGTTACACCGGCCCACGCGGCCGTGACTGCGGCTTCCTGGGGGTGCTGCAGGGCACCCCCGCGTTTCTAGGGAGATTGGACGTGACAGAGGAGCCAGAGGTGTGCGGGCAGCATTCCTTCGGGATCCACGAGTCCGCCGTCTGCAGCTGTGACCGCCGCAGTTCCGAGTCTGCGCAGGCTCCCCAGGGAACTGACAGCCCTGCTGTGAGACGCGCCCCGCACCCCACAGGCCTGGTGACGTCGGAATCTGCATCTGGCCCCAAAGCGCAGAGGAGAGGGGCCCTGGGACACACACCCTCAGAGGGGGACCCCAGGGCCACTCCTCCGTCCTCTCCCTTCCACCACCGCGCCCGGTCTGCGGGTCTCTCTGAGTCATGCTTGTTGAAGAAATAAACCCGAGTTCTGGCCTGGCCTCTGTACTGCCGGCCTTAGAGGAGGCCCCGGCGGCCGAGGCTGGAAGAGGGGCCACACCTCACAGGCTGGGGGAGAGCATGATGTGGCCTGGGTGGAGGGTCAGGGACCCATGGCGCTTTCCAACGTGTCTGTGGTGCAGAGGGGCCCTGGGGCCACGTGGGGAATGGCCTGGTGTGGCAGAGACGACAGGAGGCTGGTGGTGGCCCCAAGAGAGACGGTGGTGCCTTAGAGGAGGGAGGTGGCAGTCGGAGGAGACAGCGACCGTGGGGGTGAAACCAGGGGGTGAAACTGCAGGGTGGGGTGAGGGAGAGCAGGGTGTCCCCAGGCTCCGCTCTGCAGCAAATGTGCCCTCTCTACTCACCTCTGTCCCTTATCTGAAACTTGAGAAAGGGCCACTCATCTTCTCGGAGCTGTCCTGAATATCTGTTTAAAACGAAGCCTTGTTCCTGAGGCCAACGTGCCGTCAGGCATGCCAGAGCTCTGCGAACTGTGCCGAGCGCGTGAGAGGAGAGTGTGAGCACGTTCTGTGGTTCGGGTGGAGGGGCTGAGAGGGTGAGGAGGAAGGGCATCTCGGGCAGGGGCACGGCCCAAGCAAAGCCAGAGGGTGGGAGGAGAGGGCCGTGGGACGGGGTGGCAGCTAGATCTGCCAGGGACCCGTCCAACATGGCAGTCCTCTTACCCACGGGGTCCAAGGCCTCCAGCGAGGCCGAAGCCAGAGGTTGCACGGGACCTGCGTGCCCTATGCGGCTGTTATGGAGCGTGATTTATAACTCAGGTGACAATAATATCCGTCAGTAATTACAATCACGTCCTGTAACAGAAGTTCTGTGGGGTGATCTTGTGGCAGGGTGGCCTTGGCAATGCCCAGGTTCTTGGTGTTTGGGATAAAGAATTGAATGAAACACCAACAGTGAAAGCAAAGGGTAGTTTATTCAGTGACAGCAAAAGTACACACCTAGAATTAGGAGCTGCCTGTGTGTGTGTGTGGGGAGAGAGAGAGAGAGAGAGAGAGAAAGAGAGGCCCTACAGGTTCTTTCCATAGGGGGTTTATAGTTCCTTGCTGGTCATTGGCTGGGCCCACTGGCTGATGTCACCCAATTGGCTCTCTCTATTGTGTCTGGGCCCACTGATTCATCCCATTGGCTGTACCAAATGTGGCTTCATCAGTTAGCCAGCCCCCCCTGGAAATGCACTTCCATTACCTTGGGCGGGGCATACCCTGTCCTGACCGGGTTTTCTTTCCAGCCACGTGGGCAAACGCTCCCGCCCCCCACCCTTTCCATTTGCCAGCTCCGTCCTGCCTCAGTCTCTCCCCCAGGTCTCCCCGTACTGTACCTCGGCGATGGGAACCGTGGGAAGTGAAGCCGAGATCCACTGAGCTGCCGTGTTCCCTGCCGCGCGGTCTGCCCCGTGCAGGTAAGGGTGGGTCAAGTCCTCCAGCTCATTGACTCCTTAGGAGCCCAGGTCAGCCCTCCTCACCCTCGGGCAGCCGTGCTCCTACTGGGAGAGAAATTGTTTACCAAATTCAAGGTCAAAATGACTTTTTTAGATCTTTAAGGTTTTTGCCATAGGGCATTTGCACTCGCTGGAGAGAGATAGAAAGAGACAGTGAAAGAGAAAGCAAGAGAAGCCTTCTCCATTCTCCTCTCGGGATTTTGGGCGTGCCTGCACATGTGCCCGGCGTGATTCTCAAGTCTCCAGTCCAGGACTTGAAATGTGGTGGGCCATGTGGGGGTCCAGTGCCTGAGCCACTATGCCACGGCTGGCCAGGTCAGAGTGACTTTTTGGAGGATGACAGTCTCCCAAGGAACTAGTTGGGGGGAGCAGCTCTTGGTGGCTGGGACTCTCCATTCGAGTTCCACCATCGCAGGGAGTTCTGAGAGAGAGAGAGAGGCTCGAGGGCCCCAGAGGTGTTTTCCATGGGGGGTTAGAGTTCTTGCTGGTCACTGGCTGGGCCCACTGGCTGCTGTCACCCAATGGGCTCTCTCTAGCCTCTCTTTCCTGAGACGGGCCGGAGCAGTCGGACTCGGTCAGCTCCGTTTAGAAAGCAGGCGTCCCGCGCTGCAGGGGCCAGGAGAGCTGGGGCCGGCCACGTTTTTCCCCCGCACCATCTGCAGAGGGCAGAGGGGAGGAGGGCTGTTTGTGGCCCTGTCTGCCAATCAGTAACTCAAGCCAAACTTAATTGCTTCCCTGAACCTGAAAAATATCAAACTGCATAAATAAATGTGCTCTAAATTATTAATAAAGGCATTTACATCTAGAGTTGGAGTATGGAAATTAATTTAATGTCTTATGCTAAACCGACCGGCGTGCACGTGATTTGAGGATTCAGAGACGCACAGGGCAGGGAAGGAAATGAAGGTGGAAAGTGTGCAATCTCGGGCATTTTGCATTTAAAAATCTCAAAAATAATAAGGAGGAAGGAATGTGTGGAGAAGCGTGGGAGCAAGCCCTCAGACCCACATGGAGGCAACTCAGAAACGAGGACGCCAAGGTCGCCTCCGCCTCGGGCCCTCGTTCTGAAGTGAGCCTGCAGTTTCTGGGAAGGGGTAATGACTCTCCTTTCTCAGGGCCACGTACGAGCAAGCCTGCGGTCGGAACGGACCCAGTACTTGGGCTGGGGAAGCAGGTCTGGAGGCATCAGCCACTGCCAGTGGCCAGGAGAAGGGGCCCAGGGTCCCCCACCGCCACCTGCTGGCCACACCCCTGCCCCATGGCCTCATTTCTTCAGCTCTGGAAGCAGGTGTTCCAAACGGCCCTGGTGAACCCCAGCTGGGCCACTTGCTGGCTGAGTACCCTTGACCCAAGTTTGAATTCTCCGAAGCTCAGTCTCCTCAGCTGTAAAGCCAGTTAATCTCGCTCACGGCCGCTTTGCAAGGATACGTCGTGGCATTCGTGGACGGCAAGCAGGACTCAGATCCTGTTAGGGCATGATGTCCCCACGCACACTTCTGGTACCCTGATATCCCCATCTAGGCCTCGACGCTCTGTTTCATAAGAAAGATGAAAGGAGATATTGGACGGGGGCTTGGTCTCAGGGGAGAGGGGCAAGGAGATGACTAGGGCCCGCCCTGTCTGGCCTGGGACTGAGTTGACTCAGATCTGGAAGTGTGAGGGTCCGGAGGAACAGCATGGGGTGGGGAGGAGCCATGCAGGCCGCTCCATCTGGAGTGTCCTGGGTTCTGTGCTCACACCTGGGCCAGGAGGCTGGCCTGCCACACAGCGAGAGCCACGTTGGGCAGGGGAGTGACACCGACTGGCCGTGAGGGCAGGAGAGGAGGCTGGAGCAGACGCCACAGGTGACTGCTCCAAGGTCCCTGGACAGCCGGGATGCACGAGAGGGCCTTGTTTCTAGACATGGACACCAACGCAAGCCAAGGTGCCTGCAAGCTCCCATGGCAGGCCGCCAGGGCTCCCGAATGCCGTCCCAGGCCGCCTCCAGCAGGGGTCAGTACCTGCCCACTCCACCCCACCGCCCTTCTCCACGGAGCTCCTGTGCATTTACCAAGGGGTCATCTTTGAGCTGGTCTCCGAGGGAGTCAGGGCTCAAGGCTCCCAGCTCCAAATCCAAAAGCGTACATAGGCTAATATTTACTTATTTTTCTTTTTTCTTTTAGTTTTATGCTGGGTCATATGGTAGCTCTGATTCGAACCTGTCGGGGAGCCCCCACCCCGTCTTCCGTGATCCAGCCGGCCCTCTCAGCCGTGAGGAGCACTGGCGTTTGCGAGGCCCTCCCGGCACGCCACACGGTGCTGAGAACGCGAGCTGCCCTCCCGAATCTTCACAGTCCATCAAAGAGACACGCTGTTACTCCCCCGCGTGGAGAGAGAACTCTCCCGAGAGGCCTCGTGCCCTTCCTCCAGGCCAGTGGGTAGAGCGGTCAGGAGTCCGGCCACTCCGGCCAGAGGCCGAGCCCTGACCCACAGCCCTGCGGCGTCCCTGTGCACACCCCTCCATGCCAGCCACACAGACCTGCCCGGCTGCCGCGAAGACCTCAGGGGACCACCGAGCAGCTGGCACTGCAGTGGGCTCTCAGGAGAACGAGGTTGTCCGAGGGCTTCCCACATCTCAGAAGGACGAGGTGGGCACCCGGACGTGGAGGCACAGCCAGGCGGGTGGGTGTTGGCTCTGGCCTGGCCCCGAGCCTCTGTCACAGGCCTACGCTGGCCCCCGCTGCCTCTCAGAGGTCCGACAACGCAGCGACCCTTCCCTCGGCTGTCTCTACTCCGCTGTCCTCGGTTAACTCAACACCCTGTTCTCTGCCTTCCGCAGGTTATTCCGCCGCTTCTAGCAGGACCGGCAAGGACACGCTTGCAGAAAGCGTCCACCACAGAGCGGCATGGGCCCGCACCTCTGGGGACTCCAGTTTCCTGCCTGGAAAGCAGACGGTAACAGTCCCTGGGGGCCAGGACAGACAAGCAGGATGTAAACGGAGCCACGGCCTGCTGTAGGCCAGCGCCCCGCCACAGCGGCTCCTCCTCCGGCTACCCCGCCACAGCCCGAGCATGAGACCGGAGCAAAAGGTCTCCTGCCCTGGGGGGCGTCTGCAAGGAAGAGGGGGCACTTACTCCAGCTTTTGGGGGAGTAGTTTTTGTTTCTAAGTATTGCATTTCCTAATTGCCTTAGAAAATGCTTCCAAATTGCAACATGATGGGAAAAAATAAGCTTCTTAAATAAAATTTTAATTAATACTTACTGAAGATAGGAGATCATTCAGGTCGGATTTATGACACAGCAGAGGTGGACGTTTTATTGTCTGTCTAAGGACTTTATAGCAGACAGGGCCCCTCTTGTAATCAAAGCATGAAAGTAAACATTTGCATTCATTTTACGGGACTTGAAGGCCGGTTTTGTATTTCCCACGATGATGGAAGTTTATAGCTGTCGCCGCCTTTATGACACACAGTTGGTCACTGCTTTGACTCAGCGGTGGCGGGGACGTTTCATGGGAACAATGTCCCATTATCACACAGCCTGAGGGAGCAGCCCCTTCCACTTAAAGCAGTTTCTAAGAACAAATTATTAAGGGAAGAAAGGTATCCCTAAACCCCACACGGTTTGGGTTGGGTTTGGGAGAAAAAATACCGCATTTTCTGAGAAATTGCTTCAACCTTAACTGAACCAAAAATTCTACCAGGAGGACAGGAAAGGCTAAGCTTCCTGTCGTCCTCCTACTGAGCCCTTCTCTCCCTCCTGGGTGACACCCTGGGGCTGCCTGAAATGACACGGAAACCTACATGCACCTTTATCTGCACGTGTGAAACAGTGAGAAGCAGAACTGGGGCCAGCGGGTGGCGTGGTGGTTAAGGTGCTGGACTCCCACCTGGCTGACTGCAATTCGAGGCCCGGTCCAGTAGCTTGAACACTGGGCCCGGTGAGTGTGCGTGCATGGCCAGAACCCCAGAAGAGAGTGAGGGAGGAGGTTGCAGCCTGGCCGTCCTCCGTGAGGGAGGAATCTGCTTACTTTGCTCTCTGTCTGTCTCTCCAGGGAACACGCATGCCCTATGACAAAATTACTCCCCCTCCAAATACAGCAGCAGAGCCCACTCATGCCAGCCTTAACCGTGGTCCCCACAGTCCCCCCCAGGACCCTGGCCCACAGCCTCGTGCCCCTTTGCCTTCTTTCAGCACAAGATCTTGGCCCAGCTGGACTTACCTGCCCAGATGGACGCTGCCCCCTCTGGTCCCCGCTCTGTCAAACGTGAGCGCGCCCACTCCGCGGTGTTAATGAGGCTCCAATACAGGAGTGGGCATGAAAGGGACGTTCAAACTGGGAAGAGCATATGGTTAGTTCTCATCGCGATCGTCATAATCCTCCCTGGATCGGGCGATAAGCACACGCCCATCAAATTACATCCATCCCTCTCAAAATAGCCAGTGCTTCCTTAGAAGGAGCACTCGGGTTTCAGAAGATCGTAGATGTAGAAATGGAAAAACGGAGACTGCTTCCCCCCATACCTCTCCCTGCGTGTGAAATGGGGTACCTCCACTCCCACGTGAGAAGGTCCTGGGGTCGCCTCTGCAGACTCCCTGGGCACACTGGACACACACCTGAAGCTCGCAGTGAGCTGGTGCCAAGATCCTGCGGGTGCACGCTCGCTCTCACTTGGGGAAGAAATAAATAATTATATATATATATATTTTAGTTTTGTGATAGGGCACAGGCACTCCCCGAAGAACATGAGAGAGAGAGAGAGAGAGAGAAGTGAGAAATCACCCACCAGGGGAGGCAGCCAAGCCCAATCCCTTCTCCCCCACTCTCCCCTCAGGATTTTGGGCACCCATGCACATGCACCCAGAGTATTTTTCAAGCCACTGGGTTCAGGACTCGAACTGCATAGTTGGTCATGTGGGATCCAGCCACCTTAACTTCCACGCCACCTGCTAGCTCAATAATAATTTTTTTTTTTAAGTAAAGAAAGAAACGAGCTGAGACAGACCTTCTTGAGTTGTTGCTCCTTAGAGCTGCGCCCACAGTTCTGGGTGGGCTCAGGGTGGGGAGGGAGCTGGTGTGGAGCCCTGGGCGACTCCCGCCGTCCCTCCCTGTGCTGACAGAGGGCAGGCGTCCGGGTGCTGGGTGCCCGCCGCCTCGAACTCACAGCATGCAGAGTCTGCCGCCTTTGAACGTGGCCACCACGTGGGTAAGCGCCACCGGTCAGGCCCAGGTGTGGCCGGGGCCCCGACAGCCTCGCTGGGCCGGCGCGTGTCCGAGCCGTGACGCCAGGCCCCAGCATGCTTATTTGTCCAATAACCATCTCCTGAGCTGTTCTAGAAAGCGGCCCGGGGGGCGGGGAGCAAGAACTCGGTGGCTGCTGTCACTTTCGCTCTCACACTCTCATCTGTCTGTCACACTGGGCTCTGTCTCTCCCTGGTCACACGTGCGCTCTCTCTTGCACACACATGTGCATGTATGCACACGCACTCTGCCATCCTGAGAGGCCCTTTGGCGCCCTTCTGGAGGCCTGGAGCTGGGGTGCACAGGTCACTGCGTCCAGCACTTCGCCCCACCCCCGGTCGCCTCCCCTGGTGGCCTTCCACGCAGAGCCCCACGCCTGCCCTCAGCCTCGTCCCTCCGGCCTGTGCGGCCTCAGTGGCCCTCGCCCCTGGCCCCGGGGCCGGGCTCTGCTTCACTCCACTACAGCCTCTAAGATTTAGACGGCGCGGGCCGGGGGTGGGGGGCACGCCCAGCACGGCCGGGGAAGCGCAGGGCCCGGCTGGGCTGGAGCAGCAGTGCTGGGGCAGGCTCGGAGCTCTGCGAGCCTCTGTGAGCGTGATAACCGACCACCAGGAGATTCAGAGAATTCCGGAAGGTTTTGTAATCAGAGGTGACAACACAGAGCCCGCGATAAGGAGGTGCTGAGCCTGAGCCAGTGACAGGGAGGGCTGGCCGGAAGGGGGGCAGCAGCTGCACCCCCGGGCAAACCGCAGAAGTGGAGGTTTCCTCCCCAGCCTTTGAGCAGACGAGGAGCCCACAGACCAGAGTGAGGTGTGAGGAGGACGGAGGCGCACACAGGAAGGGGCCGCCCTGGTGTCTGGGTGCCCGTAGCCGCGGTCTCACCGCCTCACCGTCTCCGGACGGACCTGCCCTGGCACTCGGCGACAGTGAGGGTGACGATGGATGGGTGAAGAAGGGAGAGGCTGAGGAGGAGGGAGGGAGGGAGGGAGGGAGGGCTGGGCCGTGTGATGGCGGGATGGAGGGAGGGCAGAGAGAAGGATGGGAGGAGAGAAGGAGGGCTGCAGGGGTGAGGACTCCGTGCAGGAGGGAGCTCTGCTCCGGCTCTGACCCCGCAGGAGCAGCCGCTGCGCCCAGTATGAGGCCCAGCCCCAGGACCATACTCGCTCTCAGAGCAGAGGCCTGGCCCCTCCTCCAGGAAGCCCTCCTGCTTTCCCTGCACGGCCTCGGCCCTCTCCTCGTCCTCCCAGGTGCTTCACACTTAGGTCTCGAGTACGCGCTCAGCCCCTGGAAGGGGCCCGGGCCTCGAAGCCTAGAGAAGGGCACGGGCCCCACGTTCTCCTCAGTCGTGCATGAGAGGACGGGAGGTGCTCCCCTCGGCCTGCTCCCGGGCAGCACCATCCACAGCTCCCGCTCAGGGCCAGCGGGCTCCCTGGCCCACCTCCCACGTCCTCCCCGACCCTCCCACCCCCCAGTCACATCAGCTCCCAGCTCCAGAAGACGGCTCCCCCCAGAGGCACTGGCACCACCCGACCGGCGGCAGAGCAGGTGGGCAGGGCAGGCGTCGGGGAAGGCGACAGGAACTGGTCCAGGTGAGGCTGGCCGGCTCGCTGTCTGGTTCTGAGCGCTGGAGGAAGTGAGCGGTTCACACCTGGTGAGCTGGGGCAGCCCAGGGCGTCTGGGAGCCTGGGTGTGTCTGCACCGGGCCTGTCACCCGGCACACAGAGAGCCCCCACCCGTGGCTCTGCAGGGGACACACACAAGACCACGACTTCCTGCCCTTGGCGAGGTCCTGGCCCAACAACCCCCTGCTTGGGAGGATCCTTGGAGACAGATGAGCTCTGTGACCTTGCCACCTGGGGTCCAGGAGTGCTTCCAGAAAGTTCTGCCCAGGTCTGCATCCTCTCCCCAGAATCCCTCAGATGGCCACAGGTGTTCTCTTCTGGAAACTTCCAGGTCACCCACCCTCCACGCTCCTCCTTCTACAGAGCGTCAAGGCCAGGCCACTGCTCCTTCAAGCAGGAGATGCCCGTGGCAGCCAGGGAGCCTGAGGCCGTGGGGAGGACCCCGCAGGCCGCCGCCACCCAGCTGGTCAGAGACAGGCCCCCTGCCCTCCCTGCCCGCCCGGCCCAGGAGGAGCAGGTGCAAGGAGGCGGTAAGAAAGCGCACACGGGGGTCCCGCCCTGGGGAGCAAAGGGGTCCCCACCGGCCCGTAGGCAGAGCCGGCTCCGGTCCCCACTCTGTCACATCCTGGCTGCGAGATGTTTGGGCACTGAGTTCTCTGCACTGGCACCCTCCTGTAACCGGCCGAGACCAGAGTGACGGCACGTGGGTCTTCGTAAGCTCTCGGAACCGTCGAGCCGAGGGTGCGGCCAGGGTCAGGGCCCAGACCTCCAGCATGCCGGTGGACCAAGGGCCCCACCGTGGGCGCTCGGGCTCCGGGGTCAGCTGGCGTGTGGTGGGGCATGGGCCCACGAGCGGTAGTGACATCTCAGGGCTATTGGGAGCACGAACGCAGGGCCACACCTGCCGGCTGGTGCAGCGACCGGCAGGGCCACACCTGCAACCTTGCTGGGCCTGCACAGGCAGGAGGCACACGGCACTCCCCTCTCGCCCTCAGGCCGGGAAGACTCAGGCAGAGGAGTCGCCAGCACCAGAACCCCAGAGGTGTTTCTGCCCTGTCCTGACAGACCGCCCTCGTGCGTGGGACACCAGGCAGCCCCGCATCACCCACCAGGAACCTGCTCCTGGAGTAGGTCAGGAGAGATGTCCCCAGGACAGGACAGCCTGCCATTGCGTCCCGGGGCCCAGCTGTATCCCGAGGGGAGAAGGATGCCAACCCTGCTCTGTGCGGCAATCTGAGGTCTCCAGTGGGAAGCCACGGCCTGGAGCAGTCGCGACCGGGCAAACTCAGGAACCACGGATTTTCATCACGTTTGAAAATGCATCATTTTTAGATCTGACTCTACCATTTTGTCCCTGATTTTTTTTATTGTGAGATCATTTTTAAACATTAAAAAAAATAGAAGTGACGTCCACATAACCTACAATGAGCCATTTTAAAGTGTGCAATCAGGCCCTTTAGTGACCTCGTGAGATGTGGGGCTCCCACCAGTGATTCAGATTTTCTCATCACCCCTGAAAACACCCAGTGACCTTGAAGGAGTCCCTCCCGCCCCCTCCCCAGCCTCGCCTCCTCATAACCTCTCATCTTGTCTATGTCTGTAGAGTCGCCTGTTTTAGATGAATTATATAAAAGGAGTCACACGCTGCGTGGCCTTCCATGGCCAGCTGCTTTCACTTTGCATAATGTTTTCGGGGTCCATCCATTTGCTGTGTCAGTCCTTCACCCCTCGTCCTGACTGAGTAATATTCCATCATAAGGACATACCACATGTGATTACCCACTCACCTCTGGTTACTTCACCATGAACTGTCGAAGGAAGAGTATAATGAACGCCCATTTCCCCATGACCAGGCTGAGCGACGGGGCAGGGCTAGGTGGGGACCAGCCGGGCACCTCCAGCGCAGCACCGGAGGAGGTGTCAGTCAGGGGTCTGCGGGGGAGAGCGGGCTTCTCCTTCAGATCGCGCCCGAGGCACCTCGCTGGCTTCACCCCAGCCTGGGCCTGTCCGACAGCTCTCATGTGGCCATGCTAGCTTCATCCCACTCTATGAACACCTGGGCTTTGAAATTCTTAACATTTCTTTTTCTTCTGGGCCAGCTGGTAGCATGGTGGTTAAAGTGGCTGGATCCAACATGGCTGACTACATGGTTCAAGTCCCAGATCCAGCGGCTTAAAAAACATTTTGGGTGCACATGCACATACGCCCCAAATCCTGAGAGAATGGAGAAGGGAGTGCGGTGTGGCCAGAAGGAATGTGCAAGTGAGAGAGAGAGGGAGCGAAAGCATCCCACCCTCAGTGGGGTGTGGCCAGGCAGCAATCTGTTTTCCTTCCAGTTCTCATCCTCTCGGGATCCTGGTATGACCCCAGGAGTTTTTAAGCATATCTTTTCTCCCTGGAACAATGAAGTGTCCCAGGCGTACCTTGGACAAGAATTCCCAGCTCTGAAGCCAGCCATCTCTCCGGCACGGCTGGGCCCCTCCTGGTAGGTAACACCGTGGACCAATACCCACCTGGGCTCTGGGTGGTCTCTGCAGCAGGAGTGGATGGAGGCAGGGAGAGCAGAATCAGTTCATAATGATTTTATCAGTTCAAATTTAACAGCCAGGGTTGAACTCTTTTTCCAAAATTTCATATTTGAGTCTCTTTTCCCTACACGGAAAATCTTGGTTCCTAGTGTATTTATATTGGTGTTAAGGTGTACGAAAATTACCATATTACTGAGTCAGCTGGTGCTGTGGGGGTTAAGGCATCTGGATCCCACAGGGCTGTGTGGTTCAAGTCTCGAACCTGGCGGCTTGAGAAACACACCAGGCGTGTGTCTGTGCATGGCCAAATTCCCGAGAGGAGAATGGAGAAGAAAGGATTGTGGTGTGGCCATCCCCCCGGAGGGTGATTTCTCCTCTTCCTTCTCTCTGTCTCTCTCTCCAGTACCTGCACTGCATAGCAAAAAAAAAAAAAAAAAAAAAAAAAAAAAAAAAAAAAAAATTACTATATCGTCATTGTTACTATTAATGATGAACCTACCAAGTAAAGCTAAAGACTTTGCAGTTTTCTTGTCCTTTGAATGTATCCCACCACAGATATATTGTCAGGTATTTTTTTCCTGAAATCGTTTAATTCATTTTTTGGCTCTGTATTAGGCTCTCTCATCTAGTTAGGTCTGTTTGTTTCTGTCGGTGTTTATCGGGGAGTTTTTCTTTCTCTCATTTTTAATTACCTTGACTTGCTTTTTTGAACATGTAAACCATACACAGATTATGTACAAGTGATTCCAAATAGAAAACTATGCTGAAAATCCTACCTGGAGGAGGTTCATTCCCACCCCAATCCTTTTCTACCCTCCTCCACTAGTTTCCGGCTTATTCTTCCTATTTTTCCTTTCCTTGCTTTTAAATCAGAGGCACATGTGTTCACCAGAGAGAGACAGAGAGGGAGGAAGCGCCCCCGTGAGGCTCGGCCGCGCTGCATCCCTTCTCCTCCGGCTCCCCGTCCCCTCAGCAATGCGCACGTGCACTCTGCCTGTTTCTCAAGGCACCAGGGCCAGGATTCGAGCTCCGGACCCCTAGGCACAGTGCTTACCTGCTGCGCCATGAAGCAGGCCCAGCTCAGGGGTTCTGGCTCAGTTCCACAGTCAGCCTGCACACCCCAGCTCCAGAACCC
The DNA here is from genome assembly GCA_026018925.1 of Tupaia tana. Lineage (NCBI taxonomy): Eukaryota > Metazoa > Chordata > Mammalia > Scandentia > Tupaiidae > Tupaia > Tupaia tana. The sequence continues at coordinate 1,372,458 of JAKSZU010000023.1, read as the reverse complement.
AGGACCGACCTGGCCGGGAAGTCTGAGGCGGGCTGTGGCCCGACAGCCTGTTGTGGGTGCCCTAACTTTCTCTGCCTCTCTCAAAACATTAAACTGTTTCTGTTAATTTGCCAGAAGGCAAACAAACAAACAAACAAAAAACGTGTACCACACAGTTGTTGGGGAAAGAGAGAAAGTGAGAAAGCACCCCATGGGGCCTGACTGCCACAGTTTCTCCTCCATTCTCTTCCTGGGTCTTGGACACACACACACATGCACTTGGCTTGAAGCCACCAGGTCTGGGACTTGAAGCACAGCCGGCCATGTGGGAGTCCAGCAATGTAACTACTAGGCCATCGGCAGGCCTCTTAAAGATTTTAAATCTTCTTGTGCAAGAAGACCCAAGGCCCAGGACCCACCAAGGAAAAGATGGAGGTACTTTTTATAGCTGTCTAGCACCTCTGTGACAAAGGACCCTACCAATGTCTGAACACACGCACAAGGAGCAAGGTGGACACGTACAACGTGTCTAAAACACGTCAGGCAGAGCCACCGAGAAAGGCTTGGCAGCGTAAGCACCTGGGCCGCTACTGCTCAGCTCCCGGGTGTCCCAGGGTAAATGAGCACATGTGCACACAAGCGCTTCCATCAGACGCTCACCAGCAGCCTTACTCATAACCGCCCACGCCGAAACAGCCCCGAGTCCGTATACGAACAGATGCCAGTGCGGTATATCCACCCCCAAAACGGAGCACTACTCAGGAACCGAAAGAACCCAGCTGCGGACTCACGTAACACGGAGAAATCTCAGAGCTGTTATCCTGAGGGGCCGGCAGGTGGCGTGGTGGGTTAGGGGCTGGACTTAGCGGCTTGGGAAGACGTGGCCGACCACGGCTTCGAATCCCAGACCTCGCGGCTTGCTTTCTCATTCTCCCTCTCTTCTCTCTCTTTCTCTGTCAAAACGCACGTGAAAAATAAATAAAATAATTCTTTAAAAAATGTATTATCTGAGCAAAAGAAGGCCGATGTAAACGTGACTATCTGGGGCCAGCAGGTGCTCGGTATTTAAGGCACTGGACTCTCACATGGCTGACCATGGTTTAAGTCCTGGACTTAGCGGCTTGGGAATCACACCGGGCACATATGCGTGCCCAGCATCCCAGGAGAATGGAGGAGAAGGGACTGTGGCGTGGCCATTCCCACGGGGTGTGATTTTTCACGTTCCCTCTCACTATCCGTCTCTCTCCCCAGCGAGCACACGCACCCGATGGCAGAAACCTGAAGAAGAACAACAAAGTGATGATCGGAATGACCCGTCACGTGACGTGCAGGAGAGACCCAGCTCAGTGCCAGGATGGAACCAGAGCTCTGGCTGCCCGTGGGGTACCGACTGCAAAAGGCCTGAGGGGGCCCCAAGGGGACCGGGACAGCTGACGCCTCTGTGATATTACAATAGATATGGCTCTGGTGTCCGTCCACACGCTCTGGCTTGTAACTCCCCTAGTCCCTGTCATTTCCTAAGGGCCTAGAACAACAAGCATGTCTTTATTAAAGTATTTGGTCTTCTGTTCTTCGATCCTGAAGCAGCTTCGGAGCGGCTGCAGCGTGGCGCAGGTAAAAGGCAGGCGTTGTTACAACGTTGGGGGCTCAGGGACCCTCAGAAGCAGATCTCTGTCTCTGGCCTTTTCCTCCCTCCTCTCACTGCTCCTTTCTCTCCCCAAAGCAGGCCCTAGCAACCAGCAATTGTCTTCCCCGAGGCAGGTCATAAAAAGTGAAGATACTCTAACCTTCTCCCGCCTTTCTGTCTCGGAGCTGCGCTGGAAACCCTCTGACCGTCCTCCTCCGCTGTAAGACGGTGCGCCTCTCCAACCCTCTGACCGTCCTCTTCTGCTATAAGACGGTGCGCCTCTCCTCGGAGCTGTGCTGGAAACCCTCTGACCGTCCTCCTCCGTTGTAAGACGGTGCGCCTCTCCAACCCTCTGACCGTCCTCCTCCGTTGTAAGACGGTGCGCCTCTCCAACCCTCTGACCGTCCTCCTCTGCTATAAGACGGTGCGCCTCTCCAACCCTCTGACCGTCCTCCTCCACTGTAAGACGGTGCGCCTCTCCAACCCTCTGACCGTCCTCCTCTGCTATAAGACGGTGCGCCTCTCCAACCCTCTGACCGTCCTCCTCTGCTATAAGACGGTGCGCCTCTCCAACCCTCTGACCGTCCTCCTCCATTGTAAGACGGTGCGCCTCTCCAACCCTCTGACCGTCCTCCTCCATTGTAAGACGGTGCGCCTCTCCAACCCTCTGACCGTCCTCCTCTGCTATAAGACGGTGTGCCTCTCCAACCCTCTGACCATCCTCCTCTGCTATAAGACAGTGCGCCTCTCCAACCCTCTGACCGTCCTCCTCTGCTATAAGACGGTGCGCCTCTCCAACCCTCTGACCGTCCTCCTCTGCTATAAGACGGTGCGCCTCTCCTCCGAGCTGTGCTGGAAACCCTCTGACCGTCCTCCTCTGCTATAAGACGGTGCGCCTCTCCTCGGAGCTGTGCTGGAAACCCTCTGACCGTCCTCCTCCGCTGTAAGACGGTGCGCCTCTCCAACCCTCTGACCGTCCTCCTCTGCTATAAGACGGTGCGCCTCTCCAACCCTCTGACCGTCCTCCTCCGCTGTAAGACGGTGCGCCTCTCCAACCCTCTGACCGTCCTCCTCCACTGTAAGACGGTGCGCCTCTCCTCGGAGCTGTGCTGGAAACCCTCTGACCGTCCTCCTCCGCTGTAAGACGGTGCGCCTCTCATTTCAGAGGGCCCGGCCCGGCCCTGGGCAGGAGAAGGGCTGCACAGAGGCCGAGGATGCGGATAGACAGCCTTGCCGGTCCCCCTCCGTCTGTGGCAGGAGCTCCTGCCCTTGTCCAGTCACGTCCCTACACGAGTATCCACGCCTTACTCCAAGCCCAGGACGGGGCTCTGCGAGCTCTGGACATCCGGGAACATGTGGCTCACAGGAGGCACCTTACCCACTCTGCGTCCTGGGGAGGTGACCCGCAGTGGAAGCCAACACGCTCAGGACCCTCCCCGTTCTCACCTCGTACCTCTCCACCTCTCTATCCTACCTGGTAGAGTAAGCTGGCCCGTGTAAGGGTTCCCCTGAGTTCTGGAGCTACCCTGCAGATTCATCGAGCCTAAAGCGGGGGCGTGGGGACCTCAGCTGGTAGCCTGTGCAGAAGCTCCTGAGGCCGGGGCGTGCCGTCTGCGGTGGGGGCAGTCGGGCAGCTGACTTGGGCCGGGTAGGAAGTGTCAGAGCTAGGCTAGAGTGGAGGACGCCCCGTCTGACGCAGAATCAATAGCTCGCTTGTGGGTGGGGAGAAGTCCCCACATGTGTGGGGTCGCAGAAGTGATTGGTGCTGAGGGAGCGGGAGGGCCTGCTTGGTTCTGTCTCCAACGTGGTGTTGATTTGGGCAAGGATTACCTCAGTACGTACGCTTGCCGCAATTCTTCAAACTCGGCACTTAAGATGTGCATATTTTACCTCAATTCAAAAGATGGTGGACTGAGGCCGACAGATGGCATGGTGGTTAAAGTACTGGACTCCCATGTGGCCAACTGTGGTTCAAGTCCCAGACTGGGCGGCTTGAAAATCCCACTGGGCACGTGTGCATGCTGAGAGAAAGGAGGAAGAGAGATTGTGGCATGGCCGTCCCCCCCGGGGGGTGATTTCTGGCTTTCTGTCTCTCTGGCAAGTACACGCGCCCTATAGCAAAAATTTCTCGGAAAAAAAAATAAACAAGAAAATATAAGGCCCACAGAAAAATGGGCAAAGACTGCGAACACAACTCATTAACAATGAAACATACATCCAACAGGTCATGATGAAAGGTGTTCAGCTTCACAGGGCTGCTAGGAAATCTATAATAAAACACTACAATTTCATTCTTGCCAATCAGGTTGGCAAAGGTTAAAGGATGGATAATATCAAATATTAGCAAGAATCAGGGAAACGGCCACGTTTATGCACTACTAATTGGTGGAGGTTCTTGAAGGCCAGTTCCGCAGCGCCTCCCCAAATTCCAAAGCACATGCCAGCCCCACCGCAGTGGTGCGTGCCAGGACTTTGGCTCTGCAGGCTGAGCCGCACAGGAGGCCCGGACTCCCCCGGCCCACCCTAAAGTCAGTGCATCTGCACTGCCAGCTACTCGGGGAAACTGAGGCAGGAGGATCGCAGCAGGATGGAACCCAACCTTTGACAGAGACAAGTGTGTGCCCTTTGACCCAGGGATATGATTTCTAGAACCTAATGCAAAGGAGAAATTATCTTAAACCATGAAATTTTATATTTGTATCTATATGTACACCATGACAGAATAAACAAGTGAATAAAGGCAAAATGTAGAATGTGGAATAGTAAATAGATGAGCACAATCTCATATTTTTTTAAAAAGTACATATAACTCCATGCATCATATACATATATACACATACATGTGTATATTTGTGTGGATATATATATTCACACACATCTATATTCAGAGAGTGGACAGGAAAAATGTACTTTTTTTTGCCACAAGGCATGTGTCCTTGCAAGAGAGAGAGAAAAAGAGAGAGAGAAATGAGAAATTACCCCCGGGGGGAGGCCATGACTCAGTCCCTTTCCTCTATTCTCCTCTCGGGATTTTGGGCATGGATGCACGCGTACCTAGTGCGATTTTCTAGCCGTTGGGTCTGGGCCCCAAACCGTGATTGGCCATGTGGGAATCCGGCGTCTTAACCACCATGCCATCTGCTAGCCCTGGGAATAATGTACTTTAAATGTTGATAGGGTGACTTTGTGGGAGGGCAGCGGGGGTGGTAAAGATGCTTCTTGTATTGCATTGTGTATTTAGTGTTTTGGTTTTTGTTTGTTTGTCTGGTTTTTTTTTTGTTTGTTTTTTTTTTTTAGAGGTTTTGGCTATAGGGCATGTGCGCTTGCCAGAAAGACAGAGAGACAGAGAGACAGAAAGCGAGAAGTCACCCCCCAGGGGGGATGGCCACACCGCAATCCCTTCTCCTCCATTCTCCTCTTGGGATCTTGGGCATGCATGCAAATGCACCTGGCGTGAGTTTAAGCCACCGGGTCCGGGACTCGAACTGTGGTCAACTACATGGGAGTCCAGTGACATAGCCATTACGCCAACTGCTGGTCCCTGAGTTGTTTTTATAGTAAGAATTCTTCAGTATTCTTGGTGGAATTTTAAAAACAAACAGGAAGGGTTTGACAAAGTGGCTAATGCTAAGAACCGGTTAAGGAGTCATCCAACACACGCCTAGCACGTCACAGATCTCCAGCATCAGGGACGTCAAAACCCCAGAGACGTGTGACACTCACCGCGGAATGCCCAGACGCCATTGTGCAGGCACAGGCCTGCTGCCATCCAGCACACACTCGAAACCGTTCACAGCGCAAGTGTATAAACGTTCACAATTACTCTTTTTATGACAGAGAATGCATGTGAGTGTGCTCGTGACACAGAGCGAGAAAGCACACTGCGACCCCCACCCAGCGTCACACTGTGACCCCCACCCAGCAGTCCTCCAGTCCTCAGGATCTTGGGCACCCGTGCGTGAGTCTGGTGTGTTTTCAGGCTAAGTGGGAATCCAAACCAGGGCCAGCTATGTGGCTTCCAGCACTGAAGTCCCTTGTGCTGTGAAGTGAGCCACGAAACTGGGCCTCAAATGTACTCTTCTGTGCGTGGTGGTAGGAGGGAGGACCCTTCCCCTGAAAGTTAATAATGTGGGTTGATAACCTCTCACCCAGAACCCTGGGAGCCAGATGTGTTTTGAGACATCTTATGCCTTTAGGAGGTGCCACTCTGCCACTCTGCACAATCTGCAAGTTACATAACATTGCTAGCAGAGTGTAGGGGCAGCACCTTGTCAGCAAACACACAGTATTTCTACAGCAAAATGCACGAATATTCATCCTGCATGTAAAGACTGCAAATAGCCTCGGGTCAAGTCACCTGGAGCAGGGGCATGCGGCTAGGTGAGTTTGCGCTAAACTGGCAAAATCAATGTTTGCTTTTTGGATCTTGGAATTGTGCATAGGGCAAGATCCCTAACTGGGGCTTACCTTTTCAACACCACTTCAGGTGACACAATGTCGTGTGTGACACCTGCCCTTCAATTTCACTCTGTCCTGTCATGGTGGAGCACAGAGTGGACAAGTCCAAGTTAGGACAGCCTGGCTGCAGTGTCCCAGAGACCTGGCTCTCATTCTGCTTTGTTTTGGACCATCCATATGAATATCAGGAAACCTATTATTCCTATCACCGGCATTTGCATTTGTCCACTCTCTGCTCACACCTAGGAAGCAATCGTATGCGTGCACGCCCAATGCAGGGTGGCATGGAGACCACCCCCTGCTGAAGGTGGTCTCTAAGCCAGGCTCAGATCTCTGTTCGGTGGTTGCCACTGGGAAACTCTGAGTCAGCACATGGGGTCAGCTCCAGGCATCAGGGGCCGGAAGTTCGAGTCACCAGTCCTCAGGGAGTCTGCAGTTTGATGTGACACGCCCATGCAGTAAGGTAACGGCCTGGCTGAAAGGAACGTGATCCAGGGTGGTGGAGTCCCCTGGTGGCTGGGTGAAGCAAATACAAGTCTGGTTTACCAGAGAGAAACTTCAGGAGAAAAACAGTCAAAGCTCCCGAGGCACCATGAGCAAGAGCCAGCAGAGACAAAGGGCGATTTGAAACGGCGTCCTCACCTCAGAGGCGTGGCCACTCCCGGCGACCATTCGTCATGGTGGTGCTGCCCATGCATTCCAGGACACTAAGCTGCAGCCCTGGCTTCCAGCAGTCAGGGGCCAGTAGCACCACCCTCCCGTCATCACACCAAAACCATCACCAGGTATTGCCAAAGTCCCATACAGGGCAAAATGGCCCCCAGTGGAAAACCAGATACAATGCCCCAAAGTGTCAGAAATGACAATAGTGAGGTAGATTATAAAATAACTATGTATTGGGAACCGTAGATAGCATAATGACTATGTTGCTGGACTCCCATGTAGTTGACCACAGTTCAAGTCCCGGACCCGGTGGCTTAAAACTCACGCCAGGCGCATGTGCGTGCGTGCCCAAGATCCTGAGAGGAGAATGGAGGAGAGGGGATTGAGGCGTGGCCATCCCCCTGGGGGGTGATTTCTCGCTTTCTGTCTCTCTGTCTCTCTGTCTTTCTGCTTGAGCGCACGCGCCCTATAGCAAAAACCTCTCCAAAAAAAAGGACCTGAATCTATAGTCAACTACATGGCCTTTGGCATTGCAGCTCAGATTTTTGTTTTAGTAAGTTTTGGGTTTTTTTTTTTTTTGTATTTATTTATTTTTGCTTTTGCCATAGGGCACATGTGCTTGCACGTGTGCAAGAAAGAGAGAGAGAGAGAGGGAAATTGAGAAAATCACCCCCAGGGGGCTAGGTATGCTGCAGTCCTTTCTCTTCCATTCCCCTCTTGAAATTTTAGGCATACATGCACATGAACCTGGCGTATTTTCAAGTTGCCGGGTCCAAGACTCGAACCACAGTCAGCCACTCAGGACTGCAATCCCCTCTCCTCCATTCTCCTCTTGGGATCTTGGGCACGAACACACACATGCCCAGTGTGAGTTTAAACCACCAGGTCCAGGACTCGAACCGCGGTAGACTACATGGGAGTTCAGCGACATAGCTGTTATGCTAATTGATGGTCCCTAGATTTCGGTCCTTGAGTCAACCCGGAAACAAGCCAGGCACATGTGTGTGCCTGCCCAAGGTCCTGACAAGCTTCGGGAGTGGGGACAGGGACAGCACCGTGATGAGGCCCAGTGACGGTGCTTCTCTGTCTCATGCTCATCCATGTGCTCTATGCCATGATATTTTTTTTTTAGAAAGATTTTTGCTATAGGGCACATGTGCTCACCAGAAAGCCAGAGAAACAGAAAGCGAGAAATCACCACCCAGGGAGGATGGCCATGCCGCAGTCCCTTCTCCATTCTCCTCCCGGGATTTTGGGTACACACGCACACGTGTCCAGCGTGTTTTAAGCCACCAGGTCCAGGACTGAAACCACGGTCGACTACGTGGGAGTCCAACAACACAACCATTACATCTGCTGGTCCTCATCATGATTTTTAAATACAAAATTTTAAAAATAAAAATTCAGGCCAGCCAGTGGTGGGGTGGGTAAGACAGCTGGATCTCACATGGCCGACGGTGCAATTCGAGTCCAGACCCAGTGGCTTGGGAATCACGTGTGGCCAGGCACGTGTGCATGCATGTGCAGAACCCCAAGAGGAGGATGGAGGAGAAGGACCCACGGGGTGGCCATCCCCTCCGGGAGGTGCTTGCTCACTCTTTTCCTCTCTCTCCTCTCTCTGATGAATGATGTGCCACCAAAAATAAAAAGAAAAAAAGAAAAAAGGAAAAAATCCAGTGCACGTGTGCATGTGTTAAATACAAAGAAAGAATTTATGAGTTAGAATAGAAATCTGAAGAAGTTATTCCAAGTATCAGGAAAATCACAACATAGAAAATGCCTTACCGAGACTGAAAGACAACTTCATGACAGAATGCCTACGTCCTGACTAACCGGAGCTCCGCAGGCAAGAGGAAAGTGGGAGGAAGGGGCAAAGCGGAAGAGCTACCACCTGAGGCGAGTTTGGAGCCCCAGGCCCCGGGAGCCTGAACGAGCCCAAGCGGGACGGAAGTGCCGGTTGTGCTGCAGAGGAGGCTGAAGATGGAGCCCCCAGGCCTCCCGCTGCCAGGGGCGTCAGCTCAACCAGGGACCTGCGGGGAACCACCGGCACCCACAGCCCAGACCACGGGGGCCTGCAGGGGGAGGACTCGCAGTGGACAGCCGGTCTGAGCGTGGCCTCGAAGGACAGGCTCCCCAGTGAGCGCTCGGGGGATCTGAGCCCGAGCCTCGTACCTCAGGGGGCAGCCGAGGGGCCAGCTGGGGTGGGGCTTCGAAGGGCAGAGAGGAAAGGAAGGTGCTCCGGGCATGAGACAGGCCTGGAGACGAGGCGGCGCCCTCGGGAGCCGTGGGGAGAGGGAACCCTGGGGGTCAGGTGGGGGCCACAGACCTGATCCGATGGGGAGCCCCCCGAGAGGGGAGCGGGGTGTGGGGACCTGGAACGCTAGGCCAGCAGTCGGCAAACGGCACTCTGTGGCCACACCTGACCCTTGCCTGTGTTTTCAAATGAAGTTTTATTGGAGCAGAGCTGCACTCCTTCCTGTGGGTGTCGTCCATGGTCGGCTACTTCTAAGTAACCACAGCAGAGGTAAGTAATCGCAGCGAGAACCACACGGCCCAAGGCCTCTGATATTTACTCTCTGGCCCCTTCTATAAAAACGTTTGCTGATTGGGCCAGCAGGTGGCATGGTAGTTAAGGGCACCAGAGTCCCACATGGCCAATGCAGTTCAAGTCCCGGACCTGGCAATTTGCTTTCTCACTTTCTCTCTCTCACTCTCACTCTGTCCCTCTCCGGTCCAATAAATATAAATAAGTAAAAATAAGTAAACATAAATAAAGTTCAATAAAATAATTCTTAAAAAAAAGTTTGCTGGTCACTGCTCTAGGCAGCGGGGTCTTTAGCCAATGAGCAGCATAAAGAGGAAGGACCTAGGAACCAGCAGTTAGCGTAATGGCTATGTCGCTGGACTCCCACGTAGTCGACCGCGGTTCGCGTCCCGGACCCGGTGGCTTAAAACTCACGCCGGGCGTGTGTGCGTGCATGCCCAAGATCCCGAGAGGAGAATGGAGGAGAAGGAATTGCGGTGTGGCCATCCCCCCTGGGGGGTGATTTCTCACTTTCTGTCTCTCTGTCTCTCTCTGTCTGTCTGGCGAGCGCACGCACCCTATAGCAAAAACCTCTCCAAAAAAAAAAAAAAAAAAAAGAGGAGGGACGTGGTGGTGATAAAGGACAGGAGTGTTCTAAGTGGGGGTGTGGGGGCGTGGGGACGGCTTGGTTAAAGCACTGTGCGTAGGGAGTGAGATCCCACGTGGCCGACTAAGATCCAAATTCCAGTCCTGGGGAAAAGCCATGCCCCCACCACGTGCGTGCGTGCCAGCCCCAAATCCCCACAGGCTGGAGAAACGAAGAAAAAGGATTGCGGACGAGCACGCCCCATCGCGGTGCGTCTCCTCTCCCTCTCTGACTCCCGCGTGTGCCCTCTGGCAATTAAAATACAGTAAGATAAAATAAGACAGCACAGAGGAGGAGGAAGCGGCCTCTGCTGAGCCCCTGCTGAGGACGATCCTGTCCCTGTCCCAGCACCGTGTCACTGCGACTGTCATCACCACCTACCAGGAAGCTGCTCTGATCTGTGTCAGAGAGGAGGAAAACGGTGACTGGAGGTCACCCAGTGCTCCAGGGCCGAGCGGAGACTTCATTTCAGGTTAGACAGACTCACGGCGACTTTCCTCCCTCCTCACCTCACTGCCAGTCCGGGCAGGAGGGGACGGCCCCGAGCCCGCGAGCTGGCTACTGTGTGTCTTGGCAGGCGTCAGCCCAAACGGGGGCATGAGAAATGGCTGGCTGCCCTGAGAACAGACCCAGGGCCAGCTAGGGTGCGGGGAGGGACTTCCGGCCCAGGGCCCTTCCCACGACTGCGCCCGACTTGTCCACACGCTGCCTCCACCCTGTGCCCCTCCACCCCACTGGCCCGGCCAAGAACACCTATCAGATCATCTTCCCTGCAGCCCCGACTGGCAGCCCGTGCTGCAGGCGGCTGCCTGATACCATCTCACACCTATGAGAAAACACCAGGGCTGGCAGCCCTGCGGTGCCACCCGCGAGCGATGGCCCAGTTGATCTGCAGGGCGATTGCGACACAACCTCTGCTCCGCCTCAGCAGATCCTAGGCCCTGCAGCAGAGCCCAGGGGGCCGGTTCCCACCCCTGGCCTGGCTCCTGTTCCTCTTGTGACTAATTCGGATCCCATCTGACAGCCCTCAGACCACCTCCTCCAGATAGGCCCTAGCAGGTCTGCTTCTCGGTTTCGTGGTCAAACTGGCTCTTGAAAGTTCCTCCGAGGTCTGGCAGGGCCTAGTCTGTCTGTGGGGAGCTGTTACCGGCCTCCTCTGGTTGAGGAGTTGAGACATCAGCAGAAAGAGGCCAGGAAGTGTGACTTCCACGGAGGCCTTGGCTGAGTGTTGGCGTGGGGCATGATGAAATTCGGCCCAGCAGGTTCCAGTCCTTGGCAAGCCTGCTGACCCAGGAGCCTGGATGTTCTCGTGCTGACCCCCAGGGCCTTCAGCAGGGCGTGGGCACACACTTGGGCAGGTAGGAGGGGCGCTGTGACCCCAGGCCTCCTGTTCGCCTCCAGTGGGCATCGGTACACCCTCCTGCTATCTGCCTCGAGACACTGTCGGGCACTCCGGTCAGCCCAGTGCACGCTAGACTCACACCTGCTTGTGAGCATGGGCGGCAGGCTAATGAGAGCTCCCACCCTCTCTGCCTCTCCCTCCTCAGACGCAGCCCGCTAGGGCCCTGCACAGCCCCACACCTGTGGCCAGTGTGAGCTTACACGGAGCATAGAGGGCAGGGCCAGGAGAAGACGTGGGACGTGAGATTTCACGAGCACCTGCCCTGCCCCAAGCTCAGGGCTGGCGCACACCGGCTGGGTCACCTTTCCACCTTCTCTGGTGAAGTGGACGCCACTGTTTGGACTGGACACGTGCATTCCCGGGACAGGACGGCGTGGTCGGCCAGGGTGGCCCTGGAGCTAGCGCTCTGTAGATCCCAGATCTGCAGCCGACTCGTCAGGAACAGAGGGGTTAAGCGGCATTAATCATTCGGTGTGGTTGTTAGAAGACCAGCTGAGGGCGTGCGGAATGAGAATGAATGGGCGCGTTAATGAAGTGTAATTCTTGGTCATCATTATCCTCTCGTACTGCTGAGACGATTGAGGTTCAGAGAAGGGCAGTAACCTGCCCAAGGTCACAGCTAGCGAGAGGCGATGCCGGGACTCACTTTCCAGCCTCTCTGCCCCCACGACCCCATCAAGGACAGTCCACGGGGCTGAGATGGAGAACCTTGGGCCTCCGGGAGCTTCAGTCAAGGTCATTGCTCAGGAGCTTCTGGAGTGGTGACTGTCCCCAAAGAAGGACAGTCATCCTCACAAAGCCACAAAGCTGCGGGATGGGGTGCCCTAGAAGGGGCTGGAGAGTCCTCAGCACCCTGGGCCCGTGGGGACCTCAGGCTTCCTGTGCCTGAGATTCAGACAGTGACTATGCAGAGCCCCGGGAGAGCTTAGTCTCCTGGGGCAGGGCCGGGGGTGATGAAGGAGCCCCGACATGAGACCACCCCTCCCAGCAGACAGCGCCCGCACACGTGTGACCAGTGGGGCTGAGCACGGCCCCCTCCCAGGGCCCAGCTGCAGAGGCCCATCTGGGGTGCCGCCTCCCTCAGCAAACCCCTGCCCAACACAGCGAGCCAGGCCTGAGCTTCATTCCCCCGGCTGCGAAGGACAGGTGGACACCTGGCTCCCAGGGCAACTCCGAAGGCCAAGGTGAAGGCAGACAGGGTGGGGCAGGAGTTCAAGGATGGGGCAGGTGGGGTGGGCACCCTCGTAACTCTCCGCCCACCACCGTGACCTGCGCCTGTGCCCTCAGAGAACTGGGCTTCAGGAAGGGTTCCCTCTGAGCTCTCTCCAGAGGCCCACCCTGAGCTCAGCAAACCCAGGGTATCCCTGGGACCAGTGGCACGGGAACCCAGGCTGTGCGCCATGGTGCTGGACTCTGTCATCCGTGGGTTAGGAGAGGCCAGAGCCTCCTCCCTTTGGAGGGGAGGTTGCACAGGGCGCTCATTCACTGACGAGGAGCCAGAACCTACAGCCTTTCACATCGGCCTGAGTCTCCCATTCCAGGTTGTGGGGCCTCATGACTATTCGCAGGCAGAGCCCAAAGCCTCCTTGAAAGAGGCCTTTGCCTAATGAATGCATTTCCTGGCGCTCCAGCTCAAAGCCAGCACACCACTGGCCTAGAGGAGCTGGAGGAGGCCGTGGAGACCGGCCGAGGGCGGCCTCGGGGACCTTCCCCGCCCACAGAGCTTGCTCACGCCTCGGGATTCCTGACACTCAGCCCCACAGCCTGAGAATAAAAGCCACCCCTCCCAAGGCCTGAGGCACACCAGGCGTTGAAGAGGGGGCTAAACTCCCGTTTGACTCCAGAAGCTTCCATAATTGTTGCTCTGAGAGTCTGTCAGAGACTAGGAGCACCCAGGTGGCTGTTTGGAAGACAAGCAGACAGCAGGGAAGGAAACCAAAGCTTCGATGACTCTGGGGACTGGAATCTGTGAAGAGAGATGCTTTAATGAAAAAGCGCTGTCAAGAGGCAGCTGCGGAAGGGCACCTTGTCCTCGGCTGCTCCCTCCCTGTCCCCTCCCTTCCTACTGAGTCAGGAGGCGCTGCCCAGCCCCCAGGCCCAAGGCCTCAGTGTACAAGGGCTAAGCGGCGAGGCTGGGCAAGGAAGCAGCGTGCAGGTGCACAGCCGGACTTCTGCAGGGCCCTGCTTGCCCCCTGGAAGCTGTCCCTGGCCCTGTCCCCACTAATGCTGCATCTGCCGCTCCCTGCTGGCCGGCAACCATGGCTCGGGGAAGACACACAGCTGCCATGACAGCGTTCTTCAGTACCAGCTCCAGCAGACTTCTAACACAGAGTCCCTTTCTTTTCAGTGAGTATTCACCTTGACAAGGAATTTCACACTTAATTTTCAAACAAACCTTGGGAGACGTGGATACTATCAATACAGCAACTCCTATTTTGTAGTAAGGGCAACTGTGCAGGAACTTTCCCTGGATCCCACAGCCGGGGAGTGACAGAGCAAGGATTTGAAGCCAGGTGCCTGGCCTTGGCACCGAGCCCAGGTACTTACCTTGGTGCCTGTCTGCCTCCCTAATGCTGTGTTGATGGGCCCTCCGGGCTACTCACCTGCTTCCTGATTTCTGGGCCCCCACGTCTAACCCCTAGTATTGTCCCAGGCTCAGCCTCCCTCTCCTCTCTGGCCTGCCTCCATTTGTCCAGAGTTCAGGAGCTGCTGCCACCTACAGGTCTCATGTGCAAAGACACCTGAGCTCCCATAGAGGATCTGGGCAGAAGGACGGGCCCATGTAAGGATCTGGACAATGGTTTGCCCTCCAAAGTTTCATGTTTTGAAATTTGGCCTTGGTGGACAGTGGTTGTAAGTCCCCCCAAATTCATTTGCTGGGGCTTGGACTGTAATTTTATAGAGTTAAGTGAAAACTTAACGCCCCCATGGTGTCTCAGGGTAGGGTGATAAAGTTATTGGGCTTCAGAACGCAATCCAAGACGGAGTTCTGGTGGGTTCATGAGCAAAAGGAAAGAGGCCCAGACGACAGAGGCAGGAAACGGCGTGGGTACAGACCACACTCTGCTCCGCTCGAAGCACGCCTTGGCCATTTGGTGGTGTCTTTGGACTGCCCAGCACCAGAATCATGAATCAAAATAAACCACTATTCTCTTCAGTTCACTCGGTTTCAGGCTATTTCCGTTAGCAACAGGGCGACGGCCTGCCGTGTGCTCTGCTGCAGGGGCTAAGCGAGGGCAGAGTCTGGGCGCTTGGCCTTGCACCTGGGACAGCAGGTGGCGTAGGTGTTGCACTCCCACGTGGCCGTCCACGGTTCGCGCTCTGGATCTGGTGGCTTGGAAACCATGCTGGGTGCGTGTGCATGTACATGCATGCAGAAACCCCAGGAGAGTGGAGAAGGGATTGCGGCATGGCCACCCTCTGACTGGCTCTCATCTCCAGCGAGCACACACTCCCTAGGGCGAAACCTAATAAATAAATAAATAATAACAGATCGGCACCTCGGGTATTCTGGAGTGATACTGTGAACCCCACAGGAGAATGAGGGGTGCACCAACGCCCACACCGAGACGCGAACCGCGGTGAGTGAGCTGCCAGGTGCAGTCCTGCCGAGAGGCACTCCAAGACTTTCCCATGTTTCATACGGGACTTCTCTCCTTGCTTGCTAAGCTGCTCCCGACTGGACCACGCCCTGCTGGGGGGCGTCTATGCAGCTATGGAATGTTCCCGTGCCCGAGACTGTGATGGACTCTCCTGCAAACAGAGGGACGATCAGTGCAGGCAGGTGAGGGATCGAGAGAGCTCCGACCTCGTGGTAACACAGCCTTCGAGTCTGCAGCCTCAGTCCAGACGGAGCAGCAGGGCTGGCTGTGCGCCGAGGGACCTGGGCTGGGACGAGAGAGGACAAGGGCACGGCTACGGTTTGCTTTCTCGGTTTGCCCCTGGCGTGCTGTGCTGGCCTCAGGGGCCGCCTCCCGTGGCCTCCGCGCCCGAAGATCTACGCGAAGGGAGGGAGGAAGACAGTGATTCCCTCTGCACCCAGTAGGAAGCAGGCACTGTGCAAATCGCTTTCACAACTGCCTCCCGACCCCCGGCTGGCCAGGGTCTGCTCTCTAGAGGAGGAAACAGGCTGAGAAACACCAGCTACAAAGAGGTCGAGCTGGAATGCAGAGACTAGCTGCCATGATGACACCAACCTGATCGGACAGTGGCGGAAGGGACATGCACGCGGCGTGTGCTGTGCTCTGGACACTACGTCACCTCCTTTCAACCTCACCGAGGGGCCAGCAGGGAACGTGACAGTCAAGGTGCTGGACTCCTGCGTGGCTGACCATGGCTCGAGCCCTAGTTCCGGAGGAGTAGGGATTACAGCATGGCCATCCCCTGGGGAATTATTTCTCACTTTCCCCCTCACTGTCTCTCTATCTCTCTCCCTGGCTAGCACATGCGCCCTATAGCAAAAACCTCAGGGGGAAAAAAATACTCACTGGAAAACCACTGACTTCCCCTGAAGGAAGCTGCTCCTGGGCCTTCCTTCACTGCCTTCCTTCACTGATCTGAGAGGACGGCTTATTTCATTTGTTTTCTTTTGGCTGTAAGTGCATGCACTCACCAGGAGAGAGAGAGAGAGAGAGAGAGAGAGAGAGAGAGGCGGGAGGTGAGAAATCAGCCCGTGGAAAGGTGGCCATGCTGCAATCCCTTCTCCTCCAATCTCCTCCCGGGACTTTGGGCACACGTGCACATGTGCTGGCGTGTTTTTCAGGCTGCTGGGGCTGGGCCTTGAGCAGTCAGCCATGTGGGATCCGGCCGCCTTAACCGCCATGCCACCAGCCGGCCCCTCTGGGCGGAGTATTGCTGTCGCTCACCTCTGGCAGCACCTCGGCCATTGGCACTCACGCTCTGGGAGGGCAGCTGGTCCAGGTCCTCTGCCCGGGGATCCGGGGTGGCCCCAGCATTTGGGCTCTGCTGGCGAGTTAAGCTGGGGTAGGTGCTTCAGAGGCACGGGGCAGCACGGTGGGGCCGGAGGCGGGAGCGGCAGGAAGTTGGTGTTAGTGGAGTGAGAGATGGATGCCCACGGGAGAACCAAGAGGAGATGGAGGACCGAGGATGAGAGCAGCGGGAGAGGGAGAGACGGTCAGGGACAGAAACAGCCACAAAGGAAGAGCGAACAGGGCAGACAGCAGCAGGAAAGGGGGGAAGCCCTCCCGCCGCTCCGCTCCTCGAAGGCCAGTGATGGCCCAGGGAGCCTGGTTACGTACGGCACGCCTGGCCACTGCAGGTCCTCCGTTCCTCCACCTTCCACAGCCACAGCGCAGAAAGGCCAGCCCTGCAGGGAAGGGGCAGGAGGAGGCCCACCAGGGCGCCGTCGCAGACCTCGCCGCCCACAGCTGCACGGCTGGCCTCCTGCATGCACCCGCACGCACGCGCTGCCCCAGGGGACAGCAGAGACGGGGGGCAAGCCCACAGCGGAAGCAGCTGGTTTGGGGTCAGCCAGAAGTGGTGCCTCATGGAGGTGGGAGGGAGCCCAGGCCGGGCGTTCTCCACGGCTCTGCATCGGGGCTGTGGGCCCAGCACCTGGGCCAGAAGAGGATGGTGGCGGTGGGCACTCCCCTGCCTCCATCCTCGGCAGCCAAGAATCCGCGCCAGACCCAGCCAGTGTCCGCAACGTCCCTGGCTCTCGGCCTCGCCTCTGTCCCCACAGTCACAGTCCGCTTGGCATTGTCCCCAGCGCCCACTTACGCAGTCAGGGCCCTGGGAGTCCTGCCCAGCAAGCCTCCTGGGGTAGGGCCAACGGCAGGAAAGAGAAAGGGACCCAGGACCCCACGGCATCGCATCGGCCCCACGTGCCCTGCCATCACCTGGCCACACTGCAGCAGCGGATAGGGACACGGTACAGCTCACCTGGCACCGGTGGCGACTGTGAGAAGGTGTGTGGGGAGTGTGGGTAGGACGTGGCTCCTACGCGGTGTGTCCCACAGGCGCAGGGATGAAGTGGGAAGGGTGGGGGCAAGTGCACAAGGCCGGCAGGGGCAGGAATGGGGTGCTCTGTGTTGCTGAGTGCAGGGTGCCTGGGAAGGGACAGAGGCAGGGCCAGATGAAGCGTCTGGTTCCCTCCTTGCACCCCCTCAACTGCGTAGCCAGGGCTCACTTCTGGGGTGACAGCAGATGCAGAGGGTGCCCAGGTGGCAGAGGGCTGGTGCTTCCCCCAGCACAGGCTCCGAGCGCGTCCAGGAGCGGCGCTCAGCCTGCCCACAGGCCCACCTCCTGCATCCCTTTCTCTCCTGCTCCTCCCAAGGGTCACAGGGAGCAGCAGCCTCCGCTTCCTCTTCCAGGAGCCCCCGGCTCACCCCCCCCCCAGCCGGAGCGTGTCAGAGCAGACCTTTCACTTCCGTGTCTTCCCGTAGGAATCAAACCTTTGGCTGCAGGAGACCCATTGGCACCCCCTCCGCTACGTCAAAACCCCTGCCTCCACCCAGGGGACCCCTTAGTCGTCATTTTTTTTTTAGTTTTTGCTTTAGAAAGAGGGAAAGTGACAATCACCTTCCGGGGGTGGCCGCGCCGCAGCCCCTGCTTGTTTTCTCCGGATCTCGGGCGTGCGTGCAAACACACTCAGGGTGTTTTTGCAAGCTGTCAAGGCCAGGACTCGAACCGTGCAGTTGGTCACGTGGGATCCAGTTGCCTCAAACGCCCTGCCGCTGGCCGGCCCCCTCTGCAGTATTAAAGGTACAATAAAGCCTGCCCCGGGGCGTCCCCACCGTTCTCACGGCAACCCCCAGGGCTTCTTGTGCTCTTCTGTGTTTGCTCTCAGTCCGGTGACAAACTCCAGCTGTAACCTGAGTAGGGTGGCAGGAGCGGCTGAGGACTCCTGATGCCAACTCTAAGTCCAGTGGGAAGTCACAACACGGAACAGCCAAGCTGCGGGGAGGCGTTGTCATTGTGGTGCGGAGTTTGGCTGCCAGGCTGTGCCCAAGAGCTTCAGCTACATTTGCCGCAAGCTTGAGCCAGAACCCTGTCCTTTCGAGGGTCCCTCCTGGCCAGGCCGCAGGCACTGCTGGTGCCACCTCAGGCACCCACAGCTCCTCGCCCTGCAGCTGGTCAGAGGCGCATGCACTGCCTGGGCCCTGTGCCTCCCACACTCCCAGGGCCTGGCCCTCCCTCCCACCCCTTGGGGCTGGGATGTGCAGACTGGAGGTCAGCAGTGGAGAGGCCTGAGGAGCGTCAGACAGAGCTCCTTTGCAGATCCACCTCTTCCACCTACCCACCGCGTGGCCCTGGAGGGGTCCCCCGTGTGTAAAAGGGAGAGTACCCCTTCCCTTACAGGGACGATGTGTGGACGGAACACGGCATGCCCAGACAGCCCCCAGCGCAGCCCTGCCTGACCCCGGTGGAGCTCAGTAAACTTCGGCTGTGATTATAAGCTGTTACACAGCACTTGGCAATGGAGGAGATACTTCACAAACAAGCACCGTACAAGTGTAAATAATTATTAATTATTATATGACTAATCATCATTATTGTTGATGATAAACATGAGAAATGCTACCCAAGCGCTAGCTCCCCCACTCAATCTGTCTGCGAAGAGATAGCATTCCTACCACAAAGAAACGTCTGGGACCCAGAAAAGGAGCTGGCCCAGGCAGCAGGAGACGGAGCATGCCCTCCCACCCTGCGGCACAGCGTGGGCTGCTCCCATCCCGGCAGGCGGCCCTCACCCAGCGGCTCCCTCCGGCTGGCCGGTCACTTACAGCCTGCGTCTGCCTGCTTGGCTTCTCTGTCTCTGGTTGTCAGCTGTTCTGGTCACCTAAACACGAACACCCCGTCATGATGCCGTGCGTCCTGGCTCGTGTGCAAGAAGGCTGATCTGAGTACAGAAGCCACCTGGGGGAAAAGCTGACCGAGCTCCTGAACTCTGCTCCGGGACGAAGCCAAGTGGGCGAGGAGCAGACTCTGCCGAGCGTGCAGATCTCAGCAGCATCCCGGAGACCTGAGCAGGGCGAGGCCCGCGTGAGCACCCAGGCCTGACTCAGCCCTGGGATGGTCGGGGCTCCATGGCGGGCAGGCGGGCGGCCAGGCGGGGCGAAGGCGAGGGGGAGTGCTGTACGGGCATGTTCTTTCGTAGTCCTGGGGATTTGACATCCGGGGCCTTCTTGGCCCGGGAGAGACTGCTCCTTCCAAGGCTAGAGATCCTGCAGTGAGCCTTGCACGTGTGCCTAGTCCACCCGTGCTGCTGTAACCGACTACCATGAACTGGGTAGTTTATAAGGAGCAGAGATTTGTGTCCCCAGACTTCTGAAGGCTGGAAGGCCCAGACCAAGATGGCGATGGCTTCAGGTGTCAGTGGAACCTCAGTCCCTGCTTCCAAGATGACGCCTTGAACCCAGTGTCCTCCAGGGAGGACAGGTACGGTGTCCTCACGTGGTGGGAGAGCAACGGGGCCCAGAGCCCAGCTGGTGCCTGCCCGGCCTTTGGTAGGGCACTAATCTCACCCATGAGGACAGAGCCCCCCTGGCCCCGTCGCCCCCAGAGGGCCTCACCTCGGTACCGTGTCAGCGGGGATGAGGGGTAAGCATGAGTTTTGGAGAGTACCCAAATATTGAAACTGGAGCAAGCCAGCTCCGGGGCCACAGCCCAGTACCTCTCCTACTGAGCCGTGACTCGGGCCACTGCTCCTTTGTCCTATAGCATCAGGGCCGAGGAGCCTGCTGACATGCAGACGAGCCAGCCCTCAGCCCACTCACCCGGCCCTGCCTGCCCCCTCCCGCGGAAACGACACCGAAGGCCCTGGCTGTGCACTTCCCACTCCCCTGCCCCCGATGACCTGGTCGATGGGATCTGACCTGCAACTTTGCCCCACGCTTTGGAAGAAGCCCTGTCCTGGCAAACTCTGGCTGCGTTTGGGAGAATGTCCCCTCACAGTGCCACAAGCCAGCAGTCAACATGGCGTGTTCTCGCCACTTTGGGGACAGAAAGGCTTGGCTCTACACGGTGGCCCTGCTGTTGGCTGGCTGCGAAGCCTGGACCACTGATGTGACCCGATCTGTCTGGACCTATGCCTGCCCCCAAGCTCTCCGATGCTGGAACGAGGTGATGCGTGCAGAGCCCGGCACGGTGGTCTGAATGCCGTTTGTCCCTCCACACTCATGCTGATGCTTGCTTGCCAACGTGGTGATGTCGGCGGGTGGATCATTGAGGTCAGACCCATCGGAGGCGTCTGGGTCACGGGGGCTCCGTCCTGGTGGGTGGGCTTGTGTTGTCCCCACGGAACTGCCTTGGCTACCTCGAGAATGGGCTGCAGTAAGTGGGTCCATGCGTTTGGCCTCCTTCCTGCAGGCAGTCCCCCTCTGCTTCCCCACCCTGCTTGCACGCAGGACCAGTGTCTCGCCGCTGCCCATCTTGAACTTCTGATCTTGCTACTGCGTAAAAGCCACAATCGCTGCCCAGTTCTTGCCTGGGCCCCCACGGCCCTGCGAGTTGTCCTGGGCAGGGTGGCTCTCGCTGTGGGTGCCCGGGCACCTGGCCTCGCTCAGCTCCTGGCACACCGTCCTGGGGGCCACAGGGCCTTCACTCCTGCTGCTGCCTCTGCTGGGAAAGCTTGGCCCACCCGTCCCTGCTTTCCTTCAGAGCCCTCAGGCCTCTCGGACAGGCAGGGCCCTGTCCTGCAGCGTGGTTGCCCTTCTCCTGGAGTACACGAGGCACACTCGCAAGAAAATGGCCCACGGTCCAATTCTCCCATGACTCTGCTTCCTAGGCTTAGTCAGCCCGGGGCCAGGACACTCACGCAGCCCTGTCACCTGGTGCCTCACACTGCGCACTCAGGCACTGGCTAGTTATAGAATAACGGGCCTTGGAATGGCCCCAGCATGGGTGGGCGACTACAGAACGGAGACAGGTCGAGTTCCAGCCAGTCAGAGCAGAAAGCAACAAATCGCTTTTCTTTATTAATCGCCTGATCTTATGTGTTCTAACAACAGGAAACAGGCCGAGACACGTAGACCCCAGCACGGACTGGCACTGGGCTGCGCGGACAGAGCGCGGCGTAGCCCGGCCACTCTGCAGCCCTGCGCGGAGCGCCACCTGGGAGCAGGACTGCTCGTCGGCCTGAACACCTCCCCTCTGGGGCCCACTTGGGTCTGCTGGTCCCTGTCCCCCAGAGAGCCATCTTCACCCACCTGCCAGTCCCTAACCAGACCAGGTTCGGACCTGCCGCCCGTGTGAAGAACAGGAGGGCCCACCCCGCCACACGCCTGGGTCTTCACAGTCCTCCCCTATGGAGTCAGGTGACTCCACACGCGGAGGGCCGCTGGCATTCCCCGCTGACTTAGAGCAGGAAGGGGGACCTTCCCATGGAGTAGGTTTCGACTCCCCGTCTCCCTTCCGCCATCGCTCAGGAAGAGTAGCTAATTTTAAAATGGCTGCTCTTATGATGGACGAGATCAATGGATCTTGAAGAGCAGCCAGAACACCAACTGCTCCTGCGGCCATGATGAAAGCTAATAATGTAGAAAATTCTGCCAATGCCTTTAATTCATGAATATTTAAGCCTGTGAAAAATCTGTCAGATTATATCATTTTTTTCTGGTGATTTTCCGCCTAAGTACATTCGTGGCAGCCTGCCAGTTGCTCAAGAAACTTCCGCGGGAGTAAAATCATTTTTGGTGTTGTCACCAGGGGCTGTCATCTCCTCCTGGCTAAATGGACCCCCATCCAGGACAGAGACTCAGGTCCACTTGAGATGGCCAGAGGTGACCGCTACGATTGGCCTCTACAGGAGAGATCCTCAGGACTGGCAGGGCCTTCGAGCTCAGAGCCCGCAGTTTTCAAATCGTGTCCCACAGTACCCCAGGGTTCCCTCTGGGCCCACAGGCTCTCGGGAGGCGTTGGGGCCAAGGATTCTGGGCAGACGGGCCTGTGGGATCGGATGCCCACCTCCACAAGCTATTCCACTTCACGCGTTGAGGGTCCGTGTGAAATTCCCCTGGAAAGAAGTGTTACCCCAAACTTAAAACATTGACGAAGGGGTGAGTACAGAAGCAACGGTTAGCCCACACCCCAACGACACAGAGAGACCCTCCGTGTGGTGCCCAGTTTGTACACCTGCAGGGGGGAGAGGTGGCAGCTACGACCGAGGGCCCCCGCCCCAGGCCAGCGCTCCCGCCCCAGCACACTCTCGCTGACCTCTGAGCCGCCCCGCAGGGCCTGGCCGGGGCAGGCAGAAAGCAGGAAGCCACGCTCAGCTCTGCGGCCACGGCCAGGCCACGTGGAGGCCGCTCTGAAGCAGGATGTTTGCCTGTGAAGGCGGAGGGAGACAATGAGAGTGTTTAGTGACTCCTGGGGCCGGCCAGCGTCAGAGATGATCACCACGCAGGGCCGTCGGCTGCAGGAAGGAGGCAGCTGCTTTTATAGGAACTCCAGTCCCGGTTTCTCCTCCTGGGTCATTCTCCAAAGAGCATGGGCTCGAGTCGGCTGGCAGGAGAGCAAGGGAACTGGGCCGCTCTGGCCGCGATGGCCCCGGTTCAGTGCTGCTCCAGCCGGTCACGTCCTCACCGGGGCAGCCGGCCGGCCAGCCCACACGCTGCCAGGAGCCAGGTCAGTCCTCGCCTCGCAGGGACCGGAGCCCGTCCAAAATCAACAAGTCTCTGTGCTTCTCCTTTGGCCGCCGAGTAATTACAGCAAACACGCACTGGCAGTGCGCGGCCGCCAAGCGGCTGCCGAAGGATGCCGAATGCACTTGGCATTTGGTCTTGGAGCGGCGCGAGGCCTGCAGCCCCAGATGGCTCATGCTGGCCAGAAAGGAGGAGGTCCTCGGGAGGCACGCGCGGTGTGGGCACAGCCCGCCACCAGCTCCTTCATGGTGGGCCGCGGCTCGGCCCTGGGCCACGGACAGGCTTGAGTCGTGGCTCAGAACACCAATAAACAAACGGGGCCTCGTGCCGCCGACCAAAGGGAGCAGGGCCTTCTAGCGACTTTCCTTTTCCCTCTCTTTGTCTTCTTATTTAAAAACAAAGAGAGGGACACCACACAGCCTAGCTGCTCTGTCCCCAGGCAGCCGGAAGAGACGGTGGCCATGGGGTCTCCGGGCAGCACGGTCCCCATCTCCAGGGCATGAGTGCAGAGGAGGGGTCCGGGTTGCTGCTCGCTGTCCACAAGCCGTGGCCAGGCACTCACCCAGGCGTGGGCTGCTCCGTGCCTCTCAGCTTTGGGACAGGAGTAACCGCATCCTCGGCTCACAGGTTTCCGAGGTTAAAGCCACACTCAGGTCAGAGACGTGGTGGGTGCAGAGCTGGGGCAGGAACCAGCTGTCTCATCCCAGCTCTGCCCCACCACGCTCAGTCATGCCAAGCCTGCCATTCAGTAACTAGCCCAAGCTTCCAGAGTGCCCTGGGAGGCAGCGGGCTCACAGGGCTGGTAAGGAGGCCGCGGTCCTGGCCCCCAGACTGACATTAAGACGGGGAGGCAGAGAGGCAGGGATGAATGGGATCATCGATCATTTTATTGCAAGCGAGTTTCATGTAGTCCAGGAGGGCAACCACGCTGCGGGACAGGGACCTGTGGACAGGGGCACGCAGGGCCTGAGAAGTCCGAGGGGCGACAGGAATCAGGTGGGTGGGGCATTCCCAGCAGGGCGACAGCAGGGGCCGCGACCCTGTGGCCACCCAGATGGCATGGTGGGAGCTGGCTGAACGCCAGAAAGTCTTGGGCACCTGTAGCCAAAGGGGCCTGAGACCAGAGAATGTGGCAGGGCCTCGAAGGCCAGAGTAAGGGTGAGAGGGGCATGACCACTGACGCGTTGTGAAAGGACCCCGGCGGCTACTTTGTGAACAATAAGCCAGAGAGGACAGAGTGGGTGTGGGGACAGCCACTGAGCCTGGAGACACTGGTGGCCCGTGGTTTAGGGTGGAGCTGAAGACAGGCTCCGCGTGCAGGCCTGGTTCCCCTCGCCTCACCTCGGGCCGGCCACCTGGTGGGGTCATTTCATAGATGCAGAGTCAGCCCTCAGAGAGCAGGCTGGCTCGCAGACCCCGCCGCCCACGAGTGGCCTGGCCCTGCGAGCTCTCAGTCCTGGGCCCCCCCTCACTAGCACCTCTGCCGCCCCAGGATGGGCTCTGACTGGTGCATTCAGCTCCGCCTGGGCAGCTGGGCCCTCCGTCTTCACACTGCGGACAGCCACCCTTCTGAGCAGCCCCCAGTGCTCAGAAACCTTGTGACCACATGTGAGGGCCTGCCTCAGCCCAGCTGGGCTGGAGAGACGGACAGAGACAGAGACAGAGAGGAGAGGAGGAAGAGGTCCTGAGAAATCGGCCCCCTGGGAAGCGCGGTGCGAGGGGCTGCCCAGCTTTGGATCTGAGGCTCTCTGACAGCCTGCCTGCCTCTGCCCGGGGCTCACAGACACCCCAAGAGCCCAGAGGTGCGTGGGGGCGAGCGGCCTGCCCGGGGCAGGCAGGAGTGACGCTGTCCGGGCTGCCTCGCCTCCGAGTCGGCCCCTCTTCCCACTCTGACAGGCACGGGGCCGGAGCAGCCGCACCCTCCCTGCTCTCTGCCAGCCCTGCCCTGCCCTTCTCCACCCAAGGCTGAGCTCTCTGGGCTGCTGTCCCCTGGCTTCTCGGCCTGCACTTTCTCCTGGGTCCGCCATGCAGAGCCCCCAGCAGGAGACAGGAGTGGGTGTGTCTCTGGTAGTCCTGACCCTCCAAGACAGGCCTCCTCCTGCAGGCCCCGCCGTCCCCAGGCTCTCCTCCAGGACAGGGGTGCTGACAGCTCCGCCTTCGCCAGCCTCTGGGTGCCCCCGCCTCACCGCCCTTCCCCCTGGACTTTGCACCCTGGAGAGAAGTCCCCATGTCACCCCATGGAGCAGTCTGGGCCAGGACCCTGACAGGGGCTCGCCCCCTTCCTCACCCCCCCCGTGGCCTCTCAGCCATCAGGCAGAGATGATGACAGCCTGGGTGGGGAGAAGAGGACGGCTTGGGGACCAGGCAGGTGTCATTTAACAGCAGTGGGAACTGGGGCCAGGCCCTGAAATTCTCTGCGCGTCAGCGTCCTCCTCTGTGACGCAGATGGTGAGGCAGCTCCTGCCACCAGTTAGGACAAGGAATGAGCCCTGCTCCCGTAGCCCTGGCTCTCCCTCTGGCCGCCTGGGCAGCGGCTGGCCACGGCTGCTGGGGAGCAGAAGGCAGGGCCCCCCCGACCTCCTGCGTGCCTCCCCAGAGGCCCCCAGCCTGCATGCCCTGGGTCCCGAAAGTCTGACGTCTTTCTCCTATGGGCCTCAGGGGTTCCAGGACACCCCACCCTTCACCACAAAGAAAGAAACGACTGTGAAGATGTCTGGCAATGCCTCAGCGCCTGCCCCGAGCCAACCCCCAGGCCAAGGAGCTCACTGAGAGAAGGTGACCGAGAGAAGGGCCTGCCCGCTGGGGCCTTTCTCCTGCCTGCCGTGCCCCTCCCCCGGCATCTAGGAGTAATACAAACACTCATGGCCACGTCGATGCCGCCTCTACCACTGCAGGCACAAACGCAGGGAGAGGAGACGACGTGGAGGTGAGGAGCGTGGCTCCCAGCTCCCGGGGGAAGCAGCAGGCGGCCATCCCGTCCAGCCCCGGCCTCAGCATCGGCGGCTCAGAGCTCCACAGTGCCCACAGCAGCTCCACGCCCTCCTCCCGAGCAGCCTCAGCCCCGGGAGCCATCCGGATGGCGTCTGACCAGCTGCCAGGTTCTTTCGTACTAAGTGTCCGTGCACTCAAAACACTTTTCCAAGCACCTGCTACGCACCAGGCTCTGCAGTGGGTGTAGATGAGACCGAAGCAGGCAGAGGCCCGGTCGCACATGCTTGGACGTCTTGCTCAACTTTTCCCCAAGAGCGATGGCAGGCCATTCCAGCATTTCTGGGAAAGGCTGCGAAAACCTTGCCCCGTGAATAGGCCCCTCTGGCTGCCCTTCATACCCGTGGGTGCGCCTGGAGTGGGCAGTGCACCCTCAGGCCACTTCGTGGTGCCCACGACGCACGGCCATGTGGGCCAGTGATGGACACACTGACGGGGTGGAGATGATGGCCGAGCTGGAGAGCCGGAGGGGCCGGGGCAGGACTGGAGAGATTAAACGGCTGGAACTCGGTATTTAAGTCTGCAAGGCCGACTGGACCAGCAGATGGCACAGCGGTTACGTGACTGGACTCCCGCACAGCCGACCGTGGTCCAAGTCCCAGACCTGGTGGCTTCAAAATCATGATGTCTGTGTGTGCGTGTGTGTGTGTGCTTACGTGTGCGTGCGTGTGCGTGTGCGTGTGTGTGCATGTGTGTGTGCATGCGCGTGTGCGTGTGTGTGTGTGTGTGCCTAAGATCCCAGGAGAACTGGGGAGAGGGGACTGTGGTGTGGCCGTCCCCCTGGGAAGAGCGATTTCTCACCCTCCCTGTCATTGTCTCTGTCTTTCTCTCTCTGATGAGCACATGTGCTCTAAGGCAAAAACTTCTCAAAAAAAAGGAAGTCTGGGGCCAGCAGGTGGCCTGGTGGTTAAAGCACTGGAGTCCCACATGGCTGACTGCAGTTCGAGTCCCTGGATGGTGGGATGGTTATGGTGCTGGACTCCCACATGGTTCAAATCCCAGACCTGGAGGCTTAAAACTCATGCTGGGTCGTGTGCGTACATGCCCCAAATCCCAGGAGCATGGAGGAGAAGGGGTTGTGGGGTGGCCACCCCCACGTGGGATGACTTCTCACTTCTCTGTCTCTCTGGTAAGTACACATGTCTTATGGCCAGAACCTAAAAGCAAATAAATAAACAAGATGGGAGGCTGTGAGAGAGAAGGGGAGTGGCCAGAGGTCAAGACTCGCGGGTGTCTGGATTATGTAGCAAGGCGGATGGTGCGACATATGGAGCCAGGGAGGAGGACCTGCCTGAGGGCCGGGGTAGATGCAGGAATGCCATGGCTTTGTTTCCAACATCATGACTTTGAGGTAACATCGACACGTTCTTGAGAAGAGGCACACGGCCGTGCAGCTGGGGGGTTCAAGGCAAGGGTGGATAAGATCAACTTATTCAACTCCAAAACGCAGGGCCAGGCAGGGACGGGGAAAGTCGCGAAGGAGCCAGGGGAGCGGGCCCGGGAGCTTGGAGGGGAACAGGAGGGTTTGTGTAGGAGCCAGAGACACACGCGGAGAGGGAAGGTGCCGGTGCCGTGTGACTGCCCGGCCGCGGGAGGAGTGCCCGCTGGACGTGGACATGGAGGGCTGGGGCCTTGGCAAAGCTGCTCTGGAAGAGCCGGTGGACTGGAAACCACCTCCACCAAATGTCCTTTCTACCCCGTGCCCTGGGCGGGCTCTGCGCCAGGCAGCAGGGGCACTGTGGTGCCCAGCAGGGCGACTCCCCAGCTCCCTGCCTTCCAGGCACAGGATACAAAGGCACTTGCCAGCCTCCTGCTGGCTGCCGAGGCCACGGGGCTAGTCCCACCAGTCAGGTGAGAGCAGAACTAGTGGGAGTCACCTGCATGCTGACGTTTTGGGGTTGTTTTGTTTTGGGGGCACATGAGATTCCCAGAGAGTGAGACAGGTAGAACAGAGAGAGGGAAAATGAGAAATCACCCTGCAGGGAGGACGGCCATGCCACAATTCCTTCTCCTCCATTCCCCTCTACAGATCTGGGGCACACATGCACATGCACTTGGCATGATTTTCAAGGTGCCGGGTCCAGGACTTGAACTGTGGTGAGCCATGTGGGAGTCCACTGCCTTAACCACCATGGCACCTGCTGGCTCCTCTGAGCATTTACTTGCTGGTGTGACACCCCCAAGGCTCCATTCCTCTCCAATGTGGGGACAGATGGCCAAGGTGGCAGCCACTCTGCCCAGGCTCAGTGCTGATGGTGACAAGCTAAGCGTCCTCTCATCTTTTTTCTTTTTTTAAAAAAAAGAATTATTTATTTAATTCCATTTATTATTATTATTTTTTAATTTGACCAGAGAGAGACAGAAAGAGGAAGGGAAAGCGAGAAAGCAAGCCGCCAGGGCCGGGAGTCGAAGCATAGTAGCCATGTGGGAATCCGACGCCCTTACCCACTGTGGCCCCTGCCGGCCCGTCCTCCAATTGGTTACTTTACCTTGATACTCTGCTACGGAGTCCGCAGCCACGTCCCTAACAGCCACACACGAAGTAAGTAGGCTTCCCCGTGGATCACGGCTTGACCTCCCCGCCGGGAAGCCCCCATGCAGCCCTCGTCCTGGGAATCCCTGCGGGAGTGGGGCACGGCTGAGAGCGGCTGGGCGGGAGGGACGAGTGAGAGGCAGCAAGGTGAAGGCCATCGCACGCAAGCCCAGGAGCTTCCGCGGCCAGGGAAGGGACTGCTCCTCAGGCTCAGGCTCAGGTGGCGGGAGCGCCGTGAGACGGCGGCTTCGTTACAGCCGGACCTGGCTTCCGAGCTCATCTCGCCCGCTTGTTTTGCCTATGATGAAAGTCAAGGTAGGAGCGACCTCTCTGACCTGCTCCAGGTCCCCTCGGTGCCCTGCTGCCAACCTTCCCGTGGCTCCACAGCTCCTAAAGCAAAGCCGAAGAGCACAGCGCATGTGGGTCGTTGTCATGCCCAGCTCCTGGGGTGTGGACGGCGTCGTCAGTGGGGCTCAGCCGCCTTCATGAACAGCACGGACGCAGCCTCAGAGTCCTCAACACGGTGCCCCGTGCCGCCACTGCCGGCCCGTCACACCTGCTGTGCCGTTAGCGATCTGAGCACCAACACGGTGCCCCGTGCTCACTGCCAGCCCGTCACAGCTGCTGTGCCGTTAGCCATCTGAGCACCAACACGGTGCCCCGTGCTCACTGCCGGCCCGTCACACCTGCTGTGCCGTTAGCCATCTGAGCACCAACACAGTGCCCCGTGCTCACTGCCAGCCTGTCACAGCTGCTGTGCCGTTAGCCATCTGAGCACCTACACGGTGCCCCGTGCTCACTGCCAGCCTGTCACAGCTGCTGTACCGTTAGCCATCTGAGCACCTACACGGTGCCCCGTGCTCACTGCCAGCCCGTCACAGCTGCTGTGCCGTTAGCCATCTGAGCACCAACACGGTGCCCCGTGCTCACTGCCAGCCCGTCACACCTGCTGTGCCGTTAGCCATCTGAGCACCAACACGGTGCCCCGTGCTCACTGCAGCCCGTCACAGCTGCTGTGCCGTTAGCCATCTGAGCACCTACACGGTGCCCCGTGCTCACTGCAGCCCGTCACAGCTGCTGTGCCGTTAGCCATCTGAGCACCAACACGGTGCCCCGTGCTCACTGCCGGCCCGTCACAGCTGCTGCCGTTAGCCATCTGAGCACCTAGGACTGTGGTAACGTGGGCCCCGAGCTCCCCGCCTCAGCTGCAGCAGCCGCCCCCCGTCAGCCCCCAGCCCCCGAGTCGGCTGCTGCTCCCTGAACGCACCACATCCTACCCCAATGCCCCTGAAATGCTGTGCCCTTCTCCCTACCCAGGCCCTGACCTGTCCTCCTGGGAACACAGCCTTAGTGCCATGTGCCTTTGCACCTGGGGGCACCACAGTGGACGGCGTCCGTGTGCTAAAGTGGCAGCGAGCCCCTCCCCGAGCACTGCCCAGGAGTAATTCCAGTGAACACACAGTAAAAAGGAACAGAAAGGCCCGGCCCCCGTGGCTCCAGCGGCAAGAGCGCCACCTGCAATGCTGGAGGCCGTGTGGAAAGGCTCCGGGTTCACGTCCTGAAAACGTCGGTTCCTGGCTGGCTACGGGAGAGGGGCATGGGATGAAGACTGTCAGGAGCTTCTCTCTTTCTCTGGAAATAAATTTTTAAAATAAAGTTATTTTTTTTCTTTTAAAGAGAGATTTTTGCTATAGGGCACATGTACTTGCTGGAGAGACAGAGAGACAGAAAGTGAGAAATCACTCCCAGGGGGATGGCCACGCCACAGTCCCCTCTCTCCACTCTCCTCTCGGGATCTTGGGCACGCACGCACACGCACTCGGCGTGAGTTATTTTAAGCCGCTGGGTCCAGGACTCAAACTGTGGTCTACTACGTGGGAGTCCAGCAACATAACCATTACGCCATCTGCTGGTCCATAAACTCAATTTTTTTAAGAAAGAGGAAAAGAATGAAAGAAGGGTGCAAACGCAAGAGAAAGCAAGAGAAAGCAGAGCCTGGGCTCACGCCCGCCGTCAGAGGGCAGCTCTGTGCTCAGGCCCCGCGGAGAGTGAGCTCACACCTGGAGAGCAGCGTGAAGACGAAGGCGGGAGTCCCGAGAGGGAAGAGGGCCGGCAGCGGCGCGTGGGTAAGGGCTGGGGCCCACGTGTCTGACTCCGTGGTTACAGTCCTGGACCTGCAGCTTGAAAGCCACACCAGGCCTGGGTTGCACGAGTGCCCAGTCCTGAGAGGAACAGGATCATGGCGTGGCCGTCCCCCTCGGGGACAGGGGGTGATTTCTCACTTTCTCTCTCTGTGTCTCTGGAGAGCACACTCACCCTATGACAAAAGTCTAAAAAATATTGAAATAAAAATAAAAGGAGGACGAATACTTTGGAGAGGAAAGGAACAAGAGGCAGAGGGCCCCTGCCACACGTCGGCCCTGTGGGCCCCAGTGCACTGCAGGCAGGAGCGACAGACACAGGCACTGCTGTCCCCAGGAAGCTCGCCACCTTCCTGGCCAGGTGGGAGCGAGGCACCGCCATTCTTCCTCCAGACTTCAGTTACCCCACGGCCTTCGGGCCGAGGTCAACCTCCTTAGCTGGCAAGTGCGTGGTCAGGAGGGCTAGGTTCTGTGTGACTAACGGCCCCCAAGCGGCAGTGACCTCCACCAAGTGGCCACTCGGCCGATCTGGCCCAGGCTGGGACGCTCCAGGGCGCTCTCCCTGTGTCAGGCCAGCGTCTGGGGCCGCTCTGCCCGGTGCACCTCCTCCTGCCCTGCCGTCCATCTTCTTCTGCTCCAGTCGCTGGGGGAGCCGGCATGCCGTGCCCCGCTGAGACACTGCCCGCTCACACGGCCTGCGTCTGGCAAGTGCTGGTGTCCCGAGACTCCAGCGCCACCAGCCCCCTGGGGTCCATCGTCTCCACTGCCCCGGGAGGGGAGGCGGACTCCTGGCGGGCGTCTCTGCCCCTGGGAAGGGCTGTAGCCCTGAGTCTGTGCCTGCTGAGCAGGAGGGGAGAGGAGTCCCGGGCTCGAAGTCCGCAGCCTGTGGCCGCCGGAGCCAGCTGGGAGGAAGCAAGGCAGCCAAGGAGTCCACAGGGAAAGAGGAAGGGGCCGCCCTGCCTGCCCGGCCTCCGCTGCGGCACACCAGAGCTGACCCTCCTGTCCTGTCCTTTCTTCCCGCGTTGGTGCCAGGGCTGGGGCGAGGAAGCCCTCCGGTTCTCCCACGTGCTCTCCGGTGAGGCCCTGGAGCCTGGCCCGGTCCCCCGTTTGAGTTCAGGGTCTTCACACACCTAGCCCACCTCCAGACCCCTCTCCTGGCCTCTGCTTCCCTCTTTCGAGCCTGAGACAAACAGCCCCACCCCCACCCCGGCCAGCCCCGACCAGAGCTTGGGCCCCAGAGCACAGGGCGCAGCCCCTAACCGCATCTTGCGACACGGCTCACTCCGTCTGCGGAGGGGCTGATGCAACTGTGGCTGAGAGTCCTTCCTGCTGGTGGGAAACCGCAGCCTGTCTGCAGGGCTGGGCGGGGGGCGATCCAGCGGGCCACCAGGTCCCACCCTGAGCCGGGACACAGCCGAGACTCGCAGGCTTCCCCGAGTGCCCAGCCACGTGCAGTGGGGCCGGAGAGCAAGGCGCAGCTGTCCCCGCAGAGACATGGCGCCAGGGGTGGGAGGAGGCGGGGCTCTCGGGGAGGCTGGGCCCAGCGCACAGCACAGACTCTCCTGGGGGCCCAGGGTGGCTCGGCCGCCTCCCTCGGTAACAGCACTGGGTGTGTGAGGTCCTTGGAGGAGTCCAGAGCCATGCGCAGGAAAGCAGGGAGCCGTTTTCCCGAGTGCCGCTGCATCGGTGTGGCCAGACTGCCCTGCGGGCAGAGGGGCTGGGGTCTCCAAGGCCTTTCACCTCTGTGGGCCCCCTCCCTGCAGCCCTGACAGGCACATCTGCCCGGTTGGGTTGCAGCTTCCAGAAGGCAGATGCCCACCCCCTCTGTCCTCTGTCACCCCTGCTCGTGGCCACCTGCCACCCTGGCAGCCAGCAGTCAGGGCTTCCGTCCTCCACGGGGCGTGGCACTCGGAACTAGGTGTTCAGACGGCACCTGCCGAGGTTCGGCTGACCCAGGTGAGGCCTGGAGCTCCGAGTGGTTCGGAAGCCGCCTAGGGTTAGGGTCAGGGCCCACCACCTGGCCCAGCCCTCCGTGTCACAGAAGAGGACGCTGGGACCAGGAGGAAGAGCTGGAGGCTCTCAGGGCAGGACCTGGGACTCCAGACCTCGCGTTCACGACCTTCACGGAGCACAGAGGAGGGGGGACGGCCCGCGGGCCAGCTGCCAGAGGGTGCTTCTGGCCTTCCCTCCTGCCCCTGCTCCCTCGTGGGTTCGTCTCCACGAGCCTGGCTGTGCGAGGGTGACTCCACACGTGCAGACACGCCGTCTGCCTCAGCTCGAGCTCTGAGTGCCAGCTACATGCACACGCTCTGCTGGGGGCCTGCTGGAGCTGCTGAATCCGGAAGACCTGGGTTTCCTCCAGGACTGCCCTCCCCCCAGCCCCCACCCCAGGACCGCCCTCCCCCCACAGCCCCACCCCAGGACTGCCCTCCCCCCAGAGCCCACCCAGGACTGCCCTCCCCACAGCCCCCACCCCAGGACTGCCCTCCTCCCCAGCCCCCACCCCAGGACTGCCCTCCCCCCACAGCCCCACCCCAGGACTGCCCTCCCCACAGCCCCCACCCCAGGACTGCCCTCCCCACAGCCCCCACCCCAGGACTGCCCTCCCCACAGCCCCCACCCCAGGACTGCCCTCCTCCCCAGCCCCCACCCCAGGACTGCCCTCCCCCCACAGCCCCACCCCAGGACTGCCCTCCCCACAGCCCCCACCCCAGGACTGCCCTCCCCACAGCCCCCACCCCAGGACTGCCCTCCCCACAGCCCCCACCCCAGGACTGCCCTCCTCCCCAGCCCCCACCCCAGGACTGCCCTCCCCCCACAGCCCCACCCCAGGACTGCCCTCCCCACAGCCCCCACCCAGGACCGCCCTCCCACAGCCCCCACCCAGGACTGCCCTCCCCCCAGCCCCCACCCCAGGACTGCCCTCCCCCCAGAGCCCCACCCAGGACCGCCCTCCCCCCACAGCCCCACCCCAGGACCGCCCTTGCCCCCCACAGCCCCCACCCCAGGACTGCCCTCCCCACAGCCCCCACCCAGGACTGCCCTCCCCACAGCCCCCACCCCAGGACTGCCCTCCCCCCAGCCCCCACCCCAGGACTGCCCTCCCCCCAGCCCCCACCCCAGGACTGCCCTCCCCCCAGCCCCCACCCAGGACCGCCCCTCCCCACAGCCCCCACCCCAGGACTGCCCTCCCCCCAGCCCCCACCCAGGACTGCCCTCCCCCCAGAGCCCACCCAGGACTGCCCTCCCCACAGCCCCCACCCCAGGACTGCCCTCCCCACAGCCCCCACCCCAGGACCGCCCTCCCCCCACAGCCCTACCCCAGGACTGCCCTCCGCCCAGAGCCCACCCCAGGACTGCCCTCCCCACAGCCCCACCCCAGGACTGCCCTCCCCCCCACAGCCCCACCCCAGGACTGCCCTCCCCCCACAGCCCCACCCCAGGACTGCCCTCCCCCCCACAGCCCCACCCCAGGACTGCCCTCCCCCCAGAGCCCACCCAGGACTGCCCTCCCCACAGCCCCCACCCCAGGACTGCCCTCCTCCCCAGCCCCCACCCCAGGACTGCCCTCCCCCCACAGCCCCACCCCAGGACTGCCCTCCCCACAGCCCCCACCCCAGGACTGCCCTCCCCACAGCCCCACCCCAGGACTGCCCTCCCCACAGCCCCACCCCAGGACTGCCCTCCCCACAGCCCCCACCCCAGGACTGCCCTCCCCATAGTCCCACCCCAGGACTGCCCTCCCCCCAGCCCCCACCCCAGGACTGCCCTCCTCCCCAGCCCCCACCCCAGGACTGCCCTCCCCCCACAGCCCCACCCCAGGACTGCCCTCCCCCACAGCCCCCACCCCAGGACTGCCCTCCCCACAGCCCCCACCCCAGGACCGCCCTCCCCACAGCCCCACCCCAGGACTGCCCTCCGCCCAGAGCCCCACCCCAGGACTGCCCTCCGCCCAGAGCCCCACCCCAGGACTGCCCTCCCCCCAGCCCCCACCCCAGGACTGCCCTCCCCACAGCCCCCACCCCAGGACTGCCCTCCCCCACAGCCCCACCCCAGGACTGCCCTCCCCACAGCCCCCACCCCAGGACTGCCCTCCCCACAGCCCCCACCCCAGGACTGCCCTCCCCACAGCCCCCACCCCAGGACTGCCCTCCCCATAGTCCCACCCCAGGACTGCCCTCCCCCCAGCCCCCACCCCAGGACCGCCCTCCCCACAGCCCCCACCCCAGGACTGCCCTCCCCCCAGCCCCACCCCAGGACCGCCCTCCCCACAGCCCCCACCCCAGGACCGCCCTCCCCCCACAGCCCCCACCCAAGGACCGCCCTCCCCCCACAGCCCCCACCCCAGGACTGCCCTCCCCCCCACAGCCCCACCCCAGGACTGCCCTCCCCCCACAGCCCCCACCCCAGGACTGCCCTCCCCCCACAGCCCCACCCAGGACTGCCCCACTTTCCCCAAAAACAAGTGCAGGCTGGCTCCACCCTCCTCAGCAACCCTCTCAGCCCAGCGCTCCACCAGGGCCTCGCTGGGAACTGCTGGCAGCCCAGCCAGGAGGGCTTCGGCCTTGCTCCAGGCAGCCAGCAGGGTCCTACCCAGCCTGTCTGCCGGTCAGAACCGCGAGGGGGCAGAGCGGATAGGCGGGACCCAGGGCAGCAGTCCCAGCTGCACCGTCGAGCAACTGCCGGGCCCCGGGCAAGTGGTTTTCTCCCGGGGCCTCAGTTTACCACGGAGGGCTGATCTCAGTCAGGGTGGACCCTCGTGCGGTGGACAGCGCGCTCTCCACGTAACCGGGCACAGCACTCAGTGGGGACGTCCGGCAGGGAATCAGGTGGGGCCCTCGGCGCTCCAGCTCTCCCTCCTGAGGCTGCCCCCGCGGGCCCTCCAGAGCTTTCGCTGTCTGTCCTGTGAGGTCCTCCTGGGCCTGCCGCGTCATCCGAGAACGTGGCCAGAGGTGCGCGGAGGGGGAAGGTGTAAGTAAGCAGCACTTAGAGAACCAGAGCAGCGTGCGGGGCCGGGTGTCGCTTCCAGAGCAAGCAGGGCCCTGCCTTACCCATCTGGCTCTGGAGGTGGCACAGGAGGGGTGACGGAGCTGACCCTGGCACGGGGGCCAGGGGCCATTCGGGGACGGGTCCTGGCAGCTCCCACGGTTCCCACCTGGGAGGGGCCCCTCTCTGATCTGTGCAGCTATCCAGGAGCCAGTGGGCGTCTCGGGGTCTGTGAGACGGGAGTGTTGGGGTGCTGGAGGGCTGGCAGAGACCGTGCCCTAGCCGGCTGGGCCCGCAGGTCTGGCAGGCCTGGTGCCACGGTGCTGGCTCTCCGAGTCGCTGCTCTGCACGCACGCTGTGGTTTCTGCGCCGGCCCTCCATGGGAGAAGCCTCCTGTAAGGGAGAGAGAGAGTGAGGACGCAGGCCTCGTGGGGGCCGGGGCCCAGGACTCCTCCCTGGCCGAGCACAGCACCGCTTTCTGCCCTACTGCCCTGGTTTGCCTGCGTGGACTCGTGTGCCCACACCCTCCACCCTCACAGCCCTGACCCCTGGGACAGCCGTGGCTCTGAGGCCGGTCTGCGCCCCGCCGCCCCTCCCCAGCTGGCCTGGCCGAGGCAGGCCTGTAACTGCTCTAACTGCCCCCGGGGAGGAGGGAGCTGGCCTTTGTCCATAGCAGTCGGGCTTCAGGCAGAAACCTCAGGCCGAGCCACATGGCACAGCTGCCCTGCCACCGTGCCCACAGACCGCTTCCTGCCCTGTTCCTGACTGCCAACCCGAGGCTCCCAGAGCGCCGGCCCCAGCCTCTTCTCCTCCTCCTCCACTCCCTGCACAGTACCCGCTCACCCTCAGGCAGGGCCACAGGCCAGGCCACCCCAGCCCACCCAGGAGCACGAACCCCACAGGAAAACCCAGTCCTGGCGGGTTCTCCACCCTCGGCCACCTTCTGTAACTTGACTGTCCACCAGTCTGCGTGCCCCTGGCAGGCAAGGAGGGAGACACTGGGCTGGCATCCCCTGCCCAGTCATCCCAGCTGGGTGGGGTTCCAGCTCTGTCACTGCCTTACTGTGGCCTTGGCCAGGTGACCCCACCCTTCTTTTTGTTTTTGGAGAGGTTTTCGCTATAGGGCGCATGCGCTTGCCAGAAAGACAGAGAGACAGAGAGACAGAAAGCGAGAACTCACCCCCCAGGGGGATGGCCACGCCTCAATCCCTTCTCCTCCATTCTCCTCTCGGGATCTTGGGCACGCACGCACACGTGCCCGGCGTGAGTTTAAGTCACCAGGTCCAGGACGTGAATCACTGTCGACTATGTGAGAGTCCAGCGACATAGCCATTACGCTAACTGCTGGTCCCGGTGACTCCACCCTTCTAAGCCTCAGTTTCCCCGTCTGTGGAGTGGGACCGCAGGGTCAGCCCTTCCAGGTGTGCTGGGAGGAGAGAGAGCCCACAGGCATGAAGACGCACTGCTGCACAGAGTAAACCCCCGGCCCCGTCCCTCTGCAGCGTGACCACAGTGGCTCTGCGCAAGTAACAGCAGGCAGCGGGGTCAGGAGGAGCCCTGCACTGGGGGTGGAGAGACCTTGGCGCCAAGCCCACGTTGGCCCACTCTGCTGTGTGTCCTTGGGCCAGCCGGACCACCTCTCTGGTCCTCGGTTTTCTCTTGCATACGTGTGGATAGAAGCAGTCTTCAAGTTCTCCACAAGCCATGACACTCCAGGACAGGGAAGTGCATGGCGGGGGGACTGGCATGGCGAGAGGAATGAGGTCACCACGGCACCAGGACCATGGTAGTGCATGGCGGGGGACTGGCATGGTGAGAGGAATGAGGTCACCACGGCACCAGGACCATGGTAGTGCATGGCGGGGGACTGGCATGGCGAGAGGAATGAGGTCACCACGGCACCAGGACCATGGTGCAGTGTATCCGTGACAGCGAGGCTGAGGGCAGTGTTGCCAGGGCTGGGTCCAAGCTCACCCACAGCCCAGGAGGCCACCTCCAGGGACAGGAGGCCTGCGTTTGGGCAGGTGGGTGCCCTCCGCCTGCTGCTCCAGGGCTCAGGCCCCTGCTCCTGCCCACGGGTGGACAGCAGGACAGACCCCACAGCACACGGTCAATGACGAGACGGACACGCCACACCTGCTATTCCGGTCACGCCAGCTCAGCCCTGACGGGCGCTGTCTCCTCTAACCCTCCGACAGCCCGACGACATAGTTACCGCCGTGACATCTGTTCTGCAGTGGAGGGAGACACGTGCAGACGCGACGCCCCAGGCTCCCGGGTAAGCAGCGCAGTGAGGATCACAGGGGGGCTCGAGACAGGGACCCCCACCCCAAAGCCAGGAGGCCGAGAAGAGCCTCCTTTCTGCTGGGACAGTGGAGAAAGTGTCACAGAGCGAGGACATTCCAGACAGGTGATGACAAAGCCAGCCCCCTCGCTGCAGCCCCGCAGGGCCCTCTCACTGGGCCCTCAGCCCCACCCAGGCAGCAGGGCTACGTGTTGTCTGCTTTACTGAGCAAAGAGCTCGGCCTCACCAAGCACAGAGGGGCGGGGGCCAGCTTGGAGCGTGCCTTGGTCGGGAAGCAGCAGGCCGCAGGGTGGCTGGGTCTTAGGTGCTAGCGACAGTGGTCAGACAGGTAGGGGGGCTGGGTCATGACCCTCCTGCTCCCCCCGCCACACACACACACACACACCCTGGATGGCCCAGGCCTGGCCTCGCTGAAGCACATGGTGTTTACACTCGGGCCTCCCCCTCCGGCCCAGGTCCCAGGGAGGCGGCCTGGGAGTCGTCTCAGGACCCACGCATCTAAGCTCAGAGAAGGCAAACCGATAACGGGCCTTAGCCCCTCCTGCCCGGGAAGGCTGGGGACAGGCCTGGTGTCCGTGACCCTGGGGGACAAAGACCCTCCTGTCTTTCTGTCCCCAG